>CM038361.1:4584866-5891412 GCA_021464625.1 Proterorhinus semilunaris | reverse complement strand
GTGTGTTATGGGGACATCGTGAGTGTAAATTTGAAAGACACACTTGAGTAAAAAGTCCTCCCCTGTGGTGACCTAAAAAGGCCCCAAATAGTCTACCTGCACTACCCCACTCACTGAATATAGTTTAATGAGTTATAAATACAAATCTTATGTGATAATTGTCAACAAATGTTAAAAATCTCTTCTAGACCTGGCCAGGAGAGCCTCTGGTGTTTTAACATGAGTGATAAATGTGATCCTACCTGTTTCAGAAAGGCATTTTTGCCCAATGATGTATTAACGTGGGACTCAGGCTGGTCAGAATGATCACGGACACCTGGAGTAGTGCCATCTGCCGTCACGTGGGTCATCTGTGGGAGAAAGATCACAAATTAAAATAAAAAGAACCGTCTGAAGAGGCCCAAGTACCACCAGTGGTGCACAAAGCATAATTTAACAAAGTTATACATGTGTCTTATAAGCCCATGAGGGCTGGACACTAATGTGCAAGACACAATAATAAATAAATTTAAAAAAAATATATATATATACAAATAACTCCGGTTTGCACTCACACACATCTAAAGTCAGGGACAGACCTCACGAGGACCTTAACACACACTATTTAATTCCTTCTTTATGGGGACCAATCAAATGAACTTTCACACAAGATTCAACACGACAGCATTCACTGGCATTAACTGAAAGTGTGTTATGGGGACATCGTGAGTGTAAATTTGAAAGACACACTTGAGTAAAAAGTCCTCCCCTGTGGTGACCTAAAAATGCCACAAACATTCTACCTGCACTACCCCACTCACTGAATATAGTTTAATGAGTTATAAATATAAATCTTATGTGATAATTGTCAACAAATGTTAAAAATCTCTTCTAGACCTGACCAGGGGAGCCTCTGGTGTTTTAACATGAGTGATAAATGTGATCCTACCTGTTTCAGAAAGGCATTTTTGCCCAATGATGAATTAACGTGGGACTCAGGCTGGTCAGAATGATCACGGACACCTGGAGTAGTGCCATCTGCCGTCACGTGGGTCATCTGTGGGAGAAAGATCACAAATTAAAATAAAAAGAACCGTCTGAAGAGGCCCACGTACCACCAGTGGTGCACAAAGCATAATTTAACAAAGTTATACAAATAACTCCTGTTTGCACTCACACACATCTAAAGTCAGGGACAGACCTCACGAGGACGTTAACACACACTATTTAATCCCTTCTTTATGGGGACCAATCAAATGAGGTAGGTCATCTGTGGGAGACAAATGGTTCACGACTTTACAATAGAACCTTACTAAAATAATATCAGTCTAAAACAGTGCTCCTTCAACTTTTCATACCAACTACCATGTTACAAATTAACTACAGATGTAAAACTAAAAATCAAAGTCCTGTTTGCACTCACACTATAGTATTAGTGTTTTCTTGCATGATTGTGTCAGCAATATACAAGTCAAACCTTTACACTCAACAGTTAGTAAGTACACAAGTAAGATAGTAGTTCAGCAACTTTTGTTTTCCCTTTCTACTTAAGTTAATTGCTTGAGTAAATATGTCTGCCATTTGACCCACTTCTGAATGTACTGACATCACATTCTTAAACCAATAAAAGTTAACGGCAAACTACTTTTTAAAAAGTAGAGCTGCTTCTAGTACATAGAATGTTCTAATTATATATGTATTGAGAATACTTTTTTACGCTAGCTGAAAGTACAATTAGCTGGTAACATTAACCAATGTGCTGTTGAATCTGCCTTATGAGCTAGTTGATAGTGTTAACATTGAACAGATACAGCCCTCTAGTTTACCAGCAAAGAGTCACCAGATTCTTTAGCCTGTTAGCTCCGACGTTAGCCTGTTAGCAGTGATCGGCGCTAACAAGCTAACTCTAATCAACGCTACTTTAAAGCTCACATAAAGGCTAGAGGCTACTTCTAGTACATAGAAAGCTCTAATTTTATAATTCAGTCCCTACATGTGTACTGAGAAGACATTTGTTCGCAAGCTGAAACTACCATTAGCTGGCAACACATGCCGTTTGGTCAAATCTGCCCCCCGAGCTAGTTGCTAATGCTAACAGTTTGTACATTAAAACCACAGCTATAACCTTGCTTCATAGGAACACTGTGCAAAGTAAACCTCAGAACCTTTACTAATTACACGTTTGATTCGTTTTGCATGAGCATTGAACAGATGCAGCCCTCTAGTTTACCAGTAAAAGAGTCACCAGATTCCGAAATTAGCCTGTTAGCAGTCATCGGCGCTAACAAACGATCTAATTACAGCTACTTTAAAGCTCACAAATAGGCTATAGGCCACTTATAGAACATAGAAAGCTCTAATTATATAATTAAATATTATTTATATGTATCGCTAATATTTAAACATTATTGATATTGTTGAAATGCACTAAACATTGTGCTGTTTAGCCTTGATAGCTTAAGTACTAAGCTAGCTAGCTAGTTAAAAAAAACAATGTTTTAATACAATTCGCTCTAATATTCTGATCAGATTATAATAAAAAGACAATTACAAAACGTTTCAGGCCACATAAGATAATTAGCACTAACTTGGTTGCTGTTAAATAACATACATACAATATTTACTCTAAAATTATGCTTACCTGCCTGTTGCACTTTATCTTGTAGCTGAACTCAGTAGATTGTAAAATCATTCCTCATGGGGACCAGGAAGTGGGCGGTACTTGACCGTATTTGGAAAAAGTGTGTGTGGAAACCAATGTGCCTTACCAGTCATTACCACCAGGGGTGCCAATGAGCAACACCTACACACACATTAAACGTGACTTGTGGGCCAATGCTGAAACTTCGCCCAGCACCTTGAAAACAGTTCCTCCATTCATCTAAATGGTTTTCCTTATGGGGACCTGCTTTTTGGTCCCCATAAGGAAAGAGGTCCCCATGACGTGACTGTGTATACCAGGGGTGTCAAACGTACGGCCCGCGGGCCAGAACCGGCCCGTCAGTGGGTTCAGTCCGGCCCACGGGTTAAATATGCATTATTAAAGAAGAATAAACTTCATTTTCTTTCAAATTTGCAGTTCTTATATTGTCCGCTAGGGGCGCTGTGTTTGAGTCAGTTCTATCGCTTTAGCTGCTTTTTCTGTTGACTCTGGCACCCTCTTCAGTGAAATGTCAGAATTGCTTCCCAGATGTGGAAAATGGATTTTAAATCATTTCTAAATTTGTATGTGTTTGATGTATTTTAACATGCAGGACAGTGGGTTTAAGTTCCAAAAAACTGTGAATAAATGTTTTGCAACATTGTACAATCGCTGATCAGTTTTTATGCATAGTGCACTTGAATAAATGTTAAAGTGAGTAAAAGTGTTGTTGAAATTGCACATACTTTTCTTAAAAACTCTTAGGTTGTTCATAATATATTTAGTAAAAGGGACAATTCATTTCATATAAAGATTTTTCTTCTTCTTTGCACTAATACAAAGAAAAAAAGTGGACTTATTGTTAGTTCTATGTAATTTTGGAATGAGTTCACTGGTCTGGCCCCCTTGAGATCCGATTAAGTTGTATACGGCCCCAAGACCAAAATGAGTTTGACACCCCTGTTGTATACAGATTCAGGTCCCCACAACGTGATGATTACAAGAACACACACACGCACCCACACCCACACACTCTGCAAGCTTATACACACCTTGAGATTTCTAAATTGATGAAATAATGTCCTGACCGTGTGGTGTGGGGACCATAAGAAAAACAAGTCAATGTCACTTATAAGGACCATATTTGCATAAAATTTACATAATTCACACAATTTTGTATTTGACTCATGGGGACCTTTTAAAAGAGTTGCTACATTACTAACGACAAATAATGCAAAGACTGCCTTTGTAAATGTGCCTTTATTCACTTATTTTATGTTGTAAGGCAAACCAATCAAATCAACACTTAAAACAAAACTTGACTATTAGTATTATTTTTACTCTTTGAAAAATAAAGCCAAGAACTGTTACTCTCACTGGGGCGAAAGTGGCGCATCTGGTCGAGCGGGACGTCTCGTGATCGGAAGGTTGGACGTTCGAATCCCAGCTCCTGCAAAAATGCACACTGTCGTTGTGTCCTTGGGGAAGACATTTTACCGTCAGAGTCAAGATGATTTGTGTATTTCATCTGAAAGGCATTTTTTCCCTAACGATGTATTAACGTGGGACTCAGGCTGGTCAGAATGATCACGGACACCTGGAGTAGTGCCATCTGCTGTCAAGTGGGTCATCTGTGGGAGAAAGATCACAAATTAAAATAAAAAGAACAGTCTGAAGAGGCCCAAGTACCACCAGTGGTGCACAAAGCATAATTTAACAAAGTTATACATGTGTCTTATAAGCCCATGAGGGCTGGGCACTAATGTGCAAGACACAATAATAAAAAAATACAAAAATATATATATACAAATAACTCCTGTTTGCACTCACACACATCTAAAGTCAGGGACAGACCTCACGAGGACCTTAACACACACACTATTTAATTCCTTCTTTAAGGGACATGTGAGTGAGTACACACACATCTAAAGTCAGGGACAGACCTCACGAGGACCTTAACACACACTATTTAATTCCTTCTTTATGGGGACCAATCAAATGAACTTTCACACAAGATTCAACTCGACAGCATTCACTGGCATTAACTGAAAGTGTGTTATGGGGACATCGTGAGTGTAAATTTGAAAGACACACTTGAGTAAAAAGTCCTCCCCTGTGGTGACCTAAAAAGGCCCCAAATAGTCTACCTGCACTACCCCACTCACTGAATATAGTTTAATGAGTTATAAATACAAATCTTATGTGATAATTGTCAACAAATGTTAAAAATCTCTTCTAGACCTGGCCAGGAGAGCCTCTGGTGTTTTAACATGAGTGATAAATGTGATCCTACCTGTTTCAGAAAGGCATTTTTGCCCAATGATGTATTAACGTGGGACTCAGGCTGGTCAGAATGATCACGGACACCTGGAGTAGTGCCATCTGCTGTCAAGTGGGTCATCTGTGGGAGAAAGATCACAAATTAAAATAAAAAGAACAGTCTGAAGAGGCCCAAGTACCACCAGTGGTGCACAAAGCATAATTTAACAAAGTTATACATGTGTCTTATAAGCCCATGAGGGCTGGGCACTAATGTGCAAGACACAATAATAAAAAAATAAAAAAATATATATATACAAATAACTCCTGTTTGCACTCACACACATCTAAAGTCAGGGACAGACCTCACGAGGACCTTAACACACACACTATTTAATTCCTTCTTTAAGGGACATGTGAGTGAGTACACACACATCTAAAGTCAGGGACAGACCTCACGAGGACCTTAACACACACTATTTAATTCCTTCTTTATGGGGACCAATCAAATGAACTTTCACACAAGATTCAACTCGACAGCATTCACTGGCATTAACTGAAAGTGTGTTATGGGGACATCGTGAGTGTAAATTTGAAAGACACACTTGAGTAAAAAGTCCTCCCCTGTGGTGACCTAAAAAGGCCCCAAATAGTCTACCTGCACTACCCCACTCACTGAATATAGTTTAATGAGTTATAAATATAAATCTTATGTGATAATTGTCAACAAATGTTAAAAATCTCTTCTAGACCTGACCAGGGGAGCCTCTGGTGTTTTAACATGAGTGATAAATGTGATCCTACCTGTTTCAGAAAGGCATTTTTTCCCTAACGATGTATTAACGTGGGACTCAGGCTGGTCAGAATGATCACGGACACCTGGAGTAGTGCCATCTGCCGTCACGTGGGTCATCTGTGGGAGAAAGATCACAAATTAAAATAAAAAGAACCGTCTGAAGAGGCCCAAGTACCACCAGTGGTGCACAAAGCATAATTTAACAAAGTTATACATGTGTCTTATAAGCCCATGAGGGCTGGACACTAATGTGCAAGACACAATAATAAATAAATTTAAAAAAAAAATATATATATACAAATAACTCCGGTTTGCACTCACACACATCTAAAGTCAGGGACAGACCTCACGAGGACCTTAACACACACTATTTAATTCCTTCTTTATGGGGACCAATCAAATGAACTTTCACACAAGATTCAACACGACAGCATTCACTGGCATTAACTGAAAGTGTGTTATGGGGACATCGTGAGTGTAAATTTGAAAGACACACTTGAGTAAAAAGTCCTCCCCTGTGGTGACCTAAAAATGCCACAAACATTCTACCTGCACTACCCCACTCACTGAATATAGTTTAATGAGTTATAAATATAAATCTTATGTGATAATTGTCAACAAATGTTAAAAATCTCTTCTAGACCTGACCAGGGGAGCCTCTGGTGTTTTAACATGAGTGATAAATGTGATCCTACCTGTTTCAGAAAGGCATTTTTGCCCAATGATGTATTAACGTGGGACTCAGGCTGGTCAGAATGATCACGGACACCTGGAGTAGTGCCATCTGCCGTCACGTGGGTCATCTGTGGGAGAAAGATCACAAATTAAAATAAAAAGAACCGTCTGAAGAGGCCCACGTACCACCAGTGGTGCACAAAGCATAATTTAACAAAGTTATACAAATAACTCCTGTTTGCACTCACACACATCTAAAGTCAGGGACAGACCTCACGAGGACGTTAACACACACTATTTAATCCCTTCTTTATGGGGACCAATCAAATGAGGTAGGTCATCTGTGGGAGACAAATGGTTCACGACTTTACAATAGAACCTTACTAAAATAATATCAGTCTAAAACAGTGCTCCTTCAACTTTTCATACCAACTACCATGTTACAAATTAACTACAGATGTAAAACTAAAAATCAAAGTCCTGTTTGCACTCACACTATAGTATTAGTGTTTTCTTGCATGATTGTGTCAGCAATATACAAGTCAAACCTTTACACTCAACAGTTAGTAAGTACACAAGTAAGATAGTAGTTCAGCAACTTTTGTTTTCCCTTTCTACTTAAGTTAATTGCTTGAGTAAATATGTCTGCCATTTGACCCACTTCTGAATGTACTGACATCACATTCTTAAACCAATAAAAGTTAACGGCAAACTACTTTTTAAAAAGTAGAGCTGCTTCTAGTACATAGAATGTTCTAATTATATATGTATTGAGAATACTTTTTTACGCTAGCTGAAAGTACAATTAGCTGGTAACATTAACCAATGTGCTGTTGAATCTGCCTTATGAGCTAGTTGATAGTGTTAACATTGAACAGATACAGCCCTCTAGTTTACCAGCAAAGAGTCACCAGATTCTTTAGCCTGTTAGCTCCGACGTTAGCCTGTTAGCAGTGATCGGCGCTAACAAGCTAACTCTAATCAACGCTACTTTAAAGCTCACATAAAGGCTAGAGGCTACTTCTAGTACATAGAAAGCTCTAATTTTATAATTCAGTCCCTACATGTGTACTGAGAAGACATTTGTTCGCAAGCTGAAACTACCATTAGCTGGCAACACATGCTGTTTGGTCAAATCTGCCCCCCGAGCTAGTTGCTAATGCTAACAGTTTGTACATTAAAACCACAGCTATAACCTTGCTTCATAGGAACACTGTGCAAAGTAAACCTCAGAACCTTTACTAATTACACGTTTGATTCGTTTTGCATGAGCATTGAACAGATGCAGCCCTCTAGTTTACCAGTAAAAGAGTCACCAGATTCCGAAATTAGCCTGTTAGCAGTCATCGGCGCTAACAAACGATCTAATTACAGCTACTTTAAAGCTCACAAATAGGCTATAGGCCACTTATAGAACAAAGAAAGCTCTAATTATATAATTAAATATTATTTATATGTATCGCTAATATTTAAACATTATTGTTATTGTTGAAATGCACTAAACATTGTGCTGTTTAGCCTTGATAGCTTAAGTACTAAGCTAGCTAGCTAGTTAAAAAAAAACAATGTTTTAATACAATTCGCTCTAATATTCTGATCAGATTATAATAAAAAGACAATTACAAAACGTTTCAGGCCACATAAGATAATTAGCACTAACTTGGTTGCTGTTAAATAACATACATACAATATTTACTCTAAAATTATGCTTACCTGCCTGTTGCACTTTATCTTGTAGCTGAACTCAGTAGATTGTAAAATCATTCCTCATGGGGACCAGGAAGTGGGCGGTACTTGACCGTATTTGGAAAAAGTGTGTGTGGAAACCAATGTGCCTTACCAGTCATTACCACCAGGGGTGCCAATGAGCAACACCTACACACACATTAAACGTGACTTGTGGGCCAATGCTGAAACTTCGCCCAGCACCTTGAAAACAGTTCCTCCATTCATCTAAATGGTTTTCCTTATGGGGACCTGCTTTTTGGTCCCCATAAGGAAAGAGGTCCCCATGACGTGACTGTGTATACCAGGGGTGTCAAACGTACGGCCCGCGGGCCAGAACCGGCCCGTCAGTGGGTTCAGTCCGGCCCACGGGTTAAATATGCATTATTAAAGAAGAATAAACTTCATTTTCTTTCAAATTTGCAGTTCTTATATTGTCCGCTAGGGGCGCTGTGTTTGAGTCAGTTCTATCGCTTTAGCTGCTTTTTCTGTTGACTCTGGCACCCTCTTCAGTGAAATGTCAGAATTGCTTCCCAGATGTGGAAAATGGATTTTAAATCATTTCTAAATTTGTATGTGTTTGATGTATTTTAACATGCAGGACAGTGGGTTTAAGTTCCAAAAAACTGTGAATAAATGTTTTGCAACATTGTACAATCGCTGATCAGTTTTTATGCATAGTGCACTTGAATAAATGTTAAAGTGAGTAAAAGTGTTGTTGAAATTGCACATACTTTTCTTAAAAACTCTTAGGTTGTTCATAATATATTTAGTAAAAGGGACAATTCATTTCATATAAAGATTTTTCTTCTTCTTTGCACTAATACAAAGAAAAAAAGTGGACTTATTGTTAGTTCTATGTAATTTTGGAATGAGTTCACTGGTCTGGCCCCCTTGAGATCCGATTAAGTTGTATACGGCCCCAAGACCAAAATGAGTTTGACACCCCTGTTGTATACAGATTCAGGTCCCCACAACGTGATGATTACAAGAACACACACACGCACCCACACCCACACACTCTGCAAGCTTATACACACCTTGAGATTTCTAAATTGATGAAATAATGTCCTGACCGTGTGGTGTGGGGACCATAAGAAAAACAAGTCAATGTCACTTATAAGGACCATATTTGCATAAAATTTACATAATTCACACAATTTTGTATTTGACTCATGGGGACCTTTTAAAAGAGTTGCTACATTACTAACGACAAATAATGCAAAGACTGCCTTTGTAAATGTGCCTTTATTCACTTATTTTATGTTGTAAGGCAAACCAATCAAATCAACACTTAAAACAAAACTTGACTATTAGTATTATTTTTACTCTTTGAAAAATAAAGCCAAGAACTGTTACTCTCACTGGGGCGAAAGTGGCGCATCTGGTCGAGCGGGACGTCTCGTGATCGGAAGGTTGGGCGTTCGAATCCCAGCTCCTGCAAAAATGCACACTGTCGTTGTGTCCTTGGGGAAGACATTTTACCGTCAGAGTCAAGATGATTTGTGTATTTCATCTGAAAGGCATTTTTTCCCTAACGATGTATTAACGTGGGACTCAGGCTGGTCAGAATGATCACGGACACCTGGAGTAGTGCCATCTGCTGTCAAGTGGGTCATCTGTGGGAGAAAGATCACAAATTAAAATAAAAAGAACAGTCTGAAGAGGCCCAAGTACCACCAGTGGTGCACAAAGCATAATTTAACAAAGTTATACATGTGTCTTATAAGCCCATGAGGGCTGGGCACTAATGTGCAAGACACAATAATAAAAAAATAAAAAAATATATATATACAAATAACTCCTGTTTGCACTCACACACATCTAAAGTCAGGGACAGACCTCACGAGGACCTTAACACACACACTATTTAATTCCTTCTTTAAGGGACATGTGAGTGAGTACACACACATCTAAAGTCAGGGACAGACCTCACGAGGACCTTAACACACACTATTTAATTCCTTCTTTATGGGGACCAATCAAATGAACTTTCACACAAGACAGCATTCACTGGCATTAACTGAAAGTGTGTTATGGGGACATCGTGAGTGTAAATTTGAAAGACACACTTGAGTAAAAAGTCCTCCCCTGTGGTGACCTAAAAAGGCCCCAAATAGTCTACCTGCACTACCCCACTCACTGAATATAGTTTAATGAGTTATAAATACAAATCTTATGTGATAATTGTCAACAAATGTTAAAAATCTCTTCTAGACCTGGCCAGGAGAGCCTCTGGTGTTTTAACATGAGTGATAAATGTGATCCTACCTGTTTCAGAAAGGCATTTTTGCCCAATGATGTATTAACGTGGGACTCAGGCTGGTCAGAATGATCACGGACACCTGGAGTAGTGCCATCTGCCGTCACGTGGGTCATCTGTGGGAGAAAGATCACAAATTAAAATAAAAGGAACAGTCTGAAGAGGCCCAAGTACCACCAGTGGTGCACAAAGCATAATTTAACAAAGTTATACATGTGTCTTATGAGCCCATGAGGGCTGGGCACTAATGTGCAAGACACAATAATAAAAAAATAAAAAAATATATATATACAAATAACTCCTGTTTGCACTCACACACATCTAAAGTCAGGGACAGACCTCACGAGGACCTTAACACACACACTATTTAATTCCTTCTTTAAGGGACATGTGAGTGAGTACACACACATCTAAAGTCAGGGACAGACCTCACGAGGACCTTAACACACACTATTTAATTCCTTCTTTATGGGGACCAATCAAATGAACTTTCACACAAGATTCAACTCGACAGCATTCACTGGCATTAACTGAAAGTGTGTTATGGGGACATCGTGAGTGTAAATTTGAAAGACACACTTGAGTAAAAAGTCCTCCCCTGTGGTGACCTAAAAAGGCCCCAAATAGTCTACCTGCACTACCCCACTCACTGAATATAGTTTAATGAGTTATAAATACAAATCTTATGTGATAATTGTCAACAAATGTTAAAAATCTCTTCTAGACCTGGCCAGGAGAGCCTCTGGTGTTTTAACATGAGTGATAAATGTGATCCTACCTGTTTCAGAAAGGCATTTTTGCCCAATGATGTATTAACGTGGGACTCAGGCTGGTCAGAATGATCACGGACACCTGGAGTAGTGCCATCTGCCGTCACGTGGGTCATCTGTGGGAGAAAGATCACAAATTAAAATAAAAAGAACCGTCTGAAGAGGCCCAAGTACCACCAGTGGTGCACAAAGCATAATTTAACAAAGTTATACATGTGTCTTATAAGCCCATGAGGGCTGGACACTAATGTGCAAGACACAATAATAAATAAATTTAAAAAAAATATATATATATACAAATAACTCCGGTTTGCACTCACACACATCTAAAGTCAGGGACAGACCTCACGAGGACCTTAACACACACTATTTAATTCCTTCTTTATGGGGACCAATCAAATGAACTTTCACACAAGATTCAACACGACAGCATTCACTGGCATTAACTGAAAGTGTGTTATGGGGACATCGTGAGTGTAAATTTGAAAGACACACTTGAGTAAAAAGTCCTCCCCTGTGGTGACCTAAAAATGCCACAAACATTCTACCTGCACTACCCCACTCACTGAATATAGTTTAATGAGTTATAAATATAAATCTTATGTGATAATTGTCAACAAATGTTAAAAATCTCTTCTAGACCTGACCAGGGGAGCCTCTGGTGTTTTAACATGAGTGATAAATGTGATCCTACCTGTTTCAGAAAGGCATTTTTGCCCAATGATGAATTAACGTGGGACTCAGGCTGGTCAGAATGATCACGGACACCTGGAGTAGTGCCATCTGCCGTCACGTGGGTCATCTGTGGGAGAAAGATCACAAATTAAAATAAAAAGAACCGTCTGAAGAGGCCCACGTACCACCAGTGGTGCACAAAGCATAATTTAACAAAGTTATACAAATAACTCCTGTTTGCACTCACACACATCTAAAGTCAGGGACAGACCTCACGAGGACGTTAACACACACTATTTAATCCCTTCTTTATGGGGACCAATCAAATGAGGTAGGTCATCTGTGGGAGACAAATGGTTCACGACTTTACAATAGAACCTTACTAAAATAATATCAGTCTAAAACAGTGCTCCTTCAACTTTTCATACCAACTACCATGTTACAAATTAACTACAGATGTAAAACTAAAAATCAAAGTCCTGTTTGCACTCACACTATAGTATTAGTGTTTTCTTGCATGATTGTGTCAGCAATATACAAGTCAAACCTTTACACTCAACAGTTAGTAAGTACACAAGTAAGATAGTAGTTCAGCAACTTTTGTTTTCCCTTTCTACTTAAGTTAATTGCTTGAGTAAATATGTCTGCCATTTGACCCACTTCTGAATGTACTGACATCACATTCTTAAACCAATAAAAGTTAACGGCAAACTACTTTTTAAAAAGTAGAGCTGCTTCTAGTACATAGAATGTTCTAATTATATATGTATTGAGAATACTTTTTTACGCTAGCTGAAAGTACAATTAGCTGGTAACATTAACCAATGTGCTGTTGAATCTGCCTTATGAGCTAGTTGATAGTGTTAACATTGAACAGATACAGCCCTCTAGTTTACCAGCAAAGAGTCACCAGATTCTTTAGCCTGTTAGCTCCGACGTTAGCCTGTTAGCAGTGATCGGCGCTAACAAGCTAACTCTAATCAACGCTACTTTAAAGCTCACATAAAGGCTAGAGGCTACTTCTAGTACATAGAAAGCTCTAATTTTATAATTCAGTCCCTACATGTGTACTGAGAAGACATTTGTTCGCAAGCTGAAACTACCATTAGCTGGCAACACATGCCGTTTGGTCAAATCTGCCCCCCGAGCTAGTTGCTAATGCTAACAGTTTGTACATTAAAACCACAGCTATAACCTTGCTTCATAGGAACACTGTGCAAAGTAAACCTCAGAACCTTTACTAATTACACGTTTGATTCGTTTTGCATGAGCATTGAACAGATGCAGCCCTCTAGTTTACCAGTAAAAGAGTCACCAGATTCCGAAATTAGCCTGTTAGCAGTCATCGGCGCTAACAAACGATCTAATTACAGCTACTTTAAAGCTCACAAATAGGCTATAGGCCACTTATAGAACATAGAAAGCTCTAATTATATAATTAAATATTATTTATATGTATCGCTAATATTTAAACATTATTGATATTGTTGAAATGCACTAAACATTGTGCTGTTTAGCCTTGATAGCTTAAGTACTAAGCTAGCTAGCTAGTTAAAAAAAACAATGTTTTAATACAATTCGCTCTAATATTCTGATCAGATTATAATAAAAAGACAATTACAAAACGTTTCAGGCCACATAAGATAATTAGCACTAACTTGGTTGCTGTTAAATAACATACATACAATATTTACTCTAAAATTATGCTTACCTGCCTGTTGCACTTTATCTTGTAGCTGAACTCAGTAGATTGTAAAATCATTCCTCATGGGGACCAGGAAGTGGGCGGTACTTGACCGTATTTGGAAAAAGTGTGTGTGGAAACCAATGTGCCTTACCAGTCATTACCACCAGGGGTGCCAATGAGCAACACCTACACACACATTAAACGTGACTTGTGGGCCAATGCTGAAACTTCGCCCAGCACCTTGAAAACAGTTCCTCCATTCATCTAAATGGTTTTCCTTATGGGGACCTGCTTTTTGGTCCCCATAAGGAAAGAGGTCCCCATGACGTGACTGTGTATACCAGGGGTGTCAAACGTACGGCCCGCGGGCCAGAACCGGCCCGTCAGTGGGTTCAGTCCGGCCCACGGGTTAAATATGCATTATTAAAGAAGAATAAACTTCATTTTCTTTCAAATTTGCAGTTCTTATATTGTCCGCTAGGGGCGCTGTGTTTGAGTCAGTTCTATCGCTTTAGCTGCTTTTTCTGTTGACTCTGGCACCCTCTTCAGTGAAATGTCAGAATTGCTTCCCAGATGTGGAAAATGGATTTTAAATCATTTCTAAATTTGTATGTGTTTGATGTATTTTAACATGCAGGACAGTGGGTTTAAGTTCCAAAAAACTGTGAATAAATGTTTTGCAACATTGTACAATCGCTGATCAGTTTTTATGCATAGTGCACTTGAATAAATGTTAAAGTGAGTAAAAGTGTTGTTGAAATTGCACATACTTTTCTTAAAAACTCTTAGGTTGTTCATAATATATTTAGTAAAAGGGACAATTCATTTCATATAAAGATTTTTCTTCTTCTTTGCACTAATACAAAGAAAAAAAGTGGACTTATTGTTAGTTCTATGTAATTTTGGAATGAGTTCACTGGTCTGGCCCCCTTGAGATCCGATTAAGTTGTATACGGCCCCAAGACCAAAATGAGTTTGACACCCCTGTTGTATACAGATTCAGGTCCCCACAACGTGATGATTACAAGAACACACACACGCACCCACACCCACACACTCTGCAAGCTTATACACACCTTGAGATTTCTAAATTGATGAAATAATGTCCTGACCGTGTGGTGTGGGGACCATAAGAAAAACAAGTCAATGTCACTTATAAGGACCATATTTGCATAAAATTTACATAATTCACACAATTTTGTATTTGACTCATGGGGACCTTTTAAAAGAGTTGCTACATTACTAACGACAAATAATGCAAAGACTGCCTTTGTAAATGTGCCTTTATTCACTTATTTTATGTTGTAAGGCAAACCAATCAAATCAACACTTAAAACAAAACTTGACTATTAGTATTATTTTTACTCTTTGAAAAATAAAGCCAAGAACTGTTACTCTCACTGGGGCGAAAGTGGCGCATCTGGTCGAGCGGGACGTCTCGTGATCGGAAGGTTGGACGTTCGAATCCCAGCTCCTGCAAAAATGCACACTGTCGTTGTGTCCTTGGGGAAGACATTTTACCGTCAGAGTCAAGATGATTTGTGTATTTCATCTGAAAGGCATTTTTTCCCTAACGATGTATTAACGTGGGACTCAGGCTGGTCAGAATGATCACGGACACCTGGAGTAGTGCCATCTGCTGTCAAGTGGGTCATCTGTGGGAGAAAGATCACAAATTAAAATAAAAAGAACAGTCTGAAGAGGCCCAAGTACCACCAGTGGTGCACAAAGCATAATTTAACAAAGTTATACATGTGTCTTATAAGCCCATGAGGGCTGGGCACTAATGTGCAAGACACAATAATAAAAAAATACAAAAATATATATATACAAATAACTCCTGTTTGCACTCACACACATCTAAAGTCAGGGACAGACCTCACGAGGACCTTAACACACACACTATTTAATTCCTTCTTTAAGGGACATGTGAGTGAGTACACACACATCTAAAGTCAGGGACAGACCTCACGAGGACCTTAACACACACTATTTAATTCCTTCTTTATGGGGACCAATCAAATGAACTTTCACACAAGATTCAACTCGACAGCATTCACTGGCATTAACTGAAAGTGTGTTATGGGGACATCGTGAGTGTAAATTTGAAAGACACACTTGAGTAAAAAGTCCTCCCCTGTGGTGACCTAAAAAGGCCCCAAATAGTCTACCTGCACTACCCCACTCACTGAATATAGTTTAATGAGTTATAAATACAAATCTTATGTGATAATTGTCAACAAATGTTAAAAATCTCTTCTAGACCTGGCCAGGAGAGCCTCTGGTGTTTTAACATGAGTGATAAATGTGATCCTACCTGTTTCAGAAAGGCATTTTTGCCCAATGATGTATTAACGTGGGACTCAGGCTGGTCAGAATGATCACGGACACCTGGAGTAGTGCCATCTGCTGTCAAGTGGGTCATCTGTGGGAGAAAGATCACAAATTAAAATAAAAAGAACAGTCTGAAGAGGCCCAAGTACCACCAGTGGTGCACAAAGCATAATTTAACAAAGTTATACATGTGTCTTATAAGCCCATGAGGGCTGGGCACTAATGTGCAAGACACAATAATAAAAAAATAAAAAAATATATATATACAAATAACTCCTGTTTGCACTCACACACATCTAAAGTCAGGGACAGACCTCACGAGGACCTTAACACACACACTATTTAATTCCTTCTTTAAGGGACATGTGAGTGAGTACACACACATCTAAAGTCAGGGACAGACCTCACGAGGACCTTAACACACACTATTTAATTCCTTCTTTATGGGGACCAATCAAATGAACTTTCACACAAGATTCAACTCGACAGCATTCACTGGCATTAACTGAAAGTGTGTTATGGGGACATCGTGAGTGTAAATTTGAAAGACACACTTGAGTAAAAAGTCCTCCCCTGTGGTGACCTAAAAAGGCCCCAAATAGTCTACCTGCACTACCCCACTCACTGAATATAGTTTAATGAGTTATAAATATAAATCTTATGTGATAATTGTCAACAAATGTTAAAAATCTCTTCTAGACCTGACCAGGGGAGCCTCTGGTGTTTTAACATGAGTGATAAATGTGATCCTACCTGTTTCAGAAAGGCATTTTTTCCCTAACGATGTATTAACGTGGGACTCAGGCTGGTCAGAATGATCACGGACACCTGGAGTAGTGCCATCTGCCGTCACGTGGGTCATCTGTGGGAGAAAGATCACAAATTAAAATAAAAAGAACCGTCTGAAGAGGCCCAAGTACCACCAGTGGTGCACAAAGCATAATTTAACAAAGTTATACATGTGTCTTATAAGCCCATGAGGGCTGGACACTAATGTGCAAGACACAATAATAAATAAATTTAAAAAAAAAATATATATATACAAATAACTCCGGTTTGCACTCACACACATCTAAAGTCAGGGACAGACCTCACGAGGACCTTAACACACACTATTTAATTCCTTCTTTATGGGGACCAATCAAATGAACTTTCACACAAGATTCAACACGACAGCATTCACTGGCATTAACTGAAAGTGTGTTATGGGGACATCGTGAGTGTAAATTTGAAAGACACACTTGAGTAAAAAGTCCTCCCCTGTGGTGACCTAAAAATGCCACAAACATTCTACCTGCACTACCCCACTCACTGAATATAGTTTAATGAGTTATAAATATAAATCTTATGTGATAATTGTCAACAAATGTTAAAAATCTCTTCTAGACCTGACCAGGGGAGCCTCTGGTGTTTTAACATGAGTGATAAATGTGATCCTACCTGTTTCAGAAAGGCATTTTTGCCCAATGATGTATTAACGTGGGACTCAGGCTGGTCAGAATGATCACGGACACCTGGAGTAGTGCCATCTGCCGTCACGTGGGTCATCTGTGGGAGAAAGATCACAAATTAAAATAAAAAGAACCGTCTGAAGAGGCCCACGTACCACCAGTGGTGCACAAAGCATAATTTAACAAAGTTATACAAATAACTCCTGTTTGCACTCACACACATCTAAAGTCAGGGACAGACCTCACGAGGACGTTAACACACACTATTTAATCCCTTCTTTATGGGGACCAATCAAATGAGGTAGGTCATCTGTGGGAGACAAATGGTTCACGACTTTACAATAGAACCTTACTAAAATAATATCAGTCTAAAACAGTGCTCCTTCAACTTTTCATACCAACTACCATGTTACAAATTAACTACAGATGTAAAACTAAAAATCAAAGTCCTGTTTGCACTCACACTATAGTATTAGTGTTTTCTTGCATGATTGTGTCAGCAATATACAAGTCAAACCTTTACACTCAACAGTTAGTAAGTACACAAGTAAGATAGTAGTTCAGCAACTTTTGTTTTCCCTTTCTACTTAAGTTAATTGCTTGAGTAAATATGTCTGCCATTTGACCCACTTCTGAATGTACTGACATCACATTCTTAAACCAATAAAAGTTAACGGCAAACTACTTTTTAAAAAGTAGAGCTGCTTCTAGTACATAGAATGTTCTAATTATATATGTATTGAGAATACTTTTTTACGCTAGCTGAAAGTACAATTAGCTGGTAACATTAACCAATGTGCTGTTGAATCTGCCTTATGAGCTAGTTGATAGTGTTAACATTGAACAGATACAGCCCTCTAGTTTACCAGCAAAGAGTCACCAGATTCTTTAGCCTGTTAGCTCCGACGTTAGCCTGTTAGCAGTGATCGGCGCTAACAAGCTAACTCTAATCAACGCTACTTTAAAGCTCACATAAAGGCTAGAGGCTACTTCTAGTACATAGAAAGCTCTAATTTTATAATTCAGTCCCTACATGTGTACTGAGAAGACATTTGTTCGCAAGCTGAAACTACCATTAGCTGGCAACACATGCTGTTTGGTCAAATCTGCCCCCCGAGCTAGTTGCTAATGCTAACAGTTTGTACATTAAAACCACAGCTATAACCTTGCTTCATAGGAACACTGTGCAAAGTAAACCTCAGAACCTTTACTAATTACACGTTTGATTCGTTTTGCATGAGCATTGAACAGATGCAGCCCTCTAGTTTACCAGTAAAAGAGTCACCAGATTCCGAAATTAGCCTGTTAGCAGTCATCGGCGCTAACAAACGATCTAATTACAGCTACTTTAAAGCTCACAAATAGGCTATAGGCCACTTATAGAACAAAGAAAGCTCTAATTATATAATTAAATATTATTTATATGTATCGCTAATATTTAAACATTATTGTTATTGTTGAAATGCACTAAACATTGTGCTGTTTAGCCTTGATAGCTTAAGTACTAAGCTAGCTAGCTAGTTAAAAAAAAACAATGTTTTAATACAATTCGCTCTAATATTCTGATCAGATTATAATAAAAAGACAATTACAAAACGTTTCAGGCCACATAAGATAATTAGCACTAACTTGGTTGCTGTTAAATAACATACATACAATATTTACTCTAAAATTATGCTTACCTGCCTGTTGCACTTTATCTTGTAGCTGAACTCAGTAGATTGTAAAATCATTCCTCATGGGGACCAGGAAGTGGGCGGTACTTGACCGTATTTGGAAAAAGTGTGTGTGGAAACCAATGTGCCTTACCAGTCATTACCACCAGGGGTGCCAATGAGCAACACCTACACACACATTAAACGTGACTTGTGGGCCAATGCTGAAACTTCGCCCAGCACCTTGAAAACAGTTCCTCCATTCATCTAAATGGTTTTCCTTATGGGGACCTGCTTTTTGGTCCCCATAAGGAAAGAGGTCCCCATGACGTGACTGTGTATACCAGGGGTGTCAAACGTACGGCCCGCGGGCCAGAACCGGCCCGTCAGTGGGTTCAGTCCGGCCCACGGGTTAAATATGCATTATTAAAGAAGAATAAACTTCATTTTCTTTCAAATTTGCAGTTCTTATATTGTCCGCTAGGGGCGCTGTGTTTGAGTCAGTTCTATCGCTTTAGCTGCTTTTTCTGTTGACTCTGGCACCCTCTTCAGTGAAATGTCAGAATTGCTTCCCAGATGTGGAAAATGGATTTTAAATCATTTCTAAATTTGTATGTGTTTGATGTATTTTAACATGCAGGACAGTGGGTTTAAGTTCCAAAAAACTGTGAATAAATGTTTTGCAACATTGTACAATCGCTGATCAGTTTTTATGCATAGTGCACTTGAATAAATGTTAAAGTGAGTAAAAGTGTTGTTGAAATTGCACATACTTTTCTTAAAAACTCTTAGGTTGTTCATAATATATTTAGTAAAAGGGACAATTCATTTCATATAAAGATTTTTCTTCTTCTTTGCACTAATACAAAGAAAAAAAGTGGACTTATTGTTAGTTCTATGTAATTTTGGAATGAGTTCACTGGTCTGGCCCCCTTGAGATCCGATTAAGTTGTATACGGCCCCAAGACCAAAATGAGTTTGACACCCCTGTTGTATACAGATTCAGGTCCCCACAACGTGATGATTACAAGAACACACACACGCACCCACACCCACACACTCTGCAAGCTTATACACACCTTGAGATTTCTAAATTGATGAAATAATGTCCTGACCGTGTGGTGTGGGGACCATAAGAAAAACAAGTCAATGTCACTTATAAGGACCATATTTGCATAAAATTTACATAATTCACACAATTTTGTATTTGACTCATGGGGACCTTTTAAAAGAGTTGCTACATTACTAACGACAAATAATGCAAAGACTGCCTTTGTAAATGTGCCTTTATTCACTTATTTTATGTTGTAAGGCAAACCAATCAAATCAACACTTAAAACAAAACTTGACTATTAGTATTATTTTTACTCTTTGAAAAATAAAGCCAAGAACTGTTACTCTCACTGGGGCGAAAGTGGCGCATCTGGTCGAGCGGGACGTCTCGTGATCGGAAGGTTGGGCGTTCGAATCCCAGCTCCTGCAAAAATGCACACTGTCGTTGTGTCCTTGGGGAAGACATTTTACCGTCAGAGTCAAGATGATTTGTGTATTTCATCTGAAAGGCATTTTTTCCCTAACGATGTATTAACGTGGGACTCAGGCTGGTCAGAATGATCACGGACACCTGGAGTAGTGCCATCTGCTGTCAAGTGGGTCATCTGTGGGAGAAAGATCACAAATTAAAATAAAAAGAACAGTCTGAAGAGGCCCAAGTACCACCAGTGGTGCACAAAGCATAATTTAACAAAGTTATACATGTGTCTTATAAGCCCATGAGGGCTGGGCACTAATGTGCAAGACACAATAATAAAAAAATAAAAAAATATATATATACAAATAACTCCTGTTTGCACTCACACACATCTAAAGTCAGGGACAGACCTCACGAGGACCTTAACACACACACTATTTAATTCCTTCTTTAAGGGACATGTGAGTGAGTACACACACATCTAAAGTCAGGGACAGACCTCACGAGGACCTTAACACACACTATTTAATTCCTTCTTTATGGGGACCAATCAAATGAACTTTCACACAAGATTCAACTCGACAGCATTCACTGGCATTAACTGAAAGTGTGTTATGGGGACATCGTGAGTGTAAATTTGAAAGACACACTTGAGTAAAAAGTCCTCCCCTGTGGTGACCTAAAAAGGCCCCAAATAGTCTACCTGCACTACCCCACTCACTGAATATAGTTTAATGAGTTATAAATACAAATCTTATGTGATAATTGTCAACAAATGTTAAAAATCTCTTCTAGACCTGGCCAGGAGAGCCTCTGGTGTTTTAACATGAGTGATAAATGTGATCCTACCTGTTTCAGAAAGGCATTTTTGCCCAATGATGTATTAACGTGGGACTCAGGCTGGTCAGAATGATCACGGACACCTGGAGTAGTGCCATCTGCTGTCAAGTGGGTCATCTGTGGGAGAAAGATCACAAATTAAAATAAAAAGAACAGTCTGAAGAGGCCCAAGTACCACCAGTGGTGCACAAAGCATAATTTAACAAAGTTATACATGTGTCTTATAAGCCCATGAGGGCTGGGCACTAATGTGCAAGACACAATAATAAAAAAATAAAAAAATATATATATACAAATAACTCCTGTTTGCACTCACACACATCTAAAGTCAGGGACAGACCTCATGAGGACCTTAACACACACACTATTTAATTCCTTCTTTAAGGGACATGTGAGTGAGTACACACACATCTAAAGTCAGGGACAGACCTCACGAGGACCTTAACACACACTATTTAATTCCTTCTTTATGGGGACCAATCAAATGAACTTTCACACAAGATTCAACTCGACAGCATTCACTGGCATTAACTGAAAGTGTGTTATGGGGACATCGTGAGTGTAAATTTGAAAGACACACTTGAGTAAAAAGTCCTCCCCTGTGGTGACCTAAAAAGGCCCCAAATAGTCTACCTGCACTACCCCACTCACTGAATATAGTTTAATGAGTTATAAATACAAATCTTATGTGATAATTGTCAACAAATGTTAAAAATCTCTTCTAGACCTGGCCAGGAGAGCCTCTGGTGTTTTAACATGAGTGATAAATGTGATCCTACCTGTTTCAGAAAGGCATTTTTGCCCAATGATGTATTAACGTGGGACTCAGGCTGGTCAGAATGATCACGGACACCTGGAGTAGTGCCATCTGCCGTCACGTGGGTCATCTGTGGGAGAAAGATCACAAATTAAAATAAAAAGAACCGTCTGAAGAGGCCCAAGTACCACCAGTGGTGCACAAAGCATAATTTAACAAAGTTATACATGTGTCTTATAAGCCCATGAGGGCTGGACACTAATGTGCAAGACACAATAATAAATAAATTTAAAAAAATATATATATATACAAATAACTCCGGTTTGCACTCACACACATCTAAAGTCAGGGACAGACCTCACGAGGACCTTAACACACACTATTTAATTCCTTCTTTATGGGGACCAATCAAATGAACTTTCACACAAGATTCAACACGACAGCATTCACTGGCATTAACTGAAAGTGTGTTATGGGGACATCGTGAGTGTAAATTTGAAAGACACACTTGAGTAAAAAGTCCTCCCCTGTGGTGACCTAAAAATGCCACAAACATTCTACCTGCACTACCCCACTCACTGAATATAGTTTAATGAGTTATAAATATAAATCTTATGTGATAATTGTCAACAAATGTTAAAAATCTCTTCTAGACCTGACCAGGGGAGCCTCTGGTGTTTTAACATGAGTGATAAATGTGATCCTACCTGTTTCAGAAAGGCATTTTTGCCCAATGATGTATTAACGTGGGACTCAGGCTGGTCAGAATGATCACGGACACCTGGAGTAGTGCCATCTGCCGTCACGTGGGTCATCTGTGGGAGAAAGATCACAAATTAAAATAAAAAGAACCGTCTGAAGAGGCCCACGTACCACCAGTGGTGCACAAAGCATAATTTAACAAAGTTATACAAATAACTCCTGTTTGCACTCACACACATCTAAAGTCAGGGACAGACCTCACGAGGACGTTAACACACACTATTTAATCCCTTCTTTATGGGGACCAATCAAATGAGGTAGGTCATCTGTGGGAGACAAATGGTTCACGACTTTACAATAGAACCTTACTAAAATAATATCAGTCTAAAACAGTGCTCCTTCAACTTTTCATACCAACTACCATGTTACAAATTAACTACAGATGTAAAACTAAAAATCAAAGTCCTGTTTGCACTCACACTATAGTATTAGTGTTTTCTTGCATGATTGTGTCAGCAATATACAAGTCAAACCTTTACACTCAACAGTTAGTAAGTACACAAGTAAGATAGTAGTTCAGCAACTTTTGTTTTCCCTTTCTACTTAAGTTAATTGCTTGAGTAAATATGTCTGCCATTTGACCCACTTCTGAATGTACTGACATCACATTCTTAAACCAATAAAAGTTAACGGCAAACTACTTTTTAAAAAGTAGAGCTGCTTCTAGTACATAGAATGTTCTAATTATATATGTATTGAGAATACTTTTTTACGCTAGCTGAAAGTACAATTAGCTGGTAACATTAACCAATGTGCTGTTGAATCTGCCTTATGAGCTAGTTGATAGTGTTAACATTGAACAGATACAGCCCTCTAGTTTACCAGCAAAGAGTCACCAGATTCTTTAGCCTGTTAGCTCCGACGTTAGCCTGTTAGCAGTGATCGGCGCTAACAAGCTAACTCTAATCAACGCTACTTTAAAGCTCACATAAAGGCTAGAGGCTACTTCTAGTACATAGAAAGCTCTAATTTTATAATTCAGTCCCTACATGTGTACTGAGAAGACATTTGTTCGCAAGCTGAAACTACCATTAGCTGGCAACACATGCTGTTTGGTCAAATCTGCCCCCCGAGCTAGTTGCTAATGCTAACAGTTTGTACATTAAAACCACAGCTATAACCTTGCTTCATAGGAACACTGTGCAAAGTAAACCTCAGAACCTTTACTAATTACACGTTTGATTCGTTTTGCATGAGCATTGAACAGATGCAGCCCTCTAGTTTACCAGTAAAAGAGTCACCAGATTCCGAAATTAGCCTGTTAGCAGTCATCGGCGCTAACAAACGATCTAATTACAGCTACTTTAAAGCTCACAAATAGGCTATAGGCCACTTATAGAACAAAGAAAGCTCTAATTATATAATTAAATATTATTTATATGTATCGCTAATATTTAAACATTATTGTTATTGTTGAAATGCACTAAACATTGTGCTGTTTAGCCTTGATAGCTTAAGTACTAAGCTAGCTAGCTAGTTAAAAAAAACAATGTTTTAATACAATTCGCTCTAATATTCTGATCAGATTATAATAAAAAGACAATTACAAAACGTTTCAGGCCACATAAGATAATTAGCACTAACTTGGTTGCTGTTAAATAACATACATACAATATTTACTCTAAAATTATGCTTACCTGCCTGTTGCACTTTATCTTGTAGCTGAACTCAGTAGATTGTAAAATCATTCCTCATGGGGACCAGGAAGTGGGCGGTACTTGACCGTATTTGGAAAAAGTGTGTGTGGAAACCAATGTGCCTTACCAGTCATTACCACCAGGGGTGCCAATGAGCAACACCTACACACACATTAAACGTGACTTGTGGGCCAATGCTGAAACTTCGCCCAGCACCTTGAAAACAGTTCCTCCATTCATCTAAATGGTTTTCCTTATGGGGACCTGCTTTTTGGTCCCCATAAGGAAAGAGGTCCCCATGACGTGACTGTGTATACCAGGGGTGTCAAACGTACGGCCCGCGGGCCAGAACCGGCCCGTCAGTGGGTTCAGTCCGGCCCACGGGTTAAATATGCATTATTAAAGAAGAATAAACTTCATTTTCTTTCAAATTTGCAGTTCTTATATTGTCCGCTAGGGGCGCTGTGTTTGAGTCAGTTCTATCGCTTTAGCTGCTTTTTCTGTTGACTCTGGCACCCTCTTCAGTGAAATGTCAGAATTGCTTCCCAGATGTGGAAAATGGATTTTAAATCATTTCTAAATTTGTATGTGTTTGATGTATTTTAACATGCAGGACAGTGGGTTTAAGTTCCAAAAAACTGTGAATAAATGTTTTGCAACATTGTACAATCGCTGATCAGTTTTTATGCATAGTGCACTTGAATAAATGTTAAAGTGAGTAAAAGTGTTGTTGAAATTGCACATACTTTTCTTAAAAACTCTTAGGTTGTTCATAATATATTTAGTAAAAGGGACAATTCATTTCATATAAAGATTTTTCTTCTTCTTTGCACTAATACAAAGAAAAAAAGTGGACTTATTGTTAGTTCTATGTAATTTTGGAATGAGTTCACTGGTCTGGCCCCCTTGAGATCCGATTAAGTTGTATACGGCCCCAAGACCAAAATGAGTTTGACACCCCTGTTGTATACAGATTCAGGTCCCCACAACGTGATGATTACAAGAACACACACACGCACCCACACCCACACACTCTCTGGCGGTTATAGAGTCATGAAAAAAATTACTTAACATGACATTGCAAGCTTATACACACCTTGAGATTTCTAAATTGATGAAATAATGTCCTGACCGTGTGGTGTGGGGACCATAAGAAAAACAAGTCAATGTCACTTATAAGGACCATATTTGCATAAAATTTACATAATTCACACAATTTTGTATTTGACTCATGGGGACCTTTTAAAAGAGTTGCTACATTACTAACGACAAATAATGCAAAGACTGCCTTTGTAAATGTGCCTTTATTCACTTATTTTATGTTGTAAGGCAAACCAATCAAATCAACACTTAAAACAAAACTTGACTATTAGTATTATTTTTACTCTTTGAAAAATAAAGCCAAGAACTGTTACTCTCACTGGGGCGACAGTGGCGCATCTGGTCGAGCGGGACGTCTCGTGATCGGAAGGTTGGGCGTTCGAATCCCAGCTCCTGCAAAAATGCACACTGTCGTTGTGTCCTTGGGGAAGACATTTTACCGTCAGAGTCAAGATGATTTGTGTATTTCATCTGAAAGGCATTTTTTCCCTAACGATGTATTAACGTGGGACTCAGGCTGGTCAGAATGATCACGGACACCTGGAGTAGTGCCATCTGCTGTCAAGTGGGTCATCTGTGGGAGAAAGATCACAAATTAAAATAAAAAGAACAGTCTGAAGAGGCCCAAGTACCACCAGTGGTGCACAAAGCATAATTTAACAAAGTTATACATGTGTCTTATAAGCCCATGAGGGCTGGGCACTAATGTGCAAGACACAATAATAAAAAAATAAAAAAATATATATATACAAATAACTCCTGTTTGCACTCACACACATCTAAAGTCAGGGACAGACCTCACGAGGACCTTAACACACACACTATTTAATTCCTTCTTTAAGGGACATGTGAGTGAGTACACACACATCTAAAGTCAGGGACAGACCTCACGAGGACCTTAACACACACTATTTAATTCCTTCTTTATGGGGACCAATCAAATGAACTTTCACACAAGATTCAACTCGACAGCATTCACTGGCATTAACTGAAAGTGTGTTATGGGGACATTGTGAGTGTAAATTTGAAAGACACACTTGAGTAAAAAGTCCTCCCCTGTGGTGACCTAAAAAGGCCCCAAATAGTCTACCTGCACTACCCCACTCACTGAATATAGTTTAATGAGTTATAAATACAAATCTTATGTGATAATTGTCAACAAATGTTAAAAATCTCTTCTAGACCTGGCCAGGAGAGCCTCTGGTGTTTTAACATGAGTGATAAATGTGATCCTACCTG
Organism: Proterorhinus semilunaris; assembly: GCA_021464625.1. Classification (NCBI taxonomy): domain Eukaryota; kingdom Metazoa; phylum Chordata; class Actinopteri; order Gobiiformes; family Gobiidae; genus Proterorhinus; species Proterorhinus semilunaris. The sequence continues at coordinate 5,864,695 of CM038361.1, read as the reverse complement.
TTTCAGAAAGGCATTTTTGCCCAATGATGTATTAACGTGGGACTCAGGCTGGTCAGAATGATCACGGACACCTGGAGTAGTGCCATCTGCCGTCACGTGGGTCATCTGTGGGAGAAAGATCACAAATTAAAATAAAAAGAACCGTCTGAAGAGGCCCAAGTACCACCAGTGGTGCACAAAGCATAATTTAACAAAGTTATACATGTGTCTTATAAGCCCATGAGGGCTGGACACTAATGTGCAAGACACAATAATAAATAAATTTAAAAAAAATATATATATATACAAATAACTCCGGTTTGCACTCACACACATCTAAAGTCAGGGACAGACCTCACGAGGACCTTAACACACACTATTTAATTCCTTCTTTATGGGGACCAATCAAATGAACTTTCACACAAGATTCAACACGACAGCATTCACTGGCATTAACTGAAAGTGTGTTATGGGGACATCGTGAGTGTAAATTTGAAAGACACACTTGAGTAAAAAGTCCTCCCCTGTGGTGACCTAAAAATGCCACAAACATTCTACCTGCACTACCCCACTCACTGAATATAGTTTAATGAGTTATAAATATAAATCTTATGTGATAATTGTCAACAAATGTTAAAAATCTCTTCTAGACCTGACCAGGGGAGCCTCTGGTGTTTTAACATGAGTGATAAATGTGATCCTACCTGTTTCAGAAAGGCATTTTTGCCCAATGATGTATTAACGTGGGACTCAGGCTGGTCAGAATGATCACGGACACCTGGAGTAGTGCCATCTGCCGTCACGTGGGTCATCTGTGGGAGAAAGATCACAAATTAAAATAAAAAGAACCGTCTGAAGAGGCCCACGTACCACCAGTGGTGCACAAAGCATAATTTAACAAAGTTATACAAATAACTCCTGTTTGCACTCACACACATCTAAAGTCAGGGACAGACCTCACGAGGACGTTAACACACACTATTTAATCCCTTCTTTATGGGGACCAATCAAATGAGGTAGGTCATCTGTGGGAGACAAATGGTTCACGACTTTACAATAGAACCTTACTAAAATAATATCAGTCTAAAACAGTGCTCCTTCAACTTTTCATACCAACTACCATGTTACAAATTAACTACAGATGTAAAACTAAAAATCAAAGTCCTGTTTGCACTCACACTATAGTATTAGTGTTTTCTTGCATGATTGTGTCAGCAATATACAAGTCAAACCTTTACACTCAACAGTTAGTAAGTACACAAGTAAGATAGTAGTTCAGCAACTTTTGTTTTCCCTTTCTACTTAAGTTAATTGCTTGAGTAAATATGTCTGCCATTTGACCCACTTCTGAATGTACTGACATCACATTCTTAAACCAATAAAAGTTAACGGCAAACTACTTTTTAAAAAGTAGAGCTGCTTCTAGTACATAGAATGTTCTAATTATATATGTATTGAGAATACTTTTTTACGCTAGCTGAAAGTACAATTAGCTGGTAACATTAACCAATGTGCTGTTGAATCTGCCTTATGAGCTAGTTGATAGTGTTAACATTGAACAGATACAGCCCTCTAGTTTACCAGCAAAGAGTCACCAGATTCTTTAGCCTGTTAGCTCCGACGTTAGCCTGTTAGCAGTGATCGGCGCTAACAAGCTAACTCTAATCAACGCTACTTTAAAGCTCACATAAAGGCTAGAGGCTACTTCTAGTACATAGAAAGCTCTAATTATATAATTCAGTCCCTACATGTGTACTGAGAAGACATTTGTTCGCAAGCTGAAACTACCATTAGCTGGCAACACATGCTGTTTGGTCAAATCTGCCCCCCGAGCTAGTTGCTAATGCTAACAGTTTGTACATTAAAACCACAGCTATAACCTTGCTTCATAGGAACACTGTGCAAAGTAAACCTCAGAACCTTTACTAATTACACGTTTGATTCGTTTTGCATGAGCATTGAACAGATGCAGCCCTCTAGTTTACCAGTAAAAGAGTCACCAGATTCCGAAATTAGCCTGTTAGCAGTCATCGGCGCTAACAAACGATCTAATTACAGCTACTTTAAAGCTCACAAATAGGCTATAGGCCACTTCTAGAACATAGAAAGCTCTAATTATATAATTAAATATTATTTATATGTATCGCTAATATTTAAACATTATTGTTATTGTTGAAATGCACTAAACATTGTGCTGTTTAGCCTTGATAGCTTAAGTACTAAGCTAGCTAGCTAGTTAAAAAAAACAATGTTTTAATACAATTCGCTCTAATATTCTGATCAGATTATAATAAAAAGACAATTACAAAACGTTTCAGGCCACATAAGATAATTAGCACTAACTTGGTTGCTGTTAAATAACATACATACAATATTTACTCTAAAATTATGCTTTCCTGCCTGTTGCACTTTATCTTGTAGCTGAACTCAGTAGATTGTAAAATCATTCCTCATGGGGACCAGGAAGTGGGCGGTACTTGACCGTATTTGGAAAAAGTGTGTGTGGAAACCAATGTGCCTTACCAGTCATTACCACCAGGGGTGCCAATGAGCAACACCTACACACACATTAAACGTGACTTGTGGGCCAATGCTGAAACTTCGCCCAGCACCTTGAAAACAGTTCCTCCATTCATCTAAATGGTTTTCCTTATGGGGACCTGCTTTTTGGTCCCCATAAGGAAAGAGGTCCCCATGACGTGACTGTGTATACCAGGGGTGTCAAACGTACGGCCCGCGGGCCAGAACCGGCCCGTCAGTGGGTTCAGTCCGGCCCACGGGTTAAATATGCATTATTAAAGAAGAATAAACTTCATTTTCTTTCAAATTTGCAGTTCTTATATTGTCCGCTAGGGGCGCTGTGTTTGAGTCAGTTCTATCGCTTTAGCTGCTTTTTCTGTTGACTCTGGCACCCTCTTCAGTGAAATGTCAGAATTGCTTCCCAGATGTGGAAAATGGATTTTAAATCATTTCTAAATTTGTATGTGTTTGATGTATTTTAACATGCAGGACAGTGGGTTTAAGTTCCAAAAAACTGTGAATAAATGTTTTGCAACATTGTACAATCGCTGATCAGTTTTTATGCATAGTGCACTTGAATAAATGTTAAAGTGAGTAAAAGTGTTGTTGAAATTGCACATACTTTTCTTAAAAACTCTTAGGTTGTTCATAATATATTTAGTAAAAGGGACAATTCATTTCATATAAAGATTTTTCTTCTTCTTTGCACTAATACAAAGAAAAAAAGTGGACTTATTGTTAGTTCTATGTAATTTTGGAATGAGTTCACTGGTCTGGCCCCCTTGAGATCCGATTAAGTTGTATACGGCCCCAAGACCAAAATGAGTTTGACACCCCTGTTGTATACAGATTCAGGTCCCCACAACGTGATGATTACAAGAACACACACACGCACCCACACCCACACACTCTGCAAGCTTATACACACCTTGAGATTTCTAAATTGATGAAATAATGTCCTGACCGTGTGGTGTGGGGACCATAAGAAAAACAAGTCAATGTCACTTATAAGGACCATATTTGCATAAAATTTACATAATTCACACAATTTTGTATTTGACTCATGGGGACCTTTTAAAAGAGTTGCTACATTACTAACGACAAATAATGCAAAGACTGCCTTTGTAAATGTGCCTTTATTCACTTATTTTATGTTGTAAGGCAAACCAATCAAATCAACACTTAAAACAAAACTTGACTATTAGTATTATTTTTACTCTTTGAAAAATAAAGCCAAGAACTGTTACTCTCACTGGGGCGAAAGTGGCGCATCTGGTCGAGCGGGACGTCTCGTGATCGGAAGGTTGGACGTTCGAATCCCAGCTCCTGCAAAAATGCACACTGTCGTTGTGTCCTTGGGGAAGACATTTTACCGTCAGAGTCAAGATGATTTGTGTATTTCATCTGAAAGGCATTTTTTCCCTAACGATGTATTAACGTGGGACTCAGGCTGGTCAGAATGATCACGGACACCTGGAGTAGTGCCATCTGCCGTCACGTGGGTCATCTGTGGGAGAAAGATCACAAATTAAAATAAAAAGAACCGTCTGAAGAGGCCCAAGTACCACCAGTGGTGCACAAAGCATAATTTAACAAAGTTATACATGTGTCTTATAAGCCCATGAGGGCTGGACACTAATGTGCAAGACACAATAATAAATAAATTTAAAAAAATATATATATATACAAATAACTCCGGTTTGCACTCACACACATCTAAAGTCAGGGACAGACCTCACGAGGACCTTAACACACACTATTTAATTCCTTCTTTATGGGGACCAATCAAATGAACTTTCACACAAGATTCAACACGACAGCATTCACTGGCATTAACTGAAAGTGTGTTATGGGGACATCGTGAGTGTAAATTTGAAAGACACACTTGAGTAAAAAGTCCTCCCCTGTGGTGACCTAAAAATGCCACAAACATTCTACCTGCACTACCCCACTCACTGAATATAGTTTAATGAGTTATAAATATAAATCTTATGTGATAATTGTCAACAAATGTTAAAAATCTCTTCTAGACCTGACCAGGGGAGCCTCTGGTGTTTTAACATGAGTGATAAATGTGATCCTACCTGTTTCAGAAAGGCATTTTTGCCCAATGATGTATTAACGTGGGACTCAGGCTGGTCAGAATGATCACGGACACCTGGAGTAGTGCCATCTGCCGTCACGTGGGTCATCTGTGGGAGAAAGATCACAAATTAAAATAAAAAGAACCGTCTGAAGAGGCCCACGTACCACCAGTGGTGCACAAAGCATAATTTAACAAAGTTATACAAATAACTCCTGTTTGCACTCACACACATCTAAAGTCAGGGACAGACCTCACGAGGACGTTAACACACACTATTTAATCCCTTCTTTATGGGGACCAATCAAATGAGGTAGGTCATCTGTGGGAGACAAATGGTTCACGACTTTACAATAGAACCTTACTAAAATAATATCAGTCTAAAACAGTGCTCCTTCAACTTTTCATACCAACTACCATGTTACAAATTAACTACAGATGTAAAACTAAAAATCAAAGTCCTGTTTGCACTCACACTATAGTATTAGTGTTTTCTTGCATGATTGTGTCAGCAATATACAAGTCAAACCTTTACACTCAACAGTTAGTAAGTACACAAGTAAGATAGTAGTTCAGCAACTTTTGTTTTCCCTTTCTACTTAAGTTAATTGCTTGAGTAAATATGTCTGCCATTTGACCCACTTCTGAATGTACTGACATCACATTCTTAAACCAATAAAAGTTAACGGCAAACTACTTTTTAAAAAGTAGAGCTGCTTCTAGTACATAGAATGTTCTAATTATATATGTATTGAGAATACTTTTTTACGCTAGCTGAAAGTACAATTAGCTGGTAACATTAACCAATGTGCTGTTGAATCTGCCTTATGAGCTAGTTGATAGTGTTAACATTGAACAGATACAGCCCTCTAGTTTACCAGCAAAGAGTCACCAGATTCTTTAGCCTGTTAGCTCCGACGTTAGCCTGTTAGCAGTGATCGGCGCTAACAAGCTAACTCTAATCAACGCTACTTTAAAGCTCACATAAAGGCTAGAGGCTACTTCTAGTACATAGAAAGCTCTAATTTTATAATTCAGTCCCTACATGTGTACTGAGAAGACATTTGTTCGCAAGCTGAAACTACCATTAGCTGGCAACACATGCTGTTTGGTCAAATCTGCCCCCCGAGCTAGTTGCTAATGCTAACAGTTTGTACATTAAAACCACAGCTATAACCTTGCTTCATAGGAACACTGTGCAAAGTAAACCTCAGAACCTTTACTAATTACACGTTTGATTCGTTTTGCATGAGCATTGAACAGATGCAGCCCTCTAGTTTACCAGTAAAAGAGTCACCAGATTCCGAAATTAGCCTGTTAGCAGTCATCGGCGCTAACAAACGATCTAATTACAGCTACTTTAAAGCTCACAAATAGGCTATAGGCCACTTATAGAACAAAGAAAGCTCTAATTATATAATTAAATATTATTTATATGTATCGCTAATATTTAAACATTATTGTTATTGTTGAAATGCACTAAACATTGTGCTGTTTAGCCTTGATAGCTTAAGTACTAAGCTAGCTAGCTAGTTAAAAAAAACAATGTTTTAATACAATTCGCTCTAATATTCTGATCAGATTATAATAAAAAGACAATTACAAAACGTTTCAGGCCACATAAGATAATTAGCACTAACTTGGTTGCTGTTAAATAACATACATACAATATTTACTCTAAAATTATGCTTACCTGCCTGTTGCACTTTATCTTGTAGCTGAACTCAGTAGATTGTAAAATCATTCCTCATGGGGACCAGGAAGTGGGCGGTACTTGACCGTATTTGGAAAAAGTGTGTGTGGAAACCAATGTGCCTTACCAGTCATTACCACCAGGGGTGCCAATGAGCAACACCTACACACACATTAAACGTGACTTGTGGGCCAATGCTGAAACTTCGCCCAGCACCTTGAAAACAGTTCCTCCATTCATCTAAATGGTTTTCCTTATGGGGACCTGCTTTTTGGTCCCCATAAGGAAAGAGGTCCCCATGACGTGACTGTGTATACCAGGGGTGTCAAACGTACGGCCCGCGGGCCAGAACCGGCCCGTCAGTGGGTTCAGTCCGGCCCACGGGTTAAATATGCATTATTAAAGAAGAATAAACTTCATTTTCTTTCAAATTTGCAGTTCTTATATTGTCCGCTAGGGGCGCTGTGTTTGAGTCAGTTCTATCGCTTTAGCTGCTTTTTCTGTTGACTCTGGCACCCTCTTCAGTGAAATGTCAGAATTGCTTCCCAGATGTGGAAAATGGATTTTAAATCATTTCTAAATTTGTATGTGTTTGATGTATTTTAACATGCAGGACAGTGGGTTTAAGTTCCAAAAAACTGTGAATAAATGTTTTGCAACATTGTACAATCGCTGATCAGTTTTTATGCATAGTGCACTTGAATAAATGTTAAAGTGAGTAAAAGTGTTGTTGAAATTGCACATACTTTTCTTAAAAACTCTTAGGTTGTTCATAATATATTTAGTAAAAGGGACAATTCATTTCATATAAAGATTTTTCTTCTTCTTTGCACTAATACAAAGAAAAAAAGTGGACTTATTGTTAGTTCTATGTAATTTTGGAATGAGTTCACTGGTCTGGCCCCCTTGAGATCCGATTAAGTTGTATACGGCCCCAAGACCAAAATGAGTTTGACACCCCTGTTGTATACAGATTCAGGTCCCCACAACGTGATGATTACAAGAACACACACACGCACCCACACCCACACACTCTCTGGCGGTTATAGAGTCATGAAAAAAATTACTTAACATGACATTGCAAGCTTATACACACCTTGAGATTTCTAAATTGATGAAATAATGTCCTGACCGTGTGGTGTGGGGACCATAAGAAAAACAAGTCAATGTCACTTATAAGGACCATATTTGCATAAAATTTACATAATTCACACAATTTTGTATTTGACTCATGGGGACCTTTTAAAAGAGTTGCTACATTACTAACGACAAATAATGCAAAGACTGCCTTTGTAAATGTGCCTTTATTCACTTATTTTATGTTGTAAGGCAAACCAATCAAATCAACACTTAAAACAAAACTTGACTATTAGTATTATTTTTACTCTTTGAAAAATAAAGCCAAGAACTGTTACTCTCACTGGGGCGACAGTGGCGCATCTGGTCGAGCGGGACGTCTCGTGATCGGAAGGTTGGGCGTTCGAATCCCAGCTCCTGCAAAAATGCACACTGTCGTTGTGTCCTTGGGGAAGACATTTTACCGTCAGAGTCAAGATGATTTGTGTATTTCATCTGAAAGGCATTTTTTCCCTAACGATGTATTAACGTGGGACTCAGGCTGGTCAGAATGATCACGGACACCTGGAGTAGTGCCATCTGCTGTCAAGTGGGTCATCTGTGGGAGAAAGATCACAAATTAAAATAAAAAGAACAGTCTGAAGAGGCCCAAGTACCACCAGTGGTGCACAAAGCATAATTTAACAAAGTTATACATGTGTCTTATAAGCCCATGAGGGCTGGGCACTAATGTGCAAGACACAATAATAAAAAAATAAAAAAATATATATATACAAATAACTCCTGTTTGCACTCACACACATCTAAAGTCAGGGACAGACCTCACGAGGACCTTAACACACACACTATTTAATTCCTTCTTTAAGGGACATGTGAGTGAGTACACACACATCTAAAGTCAGGGACAGACCTCACGAGGACCTTAACACACACTATTTAATTCCTTCTTTATGGGGACCAATCAAATGAACTTTCACACAAGATTCAACTCGACAGCATTCACTGGCATTAACTGAAAGTGTGTTATGGGGACATTGTGAGTGTAAATTTGAAAGACACACTTGAGTAAAAAGTCCTCCCCTGTGGTGACCTAAAAAGGCCCCAAATAGTCTACCTGCACTACCCCACTCACTGAATATAGTTTAATGAGTTATAAATACAAATCTTATGTGATAATTGTCAACAAATGTTAAAAATCTCTTCTAGACCTGGCCAGGAGAGCCTCTGGTGTTTTAACATGAGTGATAAATGTGATCCTACCTGTTTCAGAAAGGCATTTTTGCCCAATGATGTATTAACGTGGGACTCAGGCTGGTCAGAATGATCACGGACACCTGGAGTAGTGCCATCTGCCGTCACGTGGGTCATCTGTGGGAGAAAGATCACAAATTAAAATAAAAAGAACCGTCTGAAGAGGCCCAAGTACCACCAGTGGTGCACAAAGCATAATTTAACAAAGTTATACATGTGTCTTATAAGCCCATGAGGGCTGGACACTAATGTGCAAGACACAATAATAAATAAATTTAAAAAAAATATATATATATACAAATAACTCCGGTTTGCACTCACACACATCTAAAGTCAGGGACAGACCTCACGAGGACCTTAACACACACTATTTAATTCCTTCTTTATGGGGACCAATCAAATGAACTTTCACACAAGATTCAACACGACAGCATTCACTGGCATTAACTGAAAGTGTGTTATGGGGACATCGTGAGTGTAAATTTGAAAGACACACTTGAGTAAAAAGTCCTCCCCTGTGGTGACCTAAAAATGCCACAAACATTCTACCTGCACTACCCCACTCACTGAATATAGTTTAATGAGTTATAAATATAAATCTTATGTGATAATTGTCAACAAATGTTAAAAATCTCTTCTAGACCTGACCAGGGGAGCCTCTGGTGTTTTAACATGAGTGATAAATGTGATCCTACCTGTTTCAGAAAGGCATTTTTGCCCAATGATGTATTAACGTGGGACTCAGGCTGGTCAGAATGATCACGGACACCTGGAGTAGTGCCATCTGCCGTCACGTGGGTCATCTGTGGGAGAAAGATCACAAATTAAAATAAAAAGAACCGTCTGAAGAGGCCCACGTACCACCAGTGGTGCACAAAGCATAATTTAACAAAGTTATACAAATAACTCCTGTTTGCACTCACACACATCTAAAATCAGGGACAGACCTCACGAGGACGTTAACACACTATTTAATCCCTTCTTTATGGGGACCAATCAAATGAGGTAGGTCATCTGTGGGAGACAAATGGTTCACGACTTTACAATAGAACCTTACTAAAATAATATCAGTCTAAAACAGTGCTCCTTCAACTTTTCATACCAACTACCATGTTACAAATTAACTACAGATGTAAAACTAAAAATCAAAGTCCTGTTTGCACTCACACTATAGTATTAGTGTTTTCTTGCATGATTGTGTCAGCAATATACAAGTCAAACCTTTACACTCAACAGTTAGTAAGTACACAAGTAAGATAGTAGTTCAGCAACTTTTGTTTTCCCTTTCTACTTAAGTTAATTGCTTGAGTAAATATGTCTGCCATTTGACCCACTTCTGAATGTACTGACATCACATTCTTAAACCAATAAAAGTTAACGGCAAACTACTTTTTAAAAAGTAGAGCTGCTTCTAGTACATAGAATGTTCTAATTATATATGTATTGAGAATACTTTTTTACGCTAGCTGAAAGTACAATTAGCTGGTAACATTAACCAATGTGCTGTTGAATCTGCCTTATGAGCTAGTTGATAGTGTTAACATTGAACAGATACAGCCCTCTAGTTTACCAGCAAAGAGTCACCAGATTCTTTAGCCTGTTAGCTCCGACGTTAGCCTGTTAGCAGTGATCGGCGCTAACAAGCTAACTCTAATCAACGCTACTTTAAAGCTCACATAAAGGCTAGAGGCTACTTCTAGTACATAGAAAGCTCTAATTATATAATTCAGTCCCTACATGTGTACTGAGAAGACATTTGTTCGCAAGCTGAAACTACCATTAGCTGGCAACACATGCTGTTTGGTCAAATCTGCCCCCCGAGCTAGTTGCTAATGCTAACAGTTTGTACATTAAAACCACAGCTATAACCTTGCTTCATAGGAACACTGTGCAAAGTAAACCTCAGAACCTTTACTAATTACACGTTTGATTCGTTTTGCATGAGCATTGAACAGATGCAGCCCTCTAGTTTACCAGTAAAAGAGTCACCAGATTCCGAAATTAGCCTGTTAGCAGTCATCGGCGCTAACAAACGATCTAATTACAGCTACTTTAAAGCTCACAAATAGGCTATAGGCCACTTCTAGAACATAGAAAGCTCTAATTATATAATTAAATATTATTTATATGTATCGCTAATATTTAAACATTATTGTTATTGTTGAAATGCACTAAACATTGTGCTGTTTAGCCTTGATAGCTTAAGTACTAAGCTAGCTAGCTAGTTAAAAAAAACAATGTTTTAATACAATTCGCTCTAATATTCTGATCAGATTATAATAAAAAGACAATTACAAAACGTTTCAGGCCACATAAGATAATTAGCACTAACTTGGTTGCTGTTAAATAACATACATACAATATTTACTCTAAAATTATGCTTTCCTGCCTGTTGCACTTTATCTTGTAGCTGAACTCAGTAGATTGTAAAATCATTCCTCATGGGGACCAGGAAGTGGGCGGTACTTGACCGTATTTGGAAAAAGTGTGTGTGGAAACCAATGTGCCTTACCAGTCATTACCACCAGGGGTGCCAATGAGCAACACCTACACACACATTAAACGTGACTTGTGGGCCAATGCTGAAACTTCGCCCAGCACCTTGAAAACAGTTCCTCCATTCATCTAAATGGTTTTCCTTATGGGGACCTGCTTTTTGGTCCCCATAAGGAAAGAGGTCCCCATGACGTGACTGTGTATACCAGGGGTGTCAAACGTACGGCCCGCGGGCCAGAACCGGCCCGTCAGTGGGTTCAGTCCGGCCCACGGGTTAAATATGCATTATTAAAGAAGAATAAACTTCATTTTCTTTCAAATTTGCAGTTCTTATATTGTCCGCTAGGGGCGCTGTGTTTGAGTCAGTTCTATCGCTTTAGCTGCTTTTTCTGTTGACTCTGGCACCCTCTTCAGTGAAATGTCAGAATTGCTTCCCAGATGTGGAAAATGGATTTTAAATCATTTCTAAATTTGTATGTGTTTGATGTATTTTAACACGCAGGACAGTGGGTTTAAGTTCCAAAAAACTGTGAATAAATGTTTTGCAACATTGTACGATCGCTGATCAGTTTTTATGCATAGTGCACTTGAATAAATGTTAAAGTGAGTAAAAGTGTTGTTGAAATTGCACATACTTTTCTTAAAAACTCTTAGGTTGTTCATAATATATTTAGTAAAAGGGACAATTCATTTCATATAAAGATTTTTCTTCTTCTTTGCACTAATACAAAGAAAAAAAGTGGACTTATTGTTAGTTCTATGTAATTTTGGAATGAGTTTACTGGTCTGGCCCCCTTGAGATCCGATTAAGTTGTATACGGCCCCAAGACCAAAATGAGTTTGACACCCCTGTTGTATACAGATTCAGGTCCCCACAACGTGATGATTACAAGAACACACACACGCACCCACACCCACACATCTCTGGCGGTTATAGAGTCATGAAAAATATTACTTAACGTGACATTGCAAGCTTATACACACCTTGAGATTTCTAAATTGATGAAATAATGTCCTGACCGTGTGGTGTGGGGACCATAAGAAAAACAAGTCAATGTCACTTATAAGGACCATATTTGCATAAAATTTACATAATTCACACAATTTTGTATTTGACTCATGGGGACCTTTTAAAAGAGTTGCTACATTACTAACGACAAATAATGCAAAGACTGCCTTTGTAAATGTGCCTTTATTCACTTATTTTATGTTGTAAGGCAAACCAATCAAATCAACACTTAAAACAAAACTTGACTATTAGTATTATTTTTACTCTTTGAAAAATAAAGCCAAGAACTGTTACTCTCACTGGGGCGACAGTGGCGCATCTGGTCGAGCGGGACGTCTCGTGATCGGAAGGTTGGGCGTTCGAATCCCAGCTCCTGCAAAAATGCACACTGTCGTTGTGTCCTTGGGGAAGACATTTTACCGTCAGAGTCAAGATGATTTGTGTATTTCATCTGAAAGGCATTTTTTCCCTAACGATGTATTAACGTGGGACTCAGTCTGGTCAGAATGATCACGGACACCTGGAGTAGTGCCATCTGCTGTCAAGTGGGTCATCTGTGGGAGAAAGATCACAAATTCAAAATAAAAAGAACCGTCTGAAGAGGCCCAAGTACCACCAGTGGTGCACAAAGCATAATTTAACAAAGTTATACATGTGTCTTATGAGCCCATGAGGGCTGGGCACTAATGTGCAAGACACAATAATAAAAAAATAAAAAAATATATATATACAAATAACTCCTGTTTGCACTCACACACCTAAAGTCAGGGACAGACCTCATGAGGACCTTAACACACACTATTTAATTCCTTCTTCATGGGGACCAATCAAATGAACTTTCACACAAGATTCAACTCGACAGCATTCACTGGCATTAACTGAAAGTGTGTTATGGGGACATCGTGAGCACAAAGTGACGTCACACAGCTGGCATAGCGAATGGGGGAGGACAGGCACTTCAAAATGACCCCCTTGTATGACTACAAGGTTTGCACATCTAGAGACTGACATTTTAGCCCATTCCTCTTTACAAAACAACTCAAGCTCTGTCAAATTAGAAGGAGTGTTTGTGAACAGCAGTTTTCAGGTCTTTCCACAGATTTTCAATAGGATTTAGGTCAGGACTTTGACTGGGCCATTCTAACACATTAATAGGTTTGTTTTTTAAACCATTCCATTGTAGATTTAGCTTTGTGTTTAGGGTCATTGTCCTGCTGGAAGGTGAATCTCCGCTCCAGCCTCAATTCTCTTGCTGACTCCAGCAGGTGTTCCTCCAAAATGTCTCTGTATTTGGCTCCATCCATCTTCCCAACTGTTCTTACAATCTTCCCAGTCCCCGCTGAGGAAAAGCAGCCCCATAGCATGATGCTCCCCCCACCATATTTGACACTGGGGATGGTGCACTCAGGACGATGAGCAGTGTTAGGTTTGCTCCATACATAACGTTTTGCATTTGGGCCAAAAAGTTCATTTTTTGTCTCATCTGACCAAAGCACCTTCTTCCACATGGTAGCTGTGTCCTCCATATGACTTCTAGCAAACTTCAAACGGGATTTCTTATGGCCTCCTTTCAATAATGGCTTTCTTCTTGCCACTCGTCCATGAAGGCCAGATTTGTGTAGAGTACTTATAGTTGTCCCATGTACAGATTCCCCCAGCTCAGTGGCAGTACGTCGCAGCTCCTCCAGAGTTATCTTGGGGCACTTGGTTACATTTCTTACCAGAGCTCTCCTTGTTCGGTCTGTTAGTTTAGGTGGACGCCCGTGTCTTGGTAAGTTCGCAGTGGTGCTATACTCTTTCCATTTCCGAATGATGGATTGAACAGTGCTCCGTGAGATGTTCAAATCTTGGGAAATCTTTGTATAACTTAATGCTGCTTTAAACTTCTCCACAGCTTTATCCCTGACCTCTCTGGTGAGCTCCTTGGCCTTCATGATGTTTTTTAGCGACCAATACACTCTGACCATAGCTCTGAGGCCCTCACAGAACAGCTGGAATTATACTGAGAGTAGATTACGCACAGGTGGCCTCTATTTAATGGTTAGGGCAAGGTGTGAACATTCTGCAGTCATTAGGACTGTTATAAAGGCAATTATAACAGCTCCATCACTGCGTGGCTCTTCTACAGAGGGACTATAGAGAGCATCCTGACCAGCTCCATCACTGTGTGGTTCTTCTACAGAGGGACTATAGAGAGCATCCTGACCAGCTCCATCACTGTGTGGTTCTTCTACAGAGGGACTATAGAGAGCATCCTGACCAGCTCCATCACTGTGTGGCTCTTCTACAGAGGGACTATAGAGAGCATCCTGACCAGCTCCATCACTGTGTGGCTCTTCTACAGAGGGACTATAGAGAGCATCCTGACCAGCTCCATCACTGTGTGGCACGGCGCCAGCACTACCTCCTGCCGAAGGAGCCTCCAGCGCATCGTGAGAGCAGCGGAGAAGATCTGTGGGGCTCCTCTCCCCTCCATTAAGGACATGTACTCCACCCGTCTCACCCGCAAAGCCCTCAGAATCACCAGGGACCCTACGCTCCCATCACACAGTCTCTTCAGAGTAATGCCTTCAGGGAGGAGACTGCGGAATCTACGGGCCAGGTCGAGTCGCCTTAAGAACAGCTTCGTACACAGGGCCATCGGGAAGCTGAACTCCCTGCCCTCCCTTCCGCCCCTCTTCCCCCACCCCCAGCTCCACAATCAAGGATGAGAGAAATATAATTTCAAATCAGTCACATGGTTTGACAAATAAAATAACAAAATCTTGAATCTTGAAATCTGAATGCACTCAGAAAATGCTGTATGAATACTTGTGCACGCCCCACTTTTCTCTTTTCTATTTCTATGAAAAATAACAGAATCATGTATCATTTTGCTTTCACTTCACAGTTGTCTGTTACTTGTGTGTGAACTTTCAGTCAAAAATTCAAAATAAAATCTTTACGTTTAGGGTTGTAAACATGACAAAATGTGCAAACGTTCAAGGTGTATTAGTACTTTCGAGAGGCACTGTATTTGATGTTGTAGTGGCCAAAATGTACCATCTGGCCTCTAGGTGTCGCTGCTGAGTTAAGGGTGTGGCCTTTGCCTATTTAAGAGAGGTGATCAGGGTGTGATGTGTTGCACCTGTGAGTGGAAACAGTCTTTTGACCGTGTTACAAAATAAAGGACATTTTTGAACCATATATTCGGAGTATTGGGCTCATCTGTCAAGGAAACACGCGTCCAAAACTTCTACCAAACCGGTGCATCCTAGTGGCTTAGTGGCACAGGGCCACTGGCTTCTACAGATGTGAAATGTACAAAATTCCAGCATACATTGCACGGTCAAAAAACATTTGCTCTCATCACTCCAACAACCGTCTAACAAAATACCTCCAGTCATTAAATCTCACAGGTACGCATTTCCTGTGGTCCCAAAATAATTTTGTCATCACAATAATTTTTATGTGTGATTTTTTTTTCCACACAAATATTAAAATACTCTTAGTCTATACATATTATACGCGGTGGGTAATTTCTTTTTGAGGCCGATATTAAAATTGTTCAAAAAACTTGAATCAAAATAATAATAATAAAGCTCTCCGTAACTATGACAGTTGCTTACAAGTGTTAGCGTGGCAACACAACTCCCTTCTGCTGCAGTCGCGTGAACCAGACGACTGTGATTTTATTCATTTGAGACACAAAACAGGTAAGAAAATGATTAATTTGTTTCATAATGGTTTCTTAATGTCTTTTAACAAGTTTTTAAGGATTTGTTTTCATAATTCTTCAAACCTGCCAAGCTATCTTGGCTCAAATGTTCTCCAGAGTTATAGTAATTCTTTTTAACTAGGTCATGGAGACCCAAATCTAAAAATGTGTCGTGATAGCTCAATTGCTTTGAGTTCTGATGCATCTTGTTACACTTCAAGTTATAGTGACCAAAACCGTTTAAGCTATGCTGACTTTTTTCTTAAAATGACATTACTAACCAATCAGAAAATGTTATTGTTTTTTGAATTTTTTTGTTCTTTTTTTAAAGAAAACATCAATTTTTGTTGTTATCATTTGATATCATGATATCAGTATTATTGTCAAGTATTATTGTCAGTAGGGATGTAACAATTCATCGAAAATCGATTTAATATGCGCACAATGTGAATCGATGTAAAAAATAAAAGATATTATGGTCAATCTACACAAATATATTTTAAAAGGCATATGGAAATGAAAACTATTAATCTCATGTTGTGTTTTGGTGAGAGTTTAAATGTTAGCTTTAGCTCTATTTGACAGGAGAATAACATTTACATGTAAACATTTACATGTCTGTTGTCATGGCGACGTGAAAACAGGAAGCGACCTCGCTCTCTCCTTGTGCAGCTGAGTTTTTTGCCTTTTTCTGCTAACTGCATTTGTGGTTTCTGTGTTCCACATTGTTTTTCTGGATACTTTTGTACGTCTTTGCCGTGTTTTTGTGGAGGTTTGGTGGATTTGTTTACTTTGAGAGTCTAAAATGGTCCTCAAGAAAGCAGCTTTTTAAAGGTAAACAAAATGCTAGCTTATCAGCTAAACCCATTTGAGACCGACACATTTCTTCTTCTGAGACACTGAAGAGGCACCAAGAGCCCCCCCTGCAGCACAGTGGAGGCGTCACAAGAGGTGCTACAGGAAACAAAAAAGGACAAACGAGAGATGGTGAAAGACTGTTGTGAAGCGGAGGGAGGAGGAGGTGGAGCTGACCAGTGCAGGACACCACGCTCTGAAACGGGGACAAACCCAGGAGGCGAGGCACCATTTCAGAGGATCAGAGGGGACAGAGGGCAGCCAGGTTACTTCCGAGTGCTACAGTTTCCCCGACCTCCAAGGTCATGCGGGTCAGGTCGACACACAGTGGCAGCGCGGCTCAGCCGCAGCAGCTCAGGACTAACACCTGAACACTATTTCGTTGTACACTTGTACACTGACAATAAAGCACTTACTTACTTAAATGATCAGCTGAACTTTAATTGTTTGTCTCTGTTCAGGGCTGGAGCGGTCGCCGCCCGTTTGTAAAAATGTTCCGAGATTTTCTGACGAGAGAAGAGTTGGAGGAGGACGTGCGACGAGACGAGAACCTGAGGAAACGGCATCTCCTCAACCAGACACTGAGCCCGAGAGTCGGACCGGTCAGAGCAAAGGTCCAGACGCCCCCAACGAGGATTAAAGAGGAGCCAGAGGAGGAAGAGGAGCCAGGGTAAGCTTCAACACTTTCAAACGCTGAGCACACACTACACTGTTTTATTGCAGTAATCTCGAGTCAAATCCCCTAAAACTGTGTGAAGCGCTTTGGTGACTTGTGTCATGTGAATAAGCGCTACACAAATAAGCTTCCATTCCACAACAGCGGCACACACAACTAGTTTAGTTTTAGTCTAGTTTAGTTTATTTGTTTCTTTGAGTAGGGCTGTAATCAACCAAGGAAATGGTTGGTCGACCAAGAGTATGGCACATGTGGCGATTAGTCGTTCAAAAAAAAAAGTATTATTATTCAATTATTAAAGACCATTATAAAAATACAAAAGACTGTTAATTTTTTAATTTATTAACGAGCAAAGATCCAAACACTTACAGGTATACAATCTAAACACACACATACGTGTAAAGTATAGAAATTAACAGCAATATTTCAATAACATCTATAAACCTGAAAAATATGTATTTAAATAAAATTCGGATTACAGCTTTAAATAATCAGTTTTCTTTCAAAACAGCTGAATGCGCGGTCCTGCCGTCGCTCCATATGCGGCCTTATATTTGACACTTTTCATAAACGTTGATTCTTTGTTAAGGTATATTATTTCAACGTGCCATTAAGTTCTAAATCGGAAAAAAAGCCTAAATAAAGAAATTATATCTCACCTACCTGCGATTTGAATGAAATCAAACAATAGAATTATTAACCTAAATAATTGTAACCAAAAGTGTACGTACAATGCTAGGGCTTTAATCTACCTTTGACGAGTTATTGGGTATGCAGAGGATCCAGAGCGAGCCTGGGGTATCTGTCTTTCCACCACACCAGTGGCCCTGTAGACTCACATTTGCTTTGGTCTTGAAGGTAATCCTTCATTTCGTCGGCACTGGATCCTCTTTGTACAGCAGGGTCATCATCTTCTGGAACTTGTCCACACAGTAACATCGCAGTGTTCTTCTCTTTGTCTGTTCTCCGTCTTTTGGACGCGGGCGCATCATCCCCGTCGGTCACTTGCATCAGCTCGGTGTTCCCTCACGCTCATCCTGTCAGCCAGGTCTGACACAGTGACATAAGCTTCATCGCGCTTCTCATCTTCGAGAAGCGGGAGCAGTTTAAAACGGGGGTCGAGTACAGCAGCTGTAATATAAACGCTGCTTGTCCTGACTAGTCGTTCATATAGTTTCCATCGGCTGTCTATTTCCTCCACAAGTTTGAGCTTCATTTCACGTTTTGTCGGACAGTCGTCTTGTGAGCCGACGAGGTGGCATGTTTTCAGATTAACAATGTGTGCCTCTTCCATTTGCGTTGTTTCAAGCACAATACTTTGCATCTTCCAGTCCGCATTTATGTAATGAGCGGCCACGCTTATCCAGGCTTCCATCCGCAGAGATGACCACAAATCTGTAGTAAACTAATGAGACAGGGGACTAATTATGGATAACTACGAGTCAGATATATTTAACATGGATTTTACATGAATGGCTTGGATTATATGAGAAGAAGCTATTGGTCATTTAACAGCTCAAGCTAAAGGTAAGCAGCTAACGCTAGCATTTTTCACCGTAACCGATTATATTTAAGTCATTTATTCATGATAAATACGCAACACACGATTGAAACAGCTGATTTCATTCAGTCGTGTTGTTTAGTTCAAAGACCTGTTGCTGTCAGGCATTCTTCTCCGACTCTCGCAATGCATTGTGGTCTATATTGACCCGTTTAGTGATCACCGCTGCTCACTATATTTCAGAATGCATTGTGGGAAATTTTGAGTGCACTACTTTTTTTCCCTCTGGACATTCGGACACCCCTCCAAAATGGCGTGATCACTATATAGTCACTATATAGGGAATAGTGCGGACATTCGGACACAGCCTTAACACCACGGCCGGTGCCATAGTGTTGCGTCATAGACTTAAATGACAGCAGTGAAAGTTAACAAGAAAAAAGTCTGTCTACTTACTAAATATATCAGTAGTATATCATTATTAAAATCCCACAAATGTCACTAATTGTAATTTTACTGTTTTGCAAATAATTAACTTTTAATGCTGCAATTGACCCCTCCTGGAACCGCCACCTTAACGTGGTGGAGGGGTTTGAGCGCCTGAATGATCCTGGAGCTCTGTTGTCGGGGGCTTCGTGCCCCTGGTAGGGTCCAAACAGGGCAAACAGGTCCTAGGTGACGGGTAAAGTCTAGTCGACCAATGAAAATCTTGGTCGACCGCGACGGCATCGACCAATTAGTCGACTAAACGACCAAAGTTCCCAGCCCTATATTTGAGCAGTATACATTCTGCTCAAAGGAGTGGGCTGAAGCAAAAAGCTTATGAGCGCCCACCCCCAAGTACAATACATTAAAAAAGTACATTTCACACAATGGTACCGAAGGAACAAAACATCAAAGAGACCTCATCCAAAGAGAATTTGAAACATTTCAGCAGCTACATTAGCACAGAACAACTTACAAAAAAATATATGAACTGTTTATATAATTAGTTGAAACAAAGCACAACTACAACAACGATCTCGTTTCATGTACGATGTCTAGTACAAAGCAAGTACAAAAAAATGTATCCTTAATATATTTCTTTCAGATTGTTACCCATGATTACAGAGAGTTACTTTTATGTTATAAAGGTACATTAATAGATATTAAACTCCGAGATCTTGATACTTCCCTGTTGTCATTACCATTCTCAGTATAATTTGAATTTGGGTTTAATTATCATCATTATCATTATTATTATTATTATTATATAATGAATAGCCACTGCAAAGCCCACAAAGAGCTTAGGTTTATTTATATCTATATCATTTTTCAGGTGTTTCCCAGAGTCCAGTGGTGTGAGCGTGAAGAGAGAAGAGCCCTCCCCGCTTCGACAAAGACAAACTGAGCGCGGGAAACTCAGCTCAGAGCCACATTTACGCTCAGAGACGGAGGGACACTCCGAGCACTCGTCTGACCCTGACGACGATGACGACTGGGAACCTCCATTTAGCCGCTCAGATGCTCAGATGGAGACAGAGGGTGATGGAGAAAATCACAAAGACCAGAGCAGAGAACGAAACACCAAAGTCTCTGCCCAAAACGAGGCTGCACCAGAGACGGGCGCTACGGCTGATGACGGAGAGACGTCCGGAGCCGACGGGGGAGAAGACAGGAAGAAGCACACAGGAAACAAGCCTTACTGCTGTTTAACTTGCCAGAAAACATTTGCCTACAAGTGTAGGCTAGCTTTACATGGACGTACACACACAGGAGAGAAACCCTACACATGTCAAGTCTGTGAGAGGAAATTTAAACAGCTCTCTGACCTCAAGAGGCATGGACGTACACACACAGGAGAGACACCCTACACATGTCAAGTCTGTGAGAGGAAATTTAGACACCTCTCTGACCTCAAGAGTCATGGACGTACACACACAGGAGAGACACCCTACACATGTCAAGTCTGTGAGAGGAAATTTAGACACCTCTCTGACCTCAAGAGTCATGGACGTACACACACAGGAGAGACACCCTACACATGTCAAGTCTGTGAGAGGAAATTTAAACAGCTCTCTAACCTCAAGAGTCATGGACGTACACACACAGGAGAGACACCCTACACATGTCAAGTCTGTGAGAGGAAATTTAAACAGCTCTCTGCCCTCAAGAGTCATGGACGTACACACACAGGAGAGACACCCTACACATGTCAAGTCTGTGAGAGGAAATTTAGACACCTCTCTGCCCTCAAGAGTCATGGACGTACACACACAGGAGAGACACCCTACACATGTCAGGTCTGTGAGAGGAAATTTAAACAGCTCTCTAACCTCAAGAGTCATGGACGTACACACACAGGAGAGACACCCTACACATGTCAAGTCTGTGAGAGGAAATTTAAACAGCTCTCTGCCCTCAAGAGTCATGGACGTACACACACAGGAGAGACACCCTACACATGTCAAGTCTGTGAGAGGAAATTTAGACACCTCTCTGCCCTCAAGAGGCATGAACGTACACACACAGGAGAGACACCCTACACATGTCAAGTCTGTGAGAGGAAATTTAAACAGCTCTCTGCCCTCAAGAGTCATGGACGTACACACACAGGAGAGACACCCTACACATGTCAGGTCTGTGAGAGGAAATTTAAACAGCTCTCTAACCTCAAGAGGCATGAACGTACACACACAGGAGAGACACCCTAGTAAATATTATTGCAAATAAAATAAAGAAATAAAAAGTTTTAAGTTTAGCAAAATCATGACTTTCTTCTGTACAGGTGTTTTATGTACTGGAGGGAGGGGGAGCGGAGGGGGGGGGAAGGAGTGTGTCATTTTGTCTGCCAGCTTCATCGTGTTGTAACAGCGTCATAAAGGTGTAGTTTAAAGCCTGGGGCGGCGAGGATCAGCGCCCTCGCGATCTGACCAATGGCGCTCTAATATGGTATAAAAATGTAAAGAGAGGGACACATTTTTGGGGTGTTTTCGCGAGTGATCAGATTCCTCTCCGGTGTAATATGACATCACCTACAATGTTGATAATCAATACGCACCCCTCGACAACGCCTGGAGAACACTGGCTCGCCATCTACATAACAGCTGACAGACATGGCTGCTTTTTTGATAGCTTTGGACATCCTCCAGGGTACAAGAGGTTTTCACCAAGAATTACAAACTTTCTTCTACAAAATTGTGCAGCTATATCCTATTCAAAAAAGCAGGTTCAGGGTGACCTCTCTATGGCCTGTGGAGAACACTGCCTCTTTTTCAATGTAATATTCAAAGAGGAATGTCTTACCACAAATTCCTCAGGATGTATACGGCCGACTTAAGTACTAAGCTAGCTAGCTAGTTAAAAAAAACAATGTTTTAATACAATTCGCTCTAATATTCTGATCAGATTATAATAAAAAGACAATTACAAAACGTTTCAGGCCACATAAGATAATTAGCACTAACTTGGTTGCTGTTAAATAACATACATACAATATTTACTCTAAAATTATGCTTACCTGCCTGTTGCACTTTATCTTGTAGCTGAACTCAGTAGATTGTAAAATCATTCCTCATGGGGACCAGGAAGTGGGCGGTACTTGACCGTATTTGGAAAAAGTGTGTGTGGAA
Source organism: Proterorhinus semilunaris (assembly GCA_021464625.1). NCBI lineage: Eukaryota > Metazoa > Chordata > Actinopteri > Gobiiformes > Gobiidae > Proterorhinus > Proterorhinus semilunaris. The sequence goes on along the minus strand of CM038361.1, from coordinate 5,842,247 downwards.
ACCAATGTGCCTTACCAGTCATTACCACCAGGGGTGCCAATGAGCAACACCTACACACACATTAAACGTGACTTGTGGGCCAATGCTGAAACTTCGCCCAGCACCTTGAAAACAGTTCCTCCATTCATCTAAATGGTTTTCCTTATGGGGACCTGCTTTTTGGTCCCCATAAGGAAAGAGGTCCCCATGACGTGACTGTGTATACCAGGGGTGTCAAACGTACAGCCCGCGGGCCAGAACCGGCCCGTCAGTGGGTTCAGTCCGGCCCACGGGTTAAATATGCATTATTAAAGAAGAAAAAACTTCATTTTCTTTCAAATTTGCAGTTCTTATATTGTCCGCTAGGGGCGCTGTGTTTGAGTCAGTTCTATCGCTTTAGCTGCTTTTTCTGTTGACTCTGGCACCCTCTTCAGTGAAATGTCAGAATTGCTTCCCAGATGTGGAAAATGGATTTTAAATCATTTCTAAATTTGTATGCGTTTGATGTATTTTAACATGCAGGACAGTGGGTTTAAGTTCCAAAAAACTGTGAATAAATGTTTTGCAACATTGTACAATCGCTGATCAGTTTTTATGCATAGTGCACTTGAATAAATGTTAAAGTGAGTAAAAGTGTTGTTGAAATTGCACATACTTTTCTTAAAAACTCTTAGGTTGTTCATAATATATTTAGTAAAAGGGACAATTCATTTCATATAAAGATTTTTCTTCTTCTTTGCACTAATACAAAGAAAAAAAGTGGACTTATTGTTAGTTCTATGTAATTTTGGAATGAGTTTACTGGTCTGGCCCCCTTGAGATCCGATTAAGTTGTATACGGCCCCAAGACCAAAATGAGTTTGACACCCCTGTTGTATACAGATTCAGGTCCCCACAACGTGATGATTACAAGAACACACACACGCACCCACACCCACACACTCTCCGGCGGTTATAGAGTCATGAAAAAAATTACTTAACATGACATTGCAAGCTTATACACACCTTGAGATTTCTAAATTGATGAAATAATGTCCTGACCGTGTGGTGTGGGGACCATAAGAAAAACAAGTCAATGTCACTTATAAGGACCATATTTGCATAAAATTTACATAATTCACACAATTTTGTATTTGACTCATGGGGACCTTTTAAAAGAGTTGCTACATTACTAACGACAAATAATGCAAAGACTGCCTTTGTAAATGTGCCTTTATTCACTTATTTTATGTTGTAAGGCAAACCAATCAAATCAACACTTAAAACAAAACTTGACTATTAGTATTATTTTTACTCTTTGAAAAGTAAAGCCAAGAACTGTTACTCTCACTGGGGCGAAAGTGGCGCATCTGGTCGAGCGGGACGTCTCGTGATCGGAAGGTTGGGCGTTCGAATCCCAGCTCCTGCAAAAATGCACACTGTCGTTGTGTCCTTGGGGAAGACATTTTACCGTCAGAGTCAAGATGATTTGTGTATTTCATCTGAAAGGCATTTTTTCCCTAACGATGTATTAACGTGGGACTCAGGCTGGTCAGAATGATCACGGACACCTGGAGTAGTGCCATCTGCTGTCAAGTGGGTCATCTGTGGGAGAAAGATCACAAATTAAAATAAAAAGAACAGTCTGAAGAGGCCCAAGTACCACCAGTGGTGCACAAAGCATAATTTAACAAAGTTATACATGTGTCTTATGAGCCCATGAGGGCTGGGCACTAATGTGCAAGACACAATAATAAAAAAATAAAAAAATATATATATACAAATAACTCCTGTTTGCACTCACACACATCTAAAGTCAGGGACAGACCTCACGAGGACCTTAACACACACACTATTTAATTCCTTCTTTAAGGGACATGTGAGTGAGTACACACACATCTAAAGTCAGGGACAGACCTCACGAGGACCTTAACACACACTATTTAATTCCTTCTTTATGGGGACCAATCAAATGAACTTTCACACAAGATTCAACTCGACAGCATTCACTGGCATTAACTGAAAGTGTGTTATGGGGACATCGTGAGTGTAAATTTGAAAGACACACTTGAGTAAAAAGTCCTCCCCTGTGGTGACCTAAAAAGGCCCCAAATAGTCTACCTGCACTACCCCACTCACTGAATATAGTTTAATGAGTTATAAATACAAATCTTATGTGATAATTGTCAACAAATGTTAAAAATCTCTTCTAGACCTGGCCAGGAGAGCCTCTGGTGTTTTAACATGAGTGATAAATGTGATCCTACCTGTTTCAGAAAGGCATTTTTGCCCAATGATGTATTAACGTGGGACTCAGGCTGGTCAGAATGATCACGGACACCTGGAGTAGTGCCATCTGCTGTCAAGTGGGTCATCTGTGGGAGAAAGATCACAAATTAAAATAAAAAGAACAGTCTGAAGAGGCCCACGTACCACCAGTGGTGCACAAAGCATAATTTAACAAAGTTATACATGTGTCTTATAAGCCCATGAGGGCTGGGCACTAATGTGCAAGACACAATAATAAAAAAATATATATATACAAATAACTCCTGTTTGCACTCACACACATCTAAAGTCAGGGACAGACCTCACGAGGACCTTAACACACACACTATTTAATTCCTTCTTTAAGGGACATGTGAGTGAGTACACACACATCTAAAGTCAGGGACAGACCTCACGAGGACCTTAACACACACTATTTAATTCCTTCTTTATGGGGACCAATCAAATGAACTTTCACACAAGACAGCATTCACTGGCATTAACTGAAAGTGTGTTATGGGGACATCGTGAGTGTAAATTTGAAAGACACACTTGAGTAAAAAGTCCTCCCCTGTGGTGACCTAAAAAGGCCCCAAATAGTCTACCTGCACTACCCCACTCACTGAATATAGTTTAATGAGTTATAAATACAAATCTTATGTGATAATTGTCAACAAATGTTAAAAATCTCTTCTAGACCTGGCCAGGAGAGCCTCTGGTGTTTTAACATGAGTGATAAATGTGATCCTACCTGTTTCAGAAAGGCATTTTTGCCCAATGATGTATTAACGTGGGACTCAGGCTGGTCAGAATGATCACGGACACCTGGAGTAGTGCCATCTGCCGTCACGTGGGTCATCTGTGGGAGAAAGATCACAAATTAAAATAAAAAGAACCGTCTGAAGAGGCCCAAGTACCACCAGTGGTGCACAAAGCATAATTTAACAAAGTTATACATGTGTCTTATAAGCCCATGAGGGCTGGACACTAATGTGCAAGACACAATAATAAATAAATTTAAAAAAATATATATATATACAAATAACTCCGGTTTGCACTCACACACATCTAAAGTCAGGGACAGACCTCACGAGGACCTTAACACACACTATTTAATTCCTTCTTTATGGGGACCAATCAAATGAACTTTCACACAAGATTCAACACGACAGCATTCACTGGCATTAACTGAAAGTGTGTTATGGGGACATCGTGAGTGTAAATTTGAAAGACACACTTGAGTAAAAAGTCCTCCCCTGTGGTGACCTAAAAATGCCACAAACATTCTACCTGCACTACCCCACTCACTGAATATAGTTTAATGAGTTATAAATATAAATCTTATGTGATAATTGTCAACAAATGTTAAAAATCTCTTCTAGACCTGACCAGGGGAGCCTCTGGTGTTTTAACATGAGTGATAAATGTGATCCTACCTGTTTCAGAAAGGCATTTTTTCCCTAACGATGTATTAACGTGGGACTCAGGCTGGTCAGAATGATCACGGACACCTGGAGTAGTGCCATCTGCTGTCAAGTGGGTCATCTGTGGGAGAAAGATCACAAATTAAAATAAAAGGAACAGTCTGAAGAGGCCCAAGTACCACCAGTGGTGCACAAAGCATAATTTAACAAAGTTATACATGTGTCTTATGAGCCCATGAGGGCTGGGCACTAATGTGCAAGACACAATAATAAAAAAATAAAAAAATATATATATACAAATAACTCCTGTTTGCACTCACACACATCTAAAGTCAGGGACAGACCTCACGAGGACCTTAACACACACACTATTTAATTCCTTCTTTAAGGGACATGTGAGTGAGTACACACACATCTAAAGTCAGGGACAGACCTCACGAGGACCTTAACACACACTATTTAATTCCTTCTTTATGGGGACCAATCAAATGAACTTTCACACAAGATTCAACTCGACAGCATTCACTGGCATTAACTGAAAGTGTGTTATGGGGACATCGTGAGTGTAAATTTGAAAGACACACTTGAGTAAAAAGTCCTCCCCTGTGGTGACCTAAAAAGGCCCCAAATAGTCTACCTGCACTACCCCACTCACTGAATATAGTTTAATGAGTTATAAATACAAATCTTATGTGATAATTGTCAACAAATGTTAAAAATCTCTTCTAGACCTGGCCAGGAGAGCCTCTGGTGTTTTAACATGAGTGATAAATGTGATCCTACCTGTTTCAGAAAGGCATTTTTGCCCAATGATGTATTAACGTGGGACTCAGGCTGGTCAGAATGATCACGGACACCTGGAGTAGTGCCATCTGCCGTCACGTGGGTCATCTGTGGGAGAAAGATCACAAATTAAAATAAAAAGAACCGTCTGAAGAGGCCCAAGTACCACCAGTGGTGCACAAAGCATAATTTAACAAAGTTATACATGTGTCTTATAAGCCCATGAGGGCTGGACACTAATGTGCAAGACACAATAATAAATACATTTAAAAAAAATATATATATATACAAATAACTCCGGTTTGCACTCACACACATCTAAAGTCAGGGACAGACCTCACGAGGACCTTAACACACACTATTTAATTCCTTCTTTATGGGGACCAATCAAATGAACTTTCACACAAGATTCAACACGACAGCATTCACTGGCATTAACTGAAAGTGTGTTATGGGGACATCGTGAGTGTAAATTTGAAAGACACACTTGAGTAAAAAGTCCTCCCCTGTGGTGACCTAAAAATGCCACAAACATTCTACCTGCACTACCCCACTCACTGAATATAGTTTAATGAGTTATAAATATAAATCTTATGTGATAATTGTCAACAAATGTTAAAAATCTCTTCTAGACCTGACCAGGGGAGCCTCTGGTGTTTTAACATGAGTGATAAATGTGATCCTACCTGTTTCAGAAAGGCATTTTTGCCCAATGATGTATTAACGTGGGACTCAGGCTGGTCAGAATGATCACGGACACCTGGAGTAGTGCCATCTGCCGTCACGTGGGTCATCTGTGGGAGAAAGATCACAAATTAAAATAAAAAGAACCGTCTGAAGAGGCCCACGTACCACCAGTGGTGCACAAAGCATAATTTAACAAAGTTATACAAATAACTCCTGTTTGCACTCACACACATCTAAAGTCAGGGACAGACCTCACGAGGACGTTAACACACACTATTTAATCCCTTCTTTATGGGGACCAATCAAATGAGGTAGGTCATCTGTGGGAGACAAATGGTTCACGACTTTACAATAGAACCTTACTAAAATAATATCAGTCTAAAACAGTGCTCCTTCAACTTTTCATACCAACTACCATGTTACAAATTAACTACAGATGTAAAACTAAAAATCAAAGTCCTGTTTGCACTCACACTATAGTATTAGTGTTTTCTTGCATGATTGTGTCAGCAATATACAAGTCAAACCTTTACACTCAACAGTTAGTAAGTACACAAGTAAGATAGTAGTTCAGCAACTTTTGTTTTCCCTTTCTACTTAAGTTAATTGCTTGAGTAAATATGTCTGCCATTTGACCCACTTCTGAATGTACTGACATCACATTCTTAAACCAATAAAAGTTAACGGCAAACTACTTTTTAAAAAGTAGAGCTGCTTCTAGTACATAGAATGTTCTAATTATATATGTATTGAGAATACTTTTTTACGCTAGCTGAAAGTACAATTAGCTGGTAACATTAACCAATGTGCTGTTGAATCTGCCTTATGAGCTAGTTGATAGTGTTAACATTGAACAGATACAGCCCTCTAGTTTACCAGCAAAGAGTCACCAGATTCTTTAGCCTGTTAGCTCCGACGTTAGCCTGTTAGCAGTGATCGGCGCTAACAAGCTAACTCTAATCAACGCTACTTTAAAGCTCACATAAAGGCTAGAGGCTACTTCTAGTACATAGAAAGCTCTAATTTTATAATTCAGTCCCTACATGTGTACTGAGAAGACATTTGTTCGCAAGCTGAAACTACCATTAGCTGGCAACACATGCTGTTTGGTCAAATCTGCCCCCCGAGCTAGTTGCTAATGCTAACAGTTTGTACATTAAAACCACAGCTATAACCTTGCTTCATAGGAACACTGTGCAAAGTAAACCTCAGAACCTTTACTAATTACACGTTTGATTCGTTTTGCATGAGCATTGAACAGATGCAGCCCTCTAGTTTACCAGTAAAAGAGTCACCAGATTCCGAAATTAGCCTGTTAGCAGTCATCGGCGCTAACAAACGATCTAATTACAGCTACTTTAAAGCTCACAAATAGGCTATAGGCCACTTATAGAACATAGAAAGCTCTAATTATATAATTAAATATTATTTATATGTATCGCTAATATTTAAACATTATTGATATTGTTGAAATGCACTAAACATTGTGCTGTTTAGCCTTGATAGCTTAAGTACTAAGCTAGCTAGCTAGTTAAAAAAAACAATGTTTTAATACAATTCGCTCTAATATTCTGATCAGATTATAATAAAAAGACAATTACAAAACGTTTCAGGCCACATAAGATAATTAGCACTAACTTGGTTGCTGTTAAATAACATACATACAATATTTATGTGGTGCCCACAAATATATGACACCACATATTGTTTTAATTAAGAGTGGATTTGTATGTTAGCAAATAAGCTACTGTGGTACTCGCCAATGTTTTTTATTATAGACCATATGTTTCTACGGTTAAGGTGAAAGTCCAGCTGACGCGTCCAGCGTCAGCTGGACGCTGACGCTGTCAGCGTCCAGCAGCCAGCACCATATCCTTTTATGTGTTATCCTTCTGTCTACCCTCAACCTTTCTACCACACTCCTCTTACCCCTAACCCTTATTTACCACTATCGTATGCTATTCCTCGCTATTAATCATATCAGATATTGGGGAAGGAAAATGCCTGAAGATCAAGGACACTTGTAAAGAGACTTTTGTGTAGTGACGTTTGATAAGAGACTTTTATTAGTTATAGGGTGCAAGGTTATCCAAGTTCAAGTGTCAGGAGCCACTTTTGTTGTTGGGGAGCGTGTGGTGCCCACAAATATATGACACCACATATTGTTTTAATTAAGAGTGGATTTGTATGTTAGCAAATAAGCTACTGTGGTACTCGCCAATGTTTTTTATTATAGACCATATGTTTCTACGGTTAAGGTGAAAGTAATGGTTATCTGGAAATGGGCGATGTAATCTTTACCGTCACCACTAGAGGGCGGCAATGACCGTGAGACGGCCTTAAGTTAGCGTGCTCCAGCTTTGTCAGTCAGCAAAGCAGAGAGCCAAGACGACAGCACTAATCAGTGGTCTCCGTCTCATTTATTTATTTCAGGTTGGTAAAGTGTCACCAATCACCACAAATGGCTCAGATGAAGCCCACGAAACGTAGCTCTGTTAGAATTGTTTTGTAGTTGAAAGTTGACTAGTAAATTAGTAATGTTTCACTTGTTAGCATATTAGCATTGAGAAGCTAACCTCGCGCGCTAGCCGTTTATGCCCTATTTTTGGCTCACTATGTAACTTGGTCTCCTTAGTCACTCTCATACGTGTTTTTCTAGTACAGTACATTGTGGTGTAAAAGAAGTGTTAGTTATTTGATAAGTGTATGTTAAGCCTATTTGCCTGACAATGTCAAGGAGACATGTATATGCATCAGTAATGTTAATTCTCAAAGATGTAACGTCAGATTATTACTATAGTATAGTATTTTCAGTATTGATTTAGAATTTAGGTGAAGATGTTGTCATTGATCAAATTGTGAAATGTAGCCGATTAATTTGAGAAATGTATTTTTTTGTGTAATAACACAAGTAAAGAAAAGTCAGCAAAGCAGAGAGCCAAGACGACAGCACTAATCAGTGGTCTCCGTCTCATTTATTTATTTCAGATTTAATTTCTCTTTGTCATCGTGGTTACCAAACCTGGGACCCGTAACAAACTGTGGGGGCTCGTCCGGGATCTCTCCTCTTCAGTCGTCGAGGGAAGATCCAGTGATAAAAGAACCACGACACGAAAGTGACCAGGCCGCTACTACAGCCACGTCAGCCAGTGGGTGTCAGCCAGAGGGAGATCAAGTTGGAAAAGGATCTTCGCCTCAAGGTGGAACCGCACTGCTGCCAAGAAAGTATAGCAAGCTAGTCACTTCAGAGCTAACACACTAAAGATAGACAGACTTCACAAGCAACATGTCAACAATACGAAGGCAACTGGTATGGAGCATCAGAGGACGCTTGTTTGGGGTCCCAAGCAAAGACCTATTAGAGTTAGCAAAGAGCATTGCAGCAGAAGAAAGCCGTGACAACGTCACAGTAGAGTTAAGGGAAGGTGATGACGAGAGCTGTATGAACTATATCACAACTTACCTGCATTCCCCAAGCCTGCTGGAGCTCGAAGATGAAGGCATGAGCCAGTTGCTAAATCTGAATGATCTGATAACTCAAGTTATCCAAACAAGTGGCCCCGTCATACAATCAGCTGATCAGGTGGCAACACCAAACATGCCCAGCCCACAGCCATCCATGTTGCCAGACCCACCATCTCTAACAGACAACTCACAAGACATTCAAGCTGAACCAAATGCGTATGCAGACTCAGAGTCTGTTGAGGAGTTGAGGAAAGTGTATGAGACACTGGGTGAGAGAATAAAACTGTGCGAAGCTGTTACACTTCAACCATTGGCCACACCCAGCCGTCATAGTCACACACAGCCACGTCTAAGGGCACAAGTCAGTCCAGAAAGGCCCATCACCCTCAGAGACCTTTCCTACTTGCCCCGACGAGAATATAAAGTTTTTGGAGGACAAATTGGAGACAATAGCTCTGAGATCAGCTACAATAGCCTAATAAAGCAGATAAATGAAGGAATAAAAGAAAGGTTTGCAGAAGCAGAAATCGTAAGAGGTGTACTGAGAATCGTTAAACCTGGCACTTTCAGAGACATGCTCATGCTCAAAGATGAACTGTCTCTGCCCGAACTTCAGGGCTTCCTCAGATCCCACCTTGGAGAAAAGGCGACAACTGAGATGTTCCAGGAGTTGATGTGTGCTAGACAAACCGAACAAGAGACACCTCAGCAGTTTTTGTATCGCATGATCGGACTCAAACAGAAACTTATCTTCCAGTCAAAGCAGGCCAACGCCGACATTTCCTATGATCCAAGAACCATCCAGGAAGTGTTCCTCCATACAATCTATCAAGGCCTGGGCGCAAAGTATGCAGACCTGAGACAAAGACTAAGGCCTCTTACCTCTAACAACAATGTCACAGATGAAGAAATCCTTAGTGAGGTCACAAAGATAATCAGCGATGAAAATGAGCACCAGCGAAGATTAGGCCAAGCCACTCGCCAAAAGTCAGCACAGGCTCACAGTGCTGTAATCGAACAAAAAGACAAGACAGCCAAAGAACAGCAAACCTCAGAGACAATCAAACAGCTTGCTGCACAAGTAGAGACTCTAACAAATATGGTGGCCACTCTCATGGACCGTAAAGCTACAAACCCCTCCTCTCAACGTCCTCAGCCTTCAACAAACCAAGCCACTACACCACAAAAGAAAACCTTTCTTTGCCCCAAGTGTACTGAGCAAAACTTACAGGACTGTGGCCATTGCTTTGTGTGTGGTGAGTCAGGGCACAGAGCAGTTGGATGTCTAAAGCGGCCCAAGAATCAGGGAAACGGGTATCGGTCTCTGTCATGGGACAACCAGAGACCGGTACAGAACCAAAGTCCCAGGCAGTAAACTCCGCCTCAGCACAAACTACAGCCAGACACGCCAGACACCACAGTAAGCATTCAAGGAAGCAGTCCAAAGGTCATGTCTCCTCCACCCAGAGTGCCACAAACTGCAAAGTTCCTCTCGTCGGCAAGAAAAGTCTTCTCAAATGTTTGATTGGTGGCTATCCTGTAACAGTATTATTTGACTCCGGTTCACAAGTGAGCATAGTTGACAGACAATGGGTCCAAAGATTCATCCCTAACTACCTAGTAAGACCACTTCAAGAGCTGTTAAACGACGGGCTTGAAGTTTATGCAGTTAATGGCCAAGTAGTTCCGTACGACGGATGGGTTGAGCTCACAGTCACCCTAGCTGGTCACGAAGATCCCAATCTCACAGTACAAGCGCCATTCCTCGTTAGTAAGCTGTCACTACAGCAACCACTAGTAGGAGCTAACGTGCTTGGAGCAATTATTCAAAGGCAAGAGTCAGATGGAGAAGCTAACGCTGTATTGTATAGTCTTCTACGCAGAGCTTTTGGAATGGATGAAGATCAGGTGGTGGCCATGGTAAACTTTATTCAAGTGCCTCAAAGAACAGACTGTGGTCCTGTCACACTGAGAGTCGGCAAAGACAACATAACTGTCCCAGCTGGTAAAGCAGTTCAAGTATGGTGCAAGGTTCCCCAGAACTTTGACATCTCTGACCCCCTTGTACTTTACGAACCTGCTGAAGAGAATGTTGCTTTAAGAAACTTGAGTGTAGGAAATGGACTCTTGGAGATCAACAACCCTCAAAGGCCCTTTGTGAAGATCCCCATCTGCAACCATTCAAAACATGATATTTTCCTGCCACGAAGAACCGCTCTAGGTACCATCCAACATGTCGAAAAAGTAATTGAAACTGACATGCTAGAGCTGCCCGCAACTCAGCCCATACAGACATCAGCAGCAGCAGTGGAGGTAATCAAAACCCCTCCTCCTGGTGACTCCCCTGCTGAGATCTGGTTGCCCCCAGTCGACCTTAGTCACCTGAGTCCAGATCAGCAAAAGTCAGTTGTGAAGGTGTTGATGGAAGAGTGTGAGGCGTTCTCCCGCGACAGTACTGATATAGGCTGTATCCCTTCACTGAAAATGGAAATCAGACTCAAAGATGACACGCCGGTTCAGAGGGCCTACGCCTCCATCCCCAAGCCCTTATACAGGGAAGTGAAAGAGTATATCCAAGAACTGATAGTCAAAGGATGGATTGTGAAGTCCCAGTCGCCCTATGCCGCGCCAGTCATCTGTGTGAGGAAGAAGGACGGCTCTTTACGTCTGTGTATTGATTACCGTCTACTAAACAGCAAAACCGTCCCAGACAGACACCCACTTCCCCGGATCCAGGACCTCACAGACTCTCTCGGTGGTTACAGCTGGTTTTCGATCCTGGACCAGGGTAAAGCCTACCATCAAGGTTTCATCGCAGAAGGCATTTACCACTCCGTGGGGTCTCTACGAATGGGTGAGAATCCCATTCGGGCTGTCAAATGCGCCAGCAGCCTTTCAACGGAGCATGGAAGAAATGCTGGACACACTCCGAGATGAATGCTGCATACCGTACCTTGATGATGTGCTCTGTTTCTCCAAATCGTTTGATGAACATGTCCAAGTGCTAAAGAAAGTCCTCCAAGCTCTACAACGCCATGGAGTCAAGCTAAAGCCCGAGAAGTGTGAGTTGTTTCGTAAAGAGGTCCGGTATGTCGGCCGTTTAGTGTCTGAAGACGGAGTGAAAGTAGATCCCAAAGACATCGAGGCTGTGCAGGCGCTCAAACACAAAAGCCCACAAACTGTCGGAGAAGTCAGGCAACTTTTGGGATTCCTGAGCTATTATCGGACATATGTGCAAGACTTCTCACGTATTGCCAAACCTCTGTACGACTTGCTTCAAGTTAAGGGAGACACAGCACGTCCCAAGTCCACCGCAGGTAGAGCAAAGTATCCACAACTATCTTCTCGAGCTCCTGTGCAATGGAACAAGGAACATCAAGAGATCCTCGAGCGCTTGATCGACATGCTGACCCAACCGCCAGTGTTAGCGTACCCTGACTTCACCCGCCCCTTTGTGCTCCACACGGACGCATCCCAGAAAGGCCTCGGTGCGGTCCTTTATCAAAACCAAGACAACAACATGAGAGTTATTGGGTACGGGTCACGCACGTTAACACCTGCCGAACAAAACTACCACTTGCATAGCGGCAAACTAGAGTTCCTTGCCCTCAAGTGGGCAGTTTGCGATAAGTTTAAAGATTATCTCTACTACGCCCCACATTTCACCATTTTCACAGACAATAACCCCTTGACGTATGTCCTTAGCACCGCCAAGCTCAACGCTGTAGGACATCGATGGGTGGGACAGCTCGCAGATTTCCATTTCGACATAAAATACCGTCCAGGAAAAGCGAATATCGACGCCGATGTGCTGTCCCGTCGTCCGCTCGACATCGAAGCATTCATGAAAGAATGTTCAGGGGAACTGTCAGAGGAAGCTGTAGGTGCAGTATGGGAAGGAAGCCGAAGAGCCAAGCAAGGTGATGTGGCTTGGATTGCAGCTCTCAACCTCGCCTCATCAAGTCCATCTCTGGAAGAACCTCTGCAGTCCATCAGCCATGACCAACTTGTCCAAGAACAAAATGCAGACCCAGCCATAGGGAAGGTGGTGGAAATGAAAGAACAAGGCATAACACCAACAGAAGACGACAAAGCCAAATTTGACACAAACACGAAAAGACTATTGAGAGAGTGGAGTAGGCTACACATGGAGAACGGCCTTCTCTACAGGAAGACAACAGAACGCAAGCAACTAGTTCTGCCCACTGTCTACAGACGCATAGCTCTTACTCATCTCCATAACAACATGGGTCACGTTGGCGTGGAAAAAGTCCTGAATTTAGCCCGAGAGCGATTCTATTGGCCTTTCATGAAGAGGGAAATTGAGGAGTATGTCACAAGAAAGTGCCCGTGTCTAAAGCAAAAGAAACCAGCGACGCATGAGAGAGCACCAATGGGCAGCATAACATCCAACTCACCACTTGAACTAGTTTGCATTGACTTCCTGCATCTAGAGTCCTGTAAAGGTGGATTTGAGTACATCCTGGTGGTAGTCGACCATTTCACCAGGTTTGCGCAAGCCTACCCCACCAAGAACAAGGCCGCGAAGACAGCAGCAGACCGTCTCTTTAACGATTTCATACCAAGATTTGGATACCCCTCCAAGCTCCATCACGATCAAGGTCGTGAATTTGAGAACGAACTGTTCAAGTCCCTCAGAGAGCTTGCAGGTGTCGGCCACTCAAGAACTTCGCCCTACCATCCCCAATGTAACCCTGTTGAAAGACTGAACCGCACTTTGTTACAGATGCTGCGTACTTTGGGAGAGAAAGAGAAACTAAACTGGAAGGAACACCTGCCTCACACCGTCCATGCTTACAACTGCACTAAGCATGAGGCCACTGGATTCGCCCCATACTTCCTGTTGTATGGCAGACATCCTCGCCTTCCAGTAGACCTTCTCTTTGGCCTCATGACAAAAGAAGAAACGGGAACTCCACACAGTTATGCTGAGAAATGGAAAGGAAAAATGACAGAGGCATACAGAATTGCAAGTTCAAACAGTCAACAGTCAAGCTCAAAAGGGAAAGCCAACTATGACAAAAGATGCAAAGGTGTAACTCTACAAGTGGGTGACAGAGTACTTGTACGGAACCTGAGTGAAAGAGGTGGTCCAGGCAAGCTAAGACCCTACTGGGAACAAACTATATACTCCGTGAGAGAGCAGGTTGGAGACAATCCTGTCTACAAAGTAAGTCCAGAGACAGGAGGCCGTCCCGTACGTACCCTTCACAGAAACTTGCTGCTCCAGGTGAACGACTTGCCAGTAGACATTGTCCAAAGTCCAGTTGCCAGTCCACAAAAGAGGAAGAGAAAGTCCACCGAAAGGCCAAAGACACAAGAAAACTCAGTAAGTCAAGGAGCAAGTGACTCAGAGGAAGATGAACCACTGTACTGGTTCCGTGTGCCTCGACATCTGCGACAACATCCAACTGAATCAGTTCATGTAGAGTTACAACATCCCAGCATAAGGCCGGCAAGACAAGTACAAAGAGTTCACATTCAACCTGGACTAGTAGCAGACAATGTTACAGAAGAAGAACAAACAATACAAAGTGACAAAGTACAAGACACGGACCTACCTCAATCAGACAACGATAACGATCGGGAAGCACCTCGACTTCACCAAGAAGTGTCCATTCCAGAGCCCAGTCCTGGACCCGCAGAAGATCCTGAGCCGGTAACCAACCCTGAGCCAGAGCAGGACATCCGCCCCGAGTCGCCACCACGTCTGAGGCAGTCCACCAGGCAGAGACGACCCCAAATGGTCTTCACCTACCCATCCTTGGGCCAGCCATCTTTCCAGCCTCATCCTTCGGTAAACGCTGTCAGCGTCCAGCAGCCAGCACCATATCCTTTTATGTGTTATCCTTCTGTCTACCCTCAACCTTTCTACCACACTCCTCTTACCCCTAACCCTTATTTACCACTATCGTATGCTATTCCTCGCTATTAATCATATCAGATATTGGGGAAGGAAAATGCCTGAAGATCAAGGACACTTGTAAAGAGACTTTTGTGTAGTGACGTTTGATAAGAGACTTTTATTAGTTATAGGGTGCAAGGTTATCCAAGTTCAAGTGTCAGGAGCCACTTTTGTTGTTGGGGAGCGTGTGGTGCCCACAAATATATGACACCACATATTGTTTTAATTAAGAGTGGATTTGTATGTTAGCAAATAAGCTACTGTGGTACTCGCCAATGTTTTTTATTATAGACCATATGTTTCTACGGTTAAGGTGAAAGTAATGGTTATCTGGAAATGGGCGATGTAATCTTTACCGTCACCACTAGAGGGCGGCAATGACCGTGAGACGGCCTTAAGTTAGCGTGCTCCAGCTTTGTCAGTCAGCAAAGCAGAGAGCCAAGACGACAGCACTAATCAGTGGTCTCCGTCTCATTTATTTATTTCAGGTGGGTAAAGTGTCACCAATCACCACAAATGGCTCAGATGAAGCCCACGAAACGTAGCTCTGTTAGAATTGTTTTGTAGTTGAAAGTTGACTAGTAAATTAGTAATGTTTCACTTGTTAGCATATTAGCATTGAGAAGCTAACCTCGCGCGCTAGCCGTTTATGCCCTATTTTTGGCTCACTATGTAACTTGGTCTCCTTAGTCACTCTCATACGTGTTTTTCTAGTACAGTACATTGTGGTGTAAAAGAAGTGTTCGTTATTTGATAAAAGTGTATGTTAAGCCTATTTGCCTGACAATGTCAAGGAGACATGTATATGCATCAGTAATGTTAATTCTCAAAGATGTAACGTCAGATTATTACTATAGTATAGTATTTTCAGTATTGATTTAGAATTTAGGTGAAGATTTTGTCATTGATCAAATTGTGAAATGTAGCCGATTAATTTGAGAAATGTATTTTTTTGTGTAATAACACAAGTAAAGAAAAGTCAGCAAAGCAGAGAGCCAAGACGACAGCACTAATCAGTGGTCTCCGTCTCATTTATTTATTTCAGATTTAATTTCTCTTTGTCATCGTGGTTACCAAACCTGGGACCCGTAACATTTACTCTAAAATTATGCTTACCTGCCTGTTGCACTTTATCTTGTAGCTGAACTCAGTAGATTGTAAAATCATTCCTCATGGGGACCAGGAAGTGGGCGGTACTTGACCGTATTTGGAAAAAGTGTGTGTGGAAACCAATGTGCCTTACCAGTCATTACCACCAGGGGTGCCAATGAGCAACACCTACACACACATTAAACGTGACTTGTGGGCCAATGCTGAAACTTCGCCCAGCACCTTGAAAACAGTTCCTCCATTCATCTAAATGGTTTTCCTTATGGGGACCTGCTTTTTGGTCCCCATAAGGAAAGAGGTCCCCATGACGTGACTGTGTATACCAGGGGTGTCAAACGTACGGCCCGCGGGCCAGAACCGGCCCGTCAGTGGGTTCAGTCCGGCCCACGGGTTAAATATGCATTATTAAAGAAGAATAAACTTCATTTTCTTTCAAATTTGCAGTTCTTATATTGTCCGCTAGGGGCGCTGTGTTTGAGTCAGTTCTATCGCTTTAGCTGCTTTTTCTGTTGACTCTGGCACCCTCTTCAGTGAAATGTCAGAATTGCTTCCCAGATGTGGAAAATGGATTTTAAATCATTTCTAAATTTGTATGTGTTTGATGTATTTTAACATGCAGGACAGTGAGTTTAAGTTCCAAAAAACTGTGAATAAATGTTTTGCAACATTGTACAATCGCTGATCAGTTTTTATGCATAGTGCACTTGAATAAATGTTAAAGTGAGTAAAAGTGTTGTTGAAATTGCACATACTTTTCTTAAAAACTCTTAGGTTGTTCATAATATATTTAGTAAAAGGGACAATTCATTTCATATAAAGATTTTTCTTCTTCTTTGCACTAATACAAAGAAAAAAAGTGGACTTATTGTTAGTTCTATGTAATTTTGGAATGAGTTCACTGGTCTGGCCCCCTTGAGATCCGATTAAGTTGTATACGGCCCCAAGACCAAAATGAGTTTGACACCCCTGTTGTATACAGATTCAGGTCCCCACAACGTGATGATTACAAGAACACACACACGCACCCACACCCACACACTCTCCGGCGGTTATAGAGTCATGAAAAAAATTACTTAACATGACATTGCAAGCTTATACACACCTTGAGATTTCTAAATTGATGAAATAATGTCCTGACCGTGTGGTGTGGGGACCATAAGAAAAACAAGTCAATGTCACTTATAAGGACCATATTTGCATAAAATTTACATAATTCACACAATTTTGTATTTGACTCATGGGGACCTTTTAAAAGAGTTGCTACATTACTAACGACAAATAATGCAAAGACTGCCTTTGTAAATGTGCCTTTATTCACTTATTTTATGTTGTAAGGCAAACCAATCAAATCAACACTTAAAACAAAACTTGACTATTAGTATTATTTTTACTCTTTGAAAAATAAAGCCAAGAACTGTTACTCTCACTGGGGCGACAGTGGCGCATCTGGTCGAGCGGGACGTCTCGTGATCGGAAGGTTGGGCGTTCGAATCCCAGCTCCTGCAAAAATGCACACTGTCGTTGTGTCCTTGGGGAAGACATTTTACCGTCAGAGTCAAGATGATTTGTGTATTTCATCTGAAAGGCATTTTTTCCCTAACGATGTATTAACGTGGGACTCAGGCTGGTCAGAATGATCACGGACACCTGGAGTAGTGCCATCTGCTGTCAAGTGGGTCATCTGTGGGAGAAAGATCACAAATTAAAATAAAAAGAACAGTCTGAAGAGGCCCAAGTACCACCAGTGGTGCACAAAGCATAATTTAACAAAGTTATACATGTGTCTTATAAGCTCAGTTCAGTTCAGTTTAGTTTATTACAAATATACGGTAAAAGCATTTTAACATTCATTCATAGATGATAGTGCATATTCATAAACGGGACACCCTTGAAGCAACATTTAGCTTATGTATGGGGCCCAAGACAATACACAATATTAAAAACACAGATATACATTAGTAACCTGGGATACATATTACCCAAGATACCTATTACCTACCAACTAACCTTACCTACTCTAATTTAAAACTGTCTTACCTTACTTTTACTAGCTGCATGAATTTTACTTTAAAAAGGTACGTATTTTTTTATTTTAATGTTATTTTTGAATTATTTATTTTTTGCTTACACACATTAGTCCATACTACCATCAGACATAAATTACATAAGTCTTGTTAGAGGTCATCAACTAGGGTTTATTGTAATTTTCTAGAAGCTCAATTTTTAGTTTCTTTTTAAAAATAGCCAGAGATGTAACGGTTTTAATGTTAATATTCAGCTCATTCCAAACTTGTGGGCCTTTACACGCCACACTGAAGCTTGTGCACTTGAGTTTTCTAATTTTTCCTTGTAAGAGGGTTTTACGTCTTGTATTGTGATTATGAGCAGGTGTAGAGATTGGGATGAGCTGAGCCAGTCTGTCCTTAGGTCTAAACACTACATTAGACATTATACATGCATTTTGAAAAAAGTTGCACTCGGTGAGTTTCAGAAGCTTATATTTATAAAATAAGTGATCGGTGGGGCTATTAAACTTGGCCCAAGAGATGGCTCGAATAGCTTTCTTTTGAAGGGCTTGTAATTTCAAAAGATAGCTGGGGAATGTGTTGCACCAGATCACGTTGCAGTAATTTAGATGGGGTTCAAAAAGGGATCGGTACAAGATCAAAAGGGCCTCAAGGGGAAGAAAATGTCTCAATTTATAAAATAAGCCGACATATTTGGATAATTGTTTTACAAGATGGTCAATATGTTTTTTGAAATTCAGGTGCTCGTCAATTTGAATTCCAAGAAATGTAATACTGTTTAGTCTTTCAATATTTATACTATTTATTGAGATATGTAGATTTTCAAGATTTTTCCTGTTTCTATTAGACCGAAATACAATAAATTTGGTTTTATTTATGTTTAATGATAATTTATTACAATTGAACCAGGTGTCTACTTTTCTTAATTCATCATTTATAGTGTTTTGTAGAAGTATTGGGTCGTTGTGGGATAAAAATAGGTTTGTATCATCGGCAAACATTACTTTATGGAGGATTTGCGATGAATTTGGAAAGTCGTTTACATAAATAATAAATAGTAGCGGGCCTAGGACTGAGCCCTGTGGGACCCCACATTTAATGGTTTTACGGTGTGAATTCTGATTATTGGTGTGCACATATTGCTCCCTTTCATTGAAGTAGCTGCTGAACCAACTGAGTGCTAAACCTCTGACACCATAATGTTGCAATTTGCCAAGGAGTATGTTAAAATCAATAGTATCGAACGCTTTCGATAAGTCAAGGAAAACACCTATGCCACACTCGCCTTTATCGATAGCATCGTTGATTTTTTCTACCAGATCCAGGATTGCCATGCAAGTGGTGCCCAGCCCATGAGGGCTGGGCACTAATGTGCAAGACACAATAATAAAAAAATAAAAAAATATATATATACAAATAACTCCTGTTTGCACTCACACACATCTAAAGTCAGGGACAGACCTCACGAGGACCTTAACACACACACTATTTAATTCCTTCTTTAAGGGACATGTGAGTGAGTACACACACATCTAAAGTCAGGGACAGACCTCACGAGGACCTTAACACACACTATTTAATTCCTTCTTTATGGGGACCAATCAAATGAACTTTCACACAAGATTCAACTCAACAGCATTCACTGGCATTAACTGAAAGTGTGTTATGGGGACATCGTGAGTGTAAATTTGAAAGACACACTTGAGTAAAAAGTCCTCCCCTGTGGTGACCTAAAAAGGCCCCAAATAGTCTACCTGCACTACCCCACTCACTGAATATAGTTTAATGAGTTATAAATACAAATCTTATGTGATAATTGTCAACAAATGTTAAAAATCTCTTCTAGACCTGGCCAGGAGAGCCTCTGGTGTTTTAACATGAGTGATAAATGTGATCCTACCTGTTTCAGAAAGGCATTTTTGCCCAATGATGAATTAACGTGGGACTCAGGCTGGTCAGAATGATCACGGACACCTGGAGTAGTGCCATCTGCCGTCACGTGGGTCATCTGTGGGAGAAAGATCACAAATTAAAATAAAAAGAACCGTCTGAAGAGGCCCACGTACCACCAGTGGTGCACAAAGCATAATTTAACAAAGTTATACAAATAACTCCTGTTTGCACTCACACACATCTAAAGTCAGGGACAGACCTCACGAGGACGTTAACACACACTATTTAATCCCTTCTTTATGGGGACCAATCAAATGAGGTAGGTCATCTGTGGGAGACAAATGGTTCACGACTTTACAATAGAACCTTACTAAAATAATATCAGTCTAAAACAGTGCTCCTTCAACTTTTCATACCAACTACCATGTTACAAATTAACTACAGATGTAAAACTAAAAATCAAAGTCCTGTTTGCACTCACACTATAGTATTAGTGTTTTCTTGCATGATTGTGTCAGCAATATACAAGTCAAACCTTTACACTCAACAGTTAGTAAGTACACAAGTAAGATAGTAGTTCAGCAACTTTTGTTTTCCCTTTCTACTTAAGTTAATTGCTTGAGTAAATATGTCTGCCATTTGACCCACTTCTGAATGTACTGACATCACATTCTTAAACCAATAAAAGTTAACGGCAAACTACTTTTTAAAAAGTAGAGCTGCTTCTAGTACATAGAATGTTCTAATTATATATGTATTGAGAATACTTTTTTACGCTAGCTGAAAGTACAATTAGCTGGTAACATTAACCAATGTGCTGTTGAATCTGCCTTATGAGCTAGTTGATAGTGTTAACATTGAACAGATACAGCCCTCTAGTTTACCAGCAAAGAGTCACCAGATTCTTTAGCCTGTTAGCTCCGACGTTAGCCTGTTAGCAGTGATCGGCGCTAACAAGCTAACTCTAATCAACGCTACTTTAAAGCTCACATAAAGGCTAGAGGCTACTTCTAGTACATAGAAAGCTCTAATTTTATAATTCAGTCCCTACATGTGTACTGAGAAGACATTTGTTCGCAAGCTGAAACTACCATTAGCTGGCAACACATGCTGTTTGGTCAAATCTGCCCCCCGAGCTAGTTGCTAATGCTAACAGTTTGTACATTAAAACCACAGCTATAACCTTGCTTCATAGGAACACTGTGCAAAGTAAACCTCAGAACCTTTACTAATTACACGTTTGATTCGTTTTGCATGAGCATTGAACAGATGCAGCCCTCTAGTTTACCAGTAAAAGAGTCACCAGATTCCGAAATTAGCCTGTTAGCAGTCATCGGCGCTAACAAACGATCTAATTACAGCTACTTTAAAGCTCACAAATAGGCTATAGGCCACTTATAGAACAAAGAAAGCTCTAATTATATAATTAAATATTATTTATATGTATCGCTAATATTTAAACATTATTGTTATTGTTGAAATGCACTAAACATTGTGCTGTTTAGCCTTGATAGCTTAAGTACTAAGCTAGCTAGCTAGTTAAAAAAAACAATGTTTTAATACAATTCGCTCTAATATTCTGATCAGATTATAATAAAAAGACAATTACAAAACGTTTCAGGCCACATAAGATAATTAGCACTAACTTGGTTGCTGTTAAATAACATACATACAATATTTACTCTAAAATTATGCTTACCTGCCTGTTGCACTTTATCTTGTAGCTGAACTCAGTAGATTGTAAAATCATTCCTCATGGGGACCAGGAAGTGGGCGGTACTTGACCGTATTTGGAAAAAGTGTGTGTGGAAACCAATGTGCCTTACCAGTCATTACCACCAGGGGTGCCAATGAGCAACACCTACACACACATTAAACGTGACTTGTGGGCCAATGCTGAAACTTCGCCCAGCACCTTGAAAACAGTTCCTCCATTCATCTAAATGGTTTTCCTTATGGGGACCTGCTTTTTGGTCCCCATAAGGAAAGAGGTCCCCATGACGTGACTGTGTATACCAGGGGTGTCAAACGTACAGCCCGCGGGCCAGAACCGGCCCGTCAGTGGGTTCAGTCCGGCCCACGGGTTAAATATGCATTATTAAAGAAGAAAAAACTTCATTTTCTTTCAAATTTGCAGTTCTTATATTGTCCGCTAGGGGCGCTGTGTTTGAGTCAGTTCTATCGCTTTAGCTGCTTTTTCTGTTGACTCTGGCACCCTCTTCAGTGAAATGTCAGAATTGCTTCCCAGATGTGGAAAATGGATTTTAAATCATTTCTAAATTTGTATGCGTTTGATGTATTTTAACATGCAGGACAGTGGGTTTAAGTTCCAAAAAACTGTGAATAAATGTTTTGCAACATTGTACAATCGCTGATCAGTTTTTATGCATAGTGCACTTGAATAAATGTTAAAGTGAGTAAAAGTGTTGTTGAAATTGCACATACTTTTCTTAAAAACTCTTAGGTTGTTCATAATATATTTAGTAAAAGGGACAATTCATTTCATATAAAGATTTTTCTTCTTCTTTGCACTAATACAAAGAAAAAAAGTGGACTTATTGTTAGTTCTATGTAATTTTGGAATGAGTTTACTGGTCTGGCCCCCTTGAGATCCGATTAAGTTGTATACGGCCCCAAGACCAAAATGAGTTTGACACCCCTGTTGTATACAGATTCAGGTCCCCACAACGTGATGATTACAAGAACACACACACGCACCCACACCCACACACTCTCCGGCGGTTATAGAGTCATGAAAAAAATTACTTAACATGACATTGCAAGCTTATACACACCTTGAGATTTCTAAATTGATGAAATAATGTCCTGACCGTGTGGTGTGGGGACCATAAGAAAAACAAGTCAATGTCACTTATAAGGACCATATTTGCATAAAATTTACATAATTCACACAATTTTGTATTTGACTCATGGGGACCTTTTAAAAGAGTTGCTACATTACTAACGACAAATAATGCAAAGACTGCCTTTGTAAATGTGCCTTTATTCACTTATTTTATGTTGTAAGGCAAACCAATCAAATCAACACTTAAAACAAAACTTGACTATTAGTATTATTTTTACTCTTTGAAAAATAAAGCCAAGAACTGTTACTCTCACTGGGGCGACAGTGGCGCATCTGGTCGAGCGGGACGTCTCGTGATCGGAAGGTTGGGCGTTCGAATCCCAGCTCCTGCAAAAATGCACACTGTCGTTGTGTCCTTGGGGAAGACATTTTACCGTCAGAGTCAAGATGATTTGTGTATTTCATCTGAAAGGCATTTTTTCCCTAACGATGTATTAACGTGGGACTCAGGCTGGTCAGAATGATCACGGACACCTGGAGTAGTGCCATCTGCTGTCAAGTGGGTCATCTGTGGGAGAAAGATCACAAATTAAAATAAAAAGAACAGTCTGAAGAGGCCCAAGTACCACCAGTGGTGCACAAAGCATAATTTAACAAAGTTATACATGTGTCTTATAAGCCCATGAGGGCTGGGCACTAATGTGCAAGACACAATAATAAAAAAATAAAAAAATATATATATACAAATAACTCCTGTTTGCACTCACACACATCTAAAGTCAGGGACAGACCTCACGAGGACCTTAACACACACACTATTTAATTCCTTCTTTAAGGGACATGTGAGTGAGTACACACACATCTAAAGTCAGGGACAGACCTCACGAGGACCTTAACACACACTATTTAATTCCTTCTTTATGGGGACCAATCAAATGAACTTTCACACAAGATTCAACTCGACAGCATTCACTGGCATTAACTGAAAGTGTGTTATGGGGACATCGTGAGTGTAAATTTGAAAGACACACTTGAGTAAAAAGTCCTCCCCTGTGGTGACCTAAAAAGGCCCCAAAAAGTCTACCTGCACTACCCCCCTCACTGAATATAGTTTAATGAGTTATAAATACAAATCTTATGTGATAATTGTCAACAAATGTTAAAAATCTCTTCTAGACCTGGCCAGGAGAGCCTCTGGTGTTTTAACATGAGTGATAAATGTGATCCTACCTGTTTCAGAAAGGCATTTTTGCCCAATGATGAATTAACGTGGGACTCAGGCTGGTCAGAATGATCACGGACACCTGGAGTAGTGCCATCTGCCGTCACGTGGGTCATCTGTGGGAGAAAGATCACAAATTAAAATAAAAAGAACCGTCTGAAGAGGCCCACGTACCACCAGTGGTGCACAAAGCATAATTTAACAAAGTTATACAAATAACTCCTGTTTGCACTCACACACATCTAAAGTCAGGGACAGACCTCACGAGGACGTTAACACACACTATTTAATCCCTTCTTTATGGGGACCAATCAAATGAGGTAGGTCATCTGTGGGAGACAAATGGTTCACGACTTTACAATAGAACCTTACTAAAATAATATCAGTCTAAAACAGTGCTCCTTCAACTTTTCATACCAACTACCATGTTACAAATTAACTACAGATGTAAAACTAAAAATCAAAGTCCTGTTTGCACTCACACTATAGTATTAGTGTTTTCTTGCATGATTGTGTCAGCAATATACAAGTCAAACCTTTACACTCAACAGTTAGTAAGTACACAAGTAAGATAGTAGTTCAGCAACTTTTGTTTTCCCTTTCTACTTAAGTTAATTGCTTGAGTAAATATGTCTGCCATTTGACCCACTTCTGAATGTACTGACATCACATTCTTAAACCAATAAAAGTTAACGGCAAACTACTTTTTAAAAAGTAGAGCAGCTTCTAGTACATAGAATGTTCTAATTATATATGTATTGAGAATACTTTTTTACGCTAGCTGAAAGTACAATTAGCTGGTAACATTAACCAATGTGCTGTTGAATCTGCCTTATGAGCTAGTTGATAGTGTTAACATTGAACAGATACAGCCCTCTAGTTTACCAGCAAAGAGTCACCAGATTCTTTAGCCTGTTAGCTCCGACGTTAGCCTGTTAGCAGTGATCGGCGCTAACAAGCTAACTCTAATCAACGCTACTTTAAAGCTCACATAAAGGCTAGAGGCTACTTCTAGTACATAGAAAGCTCTAATTTTATAATTCAGTCCCTACATGTGTACTGAGAAGACATTTGTTCGCAAGCTGAAACTACCATTAGCTGGCAACACATGCTGTTTGGTCAAATCTGCCCCCCGAGCTAGTTGCTAATGCTAACAGTTTGTACATTAAAACCACAGCTATAACCTTGCTTCATAGGAACACTGTGCAAAGTAAACCTCAGAACCTTTACTAATTACACGTTTGATTCGTTTTGCATGAGCATTGAACAGATGCAGCCCTCTAGTTTACCAGTAAAAGAGTCACCAGATTCCGAAATTAGCCTGTTAGCAGTCATCGGCGCTAACAAACGATCTAATTACAGCTACTTTAAAGCTCACAAATAGGCTATAGGCCACTTATAGAACAAAGAAAGCTCTAATTATATAATTAAATATTATTTATATGTATCGCTAATATTTAAACATTATTGTTATTGTTGAAATGCACTAAACATTGTGCTGTTTAGCCTTGATAGCTTAAGTACTAAGCTAGCTAGCTAGTTAAAAAAAACAATGTTTTAATACAATTCGCTCTAATATTCTGATCAGATTATAATAAAAAGACAATTACAAAACGTTTCAGGCCACATAAGATAATTAGCACTAACTTGGTTGCTGTTAAATAACATACATACAATATTTACTCTAAAATTATGCTTACCTGCCTGTTGCACTTTATCTTGTAGCTGAACTCAGTAGATTGTAAAATCATTCCTCATGGGGACCAGGAAGTGGGCGGTACTTGACCGTATTTGGAAAAAGTGTGTGTGGAAACCAATGTGCCTTACCAGTCATTACCACCAGGGGTGCCAATGAGCAACACCTACACACACATTAAACGTGACTTGTGGGCCAATGCTGAAACTTCGCCCAGCACCTTGAAAACAGTTCCTCCATTCATCTAAATGGTTTTCCTTATGGGGACCTGCTTTTTGGTCCCCATAAGGAAAGAGGTCCCCATGACGTGACTGTGTATACCAGGGGTGTCAAACGTACAGCCCGCGGGCCAGAACCGGCCCGTCAGTGGGTTCAGTCCGGCCCACGGGTTAAATATGCATTATTAAAGAAGAATAAACTTCATTTTCTTTCAAATTTGCAGTTCTTATATTGTCCGCTAGGGGCGCTGTGTTTGAGTCAGTTCTATCGCTTTAGCTGCTTTTTCTGTTGACTCTGGCACCCTCTTCAGTGAAATGTCAGAATTGCTTCCCAGATGTGGAAAATGGATTTTAAATCATTTCTAAATTTGTATGTGTTTGATGTATTTTAACATGCAGGACAGTGGGTTTAAGTTCCAAAAAACTGTGAATAAATGTTTTGCAACATTGTACAATCGCTGATCAGTTTTTATGCATAGTGCACTTGAATAAATGTTAAAGTGAGTAAAAGTGTTGTTGAAATTGCACATACTTTTCTTAAAAACTCTTAGGTTGTTCATAATATATTTAGTAAAAGGGACAATTCATTTCATATAAAGATTTTTCTTCTTCTTTGCACTAATACAAAGAAAAAAAGTGGACTTATTGTTAGTTCTATGTAATTTTGGAATGAGTTTACTGGTCTGGCCCCCTTGAGATCCGATTAAGTTGTATACGGCCCCAAGACCAAAATGAGTTTGACACCCCTGTTGTATACAGATTCAGGTCCCCACAACGTGATGATTACAAGAACACACACACGCACCCACACCCACACACTCTGCAAGCTTATACACACCTTGAGATTTCTAAATTGATGAAATAATGTCCTGACCGTGTGGTGTGGGGACCATAAGAAAAACAAGTCAATGTCACTTATAAGGACCATATTTGCATA
Organism: Proterorhinus semilunaris; assembly: GCA_021464625.1. NCBI lineage: Eukaryota > Metazoa > Chordata > Actinopteri > Gobiiformes > Gobiidae > Proterorhinus > Proterorhinus semilunaris. The sequence goes on along the minus strand of CM038361.1, from coordinate 5,815,827 downwards.
AAATTTACATAATTCACACAATTTTGTATTTGACTCATGGGGACCTTTTAAAAGAGTTGCTACATTACTAACGACAAATAATGCAAAGACTGCCTTTGTAAATGTGCCTTTATTCACTTATTTTATGTTGTAAGGCAAACCAATCAAATCAACACTTAAAACAAAACTTGACTATTAGTATTATTTTTACTCTTTGAAAAATAAAGCCAAGAACTGTTACTCTCACTGGGGCGACAGTGGCGCATCTGGTCGAGCGGGACGTCTCGTGATCGGAAGGTTGGGCGTTCGAATCCCAGCTCCTGCAAAAATGCACACTGTCGTTGTGTCCTTGGGGAAGACATTTTACCGTCAGAGTCAAGATGATTTGTGTATTTCATCTGAAAGGCATTTTTTCCCTAACGATGTATTAACGTGGGACTCAGGCTGGTCAGAATGATCACGGACACCTGGAGTAGTGCCATCTGCTGTCAAGTGGGTCATCTGTGGGAGAAAGATCACAAATTAAAATAAAAAGAACAGTCTGAAGAGGCCCAAGTACCACCAGTGGTGCACAAAGCATAATTTAACAAAGTTATACATGTGTCTTATAAGCCCATGAGGGCTGGGCACTAATGTGCAAGACACAATAATAAAAAAATAAAAAAATATATATATACAAATAACTCCTGTTTGCACTCACACACATCTAAAGTCAGGGACAGACCTCACGAGGACCTTAACACACACACTATTTAATTCCTTCTTTAAGGGACATGTGAGTGAGTACACACACATCTAAAGTCAGGGACAGACCTCACGAGGACCTTAACACACACTATTTAATTCCTTCTTTATGGGGACCAATCAAATGAACTTTCACACAAGATTCAACTCGACAGCATTCACTGGCATTAACTGAAAGTGTGTTATGGGGACATCGTGAGTGTAAATTTGAAAGACACACTTGAGTAAAAAGTCCTCCCCTGTGGTGACCTAAAAAGGCCCCAAAAAGTCTACCTGCACTACCCCACTCACTGAATATAGTTTAATGAGTTATAAATACAAATCTTATGTGATAATTGTCAACAAATGTTAAAAATCTCTTCTAGACCTGGCCAGGAGAGCCTCTGGTGTTTTAACATGAGTGATAAATGTGATCCTACCTGTTTCAGAAAGGCATTTTTGCCCAATGATGAATTAACGTGGGACTCAGGCTGGTCAGAATGATCACGGACACCTGGAGTAGTGCCATCTGCCGTCACGTGGGTCATCTGTGGGAGAAAGATCACAAATTAAAATAAAAAGAACCGTCTGAAGAGGCCCACGTACCACCAGTGGTGCACAAAGCATAATTTAACAAAGTTATACAAATAACTCCTGTTTGCACTCACACACATCTAAAGTCAGGGACAGACCTCACGAGGACGTTAACACACACTATTTAATCCCTTCTTTATGGGGACCAATCAAATGAGGTAGGTCATCTGTGGGAGACAAATGGTTCACGACTTTACAATAGAACCTTACTAAAATAATATCAGTCTAAAACAGTGCTCCTTCAACTTTTCATACCAACTACCATGTTACAAATTAACTACAGATGTAAAACTAAAAATCAAAGTCCTGTTTGCACTCACACTATAGTATTAGTGTTTTCTTGCATGATTGTGTCAGCAATATACAAGTCAAACCTTTACACTCAACAGTTAGTAAGTACACAAGTAAGATAGTAGTTCAGCAACTTTTGTTTTCCCTTTCTACTTAAGTTAATTGCTTGAGTAAATATGTCTGCCATTTGACCCACTTCTGAATGTACTGACATCACATTCTTAAACCAATAAAAGTTAACGGCAAACTACTTTTTAAAAAGTAGAGCTGCTTCTAGTACATAGAATGTTCTAATTATATATGTATTGAGAATACTTTTTTACGCTAGCTGAAAGTACAATTAGCTGGTAACATTAACCAATGTGCTGTTGAATCTGCCTTATGAGCTAGTTGATAGTGTTAACATTGAACAGATACAGCCCTCTAGTTTACCAGCAAAGAGTCACCAGATTCTTTAGCCTGTTAGCTCCGACGTTAGCCTGTTAGCAGTGATCGGCGCTAACAAGCTAACTCTAATCAACGCTACTTTAAAGCTCACATAAAGGCTAGAGGCTACTTCTAGTACATAGAAAGCTCTAATTTTATAATTCAGTCCCTACATGTGTACTGAGAAGACATTTGTTCGCAAGCTGAAACTACCATTAGCTGGCAACACATGCTGTTTGGTCAAATCTGCCCCCCGAGCTAGTTGCTAATGCTAACAGTTTGTACATTAAAACCACAGCTATAACCTTGCTTCATAGGAACACTGTGCAAAGTAAACCTCAGAACCTTTACTAATTACACGTTTGATTCGTTTTGCATGAGCATTGAACAGATGCAGCCCTCTAGTTTACCAGTAAAAGAGTCACCAGATTCCGAAATTAGCCTGTTAGCAGTCATCGGCGCTAACAAACGATCTAATTACAGCTACTTTAAAGCTCACAAATAGGCTATAGGCCACTTATAGAACAAAGAAAGCTCTAATTATATAATTAAATATTATTTATATGTATCGCTAATATTTAAACATTATTGTTATTGTTGAAATGCACTAAACATTGTGCTGTTTAGCCTTGATAGCTTAAGTACTAAGCTAGCTAGCTAGTTAAAAAAAACAATGTTTTAATACAATTCGCTCTAATATTCTGATCAGATTATAATAAAAAGACAATTACAAAACGTTTCAGGCCACATAAGATAATTAGCACTAACTTGGTTGCTGTTAAATAACATACATACAATATTTACTCTAAAATTATGCTTACCTGCCTGTTGCACTTTATCTTGTAGCTGAACTCAGTAGATTGTAAAATCATTCCTCATGGGGACCAGGAAGTGGGCGGTACTTGACCGTATTTGGAAAAAGTGTGTGTGGAAACCAATGTGCCTTACCAGTCATTACCACCAGGGGTGCCAATGAGCAACACCTACACACACATTAAACGTGACTTGTGGGCCAATGCTGAAACTTCGCCCAGCACCTTGAAAACAGTTCCTCCATTCATCTAAATGGTTTTCCTTATGGGGACCTGCTTTTTGGTCCCCATAAGGAAAGAGGTCCCCATGACGTGACTGTGTATACCAGGGGTGTCAAACGTACAGCCCGCGGGCCAGAACCGGCCCGTCAGTGGGTTCAGTCCGGCCCACGGGTTAAATATGCATTATTAAAGAAGAATAAACTTCATTTTCTTTCAAATTTGCAGTTCTTATATTGTCCGCTAGGGGCGCTGTGTTTGAGTCAGTTCTATCGCTTTAGCTGCTTTTTCTGTTGACTCTGGCACCCTCTTCAGTGAAATGTCAGAATTGCTTCCCAGATGTGGAAAATGGATTTTAAATCATTTCTAAATTTGTATGTGTTTGATGTATTTTAACATGCAGGACAGTGGGTTTAAGTTCCAAAAAACTGTGAATAAATGTTTTGCAACATTGTACAATCGCTGATCAGTTTTTATGCATAGTGCACTTGAATAAATGTTAAAGTGAGTAAAAGTGTTGTTGAAATTGCACATACTTTTCTTAAAAACTCTTAGGTTGTTCATAATATATTTAGTAAAAGGGACAATTCATTTCATATAAAGATTTTTCTTCTTCTTTGCACTAATACAAAGAAAAAAAGTGGACTTATTGTTAGTTCTATGTAATTTTGGAATGAGTTTACTGGTCTGGCCCCCTTGAGATCCGATTAAGTTGTATACGGCCCCAAGACCAAAATGAGTTTGACACCCCTGTTGTATACAGATTCAGGTCCCCACAACGTGATGATTACAAGAACACACACACGCACCCACACCCACACACTCTCCGGCGGTTATAGAGTCATGAAAAAAATTACTTAACATGACATTGCAAGCTTATACACACCTTGAGATTTCTAAATTGATGAAATAATGTCCTGACCGTGTGGTGTGGGGACCATAAGAAAAACAAGTCAATGTCACTTATAAGGACCATATTTGCATAAAATTTACATAATTCACACAATTTTGTATTTGACTCATGGGGACCTTTTAAAAGAGTTGCTACATTACTAACGACAAATAATGCAAAGACTGCCTTTGTAAATGTGCCTTTATTCACTTATTTTATGTTGTAAGGCAAACCAATCAAATCAACACTTAAAACAAAACTTGACTATTAGTATTATTTTTACTCTTTGAAAAATAAAGCCAAGAACTGTTACTCTCACTGGGGCGACAGTGGCGCATCTGGTCGAGCGGGACGTCTCGTGATCGGAAGGTTGGGCGTTCGAATCCCAGCTCCTGCAAAAATGCACACTGTCGTTGTGTCCTTGGGGAAGACATTTTACCGTCAGAGTCAAGATGATTTGTGTATTTCATCTGAAAGGCATTTTTTCCCTAACGATGTATTAACGTGGGACTCAGGCTGGTCAGAATGATCACGGACACCTGGAGTAGTGCCATCTGCTGTCAAGTGGGTCATCTGTGGGAGAAAGATCACAAATTAAAATAAAAAGAACAGTCTGAAGAGGCCCAAGTACCACCAGTGGTGCACAAAGCATAATTTAACAAAGTTATACATGTGTCTTATAAGCCCATGAGGGCTGGGCACTAATGTGCAAGACACAATAATAAAAAAATAAAAAAATATATATATACAAATAACTCCTGTTTGCACTCACACACATCTAAAGTCAGGGACAGACCTCACGAGGACCTTAACACACACACTATTTAATTCCTTCTTTAAGGGACATGTGAGTGAGTACACACACATCTAAAGTCAGGGACAGACCTCACGAGGACCTTAACACACACTATTTAATTCCTTCTTTATGGGGACCAATCAAATGAACTTTCACACAAGATTCAACTCGACAGCATTCACTGGCATTAACTGAAAGTGTGTTATGGGGACATCGTGAGTGTAAATTTGAAAGACACACTTGAGTAAAAAGTCCTCCCCTGTGGTGACCTAAAAAGGCCCCAAAAAGTCTACCTGCACTACCCCACTCACTGAATATAGTTTAATGAGTTATAAATACAAATCTTATGTGATAATTGTCAACAAATGTTAAAAAATCTCTTCTAGACCTGGCCAGGAGAGCCTCTGGTGTTTTAACATGAGTGATAAATGTGATCCTACCTGTTTCAGAAAGGCATTTTTGCCCAATGATGTATTAACGTGGGACTCAGGCTGGTCAGAATGATCACGGACACCTGGAGTAGTGCCATCTGCCGTCACGTGGGTCATCTGTGGGAGAAAGATCACAAATTAAAATAAAAAGAACCGTCTGAAGAGGCCCAAGTACCACCAGTGGTGCACAAAGCATAATTTAACAAAGTTATACATGTGTCTTATAAGCCCATGAGGGCTGGACACTAATGTGCAAGACACAATAATAAATAAATTTAAAAAAAAATATATATATACAAATAACTCCGGTTTGCACTCACACACATCTAAAGTCAGGGACAGACCTCACGAGGACCTTAACACACACTATTTAATTCCTTCTTTATGGGGACCAATCAAATGAACTTTCACACAAGATTCAACACGACAGCATTCACTGGCATTAACTGAAAGTGTGTTATGGGGACATCGTGAGTGTAAATTTGAAAGACACACTTGAGTAAAAAGTCCTCCCCTGTGGTGACCTAAAAATGCCACAAACATTCTACCTGCACTACCCCACTCACTGAATATAGTTTAATGAGTTATAAATATAAATCTTATGTGATAATTGTCAACAAATGTTAAAAATCTCTTCTAGACCTGACCAGGGGAGCCTCTGGTGTTTTAACATGAGTGATAAATGTGATCCTACCTGTTTCAGAAAGGCATTTTTTCCCTAACGATGTATTAACGTGGGACTCAGGCTGGTCAGAATGATCACGGACACCTGGAGTAGTGCCATCTGCTGTCAAGTGGGTCATCTGTGGGAGAAAGATCACAAATTAAAATAAAAGGAACAGTCTGAAGAGGCCCAAGTACCACCAGTGGTGCACAAAGCATAATTTAACAAAGTTATACATGTGTCTTATGAGCCCATGAGGGCTGGGCACTAATGTGCAAGACACAATAATAAAAAAATTAAAAAATATATATATACAAATAACTCCTGTTTGCACTCACACACATCTAAAGTCAGGGACAGACCTCACGAGGACCTTAACACACACACTATTTAATTCCTTCTTTAAGGGACATGTGAGTGAGTACACACACATCTAAAGTCAGGGACAGACCTCACGAGGACCTTAACACACACTATTTAATTCCTTCTTTATGGGGACCAATCAAATGAACTTTCACACAAGATTCAACTCGACAGCATTCACTGGCATTAACTGAAAGTGTGTTATGGGGACATCGTGAGTGTAAATTTGAAAGACACACTTGAGTAAAAAGTCCTCCCCTGTGGTGACCTAAAAAGGCCCCAAATAGTCTACCTGCACTACCCCACTCACTGAATATAGTTTAATGAGTTATAAATACAAATCTTATGTGATAATTGTCAACAAATGTTAAAAATCTCTTCTAGACCTGGCCAGGAGAGCCTCTGGTGTTTTAACATGAGTGATAAATGTGATCCTACCTGTTTCAGAAAGGCATTTTTGCCCAATGATGTATTAACGTGGGACTCAGGCTGGTCAGAATGATCACGGACACCTGGAGTAGTGCCATCTGCCGTCACGTGGGTCATCTGTGGGAGAAAGATCACAAATTAAAATAAAAAGAACCGTCTGAAGAGGCCCAAGTACCACCAGTGGTGCACAAAGCATAATTTAACAAAGTTATACATGTGTCTTATAAGCCCATGAGGGCTGGACACTAATGTGCAAGACACAATAATAAATAAATTTAAAAAATATATATATATATACAAATAACTCCGGTTTGCACTCACACACATCTAAAGTCAGGGACAGACCTCACGAGGACCTTAACACACACTATTTAATTCCTTCTTTATGGGGACCAATCAAATGAACTTTCACACAAGATTCAACACGACAGCATTCACTGGCATTAACTGAAAGTGTGTTATGGGGACATCGTGAGTGTAAATTTGAAAGACACACTTGAGTAAAAAGTCCTCCCCTGTGGTGACCTAAAAATGCCACAAACATTCTACCTGCACTACCCCACTCACTGAATATAGTTTAATGAGTTATAAATATAAATCTTATGTGATAATTGTCAACAAATGTTAAAAATCTCTTCTAGACCTGACCAGGGGAGCCTCTGGTGTTTTAACATGAGTGATAAATGTGATCCTACCTGTTTCAGAAAGGCATTTTTGCCCAATGATGTATTAACGTGGGACTCAGGCTGGTCAGAATGATCACGGACACCTGGAGTAGTGCCATCTGCCGTCACGTGGGTCATCTGTGGGAGAAAGATCACAAATTAAAATAAAAAGAACCGTCTGAAGAGGCCCACGTACCACCAGTGGTGCACAAAGCATAATTTAACAAAGTTATACAAATAACTCCTGTTTGCACTCACACACATCTAAAGTCAGGGACAGACCTCACGAGGACGTTAACACACACTATTTAATCCCTTCTTTATGGGGACCAATCAAATGAGGTAGGTCATCTGTGGGAGACAAATGGTTCACGACTTTACAATAGAACCTTACTAAAATAATATCAGTCTAAAACAGTGCTCCTTCAACTTTTCATACCAACTACCATGTTACAAATTAACTACAGATGTAAAACTAAAAATCAAAGTCCTGTTTGCACTCACACTATAGTATTAGTGTTTTCTTGCATGATTGTGTCAGCAATATACAAGTCAAACCTTTACACTCAACAGTTAGTAAGTACACAAGTAAGATAGTAGTTCAGCAACTTTTGTTTTCCCTTTCTACTTAAGTTAATTGCTTGAGTAAATATGTCTGCCATTTGACCCACTTCTGAATGTACTGACATCACATTCTTAAACCAATAAAAGTTAACGGCAAACTACTTTTTAAAAAGTAGAGCTGCTTCTAGTACATAGAATGTTCTAATTATATATGTATTGAGAATACTTTTTTACGCTAGCTGAAAGTACAATTAGCTGGTAACATTAACCAATGTGCTGTTGAATCTGCCTTATGAGCTAGTTGATAGTGTTAACATTGAACAGATACAGCCCTCTAGTTTACCAGCAAAGAGTCACCAGATTCTTTAGCCTGTTAGCTCCGACGTTAGCCTGTTAGCAGTGATCGGCGCTAACAAGCTAACTCTAATCAACGCTACTTTAAAGCTCACATAAAGGCTAGAGGCTACTTCTAGTACATAGAAAGCTCTAATTTTATAATTCAGTCCCTACATGTGTACTGAGAAGACATTTGTTCGCAAGCTGAAACTACCATTAGCTGGCAACACATGCTGTTTGGTCAAATCTGCCCCCCGAGCTAGTTGCTAATGCTAACAGTTTGTACATTAAAACCACAGCTATAACCTTGCTTCATAGGAACACTGTGCAAAGTAAACCTCAGAACCTTTACTAATTACACGTTTGATTCGTTTTGCATGAGCATTGAACAGATGCAGCCCTCTAGTTTACCAGTAAAAGAGTCACCAGATTCCGAAATTAGCCTGTTAGCAGTCATCGGCGCTAACAAACGATCTAATTACAGCTACTTTAAAGCTCACAAATAGGCTATAGGCCACTTATAGAACATAGAAAGCTCTAATTATATAATTAAATATTATTTATATGTATCGCTAATATTTAAACATTATTGATATTGTTGAAATGCACTAAACATTGTGCTGTTTAGCCTTGATAGCTTAAGTACTAAGCTAGCTAGCTAGTTAAAAAAAACAATGTTTTAATACAATTCGCTCTAATATTCTGATCAGATTATAATAAAAAGACAATTACAAAACGTTTCAGGCCACATAAGATAATTAGCACTAACTTGGTTGCTGTTAAATAACATACATACAATATTTACTCTAAAATTATGCTTACCTGCCTGTTGCACTTTATCTTGTAGCTGAACTCAGTAGATTGTAAAATCATTCCTCATGGGGACCAGGAAGTGGGCGGTACTTGACCGTATTTGGAAAAAGTGTGTGTGGAAACCAATGTGCCTTACCAGTCATTACCACCAGGGGTGCCAATGAGCAACACCTACACACACATTAAACGTGACTTGTGGGCCAATGCTGAAACTTCGCCCAGCACCTTGAAAACAGTTCCTCCATTCATCTAAATGGTTTTCCTTATGGGGACCTGCTTTTTGGTCCCCATAAGGAAAGAGGTCCCCATGACGTGACTGTGTATACCAGGGGTGTCAAACGTACGGCCCGCGGGCCAGAACCGGCCCGTCAGTGGGTTCAGTCCGGCCCACGGGTTAAATATGCATTATTAAAGAAGAATAAACTTCATTTTCTTTCAAATTTGCAGTTCTTATATTGTCCGCTAGGGGCGCTGTGTTTGAGTCAGTTCTATCGCTTTAGCTGCTTTTTCTGTTGACTCTGGCACCCTCTTCAGTGAAATGTCAGAATTGCTTCCCAGATGTGGAAAATGGATTTTAAATCATTTCTAAATTTGTATGTGTTTGATGTATTTTAACATGCAGGACAGTGGGTTTAAGTTCCAAAAAACTGTGAATAAATGTTTTGCAACATTGTACAATCGCTGATCAGTTTTTATGCATAGTGCACTTGAATAAATGTTAAAGTGAGTAAAAGTGTTGTTGAAATTGCACATACTTTTCTTAAAAACTCTTAGGTTGTTCATAATATATTTAGTAAAAGGGACAATTCATTTCATATAAAGATTTTTCTTCTTCTTTGCACTAATACAAAGAAAAAAAGTGGACTTATTGTTAGTTCTATGTAATTTTGGAATGAGTTCACTGGTCTGGCCCCCTTGAGATCCGATTAAGTTGTATACGGCCCCAAGACCAAAATGAGTTTGACACCCCTGTTGTATACAGATTCAGGTCCCCACAACGTGATGATTACAAGAACACACACACGCACCCACACCCACACACTCTGCAAGCTTATACACACCTTGAGATTTCTAAATTGATGAAATAATGTCCTGACCGTGTGGTGTGGGGACCATAAGAAAAACAAGTCAATGTCACTTATAAGGACCATATTTGCATAAAATTTACATAATTCACACAATTTTGTATTTGACTCATGGGGACCTTTTAAAAGAGTTGCTACATTACTAACGACAAATAATGCAAAGACTGCCTTTGTAAATGTGCCTTTATTCACTTATTTTATGTTGTAAGGCAAACCAATCAAATCAACACTTAAAACAAAACTTGACTATTAGTATTATTTTTACTCTTTGAAAAATAAAGCCAAGAACTGTTACTCTCACTGGGGCGACAGTGGCGCATCTGGTCGAGCGGGACGTCTCGTGATCGGAAGGTTGGGCGTTCGAATCCCAGCTCCTGCAAAAATGCACACTGTCGTTGTGTCCTTGGGGAAGACATTTTACCGTCAGAGTCAAGATGATTTGTGTATTTCATCTGAAAGGCATTTTTTTCCCTAACGATGTATTAACGTGGGACTCAGGCTGGTCAGAATGATCACGGACACCTGGAGTAGTGCCATCTGCTGTCAAGTGGGTCATCTGTGGGAGAAAGATCACAAATTAAAATAAAAAGAACAGTCTGAAGAGGCCCAAGTACCACCAGTGGTGCACAAAGCATAATTTAACAAAGTTATACATGTGTCTTATAAGCCCATGAGGGCTGGGCACTAATGTGCAAGACACAATAATAAAAAAATAAAAAAATATATATATACAAATAACTCCTGTTTGCACTCACACACATCTAAAGTCAGGGACAGACCTCACGAGGACCTTAACACACACACTATTTAATTCCTTCTTTAAGGGACATGTGAGTGAGTACACACACATCTAAAGTCAGGGACAGACCTCACGAGGACCTTAACACACACTATTTAATTCCTTCTTTATGGGGACCAATCAAATGAACTTTCACACAAGATTCAACTCGACAGCATTCACTGGCATTAACTGAAAGTGTGTTATGGGGACATCGTGAGTGTAAATTTGAAAGACACACTTGAGTAAAAAGTCCTCCCCTGTGGTGACCTAAAAAGGCCCCAAATAGTCTACCTGCACTACCCCACTCACTGAATATAGTTTAATGAGTTATAAATACAAATCTTATGTGATAATTGTCAACAAATGTTAAAAATCTCTTCTAGACCTGGCCAGGAGAGCCTCTGGTGTTTTAACATGAGTGATAAATGTGATCCTACCTGTTTCAGAAAGGCATTTTTGCCCAATGATGTATTAACGTGGGACTCAGGCTGGTCAGAATGATCACGGACACCTGGAGTAGTGCCATCTGCTGTCAAGTGGGTCATCTGTGGGAGAAAGATCACAAATTAAAATAAAAAGAACAGTCTGAAGAGGCCCAAGTACCACCAGTGGTGCACAAAGCATAATTTAACAAAGTTATACATGTGTCTTATGAGCCCATGAGGGCTGGGCACTAATGTGCAAGACACAATAATAAAAAAATTAAAAAATATATATATACAAATAACTCCTGTTTGCACTCACACACATCTAAAGTCAGGGACAGACCTCACGAGGACCTTAACACACACACTATTTAATTCCTTCTTTAAGGGACATGTGAGTGAGTACACACACATCTAAAGTCAGGGACAGACCTCACGAGGACCTTAACACACACTATTTAATTCCTTCTTTATGGGGACCAATCAAATGAACTTTCACACAAGATTCAACTCGACAGCATTCACTGGCATTAACTGAAAGTGTGTTATGGGGACATCGTGAGTGTAAATTTGAAAGACACACTTGAGTAAAAAGTCCTCCCCTGTGGTGACCTAAAAAGGCCCCAAATAGTCTACCTGCACTACCCCACTCACTGAATATAGTTTAATGAGTTATAAATACAAATCTTATGTGATAATTGTCAACAAATGTTAAAAATCTCTTCTAGACCTGGCCAGGAGAGCCTCTGGTGTTTTAACATGAGTGATAAATGTGATCCTACCTGTTTCAGAAAGGCATTTTTGCCCAATGATGTATTAACGTGGGACTCAGGCTGGTCAGAATGATCACGGACACCTGGAGTAGTGCCATCTGCCGTCACGTGGGTCATCTGTGGGAGAAAGATCACAAATTAAAATAAAAAGAACCGTCTGAAGAGGCCCAAGTACCACCAGTGGTGCACAAAGCATAATTTAACAAAGTTATACATGTGTCTTATAAGCCCATGAGGGCTGGACACTAATGTGCAAGACACAATAATAAATAAATTTAAAAAAAATATATATATATACAAATAACTCCGGTTTGCACTCACACACATCTAAAGTCAGGGACAGACCTCACGAGGACCTTAACACACACTATTTAATTCCTTCTTTATGGGGACCAATCAAATGAACTTTCACACAAGATTCAACACGACAGCATTCACTGGCATTAACTGAAAGTGTGTTATGGGGACATCGTGAGTGTAAATTTGAAAGACACACTTGAGTAAAAAGTCCTCCCCTGTGGTGACCTAAAAATGCCACAAACATTCTACCTGCACTACCCCACTCACTGAATATAGTTTAATGAGTTATAAATATAAATCTTATGTGATAATTGTCAACAAATGTTAAAAATCTCTTCTAGACCTGGCCAGGAGAGCCTCTGGTGTTTTAACATGAGTGATAAATGTGATCCTACCTGTTTCAGAAAGGCATTTTTGCCCAATGATGTATTAACGTGGGACTCAGGCTGGTCAGAATGATCACGGACACCTGGAGTAGTGCCATCTGCCGTCACGTGGGTCATCTGTGGGAGAAAGATCACAAATTAAAATAAAAAGAACCGTCTGAAGAGGCCCACGTACCACCAGTGGTGCACAAAGCATAATTTAACAAAGTTATACAAATAACTTCTGTTTGCACTCACACACATCTAAAGTCAGGGACAGACCTCACGAGGACGTTAACACACACTATTTAATCCCTTCTTTATGGGGACCAATCAAATGAGGTAGGTCATCTGTGGGAGACAAATGGTTCACGACTTTACAATAGAACCTTACTAAAATAATATCAGTCTAAAACAGTGCTCCTTCAACTTTTCATACCAACTACCATGTTACAAATTAACTACAGATGTAAAACTAAAAATCAAAGTCCTGTTTGCACTCACACTATAGTATTAGTGTTTTCTTGCATGATTGTGTCAGCAATATACAAGTCAAACCTTTACACTCAACAGTTAGTAAGTACACAAGTAAGATAGTAGTTCAGCAACTTTTGTTTTCCCTTTCTACTTAAGTTAATTGCTTGAGTAAATATGTCTGCCATTTGACCCACTTCTGAATGTACTGACATCACATTCTTAAACCAATAAAAGTTAACGGCAAACTACTTTTTAAAAAGTAGAGCTGCTTCTAGTACATAGAATGTTCTAATTATATATGTATTGAGAATACTTTTTTACGCTAGCTGAAAGTACAATTAGCTGGTAACATTAACCAATGTGCTGTTGAATCTGCCTTATGAGCTAGTTGATAGTGTTAACATTGAACAGATACAGCCCTCTAGTTTACCAGCAAAGAGTCACCAGATTCTTTAGCCTGTTAGCTCCGACGTTAGCCTGTTAGCAGTGATCGGCGCTAACAAGCTAACTCTAATCAACGCTACTTTAAAGCTCACATAAAGGCTAGAGGCTACTTCTAGTACATAGAAAGCTCTAATTTTATAATTCAGTCCCTACATGTGTACTGAGAAGACATTTGTTCGCAAGCTGAAACTACCATTAGCTGGCAACACATGCTGTTTGGTCAAATCTGCCCCCCGAGCTAGTTGCTAATGCTAACAGTTTGTACATTAAAACCACAGCTATAACCTTGCTTCATAGGAACACTGTGCAAAGTAAACCTCAGAACCTTTACTAATTACACGTTTGATTCGTTTTGCATGAGCATTGAACAGATGCAGCCCTCTAGTTTACCAGTAAAAGAGTCACCAGATTCCGAAATTAGCCTGTTAGCAGTCATCGGCACTAACAAACGATCTAATTACAGCTACAGCTTAATAGAAAGCTCTAATTATATAATTAAATATTATTTATATGTATCGCTAATATTTAAACATTATTGATATTGTTGAAATGCACTAAACATTGTGCTGTTTAGCCTTGATAGCTTAAGTACTAAGCTAGCTAGCTAGTTAAAAAAAACAATGTTTTAATACAATTCGCTCTAATATTCTGATCAGATTATAATAAAAAGACAATTACAAAACGTTTCAGGCCACATAAGATAATTAGCACTAACTTGGTTGCTGTTAAATAACATACATACAATATTTACTCTAAAATTATGCTTACCTGCCTGTTGCACTTTATCTTGTAGCTGAACTCAGTAGATTGTAAAATCATTCCTCATGGGGACCAGGAAGTGGGCGGTACTTGACCGTATTTGGAAAAAGTGTGTGTGGAAACCAATGTGCCTTACCAGTCATTACCACCAGGGGTGCCAATGAGCAACACCTACACACACATTAAACGTGACTTGTGGGCCAATGCTGAAACTTCGCCCAGCACCTTGAAAACAGTTCCTCCATTCATCTAAATGGTTTTCCTTATGGGGACCTGCTTTTTGGTCCCCATAAGGAAAGAGGTCCCCATGACGTGACTGTGTATACCAGGGGTGTCAAACGTACGGCCCGCGGGCCAGAACCGGCCCGTCAGTGGGTTCAGTCCGGCCCACGGGTTAAATATGCATTATTAAAGAAGAATAAACTTCATTTTCTTTCAAATTTGCAGTTCTTATATTGTCCGCTAGGGGCGCTGTGTTTGAGTCAGTTCTATCGCTTTAGCTGCTTTTTCTGTTGACTCTGGCACCCTCTTCAGTGAAATGTCAGAATTGCTTCCCAGATGTGGAAAATGGATTTTAAATCATTTCTAAATTTGTATGTGTTTGATGTATTTTAACATGCAGGACAGTGGGTTTAAGTTCCAAAAAACTGTGAATAAATGTTTTGCAACATTGTACAATCGCTGATCAGTTTTTATGCATAGTGCACTTGAATAAATGTTAAAGTGAGTAAAAGTGTTGTTGAAATTGCACATACTTTTCTTAAAAACTCTTAGGTTGTTCATAATATATTTAGTAAAAGGGACAATTCATTTCATATAAAGATTTTTCTTCTTCTTTGCACTAATACAAAGAAAAAAAGTGGACTTATTGTTAGTTCTATGTAATTTTGGAATGAGTTCACTGGTCTGGCCCCCTTGAGATCCGATTAAGTTGTATACGGCCCCAAGACCAAAATGAGTTTGACACCCCTGTTGTATACAGATTCAGGTCCCCACAACGTGATGATTACAAGAACACACACACGCACCCACACCCACACACTCTGCAAGCTTATACACACCTTGAGATTTCTAAATTGATGAAATAATGTCCTGACCGTGTGGTGTGGGGACCATAAGAAAAACAAGTCAATGTCACTTATAAGGACCATATTTGCATAAAATTTACATAATTCACACAATTTTGTATTTGACTCATGGGGACCTTTTAAAAGAGTTGCTACATTACTAACGACAAATAATGCAAAGACTGCCTTTGTAAATGTGCCTTTATTCACTTATTTTATGTTGTAAGGCAAACCAATCAAATCAACACTTAAAACAAAACTTGACTATTAGTATTATTTTTACTCTTTGAAAAATAAAGCCAAGAACTGTTACTCTCACTGGGGCGAAAGTGGCGCATCTGGTCGAGCGGGACGTCTCGTGATCGGAAGGTTGGGCGTTCGAATCCCAGCTCCTGCAAAAATGCACACTGTCGTTGTGTCCTTGGGGAAGACATTTTACCGTCAGAGTCAAGATGATTTGTGTATTTCATCTGAAAGGCATTTTTTCCCTAACGATGTATTAACGTGGGACTCAGGCTGGTCAGAATGATCACGGACACCTGGAGTAGTGCCATCTGCTGTCAAGTGGGTCATCTGTGGGAGAAAGATCACAAATTAAAATAAAAAGAACAGTCTGAAGAGGCCCAAGTACCACCAGTGGTGCACAAAGCATAATTTAACAAAGTTATACATGTGTCTTATGAGCCCATGAGGGCTGGGCACTAATGTGCAAGACACAATAATAAAAAAATTAAAAAATATATATATACAAATAACTCCTGTTTGCACTCACACACATCTAAAGTCAGGGACAGACCTCACGAGGACCTTAACACACACACTATTTAATTCCTTCTTTAAGGGACATGTGAGTGAGTACACACACATCTAAAGTCAGGGACAGACCTCACGAGGACCTTAACACACACTATTTAATTCCTTCTTTATGGGGACCAATCAAATGAACTTTCACACAAGATTCAACTCGACAGCATTCACTGGCATTAACTGAAAGTGTGTTATGGGGACATCGTGAGTGTAAATTTGAAAGACACACTTGAGTAAAAAGTCCTCCCCTGTGGTGACCTAAAAAGGCCCCAAATAGTCTACCTGCACTACCCCACTCACTGAATATAGTTTAATGAGTTATAAATACAAATCTTATGTGATAATTGTCAACAAATGTTAAAAATCTCTTCTAGACCTGGCCAGGAGAGCCTCTGGTGTTTTAACATGAGTGATAAATGTGATCCTACCTGTTTCAGAAAGGCATTTTTGCCCAATGATGTATTAACGTGGGACTCAGGCTGGTCAGAATGATCACGGACACCTGGAGTAGTGCCATCTGCCGTCACGTGGGTCATCTGTGGGAGAAAGATCACAAATTAAAATAAAAAGAACCGTCTGAAGAGGCCCAAGTACCACCAGTGGTGCACAAAGCATAATTTAACAAAGTTATACATGTGTCTTATAAGCCCATGAGGGCTGGACACTAATGTGCAAGACACAATAATAAATAAATTTAAAAAAAATATATATATATATACAAATAACTCCGGTTTGCACTCACACACATCTAAAGTCAGGGACAGACCTCACGAGGACCTTAACACACACTATTTAATTCCTTCTTTATGGGGACCAATCAAATGAACTTTCACACAAGATTCAACACGACAGCATTCACTGGCATTAACTGAAAGTGTGTTATGGGGACATCGTGAGTGTAAATTTGAAAGACACACTTGAGTAAAAAGTCCTCCCCTGTGGTGACCTAAAAAGGCCCCAAATAGTCTACCTGCACTACCCCACTCACTGAATATAGTTTAATGAGTTATAAATACAAATCTTATGTGATAATTGTCAACAAATGTTAAAAATCTCTTCTAGACCTGGCCAGGAGAGCCTCTGGTGTTTTAACATGAGTGATAAATGTGATCCTACCTGTTTCAGAAAGGCATTTTTGCCCAATGATGTATTAACGTGGGACTCAGGCTGGTCAGAATGATCACGGACACCTGGAGTAGTGCCATCTGCCGTCACGTGGGTCATCTGTGGGAGAAAGATCACAAATTAAAATAAAAAGAACCGTCTGAAGAGGCCCAAGTACCACCAGTGGTGCACAAAGCATAATTTAACAAAGTTATACATGTGTCTTATAAGCCCATGAGGGCTGGACACTAATGTGCAAGACACAATAATAAATAAATTTAAAAAATATATATATATATACAAATAACTCCGGTTTGCACTCACACACATCTAAAGTCAGGGACAGACCTCACGAGGACCTTAACACACACTATTTAATTCCTTCTTTATGGGGACCAATCAAATGAACTTTCACACAAGATTCAACACGACAGCATTCACTGGCATTAACTGAAAGTGTGTTATGGGGACATCGTGAGTGTAAATTTGAAAGACACACTTGAGTAAAAAGTCCTCCCCTGTGGTGACCTAAAAATGCCACAAACATTCTACCTGCACTACCCCACTCACTGAATATAGTTTAATGAGTTATAAATATAAATCTTATGTGATAATTGTCAACAAATGTTAAAAATCTCTTCTAGACCTGACCAGGGGAGCCTCTGGTGTTTTAACATGAGTGATAAATGTGATCCTACCTGTTTCAGAAAGGCATTTTTGCCCAATGATGTATTAACGTGGGACTCAGGCTGGTCAGAATGATCACGGACACCTGGAGTAGTGCCATCTGCCGTCACGTGGGTCATCTGTGGGAGAAAGATCACAAATTAAAATAAAAAGAACCGTCTGAAGAGGCCCACGTACCACCAGTGGTGCACAAAGCATAATTTAACAAAGTTATACAAATAACTCCTGTTTGCACTCACACACATCTAAAGTCAGGGACAGACCTCACGAGGACGTTAACACACACTATTTAATCCCTTCTTTATGGGGACCGATCAAATGAGGTAGGTCATCTGTGGGAGACAAATGGTTCACGACTTTACAATAGAACCTTACTAAAATAATATCAGTCTAAAACAGTGCTCCTTCAACTTTTCATACCAACTACCATGTTACAAATTAACTACAGATGTAAAACTAAAAATCAAAGTCCTGTTTGCACTCACACTATAGTATTAGTGTTTTCTTGCATGATTGTGTCAGCAATATACAAGTCAAACCTTTACACTCAACAGTTAGTAAGTACACAAGTAAGATAGTAGTTCAGCAACTTTTGTTTTCCCTTTCTACTTAAGTTAATTGCTTGAGTAAATATGTCTGCCATTTGACCCACTTCTGAATGTACTGACATCACATTCTTAAACCAATAAAAGTTAACGGCAAACTACTTTTTAAAAAGTAGAGCTGCTTCTAGTACATAGAATGTTCTAATTATATATGTATTGAGAATACTTTTTTACGCTAGCTGAAAGTACAATTAGCTGGTAACATTAACCAATGTGCTGTTGAATCTGCCTTATGAGCTAGTTGATAGTGTTAACATTGAACAGATACAGCCCTCTAGTTTACCAGCAAAGAGTCACCAGATTCTTTAGCCTGTTAGCTCCGACGTTAGCCTGTTAGCAGTGATCGGCGCTAACAAGCTAACTCTAATCAACGCTACTTTAAAGCTCACATAAAGGCTAGAGGCTACTTCTAGTACATAGAAAGCTCTAATTTTATAATTCAGTCCCTACATGTGTACTGAGAAGACATTTGTTCGCAAGCTGAAACTACCATTAGCTGGCAACACATGCTGTTTGGTCAAATCTGCCCCCCGAGCTAGTTGCTAATGCTAACAGTTTGTACATTAAAACCACAGCTAATAATAATAATAATAATGCCTTACACTTATATTGCGCTTTACAAGCCTGTATTACCAAGTTTCTCAAAGCGCTACACTGTCGTCATTATTCATTCACTCCATACTTGGTGGTGAGCTGCTGTTGCAGCCACAGCTGCCCTGGGGCAGCCAGTCTGCGCCATCGGCCCACCACCTGCCACTCACTCATACACCAGGGTACGCAGACACTGGCAAGCTATAACCTTGCTTCATAGGAACACTGTGCAAAGTAAACCTCAGAACCTTTACTAATTACACGTTTGATTCGTTTTGCATGAGCATTGAACAGATGCAGCCCTCTAGTTTACCAGTAAAAGAGTCACCAGATTCCGAAATTAGCCTGTTAGCAGTCATCGGCGCTAACAAACGATCTAATTACAGCTACTTTAAAGCTCACAAATAGGCTATAGGCCACTTATAGAACAAAGAAAGCTCTAATTATATAATTAAATATTATTTATATGTATCGCTAATATTTAAACATTATTGTTATTGTTGAAATGCACTAAACATTGTGCTGTTTAGCCTTGATAGCTTAAGTACTAAGCTAGCTAGCTAGTTAAAAAAAACAATGTTTTAATACAATTCGCTCTAATATTCTGATCAGATTATAATAAAAAGACAATTACAAAACGTTTCAGGCCACATAAGATAATTAGCACTAACTTGGTTGCTGTTAAATAACATACATACAATATTTACTCTAAAATTATGCTTACCTGCCTGTTGCACTTTATCTTGTAGCTGAACTCAGTAGATTGTAAAATCATTCCTCATGGGGACCAGGAAGTGGGCGGTACTTGACCGTATTTGGAAAAAGTGTGTGTGGAAACCAATGTGCCTTACCAGTCATTACCACCAGGGGTGCCAATGAGCAACACCTACACACACATTAAACGTGACTTGTGGGCCAATGCTGAAACTTCGCCCAGCACCTTGAAAACAGTTCCTCCATTCATCTAAATGGTTTTCCTTATGGGGACCTGCTTTTTGGTCCCCATAAGGAAAGAGGTCCCCATGACGTGACTGTGTATACCAGGGGTGTCAAACGTACGGCCCGCGGGCCAGAACCGGCCCGTCAGTGGGTTCAGTCCGGCCCACGGGTTAAATATGCATTATTAAAGAAGAATAAACTTCATTTTCTTTCAAATTTGCAGTTCTTATATTGTCCGCTAGGGGCGCTGTGTTTGAGTCAGTTCTATCGCTTTAGCTGCTTTTTCTGTTGACTCTGGCACCCTCTTCAGTGAAATGTCAGAATTGCTTCCCAGATGTGGAAAATGGATTTTAAATCATTTCTAAATTTGTATGTGTTTGATGTATTTTAACATGCAGGACAGTGGGTTTAAGTTCCAAAAAACTGTGAATAAATGTTTTGCAACATTGTACAATCGCTGATCAGTTTTTATGCATAGTGCACTTGAATAAATGTTAAAGTGAGTAAAAGTGTTGTTGAAATTGCACATACTTTTCTTAAAAACTCTTAGGTTGTTCATAATATATTTAGTAAAAGGGACAATTCATTTCATATAAAGATTTTTCTTCTTCTTTGCACTAATACAAAGAAAAAAAGTGGACTTATTGTTAGTTCTATGTAATTTTGGAATGAGTTTACTGGTCTGGCCCCCTTGAGATCCGATTAAGTTGTATACGGCCCCAAGACCAAAATGAGTTTGACACCCCTGTTGTATACAGATTCAGGTCCCCACAACGTGATGATTACAAGAACACACACACGCACCCACACCCACACACTCTCCGGCGGTTATAGAGTCATGAAAAAAATTACTTAACATGACATTGCAAGCTTATACACACCTTGAGATTTCTAAATTGATGAAATAATGTCCTGACCGTGTGGTGTGGGGACCATAAGAAAAACAAGTCAATGTCACTTATAAGGACCATATTTGCATAAAATTTACATAATTCACACAATTTTGTATTTGACTCATGGGGACCTTTTAAAAGAGTTGCTACATTACTAACGACAAATAATGCAAAGACTGCCTTTGTAAATGTGCCTTTATTCACTTATTTTATGTTGTAAGGCAAACCAATCAAATCAACACTTAAAACAAAACTTGACTATTAGTATTATTTTTACTCTTTGAAAAATAAAGCCAAGAACTGTTACTCTCACTGGGGCGACAGTGGCGCATCTGGTCGAGCGGGACGTCTCGTGATCGGAAGGTTGGGCGTTCGAATCCCAGCTCCTGCAAAAATGCACACTGTCGTTGTGTCCTTGGGGAAGACATTTTACCGTCAGAGTCAAGATGATTTGTGTATTTCATCTGAAAGGCATTTTTTCCCTAACGATGTATTAACGTGGGACTCAGGCTGGTCAGAATGATCACGGACACCTGGAGTAGTGCCATCTGCTGTCAAGTGGGTCATCTGTGGGAGAAAGATCACAAATTAAAATAAAAAGAACAGTCTGAAGAGGCCCAAGTACCACCAGTGGTGCACAAAGCATAATTTAACAAAGTTATACATGTGTCTTATAAGCCCATGAGGGCTGGGCACTAATGTGCAAGACACAATAATAAAAAATAAAAAAAATATATATATACAAATAACTCCTGTTTGCACTCACACACCTAAAGTCAGGGACAGACCTCACGAGGACCTTAACACACACACTATTTAATTCCTTCTTTAAGGGACATGTGAGTGAGTACACACACATCTAAAGTCAGGGACAGACCTCACGAGGACCTTAACACACACTATTTAATTCCTTCTTTATGGGGACCAATCAAATGAACTTTCACACAAGATTCAACACGACAGCATTCACTGGCATTAACTGAAAGTGTGTTATGGGGACATCGTGAGTGTAAATTTGAAAGACACACTTGAGTAAAAAGTCCTCCCCTGTGGTGACCTAAAAATGCCACAAACATTCTACCTGCACTACCCCACTCACTGAATATAGTTTAATGAGTTATAAATATAAATCTTATGTGATAATTGTCAACAAATGTTAAAAATCTCTTCTAGACCTGACCAGGGGAGCCTCTGGTGTTTTAACATGAGTGATAAATGTGATCCTACCTGTTTCAGAAAGGCATTTTTGCCCAATGATGTATTAACGTGGGACTCAGGCTGGTCAGAATGATCACGGACACCTGGAGTAGTGCCATCTGCCGTCACGTGGGTCATCTGTGGGAGAAAGATCACAAATTAAAATAAAAAGAACAGTCTGAAGAGGCCCAAGTACCACCAGTGGTGCACAAAGCATAATTTAACAAAGTTATACAAATAACTCCTGTTTGCACTCACACACATCTAAAGTCAGGGACAGACCTCACGAGGACGTTAACACACACTATTTAATCCCTTCTTTATGGGGACCAATCAAATGAGGTAGGTCATCTGTGGGAGACAAATGGTTCACGACTTTACAATAGAACCTTACTAAAATAATATCAGTCTAAAACAGTGCTCCTTCAACTTTTCATACCAACTACCATGTTACAAATTAACTACAGATGTAAAACTAAAAATCAAAGTCCTGTTTGCACTCACACTATAGTATTAGTGTTTTCTTGCATGATTGTGTCAGCAATATACAAGTCAAACCTTTACACTCAACAGTTAGTAAGTACACAAGTAAGATAGTAGTTCAGCAACTTTTGTTTTCCCTTTCTACTTAAGTTAATTGCTTGAGTAAATATGTCTGCCATTTGACCCACTTCTGAATGTACTGACATCACATTCTTAAACCAATAAAAGTTAACGGCAAACTACTTTTTAAAAAGTAGAGCTGCTTCTAGTACATAGAATGTTCTAATTATATATGTATTGAGAATACTTTTTTACGCTAGCTGAAAGTACAATTAGCTGGTAACATTAACCAATGTGCTGTTGAATCTGCCTTATGAGCTAGTTGATAGTGTTAACATTGAACAGATACAGCCCTCTAGTTTACCAGCAAAGAGTCACCAGATTCTTTAGCCTGTTAGCTCCGACGTTAGCCTGTTAGCAGTGATCGGCGCTAACAAGCTAACTCTAATCAACGCTACTTTAAAGCTCACATAAAGGCTAGAGGCTACTTCTAGTACATAGAAAGCTCTAATTTTATAATTCAGTCCCTACATGTGTACTGAGAAGACATTTGTTCGCAAGCTGAAACTACCATTAGCTGGCAACACATGCTGTTTGGTCAAATCTGCCCCCCGAGCTAGTTGCTAATGCTAACAGTTTGTACATTAAAACCACAGCTATAACCTTGCTTCATAGGAACACTGTGCAAAGTAAACCTCAGAACCTTTACTAATTACACGTTTGATTCGTTTTGCATGAGCATTGAACAGATGCAGCCCTCTAGTTTACCAGTAAAAGAGTCACCAGATTCCGAAATTAGCCTGTTAGCGGTCATCGGCGCTAACAAACGATCTAATTACAGCTACTTTAAAGCTCACAAATAGGCTATAGGCCACTTATAGAACATAGAAAGCTCTAATTATATAATTAAATATTATTTATATGTATCGCTAATATTTAAACATTATTGATATTGTTGAAATGCACTAAACATTGTGCTGTTTAGCCTTGATAGCTTAAGTACTAAGCTAGCTAGCTAGTTAAAAGAAACAATGTTTTAATACAATTCGCTCTAATATTCTGATCAGATTATAATAAAAAGACAATTACAAAACGTTTCAGGCCACATAAGATAATTAGCACTAACTTGGTTGCTGTTAAATAACATACATACAATATTTACTCTAAAATTATGCTTACCTGCCTGTTGCACTTTATCTTGTAGCTGAACTCAGTAGATTGTAAAATCATTCCTCATGGGGACCAGGAAGTGGGCGGTACTTGACCGTATTTGGAAAAAGTGTGTGTGGAAACCAATGTGCCTTACCAGTCATTACCACCAGGGGTGCCAATGAGCAACACCTACACACACATTAAACGTGACTTGTGGGCCAATGCTGAAACTTCGCCCAGCACCTTGAAAACAGTTCCTCCATTCATCTAAATGGTTTTCCTTATGGGGACCTGCTTTTTGGTCCCCATAAGGAAAGAGGTCCCCATGACGTGACTGTGTATACCAGGGGTGTCAAACGTACGGCCCGCGGGCCAGAACCGGCCCGTCAGTGGGTTCAGTCCGGCCCACGGGTTAAATATGCATTATTAAAGAAGAATAAACTTCATTTTCTTTCAAATTTGCAGTTCTTATATTGTCCGCTAGGGGCGCTGTGTTTGAGTCAGTTCTATCGCTTTAGCTGCTTTTTCTGTTGACTCTGGCACCCTCTTCAGTGAAATGTCAGAATTGCTTCCCAGATGTGGAAAATGGATTTTAAATCATTTCTAAATTTGTATGTGTTTGATGTATTTTAACATGCAGGACAGTGGGTTTAAGTTCCAAAAAACTGTGAATAAATGTTTTGCAACATTGTACAATCGCTGATCAGTTTTTATGCATAGTGCACTTGAATAAATGTTAAAGTGAGTAAAAGTGTTGTTGAAATTGCACATACTTTTCTTAAAAACTCTTAGGTTGTTCATAATATATTTAGTAAAAGGGACAATTCATTTCATATAAAGATTTTTCTTCTTCTTTGCACTAATACAAAGAAAAAAAGTGGACTTATTGTTAGTTCTATGTAATTTTGGAATGAGTTCACTGGTCTGGCCCCCTTGAGATCCGATTAAGTTGTATACGGCCCCAAGACCAAAATGAGTTTGACACCCCTGTTGTATACAGATTCAGGTCCCCACAACGTGATGATTACAAGAACACACACACGCACCCACACCCACACACTCTCTGGCGGTTATAGAGTCATGAAAAAAATTACTTAACATGACATTGCAAGCTTATACACACCTTGAGATTTCTAAATTGATGAAATAATGTCCTGACCGTGTGGTGTGGGGACCATAAGAAAAACAAGTCAATGTCACTTATAAGGACCATATTTGCATAAAATTTACATAATTCACACAATTTTGTATTTGACTCATGGGGACCTTTTAAAAGAGTTGCTACATTACTAACGACAAATAATGCAAAGACTGCCTTTGTAAATGTGCCTTTATTCACTTATTTTATGTTGTAAGGCAAACCAATCAAATCAACACTTAAAACAAAACTTGACTATTAGTATTATTTTTACTCTTTGAAAAATAAAGCCAAGAACTGTTACTCTCACTGGGGCGACAGTGGCGCATCTGGTCGAGCGGGACGTCTCGTGATCGGAAGGTTGGGCGTTCGAATCCCAGCTCCTGCAAAAATGCACACTGTCGTTGTGTCCTTGGGGAAGACATTTTACCGTCAGAGTCAAGATGATTTGTGTATTTCATCTGAAAGGCATTTTTTCCCTAACGATGTATTAACGTGGGACTCAGGCTGGTCAGAATGATCACGGACACCTGGAGTAGTGCCATCTGCTGTCAAGTGGGTCATCTGTGGGAGAAAGATCACAAATTAAAATAAAAAGAACAGTCTGAAGAGGCCCAAGTACCACCAGTGGTGCACAAAGCATAATTTAACAAAGTTATACATGTGTCTTATGAGCCCATGAGGGCTGGGCACTAATGTGCAAGACACAATAATAAAAAAATTAAAAAATATATATATACAAATAACTCCTGTTTGCACTCACACACATCTAAAGTCAGGGACAGACCTCACGAGGACCTTAACACACACTATTTAATTCCTTCTTTATGGGGACCAATCAAATGAACTTTCACACAAGATTCAACACGACAGCATTCACTGGCATTAACTGAAAGTGTGTTATGGGGACATCGTGAGTGTAAATTTGAAAGACACACTTGAGTAAAAAGTCCTCCCCTGTGGTGACCTAAAAAGGCCCCAAATAGTCTACCTGCACTACCCCACTCACTGAATATAGTTTAATGAGTTATAAATACAAATCTTATGTGATAATTGTCAACAAATGTTAAAAATCTCTTCTAGACCTGGCCAGGAGAGCCTCTGGTGTTTTAACATGAGTGATAAATGTGATCCTACCTGTTTCAGAAAGGCATTTTTGCCCAATGATGTATTAACGTGGGACTCAGGCTGGTCAGAATGATCACGGACACCTGGAGTAGTGCCATCTGCCGTCACGTGGGTCATCTGTGGGAGAAAGATCACAAATTAAAATAAAAAGAACCGTCTGAAGAGGCCCAAGTACCACCAGTGGTGCACAAAGCATAATTTAACAAAGTTATACATGTGTCTTATAAGCCCATGAGGGCTGGACACTAATGTGCAAGACACAATAATAAATAAATTTAAAAAAATATATATATACCAATAACTCCTGTTTGCACTCACACACATCTAAAGTCAGGGACAGACCTCACGAGGACCTTAACACACACTATTTAATTCCTTCTTTATGGGGACCAATCAAATGAACTTTCACACAAGATTCAACACGACAGCATTCACTGGCATTAACTGAAAGTGTGTTATGGGGACATCGTGAGTGTAAATTTGAAAGACACACTTGAGTAAAAAGTCCTCCCCTGTGGTGACCTAAAAATGCCACAAACATTCTACCTGCACTACCCCACTCACTGAATATAGTTTAATGAGTTATAAATATAAATCTTATGTGATAATTGTCAACAAATGTTAAAAATCTCTTCTAGACCTGACCAGGGGAGCCTCTGGTGTTTTAACATGAGTGATAAATGTGATCCTACCTGTTTCAGAAAGGCATTTTTTCCCTAACGATGTATTAACGTGGGACTCAGGCTGGTCAGAATGATCACGGACACCTGGAGTAGTGCCATCTGCTGTCAAGTGGGTCATCTGTGGGAGAAAGATCACAAATTAAAATAAAAAGAACAGTCTGAAGAGGCCCAAGTACCACCAGTGGTGCACAAAGCATAATTTAACAAAGTTATACATGTGTCTTATGAGCCCATGAGGGCTGGGCACTAATGTGCAAGACACAATAATAAAAAAATTAAAAAATATATATATACAAATAACTCCTGTTTGCACTCACACACATCTAAAGTCAGGGACAGACCTCACGAGGACCTTAACACACACTATTTAATTCCTTCTTTATGGGGACCAATCAAATGAACTTTCACACAAGATTCAACACGACAGCATTCACTGGCATTAACTGAAAGTGTGTTATGGGGACATCGTGAGTGTAAATTTGAAAGACACACTTGAGTAAAAAGTCCTCCCCTGTGGTGACCTAAAAATGCCACAAACATTCTACCTGCACTACCCCACTCACTGAATATAGTTTAATGAGTTATAAATACAAATCTTATGTGATAATTGTCAACAAATGTTAAAAATCTCTTCTAGACCTGGCCAGGAGAGCCTCTGGTGTTTTAACATGAGTGATAAATGTGATCCTACCTGTTTCAGAAAGGCATTTTTTCCCTAACGATGTATTAACGTGGGACTCAGGCTGGTCAGAATGATCACGGACACCTGGAGTAGTGCCATCTGCTGTCAAGTGGGTCATCTGTGGGAGAAAGATCACAAATTAAAATAAAAAGAACAGTCTGAAGAGGCCCAAGTACCACCAGTGGTGCACAAAGCATAATTTAACAAAGTTATACAAATAACTCCTGTTTGCACTCACACACATCTAAAGTCAGGGACAGACCTCACGAGGACGTTAACACACTATTTAATCCCTTCTTTATGGGGACCAATCAAATGAGGTAGGTCATCTGTGGGAGACAAATGGTTCACGACTTTACAATAGAACCTTACTAAAATAATATCAGTCTAAAACAGTGCTCCTTCAACTTTTCATACCAACTACCATGTTACAAATTAACTACAGATGTAAAACTAAAAATCAAAGTCCTGTTTGCACTCACACTATAGTATTAGTGTTTTCTTGCATGATTGTGTCAGCAATATACAAGTCAAACCTTTACACTCAACAGTTAGTAAGTACACAAGATAGTAGTTCAGCAACTTTTGTTTTCCCTTTCTACTTAAGTTAATTGCTTGAGTAAATATGTCTGCCATTTGACCCACTTCTGAATGTACTGACATCACATTCTTAAACCAATAAAAGTTAACGGCAAACTACTTTTTAAAAAGTAGAGCTGCTTCTAGTACATAGAATGTTCTAATTATATATGTATTGAGAATACTTTTTTACGCTAGCTGAAAGTACAATTAGCTGGTAACATTAACCAATGTGCTGTTGAATCTGCCTTATGAGCTAGTTGATAGTGTTAACATTGAACAGATACAGCCCTCTAGTTTACCAGCAAAGAGTCACCAGATTCTTTAGCCTGTTAGCTCCGACGTTAGCCTGTTAGCAGTGATCGGCGCTAACAAGCTAACTCTAATCAACGCTACTTTAAAGCTCACATAAAGGCTAGAGGCTACTTCTAGTACATAGAAAGCTCTAATTTTATAATTCAGTCCCTACATGTGTACTGAGAAGACATTTGTTCGCAAGCTGAAACTACCATTAGCTGGCAACACATGCTGTTTGGTCAAATCTGCCCCCCGAGCTAGTTGCTAATGCTAACAGTTTGTACATTAAAACCACAGCTATAACCTTGCTTCATAGGAACACTGTGCAAAGTAAACCTCAGAACCTTTACTAATTACACGTTTGATTCGTTTTGCATGAGCATTGAACAGATGCAGCCCTCTAGTTTACCAGTAAAAGAGTCACCAGATTCCGAAATTAGCCTGTTAGCAGTCATCGGCGCTAACAAACGATCTAATTACAGCTACTTTAAAGCTCACAAATAGGCTATAGGCCACTTATAGAACAAAGAAAGCTCTAATTATATAATTAAATATTATTTATATGTATCGCTAATATTTAAACATTATTGTTATTGTTGAAATGCACTAAACATTGTGCTGTTTAGCCTTGATAGCTTAAGTACTAAGCTAGCTAGCTAGTTAAAAAAAACAATGTTTTAATACAATTCGCTCTAATATTCTGATCAGATTATAATAAAAAGACAATTACAAAACGTTTCAGGCCACATAAGATAATTAGCACTAACTTGGTTGCTGTTAAATAACATACATACAATATTTACTCTAAAATTATGCTTCTTCTTCTTCTTCTTGGTGTTTTACGGCGGTTGGCAACCAGCTTTTAGGAGCATTACCGCCTCCTACTGTTCCGGAGTATGGGTCATACAGTGAACTTACAATCTACAACAACCCAAAGTAAATAAAAAAAAAAAAAAAAATAATAATAATAATAAAACACCACACACACTACTACCTACACTCTATCAAAAACCCCTATCTCCTTTAAAAAACCCACAAGTTCCCTTATCTGTGCCCTACTACCCTCCAACACACTCTTCAAACTGAACTCCCCAACACCCAGCTCCTTCATCCTACTCTTCAGAGCTTCTCTCTCTGCATCATAGCCCTTACACTGTAAGAGCACATGCTCTACCGACTCCTCCGACTCCTGACACGCTCCACAAAGCCCTGTGCCATGTTCCCCTATCACCCGTAATGTTTTGTTCAGTGCGCAATGTCCCAGTCTAAGCCTTGTGACGACCACCTCTTCCCTCCTATTACCCCTATGCACCCCAACCCCTGTCACCTCCTTCTTAAGATTATACAAATGCCTACCCTTAACCCCAGAATCCCACCGCTGCTGCCACTCCTGAACTACCTGCCTCCAGACTATACTTTTTGCTTCAGATTTACTGCTTTTAATTTCCATCTCAACCCTGCTGCTATTCAAAGCTCCTTTCGCCAATCTATCCGCTCTTTCATTTCCACTGACTCCTACATGTGCCGGCACCCAAAGAAAGTGAACCATGCTGCCCCTACACCTTACTCTGCTTAATGTAACCAAAATATCATAAAGCATACCCTGCCTCGTCTTAGAACAAAAGGATTGTACACTTGACAGAACCGCTGCAGAATCAGAGCACACTACCACTCGACTACTTTTTGAATGTTCAATCCATTTCAACGCTATCAAAATTGCTGCCATCTCAACTGTATACACCGCCAGTCCATCTGAAGTGCGCCTACTTATCCCAATATTTCTTGACGGGACCGCTATTCCAAATCCAGTAACTCCACTGTCTGGATTTTTAGCACCATCTGTAAACACATGAACATATTCTGAGTACTTACTCAAACTGTGGAAATGATATGCCGACACAAGATCCACGCTTCCTTTCAGTTCCTTCTTCAGATCCAGAAGATACCAGTCAACAAAAGGAGTCCCCAACAACCATGGAGGAACAACAGGGAACACCAATGCAGGACACAGTTTCAGGTCTGACACCTGACACTCCTTAGCCCACTGATTCCCCACCTTTCCAAAATGATCCCTCTGACCTTTCCCATACTCCCAGCATTCCAACAGCACCTCCTTTGTGGGATGTGAACCACCATGACAGCCAAGATGAACCCAGTAATTCACAGCCATTTGCTTCCTCCTTAGATCTAGCGGCATCTCTCCCATCTCCACCTGTAAGGCATTGACTGGAGACGTTTTAAACGCTCCACAGCACACTCTAAGGGCTTGCGACTGCAACACCTCCAACCGCCTCAGCACAGAAGGGGCTGCTGAACCATACACCACACAACCATAATCAAAGACAGATCGAATTAACGCCTGGTAAAGACTTTTCAAAGCAGAGCAGCTCGCACCCCAACCCCTCCCAGCTACACACCTCATAACATTGATAACTTTTTTGCATTTGGTTTCCATCCGGTCAATATGACCCCTCCATGTCAAGCGTGAATCAAACACAACACCTAAAAACTTGAAAGAGCTCACTTTCTCAATTTCCTCGTCATACAATTTCAATTTCAACATCTCACTCACTTTCCTGTTGGTGAAGAACATCACTTTCGTTTTCTCCACTGAAAAACGGAATCCCCAGTCAAATCCCCACTCAACCACACTGTTTATAGCATCCTGGACTTTGCCCACTAGATACTCAACGTTTCTACCTGTTTTCCATAACGCACCATCATCAGCGAACAAAGACCTGCCGATTCCCTCAGGCACGGCGGAAAAAACATCATCAATCATTATAAGAAAAAGCAGGGGACTAATCACACTGCCCTGCGGCGTTCCATTCTCAACCGTGTACTGACTAGAAAATGTAGACCCAACTCGCACTTGAATTTTCCTACCAGAAAGGAAGTCTTGGATCCAATTAAACGTCCTGCCCCCAACACCCAACTTGTGCAACTTGATTAAAAGCCCATCCCGCCACAACATATCATATGCCTTTTCTATGTCAAAAAACACATACTAAAACAGACTCTTTTTTGGCCTGAGCTTTTCTAACCACATTTTCAAGTCTAACAACAGCATCAGTCGTGTTTCGAGCTTTCCTGAAACCACTCTGAAATTCGGCTAAAGCCCCTTTCCTTTCCAAATCAAAGGACAGTCTTTCCGTTATCATACGCTCCATCAACTTACACACATTTGACGTTAGCGCAATTGGCCTGTAGCTACCTGGTTTAGCTGGATCCTTCCCAGGCTTTCTGATAGGCACAACAACAGCCTCTTTCCAAGCACTTGGGAGCTCTCCCTTAACCCAAACTGTATTAATTAAACACAACAGTTTTTTAAGTGCTGCCTTACCAAGGTTCTTCAACATTAAATAACAAATTTGGTCCTTTCCAGGAGCCGTGGGTTTTGTTGCCCTAAGCGCTCTCACCATTTCCTCTAGAGAAAACAATGCATCCAAACTAAGGTCTGCACAGGTCTTCCTTCCCAGAGCCTCTGGATACTGGGCTTTAGTTCGACATATTCCATCTTTCCCCAGCACCGACAAGTTATCAGAACTATGAACCTTTGCAAACGATTTTACCAACACCTCTGCTTTTTCCTGGTCCGTTACAAAGGTTTGTTGATCTGAGATCAGAACTGGGTATTCCCATTCCCGCCGGTCACCTCCCATCCGTCTGACCATGCCCCAGACATCTCCCACAGGAGTGGTTCTTCCTATTTTAGAACAGAACATTCTCCAACTTCTCCGCTTTGCCTGTCTCACTGTTCTCCTGACCACTGCCACCGCTTTCCTGTACGCAATAAGGGCCTGCATGTTTAGAGACCTTTGGAGGAATTTAAATGCCTTGTTTCTGTCCTTTACAGCAGTGTGACACTCCTCTGTCCACCACGGCACCAAAACTTTACCCTTTCTTCCTTTACTTATTGGGATTGAAGTCCGCGCAGCTGTCATAAGTACTTCAGTAAACTGATTATTCATATGGTCAATGCTACTAGACTCTCCAACCTCATCAATCGTTTCCTCACATATTTTTTGGAACTTTTTCCAGTCAGCCCTATGAAAACTCCACTTCTTATTCACCTCTCTTGGAGTCACCTGTATCCTACCTCCAACATCACAGAAAACAGGATAATGGTCGCTTCCTACGGTTGTGTCCGTTCTGACGGACCACTGGCTTATTCCTGCAAGGACATTTGAAACCAAGGTTAAATCCAGTACTGACTCTGTGCCATTTACAACATTGCATCTGGTGCCCCTGCCATCATTCAGACAAACCAACTCGCATGCATCCATCAATTCCTCAATCACCAGACCATTAAGATCTGTGTGTGTACCTCCCCACACTCTGCTATGGGCATTAAAATCCCCACACCAAATAGCTCTACGATAATCACTGCCTTCAATAGACCGAAGACGCAGCAGCTCCAACCTGGCGCAAGGATTGTAAAAATTTACAATGTCAGTTGGTTCATTCCCGCCCCACACCTCGATAGCTACATACTCTATATCATCACCTTTACCCAACAGTCTGTATGGGACGTCTTGTTTGACAAATGTTACACATCCTCCCCCTCCAACATGGACCCTGTCATTTCTAATTACATTATACCCATACAACACAAAATCCAAAGACGATTTAAGCCAAGATTCCTGTATACAAATGACATCCGGTTTAACATTAAGTTCTTTGATGAAGTGCTTAAACTCCTGGCCATTGGCCAACAGACTCCTTGCATTCCACTGAAGGAGAAGTACCATGATTAAGGAGAACAACATCGCGTTTCCTGACTCGACTGATGATTGAGGTTATCCCTCACAACTTCCCATGTCAGTCCTTCTAATCCCAGGTGGTTAACTGCCGCCTTAACAATAAGCTGAATTTTCTCATGCTTGGATTTTACCTCAGCTGTGGCGTTTATCACTCCTGCAATAAAAGTAACTAAGGCCAGCTTGTCAATAACAATACAATTTGTGTCCGTCTGGGGGGCTCCTTGCCCAGAAATACCCTGTTCTGAGTCGACGCTGACCTGTGTACTCGCTCTCGTTATTCTCACTGCTTCCGCATATGAGATCTTCTTCTCCACTCTCACTTTTTGAATATTATTTTCTTGTTTCATTCTCTCACACCCAGAATACGCAACACTGTGACTCCCACCACAACTACAACATTTAGGCTGAACCCCGTCTTCACATTTCCCATATTCGTGATCTCCACCACACCGCGCACACCTCCTCTTTTCCTTACAGTTCCTTGCCAAGTGCCCAAACCGTTGACAGTTAAAGCACCTCAATGGTTTCGGAATATAGGCTCTCACTGGATAACTAATGAAACCCAAAAACACTTTCCTCGGCAGACTACTTTCTTCAAAATGAATCAGGATACTTTCACTATCCACCTTAGTTCCTCCGTTAGATGCTTTCATTCGGTCCACTGAAATCACTTTTCCTCCTTTGATTTTATTCTTCAGGTCATCCATTTTTACACTAATGGGTACCCCAGAGATTACTCCTTTACACCCCCCTCCTTTCTGTGCACCCACTTGCCCAACATTATCCACTTTAAACTTCCCCAACTGCTTTAAGTTCAACGCCTTATTGAGCTGTTCGTCGTTTGCACATTGGACAAGCAGATTTCCATCCGACAGCACTTTAGCAGAAATTATATCTCCCACTCTGCTGTTAAGTTCAGCAGTCAAAATGAACGGACTCAGCTTTTTAACATTAATCTGCACTCTTTCATTAAATCTCAAAATTACAAACATTTTTGTTGTCTCCCTAGTTGGGAAAGGATCCTCATCACCACTACTATTACTACTGCCATTTCTCTTACGCTTTTCCCTTCTCTTCTCATTTAGCAGTAGCTCCGTAGACATGCCCTCCTCCTCTTCTAAGTCAATGAGATCCCCCCCGCTGCCCAAAGCTGACCCACTCACGGAACAGTCGTGCTCAACCGCCGCCAAGGGTGGATTGTCAACCAGGTTTGAATTTGCCGCATTTCTCCGACCATTTTTTCCCGCAGACGTCGCAGCCATCACCGCATGCGCACCGACCGGAAGTCTCCGCTGCAGAAAGCCAGATGGGCGTCCCTCCTGGTCCGCGAGCGTTGCACACACCGTCCCTAAAATTATGCTTACCTGCCTGTTGCACTTTATCTTGTAGCTGAACTCAGTAGATTGTAAAATCATTCCTCATGGGGACCAGGAAGTGGGCGGTACTTGACCGTATTTGGAAAAAGTGTGTGTGGAAACCAATGTGCCTTACCAGTCATTACCACCAGGGGTGCCAATGAGCAACACCTACACACACATTAAACGTGACTTGTGGGCCAATGCTGAAACTTCGCCCAGCACCTTGAAAACAGTTCCTCCATTCCTCTAAATGGTTTTCCTTATGGGGACCTGCTTTTTGGTCCCCATAAGGAAAGAGGTCCCCATGATGTGACTGTGTATACCAGGGGTGTCAAACGTACGGCCCGCGGGCCAGAACCGGCCCGTCAGTGGGTTCAGTCCGGCCCACGGGTTAAATATGCATTATTAAAGAAGAATAAACTTCATTTTCTTTCAAATTTGCAGTTCTTATATTGTCCGCTAGGGGCGCTGTGTTTGAGTCAGTTCTATCGCTTTAGCTGCTTTTTCTGTTGACTCTGGCACCCTCTTCAGTGAAATGTCAGAATTGCTTCCCAGATGTGGAAAATGGATTTTAAATCATTTCTAAATTTGTATGTGTTTGATGTATTTTAACATGCAGGACAGTGGGTTTAAGTTCCAAAAAACTGTGAATAAATGTTTTGCAACATTGTACACTATGCATAAAAATCAGTTTTTATGCATAGTGCACTTGAATAAATGTTAAAGTGAGTAAAAGTGTTGTTGAAATTGCACATACTTTTCTTAAAAACTCTTAGGTTGTTCATAATATATTTAGTAAAAGGGACAATTCATTTCATATAAAGATTTTTCTTCTTCTTTGCACTAATACAAAGAAAAAAAGTGGACTTATTGTTAGTTCTATGTAATTTTGGAATGAGTTTACTGGTCTGGCC
Source organism: Proterorhinus semilunaris (assembly GCA_021464625.1). NCBI lineage: Eukaryota > Metazoa > Chordata > Actinopteri > Gobiiformes > Gobiidae > Proterorhinus > Proterorhinus semilunaris. The sequence continues at coordinate 5,780,294 of CM038361.1, read as the reverse complement.
CCCTTGAGATCCGATTAAGTTGTATACGGCCCCAAGACCAAAATGAGTTTGACACCCCTGTTGTATACAGATTCAGGTCCCCACAACGTGATGATTACAAGAACACACACACGCACCCACACCCACACACTCTCTGGCGGTTATAGAGTCATGAAAAAAATTACTTAACATGACATTGCAAGCTTATACACACCTTGAGATTTCTAAATTGATGAAATAATGTCCTGACCGTGTGGTGTGGGGACCATAAGAAAAACAAGTCAATGTCACTTATAAGGACCATATTTGCATAAAATTTACATAATTCACACAATTTTGTATTTGACTCATGGGGACCTTTTAAAAGAGTTGCTACATTACTAACGACAAATAATGCAAAGACTGCCTTTGTAAATGTGCCTTTATTCACTTATTTTATGTTGTAAGGCAAACCAATCAAATCAACACTTAAAACAAAACTTGACTATTAGTATTATTTTTACTCTTTGAAAAATAAAGCCAAGAACTGTTACTCTCACTGGGGCGACAGTGGCGCATCTGGTCGAGCGGGACGTCTCGTGATCGGAAGGTTGGGCGTTCGAATCCCAGCTCCTGCAAAAATGCACACTGTCGTTGTGTCCTTGGGGAAGACATTTTACCGTCAGAGTCAAGATGATTTGTGTATTTCATCTGAAAGGCATTTTTTCCCTAACGATGTATTAACGTGGGACTCAGGCTGGTCAGAATGATCACGGACACCTGGAGTAGTGCCATCTCCTGTCAAGTGGGTCATCTGTGGGAGAAAGATCACAAATTAAAATAAAAAGAACAGTCTGAAGAGGCCCAAGTACCACCAGTGGTGCACAAAGCATAATTTAACAAAGTTATACATGTGTCTTATGAGCCCATGAGGGCTGGGCACTAATGTGCAAGACACAATAATAAAAAAATAAAAAAATATATATATACAAATAACTCCTGTTTGCACTCACACACATCTAAAGTCAGGGACAGACCTCACGAGGACCTTAACACACACACTATTTAATTCCTTCTTTAAGGGACATGTGAGTGAGTACACACACATCTAAAGTCAGGGACAGACCTCACGAGGACCTTAACACACACTATTTAATTCCTTCTTTATGGGGACCAATCAAATGAACTTTCACACAAGATTCAACTCGACAGCATTCACTGGCATTAACTGAAAGTGTGTTATGGGGACATCGTGAGTGTAAATTTGAAAGACACACTTGAGTAAAAAGTCCTCCCCTGTGGTGACCTAAAAAGGCCCCACATAGTCTACCTGCACTACCCCACTCACTGAATATAGTTTAATGAGTTATAAATACAAATCTTATGTGATAATTGTCAACAAATGTTAACAATCTCTTCTAGACCTGGCCAGGAGAGCCTCTGGTGTTTTAACATGAGTGATAAATGTGATCCTACCTGTTTCAGAAAGGCATTTTTGCCCAATGATGTATTAACGTGGGACTCAGGCTGGTCAGAATGATCACGGACACCTGGAGTAGTGCCATCTGCCGTCACGTGGGTCATCTGTGGGAGAAAGATCACAAATTAAAATAAAAAGAACCGTCTGAAGAGGCCCACGTACCACCAGTGGTGCACAAAGCATAATTTAACAAAGTTATACAAATAACTCCTGTTTGCACTCACACACATCTAAAGTCAGGGACAGACCTCACGAGGACGTTAACACACACTATTTAATCCCTTCTTTATGGGGACCAATCAAATGAGGTAGGTCATCTGTGGGAGACAAATGGTTCACGACTTTACAATAGAACCTTACTAAAATAATATCAGTCTAAAACAGTGCTCCTTCAACTTTTCATACCAACTACCATATTACAAATTAACTACAGATGTAAAACTAAAAATCAAAGTCCTGTTTGCACTCACACTATAGTATTAGTGTTTTCTTGCATGATTGTGTCAGCAATATACAAGTCAAACCTTTACACTCAACAGTTAGTAAGTACACAAGTAAGATAGTAGTTCAGCAACTTTTGTTTTCCCTTTCTACTTAAGTTAATTGCTTGAGTAAATATGTCTGCCATTTGACCCACTTCTGAATGTACTGACATCACATTCTTAAACCAATAAAAGTTAACGGCAAACTACTTTTTAAAAAGTAGAGCTGCTTCTAGTACATAGAATGTTCTAATTATATATGTATTGAGAATACTTTTTTACGCTAGCTGAAAGTACAATTAGCTGGTAACATTAACCAATGTGCTGTTGAATCTGCCTTATGAGCTAGTTGATAGTGTTAACATTGAACAGATACAGCCCTCTAGTTTACCAGCAAAGAGTCACCAGATTCTTTAGCCTGTTAGCTCCGACGTTAGCCTGTTAGCAGTGATCGGCGCTAACAAGCTAACTCTAATCAACGCTACTTTAAAGCTCACATAAAGGCTAGAGGCTACTTCTAGTACATAGAAAGCTCTAATTTTATAATTCAGTCCCTACATGTGTACTGAGAAGACATTTGTTCGCAAGCTGAAACTACCATTAGCTGGCAACACATGCTGTTTGGTCAAATCTGCCCCCCGAGCTAGTTGCTAATGCTAACAGTTTGTACATTAAAACCACAGCTATAACCTTGCTTCATAGGAACACTGTGCAAAGTAAACCTCAGAACCTTTACTAATTACACGTTTGATTCGTTTTGCATGAGCATTGAACAGATGCAGCCCTCTAGTTTACCAGTAAAAGAGTCACCAGATTCCGAAATTAGCCTGTTAGCAGTCATCGGCGCTAACAAACGATCTAATTACAGCTACTTTAAAGCTCACAAATAGGCTATAGGCCACTTATAGAACATAGAAAGCTCTAATTATATAATTAAATATTATTTATATGTATCGCTAATATTTAAACATTATTGATATTGTTGAAATGCACTAAACATTGTGCTGTTTAGCCTTGATAGCTTAAGTACTAAGCTAGCTAGCTAGTTAAAAAAAACAATGTTTTAATACAATTCGCTCTAATATTCTGATCAGATTATAATAAAAAGACAATTACAAAACGTTTCAGGCCACATAAGATAATTAGCACTAACTTGGTTGCTGTTAAATAACATACATACAATATTTACTCTAAAATTATGCTTACCTGCCTGTTGCACTTTATCTTGTAGCTGAACTCAGTAGATTGTAAAATCATTCCTCATGGGGACCAGGAAGTGGGCGGTACTTGACCGTATTTGGAAAAAGTGTGTGTGGAAACCAATGTGCCTTACCAGTCATTACCACCAGGGGTGCCAATGAGCAACACCTACACACACATTAAACGTGACTTGTGGGCCAATGCTGAAACTTCGCCCAGCACCTTGAAAACAGTTCCTCCATTCATCTAAATGGTTTTCCTTATGGGGACCTGCTTTTTGGTCCCCATAAGGAAAGAGGTCCCCATGACGTGACTGTGTATACCAGGGGTGTCAAACGTACGGCCCGCGGGCCAGAACCGGCCCGTCAGTGGGTTCAGTCCGGCCCACGGGTTAAATATGCATTATTAAAGAAGAATAAACTTCATTTTCTTTCAAATTTGCAGTTCTTATATTGTCCGCTAGGGGCGCTGTGTTTGAGTCAGTTCTATCGCTTTAGCTGCTTTTTCTGTTGACTCTGGCACCCTCTTCAGTGAAATGTCAGAATTGCTTCCCAGATGTGGAAAATGGATTTTAAATCATTTCTAAATTTGTATGTGTTTGATGTATTTTAACATGCAGGACAGTGGGTTTAAGTTCCAAAAAACTGTGAATAAATGTTTTGCAACATTGTACGATCGCTGATCAGTTTTTATGCATAGTGCACTTGAATAAATGTTAAAGTGAGTAAAAGTGTTGTTGAAATTGCACATACTTTTCTTAAAAACTCTTAGGTTGTTCATAATATATTTAGTAAAAGGGACAATTCATTTCATATAAAGATTTTTCTTCTTCTTTGCACTAATACAAAGAAAAAAAGTGGACTTATTGTTAGTTCTATGTAATTTTGGAATGAGTTTACTGGTCTGGCCCCCTTGAGATCCGATTAAGTTGTATACGGCCCCAAGACCAAAATGAGTTTGACACCCCTGTTGTATACAGATTCAGGTCCCCACAACGTGATGATTACAAGAACACACACACGCACCCACACCCACACACTCTCCGGCGGTTATAGAGTCATGAAAAAAATTACTTAACATGACATTGCAAGCTTATACACACCTTGAGATTTCTAAATTGATGAAATAATGTCCTGACCGTGTGGTGTGGGGACCATAAGAAAAACAAGTCAATGTCACTTATAAGGACCATATTTGCATAAAATTTACATAATTCACACAATTTTGTATTTGACTCATGGGGACCTTTTAAAAGAGTTGCTACATTACTAACGACAAATAATGCAAAGACTGCCTTTGTAAATGTGCCTTTATTCACTTATTTTATGTTGTAAGGCAAACCAATCAAATCAACACTTAAAACAAAACTTGACTATTAGTATTATTTTTACTCTTTGAAAAATAAAGCCAAGAACTGTTACTCTCACTGGGGCGACAGTGGCGCATCTGGTCGAGCGGGACGTCTCGTGATCGGAAGGTTGGGCGTTCGAATCCCAGCTCCTGCAAAAATGCACACTGTCGTTGTGTCCTTGGGGAAGACATTTTACCGTCAGAGTCAAGATGATTTGTGTATTTCATCTGAAAGGCATTTTTTCCCTAACGATGTATTAACGTGGGACTCAGGCTGGTCAGAATGATCACGGACACCTGGAGTAGTGCCATCTGCTGTCAAGTGGGTCATCTGTGGGAGAAAGATCACAAATTAAAATAAAAAGAACAGTCTGAAGAGGCCCAAGTACCACCAGTGGTGCACAAAGCATAATTTAACAAAGTTATACATGTGTCTTATAAGCCCATGAGGGCTGGGCACTAATGTGCAAGACACAATAATAAAAAAATAAAAAAATATATATATACAAATAACTCCTGTTTGCACTCACACACCTAAAGTCAGGGACAGACCTCACGAGGACCTTAACACACACACTATTTAATTCCTTCTTTAAGGGACATGTGAGTGAGTACACACACATCTAAAGTCAGGGACAGACCTCACGAGGACCTTAACACACACTATTTAATTCCTTCTTTATGGGGACCAATCAAATGAACTTTCACACAAGATTCAACACGACAGCATTCACTGGCATTAACTGAAAGTGTGTTATGGGGACATCGTGAGTGTAAATTTGAAAGACACACTTGAGTAAAAAGTCCTCCCCTGTGGTGACCTAAAAATGCCACAAACATTCTACCTGCACTACCCCACTCACTGAATATAGTTTAATGAGTTATAAATATAAATCTTATGTGATAATTGTCAACAAATGTTAAAAATCTCTTCTAGACCTGACCAGGGGAGCCTCTGGTGTTTTAACATGAGTGATAAATGTGATCCTACCTGTTTCAGAAAGGCATTTTTGCCCAATGATGTATTAACGTGGGACTCAGGCTGGTCAGAATGATCACGGACACCTGGAGTAGTGCCATCTGCCGTCACGTGGGTCATCTGTGGGAGAAAGATCACAAATTAAAATAAAAAGAACCGTCTGAAGAGGCCCACGTACCACCAGTGGTGCACAAAGCATAATTTAACAAAGTTATACAAATAACTCCTGTTTGCACTCACACACATCTAAAGTCAGGGACAGACCTCACGAGGACGTTAACACACACTATTTAATCCCTTCTTTATGGGGACCAATCAAATGAGGTAGGTCATCTGTGGGAGACAAATGGTTCACGACTTTACAATAGAACCTTACTAAAATAATATCAGTCTAAAACAGTGCTCCTTCAACTTTTCATACCAACTACCATGTTACAAATTAACTACAGATGTAAAACTAAAAATCAAAGTCCTGTTTGCACTCACACTATAGTATTAGTGTTTTCTTGCATGATTGTGTCAGCAATATACAAGTCAAACCTTTACACTCAACAGTTAGTAAGTACACAAGTAAGATAGTAGTTCAGCAACTTTTGTTTTCCCTTTCTACTTAAGTTAATTGCTTGAGTAAATATGTCTGCCATTTGACCCACTTCTGAATGTACTGACATCACATTCTTAAACCAATAAAAGTTAACGGCAAACTACTTTTTAAAAAGTAGAGCTGCTTCTAGTACATAGAATGTTCTAATTATATATGTATTGAGAATACTTTTTTACGCTAGCTGAAAGTACAATTAGCTGGTAACATTAACCAATGTGCTGTTGAATCTGCCTTATGAGCTAGTTGATAGTGTTAACATTGAACAGATACAGCCCTCTAGTTTACCAGCAAAGAGTCACCAGATTCTTTAGCCTGTTAGCTCCGACGTTAGCCTGTTAGCAGTGATCGGCGCTAACAAGCTAACTCTAATCAACGCTACTTTAAAGCTCACATAAAGGCTAGAGGCTACTTCTAGTACATAGAAAGCTCTAATTTTATAATTCAGTCCCTACATGTGTACTGAGAAGACATTTGTTCGCAAGCTGAAACTACCATTAGCTGGCAACACATGCTGTTTGGTCAAATCTGCCCCCCGAGCTAGTTGCTAATGCTAACAGTTTGTACATTAAAACCACAGCTATAACCTTGCTTCATAGGAACACTGTGCAAAGTAAACCTCAGAACCTTTACTAATTACACGTTTGATTCGTTTTGCATGAGCATTGAACAGATGCAGCCCTCTAGTTTACCAGTAAAAGAGTCACCAGATTCCGAAATTAGCCTGTTAGCAGTCATCGGCGCTAACAAACGATCTAATTACAGCTACTTTAAAGCTCACAAATAGGCTATAGGCCACTTATAGAACATAGAAAGCTCTAATTATATAATTAAATATTATTTATATGTATCGCTAATATTTAAACATTATTGATATTGTTGAAATGCACTAAACATTGTGCTGTTTAGCCTTGATAGCTTAAGTACTAAGCTAGCTAGCTAGTTAAAAAAAACAATGTTTTAATACAATTCGCTCTAATATTCTGATCAGATTATAATAAAAAGACAATTACAAAACGTTTCAGGCCACATAAGATAATTAGCACTAACTTGGTTGCTGTTAAATAACATACATACAATATTTACTCTAAAATTATGCTTACCTGCCTGTTGCACTTTATCTTGTAGCTGAACTCAGTAGATTGTAAAATCATTCCTCATGGGGACCAGGAAGTGGGCGGTACTTGACCGTATTTGGAAAAAGTGTGTGTGGAAACCAATGTGCCTTACCAGTCATTACCACCAGGGGTGCCAATGAGCAACACCTACACACACATTAAACGTGACTTGTGGGCCAATGCTGAAACTTCGCCCAGCACCTTGAAAACAGTTCCTCCATTCATCTAAATGGTTTTCCTTATGGGGACCTGCTTTTTGGTCCCCATAAGGAAAGAGGTCCCCATGACGTGACTGTGTATACCAGGGGTGTCAAACGTACGGCCCGCGGGCCAGAACCGGCCCGTCAGTGGGTTCAGTCCGGCCCACGGGTTAAATATGCATTATTAAAGAAGAATAAACTTCATTTTCTTTCAAATTTGCAGTTCTTATATTGTCCGCTAGGGGCGCTGTGTTTGAGTCAGTTCTATCGCTTTAGCTGCTTTTTCTGTTGACTCTGGCACCCTCTTCAGTGAAATGTCAGAATTGCTTCCCAGATGTGGAAAATGGATTTTAAATCATTTCTAAATTTGTATGTGTTTGATGTATTTTAACATGCAGGACAGTGGGTTTAAGTTCCAAAAAACTGTGAATAAATGTTTTGCAACATTGTACAATCGCTGATCAGTTTTTATGCATAGTGCACTTGAATAAATGTTAAAGTGAGTAAAAGTGTTGTTGAAATTGCACATACTTTTCTTAAAAACTCTTAGGTTGTTCATAATATATTTAGTAAAAGGGACAATTCATTTCATATAAAGATTTTTCTTCTTCTTTGCACTAATACAAAGAAAAAAAGTGGACTTATTGTTAGTTCTATGTAATTTTGGAATGAGTTTACTGGTCTGGCCCCCTTGAGATCCGATTAAGTTGTATACGGCCCCAAGACCAAAATGAGTTTGACACCCCTGTTGTATACAGATTCAGGTCCCCACAACGTGATGATTACAAGAACACACACACGCACCCACACCCACACACTCTCCGGCGGTTATAGAGTCATGAAAAAAATTACTTAACATGACATTGCAAGCTTATACACACCTTGAGATTTCTAAATTGATGAAATAATGTCCTGACCGTGTGGTGTGGGGACCATAAGAAAAACAAGTCAATGTCACTTATAAGGACCATATTTGCATAAAATTTACATAATTCACACAATTTTGTATTTGACTCATGGGGACCTTTTAAAAGAGTTGCTACATTACTAACGACAAATAATGCAAAGACTGCCTTTGTAAATGTGCCTTTATTCACTTATTTTATGTTGTAAGGCAAACCAATCAAATCAACACTTAAAACAAAACTTGACTATTAGTATTATTTTTACTCTTTGAAAAATAAAGCCAAGAACTGTTACTCTCACTGGGGCGACAGTGGCGCATCTGGTCGAGCGGGACGTCTCGTGATCGGAAGGTTGGGCGTTCGAATCCCAGCTCCTGCAAAAATGCACACTGTCGTTGTGTCCTTGGGGAAGACATTTTACCGTCAGAGTCAAGATGATTTGTGTATTTCATCTGAAAGGCATTTTTTCCCTAACGATGTATTAACGTGGGACTCAGGCTGGTCAGAATGATCACGGACACCTGGAGTAGTGCCATCTGCTGTCAAGTGGGTCATCTGTGGGAGAAAGATCACAAATTAAAATAAAAAGAACAGTCTGAAGAGGCCCAAGTACCACCAGTGGTGCACAAAGCATAATTTAACAAAGTTATACATGTGTCTTATAAGCCCATGAGGGCTGGGCACTAATGTGCAAGACACAATAATAAAAAAATAAAAAAATATATATATACAAATAACTCCTGTTTGCACTCACACACCTAAAGTCAGGGACAGACCTCACGAGGACCTTAACACACACACTATTTAATTCCTTCTTTAAGGGACATGTGAGTGAGTACACACACATCTAAAGTCAGGGACAGACCTCACGAGGACCTTAACACACACACTATTTAATTCCTTCTTTAAGGGACATGTGAGTGAGTACACACACATCTAAAGTCAGGGACAGACCTCACGAGGACCTTAACACACACTATTTAATTCCTTCTTTATGGGGACCAATCAAATGAACTTTCACACAAGATTCAACACGACAGCATTCACTGGCATTAACTGAAAGTGTGTTATGGGGACATCGTGAGTGTAAATTTGAAAGACACACTTGAGTAAAAAGTCCTCCCCTGTGGTGACCTAAAAATGCCACAAACATTCTACCTGCACTACCCCACTCACTGAATATAGTTTAATGAGTTATAAATATAAATCTTATGTGATAATTGTCAACAAATGTTAAAAATCTCTTCTAGACCTGACCAGGGGAGCCTCTGGTGTTTTAACATGAGTGATAAATGTGATCCTACCTGTTTCAGAAAGGCATTTTTGCCCAATGATGTATTAACGTGGGACTCAGGCTGGTCAGAATGATCACGGACACCTGGAGTAGTGCCATCTGCCGTCACGTGGGTCATCTGTGGGAGAAAGATCACAAATTAAAATAAAAAGAACCGTCTGAAGAGGCCCACGTACCACCAGTGGTGCACAAAGCATAATTTAACAAAGTTATACAAATAACTCCTGTTTGCACTCACACACATCTAAAGTCAGGGACAGACCTCACGAGGACGTTAACACACACTATTTAATCCCTTCTTTATGGGGACCAATCAAATGAGGTAGGTCATCTGTGGGAGACAAATGGTTCACGACTTTACAATAGAACCTTACTAAAATAATATCAGTCTAAAACAGTGCTCCTTCAACTTTTCATACCAACTACCATATTACAAATTAACTACAGATGTAAAACTAAAAATCAAAGTCCTGTTTGCACTCACACTATAGTATTAGTGTTTTCTTGCATGATTGTGTCAGCAATATACAAGTCAAACCTTTACACTCAACAGTTAGTAAGTACACAAGTAAGATAGTAGTTCAGCAACTTTTGTTTTCCCTTTCTACTTAAGTTAATTGCTTGAGTAAATATGTCTGCCATTTGACCCACTTCTGAATGTACTGACATCACATTCTTAAACCAATAAAAGTTAACGGCAAACTACTTTTTAAAAAGTAGAGCTGCTTCTAGTACATAGAATGTTCTAATTATATATGTATTGAGAATACTTTTTTACGCTAGCTGAAAGTACAATTAGCTGGTAACATTAACCAATGTGCTGTTGAATCTGCCTTATGAGCTAGTTGATAGTGTTAACATTGAACAGATACAGCCCTCTAGTTTACCAGCAAAGAGTCACCAGATTCTTTAGCCTGTTAGCTCCGACGTTAGCCTGTTAGCAGTGATCGGCGCTAACAAGCTAACTCTAATCAACGCTACTTTAAAGCTCACATAAAGGCTAGAGGCTACTTCTAGTACATAGAAAGCTCTAATTTTATAATTCAGTCCCTACATGTGTACTGAGAAGACATTTGTTCGCAAGCTGAAACTACCATTAGCTGGCAACACATGCTGTTTGGTCAAATCTGCCCCCCGAGCTAGTTGCTAATGCTAACAGTTTGTACATTAAAACCACAGCTATAACCTTGCTTCATAGGAACACTGTGCAAAGTAAACCTCAGAACCTTTACTAATTACACGTTTGATTCGTTTTGCATGAGCATTGAACAGATGCAGCCCTCTAGTTTACCAGTAAAAGAGTCACCAGATTCCGAAATTAGCCTGTTAGCAGTCATCGGCGCTAACAAACGATCTAATTACAGCTACTTTAAAGCTCACAAATAGGCTATAGGCCACTTATAGAACATAGAAAGCTCTAATTATATAATTAAATATTATTTATATGTATCGCTAATATTTAAACATTATTGATATTGTTGAAATGCACTAAACATTGTGCTGTTTAGCCTTGATAGCTTAAGTACTAAGCTAGCTAGCTAGTTAAAAAAAACAATGTTTTAATACAATTCGCTCTAATATTCTGATCAGATTATAATAAAAAGACAATTACAAAACGTTTCAGGCCACATAAGATAATTAGCACTAACTTGGTTGCTGTTAAATAACATACATACAATATTTACTCTAAAATTATGCTTACCTGCCTGTTGCACTTTATCTTGTAGCTGAACTCAGTAGATTGTAAAATCATTCCTCATGGGGACCAGGAAGTGGGCGGTACTTGACCGTATTTGGAAAAAGTGTGTGTGGAAACCAATGTGCCTTACCAGTCATTACCACCAGGGGTGCCAATGAGCAACACCTACACACACATTAAACGTGACTTGTGGGCCAATGCTGAAACTTCGCCCAGCACCTTGAAAACAGTTCCTCCATTCATCTAAATGGTTTTCCTTATGGGGACCTGCTTTTTGGTCCCCATAAGGAAAGAGGTCCCCATGACGTGACTGTGTATACCAGGGGTGTCAAACGTACGGCCCGCGGGCCAGAACCGGCCCGTCAGTGGGTTCAGTCCGGCCCACGGGTTAAATATGCATTATTAAAGAAGAATAAACTTCATTTTCTTTCAAATTTGCAGTTCTTATATTGTCCGCTAGGGGCGCTGTGTTTGAGTCAGTTCTATCGCTTTAGCTGCTTTTTCTGTTGACTCTGGCACCCTCTTCAGTGAAATGTCAGAATTGCTTCCCAGATGTGGAAAATGGATTTTAAATCATTTCTAAATTTGTATGTGTTTGATGTATTTTAACATGCAGGACAGTGGGTTTAAGTTCCAAAAAACTGTGAATAAATGTTTTGCAACATTGTACAATCGCTGATCAGTTTTTATGCATAGTGCACTTGAATAAATGTTAAAGTGAGTAAAAGTGTTGTTGAAATTGCACATACTTTTCTTAAAAACTCTTAGGTTGTTCATAATATATTTAGTAAAAGGGACAATTCATTTCATATAAAGATTTTTCTTCTTCTTTGCACTAATACAAAGAAAAAAAGTGGACTTATTGTTAGTTCTATGTAATTTTGGAATGAGTTTACTGGTCTGGCCCCCTTGAGATCCGATTAAGTTGTATACGGCCCCAAGACCAAAATGAGTTTGACACCCCTGTTGTATACAGATTCAGGTCCCCACAACGTGATGATTACAAGAACACACACACGCACCCACACCCACACACTCTCCGGCGGTTATAGAGTCATGAAAAAAATTACTTAACATGACATTGCAAGCTTATACACACCTTGAGATTTCTAAATTGATGAAATAATGTCCTGACCGTGTGGTGTGGGGACCATAAGAAAAACAAGTCAATGTCACTTATAAGGACCATATTTGCATAAAATTTACATAATTCACACAATTTTGTATTTGACTCATGGGGACCTTTTAAAAGAGTTGCTACATTACTAACGACAAATAATGCAAAGACTGCCTTTGTAAATGTGCCTTTATTCACTTATTTTATGTTGTAAGGCAAACCAATCAAATCAACACTTAAAACAAAACTTGACTATTAGTATTATTTTTACTCTTTGAAAAATAAAGCCAAGAACTGTTACTCTCACTGGGGCGACAGTGGCGCATCTGGTCGAGCGGGACGTCTCGTGATCGGAAGGTTGGGCGTTCGAATCCCAGCTCCTGCAAAAATGCACACTGTCGTTGTGTCCTTGGGGAAGACATTTTACCGTCAGAGTCAAGATGATTTGTGTATTTCATCTGAAAGGCATTTTTTCCCTAACGATGTATTAACGTGGGACTCAGGCTGGTCAGAATGATCACGGACACCTGGAGTAGTGCCATCTGCTGTCAAGTGGGTCATCTGTGGGAGAAAGATCACAAATTAAAATAAAAAGAACAGTCTGAAGAGGCCCAAGTACCACCAGTGGTGCACAAAGCATAATTTAACAAAGTTATACATGTGTCTTATAAGCCCATGAGGGCTGGGCACTAATGTGCAAGACACAATAATAAAAAAATAAAAAAATATATATATACAAATAACTCCTGTTTGCACTCACACACCTAAAGTCAGGGACAGACCTCACGAGGACCTTAACACACACACTATTTAATTCCTTCTTTAAGGGACATGTGAGTGAGTACACACACATCTAAAGTCAGGGACAGACCTCACGAGGACCTTAACACACACTATTTAATTCCTTCTTTATGGGGACCAATCAAATGAACTTTCACACAAGATTCAACACGACAGCATTCACTGGCATTAACTGAAAGTGTGTTATGGGGACATCGTGAGTGTAAATTTGAAAGACACACTTGAGTAAAAAGTCCTCCCCTGTGGTGACCTAAAAATGCCACAAACATTCTACCTGCACTACCCCACTCACTGAATATAGTTTAATGAGTTATAAATATAAATCTTATGTGATAATTGTCAACAAATGTTAAAAATCTCTTCTAGACCTGACCAGGGGAGCCTCTGGTGTTTTAACATGAGTGATAAATGTGATCCTACCTGTTTCAGAAAGGCATTTTTGCCCAATGATGTATTAACGTGGGACTCAGGCTGGTCAGAATGATCACGGACACCTGGAGTAGTGCCATCTGCCGTCACGTGGGTCATCTGTGGGAGAAAGATCACAAATTAAAATAAAAAGAACCGTCTGAAGAGGCCCACGTACCACCAGTGGTGCACAAAGCATAATTTAACAAAGTTATACAAATAACTCCTGTTTGCACTCACACACATCTAAAGTCAGGGACAGACCTCACGAGGACGTTAACACACACTATTTAATCCCTTCTTTATGGGGACCAATCAAATGAGGTAGGTCATCTGTGGGAGACAAATGGTTCACGACTTTACAATAGAACCTTACTAAAATAATATCAGTCTAAAACAGTGCTCCTTCAACTTTTCATACCAACTACCATGTTACAAATTAACTACAGATGTAAAACTAAAAATCAAAGTCCTGTTTGCACTCACACTATAGTATTAGTGTTTTCTTGCATGATTGTGTCAGCAATATACAAGTCAAACCTTTACACTCAACAGTTAGTAAGTACACAAGTAAGATAGTAGTTCAGCAACTTTTGTTTTCCCTTTCTACTTAAGTTAATTGCTTGAGTAAATATGTCTGCCATTTGACCCACTTCTGAATGTACTGACATCACATTCTTAAACCAATAAAAGTTAACGGCAAACTACTTTTTAAAAAGTAGAGCTGCTTCTAGTACATAGAATGTTCTAATTATATATGTATTGAGAATACTTTTTTACGCTAGCTGAAAGTACAATTAGCTGGTAACATTAACCAATGTGCTGTTGAATCTGCCTTATGAGCTAGTTGATAGTGTTAACATTGAACAGATACAGCCCTCTAGTTTACCAGCAAAGAGTCACCAGATTCTTTAGCCTGTTAGCTCCGACGTTAGCCTGTTAGCAGTGATCGGCGCTAACAAGCTAACTCTAATCAACGCTACTTTAAAGCTCACATAAAGGCTAGAGGCTACTTCTAGTACATAGAAAGCTCTAATTTTATAATTCAGTCCCTACATGTGTACTGAGAAGACATTTGTTCGCAAGCTGAAACTACCATTAGCTGGCAACACATGCTGTTTGGTCAAATCTGCCCCCCGAGCTAGTTGCTAATGCTAACAGTTTGTACATTAAAACCACAGCTAATAATAATAATAATAATGCCTTACACTTATATTGCGCTTTACAAGCCTGTATTACCAAGTTTCTCAAAGCGCTACACTGTCGTCATTATTCATTCACTCCATACTTGGTGGTGAGCTGCTGTTGCAGCCACAGCTGCCCTGGGGCAGCCAGTCTGCGCCATCGGCCCACCACCTGCCACTCACTCATACACCAGGGTACGCAGACACTGGCAAGCTATAACCTTGCTTCATAGGAACACTGTGCAAAGTAAACCTCAGAACCTTTACTAATTACACGTTTGATTCGTTTTGCATGAGCATTGAACAGATGCAGCCCTCTAGTTTACCAGTAAAAGAGTCACCAGATTCCGAAATTAGCCTGTTAGCAGTCATCGGCGCTAACAAACGATCTAATTACAGCTACTTTAAAGCTCACAAATAGGCTATAGGCCACTTATAGAACAAAGAAAGCTCTAATTATATAATTAAATATTATTTATATGTATCGCTAATATTTAAACATTATTGTTATTGTTGAAATGCACTAAACATTGTGCTGTTTAGCCTTGATAGCTTAAGTACTAAGCTAGCTAGCTAGTTAAAAAAAACAATGTTTTAATACAATTCGCTCTAATATTCTGATCAGATTATAATAAAAAGACAATTACAAAACGTTTCAGGCCACATAAGATAATTAGCACTAACTTGGTTGCTGTTAAATAACATACATACAATATTTACTCTAAAATTATGCTTACCTGCCTGTTGCACTTTATCTTGTAGCTGAACTCAGTAGATTGTAAAATCATTCCTCATGGGGACCAGGAAGTGGGCGGTACTTGACCGTATTTGGAAAAAGTGTGTGTGGAAACCAATGTGCCTTACCAGTCATTACCACCAGGGGTGCCAATGAGCAACACCTACACACACATTAAACGTGACTTGTGGGCCAATGCTGAAACTTCGCCCAGCACCTTGAAAACAGTTCCTCCATTCATCTAAATGGTTTTCCTTATGGGGACCTGCTTTTTGGTCCCCATAAGGAAAGAGGTCCCCATGACGTGACTGTGTATACCAGGGGTGTCAAACGTACGGCCCGCGGGCCAGAACCGGCCCGTCAGTGGGTTCAGTCCGGCCCACGGGTTAAATATGCATTATTAAAGAAGAATAAACTTCATTTTCTTTCAAATTTGCAGTTCTTATATTGTCCGCTAGGGGCGCTGTGTTTGAGTCAGTTCTATCGCTTTAGCTGCTTTTTCTGTTGACTCTGGCACCCTCTTCAGTGAAATGTCAGAATTGCTTCCCAGATGTGGAAAATGGATTTTAAATCATTTCTAAATTTGTATGTGTTTGATGTATTTTAACATGCAGGACAGTGGGTTTAAGTTCCAAAAAACTGTGAATAAATGTTTTGCAACATTGTACAATCGCTGATCAGTTTTTATGCATAGTGCACTTGAATAAATGTTAAAGTGAGTAAAAGTGTTGTTGAAATTGCACATACTTTTCTTAAAAACTCTTAGGTTGTTCATAATATATTTAGTAAAAGGGACAATTCATTTCATATAAAGATTTTTCTTCTTCTTTGCACTAATACAAAGAAAAAAAGTGGACTTATTGTTAGTTCTATGTAATTTTGGAATGAGTTTACTGGTCTGGCCCCCTTGAGATCCGATTAAGTTGTATACGGCCCCAAGACCAAAATGAGTTTGACACCCCTGTTGTATACAGATTCAGGTCCCCACAACGTGATGATTACAAGAACACACACACGCACCCACACCCACACACTCTCCGGCGGTTATAGAGTCATGAAAAAAATTACTTAACATGACATTGCAAGCTTATACACACCTTGAGATTTCTAAATTGATGAAATAATGTCCTGACCGTGTGGTGTGGGGACCATAAGAAAAACAAGTCAATGTCACTTATAAGGACCATATTTGCATAAAATTTACATAATTCACACAATTTTGTATTTGACTCATGGGGACCTTTTAAAAGAGTTGCTACATTACTAACGACAAATAATGCAAAGACTGCCTTTGTAAATGTGCCTTTATTCACTTATTTTATGTTGTAAGGCAAACCAATCAAATCAACACTTAAAACAAAACTTGACTATTAGTATTATTTTTACTCTTTGAAAAATAAAGCCAAGAACTGTTACTCTCACTGGGGCGACAGTGGCGCATCTGGTCGAGCGGGACGTCTCGTGATCGGAAGGTTGGGCGTTCGAATCCCAGCTCCTGCAAAAATGCACACTGTCGTTGTGTCCTTGGGGAAGACATTTTACCGTCAGAGTCAAGATGATTTGTGTATTTCATCTGAAAGGCATTTTTTCCCTAACGATGTATTAACGTGGGACTCAGGCTGGTCAGAATGATCACGGACACCTGGAGTAGTGCCATCTGCTGTCAAGTGGGTCATCTGTGGGAGAAAGATCACAAATTAAAATAAAAAGAACAGTCTGAAGAGGCCCAAGTACCACCAGTGGTGCACAAAGCATAATTTAACAAAGTTATACATGTGTCTTATAAGCCCATGAGGGCTGGGCACTAATGTGCAAGACACAATAATAAAAAATAAAAAAAATATATATATACAAATAACTCCTGTTTGCACTCACACACCTAAAGTCAGGGACAGACCTCACGAGGACCTTAACACACACACTATTTAATTCCTTCTTTAAGGGACATGTGAGTGAGTACACACACATCTAAAGTCAGGGACAGACCTCACGAGGACCTTAACACACACTATTTAATTCCTTCTTTATGGGGACCAATCAAATGAACTTTCACACAAGATTCAACACGACAGCATTCACTGGCATTAACTGAAAGTGTGTTATGGGGACATCGTGAGTGTAAATTTGAAAGACACACTTGAGTAAAAAGTCCTCCCCTGTGGTGACCTAAAAATGCCACAAACATTCTACCTGCACTACCCCACTCACTGAATATAGTTTAATGAGTTATAAATATAAATCTTATGTGATAATTGTCAACAAATGTTAAAAATCTCTTCTAGACCTGACCAGGGGAGCCTCTGGTGTTTTAACATGAGTGATAAATGTGATCCTACCTGTTTCAGAAAGGCATTTTTGCCCAATGATGTATTAACGTGGGACTCAGGCTGGTCAGAATGATCACGGACACCTGGAGTAGTGCCATCTGCCGTCACGTGGGTCATCTGTGGGAGAAAGATCACAAATTAAAATAAAAAGAACAGTCTGAAGAGGCCCAAGTACCACCAGTGGTGCACAAAGCATAATTTAACAAAGTTATACAAATAACTCCTGTTTGCACTCACACACATCTAAAGTCAGGGACAGACCTCACGAGGACGTTAACACACACTATTTAATCCCTTCTTTATGGGGACCAATCAAATGAGGTAGGTCATCTGTGGGAGACAAATGGTTCACGACTTTACAATAGAACCTTACTAAAATAATATCAGTCTAAAACAGTGCTCCTTCAACTTTTCATACCAACTACCATATTACAAATTAACTACAGATGTAAAACTAAAAATCAAAGTCCTGTTTGCACTCACACTATAGTATTAGTGTTTTCTTGCATGATTGTGTCAGCAATATACAAGTCAAACCTTTACACTCAACAGTTAGTAAGTACACAAGTAAGATAGTAGTTCAGCAACTTTTGTTTTCCCTTTCTACTTAAGTTAATTGCTTGAGTAAATATGTCTGCCATTTGACCCACTTCTGAATGTACTGACATCACATTCTTAAACCAATAAAAGTTAACGGCAAACTACTTTTTAAAAAGTAGAGCTGCTTCTAGTACATAGAATGTTCTAATTATATATGTATTGAGAATACTTTTTTACGCTAGCTGAAAGTACAATTAGCTGGTAACATTAACCAATGTGCTGTTGAATCTGCCTTATGAGCTAGTTGATAGTGTTAACATTGAACAGATACAGCCCTCTAGTTTACCAGCAAAGAGTCACCAGATTCTTTAGCCTGTTAGCTCCGACGTTAGCCTGTTAGCAGTGATCGGCGCTAACAAGCTAACTCTAATCAACGCTACTTTAAAGCTCACATAAAGGCTAGAGGCTACTTCTAGTACATAGAAAGCTCTAATTTTATAATTCAGTCCCTACATGTGTACTGAGAAGACATTTGTTCGCAAGCTGAAACTACCATTAGCTGGCAACACATGCTGTTTGGTCAAATCTGCCCCCCGAGCTAGTTGCTAATGCTAACAGTTTGTACATTAAAACCACAGCTATAACCTTGCTTCATAGGAACACTGTGCAAAGTAAACCTCAGAACCTTTACTAATTACACGTTTGATTCGTTTTGCATGAGCATTGAACAGATGCAGCCCTCTAGTTTACCAGTAAAAGAGTCACCAGATTCCGAAATTAGCCTGTTAGCAGTCATCGGCGCTAACAAACGATCTAATTACAGCTACTTTAAAGCTCACAAATAGGCTATAGGCCACTTATAGAACATAGAAAGCTCTAATTATATAATTAAATATTATTTATATGTATCGCTAATATTTAAACATTATTGATATTGTTGAAATGCACTAAACATTGTGCTGTTTAGCCTTGATAGCTTAAGTACTAAGCTAGCTAGCTAGTTAAAAAAAACAATGTTTTAATACAATTCGCTCTAATATTCTGATCAGATTATAATAAAAAGACAATTACAAAACGTTTCAGGCCACATAAGATAATTAGCACTAACTTGGTTGCTGTTAAATAACATACATACAATATTTACTCTAAAATTATGCTTACCTGCCTGTTGCACTTTATCTTGTAGCTGAACTCAGTAGATTGTAAAATCATTCCTCATGGGGACCAGGAAGTGGGCGGTACTTGACCGTATTTGGAAAAAGTGTGTGTGGAAACCAATGTGCCTTACCAGTCATTACCACCAGGGGTGCCAATGAGCAACACCTACACACACATTAAACGTGACTTGTGGGCCAATGCTGAAACTTCGCCCAGCACCTTGAAAACAGTTCCTCCATTCATCTAAATGGTTTTCCTTATGGGGACCTGCTTTTTGGTCCCCATAAGGAAAGAGGTCCCCATGACGTGACTGTGTATACCAGGGGTGTCAAACGTACGGCCCGCGGGCCAGAACCGGCCCGTCAGTGGGTTCAGTCCGGCCCACGGGTTAAATATGCATTATTAAAGAAGAATAAACTTCATTTTCTTTCAAATTTGCAGTTCTTATATTGTCCGCTAGGGGCGCTGTGTTTGAGTCAGTTCTATCGCTTTAGCTGCTTTTTCTGTTGACTCTGGCACCCTCTTCAGTGAAATGTCAGAATTGCTTCCCAGATGTGGAAAATGGATTTTAAATCATTTCTAAATTTGTATGTGTTTGATGTATTTTAACATGCAGGACAGTGGGTTTAAGTTCCAAAAAACTGTGAATAAATGTTTTGCAACATTGTACAATCGCTGATCAGTTTTTATGCATAGTGCACTTGAATAAATGTTAAAGTGAGTAAAAGTGTTGTTGAAATTGCACATACTTTTCTTAAAAACTCTTAGGTTGTTCATAATATATTTAGTAAAAGGGACAATTCATTTCATATAAAGATTTTTCTTCTTCTTTGCACTAATACAAAGAAAAAAAGTGGACTTATTGTTAGTTCTATGTAATTTTGGAATGAGTTTACTGGTCTGGCCCCCTTGAGATCCGATTAAGTTGTATACGGCCCCAAGACCAAAATGAGTTTGACACCCCTGTTGTATACAGATTCAGGTCCCCACAACGTGATGATTACAAGAACACACACACGCACCCACACCCACACACTCTCCGGCGGTTATAGAGTCATGAAAAAAATTACTTAACATGACATTGCAAGCTTATACACACCTTGAGATTTCTAAATTGATGAAATAATGTCCTGACCGTGTGGTGTGGGGACCATAAGAAAAACAAGTCAATGTCACTTATAAGGACCATATTTGCATAAAATTTACATAATTCACACAATTTTGTATTTGACTCATGGGGACCTTTTAAAAGAGTTGCTACATTACTAACGACAAATAATGCAAAGACTGCCTTTGTAAATGTGCCTTTATTCACTTATTTTATGTTGTAAGGCAAACCAATCAAATCAACACTTAAAACAAAACTTGACTATTAGTATTATTTTTACTCTTTGAAAAATAAAGCCAAGAACTGTTACTCTCACTGGGGCGACAGTGGCGCATCTGGTCGAGCGGGACGTCTCGTGATCGGAAGGTTGGGCGTTCGAATCCCAGCTCCTGCAAAAATGCACACTGTCGTTGTGTCCTTGGGGAAGACATTTTACCGTCAGAGTCAAGATGATTTGTGTATTTCATCTGAAAGGCATTTTTTCCCTAACGATGTATTAACGTGGGACTCAGGCTGGTCAGAATGATCACGGACACCTGGAGTAGTGCCATCTGCTGTCAAGTGGGTCATCTGTGGGAGAAAGATCACAAATTAAAATAAAAAGAACAGTCTGAAGAGGCCCAAGTACCACCAGTGGTGCACAAAGCATAATTTAACAAAGTTATACATGTGTCTTATAAGCCCATGAGGGCTGGGCACTAATGTGCAAGACACAATAATAAAAAAATAAAAAAATATATATATACAAATAACTCCTGTTTGCACTCACACACCTAAAGTCAGGGACAGACCTCACGAGGACCTTAACACACACACTATTTAATTCCTTCTTTAAGGGACATGTGAGTGAGTACACACACATCTAAAGTCAGGGACAGACCTCACGAGGACCTTAACACACACTATTTAATTCCTTCTTTATGGGGACCAATCAAATGAACTTTCACACAAGATTCAACACGACAGCATTCACTGGCATTAACTGAAAGTGTGTTATGGGGACATCGTGAGTGTAAATTTGAAAGACACACTTGAGTAAAAAGTCCTCCCCTGTGGTGACCTAAAAATGCCACAAACATTCTACCTGCACTACCCCACTCACTGAATATAGTTTAATGAGTTATAAATATAAATCTTATGTGATAATTGTCAACAAATGTTAAAAATCTCTTCTAGACCTGACCAGGGGAGCCTCTGGTGTTTTAACATGAGTGATAAATGTGATCCTACCTGTTTCAGAAAGGCATTTTTGCCCAATGATGTATTAACGTGGGACTCAGGCTGGTCAGAATGATCACGGACACCTGGAGTAGTGCCATCTGCCGTCACGTGGGTCATCTGTGGGAGAAAGATCACAAATTAAAATAAAAAGAACCGTCTGAAGAGGCCCACGTACCACCAGTGGTGCACAAAGCATAATTTAACAAAGTTATACAAATAACTCCTGTTTGCACTCACACACATCTAAAGTCAGGGACAGACCTCACGAGGACGTTAACACACACTATTTAATCCCTTCTTTATGGGGACCAATCAAATGAGGTAGGTCATCTGTGGGAGACAAATGGTTCACGACTTTACAATAGAACCTTACTAAAATAATATCAGTCTAAAACAGTGCTCCTTCAACTTTTCATACCAACTACCATGTTACAAATTAACTACAGATGTAAAACTAAAAATCAAAGTCCTGTTTGCACTCACACTATAGTATTAGTGTTTTCTTGCATGATTGTGTCAGCAATATACAAGTCAAACCTTTACACTCAACAGTTAGTAAGTACACAAGTAAGATAGTAGTTCAGCAACTTTTGTTTTCCCTTTCTACTTAAGTTAATTGCTTGAGTAAATATGTCTGCCATTTGACCCACTTCTGAATGTACTGACATCACATTCTTAAACCAATAAAAGTTAACGGCAAACTACTTTTTAAAAAGTAGAGCTGCTTCTAGTACATAGAATGTTCTAATTATATATGTATTGAGAATACTTTTTTACGCTAGCTGAAAGTACAATTAGCTGGTAACATTAACCAATGTGCTGTTGAATCTGCCTTATGAGCTAGTTGATAGTGTTAACATTGAACAGATACAGCCCTCTAGTTTACCAGCAAAGAGTCACCAGATTCTTTAGCCTGTTAGCTCCGACGTTAGCCTGTTAGCAGTGATCGGCGCTAACAAGCTAACTCTAATCAACGCTACTTTAAAGCTCACATAAAGGCTAGAGGCTACTTCTAGTACATAGAAAGCTCTAATTTTATAATTCAGTCCCTACATGTGTACTGAGAAGACATTTGTTCGCAAGCTGAAACTACCATTAGCTGGCAACACATGCTGTTTGGTCAAATCTGCCCCCCGAGCTAGTTGCTAATGCTAACAGTTTGTACATTAAAACCACAGCTATAACCTTGCTTCATAGGAACACTGTGCAAAGTAAACCTCAGAACCTTTACTAATTACACGTTTGATTCGTTTTGCATGAGCATTGAACAGATGCAGCCCTCTAGTTTACCAGTAAAAGAGTCACCAGATTCCGAAATTAGCCTGTTAGCAGTCATCGGCGCTAACAAACGATCTAATTACAGCTACTTTAAAGCTCACAAATAGGCTATAGGCCACTTATAGAACAAAGAAAGCTCTAATTATATAATTAAATATTATTTATATGTATCGCTAATATTTAAACATTATTGTTATTGTTGAAATGCACTAAACATTGTGCTGTTTAGCCTTGATAGCTTAAGTACTAAGCTAGCTAGCTAGTTAAAAAAAACAATGTTTTAATACAATTCGCTCTAATATTCTGATCAGATTATAATAAAAAGACAATTACAAAACGTTTCAGGCCACATAAGATAATTAGCACTAACTTGGTTGCTGTTAAATAACATACATACAATATTTACTCTAAAATTATGCTTACCTGCCTGTTGCACTTTATCTTGTAGCTGAACTCAGTAGATTGTAAAATCATTCCTCATGGGGACCAGGAAGTGGGCGGTACTTGACCGTATTTGGAAAAAGTGTGTGTGGAAACCAATGTGCCTTACCAGTCATTACCACCAGGGGTGCCAATGAGCAACACCTACACACACATTAAACGTGACTTGTGGGCCAATGCTGAAACTTCGCCCAGCACCTTGAAAACAGTTCCTCCATTCATCTAAATGGTTTTCCTTATGGGGACCTGCTTTTTGGTCCCCATAAGGAAAGAGGTCCCCATGACGTGACTGTGTATACCAGGGGTGTCAAACGTACGGCCCGCGGGCCAGAACCGGCCCGTCAGTGGGTTCAGTCCGGCCCACGGGTTAAATATGCATTATTAAAGAAGAATAAACTTCATTTTCTTTCAAATTTGCAGTTCTTATATTGTCCGCTAGGGGCGCTGTGTTTGAGTCAGTTCTATCGCTTTAGCTGCTTTTTCTGTTGACTCTGGCACCCTCTTCAGTGAAATGTCAGAATTGCTTCCCAGATGTGGAAAATGGATTTTAAATCATTTCTAAATTTGTATGTGTTTGATGTATTTTAACATGCAGGACAGTGGGTTTAAGTTCCAAAAAACTGTGAATAAATGTTTTGCAACATTGTACAATCGCTGATCAGTTTTTATGCATAGTGCACTTGAATAAATGTTAAAGTGAGTAAAAGTGTTGTTGAAATTGCACATACTTTTCTTAAAAACTCTTAGGTTGTTCATAATATATTTAGTAAAAGGGACAATTCATTTCATATAAAGATTTTTCTTCTTCTTTGCACTAATACAAAGAAAAAAAGTGGACTTATTGTTAGTTCTATGTAATTTTGGAATGAGTTTACTGGTCTGGCCCCCTTGAGATCCGATTAAGTTGTATACGGCCCCAAGACCAAAATGAGTTTGACACCCCTGTTGTATACAGATTCAGGTCCCCACAACGTGATGATTACAAGAACACACACACGCACCCACACCCACACACTCTCCGGCGGTTATAGAGTCATGAAAAAAATTACTTAACATGACATTGCAAGCTTATACACACCTTGAGATTTCTAAATTGATGAAATAATGTCCTGACCGTGTGGTGTGGGGACCATAAGAAAAACAAGTCAATGTCACTTATAAGGACCATATTTGCATAAAATTTACATAATTCACACAATTTTGTATTTGACTCATGGGGACCTTTTAAAAGAGTTGCTACATTACTAACGACAAATAATGCAAAGACTGCCTTTGTAAATGTGCCTTTATTCACTTATTTTATGTTGTAAGGCAAACCAATCAAATCAACACTTAAAACAAAACTTGACTATTAGTATTATTTTTACTCTTTGAAAAATAAAGCCAAGAACTGTTACTCTCACTGGGGCGACAGTGGCGCATCTGGTCGAGCGGGACGTCTCGTGATCGGAAGGTTGGGCGTTCGAATCCCAGCTCCTGCAAAAATGCACACTGTCGTTGTGTCCTTGGGGAAGACATTTTACCGTCAGAGTCAAGATGATTTGTGTATTTCATCTGAAAGGCATTTTTTCCCTAACGATGTATTAACGTGGGACTCAGGCTGGTCAGAATGATCACGGACACCTGGAGTAGTGCCATCTGCTGTCAAGTGGGTCATCTGTGGGAGAAAGATCACAAATTAAAATAAAAAGAACAGTCTGAAGAGGCCCAAGTACCACCAGTGGTGCACAAAGCATAATTTAACAAAGTTATACATGTGTCTTATAAGCCCATGAGGGCTGGGCACTAATGTGCAAGACACAATAATAAAAAAATAAAAAAATATATATATACAAATAACTCCTGTTTGCACTCACACACCTAAAGTCAGGGACAGACCTCACGAGGACCTTAACACACACACTATTTAATTCCTTCTTTAAGGGACATGTGAGTGAGTACACACACATCTAAAGTCAGGGACAGACCTCACGAGGACCTTAACACACACTATTTAATTCCTTCTTTATGGGGACCAATCAAATGAACTTTCACACAAGATTCAACTCGACAGCATTCACTGGCATTAACTGAAAGTGTGTTATGGGGACATCGTGAGTGTAAATTTGAAAGACACACTTGAGTAAAAAGTCCTCCCCTGTGGTGACCTAAAAATGCCACAAACATTCTACCTGCACTACCCCACTCACTGAATATAGTTTAATGAGTTATAAATATAAATCTTATGTGATAATTGTCAACAAATGTTAAAAATCTCTTCTAGACCTGACCAGGGGAGCCTCTGGTGTTTTAACATGAGTGATAAATGTGATCCTACCTGTTTCAGAAAGGCATTTTTGCCCAATGATGTATTAACGTGGGACTCAGGCTGGTCAGAATGATCACGGACACCTGGAGTAGTGCCATCTGCCGTCACGTGGGTCATCTGTGGGAGAAAGATCACAAATTAAAATAAAAAGAACCGTCTGAAGAGGCCCACGTACCACCAGTGGTGCACAAAGCATAATTTAACAAAGTTATACAAATAACTCCTGTTTGCACTCACACACATCTAAAGTCAGGGACAGACCTCACGAGGACGTTAACACACACTATTTAATCCCTTCTTTATGGGGACCAATCAAATGAGGTAGGTCATCTGTGGGAGACAAATGGTTCACGACTTTACAATAGAACCTTACTAAAATAATATCAGTCTAAAACAGTGCTCCTTCAACTTTTCATACCAACTACCATGTTACAAATTAACTACAGATGTAAAACTAAAAATCAAAGTCCTGTTTGCACTCACACTATAGTATTAGTGTTTTCTTGCATGATTGTGTCAGCAATATACAAGTCAAACCTTTACACTCAACAGTTAGTAAGTACACAAGTAAGATAGTAGTTCAGCAACTTTTGTTTTCCCTTTCTACTTAAGTTAATTGCTTGAGTAAATATGTCTGCCATTTGACCCACTTCTGAATGTACTGACATCACATTCTTAAACCAATAAAAGTTAACGGCAAACTACTTTTTAAAAAGTAGAGCTGCTTCTAGTACATAGAATGTTCTAATTATATATGTATTGAGAATACTTTTTTACGCTAGCTGAAAGTACAATTAGCTGGTAACATTAACCAATGTGCTGTTGAATCTGCCTTATGAGCTAGTTGATAGTGTTAACATTGAACAGATACAGCCCTCTAGTTTACCAGCAAAGAGTCACCAGATTCTTTAGCCTGTTAGCTCCGACGTTAGCCTGTTAGCAGTGATCGGCGCTAACAAGCTAACTCTAATCAACGCTACTTTAAAGCTCACATAAAGGCTAGAGGCTACTTCTAGTACATAGAAAGCTCTAATTTTATAATTCAGTCCCTACATGTGTACTGAGAAGACATTTGTTCGCAAGCTGAAACTACCATTAGCTGGCAACACATGCTGTTTGGTCAAATCTGCCCCCCGAGCTAGTTGCTAATGCTAACAGTTTGTACATTAAAACCACAGCTATAACCTTGCTTCATAGGAACACTGTGCAAAGTAAACCTCAGAACCTTTACTAATTACACGTTTGATTCGTTTTGCATGAGCATTGAACAGATGCAGCCCTCTAGTTTACCAGTAAAAGAGTCACCAGATTCCGAAATTAGCCTGTTAGCAGTCATCGGCGCTAACAAACGATCTAATTACAGCTACTTTAAAGCTCACAAATAGGCTATAGGCCACTTATAGAACAAAGAAAGCTCTAATTATATAATTAAATATTATTTATATGTATCGCTAATATTTAAACATTATTGTTATTGTTGAAATGCACTAAACATTGTGCTGTTTAGCCTTGATAGCTTAAGTACTAAGCTAGCTAGCTAGTTAAAAAAAACAATGTTTTAATACAATTCGCTCTAATATTCTGATCAGATTATAATAAAAAGACAATTACAAAACGTTTCAGGCCACATAAGATAATTAGCACTAACTTGGTTGCTGTTAAATAACATACATACAATATTTACTCTAAAATTATGCTTACCTGCCTGTTGCACTTTATCTTGTAGCTGAACTCAGTAGATTGTAAAATCATTCCTCATGGGGACCAGGAAGTGGGCGGTACTTGACCGTATTTGGAAAAAGTGTGTGTGGAAACCAATGTGCCTTACCAGTCATTACCACCAGGGGTGCCAATGAGCAACACCTACACACACATTAAACGTGACTTGTGGGCCAATGCTGAAACTTCGCCCAGCACCTTGAAAACAGTTCCTCCATTCATCTAAATGGTTTTCCTTATGGGGACCTGCTTTTTGGTCCCCATAAGGAAAGAGGTCCCCATGACGTGACTGTGTATACCAGGGGTGTCAAACGTACGGCCCGCGGGCCAGAACCGGCCCGTCAGTGGGTTCAGTCCGGCCCACGGGTTAAATATGCATTATTAAAGAAGAATAAACTTCATTTTCTTTCAAATTTGCAGTTCTTATATTGTCCGCTAGGGGCGCTGTGTTTGAGTCAGTTCTATCGCTTTAGCTGCTTTTTCTGTTGACTCTGGCACCCTCTTCAGTGAAATGTCAGAATTGCTTCCCAGATGTGGAAAATGGATTTTAAATCATTTCTAAATTTGTATGTGTTTGATGTATTTTAACATGCAGGACAGTGGGTTTAAGTTCCAAAAAACTGTGAATAAATGTTTTGCAACATTGTACAATCGCTGATCAGTTTTTATGCATAGTGCACTTGAATAAATGTTAAAGTGAGTAAAAGTGTTGTTGAAATTGCACATACTTTTCTTAAAAACTCTTAGGTTGTTCATAATATATTTAGTAAAAGGGACAATTCATTTCATATAAAGATTTTTCTTCTTCTTTGCACTAATACAAAGAAAAAAAGTGGACTTATTGTTAGTTCTATGTAATTTTGGAATGAGTTTACTGGTCTGGCCCCCTTGAGATCCGATTAAGTTGTATACGGCCCCAAGACCAAAATGAGTTTGACACCCCTGTTGTATACAGATTCAGGTCCCCACAACGTGATGATTACAAGAACACACACACGCACCCACACCCACACACTCTCCGGCGGTTATAGAGTCATGAAAAAAATTACTTAACATGACATTGCAAGCTTATACACACCTTGAGATTTCTAAATTGATGAAATAATGTCCTGACCGTGTGGTGTGGGGACCATAAGAAAAACAAGTCAATGTCACTTATAAGGACCATATTTGCATAAAATTTACATAATTCACACAATTTTGTATTTGACTCATGGGGACCTTTTAAAAGAGTTGCTACATTACTAACGACAAATAATGCAAAGACTGCCTTTGTAAATGTGCCTTTATTCACTTATTTTATGTTGTAAGGCAAACCAATCAAATCAACACTTAAAACAAAACTTGACTATTAGTATTATTTTTACTCTTTGAAAAATAAAGCCAAGAACTGTTACTCTCACTGGGGCGACAGTGGCGCATCTGGTCGAGCGGGACGTCTCGTGATCGGAAGGTTGGGCGTTCGAATCCCAGCTCCTGCAAAAATGCACACTGTCGTTGTGTCCTTGGGGAAGACATTTTACCGTCAGAGTCAAGATGATTTGTGTATTTCATCTGAAAGGCATTTTTTCCCTAACGATGTATTAACGTGGGACTCAGGCTGGTCAGAATGATCACGGACACCTGGAGTAGTGCCATCTGCTGTCAAGTGGGTCATCTGTGGGAGAAAGATCACAAATTAAAATAAAAAGAACAGTCTGAAGAGGCCCAAGTACCACCAGTGGTGCACAAAGCATAATTTAACAAAGTTATACATGTGTCTTATGAGCCCATGAGGGCTGGGCACTAATGTGCAAGACACAATAATAAAAAAATAAAAAAATATATATATACAAATAACTCCTGTTTGCACTCACACACATCTAAAGTCAGGGACAGACCTCATGAGGACCTTAACACACACTATTTAATTCCTTCTTTATGGGGACCAATCAAATGAACTTTCACACAAGATTCAACTCGACAGCATTCACTGGCATTAACTGAAAGTGTGTTATGGGGACATCGTGAGCACAAAGTGACGTCACACAGCTGGCATAGCGAATGGGGGAGGACAGGCACTTCAAAATGACCCCCTTGTATGACTACAAGGTTTGCACATCTAGAGACTGACATTTTAGCCCATTCCTCTTTACAAAACAACTCAAGCTCTGTCAAATTAGAAGGAGTGTTTGTGAACAGCAGTTTTCAGGTCTTTCCACAGATTTTCAATAGGATTTAGGTCAGGACTTTGACTGGGCCATTCTAACACATTAATAGGTTTGTTTTTAAACCATTCCATTGATTAAGCTTTGTGTTTAGGGTCATTGTCCTGCTGGAAGGTGAATCTCCGCCCCAGCCTCAATTCTCTTGCTGACTCCAGCAGGTTTTCCTCCAAAATGTCTCTGTATTTGGCTCCATCCATCTTCCCAACTGTTCTTACAATCTTCCCAGTCCGCGCTGAGGAAAAGCAGCCCCATAGCATGATGCTCCCCCCACCATATTTGACACTGGGGATGGTGCACTCAGGACGATGAGCAGTGTTCGGTTTGCTCCATACATAACGTTTTGCATTTGGGCCAAAAAGTTCATTTTTTGTCTCATCTGACCAAAGCACCTTCTTCCACATGGTAGCTGTGTCCTCCATATGACTTCTAGCAAACTTCAAACGGGATTTCTTATGGCCTCCTTTCAATAATGGCTTTCTTCTTGCCACTCGTCCATGAAGGCCAGATTTGTGTAGAGTACTTATAGTTGTCCCATGTACAGATTCCCCCAGCTCAGTGGCAGTACGTCGCAGCTCCTCCAGAGTTATCTTGGGGCACTTGGTTACATTTCTTACCAGTGCTCTCCTGGTTCGGTCTGTTAGTTTAGGTGGACGGCCGTGTCTTGGTAAGTTCGCAGTGGTGCTATACTCTTTCCATTTCCGAATGATGGATTGAACAGTGCTCCGTGAGATGTTCAAATCTTGGGAAATCTTTGTATAACTTAATGCTGCTTTAAACTTCTCCACAGCTTTATCCCTGACCTCTCTGGTGAGCTCCTTGGCCTTCATGATGTTTTTTAGCGACCAATACACTCTGACCATAGCTCTGAGGCCCTCACAGAACAGCTGGAATTATACTGAGAGTAGATTACGCACAGGTGGCCTCTATTTAATGGTTAGGGCAAGGTGTGAACATTCTGCAGTCATTAGGACTGTTATAAAGGCAATTATAACAGCTCCATCACTGCGTGGCTCTTCTACAGAGGGACTATAGAGAGCATCCTGACCAGCTCCATCACTGTGTGGTTCTTCTACAGAGGGACTATAGAGAGCATCCTGACCAGCTCCATCACTGTGTGGTTCTTCTACAGAGGGACTATAGAGAGCATCCTGACCAGCTCCATCACTGTGTGGCTCTTCTACAGAGGGACTATAGAGAGCATCCTGACCAGCTCCATCACTGTGTGGTTCTTCTACAGAGGGACTATAGAGAGCATCCTGACCAGCTCCATCACTGTGTGGCTCTTCTACAGAGGGACTATAGAGAGCATCCTGACCAGCTCCATCACTGTGTGGCTCTTCTACAGAGGGACTATAGAGAGCATCCTGACCAGCTCCATCACTGTGTGGTTCTTCTACAGAGGGACTATAGAGAGCATCCTGACCAGCTCCATCACTGTGTGGCACGGCGCCAGCACTACCTCCTGCCGAAGGAGCCTCCAGCGCATCGTGAGAGCAGCGGAGAAGATCTGTGGGGCTCCTCTCCCCTCCATTAAGGACATGTACTCCACCCGTCTCACCCGCAAAGCCCTCAGAATCACCAGGGACCCTACGCACCCATCACACAGTCTCTTCAGAGTAATGCCTTCAGGGAGGAGACTGCGGAATCTACGGGCCAGGTCGAGTCGCCTTAAGAACAGCTTCGTACACAGGGCCATCGGGAAGCTGAACTCCCTGCCCTCCCTTCCGCCCCTCTTCCCCCACCCCCAGCTCCACAATCAAGGATGAGAGAAATATAATTTCAAATCAGTCACATGGTTTGACAAATAAAATAACAAAATCTTGAATCTTGAAATCTGAATGCACTCAGAAAATGCTGTATGAATACTGGTGCACGCCCCACTTTTCTCTTTTCTATTTCTATGAAAAATAACAGAATCATGTATCATTTTGCTTTCACTTCACAGTTGTCTGTTACTTGTGTGTGAACTTTCAGTCAAAAATTCAAAATAAAATCTTTACGTTTAGGGTTGTAAACATGACAAAATGTGCAAACGTTCAAGGTGTATTAGTACTTTCGAGAGGCACTGTATTTGATGTTGTAGTGGCCAAAATGTACCATCTGGCCTCTAGGTGTCGCTGCTGAGTTAAGGGTGTGGCCTTTGCCTATTTAAGAGAGGTGATCAGGGTGTGATGTGTTGCACCTGTGAGTGGAAACAGTCTTTTGACCGTGTTACAAAATAAAGGACATTTTTGAACCATATATTCGGAGTATTGGGCTCATCTGTCAAGGAAACACGCGTCCAAAACTTCTACCAAACCGGTGCATCCTAGTGGCTTAGTGGCACAGGGCCACTGGCTTCTACAGATGTGAAATGTACAAAATTCCAGCATACATTGCACGGTCAAAAACCATTTGCTCTCATCACTCCAACAACCGTCTAACAAAATACCTCCAGCCATTTAAATCTCACAGGTACGCATTTCCTGTGGTCCCAAAATCATTTTGTCATCACAATAATTTTTATGTGTGATTTTTTTCCCACACAAATATTAAAATACTCTTAGTCTATACATATTATACGCGGTGGGTAATTTCTTTTTGAGGCCGATATTAAAATTGTTCAAAAAACTTGAATCAAAATAATAATAATAAAGCTCTCCGTAACTATGACAGTTGCTTACAAGTGTTAGCGTGGCAACACAACTCCCTTCTGCTGCAGTCGCGTGAACCAGACGACTGTGATTTTATTCATTTGAGACACAAAACAGGTAAGAAAATGATTAATTTGTTTCATAATGGTTTCTTAATGTCTTTTAACAAGTTTTTAAGGATTTGTTTTCATAATTCTTCAAACCTGCCAAGCTATCTTGGCTCAAATGTTCTCCAGAGTTATAGTAATTCTTTTTAACTAGGTCATGGAGACCCAAATCTAAAAATGTGTCGTGATAGCTCAATTGCTTTGAGTTCTGATGCATCTTGTTACACTTCAAGTTATATTGACCAAAACCGTTTAAGCTATGCTGACTTTTTTCCTAAAATGACATTACTAACCAATCAGAAAATGTTATTGTTTTTTGAATTTTTTTGTTCTTTTTTTAAAGAAAACATCAATTTTTGTTGTTATCATTTGATATCATGATATCAGTATTATTGTCAAGTATTATTGTCAGTAGGGATGTAACAATTCATCGAAAATCGATTTAATATGCGCACAATGTGAATCGATGTAAAAAATAAAAGATATTATGGTCAATCTACACAAATATATTTTAAAAGGCATATGGAAATGAAAACTATTAATCTCATGTTGTGTTTTGGTGAGAGTTTAAATGTTAGCTTTAGCTCTATTTGACAGGAGAATAACATTTACATGTAAACATTTACATGTCTGTTGTCATGGCGACGTGAAAACAGGAAGCGACCTCGCTCTCTCCTTGTGCAGCTGAGTTTTTTGCCTTTTTCTGCTAACTGCATTTGTGGTTTCTGTGTTCCACATTGTTTTTCTGGATACTTTTGTACGTCTTTGCCGTGTTTTTGTGGAGGTTTGGTGGATTTGTTTACTTTGAGAGTCTAAAATGGTCCTCAAGAAAGCAGCTTTTTAAAGGTAAACAAAATGCTAGCTTATCAGCTAAACCCATTTGAGACCGACACATTTCTTCTTCTGAGACACTGAAGAGGCACCAAGAGCCCCCCCTGCAGCACAGTGGAGGCGTCACAAGAGGTGCTACAGGAAACAAAAAAGGACAAACGAGAGATGGTGAAAGACTGTTGTGAAGCGGAGGGAGGAGGAGGTGGAGCTGACCAGTGCAGGACACCACGCTCTGAAACGGGGACAAACCCAGGAGGCGAGGCACCATTTCAGAGGATCAGAGGGGACAGAGGGCAGCCAGGTTACTTCCGAGTGCTACAGTTTCCCCGACCTCCAAGGTCATGCGGGTCAGGTCGACACACAGTGGCAGCGCGGCTCAGCCGCAGCAGCTCAGGACTAACACCTGAACACTATTTCGTTGTACACTTGTACAATGACAATA
Source organism: Proterorhinus semilunaris (assembly GCA_021464625.1). Classification (NCBI taxonomy): domain Eukaryota; kingdom Metazoa; phylum Chordata; class Actinopteri; order Gobiiformes; family Gobiidae; genus Proterorhinus; species Proterorhinus semilunaris. The sequence goes on along the minus strand of CM038361.1, from coordinate 5,746,462 downwards.
AAGCACTTACTTACTTAAATGATCAGCTGAACTTTAATTGTTTGTCTCTGTTCAGGGCTGGAGCGGTCGCCGCCCGTTTGTAAAAATGTTCCGAGATTTTCTGACGAGAGAAGAGTTGGAGGAGGACGTGCGACGAGACGAGAACCTGAGGAAACGGCATCTCCTCAACCAGACACTGAGCCCGAGAGTCGGACCGGTCAGAGCAAAGGTCCAGACGCCCCCAACGAGGATTAAAGAGGAGCCAGAGGAGGAAGAGGAGCCAGGGTAAGCTTCAACACTTTCAAACGCTGAGCACACACTACACTGTTTTATTGCAGTAATCTCGAGTCAAATCCCCTAAAACTGTGTGAAGCGCTTTGGTGACTTGTGTCATGTGAATAAGCGCTACACAAATAAGCTTCCATTCCACAACAGCGGCACACACAACTAGTTTAGTTTTAGTCTAGTTTAGTTTATTTGTTTCTTTGAGTAGGGCTGTAATCAACCAAGGAAATGGTTGGTCGACCAAGAGTATGGCACATGTGGCGATTAGTCGTTCAAAAAAAAAAGTATTATTATTCAATTATTAAAGACCATTATAAAAATACAAAAGACTGTTAATTTTTTAATTTATTAACGAGCAAAGATCCAAACACTTACAGGTATACAATCTAAACACACACATACGTGTAAAGTATAGAAATTAACAGCAATATTTCAATAACATCTATAAACCTGAAAAATATGTATTTAAATAAAATTCGGATTACAGCTTTAAATAATCAGTTTTCTTTCAAAACAGCTGAATGCGCGGTCCTGCCGTCGCTCCATATGCGGCCTTATATTTGACACTTTTCATAAACGTTGATTCTTTGTTAAGGTATATTATTTCAACGTGCCATTAAGTTCTAAATCGGAAAAAAAGCCTAAATAAAGAAATTATATCTCACCTACCTGCGATTTGAATGAAATCAAACAATAGAATTATTAACCTAAATAATTGTAACCAAAAGTGTACGTACAATGCTAGGGCTTTAATCTACCTTTGACGAGTTATTGGGTATGCAGAGGATCCAGAGCGAGCCTGGGGTATCTGTCTTTCCACCACACCAGTGGCCCTGTAGACTCACATTTGCTTTGGTCTTGAAGGTAATCCTTCATTTCGTCGGCACTGGATCCTCTTTGTACAGCAGGGTCATCATCTTCTGGAACTTGTCCACACAGTAACATCGCAGTGTTCTTCTCTTTGTCTGTTCTCCGTCTTTTGGACGCGGGCGCATCATCCCCGTCGGTCACTTGCATCAGCTCGGTGTTCCCTCACGCTCATCCTGTCAGCCAGGTCTGACACAGTGACATAAGCTTCATCGCGCTTCTCATCTTCGAGAAGCGGGAGCAGTTTAAAACGGGGGTCGAGTACAGCAGCTGTAATATAAACGCTGCTTGTCCTGACTAGTCGTTCATATAGTTTCCATCGGCTGTCTATTTCCTCCACAAGTTTGAGCTTCATTTCACGTTTTGTCGGACAGTCGTCTTGTGAGCCGACGAGGTGGCATGTTTTCAGATTAACAATGTGTGCCTCTTCCATTTGCGTTGTTTCAAGCACAATACTTTGCATCTTCCAGTCCGCATTTATGTAATGAGCGGCCACGCTTATCCAGGCTTCCATCCGCAGAGATGACCACAAATCTGTAGTAAACTAATGAGACAGGGGACTAATTATGGATAACTACGAGTCAGATATATTTAACATGGATTTTACATGAATGGCTTGGATTATATGAGAAGAAGCTATTGGTCATTTAACAGCTCAAGCTAAAGGTAAGCAGCTAACGCTAGCATTTTTCACCGTAACCGATTATATTTAAGTCATTTATTCATGATAAATACGCAACACACGATTGAAACAGCTGATTTCATTCAGTCGTGTTGTTTAGTTCAAAGACCTGTTGCTGTCAGGCATTCTTCTCCGACTCTCGCAATGCATTGTGGTCTATATTGACCCGTTTAGTGATCACCGCTGCTCACTATATTTCAGAATGCATTGTGGGAAATTTTGAGTGCACTACTTTTTTTCCCTCTGGACATTCGGACACCCCTCCAAAATGGCGTGATCACTATATAGTCACTATATAGGGAATAGTGCGGACATTCGGACACAGCCTTAACACCACGGCCGGTGCCATAGTGTTGCGTCATAGACTTAAATGACAGCAGTGAAAGTTAACAAGAAAAAAGTCTGTCTACTTACTAAATATATCAGTAGTATATCATTATTAAAATCCCACAAATGTCACTAATTGTAATTTTACTGTTTTGCAAATAATTAACTTTTAATGCTGCAATTGACCCCTCCTGGAACCGCCACCTTAACGTGGTGGAGGGGTTTGAGCGCCTGAATGATCCTGGAGCTCTGTTGTCGGGGGCTTCGTGCCCCTGGTAGGGTCCAAACAGGGCAAACAGGTCCTAGGTGACGGGTAAAGTCTAGTCGACCAATGAAAATCTTGGTCGACCGCGACGGCATCGACCAATTAGTCGACTAAACGACCAAAGTTCCCAGCCCTATATTTGAGCAGTATACATTCTGCTCAAAGGAGTGGGCTGAAGCAAAAAGCTTATGAGCGCCCACCCCCAAGTACAATACATTAAAAAAGTACATTTCACACAATGGTACCGAAGGAACAAAACATCAAAGAGACCTCATCCAAAGAGAATTTGAAACATTTCAGCAGCTACATTAGCACAGAACAACTTACAAAAAAATATATGAACTGTTTATATAATTAGTTGAAACAAAGCACAACTACAACAACGATCTCGTTTCATGTACGATGTCTAGTACAAAGCAAGTACAAAAAAATGTATCCTTAATATATTTCTTTCAGATTGTTACCCATGATTACAGAGAGTTACTTTTATGTTATAAAGGTACATTAATAGATATTAAACTCCGAGATCTTGATACTTCCCTGTTGTCATTACCATTCTCAGTATAATTTGAATTTGGGTTTAATTATCATCATTATCATTATTATTATTATTATTATATAATGAATAGCCACTGCAAAGCCCACAAAGAGCTTAGGTTTATTTATATCTATATCATTTTTCAGGTGTTTCCCAGAGTCCAGTGGTGTGAGCGTGAAGAGAGAAGAGCCCTCCCCGCTTCGACAAAGACAAACTGAGCGCGGGAAACTCAGCTCAGAGCCACATTTACGCTCAGAGACGGAGGGACACTCCGAGCACTCGTCTGACCCTGACGACGATGACGACTGGGAACCTCCATTTAGCCGCTCAGATGCTCAGATGGAGACAGAGGGTGATGGAGAAAATCACAAAGACCAGAGCAGAGAACGAAACACCAAAGTCTCTGCCCAAAACGAGGCTGCACCAGAGACGGGCGCTACGGCTGATGACGGAGAGACGTCCGGAGCCGACGGGGGAGAAGACAGGAAGAAGCACACAGGAAACAAGCCTTACCGCTGTTTAACTTGCCAGAAAACATTTGCCTACAAGTGTAGGCTAGCTTTACATGGACGTACACACACAGGAGAGAAACCCTACACATGTCAAGTCTGTGAGAGGAAATTTAAACAGCTCTCTGACCTCAAGAGGCATGGACGTACACACACAGGAGAGACACCCTACACATGTCAAGTCTGTGAGAGGAAATTTAGACACCTCTCTGACCTCAAGAGGCATGGACGTACACACACAGGAGAGACACCCTACACATGTCAAGTCTGTGAGAGGAAATTTAGACACCCCTCTAACCTCAAGAGGCATGGACGTACACACACAGGAGAGACACCCTACACATGTCAAGTCTGTGAGAGGAAATTTAAACAGCTCTCTAACCTCAAGAGTCATGGACGTACACACACAGGAGAGACACCCTACACATGTCAAGTCTGTGAGAGGAAATTTAAACAGCTCTCTGCCCTCAAGAGTCATGGACGTACACACACAGGAGAGACACCCTACACATGTCAAGTCTGTGAGAGGAAATTTAGACACCTCTCTGCCCTCAAGAGTCATGGACGTACACACACAGGAGAGACACCCTACACATGTCAGGTCTGTGAGAGGAAATTTAAACAGCTCTCTAACCTCAAGAGTCATGGACGTACACACACAGGAGAGACACCCTACACATGTCAAGTCTGTGAGAGGAAATTTAGACACCTCTCTGCCCTCAAGAGTCATGGACGTACACACACAGGAGAGACACCCTACACATGTCAGGTCTGTGAGAGGAAATTTAAACAGCTCTCTAACCTCAAGAGGCATGAACGTACACACACAGGAGAGACACCCTAGTAAATATTATTGCAAATAAAATAAAGAAATAAAAAGTTTTAAGTTTAGCAAAATCATGACTTTCTTCTGTACAGGTGTTTTATGTACTGGAGGGAGGGGGAGCGGAGGGGGGGGGAAGGAGTGTGTCATTTTGTCTGCCAGCTTCATCGTGTTGTAACAGCGTCATAAAGGTGTAGTTTAAAGCCTGGGGCGGCGAGGATCAGCGCCCTCGCGATCTGACCAATGGCGCTCTAATATGGTATAAAAATGTAAAGAGAGGGACACATTTTTGGGGTGTTTTCGCGAGTGATCAAATTCCTCTCCGGTGTAATATGACATCACCTACAATGTTGATAATCAATACGCACCCCTCGACAACGCCTGGAGAACACTGGCTCGCCATCTACATAACAGCTGACAGACATGGCTGCTTTTTTGATAGCTTTGGACATCCTCCAGGGTACAAGAGGTTTTCACCAAGAATTACAAACTTTCTTCTACAAAATTGTGCAGCTATATCCTATTCAAAAAAGCAGGTTCAGGGTGACCTCTCTATGGCCTGTGGAGAACACTGCCTCTTTTTCAATGTAATATTCAAAGAGGAATGTCTTACCACAAATTCCTCAGGATGTATATGGCCGACTTAATGTCTAATGATGCTAAGTCTGTCATTTTGTGAAGAAAATACAGCCGGCAGCAGTTTGTCAAAAGTCAAATTTTACATGTGTACAGTGTGTGAAATATAAAGAGAAAGAGTTTTTTTTTTTTTATTGAGTTTAACAAAAGCATAAACATTGTACATTTGAAATCACATTGAAGTCTCACAACGTATAACAAATGAAACAAAACATATTAGTAATCATCTTGCAGCCTCAGACACATTGTAAGAAGCTGTTACACTTTTGATTAAATCATACACATGAGTGCCTCTAACGCTTTGACCACCGATACTTCACCATGTCTTGTCCAAGATATTCTCTCTGGCATTCGTCTTAGAGCACCCAAATTTTGCTCCGCATTGTTTCGACTTCTTTTGGGTAAATGTTTCAAAATCTCATCTACAACCGTATCCTCGTCGCCTCCACTAGGAGGGACTGACTGTTTTTCTCTTGAAACACTCACATCAGCAGCATTAGTGGTTACAGGCATGGACAGCGTTAATGAAGCCTTTTCAAGTCCATCTTGCTTCAACAGAGACAGGTAGCGCTGTAAGATAACGCCATATTTCTTAGCCTTAGTATTCATATCATCGTCGGCTGAATCTAACACTTCAGCCATGGCTTTGTCAAGCTCCGTCTGTGCAACTCTCCGGATAGAAACGTCCTCATTCTTGTTTTAATCTATCCAACTGGTTTTGAGGTACCAAGTACATTCTTTGAGTGTATTCCATCACCCTGGCGTAATAAGACTGGTTAGAAACGGTATTGCAGCTCCGAGCAGCGGCAAAAGAAAACCACCTTGTTGATTTAAAGCACGCTTCTTTTTCAAAGATTTTACCTTTTTGTTGGCCACAAGTCGTATTACAGCTTTGTTTTTCTGTAGCCGTTTGTACTGGCCCGTTGTTAAAGGGATATTACCTTTTAAAACTTTAGATTAGATTTATATAGCATTTGCAATAACGTCAGGTTTCTCACTTTCTCCGTTTTTTAGGCAGATACACTGTTGGCTGGTCGGAGAGTAGATTTGTTCTGAGTCGTAGATAATCCGGTGTATACGATTTAAAGTCAATAAAAAGATAACCATATCGGACACTTGTTGCGTCATTAAAAGCCTCCATAAAGTATTTGTTATTCCCAGGGAACATTTGACGACCCAATAGGCTGATTTGAATTTGATTCACGTGGGTTATTAAATAGTATCAAATAGTTTGTGTTTAAATTAATTGTTCGGCTAGCCTTACCTTGAGCAAACAAATTTTGAACTATATAAATACAGCTGAGATTATAATGATGTACATATTTTGTGAAGAGGTTTTGAACTTTTAAATTGCCAGAGGCCTCCGACATTAAATCATCAATTATGACCAGACTATTTTTGTGTGGCGGCAAGAGTTTTTCATCGCACAGCGACTCGGGTATAACTTCGATGAAATGTATATCACAAATGTTGAGTAGTTTATCGTATAATGGTTGCCAACATGAATAGATGAAAATTACATTATCAATTTTGTGCGATATAATCTTTGATGCGTTTTCCAGAAGATCTTTAACAAAGGTTTTCCCTGATGAACTAGGCCCTGATATGATCGCGCTGAAAGGAGGCTGTAGCCTGATATCAACTTCCTGGTTAAAATCCATATGGCAGCGTTGTGTAATCAGCAAGCACTCTTCGTTTATTGTAAACAACCTGTACTCTTTTAGTCAGTGTTTTGTTTTTCAACTGAAAGCGTTTTTTATCTCTTATTATAAAGTCTTGAGTAGTTACCAGGTGTGCGTCTGTGTTCCTGTCTGCCATACATTTTTCTACCAGCCCTTTAAGAGAGTCCTGTGTGACTGTTTTGGCATTGTCTCGATTAAGAGTGACGCCTTTGCATCGGATATGTCTTTTTCCCTGAGCCGTCCTATAAGCGTAGCATTTCAGCCCGCCTGACACAAAGTAACACAGCACCCTCTGCTGCAGGCATATGCGGTTATCATGGCCCCAATAAAAATTATTATTTAATCTCTCCTCCGTAGCCACAAATGTATCGTTTAGTGTCTCCAGTAATCTTTCACTGTTGTGTGTATGTGTATGTAACTCATGCTTTAGTGCAGCTACTTCAGCGCTAAGTGTGTCATTGTTACGTGTATGTGTATGGATTTCTTGTTTTAGTGTAGTTATGTCAGCACTAAGTGTGTCATTGTTTGGAATAACGCCATTATTTTTTCAGTAACGGAGTAATCTAATTCATTACTCTCCCCGCCGTTACAACGCCGTTATCGTTACAGGACATAAAATGCGGTGCGTTACTATATTGATTGAATAAACTGTCTAATCCGAACGCACCCCTGGCTCACAGCTAGCTAGTGAGGAGGCGGAGTCATGTCTCAGTCATCACACACACACATACACACACACACACACACACAAACACACACTCTCTGGCGGTTATAGAGTCATGAAAAATATTACTTAACATGACATTGCAAGCTTATACACACCTTGAGATTTCTAAATTGATGAAATAATGTCCTGACCGTGTGGTGTGGGGACCATAAGAAAAACAAGTCAATGTCACTTATAAGGACCATATTTGCATAAAATTTACATAATTCACACAATTTTGTATTTGACTCATGGGGACCTTTTAAAAGAGTTGCTACATTACTAACGACAAATAATGCAAAGACTGCCTTTGTAAATGTGCCTTTATTCACTTATTTTATGTTGTAAGGCAAACCAATCAAATCAACACTTAAAACAAAACTTGACTATTAGTATTATTTTTACTCTTTGAAAAATAAAGCCAAGAACTGTTACTCTCACTGGGGCGAAAGTGGCGCATCTGGTCGAGCGGGACGTCTCGTGATCGGAAGGTTGGGCGTTCGAATCCCAGCTCCTGCAAAAATGCACACTGTCGTTGTGTCCTTGGGGAAGACATTTTACCGTCAGAGTCAAGATGATTTGTGTATTTCATCTGAAAGGCATTTTTTCCCTAACGATGTATTAACGTGGGACTCAGGCTGGTCAGAATGATCACGGACACCTGGAGTAGTGCCATCTGCCGTCACGTGGGTCATCTGTGGGAGAAAGATCACAAATTAAAATAAAAAGAACCGTCTGAAGAGGCCCAAGTACCACCAGTGGTGCACAAAGCATAATTTAACAAAGTTATACATGTGTCTTATAAGCCCATGAGGGCTGGGCACTAATGTGCAAGACACAATAATAAAAAAAAAAATATATATACATATACAAATAACTCCTGTTTGCACTCACACACATCTAAAGTCAGGGACAGACCTCACGAGGACCTTAACACACACTATTTAATTCCTTCTTTATGGGGACATGTGAGTGAGTACACACACATCTAAAGTCAGGGACAGACCTCACGAGGACGTTAACATACACTATTTAATCCCTTCTTTATGGGGACCAATCAAATGAGGTAGGTCATCTGTGGGAGACAAATGGTTCACGACTTTACAATAGAACCTTACTAAAATAATATCAGTCTAAAACAGTGCTCCTTCAACTTTTCATACCAACTACCATGTTACAAATTAACTACAGATGTAAAAATAAAAATCAAAGTCCTGTTTGCACTCACACTATAGTATTAGTGTTTTCTTGCATGATTGTGTCAGCAATATACAAGTCAAACCTTTACACTCAACAGTTAGTAAGTACACAAGTAAGATAGTAGTTTAGCAACTTTTGTTTTCCCTTTCTACTTAAGTTAATTGCTTGAGTAAATATGTCTGCCATTTGACCCACTTCTGAATGTACTGACATCACATTCTTAAACCAATAAAAGTTAACGGCAAACTACTTTTTAAAAAGTAGAGCTGCTTCTAGTACATAGAATGTTCTAATTATATATGTATTGAGAATACTTTTTTACGCTAGCTGAAAGTACAATTAGATGGTAACATTAACCAATGTGCTGTTGAATCTGCCTTATGAGCTAGTTGATAGTGCTAACATTGAACAGATACAGCCCTCTAGTTTACCAGCAAAGAGTCACAAAATTCTTTAGCCTGTTAGCTCCGACGTTAGCCTGTTAGCAGTGATCGGCGCTAACAAGCTAACTCTAATCAACGCTACTTTAAAGCTCAGATAAAGGCTAGAGGCTACTTCTAGTACATAGAAAGCTCTAATTATATAATTCAGTCCCTACATGTGTACTGAGAAGACATTTGTTCGCAAGCTGAAACTACCATTAGCTGGTAACACATGCTGTTTGGTCAAATCTGCCCCCCGAGCTAGTTGCTAATGCTAACAGTTTGTACATTAAAACCACAGCTATAACCTTGCTTCATAGAAACACTGTGCAAAGTAAACCTCAGAACCTTTACTAATTACACGTTTGATTCGTTTTGCATGAGCATTGAACAGATGCAGCCCTCTAGTTTACCAGTAAAAGAGTCACCAGATTCCGAAATTAGCCTGTTAGCAGTCATCGGCGCTAACAAACGATCTAATTACAGCTACTTTAAAGCTCACAAATAGGCTATAGGCCACTTCTAGAACATAGAAAGCTCTAATTATATAATTAAATATTATTTATATGTATCGCTAATATTTAAACATTATTGTTATTGTTGAAATGCACTAAACATTGTGCTGTTTAGCCTTGATAGCTTAAGTACTAAGCTAGCTAGCTAGTTAAAAAAAACAATGTTTTAATACAGTTCGCTCTAAAATTCTGATCAGATTATAATAAAAAGACAATTACAAAACGTTTCAGGCCACATAAGTTAATTAGCACTAACTTGGTTGCTGTTAAATAACATACATACAATATTTACTCTAAAATTATGCTTACCTGCCTGTTGCACTTTATCTTGTAGCTGAACTCAGTAGATTGTAAAATCATTCCTCATGGGGACCAGGAAGTGGGCGGTACTTGACCGTATTTGTTAAAAGTGTGTGTGGAAACCAATGTGCCTTACCAGTCATTACCACCAGGGGTGCCAATGAGCAACACCTACACACACATTAAACGTGACTTGTGGGCCAATGCTGAAACTTCGCCCAGCACCTTGAAAACAGTTCCTCCATTCATCTAAATGGTTTTCCTTATGGGGACCTGCTTTTTGGTCCCCATAAGGAAAGAGGTCCCCATGACGTGACTGTGTATACCAGGGGTGTCAAACGTACGGCCCGCGGGCCAGAACCGGCCCGTCAGTGGGTTCAGTCCGGCCCATGGGTTAAATATGCATTATTAAAGAAGAATAAACTTAATTTTCTTTCAAATTTGCAGTTCTTATATTGTCCGCTAGGGGCGCTGTGTTTGAGTCAGTTCTATCGCTTTAGCTGCTTTTTCTGTTGACTCTGGCACCCTCTTCAGTGAAATGTCAGAATTGCTTCCCAGATGTGGAAAATGGATTTTAAATCATTTCTAAATTTGTATGTGTTTGATGTATTTTAACATGCAGGACAGTGGGTTTAAGTTCCAAAAAACTGTGAATAAATGTTTTGCAACATTGTACAATCGCTGATCAGTTTTTATGCATAGTGCACTTGAATAAATGTTAAAGTGAGTAAAAGTGTTGTTGAAATTGCACATAAAAGGGACAATTCATTTCATATAAAGATTTTTCTTCTTCTTTGCACTAATACAAAGAAAAAAAGTGGACTTATTGTTAGTTCTATGTAATTTTGGAATGAGTTTACTGGTCTGGCCCCCTTGAGATCCGATTAAGTTGTATACGGCCCCAAGACCAAAATGAGTTTACACCCCTGTTGTATACAGATTCAGGTCCCCACAACGTGATGATTACAAGAACACACACACGCACCCACACACACACACACACACACACACACACAACAGCTAAACCGAGAATCGATGGAGCAGCAGAGATGGCGAGTCAGGAGGAGAAGGATAAATTTGATGAAAACTTGGCATTTTCAAGGTGGCGATATAAGCACTTCAAGTTTATTGCGAGCAAAGGCAAGAACGTACATGTAATGTGTACATTATGTCCAGGGGTGAAAACTCTTTCGACATCCGTTGTAAGTAACTCAAATTTAATGAAGCATCTCACAACGACACACGCGTCTACAAAGTTAGTGGCCAAAAACACCAGTACCTCCACCACAGATGACAGCACGCCATCCACTGTTTACTTTTCTTACAAAGATAATACTTGAAGTGCAGTATAAACATCCTGCTGTTTGTCGACGTGCAATAAATATCAAAAGTTATATACAAACACCTGTCTGTTCTACTCATTCAATTGATTTGTGAAAACTGCACAAAAAAACATTGATATTTAGCAACTTTTTTTTTTAACAGTAACGCAAATAGTTACTTTCACTGGTAATGAGTTACTTTCATTATAGAGTTATTCAGTTACTAACTCAGTTACTTTTTGGAACAAGTAGTGAGTAACTATAACTAATTACTTTTTTAAAGTAACGTTCCCAACACTGGTCATTGTTTTGTGTACATGTATGTAGTTCCTGTTTTAGTGCAATTATTTCAGAACTTTGCGTGTCAATCTGTGCTGTCTCCTGGCCGGAGTTAAAACCATGGAATATTGTGTTAAGACCTATTGGATCAATTGGGTCTGCATCTATTGGTAAGTCAGCGGGTGTAAATGCATAGTCAACAGGTATACATTTTTCAAAAGCCAGCTGCTCTAATGTATCATTAAACAAGTTGACTGACCCGTCCACATCGTCGTAGATGAATTCTTCTATATTCGGCGTAGGGAATACTTCATTCAGAACGTGTGTCAGGTCCTGAAACTGGCTGTCGGTAAACAGTTGGTCGGCAGCTGCCAACTGCTGAGCACCCTCTGTTGTATCTGATGTTTCTTCAGATATAGGGGCAGGCGGTGGTTGTGGTGGCCTCAGGTCACTTCTGTATGGAATATACATTATAAAATCAGTATGTGTGTCTTTCATAATCATAAAATTACAGCACGAAGTTAAAAAACCCCTTTGCTGGGGAGCGCTCAAAGCAGACGCTGCTGGTGAATTAGGCGCCGATGCTGTAGAGCGGGGCGGGTCAGGGTTTAGGCCCCTGTTCGGTCTCTGCCGGCGTGCTGGACGTGGTGGGTCTGAGGCAGAGCTACATTAGATCTGTGAAAATATACATTAAAGTTAGCATATCTCACAGGATATATCACTTTAATGGAAAATGAATACGTACTTGGGGACTATGCTGCCTGGTCATCATCGTTATAGTGATAGGCGTATCTTTCCCCTCTGATTCGAGGCATACGTGCCCGCGGCAGGTCAGTTTATGGGGAGAGATGCTGCTGTGGAGCGGCCACAACCCGTGCGTCCTGACGCACAGCTGCGCCACAGAAAGACTCATCGATAAGACCCGTTTAGTCTCATGAACAGTGAAATATAAATATACTGTACATATGTGAAATATATCCAGAGGCATGTGTGTTAGGCTTCAAAACAGGCTTATGTATCTATAGAAGAACAGAGCTACAACATCGTAATAGTCCGGTTACATCAATAACGCGTCGGTGGCGCAGATGGTAGAGCGGGTCGTCTCGTGATCGGAAGGTCGGGGGTTCGAATCCCGCCTCCTGAAGGTGCACATTGTCGTTGTGTCCTTGGGCAAGACACTTCACCCTCCTTGCCTCCAGTGTCTGCGTACACTGGTGTATGAGTGAGTGGCAGGTGGTGGGCCGATGGCGCAGACTGGCTGCCCCAGGGCAGCTGTGGCTGCAACAGCAGCTCACCACCAAGTATGGAGTGAATGAATAATGACGACAGTGTAGCGCTTTGAGAAACTTGGTAATACAGGCTTGTAAAGCGCAATATAAGTGTAAGGCATTATTATTATTATTAGTTTGAAGTCTTCTGTTGAATATATTTTATTAAAACTGGTTCTTGTGGGTTGTTTGTGTTTGGCTATGCGAATACACGTCCGTGGGAAGAACATGAATTGAAGTACGTCGAGTGAGGCGGCTAGAGCTGGCTTAATGATAGCTACGGTACCACAAGCCATTAGCTATTAATAAATAGACTTTTCCTCCTGGAATCCCTCGTTTGAGCAGCGAAGAATTTGTAGCTCTCTGTAGAGAAGCTAATTTGATCCACTTTACAATGTATAAAGCACGTAACAGTGTTTTTAGCTGCTAATCATTTCGGGCTCCGGTCACTTCCGTTTTGCCGGTCACTTCCGTTGCAGCTTTCGTTAAGTTGTTGTGTTGCGACTTTCGTTAAGTTGTTGTGTTGTGACTTTCGTTAAGTTGTTGTGTTGTGGCTTTTGTTAAGTTGTTGTGTTGTGGCGTTTGTATTTGTTTTAGCATTTGTTTTTGTTGTGGCGTTTGTATTTGTTGTGACCCCTCTCGGCCACCGTACTAACCTTAATGGACATGAATGGTCCTTTTTTTAAAATAACAAAATGAATTAGGCAAGGTGTGACTGCGAATTGTTTACACCCTATCAGAACATTAGTATGAAATGTGTTTATATCTCATTTGCTCTCTCTCCTGGACAATAGGCTAAAGAATTTGTCCCATGACCAAAACGTGAGTGAAACAAAAGATTGGTAAGAACTTGACAAGTTTCTAAAATGTCCTGTACTCTCCATCAATGTCTGCCTATGCTATAGAGATACATTTGTCTGAATATTTCAATACAAAATTTAAACTTGAAGCCTTACTGTGAAATGCTATAGCTATAAATTGGAATATATAAAACTAAATTGTATGAAATTATGTCTAAAAGCTGAAATGAATTGGGTTTTGACCCTTTCTTTTGCTCTGCTCCTGGCGCCAATCCGTGAGCAGATCGAGAGGATACAGGCTATTTTGATGCCTGGATCAGGCTCCTCTTTGATTCCACGGGAATCCAGTGGACACTGATCTTAAGATTGTATGTTATAATCCCTATTGAAACCAACTACACATTAGTTTTTTTTAGTTTATTCACTCAGGTTGGAGGTGACTGCTGTTCTCACTTCGGGAGCTGCTGAGAGCTCCTTTCCCAGCCTGTCTGACAGTTCTGTGCCGTGATTGGACTGAACCAGTGCTGGTCTGATCCCTTTTGAGGCCACGGCCAGGACCTCCCATGCTGTCAAGGTCGTAAACCAGACGAGTGGTGTCTCAACTCTCACTCGCCCTGTCGACCCAGTTATACCCACCTTCAACCTCCCTGGACTGACCCTGACATTTGTTATTTTGTCTATTGTTTTCTTTGTGTTGCTATATATTGTGATGAGACTCTACAGGTGCCGAAACTATTAATCTCCAGTGAACTTTGAGCTGGTTTGCTGTCTTCTCTGTATAAGGATAGAGGTCTCACCTGTATTGTAGGTTGTTTATACACGTTTACATGACTCCTTATTGGACTGAGTTTTTCTCAGTCAAAGAGGGGATGTTAAATATATGGGAAAAAATATTATAATTTGGTTTATTTTGCCATGGGAAAGAACTGAAACAAATATATCTAAAAGACAAACAAACGAAAACATAAAGTAATAAATTGACAAATTTTATGGCTAACTACGATAGAAGATGGGTTTCAGATAAGTAATTCTGAAGTGAATCTGTTGCAAATGTGGAAAACAAGAAGCTAAAAAAATAGTTTTTTTTCCTCTGTAGATTGAAAGATAAAATTGACAACAGCATTCTAACAGATACATTAAGTTAAATAGGTCTTTTGAGCCCAGCCATAACTAGTAAGATTAGCTGACATGGTCTTCTTTGGCTCACGGGGAGAGGGCCTGAATTTTTTGTGATTTTTATCTATGGCAAGTGTTTTTTCTATTACTGTTTAAAAAATGGTTAAACGTAGGTTCTGAAGTTAGAAATAAGCGATACATCGAGAGGGAAAAGAAAGTTCATCATTACCAAGCTAACATGTGGTGGAGATATGTAAACTATACTGATCATCTTACTAATAATGCTGACTGTTGAGTATGTGCCAACCACCGGCATCACAATACATTCCTTCAGACTTCCAAGCAGGTCATGAAATTATTTGAATTAAGTTAAATTGTTAAACCGAAATCATAATAAAAGTTATTAGTTTTGATTCGACCATATTAATTTGTTAACTGATTTTGCATATATAGCGAAAAAAGCAAACAAGAGAAATATAACGTATCGCGTTTGAGAAATTCCTGTTGGTGAAAGTGGAAGTTGGATACATATAAATATTTGAGTAGAAAATAGCGTTTAGAATTTTTAGGATTTTGTTTTTTGATTTTGAATGTATTAAACTTTTGTAACATTCTTCTTTTGGTGAATATTTAGTAAAATATTCAAGAGGGGAAACTGTGAATTATAAAAATGTGTGGTTTAGTAGCCTCCGATAAATGTGTGTTGCTTTGCAGACGGTTCAATTCTCTCTAGACTCAGTGGAGCCGGGAAAGTTCAAAAGGTTACTGGGCACGGAGGGAGTAAGAGTAACTATTGTTTGAATAGTCAAGATTTATCTGTCAAGGCCTGATCTGTGTTCTAGTATATGGTGTACAGGTGTCCCTTTGTGCAGTGAAATGCATGATGGGATATGTTAGGAGGCTGGGCTAATTTAGATATAAGAAAGGTTCTATAGAATCTGGGTTAGACTTCTTTGAACGCCCCTGAGATGCTTAACCTGTAAACTTCATTTGGACGATCTGTAATAAAGAGCCTCTGAGACCTTTCTGATCTTTCCTCATTTTACACCGAGTGGATACTGGAGCCAGATCGCCGCCTTTAAGTTGTTTTTACATTTTTATATTTTTATTCATACCTCCTCCCCTGCCCCTTCCCTGGCCCCCTCCCCTGACCCTGCCACTAGTAGTGCCTGTCCCCTTTGGTCTCCCCCTTGGTCTACCCTCTGGTCTCCCTCTTGGTCTCCTTTGTGCTCTGCCCCTTCCACTGCTGTCACTGCTATACTCAGGGCTTCCCTCCATAGGAACATCAAATTAGTCCGAGCTTGTATTCTAAAGGAAAAAATAAAATATTTTGGTATTGTGATAAAATACATGCTGTGTTCTTCACATAGCAGGAAGCTTAAAGGTTGTACCATTACAATGGTAAAGGGGTACTTATTTTACTTCACTTATATTGCACAGAAGGCCTACTATAGCAAATAACTATCTTCATCACAATCAAGTTTACTTTGTTCTGAACTGCATAACTACCAACTCATGCACTATACTGCATTGACCATTTCCCTGTAAATATGACTAATGTGTAATATTAGTAATATGAACTAAATCCATATTGTGTATAGTTACCCTTTATTTCTTAATGTATAAACTATTGTGCCTGTGCCCAGGGACAGTAGTTGAAAAGTATTGGCACATTTCACAGAAATATTCATCAGTGTGTACTGTCCCTGTCAAAATATCTACTAAATAAATCGGCACTACATGTAGTATAGTGATTCCCTCTTCGAGTAAAGCAGTTCAAGTTTCTTGACTGTGATGTTAAATGCTGATATGCAAGTTACATAATTTGACAAAAATTGTCAAATTTTAGCAAATTGCTGTCTCATAAGGATATATTCCTATTATTGGAATATGCTGCTTGGCAGATCAATAAAACAGGCTAAACCCCCACAAATCTTCGGAGGATTAGCCTGTTTTGGCTTTGACGGTAACGTCATGGTGCCATTTGATTGTTTATTAGCTTGAGAAGAAATTTGAATCTACTTTGTTGACCAACTGCGTTTGGTGTGATTATTATTTTGAGCTTTTACAAAGTAATAATAACTAACATATTATTCATGAGCGCGTTTCCATAATAATACAATCATAAGTGGATACAGTAAACACAACAGTTCAAAATGGAGATGGAGGGGGAAAAACTAGTTTTCTCCTACACCCGTTTTGCCCTCACAAATAAATAAGTATGTAATTTACTACAGTGCCTTGCGAAAGTATTCGGCCCCCTTGAACTTTTCGACGTTTTGCCACATTTCAGGCTTCAAACATAAAGATATGAAACTGTCATTTTTTGTGAAGAACCAACAACAAGTGGGACACAATCATGAAGTGAAACGAAATTTATTGGATATTTCAAGACTGAGAGAGAGACTGAAATATTTGCCCATTCCTCCTTGCAAAACAGCTGGAGCTCAGTGAAGTTGGATGGACAGCGTTTGTGAACAGCAGTTTTCAGTTCTTTCCACAGATTCTCCATTGGATTCAGGTCTGGACTTTGACTTGGCCATTCGAACACCTGGATATGTTTATTTGTGAATCACTCTATTGTAGATTTTGCTTTATGTTTTGGATCATTGTCTTGTTGGAAGACAAATCTCCGTCCCAGTCTCAGGTCTTTTGCAGACTCCATCAGGTTTTCTTCCAGAATGGTCCTGTATTTGGCTCCATCCATCTTCCCATCAATTTGAACCATCTTCCCTGTCCCTGCTGAAGAAAAGCAGGCCCAAACCATGATGCTCCACCACCATGTTTGACAGTGGGGATGGTGTGTTCAGGGTGATGAGCTGTGTTGCTTTTACACCAAACATAACGTTTTGCATTGTTGCCAAAAAGTTGGATTTTGGTTTCATCTGACCAGAGCACCTTCTTCCACATGTTTGGTGTGTCCCAGGTGGCTTGTGGCAAACTTTAAACAACACTTTTTATGGATTTCTTTAAGAAAATGGCTTTCTTCTTGCCACTCTTCCATAGAGGCCAGAGTTGTGCAGTATAGTTTAGTTTAGTTTTTAGTTTATTTGTTTATTTGAGCAGTACACATAGTGCTCAAAAGGAGTGGACTGAAGCAAAAGCTTATGAGTGCCCACCCCCAAGTGCAATAAAATAAATAAAATAATAATAATAATAAAAAAAAAAAGAACATTTCAGAACATTTCAAGCAGCTACATTCGTATAGACCAACTTACAACTTACAAAAAAAAAAAATGAACTGTTTATATAATTAATTGAAACAACGCACAACTACAACAACAATCTTGTTTCATGTACGATGTCTAGAACAAAGCAGTCAAAAAAAAAAGTGATCCATAATATATTTCTTTCAGATTTTTACCCTTGATAACCGAGAGTTACTTTTATGTTATGAAGGTACATTAATAGGTATTATACTCCGAGATCTTGATACTTCCCAGTTGTCATTACTATTCTCAGTATAATTTTAATTTGGGTGTAATTTTCATAATCATTATTATTATATATTTATTTAATTGAGTTATATGTGAAGTATGCTGTAGCCCTGCATAGTGCGGTGCATTAAAAAGCCAGAGTGTGGGCCAGTTGAAGAAAGCAGTAACTCCCCATCAACAAACCCCCACACGGCTGCCCTAACAGCTGATTTTGTAGAATATGTTCCTATGCTGAGTGGTGCATTAAAGGACAAGGTTTAGAGCCCGTTGGGAGTATACGACTGATTGTTGTCCTATGGACAACTATGCCTCTTGGCAGCATCTCTGATCAGTTTTCTCCTTGTATGAGCTGAAAGTTTAGAGGGACAGCCGGGTCTTTGTAGATTTGCAGTGGTCTGATACTCCTTCCATTTCAATATTATCGCTTGCACAGTGCTCCTTGGGATGTTTAAAGCTTGGGAAATCTTTTTGTATCCAAATCCGGCTTTAAACTTCTCCACAACAGTATCTCAGATCTGCCTGGTGTGTTCCTTGTTCTTCATGATGCTCTCTGCGCTTTAAACTGACCTCTGAGACTATCACAGAGCAGGTGCATTTATACGGAGACTTGTTTACACACAGGTGGATTCTATTTATCATCATTAGTCATTTAGGTCAACATTGGATCATTCAGAGATCCTCACTGAACTTCTGGAGAGAGTTTGCTGCACTGAAAGTAAAGGAGCTGAATAATTTTGCACGGCCAATTTTTCTGTTTTTTATTTGTTAACATTTTTTTAAATATCCAATAAATTTCGTTTCACTTCATGATTGTGTTCCACTTGTTGTTGGTTCTTCACAAAAAAATACAGTTTTATATCTTTATGTTTGAAGCGTGAAATGTGTCAAAAGGTCGAAAAGTTCAAGGGGGCCCAATACTTTCGCAAGGCACTGTAAAATGCCTTTCTTTAACTTGCAGATTTTTAACTTTCTTACCTCTCAAGACATTACGAATCTAAAAAAAAAGATTTGAGAGAGGGCAGGGAGTTCAGCTTCCCCATGGCCTTGTGTATGAAACTGTTCTTCAGTCGACTGGAGCTGGCCCGTAGATTCCGCAGTGTCCTCCCTGAAGGCTGGAGACGGGTGGAGTACCCGTCCTGGTAACACTTTACATGACTAGTTATTACAGTGGTAATAGCTAGTAACTAATATCAGTAAAAGTGGTAGTTCTTGTGTAATTAAAGTAGTAGTTAACCACTTAACTGCCACTCTAGGATTAGGGTTAAGGATTAGGGTTAGGGTCAACAATTATTTACGTCCAAGTCTCAAAGCGTATTGACTGGAGAGCTTACAGTCTATATGCCAGTGCGATACCTAATTTGAAAGCCAAGTTCTTCTAGTTTCTAAAAATATGTGTGAGATCTGTGTGAGTGAAACACAACTTATGTTACAATTGCCGTTCTTAACCCTAATTATGCTCTTTACCACCTGTACCACAAACATGAAAACCCGCGATGAGGCGGTGAAGTGAAGACATCTACCTGGACCTGCGGAGGACCACACACCACCTGGGCACAGCCGGAGCCAAGACAGACATACGGAGGGCAGAGAGTTAGCAAGGGGGGGCTATGACCCTTTTTTGTGGGAGGCAGATCATTACCATAAAAATCCACCATTCCACACAAGCTCCAAATCTGGAATTTGCAATTTGGAATGCCGTTTGTGTCAGAAACTTTGCCTCACTTCCTTTTAGCCGTAACAAAACTACTACTTCTACCAAAAATAGGACGCACTGTACAGTATTACCATGACTTGTGGTTCCTCCCTCTCTTCTGCAGACAATTCGACACACATATATGGCTCTGGTGAATATTGCATGGCACATTCAGCATGGAGATTCCACTTTTTCATAATTAACAATTAGCCCAGCTCTCCACTGCAAACTGCACTATTTGGGGGGGGGGGGGGGGGGGGGGAGTACTTCATTTCTGAGTGCAGGGCCCCGGCAAATGAGGTTAAACAGCACTTTGGATTGGGAATGAAATATGCATGAGTCAAATTTAAATACCCCGGCGAATAGACAGCTCCCAGATTTGGACTTCTATCTGGTAAGCCGTTTTTTTTTTGAGGGTTGCTATTTTTGGAAGGAAAGGCGCGGAGAACGCATTGTGCCATGAGTGAGAGAAGTAGTTTTACATTCATTTAATTGTTTTTCATTTTTTGAGCGAAGGTACTTCAACGCCAAGTGTGAAGTGTAATTGCACTGTCAGGGCAATAACATGAGCAGGTCTAATGTGTGACCGGGGCAGCTGATGAAGGCAGATAAGGAGGAACTCTGGAATAGGCTATATGCACGCAAGCGTCATGGGACGTCCGAGTGGATTCTAAGTAGTCGTTTGCGTATCCTGTCTCCGTTATTTCCCTATGAGGTCTTGTCTAAAAAAATAAATAGCTGAATATTCCATGGTAGACAGTGACCTACTGGTGGACAGTCACAGCATCATGTTAAAAACATCGCGTCAGGGGCAAAAAATTCACTAGAGGAAACGTCCGTGCTTATCACAGTAAGTGTTTTTGTCTTGAAGCTAACGGCTAACACGAATTAAAAATGAAAATAGCTACACGATTTTAAACGAGCTCAAAATATAATCTGCCTGTCTTTAGTATAAATACTTTTTAGACGTTTAATTTTTGTGGTGGTGTTTTTTGATACTAGCCGTTAG
Source organism: Proterorhinus semilunaris (assembly GCA_021464625.1). NCBI lineage: Eukaryota > Metazoa > Chordata > Actinopteri > Gobiiformes > Gobiidae > Proterorhinus > Proterorhinus semilunaris. Next base: position 5,725,802 of record CM038361.1, on the reverse strand, counting down.
CGCTGAGATAAAAAGTCCTACCTCAAAAAACACAATTTACATCCAACGTAATGTTTTTAACACGTGGCGAGTCACTTCGGATCAGTATCTTACTGTCAGTGATGTTTCCTTGAACTATACATTGTTTTAGACAAGACCTCATAGGGAAATAACAGAGACAGGACCGACTTAGGATCCACTTGGAAGCCAAGTGTCATTTGCGTGCATAGAGCCCATTGGAACGACCTAGGAATCATTCAAGTTGGTTGTAAAGTTATCATATGGATATAACCAAATCACCAGACAGTTTTCACTTGGTTGCTCGATGATTGTTTAAGATTGAAAACCACATTCTTCCAGAGCTGTCTGTGATGGTCTTTTAGAATAAACAGTGGTTCAAAGTCAACATGTTTAGGGAGCCACTATGCAGCAATCAGTACCTTATGCTGCGTTTACACATAAGCACGATGCGTTACGAATGTCATTTTTCCGTCATTCGTGACGTTCGTGACGTGACTTAACGCATCTCAATGGGATTCTTAATAGAACGCATCAGTTCGTGACATTCGTGACGTTCGTGGAGAAAGTTTTTGTCTGTCAAAAAATCTTCCACGAATGTCACGAATCGCCCTCTGTTCGTGGCGTTCGCAACGGAGCGTGTCCTTTCGTGAGGAGTAGTGGCGCTTCGTAATTCAGCGTGAGCGCATTCGTAGAGCATTCGTGGAGCATTCGTACAGCATTCGTGGAGCAGAATCACTGTTTTCGGGCTCAAAATTGACAAACACACACTACGCCCAAAGTAAATGTTCGTACCTGCAGTAGCTATGCCAAGGAAAAGTGTCACAAAGTCGGCCAATCCGCGCTCCAATCCACGGACAGCACCTGCCGCTGCCGCTCCGCGGGGTGCTCCGACCTTTCGTACCTGATGTTCGGGAGTTGGAGCCAGACGAGCCCAATGACTCAGGGGAGAGCACGGCCTCTGCTCCGCCTCCAACCCGGTGGAAGAAGATCACTCCACATTCGCCCAATTCTTGACAGATTTCGGACAGAACGCGAATATTCCTAGTGTCCCGTAACAGCCCGTGGCAGCGCGCAACACCACGCAGCAGCGCGGGACGCATATTCGTGACCGTGCGTAATAATTCGTGCCATTAATCGTAACGCGTAGTAACAGGTCGCAACAGTTAGTGGCGGCGCGTGAGACCTCTGCCCCAAATCATCAAATTTCACTCACATTCGTGATCCTTGGCCACGAATGTGCATTTGTGGCATTCGTAACGCATCGTGCTTATGTGTAAACGCAGCATTAAGAATATGTCCCGCTAAAATGAAGACGAGCTTCCTATGAACATATTCTGAAAGTCTAACTGCTTCATAGCAACACTACGCATCTCTGCGCATAGCCCAGATTAACATGTCGATTTGTCCATTGCTCAAGTACTATCACATACAGCGCCCCCTACAGATGGGTTTAGCTATAAATAAGAGAAAAGAGACCAAAGATCCGCACAGGCTTACCAATTTATTTGGCACAAGTGTAACGTTTCGGATGTTTAGCCTTTCATCAGATAATTAATTACAACTAATTGTCCGATGAAGTGCTAAACATCCAAAATGTTTAGCACTGGTCTCTTTTCTCTATGTTACGTTTTTGATCCTGCACGGCACTTCAGTACGGGATGTGCATGTCCTTGTAAGGACCTAAGCCTCTGCGTTTGTGAGTGCCTGGGTCTACCAATTAGCCACTTCTACTGCTCACTTTTACTCTTCCACAGGCTAATTCAAACCCTCGGGTGGTATTTCATGGGGGTAATTTTCAAAGCGTTACATGGGTCCCTGGCTAAAACTGTGCCCCCGATGCATGGGAGAATGGGGCGGTTGGTCATGTACTTTGAAAGCCTTTTGCTTGGAGGTTTTATCTGTGGGAAGGGAGGAGGTCTTGGCTGTACCATCCCAATAGCTTCAGGAGTCAGTGACTGCCCGTTTTGGGGCGTCACTTTTACAGGACCACATCTAGGCCGAATGGGAGGCAAGCGCACATATTCAGGTGTGAGTTTAGCAGGAGAGGCCTGATTGAAAGCAGGCATTGCCTTTAGGACTCTCGGTGGAACCGTGACCTTCTCTGTGGGAACCTTATGAGTGTTCTTTAAGGCAGTTGTGTCAGCAGGCTCAGTTGGTTCCTCAAGGGCAACTGGGGCCAATGAAAATCGCAATGGTGTTTTTTTAGGAGAGTAGTTGGGGGGTTTTGGCGCGTGCTCCGCAACGGTCTGGTTGGGAGATACTCTTAGTCTCTTCAAGTGCAGACTGTCTTTTTCCACAGGGTTAGATGTTGTAGAGCATCCATTTCTAGAACGTGGAACCCTGCTCACACCCTCTTCTTCCTCACAGTACTGTTCTTCCACAATATCCACCTCAAACTCCTGCTGTTGTTGGTCAAGATCTTTTTTGTGCTTCGCTTCATGAGTCGTCATTCTTGGCAATAATTCTTTTTTCTCTCCTCTGAGAACATACATTCTGTTGTCTGTGTCCTCCAGCAGAGGGAACCTGGAGCTTGTCTCACGAGTTACGATTCTTGGTACTTGTATCTGTCCTGGTCTCATGACGTACAAAGAGTCCTCAGTTTGGTTCCTCTTCGAAGGTAACATGATGCGATTATGGGCCAATGCCAGTTTCACCTGCTTGTCTGCCTCTGTCTCCTGCCTCTGGCGTTCAGCTCCCTGTTTCAGGACCTTGGCGTTTGCCTGATTGCAGTGGATCGCCTGCTGTCTCCGCTTCTCAACTGTCTGCTGTTCCGCCTTCTCGCACACAATCTCATTCACTCTCTGTTTCACTAGAAACTGATGCGTTTCGTTTTGCTCAGCCATTTTCTGCTGCTCTTTTAATTGCATTTGTTTTCTCCAGAATAATTCTGTCTCCTGTTTCTCAGTAACCGCATTTCTGGCCTTTATCTTCTGTTTTTGTTGGAAATCAAACTTAGTCTCCTTAAGCTCTCGGATCTCAACTTCTTTCTCCTCCGCCCTCTGCCGCTTGGCCTGGTCACACCTCTCTTTTGCTATGGTGTTGTTGAACTCATTGAAATCGATGGCCGTCTGTCTCCTCTGCGTAGCTTTTTCCTTTTGCTCTTCATTGTGCAGTCTTTCATCCTCCATCTGCTTTAATCGAAACACCTGCCCTTCATTTTGCTCTGTCTTATTTAGCTGTTCTTTGGTTATCTTTTGATGCTCCCAGTAAACCGATAAGTCTTTCATATCGACAGGCTTTCGGTCCTTTACTTCCTGTATTTTTTGGTCACGTTTTGCCTTTGCCTCCATAAATTCTCTCTTCGATTGCTGAGGGATTATGATCATCTTATCCATGTCTGGGGAATCTGTCTCCTCATGCCGCTCCACCATCCTCTGGGACTCAGCCGCTTTGCGTTTCTCTTGCTTGATTTTATGGTTGAACTCCGTGACGAGAATGGCTTCCTGTCTCTTCCGCTCAGCGTTCAGCTGCTGGTCATGTTTGTGCCGAATCGCATCCTCCCTGTAATTTTGCAGTTCCTGATAATTTTCTTTTTCCGCATTTTTAATCAGCTCATCCTTGTGTCTGATCTGTGAGGACCAGTATTCCAATGTTTCTTTAGTAGCGGCAGCGTTATTGGCCGTTTCTTTCTCTCTCTGTAGCTCTTTGGAAATGTATTCAGCGTTCACTCGTTCCGATTGCTCCTGGGCGTCTCTGATAGCCTTAGCCTCCATCTGCTGTTTGATTTTTGACAAATTATCAGAAACTGCATCGTTACGATTTTGCACGCTCTCAAATTTCTCTTGTTTTTGGCGTTTCCGGGCGTTGTATATAGCGTTCCTCTCAGCGTTGACACGAATGCAGTCCTCCTCTATCTGAGCATCAGTTTGGCGCTCTATTTCAATGGATTTGTGCTTCTGGGCCAGATTCCAAGCGCAAAGATTGCGTTCGTGCGTCTTTGGTGAAAATTCATCCTCGTTTCCCTGAACCGGACGCTGAGGGTTGCGTATTTTATCCAACGCTTTCTGCTCTGCGTAATCTCTGCCAAACTGAAGTACACCCTGTAGGGAACGCTGTTTTGAATTTAGTTCCTTGTATACAACTTTCCTCGCGGCGTCTTTTTGCGTATTTGGCTCGCCTCTGAATTTGCCCCGTGTTCCTAATGAAATCTCTTCTTTTACGTCCGCCACGGTTTTTCTCAGGGCCGCCTTGTCATAACCGTTTTGACGTAAAGCGTGTTGTATATTGTGGCGTTCCTCTATACGATTCATTTCGTTTTCAGCACATGCTTTCTGGACATCCGTATAAACGTCTGAACGTGTATATATGGGTTTAGTGTAACGTGCATCCATTTTCTCGCCTTTGGTATGCAAAAGAAAATGTTATCTGTTCTGAAATGACTCTGTCCAGAGACCAGATGTGACGGACTGATGTGTTTGTGGTGATGTGGAAAATATGCCTTGTGTCACTGCGAAAGTGTCACCACGGCAACAGTTCACAACATTCTAAAGTACCCCTCTTTGAAATTGCCCATATATGGTCATGTTCAGTGCAACTCGAGGGGGGAAAAAAACTGTGCCCATATCTGGAATAGGTTGCATTCAGGTGACATCACCACATTCTAATAGTTTAACATTGAGGCGGTAACTATGGTAACTGACAAAATGCAGATTTCCAAGTCTTAGTTTATTGCTAATTTCTCTGTAATTCCTGGGCCAATTCACATGAAACAAAAACTGTGACGGAGTTCAAAGTCCTCTCTCTCAGCACATATGAACTATGGTCTAATTATTTCCACATAAAGGCATGCAAAAGTGGAGACAATATTCAAAAACATGTTTGTGATGTTGGCCAGTAGAAAGGACCTTCACCCGTTGGAGCAAAGTAGTTTAACGAAAAGGAAAAACACGTGCAACCAATTAAATGTTTTTATTTTCTGACACGACACAATCTTCAACTCAATAACAAAGCCACAATTGTCCAGACCTAGCCTGGTTTTACCATACCCTCGTACTTGTTTCATACAGAGGGTCTGGACTTTCTCAATTGAGCTCCGTTTACAAGTGGGAGGGGTGAACTCTGTTTAAAGTTTGAAACGATTGGGTCTGATTTTACCCAATCGCTAGCGTTTGGTTGTGAAGTAATGCGCCCGGCCGAGTCAAGCTATGCTTGACGTCACCTACAACACCCGCCTCCCCCGCTCGCTGAATGGTAGGATGAAATTCAACCGATTGAATCGCAGCCATTGAGATCAAACCCATTTTTTACAGCAGTATTAAGAAACTTGTTTACCTTAATAAATCCTTTTTGTAGTCCCTCTGGGGGTAATACAAGTGTTAATGGGGTCTTTCATCATCCCCCTGGTGTCTCTGGCCAAAAAAACACAATTGCAACTTGCCTGCCACTGGGTCGGAGCACCAATACACACTAATGGAATCACGAAAAAGAATTTAACAGGCTAACGGGCAAAGCTAACTGCAGGCTGGCGCCACTTAAACAGTATTTACAGCCAAGTTTGAGTGAAAAAAATTATCTCCACTGTGTAAATGATTCAAATCATACCAACGCCGCCCAGTAAGTGACTTCCTGTTTCGTTCCAGCACACCATAATAAAAGCACCATCTTATTTATTAGTTCAGCAGTTCATTCATTCAACTTTCTTTCTGTCTAACTATTTACAACACACTTAAAATGTGTGTATTTAATTATATTCTTGTAATGTTGCAAGTACCTGCTGAACTAATCAATGAGACAAGCTGTGTGCTTTTATTTTGGCGTGCTGGATCAAAACAGGAAGTCACTTCTTGGGCGGCGTTGTTATGATTTGAAGTTATGCACAGAGTCAATTGGATGTACAATATCCCTCTCTCCCTTTGTCTTTTCTGTCAGCATAGTATTTACTCTCACAGACAATTAATGAGTAAAAAACCGCAACATGCTACGGCACCTGCAGTAGAGCTTATGGCCTCTAGGGGCATGAGTCCCTTAGTTCTGCTTTAAAGGCAAACATAGAATAAGATAGATTTGCAGGATGTCAGAATAGCCTCCCAGAGCTGCTGTTTGGATGTGAACTGCCTCCCACCCTCATAGATGTTTTGCTTGAGGATGCTCCAGGTTCTCAACATGGTGGCTAGAATCTGGCTTAAATTTACTATATATTCTATATTTACTATAGAAAAAGGAGGCAATCTGTTTCCTCAGTTTTTTAAAAGTTAAGAGTAGCTGCGTTTCCATCACTGGATTTTAATGCGCATTTTGAAGCTTTGCATTTGTAAGGAGTGATGGAAACACCAAATTTCACATTTAAAACTCTTAATTTGCATAAAAAGTTGATCCGCTCGCATGCAGGGGCGGCGCCAGGGGGGGGCTAGGGGGGGCTTGAGCACCCCCTGAGATTGTCAAAGCACCCCCAAAGCACCCCCAAAGATTTATGCCTCTTAATCATAGGAGAACTAGTTATCTCTACAGACATTCATAGTGCATTATAGGCTGTTTCATGTGAAAAGGAGTATGTGGGACAAATAATAATTTTAACTAAAGGAGAGGGCCTGGGCCGCCCAGGCTAAGACCCATTTTTACGTTAATACGGCCGTGCATCAGAACGCATGGTCAGCGACGCTCCATGTCGGACTGAGCGTGACTCCATGTTCATTATAGTCATGACATTTACCATCGATTTAATCAATCATTATGAGACAATATTAAGTTAGGCTGTAAATAAAATAAAATCCAAAAAGCTCACATTCGCGCAGACCAATTTCCCGCGCCTGAAGTGTTGTTTGTCCTAATGTCCTTACTGTCCGAATGCTATGGTGGCCCAAGTAAATAAATGTGAGCAAAATGGAGCGTTTTTTGGTCCCAATGCTGCGTTTACACATAAGCACGATGCGTTACGAATGCCACAAATGCACATTCGTGGCCAAGGATCACGAATGTGAGTGGACTTTGATGATTTGGAGCAGAGGTTTCACGCGCCGCCACTAACTGTTACGACCTGTTACTACGCGTTACGATTAATGGCACGAATTATTACGCACGGTCACGAACATGCGTCCCGCGCTGCTGCGTGGTGTTGCGCGTTGCTGCGTGGTGTTACGGGTCACTAGGAATATTCGCGTTCTGTCCGAAATCTGTCAAGAATTGGGCGAATGTGGAGTGATCTTCTTCCACCGGGTTGGAGGCGGAGCAGAGGCCGTGCTCTCCCCGGAGTCATTGGGCTCATCTGGCTCCAACTCCCGAACATCAGGTACGACCCAGGAGGAAGAAAGGTCGGAGGAACACTTTCAGCACCCCGCGGAGCGGCAGCGCCAGGTGCTGTCCGTGGCTTGGAGCGCGGATTGGCCGAGTTTGTGACACTTTTCCTTGGCATAGCTCCTGCAGGTACCAACATTTACTTTGGGCGTAGCGTGTGTTTCTGTCAATGTTGAGCGTGAAAACAGTGATTCTGCTCCACGAATGCTGTACGAATGCTCCACGAATGCTCTCAGGCTGAATTACGAAGCGCCACTACTCCTCACGAAAGGACGCGCTCCGTTACGAACTCCACGAACAGAGGGTGATTCGTGACATTCGTGGAAGATTTTTTGACAGACATAAACTTTCTCCACGAACGTCACGAATGTCACGAGCTGATGCGTTCTGTTAAGAATCCCATTGAGATGCGTTAAGTCACGTCACGAACGTCACGAATGATGGAAAAATTACATTCGTAACGCATCGTGCCTATGTGTAAACGCAGCATTAACGACCTCGAGTGGAGTCTACGGAAAATGAGTCGGGGAATGACGTTTGTACAAACTCAAAATCTATGCCAAACACCTGTGAGGAAATCTCTTCGAACTCGGAGGAGGAGGAGGAGGAAGGTAAAAGAGTGCCACCGCGGGCCGAAGCTAATGAGGCGACCGATGCTAATGAAGCTGCAGGTTCTAATGTGGTTTCGGGTACTGCTGGTCCGGAGTCTCAGTCTTGTACTGATATCAGCGCACATCCACAAAATGGTCCCAGCCAACCACTCCTACAGAAATACCCCACAAGACAATATGTAGCGCAGCAGCGCAGTTTTAATAAAGGCTGGTTTGATCTATATTCATGGCTCGAGTACAGTGTTACCAAAGTTATTATTTTGATTATATTATTATGCTTGATGCAACTCTTGCATGCAGCCAGGGTGTGTTTAAAAGGGGACATTCGTAAAGATGACATGCTGTTATGGCACACTGGAACACACATGTCCTTCCCACGCGGGTCACGTAAAAACAACTCCGCGGTGGCTCTTCTGTGCGATGTGCCTCATGGTAAACAAACGCGGATCCGGAGCGCATCCTCCTGTCCTCCACCGCGCGCAACAGTTCCACCGGCTGCTGACGCTTTTGCAATCCACTCTGTAGGATATTTTCCCATGCGCTTGCGGTGGAATACACGCGTACATACGTTATTATTGGATTATGTTGCCCAATACAACTGACTGCGCACATAACTGCATGTTATGTTGAGCACCCCCAGGCAAGACCTCAGCACCCCCTAAGCACCCCCTATGACAAATGTCTGGCGCCGCCGCTGCTCGCATGAGGTGGTTTTTGATGTGTGCGCATAAGCGTAAATGCGCATTTTGGAAGATGGAAACAGTTTTTTCGCATAAAGTTTGATGTAGCGAATAAAAAGTACACGGGCCTGTTGGCGTAAGAGTGGAGAGGAAAAGTAATCCATCAGTAGCAGGTCGTCTCTAGTCCAAAAATATTACCCAGATGCAGGGGCTCAAACATCGCTGTCTCTGCCACAGCATTTAAGCTAACAACAGTGCACTGTCTGCAACTATGGACCAAGTTAGCCAACAAAAAACCTGTCCAGAGACGCAGACGCCGCCTGATCCTCATTAGAAAACGTAGTAAACTCACTCTGGGATAGTTTTTGTTTATCCAGCCTTTACAGGTCATGCAAGACTTCAGAGTGTTAGCAGCAGATACTTTTGCTTAGCTTTAGGGTGTAGGTCGCCTAAATTAACAATTTTTCATGGAATTATGAGTAAAAACAAGCAGCTAATTCCAACATGGTAAATTAATTTGGCCAAAAACTATACTAAAAAGCTCGTACTTCAAGTGAAATAAAAAACGCACAGTGCGCCCACTGCTGGGTAAATGCTGCAATTGCGCCATGCAGCTGCCTGCTGTAACCATGGTTACCAAAGCCACAATTCGCAAAAACTCTTGGATGGAAATGTGTGAAAATTCACTTTTGTTATATTCATTTATTATGCACATTTTCTCTGATGGAAACACAATTAGTAAAACAACATACTCACCATGTGGATGAAGTTCTTTGTTTCAGGTTTGGTCCATTCTTCAATATTAAACTCCTTCACTGATCTGAAATGAATGAATTGCATTAAGGAAAGAGACATCAAGCATCAAAAATCACCAACATGAACTGCAATATGTCTGATGATATAATAAAGAAGTTGAATTGATGGCTAAAGTTCGGCAACAGGCGTCTATTTTAGTTTTTGTAAATTAGTCCTACATGAGTACTACATGACACTGTTCTGCAGAGGGATATATTCAAGATGTTACACAATCCAACGAAGGATAAAGGACAACTATTGACACTAAAGCATACATACAGGTCTCAAGTAAAATCAGAGAAACCCCATGAGCTCTTCCTTAAATGCAACAGCACAGCTTAGTGGACCAGGTCAGGTAAGCACTCTCTTATTTTTGTACAGTATTGCTAAAAAGAAAAGCATTGCTTCGGTTCGCTAAAGTTAGCCAACACTAGCTAAAGCTAACAGGTGCCATAATGATAATAGGCTACAAGCAGGACCGAGACAAAATTCAGAGTACATTCATCATAAAGGGAGACAAAAAACGTGAGACTGTAGGCTTGTAAAACGTCACCGCCACAGTTAAAGTTACAGCTCCAGTGCCAGTTTGTGTGACGTCATGTGACTGTCAGTAGCTAGATGTTAGCAGGCTAAGGTGTTAGCCTAGCGGCTATGCTTGTTTATTTGGGGGCAGTGCTCAGGTGGTGTTTTCCAGGGCTGCCTACTTTTCACCAAACCTTGGAGTGAGACATTGGTCGGTCCTGAGATGTCCAATCAGAGGCGAGAGATCGTTAGAAAGACAGACAGACCAGCCAATAGCGCAAGAGGAGCTCCCTCACATACACACACACTGTAGGCGAGCTGCCGACAGACACACAGACAAAATGAAGCGTCTGCAGCCGCTCGCTGCAAAAAGTCAGGGATATTTTTTGTTTGAGCGTGTGATATGACTCAAATGTGTGTGTCACACGGTGAAACCGTGAGAGTTGGCAGCCCTGGTTTTCGCTTTGGGAAGGGAATGAACCGGACTCCCCCAGACACACTCTTGTGGTACGTAGTGTCTGATTTACATCCTCCATAGGCAGATCGCTTCACCTTTTTGCTTCTTCCACTTTGTCTGGTAGGCTTTTTGGTGGTTAGCAGTAACAAAAAGTGCATCTGCTCAGTGCTGGTATGCCCCATTTTGCATTGGAGGTTGGCGGCTAGACAGACCTAGCTTCAGCTTTGGGGCGGGGTTTTGCGAAAGGTCAATTAAACACAATAAACACGCAAATGCATCCATTACTACATATGTTTAGCTACCAAATCGATGGTAAAATTGGCAAAAATGCGATGCGAAAAAAGTGATGACGACGACAACACCACAAGCAAAAGGATCCAATTAGATCAGTTTTGTTGGTCTTAGCTTTCAAATGAGACGTTACACTGGGCTAATGCTCTCCAGTCAAACCTTTAGATTTGGGTAAAGCCAAACTGGAGAGAATGCACTCGGTTAAGGTGGGGGTTAAATAGAGATGTAACGATTCATCAAAAATCGATTTAAAATCGATTTAATTTGCGTAAAATGTGAATCGATGTAAAAAATAAAAGAATCGATTTTAAAGCCACCCTCAGCTACTCCATTTTGCGTGACCGAAACAGACCAGAACATAGCTTGTTGTTTCTAACAACGTTAATTTTTTCTCAAGACAAGCTCCACACCTCCCCCGCCTCACCCCCAACACACGCCACACCATGTAAACACATACACGTGGAGGCATCGAAGCAACAGACACAGCTGAAGTTAGCAGCTACAGATAAACGGGGGTCAGCCCTATGTTCCCCGCTACCTATTTTCCCCAGTACCTATGTTCCCCCACTTCTATTGATTAAGATTAGGCACCAGCCCACTATCCTTAAGGTTAGTGGCTAGGGCAGGGTCAGGGTCAAGCTGATTGATATATGTATGACATTTCACTCTCATGACTTGTGATTGGGTGAAGTACCAACTCGCCTACGGAAAAAAAACATCGCACCGCACACACGCACCCGGGGAACATAGGACCCGGGGAACATAGGACCCGGGGAACATAGGTACGCACCCGATAAACGTTAGCGGCTAACGCTGAGTTTAGCATTTTGACAGAAGTTTACCAAAGATCGTAAACTGACAAACATCTGACCAACCTGCTCTGATTCTGCTAAAATCCTTATCAAATGTTTGTCAAATAGTCCAATACCTACAGGAGCTGTCATGTCTGTTTCCTCCTTATGTTTACAAAGGCTGCATCGGAGGCAGTGAGGCTTCAAGGGTGGAAAAAACTGCACTGTAAAATTAGTTCTAAATGATAGTATTATGTTCAAACTGCAAAAAAAATAAAAAAAAGGTTTGGTAAAATAAATATAATTTCAAAATGTTTGCTTTGCTACACATCTTATTTATGCTGAAAACATGTAAATTTACAAACACTGTCAAAATGATTATAGTAAATTTTCATGTCTTGTAATTTTTTGTAATGTAAAATTCTCTTACTGAGACAGTTGCAATTTGTTACAAGGACAAAAATACAGATGTTAAAACAAAAGAAACATTCGTATGAAGGAGTCATTATTTTCTTTAAAAAAAAGGGTTAAAAAAAATCAGAAAAAAATCGAAATCGGGAACCTCAAATCGGAAATCGAATCGAATCGGGGCTTGAGTGAATAGTTGCATCCCTAGGGTTAAAAGATTAATCGACACATCTCGCCTAAACTTTGTGTAATAGAATGTAAATATAATGATAACAATATATTTGACGATATAATTGACAAAATATGGAGTGAATTAACTCAAACTAGAGCCGGGACTTCTTCCGATTCATTCTGATTTGATTAATTACCAGGGCCGGAACTTAAACACATTCATTTTGATTAATTAGTTACAAAGATTTGAATGCGTTATTTTTTTTTTACGCAGTTAATCGCATTTTCACAAATCTGAAGCGCATGCTTCTGGTGCGCCCGTGGATCTGACGCACGCGCTACATCCATCAACAACAGTGGCTCATTCACTATATGGTAGCGCACAGATTCTGTTGGCGTTTCGGACAAAAAAGCCCGCCCCTCGCCCTCGCCGTGTGTCGTCACTTGCAGGGTGCAGAAAGGAGTGAGCCCGGCGAGCAGAGACTCCGGCAACGATGTGTTTCTGCGATAAAGACCGACCAAATTCAAAAGACAGTGGAATATCTCTGGATAAATATCAGATTTAAACCCCTTCTTTTTTTATTTATTTTTCTTCTGTGCAAGCAGGCTACGCTACAACTCATCGCCGTTCATCCAAGATGCAAAGCCTGAGCTCTTTCCTCGCAGAGATGATTCATTTTCATTTTTTAAACACCTGCCTCGAAAGTCTCTGTAAGCCATGTTTACGCTGCTGTATGGGCGTGGCATTAGCGGCCCGGAATTAACAATCGCCAAATCCTTCCGCAACAAAACAAAATTCAAAGCACTGTTTGTTTCAGGAGTTCTGTAGGGTCTATTTTAAGCGTAGACGTCGTCCCTCGACTGTGCAGTGTCTCAACCAATGGGTTTCAGTCATAGGACAGCTATGCAATTATCATTATTGGCTTTGAACACGGTAACCTCCATCTGGGGACGCAGATAGGTCACTTCCATCTCCCTCTTCGCGGCAGCTCTCAGAGAAGCTTAAAGATGGCTTTGTGCAGACCTCTGGCACTGCACCGCTGCTCGACTTTGACTTGATTTCTCTTGGCACCAGTCTGGGGCGAAGGAGAAAGCAGACGAGCAACAGCCTCCGCGGAATCCTCCCCGTCTCCAGGCTCTAAAAAGAATACATCACAAAATCTACAGTGAAGCAACGAAATTGACTACACTGATGAGGGGAGGGCCGGGCACATATCGCAACGGTAATTTAGCATGATACCGGCGCTTATAACGGCTGGCCGAGCACGCATTTGGTCATCGGAGCTGGGAGCGAGCAGGGGTTGAGTCACGCGCCGGCTGGAAGTACGAGCGCCATCGCCCCGGGAGAGGAGGGTTTAATCATAGAGACCCCATGTCTGCAGTTATGAGAGGACAGAGGGGGGAGGGGAGGTCAGAGGAACGGTTAGAGGGGTGAGGGAGGAGGAAAACAAATGGAAGGAGTGGACTTTTCAGGTTTGCAAACCTTGTGTCCCCAAGAGTCCTCCCATACCGCCCAAAGTCCCTAGCAAGTACGTCCACAAGGGTCTAAAACAGGGGTGCCCGAACTTTTTGTCTCCGAGGGCCAAAGTGAAAAAGTGCCTGCGGGTCGCGGGCCAAACGCGGCGATGTCAAGCGTGAAACACATAACTACAAATAATAACAGTTACTGTATTTTATTTTTGGGTGTACATTTGCATATGATTCTGTCTATGCAAATGGCATGCTACATTAAAACAAATGTCATCTATGGCAAAAGCCTAGTTTTAGTAGAAAATCAAAAATTGTAGCAATGTAGTGCAAAATGTAAACAACACAACCTGTATCTACAGCCCCTACAGTGACTTTACCTCATTCATTTGTTCAACTTACATAAAATGCCACATTAGATCATTTTAAAAGTATCAATTCAGCATTAATTCTTTTACAAGTCAATTTTTAACACCTTTGTTGACTTTACAATAAATGTTAAAAAATGGGAGTTGATGTGCTATAACGCTCTGTGATCGATAAACACCAAGACACCATAAAAGTGTTTCCTTAAAGCTACACCGCGTAGAATTTTACCCCAAAAATAAAATTGAAATACAAGCTTTTATTTTACGACAGATATTTTCAGCATTGAAAAATACCTCAAACAAACATGTGATTTGCAGTGAGCGACTCAGATCTCCCAAGTCATGACATAACTTTACCGGGAGTGGGTACGTCTCCAGCTTGTTTCCATGGACACGTTGACTAAAGTCAGCAGAATTTGAGAATTAAACAGGTTAGGTTCCCATCTGAATGCATTCTTTGATTACCCACTGCAGTAATAGCATGTTCTGTGTCGAGCTGGTCATTAGGAGCATGTTTTGATGGCAACAGTGTAGTCCAAAATGTTACGCAGTGTACCTTTAACCTTGCGAAAGGAGTGAAACAGCGCCCTCAATTTGACGCTGGTGGCCAAAACGTGTACTGCATCCATATTTCCCATTGGGAATGAATGGGAGAGAGTTCGTATTAACCATTATGCGACGCAAAAGTAGGTCACTCTCTGGCGGGCCAACTTTGGGCACCCCTGGTCTAAACGCAGCCGATGGAGAGTCACGTGACCAGTGGAGCTCAATGGCCGTTGGTTGCTCTGCTTTATGACCGCGACGCCAGGGGCCGCCATTGCTGTAGTACCGCTATATGTGGGCGGCAAAACAAGCTAGTTTTCCATTAGATAGCACTGCACTTTACACACGTTTTAAACAACTGTAAAGCCTGGTTTCTAATTTTCTGGGAACTTTCTACTGCTAGATATTCCTCCTGTGATAACTCTGGGTTAGTTACATTTAAAGAAACCAGGCTGGTTTCCGTATATTTTAGAAATCCCACATACTAAGCAGCAGCACAGGACTGACACCTGAACACTATTTTGTTGTACGCTTGCACAATGACAATAGAGCACTTACTTACTAAATGAGGGCCGGACTTTGATTGACAGGCCGTTAGCATCAGAGCTAATGGCGCGTGCGTAGTTACGACCGAACTATGCGCCCTGCGAGGGCCGAGTCTACAGTGAAAATCCTGCCCTTTTTAGGAACAAGCTCCGTCACAGCAGGGGAGGAGGAGTCTGTAAATCTGCCATGATTTCCCCTTCAAACGTGGTCATTGTGGTAAACGGGGAGGAGTGAGGAGACGGAGTCCATGATCTATTATGTCTATGGTGGAGCTCCAGAACCTCCACAGGAAATGACGTCACCTCCACTGTTTTTTACACATTTATTTAAGTTAAATAAATAAAACGCCCTTTGTAAACTCCAATATCCTTTGCATTCATTTCATTAATTTAAAAAAATAACTCCCCTAATCGCTTTCCCTACATCGGAAAACAGGCACATGGTTGGATCTACAAAAAATAACATCTTGGGGCCTCAGTCTTAACTTATGCACCACTTGGATTAATAAACTTGACCGGAAAAAAAAAACAGAAAAGAAAACAGTTAAAACAAATCTGCTTCCAAACTTTGACAACTTTTATTTTACAGTGTGTTATATTCCAAAAAATGTATGTTTAAACACGATTCATGATTTTAAGGCTTTACAGAGCATTACATCCTAATAGTGTTTCTTATATCGCTGCAAATTACAAACAATGTTTAAATGTATGGTTTTATTTTGTTGACATTCGTAACAAAGATTTTTTCAGAGGGGATTTTGTATTTTGTTTAGGATCATCTGTTTTTGGGTTCAAAGCTCAATAAATCAGGCTAGGAATCAGATATTAAAAATTCACTCTGAAAAAAACCTACGAAATATTGTAAAGTTTGGAGTCTGTAGGAGCGACTAAAGAGGAGATGTTGTTGCATGAAAGGAACGAAAACCTGGTTTAGAGAAAACCGTCCCTAAAGTCTTATAACGTGTGCACATTATAGCGTCATTCCGAGCACCTTCCTCAGGACATGTGGATATAAAATATGTTAATATTTGTGAATGCATAGACGTGGGAACCTGGCTTTTGCAGCGCGATGCCGGAGATACTTCCTGGATAACTCCAGCTCCCTCGCGGACAAAACATCATGAAATGAAATAAGCATCGTACAGGGTAAGGCTTTTTTTTTTTTAAACGAAGATGTCGACGGAGAAAACAAACTAGCAAAAATACATCTCCACCTCCGGGCGTCTTAAAAGAGGGGTTTGGCCTGCCGCATGTTGAGCGCACAGGTGCGTCCGACGTTGGCCCCCTCCAGGAGCAGGTCGGAGACGCGGTCCAGGCCCACGCAGGTGGTCAGGGGGCTGATCAGGCCGTACAGTCCGCCCAGGGTCACGCTGATGGGCCAGCCAAAGAACAAGAGGATCAACAGCCACAACAGGGTCCACAAGCAGCAGGACGGGGAGGCCATCCTGTAGTCCTGGGGCGAGGAGTACTGTGGAGAGGAAGAGGAGTTAATGGTGTTAGGACACTTTTACTGTACATATTCAACACTAAAGAAAGATACAAGAACAATTTTACATTCAGGCAGGACACTGCAGGCGAACAAATAAGAGATAGCAATTTGAAACTTTTTGAGCCAGGTTTGTTATATAACTTTAGTTACAAAGATTTTTTTCAGAGGGGATTTTGGATCTTTCAGTTGTCATAAAATAAGGTAAGATAAGATGATCTCACAATGGAGAAATTCACTTGTTACATTTGGCTCTCAATAAGATCACTCAGGGTGTGCAAAATAGACAGGAAATGTGCAAATACTTAAATAGTAAAAAGAGGTGTCTTAGACCCAGAGAGAGAAACCTTTACCCAAACTACAGTCATTGTCTTTTAATCCTTCCTCACAGGTGAAGAACCTGGGTGTGATTTTTGACTCTGAGCTGATTTTAATTCCACACATTAAGAATATCACAAAGATAGGTTTTTACCATCTAAAGAACATAGCCAGAGTCCGCCCCATTCTCTCTCGGGCCAACACGGAGACGCTCATGCATGCTTTTATCACCAGTCGTATCGACTATTGTAATGCCCTGCTTTCTGGTCTTCCCAAAAAGAGTATCTCAGGTTTACAACTTTTACAAAATTCAGCAGCTCGTGTCCTGACGAAGACCAGGAGGCGGGACCACATTACACCGGTTTTAGAGTCGCTGCATTGGCTCCCCGTGTGTTTCAGGATCGATTTTAAAGTTCTTTTAATGGTTTTTAAATGTCTTAATGGTCTTGGTCCTTCTTATCTTTCAGAACTGATTTTACCTTATGAACCTTCACGGCCCCTTCGCTCCTCTGGCAGGGGTCTCCTAGTTATTCCTAAAGTCAACAGAAAGACTCACGGCGAGGCGTCTTTCCAATATTATGGCCCTCGCCTCTGGAACGACCTGAGGAGGAGCTCAGGACCACAGAGAACGTTCATGTTTTTAAGAGCAGGCTCAAGACCCACCTTTTTAGCTTAGCTTTTAACTGATATTTATTCTTGCAAGGCCTATTTATTTATTTGTTATTAATATGTGTGTATGTGTATATATATATGTATATATATATATATATAATTATTTTTATTTTATATCTTATTTTTTAAATGTATTCTCAGTCTTATTTTAGTGGTCCTAATATTCTTACTTTTTACTTATTTAAAAAATTTGTATGCTCTCCCAGTTTCCTCTGGAGGAGCCCTCTGCCTCGGGAGCAGTCATTGGCTGTGGCTGCTGGGGCGCTGTCCTGTGGGTGTCTGGATGGAGGTGTTTCTCCCGCGCCTCCTCTGGGCGCCCTGTGTTGGTGCCCTGTGGCTACGGCCGAGGTGCTGCTTCCGATGCAGACGGCTCCTTGGATGGTGTTTCCTTACCTGGTTTATCTGTACCCAGCCATATCTCAGCCTTATGTCCATTGCGTCCATTGTTTTACCTTGAGTGTGTGTGGTGTGTCTCTAGGAAGGTGGAGGAGAATGTTTTAAATCTGTAAAGCACTTTGTGTTACATGAAATGTATGAAAAGCGCTATATAAATAAAGATGGATGGATTGATTATGTACAATGAGTATAAGCAAAAAACAGATTGAAAAAAATCCCATTTCTTCTTGCTCTTTGGGTTCAAAGGTCAATAAATCCGGCAGGAATTAGATATAAAAAAAAAGTCCCTCTGAAAAAACCTTTAAAAATACTATCAAGTCCAAGACAAGTTTGGAGTCAGTAGGAGCGACTAAAGCGGAGATGAAAGAGTGGAATGAAGACCTCATTTTGCAAAAGCGGGCCCTAAAGTTCTTAACAGTGACACATTTGAATGAAAAATGTTTTCTCCCACATGTACACGGGACCAGACCAGTTCCTTTGCCTTTAAAAAACTGCGACAGTGGACGTTTTCACCTTTTTGGCTAGCTATATTCATTGGCGCTAATGGCTGATCACAAACAACTGTGGAAAAGCACGGGACTGAAGGGGAAAACATCATGTGCCTCTGTTTAGCAGCTGTCCGTTTGTGATCAGTGCAGTTAGTCACACAGCTCTGGATTCCAACAATAATGTTTGGAGGATCTGCAATTTTACAATATCGGGTTCAACTCCAATGTTTACAAATGTGTGTAAAAGAGGGAAACATGTAGGAGAAATTATAACAAAAATAAGGAAAGGTTTTTGGAAAAAAGTAGTGCAAAAGTGGGTAATTATTGGGTTAAAAAAAAATGGAGGGAAATAGGGAAAATATTAGTAATACAAATTAGGGGGGAAAAACAAGAGAAATTGGCGCAAAAATAAGAAAAAATATTTATTTGCGCTGAAACAACCACGACACTTCCTTTAATAACAACATAAAAACTTGGAGGTTAAGCTCCAACCATGAGAAATGTGGATTTTTACCATTTTTTAAGTGGTCTTAAACCTTTGATCGGGACTGTACTAAGTAGAAGTAAGAAGTACCATTTGATAAAACAACACTAAGAAGTACAACTACATCAACAAGTTTGTCAGTATGCTCGAGTAACCAACGACTCGCCTCTGATGATAAACAATGACATTTGGACAAAACCACCAAACCTTTGGCATAAAAACCTCCCCCTGGTGCATCTTTTTACCCAACTCTACCTTAAGCAGCGCGTGTGGTTAGTCCAAACGTCACAGCTCAGCCGCAGCGGTTAAAAGAAGCCTTCGCAAAGTAGCTATTAACCTAATGAATACCTGTCGGGTGATTATAAAAGACATGTCACCTTCGAACTTCTGCAGAGGAGAGGAGGAGAGCTTCTTCTGAGGAACTGCAGGTCTCCGGGGCTGTGGGCTTTCTCTCGGTCTTCTCAGTCCTGTGCAAAAAAAAAAAATCTAATAAAAAAATTAGCCGGCAGTTAGTGTGTAATTTCCTGCAGCAGCGGTTGGATTCCTGTCAGTAATAGGGAGGGAAATGCATTGAGCGCGTTCGCAGGATTACACAATGTGGACGTTCATGTGACTGCAGTGAGTTCCCCGTCACGCGGCTTTGGGGCGTGCGTTATGGTCATGAGCAGAAGTGGTTTTGAGTAATGCGGTCACTGTCGGGGGATGAAGTTGTGAAGTGTGATTGGGGAATATGATGAAAGGGGGACGATTGTTCTGTTGAATCAGTCCAAGAGGCCCCCCAAACAACACTGTGTTCAAAGAATATGCATTTGTCTTCATACATTTCAACAGCAGAGCAACCGGGCCGAGCGAGTGGCAGCTCTGCCGTGATGGGGCCGTGTTTTAACTGTTATCTTCTTGAACAATGTTTACGAGGACATAAACATGCCACTGTCAATCAGTCGTCTTTCATTTGTTGAGATATTGTTACATGGTGTAGTACTGCATAATTCTACTTCAGTATTCAAAATGGCCACCATAACAACAAAAGTCACATGACTGAAAAGCATGTGATACCAACTGAAATCTCAGCCAGGAGGAGATGTGAATCAGACTAAGAACATTTAGCAATTAGAAAAATCACCACATAAAAGGTGTTAAATCTCTTCTGGAGACTAATAGAACCGATGTAACGTCATTGTCCCAGTTGGTTTCCATTCATGTGCTTTTTATGTTGGAAAGTGTCATCAAATACAAACAGTCTTTCTTACATCACTGATGAACAGCCAACCCGTCTCCCCCCAAATGTGGACAGACAGGCACCAGGACAAAACGGTATAAAGTTAATACGCTTCAGCAACATTTGGCCGAGGCGTAAAAAAGGGTTCTGATTGAGCAAAGCCTATGTGATTTTTGGTTTAAAACTGTCCTTAATCAGCTCACAAAACTTAAGACACAGGGTTTCTACAGGTGGCAGCAGGTCATAATTCATTCAGGACTTTTAATGCCCCGCGGAGACCCTGTAGTACACCACATTTGTTGTAAACCAGTGTTTTTATTAAACAAATGCGTAAAAAGTTCATTTCAAACTCAACTTTTTTTGTGCGTGAAGGGTGTGTGATCAACCTTCAGAGGCCGCCCGAGGGAATCCCAGAAATCTGTTCCCATCACATCAACAAATCAGATTAAAAACGTTTAACTCGTGACGATGTGCTGCCATTGAGAGATCAACGGGCCAATTTAGGACCCGTTCAAATCCGCGTGGCAACAGTCGGTAACAAAAACAAATAAGTTACGGAGAAGACACACCACCTACAGAGGTATTAAGACTTAGAATAGAGTAAATATTGAGTCAGTTACCTTCGGGTGGAGGAGTCTGGGGGAGCGGATGGATGAGTGCTGGGTGGTGGCAGGGGTGGACCAGCCTTCTGTCTCTGGGGCGCTGTAACGTCAGCCTGTGAGTGACTCTGTGGAGCGACTGTTGAACTTTTGTCATAATATGACAATAATATTTGTGCAGACTGTCTATCCGTATGTTTTGCTCATGCAGGTGTTTGCGCGACTGCCAGATGCCTCCCAAGGACTGTTCTCACCAAAACTGACTTAAGTGTAGTCTTCCTTGGCGCCGCACTTTGGGACATAGACCTTGATAATGTACTGGTATAAAAAAAAATGTAATGGTACCCTGCCATATTCCCCTGTTTAATATACGGTTCTATTATTCCATGTCCTCCCTCATGTGTGTCGTACTGCGTTACCTTTCTATGAATAATACATTCTACAACACAACGTTCTCACCACCAGATTCCATTCAAAACATGGCTGACTAATGTTTTATTAAAGGGTGTGGTCAAAGACAAAAGGTCCCGTCATGCCATGATGTATTCGGCTCATACATGAAGTCGGACCACTCTCCAACAAAATATGGCAAAATATCATACAATTATTATTCAGTTTTACTCTTAAAAAGGTCAGCATTATTTTACAGAGAGACTGGAGGATACTCGTGTAAAAAGAGGCAGCAGTACAGTCCACTGAGGGAAGCTGCAGCAGGTTTAATGCGGCTCAGTATAACATTTAATGAAATCATCAACTCTACGGACATAAACTAATCCATAAACGGAGTCCACTATCCCAAGCTTTTGGTCACTTTTTATTTCATTTGACAATCAGCCTTATAATCACGGTTTTAAGTTTAGGATGCATTCGTGAAGAATGTAATGAGAAGATCACACGGCCATCTGATCCGATCCTCTGATCCGTTATAAAAGCAACAAAAAAAAAGTTTTTCTTCAGTATTAATCACAAAGGCTGCAACTCACAGACAGAGCAGGGGCAGGGGCGGAGCTGACACGGGCAGCGGAGGGACTGGGGCCTCACATTGACCGGGCTGAGGGGGCCTCACTGGGAAACACAGGATCTGACAGTACTTATTTCGACAGAATGCTTAGTTAATAGAATAATTCATGAAAGTGGTCTTATAGCAGCTATTAAAAAAAAATGTCTTGATAAACTTTTCTTTTTTCTAGACTGTTCTGAAAAGCTATACAAGAATTGAAAAATGTGTGGACGAAATGCATATATATTTTTATTTTATTAAAAAAGTACAGAACTTAATTGACAGATTGTAGAAAAAAACACATGTATTTTAGCCATTTGTTAGAAAATGAGTCATCCCTTAACCATCACAGTCCTACTAAAGACATACGGTCTACTGCGCCTCCACGCTCTCCTCGCTGTCGCTGTCGCTGTCTCGTCCGGGGTGCTCAGGCATCTTGGCGTGTTCTGTGACGTCCATCTCCTCAGTCTCCTCTTCCTTCTTTTCCTCCTCAGCAGGGTTTGGCTGGGGGACCTCCTTCTCATCTGGGACCTCCTTCTCCTCTGAAACCTCCTTCACCTCTGGGACCTCCTTCACCTCTGGGACCTCCTTCACCTCTGGGACCTCCTTCACCTCTGGGACCTCCTTCACCTCTGGGACCTCCTTCACCTCTGGGACCTCCTTCACCTCTGGGACCTCCTTCTCCTCTGGGACCTCCTTCTCCTCTGGGACCTCCTTCTCCTCTGGGACCTCCTTCTCCTCTGCTGTGTCCTGCTCCATGGGCGTCTCCTCCGGTTTCTCCTGCCCCCGTGGTTCTCCTGAAGGCTCCGCGGGCGTCTGGGTCTGTTTGGGAGGCTGGGCTAACTGCTGCTGCTGTTGGGGAAGAGGAAAGAGCAATTGTATTCGTTTGTTACTTGAATTTATTTTTTCAAAAATGCATACCATGTCTTAATAATCACATCATTGTTTTATTGTTTGCGGTTTAAAGCCACGTTGCAGAATATTCCAGGTTATGCGTGACAGAGTGAAAATATAAACGGACATGGCTGCGATACCAAACCTGCACCTGATGCTCAGCTATAGACACCAGAAATTAGAGAGGCACTGATCCATCTTTTTTGCTTCAGATACCGATACTGAATGTTCCTCTTTTCTCTAGTGTGAGATCAATAACCTGGTCATTCCGAATGTCCAGCTGATCTCAGTGGATGTTCCTGATGTTCAGCTGCTTAGCGTTTCTGAACCTAGACCTGACCATCTGCGGCAGCCCAGGATCAGAACAGTTAGTCACATCCACGTGGACCCTTTTTAGGGGGTCTGGCAGTGTATAATTTATACATGCGTTTCCAATGACATCACGCATGGTTCCGGCCGCCATTTTGAATACCGAAGTAGCATTATGCATTACTACAACAGGTAACAATATCTCTACTCTAAGAAAATGAAAGACAACTGATTGACAGTGGCATTTTAATGTTCTCTTAATCATTGCTCATGAAGAGAACAGTAAAAACACAAGCCCAGAGACGCACGTTTATGTGATATAACGCGGCAGACGTAGCAGCGCTGTCAGTCGAGCTACAGCAGGATTTACTAAAGATTTGCTTCACTCCTCGGATGTTTAGAGTGTGGTTCAGGGCTTTCTCTTGGAGCGGTCAGAGCTGAGCTGTTGAAGCTAAATGCTAACCGGTAGCACGCTAATGTCTGGAGCAGTTTAATAAAAATAATTATGCATCGGTTTTATATAGCTCTTTTCTGGACCCTCAAAGACGCTTTACATTGCATTATTCATTCACTCCATACTTGGTGGTGGTAAGCTACTATTGTAGTCACAGTTGACCTGGGGTAGACTGACGGAAGCGAGGCAACCAGTCTGCGGCATCGGCTCCAAGTACCAACCAGGCCCTTCCCTGCTTAGCTTCCAAGGTCTGACGGGATTGGGCATAGCAAAGGTGGTAATTCTACTTCGGTATTCAAAATGGCAACAAAGGTCACATGACTGAAAGACATGTATACGGTTTCTCCATCGTTGTCACAGTTACCGTGAGCTTACATCTAAATCAAATGTCGTTTCTGCATGTTTAATCCCATGCTCACCTGTCTGTACTTCTGAGAGGTTTGGATCATGTGCATGTACATGTTGTAGACCAGATTGGCCATCTCGGGCATGTTCTTCACCACCCGGTCTGGCTGCGCCGCCGCGTTCCTCTGAAAAACACGACAAGACAAAGGTTTTATTTTAATGTCATTTCAGCCGCGATCATCAAAACACGAACCCAACCTTTAAGCCTCTGTGTGGTAAGATTTATTACCAGGACAATTTTTTCTCCCCCTCTTTGCCAAACTCTTGGCCCAAACGCAGACGACATCGATCCTTTCTAACAGCGCTGGGATCTTGGGACGGTAGTTGAAAGACAAATGTTAGCTCGCTGCGGCTCGTGCATTATGAAAGCGATCCAGGGGGCAGAGTTGAAAAGCATTGGTATGCAGACAGTCACGCAGCCCCGGGAGCAGCGGAGCGGGCTAAATATGCGCGCCGCTGGGATGTTACTACTTAAACTGAGCGGGGCGGCCCACGTAGGCCCGAAGGCAAGACTGGAATATTTATACGGATGTTGACAGAGCAGCTTAAAAACGATACATCGTGTACAAAGTACACATGTAGAACTAGGAGTAGGGCAAAGTTGGGATGAACTGTAACAAAGGTATCCGTTCAAAATAAAGCTAACAACAACATCATAGGTAGCGACAGTCAGATATAGTACGCTGGACATGGCCAGAAAGGGTGTGCTGGACTTGGAAATCACGGAGGAGCTTCATGGATGTGACACGAAGGGGACAGTGTTGGTGCAGTGCTGGTGTGGGTTGGGATCATTGTGCTGTGGGTTGTTCTCATGTTGTTGTCCATTACTTTGCTCGCAGGGGTGGGAGCTTGAATATGTAGTATTATTTGAAGTATATGCACATTTCTAACTTGAATTGAATTTGAATGCATGTTGAAATTTATCAATCTATCCATTTTCTTCCACTTTTCCGTGGCCTGTTGGAGCTGCCCAAGTCACATTGCACCAGCCCCTATGGCGCCCCCTGCAGGTGGTGGGTCCACAGAAGGACGGCCTCATGGTTCTAACCGGGCCTGTTGGTCTCTCATAAGGGGCTTCTGAACCACTCTTTGTCTGACCCTTCAACCAGGACCTTTTTGCCATGGGAGACCCTACCAGGGGCACCAAGCCCCCGACAACAGAGCTCCAGGATCAGTCGGGTGCTCAAACCCCTCCACCACGTTAAGGTGGCGGAGGGCGGTTGTAAATGTTGCACATAATAATGCAAACGGTATACATGTGTATACAGTACCGGTGCAAAGTTTGGAAACACTCTTTAATGTATTGGGTTTCTTTTGCTTCAAGACTATTTCCATTGTAGATTCTCACTGAAGGCATATATTTATGAGTTACATAAATTCACAGACCATTTCAGGGACGGCCTTAAGAACTACAGGTGCTCATCATATAATTCGAATAGCATAAAGAAGTGCATTCACTTATGTATAGCCTTTATTTGTTATAATGTTGATGATTATGGCTCAGCTTGTAAAAACCCCAAATTAAAAATCTCATAAAATTAGAATATTTTGAAAATGGACTGTAACCCTTAATCATCATATTAGCGCTGCACACGGTAGTACAGTGGTTAGTGCTCGTGCTTCACAGCCCTTTAATAAACGTACTCCCTTCAGAATTCAACAGTTCAGTGACAATGGGGATGAAAGAGTTGGAGAAACGATTGGTTCTGCACCCCCTGAACCAACACTTCCAGTATCTGCATTCGGGACAAAGGCTAGTGGTTCCAAAAGGTAGAACCGAGGGATATAGGGACAGATTTGTTCCATCAGCAATAGTCTTCTTGAATAACAAGCTTCAGTGTCACCGAGGGCAGCAGACCCTACTTTACTCAACACTTTAACAGTTATGTGTGTTACGAGATACCTCTCGTACTGCACTCTAATCTACCTACAGGTACGAATGAAGAAACCTAACCTTACCTAACCTTTATGTACATGAATACTGAAAGGGAAAACCCTTCTGGATCCTGACCCGCCAGTTGAGAGCCACCGGTGCAAAGGTCATGCATGTATTACAGTTTTCACACGGGAGCAAACACAGAAATCCACGCACTCTTCCTGCAACACAACTCTTTATTTATCTTTAAGCCTTTATTCTGAGGGGCTGATTCATGTCAAATCTGTCAAAACATTATGTGCTGATCCCTCGCAAAGTGGTCGACAAAACAGCCTTCTTGTGTCAAAACTCACTGACGCAAAACATGCACAACAGCAGAACCTTAAAAAGGGGCTTTGCGTCTTGCCATTAACATCCAAGAGCCGAGGTTCACCCTTTGTAAATAGCCTGTTTAAGCCGGGGCCACATGTGTCTGCCCATAAGAGCTGTCCCCCCCCCCGGGCTCTCAGTCAGAGAAAGTGTCAGGGCTGGGGGTATTTTAAACACCTCTGTTGTGTTGTCTGACGCTGGCACCGCTCGGCTGGATCTGGCGCTGGGGCTCGAGCTCCGCGACCTTGGGAGGGTAATTATAGCCGCGCTTCGCCAATGGCCCTGCTAGAAAGCTGCTTATAGGGACAGAGGTGGGCAGAGGATCCAAAATATGAACTCAAGTATAAGGTTACGGCCACTGTCAAAGAAGTTCACTCATGTGCCGCAACAATAGCCCGGTGGTTCACGCTGGGTGCTTTGCCAGCCTCAGCATCGGGTGTCTGCGCTTAACCCCGTTTTTTGGAAAGCCCGGTGAAAATAGACGGTGGCCTGCAGAAACAGCTGATCGGCTGCGGAGATCAAGTGTGCGAGTAGACCCACAACTGCTGAAGGGAGACGGAGAGCGTTTGACCTCTCACAACGTCCTTCTGTGTTATCTGCTGCCTAAAAACATCACGAGTAAAGTTCTGACATTTTGAAGTTTTAAAGCAGCTCTGTGTCAGATTGTAGTACAGATATTATAATGTTTTGTCCATAGACTGTATATTTATAGACATTGCTCACTAACATTAATTAGTCCAGAATCCATGATGGTTCAGTCTCCTCCTGCGGAGCATGTACCAAAAAAAAGGAGCGCCCCTTGGACCGGCTACGAGCCTCCACAGAGCTCCAGAGCCTGTCAATCAAGGACTCAGGCTTAAAGTGCATATGACAGGTTTGAATGCTTTTGAAAATATAGTTAACATCAGTTGTAAGTAATAATTATCATTTTACTTCAGTGAAGCTGTGATAATTATGAAGAAATGTTGGGAAGAAAAGTTGTTTTTATTTGACTTTTTAAGCTAATGACAGGAAGTGACATGGATAAAGTTACACAGCAGTTTGACTCATCTCCCATTGACGTAACACGGTCGGCAGTTTGAAACAGTTTGAAATTGTTTGCCTCTTTCTATGTCACTTCCTGTCAGTGTCCAATAGGGAAGTGAAACTATAAACATCACAAAAATTGTCAAACTAAAGAAAATGTTTAGCAACACGTGTTAACTATATTGAAAAAAATGGTGTCAAATGTGTCATATGATACCTTGCCCAGCGTTGTCACATGGGTGGCAGTGATTTAAAAAATAAATAAATAAACTCTTTGGAGCCAGGCTTTTAAGCCACGTTAGGGAGGTGTAGGGTCACCATTGGAATCGGTTTTACAAAGTGTCTTTTGTCAGCTCCCCGCCATGAGGACCAAGGACAAATGCTTTCCTCACCCATTGGTTTTGCAACTTCTTATTAACCCATTTACATTGGAGTTAATGGTATTTATTTGTTAGTTAAAATTAATTGATTATAGCATCACTGCCCACTGAACGTATCCAGATTACATAACTAATGTATTTCAAACCTTTTAGAAAATAACTCACCAAAATAGAGGAAATGAGACCTGATTTCTAAAAAAAGATTCTCTGGGGAGAACCCTAGGACCCTCCTGACATGAAAGCACATTTACTAATAAAATGTTAAAGCTTATGCATTATTAGTTGACATGAGTGGCCAATTTTCTACCGTTGGTTGACTGGCTCCTGTACTGGACCATGGGCGTGTGTACGCCACATTGGCAGTATCCCTCTGTCCGCCTCTCTTTTTCTTCACCTGAAGTCACAGGACCTTTTCTTTTCATCCCTGGGGCACGCGTTTGGTTCACCACTCCGGCCACACAAGTTTCATAGAAATAAAAGTGGATGGAAGCGGCAAAGTCCCACAGAGGTGGGGGCTCTGGTAAAGTCTGCCAGAATGTGTCCAGAGCTAAAATCCAGCAGCGTAGACGTTTTACTGGATGTTTTTGACACCATTCATTTTCTGTAACTACTAAATCAACATGAATGTGTTGAAGTCCCGGGCCTAGAAGAAAGCCTTTGGAGAGCTACTTGGAAAGACACTGGCAGCTCCCAAACTACTGTGCCACTGTCACCCCAAATAATGAAGGAAAAAAAAAACTGTTACTGTATTTCTCAAGAATAGCCTATACTTAATAAGAAAAATAAGACCAAGGAAATATCAGACAGTGAAGAGCAGCGCTGGTGTTAAAGAGGAAGCGAGCCTGGCTCTACACCATATTTGGAGTTGGGGGGCTCCGAGAGGATGTGCGTGAGTGTGTGAGCGGTATCATGCGTGCGTACTCACCGGCTGCTCCTGGTTGTAATACTCGTTGGGGCGGATGTGCAGGTCCAGTGGTCGGGCGGTCAGCTGGTTAAACACAGGAGTCAGCTCGAAGCAGTTCTGGAACAGCGAGACCCGCGCGAACACGTACAGCCCAAGCCTGGCCCTGGACATGGCCACCACCAAGCGCCGCACATCCCTGAGGACGGCACACACACGAGGCATACGTGCTCATACATTAAGATCCAGAATCAGAGTCACAATCAACTTTATTGTCATTGCGTTACTACTAGGGCCGGGACTCGATTAAAAAAATTAATCTAATTAATTACAGGCTTTGTAATTAATTAATCGAAATTAATCGCATATAAATATTTGACCTGAGAAGTAAGTTTTTTCATATGGATTTTTAGTATACCATTGAATAATGACTGAATACATAAGCTTAAGCAACAAAATATTGTTTATTGTTGCTTCAGAGGCCATAACAGACTTTGTTGATTTAGCAACAGCTGGTTTAAAGGCACGTAAACTATTAGCGCGAGGTCGCAGCTGAAGCGCGCGCTACGCAACCCGAAAACAAACGTAATGGAAAACTCTCACCGGTCTTGTTGACCAGTATCCAGAAACTCCAAGTCTTTCAGAGTCGTGTACCCGCTTCAAACCCGGGCTTTAGTCCATGTGAGGAGGCCTGATCCCCTCAATAGTCCGTCTTGCGTGTGACTGGGAGCGAGGGCGCGCGCACACACATGCGTGAAGAAATACAATGAGCGCGCCTGCCTCAGCTGGAGGGCCATCAGCTGGGCACGTAAATAACAACAAAAAGTACACACCGGATTGCGTTTATGTTGACTGTGCTACAAATTGGTGCTCCAGTATAATCGGTCCGCCTAAACTCATCCAGTGAGAAACGTTCCGCGTTGTAAAAACATGTGCGATTAAAATGCGTCAAAAAAATTTAACGCGTTATTTTTGTGTAATTAATTAATCTAAATTAACGCGTTAAAGTCCCGGCCCTAGTTACTACACAACGAAATTTGATTTGAGCCTCGAAGTAGGTGCATTAAAAACACAGAATATGTAATAAACAATAAAAAGTACAGTAATAAAAGGTTAAGATAGTCTATGGGCCAAATGACTATTTAACTTAGAGATGTCGGGCTATTACTTAGTCTGCTGGTGTGAGACTTGGCGGCCCGATATCTCTTCCCTGAGGGCAGTAGTTTGAAGAGATGGTAGCTCGGATGGGAGGGTCTCTCACAATATTCACAAGAGTCATACTAAGCCCTGGTTGGTGGAAATGTTTGCTTGCCTCAGAAACTGGCAAATTAGTAAAAGGTCTAAGCCAAAACCGGACGTGCGTCACGAGCCGCCATGATAAAAAGTGTCCGAATACTGCTGTCAATGAGGAAGGTGCTTCCCATCATGCCACTGGGTGAGGACGGTCCGATTGTCCAAACACGGCTGATGGTTGACCTTTTCCTGTTATGAAGGAATAGGACCCAGGAGCTCTGAGGAATTTGGTTGAGCCAAAGGCTTTGTAAGTCTATCCCCAGATTGTATTTCCTGTACAAGTGTTGAAGTATATTTGGACACGAAGGACAATCAGTCACATTGTTGTGTCCAAGTTAAGATTCGGTTTTGAACAGAAAACCCTTCGCTCATGGACAAGTGGTTTTCAAATGGCGGGTTGGGACAAAGCGAAAAAGATGGCTTATATCAGTGTGGCGTATATAGACCTTTGGGAACGCCCACAAACAACCATGTTCGTAGATACCATGGAGGCTTGCTGATTTATTGACATATTTTCTATCAAATGGAGATTAAGAGACATGGAGAGGATTAAAGTGGTCCATAATTCGTACAAAAACGACAACACTATCCATAATGCTCACGTTAGCTGCATGATGCTAGCTTTGAACATCGTTTTTTCATGTCGACTGGAAAATCGGCTTCATTGTTTAATGCAAGAATGTGTCAAAACATTCATAAGGGCTCGATTGCGATTCAGAATTACTTGAATGTGCTAAATATCCTCATTGTCCGCAAGAAAATGTATAAAAGTGTGAATAAATGGTGATCCCCACAACGGGCTTGTTCCCACCATTGCGCGGCCATGCTGTACTCAATTGCTGCACATTTAAGTAAGTGCGTGCTTTATTGTCATTGTACAAGTGTACAATGAAATAGTGTTCAGGTGTTAGTCCTGAGCTGCTGCGGCTGAGCCGCGCTGCCTCTGTGTGTCCACCTGACCCGCATGACCTTGGAGGTCGGGGAAACTGTAGCACTCGGCAGAAACCTGGCTGGCTGCCCTCTGTCCCCTCTGTCTCTGTTGATCCGCTGATGATTTATGGGTGGCACACTTTATTGACATTGTTAACGTTAGGCCTGTCGTGATATTTACTATATCGACTTATCGCTCCATAAATGAAGCATGTTTAGACTTGATAAATGCACAACATGTGTGCTTAAATACAGTCTCTGGAGTCTCTCTGTGCGTAAAATCAGACTCACAAAAAGAAACTCAAAAGACTTGATGCCAAGTCTTTCTTCAAGCTTCTTTTTCCTGTGAAAGTTACGCATTGTTAGGTTTACCTTTACTGGAGTCTCATTGGCTCAGGTTTTGGTACAGATGTTCCAAATGTCAACAGGAACAAGGCAAGTGCCATCTGAAAATGTTATATTGTGAACCACACTATTGTACAAACGGGAAACAAAACCTCGAAAGCGAAGGTAGAATATCAAATACGCAGTGTGTAGCGGCAAAAACAAGTCCAGAAAAGGATTAAGAGAGGAAGCGCTGCGGCGTAGGAGGACATTGCTCTGTTAAACGATGGGTTAAAGTGACAAAGCGAAGAGGTTTTCAAAGGGCAAGCCGACGCAGGGGGAGAGTGCAGAGGAGTGTCCCTTTGACAGAACCAGGGGATTAGCGACACCGTTCCTATCGCTCAAAGTGCTGGAATCCTGCTCGGCGCTGAGCGAGGATGTTTACCCATTCCTTTTGTGAGGGGGATCGCAAAAAAGAATGTTGAGATGAGCGGTCCACTCAAAACATATGGATATTTCCTGTGTTATGGTTATGAAGACAAAGGGCGGCGAAGCTGGGATGTCACATGAATCTGAATTAGAAGTTAACTTTATTGTGATGGAGAAGAATGGGGGGGGGGGAGAGAAGAGTGTAAATACGTCAGACTTGGTGTATGCTTTAGAGATTTATTCAAATGTATGGAATGTAATGCTCATCAAAGTGATTGTTAGAGGCGATTCCCTTTTAGGAGGATACAGAAGGGCTGCAGATGCTACGCAGTGGATATAATGGATTCATTTAGCCAAAGCAAACCCTGTTTTAGTCATTTTAAATACTGATATACTTTCTGTGTTCAGACTAGCATTGTAAAAGTCGGAACCAACAAAACGAACATAGCTCTGGGAAATTTTTTTTTCTTTTCTTTAATGGCTAGTATCAACAACACCACCACACAAATGAAACTAAAGAGTATTTTTTCTAAAGACGGGCCCATTGTTATTTGAGCGGCTCGTTCAAAATCTTGGCGCCATTTTAATTTCTATTTAGTGTTAGCCGTTAGCTTCAAGACAAACACCTACCGTGATGAATGCGGACGTTTCCTGATGCAATGTTTTTAAACACGATACTAGTGACTTTGCCCGTCAGTAACTCGCTGCTTGCCATGGTTTCTTACGTATTTATTCATTTGGAGAAGACACCGCTACGAACTACACAAACGCTACAAGTTCTATCAGCGTTCTGAGAAGTTTTGAAATAGTTTTGAACACCCTGAATTAAATGGAAATGGGTGATTTGCTCATTAAATAATAGCTCAATGAATAACTCAATTTAGAACATTACAATTCAATAGGGACAAAATGTCAGAATTTCGGAAACAGGCTTGGGCCTTCTATTTAAATTAATTCAGGGTAACGTAGTGAAGCTCCTTATAGTAGGACTGGGACGATACACTTTTGTCATAATCGGATACGTATCACAATACTCAGGGGCTGATCTGATATGTATTGCGATACAGTAAGTAGTTATGATCAGTAATATGTTTACATTATAATGTGTAAAATAAAAACAGTTATGTGTACAAAGTTTATAAACCGAAAGCCATTGGACATTTATTGAAGTGTTAAGTCCTTCTGTGGACCCACCACCTGCAGGAGGAGCCATAGGGGCTGGTGCAGTGGGATTTGGGCAGCTCCAACAGCTGCCCCCACGACCGGGCAACGGACAAGTGAACGAAAAATGGATGGATGGATGAAGTGTTAAGACTGAAAAGTGCATCAACACAAAATGTAACAAAGTGCTGTGTAACTGTGACTGGAAAAGAAAGGCGTGCAAGGAGAAAAATGATTCCAAACACCAGTATTGGAAAGTATCACAACACTTGATGCATCGATAAATGGTATTATTTTCGCAACACTTGATGCATCGATACTTGGTATTATTTGTCCCAGCCCTACTTTATAGAAATGTATCCGAGCAAAAGGAAAAGGAGGTGTTTACGCTTTTATATACTTTGGCTAACAAATAAAATGAATATACAGTATGATTATTCATTCTTACAAAATGCTTAGCATCTTAGTACCTGGGTCCAAAATAAAGTTCAAGTTATATTTGTTGCTCTTGGGTTTTGAACAGGAAAATCAACAAGAAAAAAATAAATAAAAAATGGCCCACAACAAACACAATATTAATCTCTAGCAACATCAACTGAAGCAGCGCAACCATGATCCTCCTCAGCCTCTTAATCGCCTCTTCATTACCTTCGGAAAATGTCCCCAACTTCAGCAAATTTCAGGCATCTTTTTTGGGTCCAAGCTAGGGCTGAATAACTGTCATGAATATCGAGATATACAATTTTGTCCATATCGTTCAGCCCCAGTCCAAGCGTCCCCCCCCCCAAAAAAAAAAAACATCACTGTGTTCGTCCACATTTTTGTCAACTTTAATGTTTTCCGCAACATCTTTAGATTTTTTAAATAAGCGCTCTACTTAAGGGAGCGGAGCCCAAATCGATGAATAGTAGCTGCCACTCGGAAGTCAAAATGGAAAGGCTCACGTGGTTGCTACAATGGGAGCGACGAAGCAGCGTGGACACTAATCTGATGAGTCTAAATTTGGCACGCGGCGGTACATGTATTTACATACACGTCCAACTCCATCCAAATTATGGGATAGACGTCCACCTGAACACTCCGGGAGATTAAGGGGATTAATTTTTCTGCAATATGCATGATGGCTCTATGAATATGCAGATCGCCTTATGGAAATGAATGTGCTGAGTTTACAAATAAACCAAAGCGCCACTATCTTAGCTGTATACAACTCAAAAATAGTAGAGAAGAATATGTCTGGATTACGTTAGAAAGAAACTTAAAGCCTATAGATACAAACTTTGCAAAGGCCCATATATGGTCATTTTCCAAGCAGCCAGAGGAGGAAAAACAAAAAAGAATGAAAAACACTGAACTTTCCCCCATTTCATTAAACTTTACCCTGAACCGAGTCTAATATTGACAACATAAAATAACAGTTTAGACTAAAATGACCAGAAAGGTATCGGTAAAAAAAATATTGCAATTCCCTATCACTACTGAGTACAACAAAAAATCTCTGTTTAAGGATTTATTATGTGAAAAAAATTGTAGTTAAGCGCTCAGATGGTTTTCAAAACACTTCCTCCATGGCCTCTCTCCAAACAAATGCAATGGTCAAATTCTCCAATGCTAATTTCTTAACTTAATGCCATTTCTTCCCGTCTCCTCCCAGTTCAGCCTATAAACAGACTCCACTTCACGCCTCGGTTTGGGATGTGTGGGCGCCTCGCTGTCGCACTCTCTCCTGATAAGCATCTTGTTTCGGAGTGGGCCGTGAACGCTGGGTGTAATATTGAGTGTAAAGGCGCGATCTAATGGGTGATAGGGACGAGAGCGCGCTGCCGACGAGATAAACCACCCTCTTTCTCTGAGCGCCGCTCTTATCGGGAGATGGAGAACAAAGTAAAGCTCCCTTCTGTCAGCCGAGGGGAGCCGTGTTTCGGTTCGTCGGCGGCTGACTAAAAGTAGCAAAAGTGAAACAACAAAGGGACTAACTGTTTGGATATTTGACGACCAATGAAACTGAAACAGAGGACATAAAGGAACAAGATCCAGGCCCCACTTTTCTATTTTTTGAAAAATAACAGAATCATGTATCATTTTGCTTTCACTTCACCGTTGTCTGTTATTTGTGTGTGAACTTTCAGGAAAAAATTCAAAACAAATTCTTGTTGTAAACATGACAAAATGTGCAAAAGTTCAAGGTGCATTAGTACTTTCGCAAGGCACTGTATCTGCACTCCACTGGTCGAGGCCATCGTAAAACAACTAACTTATTCACAAAACACACCGCTTGCATCACATCCAGCTTCCCATCGTGAACTCGTAGGAGTCACCTGGTCCCGGACTACGCGTCTGACCAGGCTACTCCACTCTTCTCCCCTCACATCCAGTGCTCCCCTACCTCACGTTGCAGATCCCAAAGACAGGAAAGGACTGTCTCCCAATCCCAGTCATTTAGTATCGGTCATGTTTACCGTCTTTGGGGTGTGGAGTGTAACGCAAATCTTTACAAAATATATATTAAAAAAAAGGAACGTGTGTGGCCTCTGATCATGTCTCGCACTTTCATTCAAGTGAGCGATTAATAATTGGTGGAAAATATCCTTCTGTCTGTGAACTGTGTATCGTGTATTGTTATTGTGCAAAGGAGATTAAAATCTTCTATTCTGTCCCAGGTTTTAGTCAC
This sequence comes from Proterorhinus semilunaris, assembly GCA_021464625.1. Classification (NCBI taxonomy): domain Eukaryota; kingdom Metazoa; phylum Chordata; class Actinopteri; order Gobiiformes; family Gobiidae; genus Proterorhinus; species Proterorhinus semilunaris. The sequence continues at coordinate 5,690,839 of CM038361.1, read as the reverse complement.
CTAAATGTAAATGGAATTTTCTCCTCAAACTCCTGAAACCTCCTCACCTCACTTTCAATCTCATGCTCCCTCTTAAAGCAAAGGTTTTGTTAAAAAAACAATTGGGCAATTCAAACCCAGTCCAGATGACCCTTTTAGAAGAAAACTTTTGCGATATTGGCCCAAACACTAACCCTGAAAACTAGAATGGAGTTTGAAGTCAATCTGAACACTGGACTGGGGTTTAGCGGCCGGGCATGACTTTAAAGAGAGACACTTCAATTTGCAGACAGTGTATTGTAAGGCCGTGCGTCTTTCAAGTTCTGCAATTCCAGCTACAGCACAGCCGCGGGGCGAAGAGTGGCAGGCTTAAGCGGCGGAGACGGCTTGAGCCGCCAATTGTCTGGTATTAAACGGGCGGAGAGCATTAAGTGTGAAGAGCTCATCGGGATCTGGTGGCAGCTGAGAGCAGTGAAAGGCCATTTCATAACATCTCAATGGAGTGGAATGAGGGAAGGATGCAACGGGAGGAGGAGAGGAGATAAGGAGGCAGAGCTGGAGGGGAGGACAAGTGGGGGAGGAGGAGTGGGTTAGGGACACAATGTGAAAAAGGAAGACCTGAGAACTTTTAAAGGTCATATTATGCAGAATCGTGGAACCATGTTGTAATGTTATATCCTCATCAAATACGGACCTGGAGTGGTGTTTTGTTTCATTAGTGCATGTAACCAACTGAAACTCCTGGCCACGCTCTGGTGTACATCAAACAGAGATTTTCCATCAAACTGCAGTAGCCCTCAAGAAAAATACAATATTAATCCAATACCTGTCTTGACCATACACTGTGAAAAAGATGGCCATAGCATCGCTATCAGCTGCTGAAGCCTAAAAGGAAATGGAGGCAGGCTCCGGAAGTTTCTTGCTGTAATGGACTTTCAATTAAAGACGGTTTAAGTCATTAATAAACATGGGCTTGTAATTCTTGCCTCCAAGTGTTTGTCTTAACCATAGACTGTATAAAGAATAGACAGCTCCTCCTCACTTCTCCCCGTTTACCACAATGACCACGTTCGTGGGGGAAATCATGGCGGATTTACAGGCTCCTCCTCTCCAGCTCTGACGAAGCATGTTCCTAAAAAGGGCATAAGGCGGGGATCTTGACTGTAGACCCGGCCCCGCTCGGCCCTCGCGGGGCGTGTAATGGGCGTGTATTTCTGTTGTAATCGCGCCCATGGCCAGGCAGCAACGTAAACGGCCTGTCAATCAAAGTCAGGCCCTCATTAATTACGCAAGATTTCTAAAATTATTATCTACGATAAAAACCCTGGTGCTTCATATTGTTTTTAACCCAGCGTAATCACAGGAGGAATATGTAGCTCTAGTCACTTCTAAACCATTAAGCACCAGGCATTAACGTTGTTTTTAACGTGTCTAAAGTCCAATGCATTCCAATGGGGGGATAGCGGTCATATGGAGGTACTACAGCAAAGGTGGAGCAATGGCGGCCTCCAGTGTCGTAGTCAAAAAGCAGAGCAGTCAGCGGCCATTGGTCTTAACACTATACATTGTCCTTGTTTTTTCCTTCCACACTTTTTAATTTTTTTGCCCTATTCTAGAGCTGACTCTAAAAAACAAGTCAAATTGCTAGCATAAACGGGCTTCAGTTAGCCCACACTGAAAGCTGTGGGGAAGCCCCTCCCACTTAGTCCATCACAATGCTACAGTCTATGGGTTTTACAAATTCAGCTTTTAGCAACTTAATCAAAGTGAATATGGACATGTCATACTATTTGGGGAATTCAGTCGCAGAATGCACACATACTTTTGATCAAACTTTAAGCAGCAGCATCGATAGTGAACGCTAGCTAATTGTTCCTAAAATCCCATGGGGAGCCTCCTAATAATAATAATTAACAGGATTTTTTTTATGTTTTACAGTGTAAAATTATAGATAAGCACAAACAGCAATAAATGTTGGGAAAAACTGGTTTTAAGTAGTAGAATTTAACAAATACTATACATAAATGTGCTAATTAGCAAACATTAGCACATGAAATACTGTTAAAGAATTATTGCTATACTGTAGCATATTTGTACTAAAAAGTTGTTCCATGATCAGATCACTTCATGTTGAAAGTTGTCAATTAATGTGACCAGCCTATGTCATGTGGCCAAGCCTAATTAGTGTGGAATAGTGGGTGGCACAGTGGTTAGCGCTCGTGTCTCACAGCAAGAAGGTCCCGGGTTCGATTCCCACCTGGATGGGGCCTTTCTGTGTGGAGTTTGCATGTTCTCCCCGTGCCTGTGTAGGTTTCCTCCGGGTACTACGGTTTCCCCTACCACTAAAATTAAATTAAAAATATGTACAGTAGGTTCCCCTCTGGGGCAAGGACTCCCCGAAGAGATTCTTGATCTCAGTGGGACATTCTTGGTTAAATAAAGATCAAGTAAATAAAAGAATATTGTCCAGTGATCTTTGTTGAATGTTTATCATTTTCAGTATTTTAATGGTAAAACCCTTTGAGATGCAACACCTTACATCCCTTTTTCCCTCACAGCATATCAGCTTCTAACAGACATAAATTTAGAAGCTTATTTTTAATAACAAGTCTTGCGATATCGGTTCTTATGCTCAAATCGCCAGCTGTCCCACTGTGGAGCCTTTGTTTTTGATTGATGTGAATGCTTTTAGATTGTGCTTGCAAATAAAGATCAAGTCCTGGAGGTTTTTCTCTAATACATTATTGACTACGTTGTCCAGAATGTCTGGATAACACACACACACACACACACACAAGACTTTTAAGTTGTATAACAAAAGGATAGAAATCCTAAAAGCAAAGAAAACTGACAAACCCTTTTAATCATATTCCAAAAACGTTTCCATTCATGCCATGTCAAATAAGCTACTTGGCTGAGAAAATATAGCCTTACTATGTGCTACCACAGCGGTTTAGTTAACAAGCACGTCTCCTAAACAGAACGCAGTGCTCCTTTGATGAAGCCCGAGCTCTTTGTTCTATATTCTACTTCCAATCATTTCCAAACAATGGTTCCTCCGTTCCAGGACAATTAGCAGAAGACACCTCCTCAGACGTGCCGCTGTCCCGAAGCAACCCTGGCGCTCCCCATTTGAAATCAGGCTCATGCATACTTCAGCCTGCCAGGGCTTTTGTCATATGGAACTTAGGAGGAAAACAAGGCCACTGAGTGCACTTAAAAGCATTTCAGTTAACCAGGGTTTAAGGACAACACACAAAAATGCAATGAGACTGAAAAGAAACAATGGTATGAACATAATCCTAAAACATTTTAAAGAGGGAGTGAAGTGCCCAAGAATTCGACAGCATGCCTTAGTGAGAGAAACACTGTGCTATATTTTCCTAAGCTAAGAAAGCAAAGAACTTTAGCAAAGATAAAGTTGCATTTTGAATGTTACAATAACAAAATTATTGCAGCTGTAACTAAACCATTTAAATGTGTTTGTCTTTTTTTTCCCAGCTAATTGACATTACATTACAATTAAGCTAACATAATTTCCGCGTGAAAACTGCGCACACAGACAGTCAACTGTGCGTAACTATTACCAGACAAAACACATATTTAACCTCTCAACTGTTAAAGAAAGTTTATTCGGGAGATTGCAGCTTACACTTCCTCCCCCCTCGCCGTCTCACTGAAGTCTTTTGGCGCAGTTGTTCCATAGTGCTTACTTTAGCTATGCTGCTAGCGCAAATGCCTATTTGTTTATGCCTACATTTGGGTGCTTTTTAGGTGATTTATCTTTCTAATTCCACTATGTTTATCTTGCTCACATTGCAACAGAAACTAATTTACACATGAGCTCCTCTGGCCCTGAAAAGACTGATCGTAAAAAAACCGCTGCTAGCTTAGCTTCCCTCCCATTTTTTATTGTTGTCACCTAACATATGTAAAGTGGAGATGCATCTCCTTAGCGCCTTTAATCATATTCCTCATGGTAAGTAGCTGCTGAACCGGAAGTGACTGTGCGAGTTGTGGCGCTCCCGCTAGCTTGTGTCTATCGCTAACGTTAATGAGTCAAAAAAATCAAGACCAAAACGAGGTTAAATTGGAGGAAAATTTGAAGAAAAAGTTGACTAAACCCAAAGTTTTTGTATATACAATTTACTGTGCACTTGTCCCTCAAGCTGTGTTGGCAAAAATGTGTTAATCTCAGGCAGATGGAAGCCGTCCGCAAGGTTCGAACCGCCAAATCCGAACTTGTGAGCCAACTTTACTTTTGCAGACATTGGCCCTCGTTTATCAAACCTGTGTACGGTGAAATCAGAGCGTATGTAGGGTATATGGAAAATCACCGCCTGTTTTGGCATTTATCAATCTGAGCGCCCCGTACACCCTCAGATCCTACACCAAGTCAGGAGGTGGTACATGATACACCAATTTAACTAAACACTAAACAGCGCAGGAAAACAGTTTTTAACAGCATGAATTGCATTGCCACATCGCATATGATCCTCATTAGTGATTTAAACATGAAACAAGGCGACAGCGTTAATGTTTATGGACTTGAGCTGCACCGACACGGGTCCGAGCCCAGAGGCTCAGCCCGGACCAGAGACACTAGAACCTGGACTTACGGTGTTTTTTATATGCATGTTTTGTTTTTTTGCATGCACAAACTTTGTGTGTATTCCCCGCCTCACATCCGCGGCCGCTGCCGAGTCTGTGGACCGTATTCCGTGCTCGCGAGTAGCCCGGGCGTCAAACAAATCCTTCGACAGCTCCACAGTTTTCGTCTGAACGGGTTCGTAAAGTCCGGGTTTGAGCGGCGCACAGGGTCTGCTGACCGCGCGCTCTCCTCTCGTCAGGGGAATGATCGAAGCACGTCTCGTAGGGCTGTCTTCGGTTCCGGTCGGCTGTCAGCTCTCCGCGCACCCGTTTCCTCCCGGAGGAAAGCTCCGCTCAGGCCGAAAGACGAGTAGTTCTTCCCCCGGCTCTAATGCTGCGTTTACACATAAGCACGATGCGTTACGAATGCCACAAATGCACATTCGTGGCCAAGGATCACGAATTTGATGATTCGGGGTCGAGGTTTCACGCGCCGCCACTAACTGTTGCGACTTGTTACTACGCGTTACGATTAATGGCACGACTTATTACGCACGGTCACCAATATGCGTCCCGCGCTGCTGCGTGGTGTTGCGCGCTGCCACGGGCTGTTACGGGTCACTAGGAATATTCGCGTTCTGTCCGAAATCTGTCAAGAATTGGGCGAATGTGGAGTGATCTTCTGCCGCCGGGTTGGAGGCGGAGCAGAGGCCGTGCTCTCCCCTGAGTCTTTGGGCTCTTCTGGCTCCAACTCCCGAACATCAGGTACGACCCAGGAGGAAGAAAGGTCGGAGGAACACTTTCAGCACCCCGCGGAGCGGCAGCGCCAGGTTCTGTCCGTGGCTTGGAGCGCGGATTGGCCGACTTTGTGACACTTTTCCTTGGCATAGCTACTGCAGGTACGAACATTTACTTTGGGCGTAGCGTGGGTTTCTGTCAATTTTGAGCATGAAAACAGTGATTCTGCTCCACGAATGTTCTACGAATGCTCCACGAATGCTCTCACGCTGAATTACGAAGTGCCACTACTCCTCACGGAAGGACACGCTCCGTTGCGAACTCCACGAACAGAGGGTGATTCGTGACATTCGTGGAAGATTTTTTGACAGACAAAAACTTTCTCCACGAACGTCACGAACTGATGTGTTCTGTTAAGAATCCCATTGAGATGCGTTAAGTCCCGTCACGAATGACGGAAAAATGACATTCGTAACGCATCGTGCTTATGTGTAAACGCAGCATAAGGCGGATCGAGTCCGCGGAGCTGAGAGCAGCTTTTCACTGTTCAGATCATGGTCCAGAGTCTGCTCTGACTGCAGCGTTGCATCCACGCTTTTTTTTTATGTGCTCTAATTTTATACCCTTTTTTATTTAGGCTATTTAGGCCTACAGCTTATTTAATAAAGGTCACTTTTTATTATTAGCCTATTTCTTTTACCCCTTCTTTTTTTTATTAGTAAATGTGATCTTGGATTGGTTATAAGGTTAACATGGGTTACTGACAGATTTTTTAATCTTTCTCATGCGCAAAAATATCATATTTGTTGTGTTAAAAACAACTATTTGTATATCGCAAATACACCTACGCGTACACCATTTGTTTACGCAATGTTGATAAATGAGGGCCATTGCGTCTGGCCTCGGTGAGTTGTCAACGTGTTTTTGTACGTACCTCAGATGACCCACGGCTTTGGTGCGGACCAGCGACAGGATGATGTAGTCGTTCTGCTGACCTTGGAACCTGTCCACTGTGGTCACCTGTCACACACAAGACAGGACTATTACACAACAACAACAACCGGAAGGAAACCGCCAACCAAGCACAGACTTGCACTCTGCGTAGCTAGGCAGTCTCTACTGGAGATCAAAATTTCAAACATGGCATAATGTTTACAGCTGAAAACTTTTAATTTTTTGTCTCATTCCCATGCAAATGATTATGTACCATGAACTTTGATTTGTAGACTTTGGAGGCTGATGGAAGGACAAAGAAAATTTGAATGATTGTGTGTTTTTCTTGTAATTTTATGCAACTGTGAAGCACTTGCCTTGTGTATGAATTGTGCTCTACAAATAAACTTGCCTTGCCTCTCCTTGCCAAAGGGGAAGATTAAATTATTTCCAAAAGTTACGAAGTAACAGATGAGACATTCCCATTGACTAAACATTTAGGGGAAAAAAGGCCACAACAAAAGTTTGGGGCATTGCAGAGTTAATACCTCGTAGCCATCAAATGTGACTAGCTTTAAATGCTTTTCTAGGCAGCCAAGAGTCTTTCGATTCTAGTTTGAGGGATTTTTGGCCTTTCTTCCTACAAAAGTCTTACAGAGCTGAGCAATTTCTGGGCACACTGCTCTGTAGAGGTCCAGCCACAGATCTTTGCCAAAGCACCTCTTGAGTTCGTCCATCGTTCTAACCATGAAGTGTTCCCTGTGCCAACAACCCCAAGGGAGATGGATCTACCCCCTAATGTTCAGTGTTAGACTCATGAAATACTTCTCCAGACGGACCCGCTTCACTGTTTATTTTCTGTAACCAGGGACTACGGATGGAAACTAGCCACATAGCTCGTTCTCTATGAGCTTAATGCCTTAACACACCACCCCCTTAAATAAAGATGAAAGCAACGTAAAGATTTTTGCAACCAGATTGTTCGAGGTGTGCTAATCTTATATGCCAAGTTTGTGAGGGGGGGGGGGCTTGTTTTAGTGGCAGGGAAATAGGGCTGAAAGATATATCGTTATCGTATCGATCGAGATATGAACATTCAAGATATCAAAATCGCAAACGAAAAATATATCGTTATCGTATTGATAGAGATATGAATATTCAAAGTATTAAAATCGAAAATGTAAGATATAAACGATATAGATTTTCATCAATAAAAATGCGTAGTTTTCACCAAACCCATAGTTATGTCGTATCGATGGAAAAAATGTCATATCTCGATATTCATGCCAGATATTGGCCTGAATATCGAGATATGAAATGTTGTCCATATCGTTCAGCCCTACAGGGAACCCATGCAGAAACGACAAAAGGCCTTGCTGCTTGTTTGTCTTTCGAAATGCCTCACTCACGACTGCTGTCAGGATAGAGCATCGCCTCAACTTATTCAAGGTTTCAAATGAAAAGTAGAAGTAGCACTGGAAGACCAATCGCAATCATGTTGAAATCACAATTAATGGGTGCATATGATAAGGTAACGTGCATAATATCCACTGCATGGGACCAAATATCAAGTCGGGCATGTATTTAGGAGCACTTACGAAAAGATGTTTATGAGTGAGACCACATTTCCGCCTTAAATGTGCCCTTCTTTGAGAGGAGATGAGCGGGTCTCTGTATTTTCTTGTTTGCGCCGTTATCGCTGCGGGCCACGCAGGCAGCCAGCGGGACTAAAGCGGCTTAGAGGGCATTTGTGGCCCTAGCCTCTTACCTGGGTCCCGGGGGGAGGGGGGGGACGACTTCAGGCCACGGTGCGGGAGAAGAAGGTAAGACTTGGAGAGGGGGAGATTGTTTTGTGGGCGACGGAGAATGAAAGGGGGATGTTTTTCAAAGCAATAGGAGGCCGGTGTCAGCCAATTTGCTTTGAGGGCTGAGTAATCCCATCGCACTGTGCAATGTAGCGCTTCCAGAGGGGTCACTGACGAGCTCGAGAAAGATAGTCTGAACTCGACATAATAGAGTGCACTTGCAAAACTAAATGTATGCATCTTTATTAGGGCTAGGACGGTCACAATGCATCAATGAATTTTAATGCGACAGTGCATTTTGCAGAAGAAGTCATTTGTATTTCACTTTTTATCACTACGTTGCAGTATCTTGAACAAGTTTGCCATTTTATTACGTTTATATGAATTATTTAAGGAATTAAGGAGAACATCGACATGTGGGCCTAAAGCAGTGTTTCTCAAATGGTGGGTCGGGACCCAAAAGTGGGTCACTGAACCCTTTTCACGCCCTGCGACATGGAGTTTCCCCCGCACGCTTTACTAGCGGTGGACATGGAAAGTGTTTGACTCACAGTGGGAGAAATAGTTTGTAGGGAATGCATCTATGGAGGGGAATTAAAATGTTTTAAAGCCCTGATTTGAAAGTGCAATATTAGTATGACTCCTCAGCACCGATAAGAGGCTTGTTAAGGCTGGAGCTTATTGGTACAGGTGGACAAATGTGGCCTCGGGGCCGTTATGATACCAGGTTTCAGAACCCATCCCTAACAAAAAGTGCTTTCCGATTAGGCTTATGGTGTCAATCAGCAGTGCCAAACCACTTATGAGAGAAATTAAGCACAAAACCCATATTGTGATTGATCCGGCACAAATGAGAATTACTTTGAAATGACACCAGACAAATAACTTGACCAGCAATCTCTACATTTTGACCAGCAATCTCTATTCACTGTACGTTTCTCTCATTATGCACAGGCTTACTATGTAAACAACTCCAGTCCAAAGCAAAGTAGTCCAAGTATCCTCTTTGCGATGACTGAGGTCTGCGGAGGATGACCATGCAGTCAGCCTGGGTCAAGCCAAAGCCCTAATGAACGCGAGGCCAAATCCAATCCTCGGTCACCATGGCGACCAGAGAGAGGGAGGCCTGTTACTGTGCTGATTGGTGCTTCAGACATGGCTGAGAGGGGACTAATAAAAGGGCAAATAGCTTTTTATGGACACAACTGGCCATTTTAAAGAGTGGAGCAGACCAACAACACTACACTGGACAACAAATAAAAGTAACGTAGGTAATTTCTATTTTTTCTTTTCATCTTGGACGCAGCAGTGGGAATGAAACGTTGCAAAACGGGAAATAACAGGCTTTCACGGCATGCTAGCTAATGGCCAAAAAAGGTCAATTTTGCAGGACACGACTCATTTAAAAGATTGCTTTATTGTTAAAATGTGTCAATCTCAATTTTCTTTTATCGTGGTATAAAGTGTGTGATATTGGTCCTTTAAGATTAATACATTTTTGCATGTAATCAGCCACATCTTCCAGTATTTTATAAACAAATATTGCCGTGTGTTTTCTTGTTTTCTGTTCTTAACTACAGGTGTTCATGTCACTTCTGACCAGCATCAGGCCTGGGGAGTGAATGAGAAGAGCCTTAAGAAGCCCGTCAATCTTGTACAGCGCAATTCAAATCCAAGCTGTGATTTTTAGCAGCAGACTTCGGCAGTGACCTTCAGTGTGTGTTACAGTGAGCATCAATTATTCATTGCCTGGTAAGATGCAGAACAGAATGTTACAGCTGAAACTGACCCAAAAAGACCAGACAGTAGATCCATATCATCATCATCATCATCATCATAGTAAGTCAGTTGTGAGCCTGTGCATGTGTCCTTGTTGCTGGGCTGAACAGGTGCAGCACCAGAGGCAACAGTATGTATTTTTTTTTACAGTAGCGCTGAGGCGAGTGTGTGGAGTCAAACGTTTGAGGCCGGGTCATAGAACGCATGAGCGGATCTGCAAATATGTGCGTTCAGGATTAAACTAGCGGTAAGGCCAGTAAAATCAGGATTTATATCATAACTTTAACACATTTGTAACATCCCGATTCTTCACAGGGATAAGTTTAGAAGCACTGGGCCCTGCATGTTCTCCCCGTGTCTGCACAGATTTCCACCGGGCACTCCGGCTTCCCCTACCACAAAATATGTTCCCCTCTGGGACCATGACTGAGGTCTGGAAATGAGACTCCTAATCTCAGTGGGACTTGGCCTGGTTAAATAAGAGTCAAATAAATAAATAGACAAACATTCACACAGGCAAGACAGGTGAAGTGCCTTGCCCAAGGACACAACGGCAAACTGCATGTGGGATTTCAACTGGTGACTACGGCTGAGCCATTAATACATTTTTTTTTAGTTAATCCCAATTACTGTCACCAGCAATCCCAAAAACATTATGTTACAACAATTATGAAATTACATTTCATATATTCATATATACGTTTACAAATGTGAATACTTTGGCGTTAAGGATGGGCCGAGATAAAATTGCCATGAAATTACTTGTCACGGTGTAAAGTAATCTCAGGATATTTTTCTTTTTTTTCATAAACTCATAATTTCATCATTTAGATATAGACTCTTACTGTAGACACTTAAGGGAATATTAGACAATAGTTCTGTAACTGTGTAATTAATATATGTATTGGCACTTAAAAAAGAAAAACTTTGCAGGTAGAGGCGGCGGTCCCAAGCGACTGAACTTGAAAACTTGTCAGACTGGAGCCGCTGCAGATTTACGCCCACAGCTATACACCCGCACCTTGTTACTTTCTCTTTCATTACAAACTAGAGTCCCTGCTGTTGGAAGTCATGATTTACTGGTGCGAGTCCGGGTGGATCTGATCGGTCTTCTATTTTGCAATTGCACACGCGCATCTAATAAATTCACAATCATTGTTTTGGAATAATTTACAGTGTAAAATAACAAACCACAGGCAGATACTATTTGATCATTACAAAGAGCAGTGGAAAATTGAATTGCTAACCAAACCAAAATTATGAACTTACATCCAGATTAAAGAAAGTTTTTCAACAGAGATGTATTTGAAATGTAATTTGAAAAGAGCACAGAGGTCTCTGTGTGCTCAGCTCAGGGCAGGAGTGCTGCCTCTAGAGGTGGAGGTGGGTCGTTACAGAGGGATCCCTGAAGAGAATAGACTTTGCAATGTTTGTGATTTATGTTTGGTGGAGGATGAATTCCATTTTATGTTCTATTGTCCATTGTATAATGATTTAAGAACAGCCTTGTTTGAAAGAGTCGAATGCAATAATCCTGATCTATTTTGGTTGCCAGAAGGTGATATGTTGAGTTGGTTATTTAGAAATACAGTCTTTTGCTTGGCAAGATATGTGGAGAAAGCGTGGGCAATGAGATTGAAAGCTTTGTATCCAGATGCTTGATTATTTTTATTTATTTTCTGTAAAATGTATATTGCATATTGAACATATTGTTTAAACGGTCGTCTTCCAAATTATGTTTATAGTGTTTTATAATCCCATGTGGGCTGGGCACATACGTGCATGACACTTAAATAAAATATTCATTCATTCATTCTACCGCGCATGGAAGAAGCAAAACAACGCGGATGTCACGCATGTGCACACGGACAGCGAAGGCAGAACGCAGAACATGGAGAGAGGATTACAGCGGGCCATTTGAGAAGGAACGAGGTTAGTCTAACAGAATCTGTTTAAGGCCTCCTGTGCGTCACTGTCTGGCACAGATTGCTTAAATACTAAATCTAAGTCTGTGTCTCCTGCTCATTTGAAAGCTAAGACCTACAAAACTGATTGTGACTTTTGTTTTGTGTTTATGTGTTACATTTTTGAAGAGTGTTTTTTTTTTGTCATGTTTTTTTGTTGCTTTTGTGTCGCTACACTTTGTACAAGAAGCTTTTAGATTTGGGTAAAAAAAAATACGCTAGGTTCAGGTGGGGGTTAAGAGGTTAAACAATCAAACAACCCCGTACAGATTACCTTGTTGAATATCTTTTATTAATAGGTGCAGCTTCACGTCTTCTCCAGAGTCTGATTAAACTTCTCCCACTGAAGTGGCGAAGCTGCTGACATTTGCTGCTTTGGGGATTGTGACAGACTCCAAACTGTCAGCGTGGACCCAAAGCTGAGGCCGCGACCTTTTCGACTCGCGGAGTTTCCCCCACAGAACCCTCTCCTTCATCCCTCGCTCCCCTCCGCGGACATATCCGAGCCCTCAGCAAAATTTCAAACGCCTGTCGCCCGCTGTCAAAAAAAATAATAAAAAAATATAAAATAAAAACTGACTGGGATCATCAGCTCGCTCGCCGTGGCTTTGCGGTTTAACTTTACGGGGCGTTTAACGGGGCCGTCTCCGGGCTTACTGTGTGTGAAAATGGGTAAGAAGTTATTTAGAATATGAGCTTGTGGTTTGTGTTTGAATGTTGCTGCACTTTGTATGCTATCAGTCAGTGGCTAAAACACTTTTATGTGGCAGATGCTATTCATTTATTTTTTTATTTATTTGAACAGGGACAGTGTACAATATACATTAGCCTCAGAAAGGAGAGATGCATTGTACCAGATTATAGCACTTGTGCTAATTTCCACCTGCAGTCCCTGGGCCTATTGTACATGTTTTTAGTGGTAGGGGAAACCGGAGTACCCGGAGGAAACCTACGCAGACACGGGGAGAACATGCAAACTCCACACAGAAAGGCCCCGTCCAGGTGGGAATCGAACCCGGGACCTTCTAGCTGTGAAGCACAAGCGCTAACCGCTGTGCTACAGTGCCGCGGTTAGCATTTAAGACAATCCTTGGTAACAGTATAGCTAATGCTTTTGTGGCTCATACTGTGTGGTTGTGCAGTCCCTTCCTGCCCGTAAACAGAAGGGCAGGACAGAAAAGCACATCTGTAAGACGTTGCTTTATGTTAGTGACACCATTCAATATGGCGGCGGGTGACTCATAAAAAATTAAATATTGTACCAATACTTAGAGTAGGGGTGTATTGGTTCAGCCATCTCACGAGTCAGTGACATTCAAGATTCAGGAAAGACGATGCCTCACGATGCAATCCCACCAGGGCCCGGACCTACAGCCGCCAGGGCCCCGTGTCTCAGTTGAGGTCAAGGCACTCTCAGCCCAGACTTTGTGGGACATCACTCCTAAAATGGAGCAGAAGGCCTCTTCCACATCCACATCCACATCAGGACAGTGGGTGCCATCCCCCGTGTCGGACAATTTCGTCATCCCCTCGAGCCGCACCCGTGCATACTCGACGGTGCTCGCTTCATGTTTTCCCCGCGGTCACTCAAATGAATGCCAGCACGGGGCTGCATTACGATCGGGACAAAAGTTGGGCCGTTTACAGCCACTACTGTACTGTATGTTTCAAAGTAAAGCTTTTCCATGCAATACACGCCCTGAGCCAACAATTTAAAACAAATAAACGCAGTGACCTAAAGTGAACAAATAAACCAGAGTCGGGTGGATACCAAGTACTCTTTTAATTTTCACTTTTAAGACTTCAGTTCAAAATGAAAGCAGATTAGAGATTCATTGAGAGAAGACCGAAATAGGAAGTGTTAAACTACTAGAAGAATTTCACACATTTCAGAACTTGCTTATAAAGGGAGCGCCATTAACAAAATATATTGTACTTCTTAAACAAGTGCCGTCTTCTGTGATCAACTTGCCATTTTGAATAAATGTACAGCCGTAAAATGCGCGGTGGGAAACGGAGGATAAGGAGGCGTGTTGTGACTACAGCTGACATCATGGAGTGTGAAAAGCAGCGGCGTCTCCCCTGAACGAGGCTGGCTGCTGCATATGAGGTGTAAACAAATGTGTTGGGAACAGGGTTTGCTTTCCTCACAAGGTACGGAAATATCACCCAAACTCAGAGGTGCTGTGATGTTATTGCCTCGACAAACAACAAACCTGCGTTTCACAGTCTCTAGGCACAATTGAAATAATTGTTTGACTAGCTGACTAACACAGCAGGGACTAACATCGCACTCTGAAAGTTGTAAAACGTGCAACTCACGGAAGAGGTCTGAGAGAGAGCTAGAAATGAGTCAAGGCCGAGGCTAAGTTTGAATCCAACTCCTCTTTGTAGCAGTGAAGTTGGGAACTATAACTTATACCCTTTAGTCAAGGTTTTTAATACACTTATTTTCAACTAAGGGATGCCACAATTCTATACATCTGGGAGAAATTATTGAGATTTTTTGTGGCAATTTTACGATTATTCACAATTACCGAAATTGACGAGGAAAATACAGACAATTTCACCAATCTTTTACAGTACAGTCTAAATCGGGGCTCTCCTCCCTGGAGCTCACCAGACCTCTCAAAGTAGCTCACCAAAAGCGTTCTATATTTCTACATATGCTTGATGAGTCGCATCTTAAAGATCTAAAAAAATATCTGGTGTGACCACCATTTGCATCGGGGTCTTGACCTGACTCCAGCTCGTCGCCGTAACACGCTTGAGTGGGCAAATGCTCACATCCGATGGCGTCTGGCACGTTGGAGAGGTGTTCTCTTCACGGATGAATCCCGGTTAGGGTTAGGGTTAGAGTTAGGTGAACATCACCTCATGTTTCAGCAAGATAATGCACGGCCCCATGCAAGGATCTGTACACAATTCTTGGAAGCTGAAAATGTCCCAGTTCTTGCATGGCCAGCATACTCACCGGACATGTCACCCATTGAGCATGTTTGGGATGTGCTTGACCGGCGAATACGACAGCGTGTACTAGGGCTGTAATCAACCAAGGAAATGGTTGGTCGACCAAGAGTATGGCACATGTAGCGATTAGTCGACCAAAAAAAAAAAAGTACTATTATTCAATTATTAAAAACCATTATAAAAACGGTGGCGCAGATGGTAGAGCGGGTCGTCTCATGATCGGAAGGTCGGGGGTTCGAATCCCGCCTCCTGAAGGTGCACATTGTCGTTGTGTCCTTGGGCAAGACACTTCACCCTCCTTGCCTTCAGTGTCTGCGTACACTGGTGTATGAATGGGTGAAGCCTTTTATGAGAGACCAACAGGCCTGTTTGGAACCATGAGGCCGTCCTTCTGTGGACCCACCACCTGCAGGAGGAGCCATAGGGGCTGGTGCGATGTGATTTGGGCAGCTCCAACAGCTGCCCCCACGACCCGGCAACGGACAAGTGGAAGAAAATGGATGGATGGATGCTGCAATTGAAAGCCCCTGCATAGTAAAGTCTAGTCGACCAATTAAAATCCTGGTCGACCGTGACGGCATCGACCAATTAGTCGACTAAACGACCGAAGTTCCCAGCCCTAGCGTGTACCAGTTCCCACTAATATCCAGCAACTTCGCACAGCCATTGAAGAGGAGTGGACCAACATTCCACAGCCCTCAATTGACAATCTGATAAACTCTATGCGAAGAAGATGTGTTGCACTGCATGAGGCAAATGGTGGTCACACCAGATACTGACTGGTTCTGAGTCCCCAGACCCCCAATAAAGCAAAAAACTGCACATTTCAGGGTGGCCTTTTATTGTGGGCAGTATAAGGTAACCTGTGCACTAATCATGATGTCAGATCAGCATCTTGATGTGGCACACCTGTGAGGTGGGATGGATTATCTCAGCAAAGCAGAAGTGCTCACTGTCACACATTTGGACTGATTTGTGAACAATGTTTGAGAGAAATGGTAATATTGTGTATCTGGAATGAATTTTAGATCTTTAAGTCCATCTCAGGAAAAATGGGAGCAGAAACAAAGGTGTTGCGTTTATATTTTTGTTGAGTGCATATTAACTTTTTGTTCTGAACATATTGAACACAGATGGCAAACATTTAGGTCAATACAGTAAAGAATAAACAAGTTATTTTAGTTTTAACTGTGTTGAACTATCCTCTAAAATCCAAGTAGCTCTAGGCGCATTGAGTTGCCTTGTGTACGAAATGTGCGGTATAAATAAAGTTGCCTTGGCTCTTTGCTATTTTTGTTACGTAAAAGTAGCACACTGCATAAACAATAAAATAAATACATTTTAAAAAAGGTTGGAGACTCCTGGTCTAAATACCCTTTCGCTTTGCAGCGGACTTGGACAATCTGTTATCTCGTGTAAAAGGTGATCTGTCATAAAACGCGTGGGACTTGCCTGCACACGAAGAGCGGCTGGATGTGCTTTGAGAAAACTTCCAGGACGCAACGATGACAGTATTAAAATCCTGGAAGGTAACACGTTTGCTGCTGGCCCGGTTTCCAAAAATTGTCACGGGAGATTCGAAAAGTGGCCAAATCTGTGTCAAAGTTGACGAAGCTTAGACCAGCTTCCCCTCTCGGCCTGCGCCTCAGTTTTGTCTACTTCCTGCACGTGAGTTATCATTTACAAAAAAAGAAAATGCAGGTGAACGTCATGGACATCTCCGTGTGATGTATATTAGAGTGTGGGCTGGCGGTTTTGAGTGTGGAAGAGAGACAGGGGAGAGAGAGGTTTTTCCACCTACCTTGCTGGGCTGTCCGAAGTAGGGGTTGTTGCCGCAGCGCTGGTTTATGACGTCTCTGATCAGATGCTTCTGCCCGTTGTAAGTGGTCAGGATGCTGATGCGGTCCGCGGGATACCCCAACAGCCGCATGTACATGAAGAGGGCCACCGCATACTCCGCCTCCGCGAGATTCTGGACAATGCACACAGGCAAAGGGTGTAAGAAAATGGCCGATGTGTTTTCAATGGAGGCGGCTAAAAAAATAAGCATAAAAGCTATAGAACGTATTATTTAGATCTCTTAGAATAGGGCTATGCTAGACAAATCACATTAGAAATATAGTGGGCCACGATAATGGATTATTTTTGGTGTATATCCACAGTTAATAGAACCAGACCTATCTGCATGCATGTGTACATACGGGATGCCTTACAGAACCATGCCCTTCATGTTGTGACAAAGAAACAAAGGCGCTCCCAACATCTGCATTATTTATTCACTTTGAATTAGGCCTGCACAACCGCCACACTCTCCTCTGAGCGGTTATTGATGCGGCTTCATCAAGACCTCTAGCCGCCTCTGTTCTCTGCACCAGGCGCTCACATTCTAATGGCACCCCTTTCGGTCATTAGCAGAGGGCTGTTTAACTCGTGTGTGTGTGCCTGCCCATGCATTAAAAGGAAGGAAAACTCATTAAAAACTAGCCCATGTACCAATGGGAAAATACAGCAATACAAATACAGCAATACAAAGTTACTATAATAATAAGTTACTCTATTCAAAAGAATTTGTAAACATTTTATAGCTAAAATTACATATAAAAAGCAACAGCTATGCCGGTGGGCTAAATACTGGTTTAAAGTAGTAAATTATAGCAAATATGTGTATTTTTCCATTTAAAATATATTGTTTTTCAATGTACTGGTTTTGTTGACAACCTTTGGGGCCTCTGAGGCCCCGGACCCCACTGTGGGAACCACTGCTGTAGGTGATCGAATCATAGTTTGCGTTAGCATACTGTTGCTAGCAACACCATTTTTGCACGGCGATCAAAAACACAAATGTGGAGGTTAAAACTAACTCAGCAATTACATTCTCCAGGTTCTGTGCTTCAAAATGACATGCAGGATGCATGCATGGAGCCCTTTCCTTGCAAATATGAGCTACTCAAGCAACGTGCTTCGTTCATATCATTAGCTTATTAAAGAACATGCGTAAAACGTATTGGATTTTTCCTGAATTTAAATAATGTTCTTGTATTTCACTAAAAGTAATTTGGCGCATTGTGAACGTGGCATTTGTGAAAGAAAAACAAGACCATGTTGTGTCTAAATATATTACATTTTATATGCACGGGTCCCACATTAACATGCACTGTCCCAACCAAATAAACAAATAAATACAAATTGCAGCTTTAAATCATATATTTGAACAGATGTAGCATGAGAAGTCACTACACTGTAATAGTAGATAGAAATCAATCTATAATGTGGCTACAGTCTGGCGTGTTCACATGCGCCTGAGTAGTTCATTAACATGCACACAGTCCCCATCAAATAAACAAATTGGAGGAGCAGCAGATGCGTCTCACTTCTTCCAGGTCGAGATGCTGATATGAATTTATGAGCTAAGAAGATGCCCTAACCGCGGGAGTGAAAGCCTCTAAATACGCACAGCTTTCTTAAAGGCTACTACACACAGAGTTAACAATAAAAACCCTATTCCACATGTAAACTGGTCTCATGGGGAGATCTTTGAAGCGCAGCCCATCTTGTGACCATTTTATTTATATCAATCAGAGCACAGCGTTGCCCCCCCTGCTCCTCCAACCTAGAAAAATGTGGTTGCCATAACAACAAGGTCAGACCCTGCCCGCCGGAGTCCGAGCCGATCGCCAAGAGGCTGGACAACAAACTCGAACTAAAACAAGTGATCTTAAGAAAAGGGGCCTCAGGGGAACGCGTACTTGGGAGTAAATTACCGTAATCGGCGGTGAACATCGACTCGGAGGTAATTTTATGATGTAATCAAGGTTACACATGTGACCCCCGACGAGCCGTTTTAAAGCAGATGGTGCTATTAATAACCCCGAGTGCTTCGGTAATGAGGCGAGCGACAAAAATACATCATTAGTCAAAGGGCAGGAGGGATTGTTTTGTGGTATGGTGTAAACATAAAGAAAACGTGTTTGAATCGAATGTTCATTTGACTGAAAACAAATGCATTGATTGTTTTCTCTTGCCAGTACCATGACAAAACACACCATAATGTAGTTGCAAATAATGTTACTATAACTACATGGTAACCTGAACAAAGTATAATGAAATAAGTAAAATAAGAATATGACACTGAAAAACAGATTGTAATGGTCTAAAACCTTCCTTTTCGGGCTTATTTAGCAGCATCTCCCTGTAATAATAAGGGTACAAAATGGACTTGGCATTTTTTGGTTTGGTTCTCGAGCCAATTATCCAAACAGAAAGCCGAACGAATGCCTGATTTGGCGGTCAACCTCAACAGTAACTACTACAATATCAACATAACACAGGAGTAAAATGGTGTAACTACTTCCTGACCTCAGTGTATGTTGCCATCGAAATAACCCGTTATATACGAGCGGAGAGGCTAGAAAACACATTCTCTTTGTACGTGCATAATGTACCCGTGTTTGCAGTTCCGCCTGTAGTGCCTAAACAGCAGAAGTAGCAGTGTTAGCTCAGCTGCGACAGAGATACTGCAGGCGCTGGCTACAATTGCTCTTCCAGTCTAATTTATCTCCGCTGGTTCGTTTGTGTGTGTGTGTGTGTGTGTGTGTGTGTGTGAGTGAGAGAGAGAGTGTGTGAGCCGGGCTGAGGGGGTGGAGGGGTAGGGAAAGCGTGTGCCGTTCCCTGGAGGAGTCTGATATGGCGCCGGGCCAGCAGTGGCGCTTCATGTCACCAGTGGTCTGTAGAGAAGCACATGGTTCTGGACTTAAAGACAATAAGGCACTGTGTAGGAGCACTGCGGATCCACTGGGAATTTGGAATTACTATGACAACTTGCTGATTTTACTGTTCGAGGTTTGTGCGTTTAAAAGGAGATCAGCGGAGCTCAAGTCAATTCTATTCAGGGTTTATACAGGCAGAGGCAAATCAAATTTAATGCAATTTTTAATGCCACAAACGCAGACAAAAAAAGTGTACATATTTCATTTCTTAGGATTTGCAAACATTTCATCAAACGGGAAACTTTTGAGCCAAAAATTGGGTCAACTTCAGCCAAAACTTAAAGCAGTACTAAGTAACTCGTTTACCTTAATAAATCCTTTCCGTAGTCCCTCTGAGGGTGATACACCCTCAGAGGGTGTTAATGGAATGATTGGAGGGTCTTTCATCTCCCCCTGGTGTCTCTGGCCACAAAACCATAATTGCAACTTGACTGCCACCGGACCGGAACCAGCAATACACACTAATAGAATCACGAGGAAGAAGCAAACAGGCAAAGCTAACTGCGGGCTAGCGCCACTTTAAACAGTATTTACAGCCAAGTTTGAGTGAAAAAAAATATTTCCATTGTGTAATTGGATGTACAATATCCCTCTGTCCCTTTGTCTTTTCTGTCAGCCTGGTATTTACTCTCACGGACAATTAATAAGTAAAAAAAAAAAAACAACATGCTATGACACCTGCAGTTGCGCTTATGGCCTCTAGGGGCAAGAGTTATTTAGTACTGCTTTAATATTTAATACATAAATTCCAATAGATTTAATGCCAGTTTGAATCTAATTAAATGACATTTAAAAGGAACAGGCCACCGTTCTTCCATACTGAGATATGTTCTTACCTGAGCTTAGACGAGGTGATTTGTACCCATCTGGTCTTTACGCGTGCCTGTGGAACAGCGCGGTCGCTTCCAACTTCACCCCCGTTTGGAGCTATAGGAATATGCTGGGAGAGGCCAAATGCTAACAACATCTTTGTTCTTTTTGCGTGACTGAGCGCACGGACAAAGACCAGACAGATACGCATCAATTCGTCTATGCTCAAGTAAGAACATATCTCAGTATGAAAAAACGGTGGCCTGTCTTGGTTTCCATGGGGCATTAAAAAGCACTGAATGAATTTTGCAAAAATCCTGTCTATGAGAGTTCAACGCAGGAATTAACGATATTTTCACAGCTTGTCCTTGTAGATCATGTGAACAGTGACAGTAAGTGAGATGAGTGAACCCCTGCCACTAAAAACGTGTGTTTGTTACTGAGTGCGGGACAACGGATAGAGATTAGCCCATGGCCACAATCTGGTGTCCCCTGTTTACCATGTCTGGTCACTGACACACACCGTCCCGACCAAATGGAACAAATAGTCTTTAAACATCTTTTGTGTTGAGCAAGAACTGCTTTGCATCTCTCTCTCTTAAAAGTAACTGATGAGGAGAGTTTAGGTAATGATTCCATTTCTGATCAAGTTATGAGCGACGTCCCACTCCACCTTGGGAGTGCCTCTGTTCCAGATGCTTGGGCATTAGTATCGCAGTCTTCAGCTCTATCTGGAGAAGAAGCCCTGCCTACAGGGAGTGGACAACAAGAACTGATGCTCCAACAAGGACTAGATGTTCTTCTGCGGTCTTGTCCCGTGTGCTGAGGGACTCCATCGGCCCTGGGTCTATCCATAGCCTGGAGTGGATCTCCCCTTCTGTGGGTCTCCCTGAGGTTTCTCCCTTCTCCCACTGGGTTTTTGAGTTTTTCCTTCGCAGCGCTGGAGAGTCTAAGGACGGGGGACACCCACATGGCTTGTCACCACCTGCTGCTGATATTTAATTGGACATTATGTTTGCCTGGACACTTGATAGTTTTGTTTCATTGCTTTAATGTTTGGTGCAGCCCTGTTTGGAAACTCCTGTTATGATATAGGGCTATAGCAGCTGATTGGACCAATGGCCTTATTTTAGCCAACCACAGCCAAGTCTCAAAACAACCAAATGCCACAATGGAAAATCCATGGAACATTACTTATGTCGTCAGAGGGTGCGACAGTGGACTTTGCGTTTGTTTTCTCAGCGTCATCCTAAAGTTGAAAAGAATCCAGAAAAGTAATTGTCGTTATCAGCATTTGTCAAAAACGGCAACTCCTTCACACGATTGACTAGCACCACAGATAACTCAAAAACCCAGAGAAAACATGTAAACTGTGCACACCCTTAAATGAATGAGGTACGACGGAAAATCTAGGAAGCATGAAATGGAGGCTTGGGATGACTCTGCTACTGCGAGCAGAGCAAGTGTGTGAGAGAGAGGAGCATAAATCCAACTAAGGAAGTCATAAATGCCACACTGTGTACATGATTATTTCTGGGACGGCCCTGGCTTATGTATCGGCGCATATACCTGTGCCGGGATGATAAACTCAACAAATCACATGTGCTTTATTGGCTTTGGAGGCACGGGAAAAAACACTCAATAAACTTGATTAGTTCCGAGCTTGGTGGCTCATGAGCTGCGGTGAGCACTCCCTGAAGAAAGCCATTTTTGTCGGCCGCTACACGTGGGACAAATGAACACCCGGCAAGTAATGTTTTTAAAGACTTTGAAATCAACCAGCCCAATCAAATAAAAGCTTTTTAGAACGTGCAAATAGAGGATTATAATTAAGGAAGAGTGCCTTGTTTTTTCTGCCTATTCTTTCATAAGCGCCAAAGAGTTTTATTTTGTTTTTCCAATTGTTTTTTGTATCGAGCGAGTCGGTGTTTCAACAGAGGCTGTAAATCTGGTGCATACGCATTGCACTGGTGGGCAACACGATTCGACAGAGAATAACTCAAGCTAACAAGCAAAAATGGGCCCATTATCTGAGAATCTAAAAGAGTCTGAACGCAGCCAGTGGAGGACCACATTATCAGTGGAGCTCCAGTTCTCCACAGGAAATGATGTCACATCCACAGGACCACGCTAGCTTATACTAATCCAAACTAACCCTAACCTTAAAGGGTTAGTTGCATGCATGATACTATAGAAATGCTTTAGCTTTGCCCTAGCCTAGTGCCGCTAGACTCTTCAAATATAAGAACTGCATGAATTTAAGAAAAAAATATCCCCAGACATCAACAACACTCTGGATAACTAGGAAATGAGGCCCAATGTCAAGAAACCTGAAATATCCCTTTAAGGATAGGGGAGTTTAATAAAGGCGACCACATAACAAAAACTTTTTCCTTATACTTTTTCTCCTTTATACATTTCAGGAGTGATTTTAGTTGAACCAGTACAACGGAGCTAGTTTACGCTCTGAACCAGCACTGACCTGGTAGAAGTACGGGTTGGGCTCAGACTCTCCCACTCCGTTGAAGTCCTCTACGTTGACGAGCTGGAAGTGGTAGGTTAGGCCGGGATTAGGCACCTGGAACTCGGGCCGCTGCTGCACATGGGGCAGGTTCCCCAGGTGTTTGTAGCGCCAGTTGTACAAGTTACACAGGCTGGAGGACGGGCACAAGTGTTACACACACAGAAACTTCCATTACTTTGTTGAAGGTACGATATAATGCTTTATTTCGGCTTTAATAAGAAGCCATCTTAGCCATGGGATTTTTTTGTAGTAGAAGTTTCAATAGCGTATGTGTCCAGAAACTACCCTAGTTATATAAATGTAATTCTACAAAATGCTAGTTTTTTACTGTCTGTTGTACACACACAGACTGGATATGAATGTAAGGACAATGTAAAAGTCACCTATGGGCACCGTGTTGCGCACAATCTTCACGTAATAAATCAGTTAGGTGTTGATGGGAAAATTCATGTTAACTAAAATAACAAAATGAAAACATAATAAAGGAGAGGTTGTGTGTCTGACCTGGCGCGCGCTCGCCCCTGCGCGTCCAGGTCCACGGTGGGCACTCCCAGGCGGACGAAGCGTGTGAAGAGAGACTGCTCCATGTTGGAGTACTTCTGGAAGGCCATGTTCTTGATGACGGGGGGCAGCTGGTGGTGGTCCCCGATCATGATCCAGCGCTTCAGTCTGCTGAAGCCGTCCTCGGGGTTCTGTGGAGCGAGGTAAAGACATCAGGTGAGAACAGAGTGCTGGAGCACAGGAGATACTGGAGGAGACTACAGGCAGAAATGAAGAGGACTCCATTCTAGGGATGTAACGATTCACTCAAGCCCCGATTCGATTCGATTTCCGATTTGAAGTTCTCGATTTTTTTTAAACCTTTTTTGTTGTTTTTTTTAGAAAAGAATGACTCCTTCATACCAATGTTTCTTTTGTTTTAACATCTGTATTTTTGTCCTTGTAACAAATTGCAACTGTCTCTAAAGTAAGAGAACTTTACATTAAAAAAAATGACAAGACATGAAAATGAACTATAATCATTTTGACAGAGTGCTTGAAATTTACATGTTTTCAGCATAAATAAACTATGTAGCAAAGCAAACATTTTGAGATTATATTTATTTTACCAAACCTTTATTTATATTTGCAGTTTTAACATAATACTACCATTTAGAACTAATTGTACAGTGCAGTTTTTTTCACACTCGAACGCCTCACTGCCTCCGGTGCAGCCTTTGTAAACATGAGGAGGAAAAAGACATGACAGCTCCTGTAGGTGTTGGATTATTTGACAAACATTTGATGAGGATTTCAGCAGAATCAGAACAGGTTGGTCAGATGTTTGTCAGTTTACGATCTTTGGTAAACTTCGGTCAAAAGGCTTTAAAATCGATTATTTTATTTTTTACATCGATTCACATTTTACGCAAATTAAATCGAATTTAAATCGATTTTCGATGAATCAGAATCAGAATCAGAATTCGTTTTATTGCCAAGGTTTGTGAACAAGGTTTACAAACTAGGAATGTTAGTTTGGTAGGGATGAATCGTTACATCCCTACTCCATTCATGTCCACCAAAAGCTACATTAACCTCTTACCACCCCGCCTTAACCCAGTTCTCCAAATCTAAAAGCTTTAAAAAAAAATAAAAGCATCAAATTAGCGACAAAAACAAAAAATGCAATTACCCTGGCCTACAGGCTGCAAGCTCTCATGTCAAGAAGCTTTTAGATTTGGGTAAAGCCGAATTGGAGAAAATGCGCTCGGTTAAAGTGGGGGTTAAGAGGTTAATAGATTACCAAAACACCAATAAGTTTCACAGTTTAATTCAAAGAAGATTTTCACATAATATTTCAATTCTCCTTCTTTGTGTCAGTCTGTACGTTGCCTATACACTACTTGCATGTCTTAAAATGTCAATAGTAGTAACAAGGCGTTGTACATTCATGACATACTTAAATAAAACGGGGGCGATTTCACGATGGCACATTTATAATACTTTTCCATCTTTGAAGACATGCCTTCTTCGCCAAACTAGTTGCATGTCGTGAAGATATTTGCCCGAGTCAGTGGTTGTTCTAGTTCACACCGAGTAACACCTGCACTTACTAAAGCATAAATGAGCACATCTACATTTTATTGTAGGCTTTATGACCGGACAGCCCAGAATGAGAAACATCCATTGTTGGGATCAAGACTTGAACCCTCGACACTGGGAACAGAAGAGTATTTTTCCATATGTGCAACAGTTTTAACCACAAGACAATTGGCTGCACACCTAAATCTTTTTAATGAGTTTTTTTTTTCCATTTCCCCTTCTAGGTAGTGGTTTGCTGAAATCTGGCTTGTTCCTCACCTGTAACAGCAGAGGGATGAACGTCTCGATCTCCAGAATCTGGGCAGCCTCCTCCATCAAGATGTTGTCGTACTGAAGAGAGAGAACCGCACACTTGATATACATAGAGATATCTGTACATGAATACATTCTATGAAGCACTGAAAAAAACCAAGGCACCTTAAAGCCCAGATCCACCAGGTCATGGCGTTTGAGGGCCGCATGCGTGCACGTCATGGCGATGATCTTGGCCTCCTTCACCAGGAGATACTTGGAGCGGTCCAGTCCACTCCTGAGCAGCTCAAACGCCCGGAACTCCTGAGAATGACAAGGAGGAATAATGTTTTTTTTTGTGGTCTGAAAGGTACTGCTTTAATGATGTTACTGATATTACTTTGCATCATCTTGACATGAGATCATTGGGATGCCCTCACCCGTAGCTGCTGTATATCAGGTGGGCGGCGAGACAGTCACCAAAACATATACCAAGGATAAAAGATCCAAAAAGTAATTGAGCTTACGAAGAGGGAAACTGTGAGCACGTCGGTTCAGAACAAAGGCTTATTAAAACGGATCACGGGCTCGAAAAAATGTGGTTTTGATGAGAAAACGACATCTGATCTACTTTCTTACTCGCGAGTGACTAGACTGTGTGTGTCGGCTGTTCCCCGCAGAGGAGCTGACACTTCACTGTAGATACTTATCCTATCCATCACCGAGGTTTGTTTCCATCCATCACTGTCAGAGCCGCCTTCGGATAACACCAGCACTGTACTGCAAAAATAGATCCCCCGCAAATAGAGACATATCTATAGCAGGTATTGTTTGGCTGTAAGATCAACTGCAGGCAGGCAGAGTTTGTATATATAGGGTCGATATTAACATTTTGCTTGGAGCGTATGTGTGAGGGCAAGCTTCGCATTGTGGGGAAGTTAGGGGAAATATATCATCATAGTGCAACATCAGCAATTTACCTCTTTTAAGAAACTTTTTGATTTACTAGTTGTTAAATTGTTTTATACATATTTGCATACAAGATTAATCGAAGGCATAATGAAAAATGGTAAACGTGCAGAGAAAGGCAGACAGCCAAAATGGCCTAGAAAACGAGTTTAAAAAAAGACATGTAAAATATATACATCAATGCATTCCTTATCCTTATTATTTTTAAAGAATGTCTATGATGTACGTTTAACTCATATGACAGATCCATATCATAAATATTAAGTAGATTTAGTTTGAAGAATAAATTAGCAGATGAGGCTTTGAGCGGGTAGCAACTCGAACAAAGAGCTCTTGCACAGGCCAATCACCAACCTGATCAACTCTATGCTCATGGGGGTGTTGTAGTGTGTGAGGAAAATGGTGGTCACACCGAGTCTGGCCAGCCATACTTACTTCTTTCTCTTTATATATGAATTATATTCCAAACTCCTGTCTAGAATAAACAGTGAATAGTATTGGCTGGCCAAGCTAGGTCTGACCAGACCAGAGCTGTGTACCGCTAATTTCCCCCCCCCCCCCCGATACTGACACCTAAACGATACTTTTTCCGATAAACTATACTCAAATATTTGTTGTCTAGAACCGTAAAACAGAACAACGATGTGTGGAATATCTGCAAGTTTACAATATCGGGTAAAAAAAATGGGGAATAATTTGGGCAAAAATTGTGCCAAAAAAAGGAAAAAATTGGGCAAAAATTGTGAAAATAAATGATTTATTTGAGCTGAAACAACAAAGTCACTTCTTTTAATGCTGTCCCCGGACCAACAGCATCAAAGATATTTTTCTATATCTGCTTTTGATGCTTTCATTTTTCGATACCAGTAGAACCTAAAACATTTTTTACTATCCCCACGTCGCACATTGCACGATGTGGGGATAGTAAAATCATGAGCTGCTCTCGTCTCCACTGTGCGTTGGTTCAAAGAGAGAATAGCATCTACGACCAAAGTTTATTGTAGAGAATATAAGGCTCCACAAGGCATGTGTTTAGCTGAGACAAGTACCACATGCCAGGAGAAAAGTGCAGCAAAAGTCCTGCTCATGCCTGGCCTCTGTTGCTTGCGAGTCCGGCGGTGGTGCGGCGTTGACGAGACACTGACAGAGATCCTCTTTGCAGCGAGAAGAGGCTCACTCTGAGACTAGCCTTCCAAAATATCAGACACTGCCTGATCTCAGTCGCAGCTCGACTTTGGCCGCAAGACGGTTCCATTTTAAATCTTTGTCCCGGTCTCACTGTACAACCTACGACCTAAGGTATTCCTCACGACGAGTGGCGGACGAACAAAACCGTACAGTATACACGGTTTTGTATACTACACATCTGTGCAATATTCAAGCTTCTAATCAGCATCTTGATATGCCAAACCTGTGGGGTGGATTCTTTGGCAAAAGTGAAGTGCTCACTAACAGATTTTGAGTTTATTCTGTTTATAGTCAACTTGTATAACTTTTATCATAAATGTCAACTGATTTATTTATTGCCAGGTGGATTAGACATTAACTATTTCAGCCTCCTGACAAGAATAGAAAGCTATTGCTTATGTTTCAGTGAGAAAAAAACAGAAACAAAAGGAGAACATGCAAACTCCACCAACAAGCAAGCAAGGTCCAGGAATCTATGACAGTCGGGGCGAGGACTTGGTTTCTTAGCACTTAATGTTTTTGTTTGCATGCTCCAGGAATGATCTATGTTAGAAAATAGAATTCCGAGCAGTCGTTACCATTAGCTAAAGGCATACAAACAATCCATTGGTGCCAACATTAAAGCAATTTGAGATAAGAAAAGCTCATGAAAAGAAAATGTCCAGTGGATAGTTTATGGACAGGAGGCTTATTATCATGGCCATTCAGCAAACGATCTCAACGGTGGAATGGGAAAGAAGCAATGCACTGACGAGGGAACAGCATTATAACACGGCTAACAAAAGTGCTAGCCTGTATTTGTAGATCTGCGATATTGTCCAGCCAGCTAATTACTACATTGCCTACAGCAGTTTTGAGATTTCTAGGCAGATGAGACTGGCAGTCAGTACAGTGCTGGATGGCTCTGGGGAGGATAAATGTTTGATAAGTTACTATTTTAAAACCAATAGTAACCAATAAACCATACAGTATTAATGCACTCTATTTTTAACCCCCATGGCTCTGGCAGGGGGGCAGGCTGAAACGGGAGACACCAGGAGAAACATGGCCAGGGAGAAAAACAACATAAAGATGATGGAGGAGAGAGTATAGTACAAGTACATCCTTGAAAACACACTCTGAAGCTCTCATGCACACACTGTTCTGATCTGGGGTCGCTGCAGTTGGTCAGATCGAGGTTCAGCAACACGATGTGCCCAAAGAATGAGATCAGTCGACCTGAACATCGTGAATAACCAGGTTATTCCATCATTGGATTTCTTGACAATACCAGAATCCATTGGGCTCACATTCTGAGAGAGTGGCTCAGGGAGTATGTGATGGATCGGCCACCACAGAGTCCAGATCTTAACCCCATTGAGAATCTTTGGGATGTGCTGGAGAAGCTATTACTATGACCATGTCCCATCTAGAGTTTTATTAAAGATCTTTCAACATTTTGCCAAGATACTAGGGGGCCGATCTTCCACCTGGCGCAACAACGGCGTTTCTCAAGACGAAGTTGGCTTAAAGGAAAAATGGGTCGACAGAGGCATGGTGTTCTACAAACAGCGTGGACTACAACAGGTTCATGCCAATTCCTTTTCGCTCTCCTCTTCCATTAACATTGCGTTCAGCCTCGCAGGACAAACGACAAACTATTACTCCCACTGTGAGTTAAACACTGCCCAGGTCCCAAATATATTCATGGTCCTGCTCTCGTACCAAGTATTAAAGAGCGTCCGAAACGTGATCAAAACACCAGCACGTGCCCTACACCCACCACCACTCACAGTCGTGGAAAATATTTCAGTCTGATACAGTCTGTAGGTGGAAAAGCTTGGCCACGGACCAGTGCTGTGCATAATATCGCCATGGGAGTCTGTCCTGCCCCTGCCCTGCCACTTACTATGCCAGATATGAAGCTGAAGATATCAAGCACCCCGCCCCCCATCTGCATCAGCTGGAGCAAGGATTCGAACCACCAACTTCTCGGTTATTGGACATGGTCACTATTTAAAAAATATTTTAAAGTCCGTGACTTGAACTCTTATACTGAAAATGACTGACTTATGAAGACTTCCCTTTTGTCCGGCTTCGCACTCCACCTCTCGCTGACAGCATCCAACCTGGCTTGCACTTCAGATGCTGCAGAGATAAGCAAATTCAGCAGAACTTGGCTCCTGCTCCATCCCAGACAGCAGAGGCTCTTAATGGGCGTACACATTTCACTGCAGCAAGGGCGCGGGAGGGAAGAGAGAGAGCGAGGTGTGGCGATGCGCGGATACACAGGCCCTCAAAGATAAATCAAGGTCACTACACATGTTGGGGATATTACCGCGAGCCAATAACTTCTTTATTGCTTTTTCTGAGACCTTCCTGGTGTTGCTCATAAATCTGAGACGCTATTTTCTTCCCTATAGAAATATAAGATGGTGCCGGAGAAATTAGGAGGCTTTGGCTGGTTGTAACTTCGAGCTGACAGTGGGTAAAGATAAGTTAGCGCCATGTACGGACCATAGTAGCAAGGAGCGTTGAGTCTGTTAACGCAATATTAATCGCCAGATAGAGATGGATAGACTGTGTGTGTAGGGCTGCCGATGAACAATGTAGTGGAATGTAGGGATGGGACGATACACTTAAACTCACGATACGATGCACCTCGATATGTCAGAGTCACGATACGATACGTCACGATACGATATCAAAAAAGAAAAAAATATTACTGTATAATAACAACTTGTTTATTTTTGTTTCAGTTGAACACAGGGAAACACGAGGCCTAACAGGCCAAACACAAAAAGAACACCCCCTTAGTGCTGCTCTAACCCGAGGTTAATGTATCTCAGGACTGGTTCTTCTTCAAAAAAAATAACATATCATTCCTGTGACTTGACATGACGACGCACTGCACCATTCCCCGGATATATATATATATTTTTTAATTTAATAATAATAATAATAATAATAATAATAATACATTGAACTTGTATAGCGCTTTTTGGACACTCAAAGACGCTTTACATCAGGGGTGGCCAACTAGTCGGAGACCAAGAGCCGAAATGTTCAACCTTGATCCTGTGAAGAGCCACAAAGGCACCGATCATTCGCGAGATCAAGGGGCGGTAGTTTATTGTGATTAAATATAATATGACCGTTATATTTAATCACAATAAAGTATAACTTTATGCCTGGCCTTTTTCTTTTGTTTTAATAATTGTATTAGATGTAATAGTTTTAGTCCTCACCAAGATTGAAATAAATGTATATTAAATAAACTGACATTTTGTGCTGTTCTGCTCTGACTGGGATAGAATTATATTTTTTTATTTTTAATGTGTGTTAGTGTGAGGGGCCCTGCCCACTGAGCCCCCTCCTCTGGTTCGCCCCTGGCCTGTGCGCTCAGTGCCCGCAGCTTGGTCCTGACTGGACTGTGCAGAGAACGAACTTTAGGCTACACAAAGTTCATAAGCTTTAATCAGGAGCCTCTGGAGGACGTCTGAGATTATGTTTTATGTTGCATTTGCTACAGTTACAGCATGTGACAGAAACGTCAATGACTTTGCGTATTTCCGCGTTACGATGTCGCGCTTCGCATCATGTGCTTCATTAGAGCTCCGCTTTTTTCCATTTACTAATTTTGATCTTTTTCTGTGAATATGAGGCCAACTTTCATCAAATAAAGAGTAGGCTAATCAGAAACTTGAAAAGCACAGAAGCTGATCCCAGTGCCACGATCTGCCTGACTGTTGTTTAACCTACATCCCGCTTTGAGTGAGGCTGCTGCACGGGCACCTTTTACGCGCCGCCTCGAAAAGGAGAGAGATACGGACATTCATGCGTGTAGAGATGGGAACACATGAACTATGGTTGGATTTGTGGTCAAGATTCTTAAAGACTATTACAGTTTATGGGGAATGTGTAGGCTACCATGCGGCTCGAGAGCCGTGTGTTGGCCACCCCTGCTTTACATAAAAAAAAAAAAAAAAAAAACTTTTTTTTTTTTTTTAAATTTCGCGATCCATTTTTTTTTAACTCGATGCATTTCGTCACGTTTTGTATCGCGATATTTCGTCAAACGATATTTCGTCCCATCCCTAGTGGAATGGTGAGATAAATAACAAACCGACATATCAAGCACTCTGCACTCTGCGCTTAGTTAGGTTGTATAACATCCTCTAAATCAGTGGTTCTCAACCTGTATGGTGTCAGGCTCACCATAATCCTAGAATGACAACCCTGTGAATTTGTTACATACAATGTAAAATACTGTATACTAGGGATGGCTACTGTTATTTTTTTCCAATAACGGTACCTTAACAATACTTGTTTTACAATAACAATACCAGAACAATACTTTTTTGATAACTATACTAAAATATTTGTCATCTAGAACCATGAAACAGGCTTCTTTATGTCTGAGAAGCCATGTTCATAGAACACAAATGTAATTTTTCACAGCAAGCGCTCATTTTGCATGGGTGGCTATGGCCTGAGTCACGTCGATAGTCGGTCTTTGAAGATTTTCTGCAACAAAACATGTTCAAATGCAAAGGAACTAAGCACTATACAGTAGGTGGCGGCAGGAAGAAAAGGTAGTAGTAGAAAAAGAGGAAGGAGGAGGAGGTAAACACTCCTGTTAGGGTTTGCGCAAATCGGACTCTAGATATCCAGACTGGTGCTGGAGGGAATTTTTTTTTATCCCATTTCCAAAGCCTGGTAAGATCTGCAACAACATGGCAGTATTGGAAAAATAATGGGCCAAACAAAAAATGGACAAAGCAAAGCAGACTTTTAATGTGTGGAGCAGATAAAGGGTCACACGTATATTTGTTCTCTGCATTTTGTTGGTGGGAAAAGTCCTACGTCCGAGAATGATGAACTGATACTAGGAACGCTGTCAGATGTAGAGTTATCTAGGAAGCAACAACGATGTAAACAAAAGACCCCAGCTGAACGTCTCGACCAAACAGCAGCCGACCCAAACCAAGGGTGAAAAAGGCTTTTAACTGATCTAAGCCACAGAAAAGGCTCATCATTCTAAGATCCTGCGGTTCCACTAAGTGACAAGGAAATCGTGTAAGAGTATGATAGCACATAGTCCCCTGAATGGAAGTCAGCACGTGCGCACGTAAATGCGGTTTGTTTGTCTAGCTTTGTCTACTGTAAAGCTAGCTATTGTCATGACAAGGATGCAACTCCCGTCGCCACACAGTAGCTGTTTCTCCACGTAGCACAATACACAAAAGAAGCAGCTAAAAAACCACATTCAGAAACAAACAAACGTATTCAGAATGTGTCAATCCTTTTCCTCACCTCCAGCTGGGTGAAGATCTTCTTGATGTGGCGGTAGCAGCCCTCGGCGATGTCCATGTCCTCCTGGTAAGTGCGCCCCTTGAACACGGGCTGGGGAGCGTTGGCGAAGTACTTGTGGAAGGGGAAGTGCTCCGCCACTGCACCGACCTCCACCTCTTTGCCCTGCTTGGGCTTCACCTGGCTCAGGTACTGCTCCCAGCGCGAGATCACCTAGTGCAGGGCCGACAGAACCCATCAGAAGTGTCACCGGTAACAAATGCCGAGCATAGAAAGATTAAATGTGGCAACATTTCTGTTATTTTTATAGCTAGCATTCAAAAATGACAAAATATATCACACAATAAACATGAAACCTATAAACAATACAATATTTTTTTATGCAGATTTGTTCATATTTATGCTTTTTACAGGTATTTGGTAATAACCTCAAACACATCTTTATCACTATCTTACACTTTGTTCATTAGAAAATGCTACACTGATCAAAAACAGAATCGACATGACACGACGATTCCCAATGGTAATAGTGGTAACAGTTCACAACAGTTTGTGACGGCGCGTGAAGCCTCTCCCCCGAATCATCCAATTCCATCCACATTTGTGATCCTTGGTGTGGATTTGTGACATTTGTAACTTGTCATCATTATGTGTAAACCATTAGCGGAGCTACATTGTGCAAAGAGCCAATGACGGATGAGTCATATGCACAACAGTAAGCACCTGGCTTAAGGGAGGTGATTATAGTCAAAACAAATAACATCTTGACCTCCTTTAGGTGGCAGCTGACAGCATCTTTGCTAAACAATACACCATAAGTCGCCTATACTTTACAGATAGTTAAAAATACATTAGCAGGAATGAGAAACGACTGTCTCGGGCACGTATAGAGGTCCTCCTGCAGCGCACCTAATAACCCCTCTCCGACAGAACAGCAGGGCAGTCCCGCTTCTATAAATACGGCCAAGAAAAACAACCATCAGCCTGGTATTATTCAGTCTGCTGGAGGGCACGGCTTAATGACTTGTTAAGTATCTGTCGGAATGACCAATTTAGGTCGCCACCAAAACATAAAGCATTTCCGCAGGCCTATCCGATTAGAGCCTCGTAAGAATGTATCACCGTCTAAACAGGGAGGGTTATTGACCGCGCCCCGTGGAACTCAATACTGCTGCAATGAAATGCACTTCTAATAAGGCTGGAGATGGAGACGGCAGATGAGAGTTGGGAGGAGATGTGGGGAAACTAGTGCTCATACCGCTCCATTTATTCCAGTATTTTATGTTTATGTTCATGCTGAAAATGTTGCTCTTGCCCTGTAACAGAATTTCCACACACCCAGACTGTGATGAAAGTTAAAAACTGGCACAACAATGATGGACAGCAAAGGAACGGGTTTGCATTTGTTTGATATAATAAGTATGTCACAACGTGTTTAAG
The DNA here is from genome assembly GCA_021464625.1 of Proterorhinus semilunaris. Lineage (NCBI taxonomy): Eukaryota > Metazoa > Chordata > Actinopteri > Gobiiformes > Gobiidae > Proterorhinus > Proterorhinus semilunaris. Next base: position 5,656,779 of record CM038361.1, on the reverse strand, counting down.
TATATGTATTCTAACATTCAGCTAATCCATTTTCTTCGCTGTTCTGAGGACAGTTGCAGTGGCGGCAGTCTAAGCTGAGTGTGTCTGAATGTCCACCCTTTAACCCATAACGCCTTACCTAATATAAAGTTCTGCACTATATACAGTCCCTGCAGGATTTCGCCGGCATTTTTTGTGATTGCTGTTTGCTAAAATGGCCGATTTTGTGGCTAGGGCTGAACGATTTTGGAAACTAATCTAATTGCGATTTTTTTCTTCAACATTGCGATTGCGATTAAATGTGCGATTATTGTTGCAAGGTCCTCTTCCCATGTATTTTTCACCTAACACAAGCAATAAATCAGTCCGTTTCATAATAAACAATATTAGATTAATTTGAGGTGAAAATTGCAAAAATAAAGCAAACAAAATTGTTGCTCGACCTATTACCTTAACAGTACAGTCTATAAGAGATAAATTATATATATAGATATTTAAACAAAAAATATAAAACTCATTGATCCAGTCAGTAACATCACCCATACTAAAGTGCAGGAAAAGTAAGAACAAACGTGGCATCCCTGTAGTGTACTACTGCCTAAAAACCCATCCAGTAAGGAAAACAGGATTTCTTCAATCTTAAAACTGTAGTTCTAGTGTTTTGGATCATATTTAGCTTTGTTGAGGAGCATAGCCCTAATGAGGGAATGCATGTGCCTGTGTGTTTTCTGCAGCTAAAGTGTGCAGTGATAATTAGGTGACAGGAATAAACAGCCAGGCTTTGCACAGACTATAGATTACTGAAAGCACAGTAATGTTTAGAATGTGGATTGAATTTCATTGATGACGGTTCAAAATCTGACAAAAATCTATTTCTATGTAATCATCTTACATATGCTCTTACAGGTTTGAGATATTTTCAAGTTTACTACACGCAAGTTTAAGCCATTGGATCTGACAACCCAAAAGTTGTCAAAAAAGTAAATCATGTGAAATGTTTTTGTAATGGGGAATAAATCCACACGACAAATGTTACAGAAGCAGAATTAACACTTGATTTGAACATATCTTTCAGATCTGGATATGCACAATGAGGGAAATAAAGTGGTACCGATAACTATTTTGAATATAGTAAAAGTGACACAAACCATTTCAACACTGCGTTAAAAAATAAATATATATAAATGAATATATATATATATATATATATATTAGATTGCATATATAAATTAGATTTAAAAATACTAAATTAGGAGCAAAACAAGGCCAAAATGAAACCATCCATTACCTGGTATAAGTAGAAGTGTCCAGCGGTCTCACAGGTATAGGACACGTCTCCTGGCACGTCCAGGCTCTCCTGCAGACGGCCCACCTCCGTCAGGAGCTCCAGACGTCGGGCAAGCACGTAGTTCACCCTTCCATATCTGTAAGACAACAGAGCAGGGTTAGTGCGCTCACAGATGAATCCAATCATTTTAGGTTTGGAGTAACTGAAATGGACATTAAAGGCAAAATAAGAGCTTTCCTGTATCATTTAAGTTTATTTTAAGTGGGAATAGGCGTCAGCAGTGATGCGGTCGCTGTATCGGACTGTTGTGGTGAAGAGGGAGCCGAGTCAGGGGCAAAGCTCTCGATTTACCGATCGATCTACATTCCCACCCTCACCTATGGTCATGAGATTTGGGTAATGACCGGAAGGACAAGATCGCGGATACAAGCGTCCGAAATGAGTTTCCTTCGCAGGGTGGCTGGGCGCACCCTCCGAGATCGGGTGAGGGGCTCAGTTACCTGGGAGGAGCTCGGAGTAAAGTCGCTGCTCCTTCACATCGAAAGGAGCCAGCTGAGATGGCTAAGCCATCTGTTCCGGATGCCTCCTGGCCACCTCCCTCGGGAGGTGTTCCAGGCATGTCCTACTGAGAAGAGGCCTCGTGGAAGGCCCAGGACATGCTGGTAGGACTACGTTTCTGAGCTGGCCTGGTGTCGCCTCTGGGTCCCCCCAGAACAGCTGGAGGAGGTGTGCGTGGATGGAGAACTCTGGGTATCTCTGCTGAGACTGCTGCCTCCACGACCCGGCCCCGGATAAAGCGGAAGAAAATGGATGGATGGGTAAAATATCAATGCTGAGGTACACTATAGAATGTATGTAACCGCACGTTGATGCTATTTCTCGGTTATACACAACCTCCCATTTCTTGCTCATGCACTGTTAATTGTAAATAAATATGTCGACGGAGACTAGAGTCAAGAAGAGATTGAGTTTTTTATTCTAGTTATGAAAGTAGTGAATATGTTATGAGGACACAAGCATCGTTAATGTATGTATCGCAGATGTATGTAAAACTATCACAGATGGTTTGAAGGAGGCTGGTCGTCTTAACCCGTTATGCTTATTGTACACATTGGTAATTTTACCTTGAATATGACGGTCTTATTTTTTTCCCTGAATTTGTTTGTTCAGCACGTTGGTCAGTAGCAGTCGTTTTTAAATGTGCTATAGAAATAAAAAATTGATTGCTTGGTTTTCCTCATGGCACTCAGAGAGGTGCGTTCACAATGGAAAACAGTGAACAAGCAATACTGAGAGGCTTTCAGTTAACTCCATCAGCTCCACTCTCTCCCTCCAGTCCCGACTCTAACCTTCGCCCCCAGTGCTCCCTGGTCCACGTCAAAGGCAAGGACAGACCCAGGACGAGTAAAGGAGGATTCACACCAACCAGACGCACTGTCGCTGTTTGGGTGGGCAGGGCGACTGTGTGTCTGCTCAGGTCTCCCTCTTGTCTACCCCCAGTCTCACCTGCTAAGAACAGCATCTACACTGAAAAATTTAAATCGTGACACCCCAAGATGTAAGCAGGCGGTTTGAGTTTCCCCATTTCGCAGTTACACATGAGCACCATATCTCTAAAACTGCCAGAACCAGATCAAGGCTAATGTGTTCTACCTTTCACCCAGCCCTACATACAGTGCTGTGAAAAAAGTATTTTCCCCCTTCCATATTTCTTACATTTGTTTATATTTACAACACTTAAATGTTTCCGACCATCACACCAATTTTTATAACACACAAGGACATTCCCAGTGAATACAAAATGCTGTTTCAAAAATGATTATCACATTCATTAAAAGAAAAAGAAAATTCCAAACCTCTCAAAAGTAAATGCACCCCCCGGTGATCATCTGTGAATAACCAGATTTTTGGAAAAGCCGAGTTCAGTGTCTTTGGCCACTCCCAAGTCCGAGTTTGCTGAATCAAGAAAATATCACATTTAGACGGGTCAGACAAATAAAGTAGGCTACAAAATCTCATAAGAAAACCTATAACGCCACGAAATGACAACGACTCATCCAGGAGGTCACCATGATTCCCAAGACTTTTAGAGGAATGGTCTGTGGACTGACAAGACCAAAGGTTCAACGTTTTGTCATCTCTGCAACTCGTTACATCTGGCGTTAAAACAACGCAGAATTTGATCAAAAGAACGCCATGCTAAAAGTCAAACTTGGAGGTGGCAGTGCGAGAACGTCCGGCCACCAGTTTGAGCCCTCAAGCTCAAGCGCTCTTTGGCCATGCAGCAGCACAAGGATCCCAAAACACATGAGCAAATCCACCTCTGAACGGCTTAAAAAGAACAAATTAAAGTTTTGGAGTGGCCAGGTCAAAGTCCAGACTTAAATCCATTTGAGATGCTGTGGTGTGACCTCAAAAGGGTTCATGCACAAAAACCCTCCAATATGGCTGAGTTCAACTAATTCTGCAAAGGGCCAGAGAGGCTTGGATTTTTCTTTGCAAGAAAATAAAATGTGATAATCATTGGCAAACTGCATTTTGTATTCACTGGGAATGTCCTTGTGTGATTTAAGTGTGGTAAATACAAACAAATGTAAGAAATCAGGAAGGGGGCAAATACTTCCTCACAGCACTGTAGTTACTTCCTCCTGTCCTCATTAGAACATCCCTGAATCCTTTCCAGCTGGATGTTCTTTCTTAACACCCACAAACGAAGCAACTGGAGTCATATCGATCCGCTGCTTGTTCTGCAGTTGTTCACTTGATTATATCCATTTTTCCCCCGTCACTGCCCCCTTTCCCCACAGCACATCCATATTGCAAAGCTAAATGAGGATTCCACGCGCAGGTCACCCACAGAGCAGGTTACCGCGGGCGGGCCAATACAGTACTAGAGGTGAGGTCTATTTTTAGACGCAGCTCCCTCAGCACGTGGCTTCGAGACCTATCCTTTGGTTCGACCTTCTCGAGGTTCGCCACAGAATTCATTTTTATTTATTCTTTTTACTCTCTTCGCGGCATAATAACTAGCCTGGCCTGAAATGGCACTGTTCTTTGAATGCCCTCCTCCTCCCTCTGGTGTAGTATCCTCGAAAAAACATCGAATTGCAGTGAAAACAAGCGACAAGGGGAATAGATGCAGTAGGCGCTTTGACGTAACGTTTCACGCAGGAAATTGAATGAAATACAAGAAACTATTTAAATGCAAAGAATGGTCACTGGGCAAGTTTCAAAGATTCTGCAAAAATGCGCTACACAACTCCGGATCTGTTTTTTGATGGGAGAACAACATTGTAACATCGTAAAAAGCGGTTTTGGCTGGCTCTAGAATTCCAAAAATGTATTTTCTTTTCTATCAACTTGCAGAGTCTTGCCTTAAAAGCAAGTGACTTTAGCAGAGCATGCCCTTTCATGCATTGCCACCATTTTCCCTTGGTGTTAATTAAAAACGTGCCCCCTCCTCTCTCTCGGGTGTTGGCGGGTGGGGGCACATGTGGCGCGTGCGTGTTGTCAAAGGCGGCCGGGGCGGGGAACATACTGTATTAAACACTGCTGGCCGACTCTTTCACGTTGGCATTGGTCGCGTTGTATTGAAATGTAGCATGTTGCTTCCCTTGTCCAAATAGCAGTTCCTCGCACCTATCCGTGCCACAAAGCGAGCGGTGAAGAAGACCGAGCGAGTAAACAAGAGGTGGAAAGTAGCAGAGTGTTTATGCAGGCCTGAAGGCAAACATGCAAATGAATCTCTTTTACATTTTACGATTTAATCACATGACGTCGCTTGTGGTCAGGCAGTTATCCAAATAAGAAGTGGATTTACTTTGCAAAGATGAGTTTGATTTAGGTCTGTGACAATGTTCAAATAGCACAGTATGGTATCATTTAGTTGTAATATAGAGGAGAGGTCATTTGGATAATATGGATGTATGAAGACCGTTTTATCTGGATTACATGGAGGTATGAGGACAGTACAGCAGCAGATGTAGGAGTTAACTGGGGTCCACGACCGAAAGGTGGGTTTACTATTAGAGGCCGATATTTGGAGATTTTACAATATCGGCTATCGGCCGATCTAGCGCAGAAAAAAGCCGACTCCCTAGGCCTCATGGGAGGTGAGAAACATCGCAATGACATCGACAAGTTTCACTAAACCTACATCAATATGGACATGGTCATTTTGAAGTGCAGAATGTCCACTATTGTATTTTTGATCGCAGCGCAAAATGCCCAGGCTAGTAACAATATGCTAATGCTAACTACAACTAATCAAAGCTGGGACGCCTCCACTGTGCTGCAGCTGTGGGTCGCCATGACAATATAACATAATGCGCCGTTTACTAGTTCTTCAATGTAATAATCGTTTTTTACGGAATGAGCCTTCATGATTTTATGTCTGCAATTTGGGTAATATTTCATACGTTTTGTCCGCATCTTGCCACACCCCCTTGTAGTCGACTAATCGCTGCTCAGGGCATGTTTTTGGTCGACATGTTTTGGCAGCCACTGTTGGTTTTACCTGGGATCCTAAAACAATTGGAGCAGTACCAGGCGGTCTTTCGAGCCAGGCAGGATGCTAATTTAAATCATTGCACATGCCAATACAAAGATTTAAGTCAATTAATATTTTTAGGACCATTCCACTAGAAATAACCCTCTAGGGAATAACCATGTATTCTACTCTTATGTCATTGGCCCGGTGTTTGAGTGTGAGTCAGTCCAGCTCCAGGGTTTACACAGGAGAGAGGTCAGCGAGCTGGGGATGACTGGGCCTACATAACGCTAGAGGACTTCATCTATAAACTGTGTCTGAACCCGGTCTGAACAGAACAGAGGAATAAACCAGAGGGCCATTCCCTAAAATGTAACCAGGTTCACTCCGAGTCTGGCTATGGAAATTTAGTAGAAATGCATCAATTGAGATTGTTTGCTTCCAACTCCGGAGGGTTTGAGTATCAGCCGATGTCCGAAATTAACCGATACAATAGAGTTTCTTAAAAGTAGCTGCTGTGAGTGAAAAAGTCAATTAAGTCTTATTCTTTTCTTGCAAACGACATGTTGCATGTAAATGATCAATTATATCTGTTAATAAACTATCGGAAAGACATTAAGCAAAGATTACTGGACTTTCCTACACAAAATATCATTGGGTTTATGGATATTTGCATTAATATGCAAATATCTAGTTTGAACTAACTCGCTGACTGAATTCTCCATGTTCAGAGCTTCAAAATTATCTATAATGATCTATCTGATACAAGTGTCGGATCGATGTATCGCAAACATTTTTGCTTGAACATCTTTACTGCCACTTACCACTCATTATGGAATACTGAGGGAACTATTTAGAATGAAAGAAAGGATACCATCAATAGCATTCCTTTCAAAACAATAAGTCTTTTTTTCAAGCTATTGAAAAAGTATCATTCATTGTAAATAGCTTCTATATGTTTTGGATCTTTGAGCTTCTTTTTATTTCAAAGGTTTGTGAATTCAAGACCCTTGCCCTGTCCCATGTCCAAAGAACTGTTGAACCTTTTGAAGAACACACTGCTTCTATTTCCAGTCAAAGGCCATGCTCATAAGCGTTAAGCCTCTGCCTAGAATGCTATGCGCAGCTAACCAGACAGCACAGGCCAAAGTGCAGGACTGTAGCCCTGGGGAGGGATCCATTTCCCTGGTGCGAAGGTCTGGAAGTCCAACGCTGCCTGATGAAGACAAAACAGGAGCATGACGCGCGTGGGGGGGAATAGCCTTGTCGCCCGTGTTGGCTCGCGCTCGTCATGCCCGGGGTTCGGGGCCTCCTGTTATACTTCTGCGCGCCCGCGGTCAGCTTTCATCGGACTTTGTTTATAACGTTGTTGTGCGTGGAAGCTTTTAGGAGGTTACCAGTTGTTGATAGCGCATTCACACCTAGCATTGCGAAGATTCCAGCACTTACAGCTTTGTGTCTGTTTATCTGGGCCAGCCTGCCAGAGGACCGAGCTGCTAAAGCCCGTCACAGCTCCGGTTTCCACAAGGGCTGCACGATTTCAATTTTTTTTTTTTTTTTTTTAGACAGATATTGGAATTTGGTCATATATAATATTTTATATATAGCATATGTTTTATTTTTCATGCTATTGAGCATTGAGCTGCATATAAACTTCTAAAACTGCTGTTAAACATCATGGTGCTCAGTTATTACATTTCAGCTCCATGCACAGATCTGCAAGAGGCAAAGAGGCATTTAATGAAAGAAAAACATCCTTAGTTTGAATCTTTTCTCATAAACATGGCGCTCTCACGCTCTTTCTCCAGCTACATAAAAGCATTCTCCGAATCCCAAACTGCAAAATGCTACTTTTATGAAAATCCACTTCATGTTTATGCTAAAAACCTGCTGTAAAGATGTTACAATTGGACCGTCTTTTTTGACATGAGACCTGTTTGTTATTAGCGGTGAGAATAGTAACGATTTGCACTATGCTAGACACGTGGAGTTTTGTTTATAGCGACTGCAGAGCAAACTTGATTCGTCTGCAGTGACTTTTCAATGGCCAGCATCCAAAAGTGAAATTTGATGGTGGCATTTTTATTCATTATCAGAAAAAAACGAGGTCTGGAGTTCAAGTCTTTTGAACTCCAGTTCAACTTGTCGAAATAAGCTAGGGGTTTTAAACTGTAATGTGTCATGAATAATGCCGCCTCCATGTGCTCTTTTAATTATGGTAAATACCACTTGCCGAGTGGAAAATTGCACATGACCACCTCGTCTCGTACTTTTCACTGGCAAACTGGGAAATCGAGTTCCCAAAATGAGATAACCTCGGACCTTTCAACACAAGAGAGAGCAGCGACAACACGTTTTATGCCCTTTAGCTGATTGTTATGAAGCCAACACTATAGCTCTTCAAGTTTAATATCGTCTCTTTTTCCACTTATCGTCACGTGAAAAGAAAAGGCAAACTTGATGTGGTTTACCAATCAAAGCAGATACGAAGGAGCAGATTGTAGACCACTTTATAGTGTATTGTTCTGTTTATGTTTGGTACGACACAAAAGCACTGGAACACAATGCACTCGTTATTTCCACTTCACAACTGGAAAAGATCACCGTCACCAGAGCACATGAAGGCAGCCTAAATGTTCAAGTAGCTACCTGTTAAAACTAAGCGCGCGCCTTAAAATGCATTAATTATCATAAAACCACTCCAGGTACCATAACCACACAAGAAAACCACCATAACTTGCTTATAGGCTCACAAATATGTCACCTTTAAAATCCATTTCGTCTTTTCTGATTGGGTGAAAAGGGGGCGGGGGGCTGTGTGCCTGCCGGCCTGGGGGAACCCTACCTGCTGAAGTCCTTCTCGGTCTCCAGCTCCTCCTCTCCGTGGCCCATACGCAGGAGGTGGCGCTCGTCGATGTCCAGCGCCATGATCTTCTCGAACAGCTGGTTCAGAGCCTGGGAAGGGGGGGGGGGCACAGTGCGGGGTGAGTGAGCAAAGGTTTTCTCCAATGTTCGATAAAGTGCTACTTTGTCCATTCGGGTGACAGTGATTAAACACTGTCCGGGGGAACAGTTGGGCACAGGAGCACAGATCCTGCACCTTTTGAAAATGGCTCTAGACTGATTGAGGTTTCAAAACTAAAGCATAAATTTCATCGGCAGCACAATATATCATGGATAAGGAGGTTAGTTTATGTGATTACTACAGCATTGTGGCGGAAAATCATCTTTCCTAAAGGCGAACGAGATGACGCAATAATCCAAATATATTCATTTCCTTTCTGAGAGACTCAAAATTAGGTTTTCGTTGCACTCTAGCAACATCTCCACATTAGTGGTTCCAACAGACTTGGAGCTTTCCAGTCTAGATTATTTTTAGAGATGCACCGATCCAGCTGTTTTGCTTCAGATACCGAGAGTTTGAGTATCTGCCGATATCCGATTAACCGATACCAAGAGGCTTTCTTAAAAGGAGCTGCTGTGAGTGACTGATCTTCTATATTGTGAGATCAGTAAAGTCTCATCTTTTCTTGCAAACGAGATGTTACAGATCAATGATATACATTTTTTTTTCTAAAGGAAAAACATTAAACAGGGATCACTGGATTTCAACCCTAAATATCCTTGGGTACATGGGTATTTGCATTGATATAAACAACTCGCATCAAATGATCTGATCATTATCTAAAATTACCTTGTGCACTACAAATGTTTATTCAGTTATTGTTTAATAGCATTTCATACATTTAAATAGAAACACTATGCCGCTCCAGCAGTGGCCAATATTTTATTAATTTAGATGACCCAATCATTCTGTCCATCAATTTCTGTCCCAGCCTTGATTCACTGCTGTTAGCATTAGCATGTTGCTACTAACAGTGGCATTTTGTGCGGCGATCAAAAGAATGTCTGCAGAGGTAATAACAAACTCAGCGATTGAATTCTCAAGGTTCTTAGCTTCATATTCACTTAGATTTAGTCGGTGAAAGTTGTGTTTTTAAAACTGTGAGAGCTTAAACAGGTATCCGTTTATCAGCTATTGGAGCCAGTATCGTATTTTTTCCAGTATCAGCTCTGATATCGGTGCACCCTTAAATATTTTGAACGTCATTTCAGAGAGATTTTTAAATATTTTATTCCTAGCCTGATTCGTTTAATTTTTAATTTAAGCCGACATTTGAATGTTTCCACATTTTTCCCCACATTGAACTATCTTATTTAAAAGCTAAACAAGATAAAAAATCTCCACCTGTAAAATAAATTTAAGCCTCACTCCATCCATTATTTATATTTTGTTGCTGAAAATATGGGCAATTTTGGCCATTTTTATGCAGAGCATGCCTTTTTTCCTGAAAACTGACGGAAAACTTGCAATGCATGTTGTCTTATTCACCTCGTGTCTAGTCCTAAAACATGTATGAACGAAAAATAATGAAAAACACTGCATCATGCACTGTACATGGCTGAAGCAAAGTACAGCGGATTTATCTGAATATGTGAGTGAATATTTGGGTCCATTACCTGATTTGAGTGAGTCACGATGAGGGTCCGCTGTTCGGGAAAGTTGTGGTAGATGTTGGAGATGATCTGCACGGCCACATCGGTCTTTCCGGTGCCGGGCGGCCCGACGACCTGTGAACACACCACCAAAATAAAAATTCATGAAGCACTACAGTATGCCCTTATTGTGCATCTCTACTATGAGTCATTTCTGGTAAAAAATAAAAATAGCCTGTGTAGTTAAATATTCCTGTGTTCATAATGGGTTACAGGCGAAGCTAGAGTGTGGTTGTAGATGACTCAGGCACGGGCCAAGAACAGAGGTTAGAGGAGGTGAGGAGAGGGGCGGACTTTGTTTATGGCTGCGCTGATAGCCTGTCAGCCACTTATTTTATTTTGGCAACGGACGAGAAATGAGACGCAGCGGCATTTTGCAATCGCTGTGTTGCTGTAGCACTTGAGTTTGTTTATTCTGTGGGACGTAAAAAAATAAATGTGTCACATGTTTGACATGGTGGATAATAAGACGGACTGACCATGGTGAGTCCCGGCTGCATCCCGGCTCGAATGGCTTCAATCTGAGTCGGGGTGAACTGGATCGTGTTCCTGCAGAAAGAGCAAGAGAAAAGTGAGTCAGAATCATGACGTGGAAAGTGCTTGGTAAGATATGGTAGTTGTGGAGAAAAAAATTAACTTTCTCCCATTTCTCCACAAGTACTTTAACAAATGCTGAATTATGCACACACAGTACTTGCCCCCTTCCAGGTTTCATACACTTGTTTAATAGATTTATTAGAGGTCGACTGATATGGGTTCTAAGGCCAATGCTGATTTTTTTTTGGCCAATGCCGATATGCACAACTGATATTCCTGACCGACCGATATTTTAGTTTGGATTAGTTTGTTTATTTGAGCAGTATACATTCTGCTCAAAAGGAGTGGGCTGAAGCAAGAAGCTTATGAGCGCCCACCCCCAAATATGTACTATATATAGATTCTATAATCCTGTGTATGAAACTCCTAACTGTAAACTGTCAGTATTGAACTGTGACAGCAGGGGGCGCTGTATTTGCGGCATAGGGGTGACTTATTAAAAAACATTCCTGTTTAGTTGGTTCTAGAGCAGCACCGATCCAGGTTTTTTGCTTCTGAGACTGATAATGGGGGTTTGACTAGATTTATTTTTTATATAGTGGCTTTATCTGAGTGAAAACGTGGAATGGTCCTCTTTTCTCCAGAGTGAGATCAATACAATCTTCATTTTGAGATGTTACCATTTATCAATTATATCCATTAATAAACTAAATGTAAAAGCATTGAACAAAGCTCTCACTAAATATCCTTTGGTAAATGACAGGCTTTTAGGTCTCATTAATATTAACAACTCACATAAAGTGATGTGATCATTAAAAATATGCTTGATTACTTATTTATAAATTAAAAAACAAACACTTGGCCCCTCCAGCAGTGGGAGATCATTTCCAGTTAGCATTAGCATACTTTAGCTAGTCGCGGCATTTTGTGTTAAACTCTGCCATTTTGGAGGGTTTTTGCGCATGAACTGGCCTTTTAAGGTCACACCACGGCATCTCAATTGGATTCAAGTCCGGACTTTAATTTGTTCTTTTTGAGCCGTTCAGAAGTGAATTTACTCGTACGTTTGGGATCCTTGTCCTGCTACGTAACCCAAGAGCGCTTGAGCTGGAACTGGTGATCGGATGTTTTTTCTACAGGAATTGTCGGACAGAAAGCTGGAATCATAATTCCTAAAGCTTGTCCAGTTGTCCAGGTCCTGAAGCAGCAAAGTAGCCCCAGACCGTCGCACTGCCACCACCATGTTTGACTTTTGGCATAGCGGGGGAACCTCTTAACCCCCTTCCTAACCGAGCAGACTTTCTCCACTTCAGCATTAACCAAATAAAAGCTTTTTGAAAATAGTGACAAAAACGAGATGAAAACAAGTATAAAAACACAACAAAAATGGTCACAACAACACGAGGAAAAAGATCCGTGTAGAGGAGTTTTGCAGGTCATAGCTTTGGCACTGGCCTATACTAGAGTTATTTGGTCACATACTTGGAAAGGCGCTATATAAATAAAGATCTTCTTCTTCTTTTTCTTCTATAGGCTGTAAGAAGCTTTTGGATTTGTTAAAGTTAAAGCTGGGGTACCTGATTTTTCCTGCACAAACTGATCTTTTATTTTTTTTTCTACGGCTCAAACTCGTTTCTAGCTCTTGCAATCCCTCCTGCATGTCCAAATTGTTCAAGCTAATAATTTAAATGCACATTTCACGCCCATGTACATCTTAGAAAGGTGGCAAAGGGAAGAAGGGGAGACCACCCCCAAAATAAATGTCTCTAATTTAGATTTTACTTCTATCTTCTTTCGCTCAATAAAAAATTAGGTGAAGACCATGCAACAAGGTCTTTTTTTTTGCTGTGTTTACAACATACTCTGTTGTGGTAAAACAAATTTAATTTACAACAACAAAAAGTCAGGTACCCCAGCTTTAAGGCGGGGGTTAAGAGGTTAATCAGAGCTAATCACAGGTATTTACTTTTTCACACAGGGCCTGGTAATTTTGTTTTTCTCATAATAAATGTGATATTCATTTGGAAACTGCATTTTGTATTGACTGTCTTTGTGTGATGTAAAAATGTACTTGATAATCAGAAACATTAAGTGTGGTGAATATAAGGAAATGTATGAAATCTGGAAGGGGGCATATACTTTTTCATGGCACTGTATTTTTCTACTAAATAAAGATAGAGGCATGGAGAGGAGCAAAGTGGTTCAACAGCCCATAATGCTGCGTTTACACATATGTTGAATGTGAGTGGAATTTGATAATTTGGGGTAGAGATTTCACGCGCCGCCACTAACTGTTGCGACTTGTTACTACGCGTTACGATTAATGGCACGAATTATTACGCACGGTCACGAATATGCGTCCCGCGCTGCTGCGTGGTGTTGCGCGCTGCTGCGTGGTGTCCCGCGCTGCCACGCGCTGTTACGGGTCACTGGGAATATTCGCTTCTGTCGGAAATCTGTCAAGAATTGGGCGAATGTGGAGTGATTTTCTCCGCCTCCAACCACCGGGTTGGAGGCGGAGCAGAGGCCGTGCTCTCCCCTGAGTCATTGGGCTCGTCTGGCTCCAACTCCCGAACATCAGGTACGACCCAGGAGGAAGAAAGGTCGGAGGAACACTTTCAGCACCCCGCGGAGCGGCAGCGCCAGGTGCTGTCCGTGACTTGGAGCGCGGATTGGCCGACTTTGTGACACTTTTCCTTGGCATAGCTACTGCAGGTACGAACATTTACTTTGGGCGTAGCGTGTGTTTCTGTCAATTTTGAGCGTGAAAACAGTGATTCTGCTCCACGAATGCTCTACGAATGCTCTACGAATGCTCTACGAATGCTCTACGAATGCTCTCACGCTGAATTACGAAGCGCCACTACTCCTCACGAAAGGACACGCTCCGTTGCGAACTCCACGAACAGAGGGTGATTCGTGACATTCGTGGAAGATTTTTTGACAGACGAAAACTTTCTCCACGAACGTCACGAATGTCACGAGCTGATGCGTTCTGTTAAGAATCCCATTGAGATGCGTTAAGTCACGTCACGAACGTCACGAATGACGGAAAAATGACATTCGTAACGCATCTTGCTTATGTGTAAACGCAGCATAAATACGTAAAAAAACAGACAATGCTAAACAGAAAGCTAACATTACCTTCATACTACATATGCTAACGAAAAGAAATTGAATCTAATGCCATTTTGAATCCAATGTAATGCATTTCAGCACATCCTACAGACATTACTTTGAAAACTGAGGAAGGTTATTGGTTGTGTTCATGTCAAGGATCTCACTTACCAAATTCATTCAGAGAAAACACCTGCGTGAGTAAAACCACCTATTTTTTGACACTATATTCAAACTATCATTATATTTTATAATTGAACAGCTCTGTCAGTTTTTTGGTCACACTGTTCTAATATCGTCACCGTCTCTCTGAGGTAGTTTCGGAATCTCACCTCTTGGGCTGGTTGTAGGGGTAGGGCCCTCTGTTGGGAGCGACGTACGGGTCCACTATCAAGGTTCTGTCTTCCTGTTTTGCCGCCTCTTCGTCAGCCTTCCTCTTCTTCCCTTTGTCGGACTGCTCTGGGACAGGAAACTTGATCCTGGGACAGATAAACACAGTAAAATAATGAATAAAAGCAGCATATTGTAGCCCGAAGTAAAACACAGCTTTCTTCATATACCAGTGCTGTACATACTATATAACCTAACAGGGGGGGTTTGGGAGTCGCCCCTACGAAATTTCAAAAGTATTTACACAATTTTCAACATTTTTAGAATAGTTTAAAAAAGTATTTCCTCCCTACACTAATGTCTGCAATAATATTGAAATAAATAATAATATTGGAAAAAAAAAAAATTCTTAGGAGAGCCAAATTTCACCCCGGGGGCCTGACGTTGCCAACCCCTGCCATACAGTACGGTCGGAGAATTTGGTGCTACCTGAAAGGGGGCACTTGCAGCGCCGGGTTCTCCTCGCTGACTTTGATGGCGCTCCCGGGGAAACTGGCGCGCAGGTGGTCTAGGGAGAGGAAGGTGTCGTTGAAGTCCAGCGTGGAGATCTGGTTGGGCATTTTGGAGTAGTGGGCGCTGCCGGGGTCTCCGTAGCCCAAGATGATGTCGTGGAGCCAGTCCGGGACCACGCACTCGGTGTTCATCAGGTGTCGGATGGTCTCCAGCACGGCCTGCACGCAACGGCCATTTTCATTAGCTGTATAGGTCTATGATGAGGTGAACCTGTGTTGAACGTTTTGTTCAGTCATATTGGTAATATATCAATGATTAGGGCAATAACATTTTCATTATGTCGGGGTAAAATACGCCTTTTAGGCTAAGCAACTTTGAAGTGTTTCAGAGTGTACTGTTTTATGATACATCACATTACTGATCAAGAGTAAGATTGCGCAGCGCTTTATTTGTTGAATTTCTTTTACATAAAAGGTGAAAGTCTTTTTGACTAGCAGGGAAGCTTTAAAAGCCGCTCAATTGCTGCAGATCTGCTGAATGGATAGAAAGGATTTATGAGCCGTGTTGCGCACAGATGTCTAGTTTTACAATATACAGAGATTTTATTTATTTATTACCCCTTAAGAAAAAAAATCGGGTATAGAGCCTTTACCATTATGTAAAAGATAATCATTTTATCAGCACGGTAGTTTAAAAGTTCCAAGGCTTAAGAAGTTCTAAGAGTAACAGTGCAGATCTAGGTCGCTTTGGACTAGGAAGAAGTTGGAGGAAGTACTAGGAAGTTATCCTACTCTTCCACCAATCAGTGACTTTTATACATGCCAAATGTTATTGTTTTAAAATAAGACATTTTATGATTCAAAGTTGCTAAAATTTACTAAAAAGTGTATGGTTTTATGTTGTCAATATATATGTTTATAAAGTTTTTTTAGAGGGATTTTGGATGCTTAGTATTAGAAAAAACGACTAAAAGTAAAACAATACAATTTTACTTTCACCTTGTTTTTTGCAGTTCAAAAGCTAAGAAAATTAGGCAAGAAATAAGATAATAAAAAGTTCTTCTGACCAAACCTGCAAAGGAATGAAAACATTGACCACTGCGTGAACATTTTTTCCGCCTGCCCCGTCTCGTCTTAAGCCTCTCTGTCCTAGATAAGGTCGATGGTTCAGACCTTGAAGTTGTTCTCCTTGGGCTTGCGCCTCATGAAGACGTTGAAGGTCTCGTACGGGTCCTCGGAGCTGCTCTGGATGTTGTTGGTCATGTCCTGCTGGTACTGGTTTGGGTCCAGCCACACGCGGAAGGTTCTGGTGTCCCCGTGGAGTTTAGGCCGTGGTTCAGGACCTGTGCAAAAACATACATTCAAAAATCAAATATATTTCCAGATAAATCATGTTATGTCATTTTTCCCATAACGTCCATTCATCCTCTCCCTTTTATTTATTTAGGATATACCTTCTTCTATGACCCGTCCCTTGTCGTCGAGCATGCCCTGCACCTCGCAGCCCCTCACGTACACCAGGCCGGTCTGCCCCAGGAAGGGCTGCCTCCGGTCGAACCGCGTGCCGTAGGGCAGCGAAGGACGAACGGTGACCAGGAAGCACACGTCATGCTTTCTCAGACCTATGAGCGGACACAAGATCGGCATGACACGAGTATACAAGCGGCGCATGATGCTTTTTTAACCCGTCTTTGGTGATCGGCCTCACCCTCCCACTCGTTCTTGATGTGGTCTTGCACGCTGAGGTTGACGGTGACGTCGGCGCGCACGCGGGCCGGCCAGCTCTCCCCGATGTTGGGCTTGGCCACTTCCACGATGGAGAACGCAGTGATGATCTGAGCCATCCTGGCCCAGCCGCCGAACACCACTCCCCCGTATTCGGACTCCCTGTGCGGGGCAGAGCGACATGGTGACATTCCTGAACCACTTTTTCATACGCCGTGTCAAAGTCAACGCTTTAAACTCACTCATCACATCGAGTTCATTTCAAAGCTTTTCAATGTCATTTTAATGCCCAGATACTTTTAATGACACAAATGCAACAAATCCACACATTTATCACTTCCGAAGATATGCATATATTAGACTAACGCCGAATTTACACCAGAGGAATTACAGCGCACAAGCGTTGTAGCGCAGCATACGCACGTCACTTTTTTCCATTCTAACCTATCATGATATTTACACTAGCAGTGTTATACGCGCGTCGGATGGGCGTATTGACGCGAGGCTGCGCCTAAATTAGAATGGAGTTCTAATTTTGACGCGTATACGCAGCAAACTCCGTAATTTTAGACGGGAAAATGGCACAGACTTTCAAAGTAAACTTCCGACACCCTGTCAAAATAAGTTTTCTGTTGATTTGTCGAAGTTCACAACACGCATATTGGTGGTGTCTTTGGCTGTCAAGCCCCAGCCCGGCCACAAGGTGGTAGAAGTCACCTTGCTGATGACGCTGCTGGTTATGGATGCACCCATAGTCGCCTGGTCTGTTGTCTCTCCTGTCTCCTCACTTCTTCTACCAAAAGAAGAAAGGCCAAGGTGCGCCTTCTACTTGGCACTGTTTCTATAAATAAATGCACAAGCTAAGCTAAGGTAAGCTAAAAAAAAATACGCAAATCATTTCATAAATTGGCAGAGTTCGATGTACGACTAGCAAAACGTATTAACATGAGAAATGTTATTACTTACCCATTTTTATAAGCAAAATTATTCCAAGTGATTTGGGGAAGAGACACCCAAACACAAGCGTAGCTTTAGCTGCTCTGACGCCGTATGTGTACATTTGCGCTTTCGAAAATGCGCGCGTATAACGCGCCGCGTACGTCACGTCCAGTAATAGCTCCTGGTGTAAATTCGGCGTAAGCAAAGGAACCTATTTTAACCCTTTTTCTTTGAGGGAAATTATGCTGGATATCAAACAGACTAAATGCATCATATAGAACACATTACTGATGTTATTTTGTGGAAGTGCCCAAGTCCTGTAATTCTGTAACATTAGGCGTTTATAGGTATTTTATTTTAGATTATACATGTTATTTGAAAATGAATCCACTTGACGGTTTCTTCGTCAGGAACACAAAGTTGCTGTTTTATCTGCATTTTCAAAATACAAAATTTGACAAATCTGGGCAACTTTTGAGCAGAAACTTACATTAAAAAGTGAATCATGGAACTTTTTATGTGAGAAAAAAAAAAACACACTGCAAAAAGTAAATATCAAGCATTGGCTTAAATGTCTTGAATTGAGGAAATGTATGGTAAATGGAGGAAATGTATCTAGTTTTGAGCGGTTTTCACTCATTTAGACTTTGTTCCTGGTCTGACCAAGTTTACTTTGCTAGTTTGAGGACATTTCAGACGGGTTCTAAGTTAAATCTCGCTCTAAATAAGAAAGTAAAATTGCCAATGAGATAAGACCGATTTTCTTGCCCCATTGGCAAAGAAAATTACTTGAAATAGAGACAAAATGTATTGAAACGAGTCAGAAACATCTCAAAACAAGTGAAATAATCCAGGTCAAATGGCCAAATACATTTTACCTAGTCAAAACAACTCAAATTTGGATTATTATGCTCAAATTGAAACATTTATACTAATCTAGTTAATTACTTTTTGCAGTGCACCCATTGGTGTGTATTTGACCTTTGTGTGACCCGGCCAGCAGCTGTATGAGAGGCATGTACGGCACCTTTACTTTCCATCCTGGCGGCCTCTATGACGCTCCAGGAACAATTGCGTTTTTAGGGTTTCTGGTAGATTTTCTGGATGGAACGTATGCGCAAAATGCTGGAGCTAAGTAGGCAGGTAACTAAGTGCTTTATTTATCATTGTACTGTTGTTCAACAAAATTGCGTAAAGGTGTTGGGTTAGTCCTGAGCCGCCATTGTGGGCCAACGAGACCTGTCGGATACCAAGGAGATCTCAAAGAGACGTATGGAGTCTCTCAGACAAGTCTCAGAGACACTGCAGGGATCTCACAGAAACGTCTCACAGGCTGAGGACAACAAATAGTGTTCGGAACACAACTGCTTGAGACCATGCCTTCATGCATGCAGTTTGTTTTCACCAAGACTACCTGGAGACTCGCCTGATCTCCAGGGGACGTCTCAGAGCAGGATTACCATATTTTCTAGATTATAAATCGCTCCGGAGTATAAAACTCACTATCCAAAAAAATGCCTAATGAAGAAAAGACAACCGGCTGAATAAGCGTACGGTATGCTAACGTAACAAATTGATGGTTAGCGACATGACGCATAAACAACTAACTAAATAGGTGTCTGGTATGTTAACGTCACATAAACCTTTCAAATAACTATAGCATAAAGAACATACCAAACTCTCCATCTCACTCCAAATCACTAAATGCATTGAAATCTTCATCCTCAGTGTCACTTCTGAACAATCGCCTTGGCAACTACTTTGGCATGGAGGCGTAACTGCACCTTTGACAAGCCTCTCCCGGCAGCACGTTTTTCAAGCTCTCATTTCTAACCTCGTTCCTCTAGTTGTGGCAATCGAGCTTTTAGCCCACGATTAGCTTTTTTTTGTTTTCTTCACTGCGGTAAGCGTAAACTCCGCTTTTCTCTCAGTCCCTTGCAAGTTTCTCGCTCACTCCAAACTTTCTTTCTGCTGCTCGATGACCGTTTTCGGCTGCATTTTTCACTACTTGCGGCTCTTAATCTGCAGAATATGATTTTCTTTTTGGTGGCATTTGTGTTCAGTCTTTCTCAGTGTTTTATATAATAGGGCTGGGCGATATGGACCAAAAGTGAGAGCTGGGAAATTAAATGTTAAGTCAAAGCCAAATACGAGTAGTTTTATTGAAAATTCACTATAATATGTAAACAAACACTGTATAACAAAGCTCCGTAAGGTGCACATTTAAATAAAAAATATCTTAAATAAAAATAGCCAATAAAATAAGTATTACAGCGCAAATTTGAATTATATCAATATATGCGATATGGTCTAATTTAATATCTCATTTCAAAATATATCGCCCAGCCCTAGTATAAGATAATGTTTAAATTGAACATTTTCAGTGGTACAGATCCTGGTACACAATCCTGCAGTGCCCTCTAGCGGCATGTGAAATTTTATATTTGAATTAAAAAATATATAAATATATTAGTCGCTCCGGAGTATAAGACGCACCCGTAGCCAAACTATGAATAAAAAAGTGCGACTTATACTCTGGAAAATACTGTACTATTGCAACAACACAACACATCATCAGTAGGGTTAAATGAACCTGTCTCACGACTATAAGTGGGTGAATATTCCAACGCTGAATTCTGTTTCACAATGACAGGAAGAGCCGACATTGAAGGATTAAAAAACAACATCAAACTATGAACGCTTGGCCGCCATAAGCCAGTTATCCCTGTGGTAACTTTTCTCACACCTCCAGCTTAAAACCCAGCAGCAACTCGAGTCTCTGACTAGTCTCCAGGCCAGTGAGCTCAACCCTTTATCACCCATACAGCCACTGGGTCACGAAAAGGGCAAACACGCACACACTGATAGTCATTTTGACTCCTGTAACTCAAACACATGGTTCCCGATAGACAGAGCACCTGTATTCCGAACTACCAATTGTAAGCAGTTGAACATTTCACATAGATTTTTTTTTAATAGTTATTGGCTTGCTATTGAAATGTGAGCAAAAGCTAGCGATTGTTAGGTTATAATAATGTACACAATAATTACATTGAAATGATTTGAGATGAAGTGCTTTGGTTACCATGGTTTCATGCGCCACACCACGTCCTCGATGTCCTGTCTGATCTCGTAGGTGGACTCCAGGCGGAAGAGGTTGAAGTTCCTCAGCAGGTAGTCGTGAAGGGTCAGGAACTGCAGGTTGAGCTTTGGTAAGGCCAGGCAGCCTGTGGCAGAGAGAAGGATAAGGATCAGGAATATTCACCATTTAGACGTGTTTCCATAGGGCACAGTACCTTCTCCTGAGTAGTACTCTGTGGGCACAATGTTTTCATCCCAGATGATCTTCTCAGTGGGATACAGAGGCATCAGGTTGAGCTGTTCGATCTGGGAGATTCTGCGCTCGTGACGGGAGACCTGGGGAACAGTCAGGTGACATAGAACATTTTAAAATATAGTCTTTACAACACTGAGCAAACCATTTTAATTTTCTGACAAAACATCATAAAAGTAAACACGTGAAAGGGTGAGGTTGGTCTATTAAACTAAGATGTTATGTTAAATATCGGTGTGACTGCTCCTGATTCTAAAGTCACACAAAATGCTTTCCATGTGGGGATTACCATCGTAAGGTCTAGTATCCAGTTTGTATAAATATTTTATGAAGAGGCTGACGATCCAAATGTAAAAAATGGCTGCGAAATGCGGCCTGTATAAGGTTATGACGTGATAAAAGTGTGGACTTTACCAGCAGCTCCAGGAGGAAGACCTTGTCGTAGCTGGTGTCCTGTCCTTCAGCCAGCTCCGGTAACAGGCAAAGGTAGGCCGCCACCTGGTGGAGCTTGTTAGGACTGCGGAGGGAGGGAAGGGAAGAGGGCGGTTTTTAAGATGGCAAAAGGTGTGTGGAAACGACGAGAAAATCTTCAGAGAGACAGTAAAAAAAAGAAGGTATAGAGGAATACTTTAAAGAGACAAAACAGTACGCCGATTGAGACTAAAGCAGAAATTCAGGTTTGAAAATCGAAATTCAGCCCATTTTCCACGCACATATTGTTGCTACGTAACAATCACGCTAATGTTCAGTTGTAATCAGAAATGTCCTCATTCAGTTTAATTTAGGCCGCCCTGACTATGAGTACGTTTTGTTATTGAATATCTCGTTTTTTTTTACTGTGGATACTGTGCTTTTTGTAATAATCTCAAACACATCTTTATCGCCCTCTTACACCTTGTTGGTTAGAAAATGCAATATTGATCTAAAACAGCAGTCCTTTTTGCTCCCTTTCGCTGCGCAGCTGTTTCAATAAAGAGTCAAATCAAAAGTCTGTGCAGCTCGAGTGGCTGCAGTGATGGAGAGGCGAGGAAAGCATTTCGGGAGCTGTTTTCACCGCGCTGCTAAGAAATGCCACCAGAGAAGATCCAAAGATTACTCAAAACTGCGCAAGCGGCTCAAAAACACAACTGATGAGAGAACAAACGATGCAAAGCTTGGAAAAAGTACATTTTGCACAATACTCTTCCTTTAAAACCAATATTCCTAACAGTTGGTTCCATCCCAGTTAAGGCGACCGCCTCAGAAAGTCGTGAAGTGGGACAAGTCATGTGATGCGGTGACATGGAGGGACAGACATTAGAAATTCAAACTTGGATTACAGAAAGATTAGCTTGGAAGCGGTTCCTTTGCTGTTTTGGCCCCAAATCACATAAAACTAGGTCACGAAATATTCGAATCGGTAAAGTTAGGATACAATTAGGGTTGAATAAAGTGTAGGTAATGCTGGTATCGAAAGCAGGTACAGAAAAAAATCTTATATTTTTAGATGGTTTTGATGTTGTTGGACCAGCGACAGGATTAAAAGAAAGTGACTTGGTTGTTTCAGCTCACATTGTTGTTCGGTTTTTTGGTTTTATATAATAAATATTTTAGAATAGGTATTGGATAAAGTATCGTTAAAGTACTGGTATCGGAAAAAAAGTAACGGTACTCGGCCCTAGATAAATTTTATGCATCATAAAAGGTTTTCTAATGCCTCAAATGCAACAAATCTACGCATTTATCATTTCTAAACGTGTGCAAACATTAGATTAAGCCGAGGAATGGTGTCACATTTGGATACTCCACAAATCGGGAAAAAATAAATACTTCAAATGTCATCAAAAAAGGCAGTTTGGACCATACTTTTTTAATTCGTGGCATAAAAGATCAAGAAATGTAGATCTGAAACAACTGCAATGCTTTCAGTGACATTTACAGCACCAAAAAAACTGGGAAACACTGGATCATTCCCTAATCCCAGTTACAAATCTCCGCTCCTCTATCTGCTTCGCCGAACAACCCGTATGTGCTTCGTATGGACCCTCACTTAAACATTTGCAGACACCGTGTAAAACACGCCCTATTCTTGCTCCTACACCGCCTTATCCTGCCCGTGTCGGCCGCAGCACTTCCCTCTGTTCGCCCTGCTCCGTCAGCATGTTGCGCTGTTGAACGGGAGTGCGGCATTATCCGCCCGTACAAGCCCAGGCGTGGTACCTCCACGGGCAGGCCCGGGCTTAATCGCTGACAGTGGACACTTTTCTCTGCATTCAGTTGCAACCAAAGAGGCTACGGGGGTAGGGATGTCACCATTTCACATTTTTGAGTCATGATTATTGTCAGTGAAAATATTGCGCAAACTACTGATATTTTTTTGTCTTATTATTATTTTTAATACTCTAACTTGTAAACATTCACGGTTTCTAAAAAATAAAAAGGCTTGAAGACTCTTTGGCATAAAAATAAATAAATGGAATAATACAAAACAAGTCAACTTTACTACTTTATAATCAAAATCATTATTAGAGGTCGACTAATATATCAGCCGGCCGATATTTGGGGATTTTACAACATCGGCTATCGGCCGATCTTGCACCGATATCTCCGGGACCGAAAGTGATGAGAGACAAGTTTGTTAAATCAAGTTTCACTAAACCTCAGTCAGTATGGACATTTTAACTTCCGCACTTGTATTCTGGATCGCTGCGCAAAATGCCGCAGCTAGCAACAGTATGCTAATGGCAGCATGCTAAAGCTAACGGCAACTAATCAAAGCCGGGACGGAAACTATGATTGAATCACCTAAAGTAATTTGTTAAAATCGGCCACTGCTGGAGTAGCCAGGTATTTACAGGATTATAAACCAGACATTTGGAATAGTCGGCTAGAAATATCGGCCGAGCATATCGGCATTGGCCCAAAAAACAAATCTGCATCGGCTTTAGAAAAAAAACCTATTTGTCGACCTCTAATCATTACTACTACTATTTTCATATAGGCAATATATGAGAATTAAGTCACAATCGAGTCCAAGCAAGGTTTATGTTGTCAAAACGCATGCCCTGCTTAATTATTTGTCAGATGTTTCGGTGAAGAGGAAAATTTGCAGTGAAGAATTATCTTGAAAATACTGTTACATATTCGATGCATTGGCGCCCTTTGCTGAAACTTTCCGAAGAGAAACTTTGATGTAGGAGGTCCATCAGCAACCCTGGAGAAGCCCGTCCTTCTGCCTCGCTCATCTACCAGTGAGTTAACGGTTAACCTACCGCGTCCTTTTATAATGAAAAGGTTAGTCTTGACATCGCTACTATGGGGAATAAGAAAAAGACTTAAATAAAGTAGTAAAAGTAGTTCGTAGACAGAACACCGTTGAAGCTTTGCACACTTCTTTCAGTCAGTGATTCTGTAACCCAGTGGTTCCTGACCTTTTAACCTGCACATGATGTAGTCAGGTCATTCAATTTCTGTAAATAGTACAGCTCTGACCAGATTTAGGATGAGGAACCCGTCCGACCTTGCCTTTATAAACGTGGCGCATACGAGAACATGAAGACAGACACAAAATCTCCCTGTGTGTCCATAGGGTGTTGTTAAGTATAGCACCTGCCACAGCGGACAGGAGGGGGGATCGGATGTGACAAGCCCCCGGACGTGGACATGCATGCGTCAGGGCTACTTGGGATGCTGTGCTCGGGCGCAGGGCGAGAGATTGTGCTACAGCTGCAACTTTGGAAGGATGACCTGGCATGTTTGGATATGGGTAAACAACACATGAATGGCACTTGCTAAGGGATTATTTACTGGGTGCCAGATCTTTTGGGCACATTTATATTTCACATTTTATGATGTGAAATAATGTTAATGTGTGGGAAAGAAGGAGTACGAGACTGGGCTGGTTAGAACACTCTCTGCCGTAAGACTGGCATTTTACGAGTAGGTCTTGGTACCGTTACTTTTTTTCCCCAGAATCAGAAAACAGAACAATAACCCATGGAAGATAATTTCCAATATCAGGGTCATCTCCAATGTCAAGAAATGTTTGAAAATCTGAGTAATGGCAAACGGGAAAATATGCTTGGTTTAGGTGGGGGTTTAATGTTCTCTATAGGACAGAAAAACAACTGAAGAAACAGGATTACTCAAAACTGTGCTAACAAAGCATATATACACTACGTTCACAGTTATTATGCAAATGTTATTTCAGTGTCCAAAAGGTAAAAAAAATCATTGTACTGTTAAGAGATGTGTGGCTGATTCAGAGCACACACGGGTTTGTGCAGATAAAGACACAATGAGGACGGTTTCTGCCAGCCAAACACATTAGATTAAGAGAACAGCTGCTACAAAGCAGCAAACAGGTATTTGAAGCTGCTGGTGGCTCTGGAGCGTCCCGAACATCAAGGTGTAGGACCCTCCAGAGCAGGGGTGCCCAAACTTTTTGTCTCCTAGGGCCAAAATGAAAAAGTGCCTGTGGGTCGCGGGCCAAACACGGTGATGTCAAGCATGGCACACATATAACTGCAAATAATAATAATTACTTTATTTATTTTTTCTGTATACATTTGCATTTGATTATATCTATGCAAATAACATGCTACATTAAAGAGGCTAGATGCAAGTTGGCCATTTTATACTCACTACTGCCACCTCAGGTCATACGTGTAACTGCACCTTCTATATTAAGCTCGGGCATGACGGCAATTTCGCCCCTAAGTAACAACTTTTTGAGTGAGTGCAGTATTTTAGAGGTAGTTATGGTGAACAGGTCTGGGCTCATTCTACACATTGGGACATGGCTGGAACATGTAGAGGAAGGAAAATGCTTAATATAATATTAAAATTTTCAAACTCCGTATAGTCCCTTTAAAACAAACGTTAACTATGGCAAAATCCTAGTTTTAGTAGAACAAAATCAACAATTGTAGCAATATAGTGCAAAATGTAAACAACAATAACACCTGTAGCCTATCTACAGCACCTACAGTGACTTTACCTCATTTACCGCACCATGTCATACTGTAAAGAATACCTCTGCATCATTGGCTGCTATGGACATAAAAGGAGAGAAACTCATGATGTGGCCCCCATCCTCCCCTGACCTCAACCCTATTGAGAACATTTGGAGCATCAACAAGCAAAACATCTATGAGGGTGGGAGGCAGTTTTCATCCAAACAGCAGCTCTGGGAGGCTATTCTGACATCCTGCAAAGAGATCCAAGTAGAAACTCTCCAAAAACTCACAAGGTTTCGAAGCTGCTATCAAAAAGGGTTGACTTGTTTTTGATTGAAATATCTTTTGATTTCAGTAAATATAACCTCTTAATGCTGCAAATTCAATAAATTACCATTTTCAGTTCTTTACAACCAATAAAATGTATTGAAACGCTGCTGTGCATAATCATTTTGAACAGTGCATTTTGAGTTTTTTACAATATTTATTTTTGAATAAAATACTGTCATCACTGGGAGTTTTTTTCAATAATGCTGACTTTCATTTGAGTTGATAATTTAGAAAATCTGAGAAAAATATCATTTGCACAATAATTGTGAACGAGGTGTACAGGAAGGTTCTTGATGAGGTAACAACATGGTGGAAAGCTCAAAGTACAAACTGCCATCCCAAATCATTTTGAGCGAAATGCTTTCACTCGCTCGCACCGCCATCATGCATGTGTAAAATTGTCTATAAGAAAAAGAAAAAAAAAAGATCTGTCTCTTTTCCCCATCTGAGATCCTTTAAAACTATTTGTGTTATCGAGCCATTGAATGGACTGTATTCGCTCATCACAACGGGAGATTGTGCCGTCGCTGCACTTGGGAGGGATGACCTGGCATGTGCGGCGCGTGGGTAAGCAGCAAAACAACTGCAGCAGCAGGACAGGAGTGTGGTGGGATGGACTGACAGCTGAGTAAGAGGAGGGTTAGGTAAGGAAAGGGAAGGTGGGGGGGAACATGCTGACAATGGATGTTTAGAAGTGTACCATCAAGTGTACGCACAATCGTCTGTTTTGTGCTTTTAAACCATATGACTAGGGCTGGGTACCATTACATTTGTTTTCGATACCAGTACTTTAACGATACTTGCTTTTCAGTTGCGAGATTTTCTTATTTTATTTTATGGTAGCAATATCTGGTCATGTCTCTGTCACTTGCCCCAACTCCTCTCTAAATGGTAAGATCACAATGAACGCAGAGCTAATAATCAGTTCCTACATGTGCACACCCTTTGCTTTTGGCCTAAGATCGCCTCAAGGCTCCAGTCCATCACTCCAAAAACGGCAAAGTGACATTAAACACCAGTAAAGGCTCCACGCTATAATGTAATAGGTAGCGTTCACGATTTAGAATTCCATTTCAGTTGGAGGGCAGGTGCCAATACAACTCTATGGGAGAGAACCCGTTTTTGAAAGAAATTTCCAAAAAGAAAATGTCCAAATGTTTTCTCTGATCATCAGGTGACAGTGATTGGATTCACAAACCTGACATGTGAATTTTATGGCTGAAAGTCCTTTCTACTGGCCAACATCAAGCACATGTTTTTGAATATTGTCTCCACTTTTGGACGCCTTTGTGAAGAAATAATAAGACCATAGTTCATATCTGCTGAAAGATGTGACTTTGAACTTAGTGTCAGTTTTTGTTTCATGTGAATTGGCCAAGTAATTACAGAGATATTAGCAATGATTTAAGACTAGAAATCTGCTTTTTGAGCGTTGCTATGGTTACGGCCGTGGAATTTTCAGTTGCCCTCCACCTCAATGTTAAACTATAGGATCTTCAGAATGTTGTGATGTCACGTGAACGCTACCTATTACAACCTAGTCATAAATCAACGGCGAGCTACCTCGTCTTAAACACATCTCCGCGAGTTAAAAACATTGAACCATTTGCGGGGAGCCAGTTCACCGGAGCGCGGGCAGTATCGGGCCATTTTGGCAGCCTAACAAGATCTGACAAACACAGCTGTTCAAAGAGTAGGTTCTGGAGCCGCTGCAAATGGATCAAATTAATGAGGCGTGCCCGTCTCTCTGGCTGAGACCAGCTGTTTGTTCCAAGGGTTCGCTGGCTGTCGTTTACCGGGGAAGCCGGGCAGAGAGGATAGACGCAGGGCTATTCGCTAACAAGACAGCGGGGATCAGTTCGTAACATGAAAAATACCAACTACAGGACTGAAAGGGCTGCACGATTATGCCCAAAGAAACTATTTTTAAGACAGATATTGCAATTGGACTGCAATTGTGATATATAGCTTATGTGTTATATTTTTTATGTGACTTAGCTGCATATATATACTTCAACTGCAACAAACATCACAGTTCTCATTTCTATTTCAGCTTCATGTAGCAACAAGCTGCAAATCTGCAAGAGGCAACACTGAGACTGGCTTGTTTTATGAAAATCGACCTCTTATAACATGTTACATATGTTACAGTTAGATTAACACAACGATGCGCGCACGCCGATGAATAGTTTGCAGTTCGCACAGCGCCAGACACACGGGGGAGTTTGTTTGTAGCGATTCGATCTCCTGCAGCCGCTTTTGACTGGCCGTTTGACAAAGCAACGCTTGGAAAGTCGGACTTGTGAACATGTTTTTTTCTCCTCCACCATCAGACTCATAAACAAAAACAAGACCCAATAACCCATTTACAGACTCATGGATGTAATCAGCTCTATTGCACTATGTGGCATGTCCACACTCAGATCCGCTGCTATCGCTTTAGCACTTTATGCACCTGCACATCTGTAAATACAATCCCGCTGTTGTTCTATATCAAATCGTTGTCTTATCATATTCTACTTTTTTATTCATTATTATTTATTTTAATATTCTTTATGCATGCCCTTAGAGCCTTATAGTTTTAAAGTTGTATAGCTTACTTTGATCTAAATTCTGTGTTATATGTTCCATGTTGCACGATTGTACCGAGAACAATTCCTAGTTCGTGAACCTGTTCTCAAACAATGGCAATAAAAACTATTCTGATTCTGATGTTTATCACTCAAACCCCCCCCCCCCAAAAATAAAACAAAAAAAAAACGAAAATCTCAGCCCTCTGTGGTTCGGTCACCACATTAGCGAAACCCTAAATATCAATAGGAGTAGGTTAACTGTGTCACATGCGGCCTGTGAGAAGATTTAATGTGGCCCTTTGTAGAGCATGAATTTCTGAGTATGTCAAAAATCTCTAAAAATCCATAACTCACAGGAATGGGATAAAGAAAAAGCCAGAATGCTCACCTCAGCCACTAGGGGGCAACTTAAATTTAAAAAAGGAAAGAATTTCACACGTGTCCAACAGAGGGCACTGACATAATAAGAGATCAGGATATAAACCGCATATTATAGCTAGGGCAGAACGATTTTGAGAAATAATCTAATTGCGATTTTTTTTCTTCAATATTGCGATTGCGATTAAATATGTGATTATTGTTGCAAGGTCCTCTTCTCATGTATTTTTCACCTAACACAAGCAATAAATCAGCCTGTTTCATAATAAACAATATTTGAAGTGAAAATTGCAACAAAATTGTTGCTTGACCTATTCAAAATGTGTGTGGACTGCACTTCTTAAACTGTCTGAACTTAACAGTACAGTCTATAAATAAATGCTAAATTATATAGATATTAAAAAAAAATAACTCACTGATCCAGTCAGTAACATCACCCAGACTAAAGTGCAGGAAAGTAAGAACAAACGTCTGCTTTAACTAGTTGGAAAAGTTTTAGGAAATCAAACTCCCAATTAATACAAAATAAGCTATTTAATTTATTAAATAGTACTTTATTATTTCGGCCAATCAAATCCCGGTCTGAGCTGCGACTCGTAGTTGCTTCAGATGCGTGTTATTGAAGGACACGGAGAGGCCAGATGGAGCACACGCCAAATCACAGTGGAATTAAGAGCAGCATTTTGGTTTTGGGATGTAACTTTGGACAATATGAAGAAAGAGAAGAACACTGACACAAGGAGACGGGACATGAGGTGCCAGACACAGACACGTCTCTTTGACTCGCAGCCATTTAGTAACATTTCAGCTTAAACAGCACATTTCCTCAGCAAAATAAGACATGACACGGACTCCTGCCTCGGATCCTAGTTACCAACCCTTTTCATACTGCAGTTTAGTGTTTATATCTCGCGTCTGTACGACCTACGGAGCGGATATGCGGTAGACGCAAAGGTAAATAAAGGCACATGGCACATCGCCTCCGCGGATACTTAATGGTCATGAAACGTCATTATGCTTTTGAGATAAGTTCTTTATCCACAACATTCCCAAACATAAGCCCCCTAAACTGAGCCACAAACGACTCTTTACTTTTTACAATCAGCACAGACTCACCTATATATGTCTGTGGAGGCAGAGGCGTGTGAATCCGGAGGTGAGGGAGTTTCTGTGATCATCAGAGCGTGTAGTAGCGGCGACGGAATGGCGTGATTAGCGCTGCGGCTAACGCAATGCTAACGGAGAAAAGCAATATTCCTTCGCGGTGGCTGCATGATAAAAGCTGATATTTTCACTGTACATCCACAATCTACCGCGCACCTTAACTAGACTGAGACGTAAACAAAAGCACGCGACGGAGCGGACTTTGCTGCCATATCTCGTTGCTCTATTTACTTCCCAAATCGCGTGCCCTGCGATTACGAAATCGCGTTGTGTAATATCGCGATAAAATTGCAAATGCAATTAATCGTTCAGCCCTAATTATAGCCATGGTGTAAATGGTCAGTCTGCCCCGGGGAGTCTGTGGCTACAATAGTTGCAATATTGTTGCTTTTTTTTGACACCTATTTTGTTGTTCTTTTGTCACTTTTTCGTAGGTCTTTTGTTGCTTTTTTTGAGTTGTTTTTTTTGTCTCTCTCATAATTTTTTTTTTTCACTTTATTGTTGCGCGTTTGTGGCTTTTATTCGTGCGTGCAAAAGACGGCCCAGAAATCTCTCAAAACGTGAAGACCTTTATAAAGGAAGAATAGGCAAAAATCTCAAATTTTAAATGTTTTGCTCGGGCCGTGTGAAAGATGGAAAAGAAAAAACAACTTGATCGACTAGTTTCCCTTGTACCGACAGCAGGTCTAGCGGTTAGATAACAAAGTGCTGTTGCTTGCATGTTTGGGCTACGCTAAAGTCATTTAGTCCACCCATGCATACTGAACTGCAACATCTGCTCCACAAGCTGTGAGGTACTGTTCTTTCCGCCCGCCGTGTGTGCGCTTACCTGAGGTGACCGAAATGCTTCTTTAGGGATTCTCTGGTGTCCACGGCCGCCACGTTCGACAGCGCAAAGTCCAGCAGCTCCGGGAAGTGGGCGAACGCGGCCCTCTGGAAGACAAGGCGAGAGGAATGGAGTCGATAGTCAGGAGGACGGCATTTCAGAAAGGCGAAAGTCTTAACCGTACACATCAAAGAGAAATGTAGACTAAAGGCACTATACCCGTTTTTTTTTTCTAGTGACGGAACAAAGTTTGCTTTGTCCTTTTTATGTAAACTCTGACATTTGAGAGAAAAACACTGAGTCCCTAATTATAAAGCATTTGGAACAATTTATAACTATTGCAAGCCAACTTTCTTCCATCTCTGTGAAAGCGATGCTAAAAAGTGGGTTGTATAGTTGTAAAAGGGGCTTATAAACGCTTCTCTGTGAAGAATTGGAACACTACAACAATGTTAGGAAAGTTAGGATTGAGTTTAGACACAACAATTTAATTTTGAGGCTTCTTCTTACATTTTTTGTAAGGACAACAAAAATCAGGTATAGGGCCTTTAAAGCAGCTTTTTCTATTTGCACATTTAACCATTTCTTTTAGAGCAAAATAGCATTTGCCTGATGTTATGCAGGACATTTATCCAACATATAGGCCCAATCCCATTTCTCTCACTTGCACTCGTTTTAGACCCTAGCACTCGGTTATGCGCGTTCACGTTTAAGGGTAGGGTGTCCCAATACTTTAGGGAGCAAGAGGAAGTGGCTCTCTCCCCTTGAAAAGGCCCCTCCGCAGCGAGTCAGGTCAGGAGCTGACTTGCGGCCGAGGGAGTATAAACATGGCGGCTACCGGTGGAAGCGACAACTACAAATGTAAGAATATATCCGCAAATAAGCCTGTCAAAATTCTGAAATGTGTTGGAATATCTTAGTTAGATGTTTATGCCATGGACCTCTAAGTTATAGTTTTAAAGTCGCTATTTGACGACGTTCGTAAAAATGCCGAGTGCTTCGCCAGAGTCTGCCCGTCAATAGACACTCACGGCCGGGTGTGTGTCCCGGTGTTTGTCCCAGTGCGCCCCGGTGTGTGTCCCGGTGCGTGTCTCGGTGCGTGTCCCGGTGCGTGTCCCGGTGTGTGTCCCGGTGTACATGTGGATGTTTGGCGCTTATTCAGGTTCTCAATCTACTGACTCTGATTCAAGCTTTCAGTAAATAAAATGGTCTCAAGCTGAACCCTTTCTCCTGTGAGGACTGTTGCTTGTTTACGTTCTACTTATGTGACATAGATGATTATTGATTGAAAACAGTAATGCATCATGTTTCATTGTTTAATAGACTGGATGCAAACTATACGGTCTGAATGTGTAGGTCGTCTTGTTTTTAGACACAATGGTAGTTAGCAGCTAAGTTGAGCCAAGTGCCAAAATTAAACAAACAACATACCTGAAACATCCCGACCGTCACAAACATACGGCGAACGCGGCTACTGTTTCGTATATTTCCTCTCCGTTAATTTATCAAACGTAGATAAATCAACATGGCACACACAAGAGGCAGGAGCTACGTATTTCTTGTTATTGTAGTTTATGTGTATAAACTGTGTATTACCGCCATCTACTAAACGGGGGTGAAATTAGACACGTCGATGTTGCGCATGACGTAAGGAACACGTTCTCTGCCCCAATTTGCATACTAGTGTTGTCCCATTCCTTAGAGGAGAATCTTCACTTGCACTTCCCTCACTGAGGGGACTCTAATGTGGAGGGAACTCAAAGCGAGTGTTCTCAGACCAAGTGAGAGAAATGGGATTGGGCCATAGTCATTCATGTGGTCTCTATACAAAAACTGATACCACTTGACGTGCGGCTCAGTATTCAGCTGAGCAGAGCGTGACAGAACGACAAGCTGGAGAATTTTATTAAAGACGACTATCCCCAATTCAGAGTCTGGGCTGGATTTAACCAGTGCTAAATGATGTTCTAATTGTACCGCAGTGCTGGGTCTGCAGTGTTTACAAGACTAGCGGGCTAACGTTGGTAACTAGCAGCTAACGGGTCCCGCGATTGCAAGCCACTTCATGCTCATGGACTTAGTGCATGAGCAAAACAAATAGTGGGCAACATTTAGCTCCTGCTGTAGCAAAAAATTTACCCAAATGCTATACGCTAACACAGCTAAATCTACCCATCTAAAGGTGAGCCGATATGGGTCTTTCTAAGGCCGATGCCGATATGCCCCCTGATATTTTTGACCAATACAATAGCCCAATTTTTTTAAATGTCTCGTCTATAATCCTGTGTATGATGCTTGTAATCTGCTAAATGTGTCAATGTGGATCTGTGACAGCAGGGGGCGCTTTATTAGGGGCATAGGGCTGATTTATTCAAGTGATCATTTGAAGCTCATTTGAATGACAAAAATCAGCAGATTACAAAAACAAAAAACGGTAAATCGATGGTTCTGAAATTATATGCAAAAGTCTGCAACATAAAATAGGTGCATAAACTTGTGACCAATTTTTACTGCAACATTTCTCAGCTCCTCTGAGGCATAGGAAACCTCTATCACTTTCAGTTCCGGAGATATCGGCCTTTTAGCAGCATGATATCGGCTGATAGCCGATATTGTAAAATAATATTAATCAACCTCTAATCTTAACCATTTATCAAAGATTAATAAATACAACACAAGCATGGAGTAACTTTTGGGCATGAGCCGTTTCCCATCATTTCCATCTTTAGAAATTAACATGATAATGAAATAATAATCAATACAATAAAATAGCATAAAGATACTATGCTACGATAGGTTACACCAAGCTACGGCTCTTTATTGATGAGAAGTGTCTAGTGAATGATCATTTTATATTTCACTGTGACAGATTTATGTCCATGTGTTACCTGTAGTGAGGTGATCCTGTCGTAGTGCAGGGTGGTCATCTCCTTCTGTGTCAGGGCGTTGCCGGTCTGGTCATTGATCTCAAAGCCAGTGTAGAACTTTAGCATGTCCAACAGCTACACGAGAAAAGACACGAGGATGAAAATAACGCAGCGATATCCCCACGTTGATATTGCTTCAATAGTGCAGTATCTGAATGATATCACTGCTGATAAATCCTATGTAAATGTTTTCCTAAACTAATTTATAAAATAGACTTTAATATATAGCCTGCCCATCTCTGACAAGCCTCTAAATGTATGTGGCCTTTGGACTGAAATTGTACAGTAAAGTTACCTGGCAGAAGAGGTGTCCCTCCTTGTCCCTCCCCATGAGCCCGGACAGGTGGCAGTGGACCAACAGGTGAGAGTCGTCCAACACCGTGTTGAACCAGCGGCGGGTGGGCAGCAGCGCCTGGCCACGGCAAGGAGAAGAGTAACAGACAGGACACCGCACAAGTTTAATGGATTCAAAAGCAAGAGCGTACACTTAAAAAGGTACATTATGCTACTTTTTATGTGGGGGAAAAAAGTTGACATTATTGTGTATTTGACTTTGTAGTGACCCAGCGGCTGTACCCTCCCTCACGGTGCTCTCTAGGACGCTCCAGGATCAATTGTTTGGGAGGTTTTTACTGTGGATGGACCCCCTCACCAAAAAAAAAAAACTACAAAACAATTGATAATCGAGTGTCCTGTAGACCATGATGGAAAGTAAAGGCGCCATGCTGACCACTGGTCAACTTTTTTTTTACATAAAAAGTTGCATAATTTACCTTTAAAACAGGACACTGCAGGTGAATAGGATAAGATTTAATATAGCAATATAATTTCAAAGCTTTTGCTGTAGATTACTGATACGAATGAGGAAAAAATGTATTGCAAGTTTTCATTTTGTATAAAATAACGAGTGGTGGGCATAGATACAGTGCCTCTCGAAAGTACTAATACACCTTGAACTTTTGCACTTTTTGTCATGTTTACAACCCTAAAGGTAAAGATTTTATTTTGAATTTTTTACTGAAAGTTCACACACAAGTAACAGACAACTGTGAAGTGAAAGCAAAATGATACATGATTCTGTTATTTTTCAAAAAATAGAAAAGTGAAAAGTGGGGCGTGCATAAGTATTCATACAGCATGACTTAATACTTTGTGGAACCCCCTTTTGCTACAATAACAGCAGCAAGTCTTCTGGGGTTTGACTCTACAAGGTTTGCACATGTAGAGACTGACATTTCAGCCAATTCCTCTTTACAAAACAACTCGAGCTCTGTCAAATTAGAAGGAGAGCGTTTGTGAACAGCAGTTTTCAGGTCTTTCCACAGATTTTCAATAGGATTTAGGTCAGGACTTTGACTGGGCCATTCTAACACATTAATATGTTTGTTTTTAAACCATTCCATTGTAGATGTAGCTTTGTGTTTAGGGTCATTGTCCTGCTGGAAGGTGAATCTCCACCCCAGCCTCAATTCTCTTGCTGACTCCAGCAGGTGTTCCTCTAAAATGTCTCTGTATTTGGCTCCATCCATCTTCTCAACTATTCTTACAATCTTCCCAGTCCCCGCTGAGGAAAAGCAGCCCCATAGCATGATGCTCCCCCCACCATATTTGACACTGGGGGTGGTGCACTCAGGACGATGAGCAGTGTTAGGTTTGCTCCATACATAACGTTTTGCATTTGGGCCAAAAAGTTAAATTTTTGTCTCATCTGACCAAAGCACCTTCTTCCACATGGTAGCTGTGTCCTCCATATGACTTCTAGCAAACTTCAAACAGGATTTCTTATGGCCTCCTTTCAATAATGGCTTTCTTCTTGCCACTCGTCCATGAAGGCCAGATTTGTGTAGAGTACGACTTATAGTTGTCCCATGTACAGATTCCCCCAGCTCAGCGGCAGGACGTCGCAGCTCCTCCAGAGTTATCTTGGGGCACTTGGTTGCATTTCTGACCAGTGCTCTCCTTGTTCGGTCTGTTAGTTTAGGTGGACGGCCGTGTCTTGGTAAGTTCGCAGTGGTGCTATACTCTTTCCATTTCCGAATGATGGATTGAACAGTGCTCCGTGAGATGTTCAAATCTTGGGAAATCTTTGTATAACTTAACGCTGCTTTAAACTTCTCCACAGCTTTATCCCTGACCTCTCTGGTGAGCTCTTGGCCTTCATGATGTTGTTTAGCGACCAATACACTCTGACCATAGCTCTGAGGCCCTCACAGAACAGCTGGAATTATACTGAGAGTAGATTACACACACGTGGCCTCTATTTAATGGTTAGGGCAAGGTGAGAACATTCTGCAGTCATTAGGAATGTTATAAAGACAATTTAATGCACTCAGAAAAATGCTGCATGAATACTTATGCATGGCACACTTTCACTTTTCTATTTTTTGAAAAATAACAGAATCATGTATCATTTTACTTTCACTTCACAGTTGTCTGTTACTTGTGCGTGAACCTTCAGTAAAAAAATCTAAATAAAATCTTTATGTTTAGGGTTGTAAACATGACAAAAAGTGCAAAAGTTCAAGGTGTATTAGTACTTTCGAGAGGCACTGTACATTTCACTGTAATCTTGGAATTAATCTAGATTAAAATGGCTCGTTTGAATTCTGCCAAAATAATGACTAAAAGTAAGTCTTTGAGAACGAGTTTCTCAAGTCAGGTGGCGCATTAGACCAGGGGCTCATCTCCTGTTTCCAAAACGCATCACAAACTGCTTGAGAAAGCTGTTCTACTATGATAATTGGTGATGAAAATCATTCATGTTCAACAAGATGCATTTGTGTTTACCAACTGTTTAGTCAGTTAAACATGAGTTTTGAACTGTAGGCCTACATAAGAGGTCGGGATGAATGGTTTACAGTCAGTAGCTTTGTCTCAATCAGTCCATTTCTCCTTCTTCCACCAGTCACTCAGGCAGACCAGCTGTTCACATTTTCTGGCGACAAACTAGACCTCCTCTTCTGCACAATATGGCCTGCTAAAGAAAAGTCTCTCGCATGGGACAGTTGTGGCAGGAGTCCCCAAGTATTTACGGCCAAGACAAGAGGAGAAGCGTGTTAGACGAGCGTGGACACGAGCGCAGCCTTGTACGCATCAGCACCAGTGAACACCGGGATGATGCATGAGGCCCACCACTAAAAATAACACATTCTATGCATAAAAATGGCCAAAATGTCATATTTTCAGTGATGAAATCTAAATAACTGATAGAGCCCGGTTTAAATTCATGGTTTTATTTTGATATATTGGTCACACAGAATTGTTCAGAGGAGATTTTGTTTAACTTTTGAATGAGCTCTAAATGTTGCCTTGCTTTTTGGGTTCAAAGCTTAATAAATCCGGCTGGGAATTAGATATTAAAAAAATCCCTCTAAAAAAAAAAAATATCTTGTATCGCTGCCCGTTTTGCTGCGGCGGTCTCCCACAAAGGAAATGACCATATTTGGATCACTGCGTCATCTCGGCTGTCTTTCGTAGTACACATAGGTTCAAAATATGTCAATATTTGTGAATAACTACACGTGGGGAAACAGCTGTTGCGGGGGGGTGTTGTAGTTACTTCCTGAACTTCTCCATCTCGCTAGCGACAAAACCTAAAATAAGCCTTGCACAGGTTAAGTTTAGTCTATTCTGTGGGAAAAATCTATATTCTGACCTGCCGTGTCTCGCCTTCAGGACAGAATTCTCCTGCCAGGACTACAGCAGCCTTTCTCTGTCCGTTCGCAGAGAGGAAGTATAGATTTCAGGGAAGTGCTGGTGTGTAAGAGGATAGGGATAGAGGAGTGGATGAAGAGAAGGGGGGGGGTTCAGCTGGACGCACGGCGGACATTACCGGGAACAGCGAGAGCGTCCTGTCAGCAGCACGGAGGAGGATCAGACTCCCGTGAGTAACATGAGAGGTGCAGAGGCAGCAGCCTGACGGCCAGCACCATCGCTCTAGGTCAGTGTTTCTCAAACTTTTTCAGCCCAAGGACCACTTTATCTTCCAATTTTTATAAGATAAAGTGGCCTAACATAATCCCACTCCAACACGCCCCCCAACAAAACAACAAAATAGGAAGGATAAGCTAAATTTATGTTTGATATGAAACCGTTTCAAGTCAAAAACTAATTATTCAAACACAAATGCAATTTTTATATTCAATTCTTATATGAATTTCATTTCATTTGAAAAAGTAAATGTGAAATGCAGGTTAACATGAA
Source organism: Proterorhinus semilunaris (assembly GCA_021464625.1). Classification (NCBI taxonomy): domain Eukaryota; kingdom Metazoa; phylum Chordata; class Actinopteri; order Gobiiformes; family Gobiidae; genus Proterorhinus; species Proterorhinus semilunaris. The sequence goes on along the minus strand of CM038361.1, from coordinate 5,618,634 downwards.
CAACAAACATTTGGGGGGGAAAAACTGCTGTAACAGCCAATAGGTCCCACTTAATGTAATTCTAAAGAGCCAATAGTTTAAAACTGAGGTGGTGGGTTAAGGAAGTCTATGGTTGTAACTATGGTAACAAATGCTGAGGAAAATGTTTTCCCCTACTGGGATTTTACACATGAAACAAAAACTAGTACATTACAAAACTAATAGATCTGTGGATTTTACATTTTGAGATTTTCATCAAAAACTCAACATGAATGTTGAGACGAGCGGTGCTGCTCATCACACTTCAGTTTCTGAACGTCTGGCTCTAAAGAGGAGACTTTCACAGTCACAGTTCTACAGTTTTGGGAAGGGCATGAGCACTTTGAGAGCAGACTCTGTGCACGAGTTTGCGTTACTTAACATCCAAAGCTTGCAGACGCACATGCTGTGGAAAATAGGAGACATTTGGTTCCACAAAGCGTTCTCTGGATCACAAGCAACAAAACGCTGATCATTTTAGGAAAATCCGCCGCATATTGACGTCAAACACCGGCTGTAAAGATGGAATGAGTCGCGGCTGCATTCAGTGGACACGTGTACGGCAGCAGCAGGCCGGGACTGTTCCAACCGCCACAACCCGACCCCCCATCAAAGGGGAATTTTATGACCCGATCTGCGGGCATGGCTGCGGAGACCGCGGGGGAACCCGTGCACTAATGCCCTCAGACATGTGTGAAACCCAGCGCGTTCTACAATAGCTACATATTGATAACAGGATGAGGAAACTTTATACACGGTTCTGAGAAGTGCCCGCCGTGCTCATCCATGTGCATTCACTTCCAGCTCTGTCCCTCAAAAAGGAAAGACGCCCTGGTGACACTCTGCTGGTTATTCTTAAAGTTGGATCAAATGATAAGAGTTGGCCAAAACGGCCCACTTCCCTGTGCGAGGTGCGCTGTGGAGGGGTGGGGGAAAAAAGAATGACTGCTCTAGGTCAAGCGCTATCGTCTGAGTTTGACTCTTTTTCGCCCATGTGCAGAGCAGGATGAGGTGTGAAGTCTCAAATCTCATTTACTATACATAAAGGCAGCAGACGAGTGAAGGGATGGACCCAGAAACCCGGTATCATAACGGCTCCGGGCCCCGTGTGCCGGTCTTCTTAACAAGGTTGCTGCGTTGCCGCGCTAATCACATGACTCAAATCAGTGCACTAAAAAGGCTCTCATGGAGGCATTCCCTGCATTAGATTTGTTCATCACCCGCACCCCTGCCCCAGAGCGCTCCCTCTCCAGCTGTGTGTGCAGCTTAACAGGTGCGAAAACAAACCTTATGTAAATGCACAGGAAAGACACGTGGTGTTAAACATTCAAAACTCACTTATTCTACTCAGAAACCTCCCGAGCTGCTGCCGCTAACCCGCTGCTAAAAGCTTTAGAAACTAAACGACAGACGAGCCATGCACACTTTTCTTCATTCACAAATACAAAAGCTGCTGAGTTCCGGGTGGAGTCTACAGCGCGCACGTTTAAATCGGACTTTTTTGCAGTTACTTACAGTAGTTAATTAACATCATCTCCAAGATGATGATTTCAAGACATTACAATATTACCTTGAAGTTACTGTATTTTTCATTGAAAACAATTATAGTGAAATTCACCCCAATATAAGAAAAAAGTGTCCATGAAACTTTTATGATGTATATGACTTATAGCTTATTCAAAAACTATACCAGATATCCAAAATCCCCTCTGAAAAAATCTTAATGTGCACTAAAAAAACGATACATTTCATTCATTTTAACACATAAAATGTCTTCTACTATGAAACATAAACTGACAGAAAACTTGCAATACATTTTTCCCCCTCATCTTCATATCCGTAATCCGTCAATTTTAAATTGAAGTCTCTACATTAAATTTTTCATGAATCATGAATTTGCGTCATAACAAACAAATCGTGTTATGTCGTTTGCATTGGACAGACACGTTGCCTGTGAAATAGATCATGCAAACTTTTCTGTCCCAAAGTGAACAGCTCAGGGGCCGAAATGGCCTGGTGTCTGAGGTAGTGCTGGGTCTGCAGACGGCAGTGACAGGGGATGCTCCAGGCGGAGGTGAAACAGACATCCATCCCGGGACTGCTGACAAACACACGCCGAGGACAGAACCACCTTCAAAACGGGGGCTCTGACTGCAGCGCGAGCATGTTTGTTGCTAAACCTCAGAGCGCATGGTTCAAAGAAGGCCATGGATTCAAAGGGTTAGGTTAACCAATGTAACCATCAACCAAGAGATTACACGTGAATACTGGATCAAAACAAAAGTTAGACGCAGAGAAGAGAAAGCTTCCATACCTCTAAATCAATGAGCAGCTCGATGAACCTCTCACAGTAATGCACTTGGTCCATAGATACTTGTCCTGCAAATGTGCAAAAAGACAAAACATGTGACATTCAATAACCGTCTTAAATATTGGGGCAACAAGTTTATTTATTTATTTACTTTCATGAATTCAAATCACATTAACCTCTCCAATTTGGCTTTACCCAAATCTAAAAGCTTCTTGAACAAAGTGTCAAAATAGCAACAGAGATAAGGATGAAAAGGCAACAAAAAGCGACAGTGACAACTATGCAACGTGGTGAAAAGGAGACAAAAAAGTGAGGCGTTACACGGTTGCTCTCCAGTCGAGAAGCTTTTAGACTTGGGTAAAGCCGAACTGGAGAGAAGGCATTCAGGTAAAAACAAGAGTTTGCAAAGTAAACCGACTCTTTGGACACATGATTTCTTGTTTGCACAGTTTAAGGTAAACGACGATCATTACTTACTGTATCACAATACGTATCGGATCAGCCCCGTGAGTATTGCGATACCGATCGGATCGTGACCTATCATACCCATCGTAATGTGCACGGTCTCAACTCGAATAAATAATATAAAAACATATTACAACACATTTCCAATCCTCAGTACTGAGGTATTGTTCAGGTAAAGTCTTGTTCATGCTCCATATCCAGAATTTCCACATTCAGTCTCCACAGGCAGAAATAATGATCAGATTTCAGATCAGCTTGTACTTCATTCTCCAGGCTCAGGATCTTATCGATTTACTATTTTCCCTTTTCACGCAGTCTGCACATAGTTACAGTGCAGTTTAGAGTCCACCACAATCATAAATCTATTTGGCTTTCTTCAAACTTTTTTTTCCTTAGTTTAAATGTATTTGTTTTTCCTTCCAAAGTTATCGTTTCAGGTGATTTATTCCATGCACACATCCACTCTGTAAGAGAAGGAGCTTTTCATGTTGTTTGATTGTACCTCTGGAATAACACATTTCTCAGCAGTGGCGTTATTATGTGTAATCGAGCTGAATATTTGAGGGCGTTTATTAGTTATGTTTTTTAGGAGTGATAATAGTAATTAGTCTGTCCTGCACTGATGACCAGTTTAGTTTATTAAGTTAGACCGAACTGTAGGGCAGTAGTCCACATATCTTGTGTCATTTTTTTGCTTAATTGCTTTTAATGTTAAAGCTTTTTTCATGCCTTTGTTTTTTATCATTGAAATTGCTCGGCCATTTTGATACACATCATTCTACATTTCTACAACTCAGTCAGATAAGTTGTAGTTCTGTCAGTGCCACGCCCCCTTTAAGTCTAATAATTGCATGCCCTACATGCCGCAAACATCGCAAACTCAATGAGCTCTTCCATGAGACGCAATTCTTTTTTTATTTTTTTTTTATTTGCAAACAAAGCCTAAAACAAAACTGCAAGGACACATCTCGATCGTTATCTTACACTTTGTTAGTTAGAAAAATGTAATATTGTGATTCTGGGCCTGTCCCGCCTGCTGCGAGCTCGGGGCTAATTATTGCCTGTTATGAGGGGGGGGGGGGGGAGTGTGGTAAAGTGAGGAGCGTCCCGCTGCTCTTTAGACGCTAATCTGCTGTGTCATGTTGAGACTCCACCTAAACACAATGGGCACGAGCTGTTTTTAGAACTCAGGTGGGGGGCGGTGTCACACTGCATTACTGTACAATATGAGTGCCTATAGTATTAGGGTCATTTCTTCATTTTAAAACAATAGGCGATAGAAGGAAGCAAAGAAACTGGTGTGTATGTTTACAAAAGAGACTCTATATAATAATGTTCCTCTGATCTGCATCTCATGAATTCACTAGAATTACAAAAGAGACCTAAATAAATGAATGATCCCATCAGCTGATTTCACTTTCATTTTTACTGTGACCTAACAAACACAGCAGCACATGGTTCTTTTGGGACTCTTCCTTCAGTAACGGATGCACGGCTCATGATTTATGTTAATGAGAAATCATTGTAATAAAAGGTCCAATTTGTTCTCTCTAATTAAAGTCAAATGCTAAAACTATAGGTTATATAAACAACAGTATAAACTATTTACAGGCTGGATTTGGCCCGTGAACGGTCACATTTAGGGAGAATAACACTGCATTAATTCAAAGCACCAAACAATGTTAAAACTGGTCTTTCAAATTCCTCTATATATATCCATGAGTCGAGTGCAGATAGGAAACATGCGACTGTACAGTTCGCTTTGGTATCATTTCATTTAGTTGAGAATTTTTAGGAGAAAAAAAAAAAAAGGCTTAATATCCGATGTTAGGTGATACATGTAAACAAATGGACATAGAGTGGCCCTCATTTATCAACATTGCGTATAAAAATGGTGTATGCATAGACATTTATGAACCTGTGCTTCCGCTCAGATCTTATCGTATGCAAGCGCAGCTGATGGTAAATGCCACGGAGAAATCCCCGCGTCATTTGAATGAAACACCCAAAAATATTCACGTATGAGGCCTCACCCACGGGTTTTACTGCACGACTCTGGACCATGATCTTAACCAGCGAAAAACAGCGGTCAGCTCCGCGGGCTCAGCGCTGGCAGAACTACTCGTCTTTCGGCCTGAGCAGAGCTTTCCTCCGGGAGGAAACAGGTGTGCAGAGAGCTGACAGCCGACCGGAACCTAACGAACCCGTCCGGACCGACGAAAGCTGTGGGGCTGTATATTGTACACTGTATATTATTTATTTATTCCCTGTTCAAATAAATAAATAAATAAAATAAAAAAGTTAATTTCACTAGGGGCCAAAATGTGTAGGGAGTGTTTTGCCGGGGCCCTCCAGTAAAATGTGTTTTGATTGGGAAAATACCATTGAGGAAACTTTTTTCAATAAATGAATAATAATGAGCCTAACAGGACTTTAACCTCGGCTTACACTTATATTGCACTTAACAAGCCTGTGTCACAAAGTGCAACTTTTCACATCAAAGTATTTATGGCGTATTTATAGCGCCAGAAACGTGTTATAATACTTTAGGAAACTAAATAAACTCTATATCAGGAAAATATTCTCTTCAGTTTGTGTCCTTCCATTGTGCTCTGCAGATTTGGGAAATGCCATCAGACAGTAATCATAGTTAAATTCATAACAAAGCGGCGAGAGTGAATCGATTGCATTGGTGACCAGCTCTTATCTGCCCCAGGAGCCCGTAATGCATTGTGCCATTTCTATGTATTGCTGCTACACCGGTAACCATGACACTCCTACTTTGGTCAATCTCAATAATCATCATATGTCTAGATAATCAGGATAAAAGCTCTGCATAATATCATAAACCATTTTATAATTCTATATCCTCATCAAAAACATGCAGTATGAAATAATGCAAGTCTACTATGCGCCCCGTTGTCAAATCTGCTGCAGTTTGATTAAACAAAAGAGGCAATGATGGATAAATAGTCTCTTAAAGCTGATAGAAATAGAGCTGTGCCCCGCTCAGCTGAGGCCCAGGGCGGAGCAGACAGGGCACCTGGCTCTGAGCCTCCATGGATTCATGGATAAAGCCTTGAAAACGGCTACGAGAGCAGAAGATTGTGGCGGATATTGCATCGGCTGATATCTCTTACCTGTGGGTGGAACGGCCATCAACACTTGGATGAACTGTTTGATGAGCGCCGACAGGAAGGTCCTCTCCTTCTGCGCCCTGAGGAACACAAGGAGAACATCAGGAGGAGTTTTTACACCACAAACATTTGAACAGAAAGTGCTTTTACTGCTGGGCTGCGTCTGTGTCCAGCTTCTCAGACTTCTTCTTGATCAGATTCCAGAACTTCTGCAGCTTGGGGACCTTCTTCAATTCTTGCTGGAGTCTCGACTGCCAACATTCAAAGGAGAGAAAAAGTGTAGTTAGTTTGGTCTGGTTTATTTGGTCGGGGCATGTTATTGAACACGCCACACCGGATTGTAGCCGTGGGCTAATTTCCATCCGTCGTCCCCCATGCGCACTCTCAAACACACTCTCATTCATCCTGGCCTATTGTACATGTTTTTAGTGGTAGGGGAAACCGGAGTACCCGGAGGAAACCTACACAGACACGAGGAGAAAATGCATTATTATGCATCCACCCCATAGGACCTCCTTTACATTCACTAGATTTTGAATTCACATATTTTTCCAACAGTTTACCTCTTAACCCCGCCTGAACCGAGAACATTTTCCCCAGTTCGACTTTACCCAAATCTAAAAGCTTCTCGACTGGAGCTTATAGGCCAGCATGATGCCTCATTTGACATCTCACATTTTATGTCGCTTTTTTTGCCACTTTTTTCTCACCCTTTTGTTACTGCTTTGCGTTTTTAAATCACTTTTTTGTGACTTTTTTTCCCCATTGCTTTTTGGCATGTTTTTGTCCTTTTTTTCATCCTTGTTTTGTCGCTATTTTCACGCTTTTTTCAAGAAGCTTTTAGATTTCAGTAAAGCCAAACTGTCAAAAATGTGCTCAGTTCAGGTGGAGGTTAAGAAGTTAATAATCCAATATCTCGCGGAAACTGTCGGGTCATTGTTGACTCACATGGAATTATAGTTTAGATATGACTAGTAGTATCAAAATGTTTCCTTTGTTAAATATTGTCTTCACTGCGCTGGTAAAGGAAGATTATTTATGATTTGTCGATAAATCACTTTATCGACAAATCAAGTACTTTAAGTACTTAGTACTTAAAGCAGTACTACGTAACTCGTGCCCCTAGAGGCCATAAGCACCACTGCAGGTGTCGTAGCATGTTGCTTTTTTTTACTCATTAATTGTCCGTGAGAGTAAATACTACACTGACAGAAAAGACAAAGGGAGAGAGGGATATTGTTCATCCAGTTACACAATAGCGATACATTTTGTTTCACTCAAACTTGGCTATAAACTTTTAAAGTGGCGCTAGCCCGCAGTTAGCTTCTTCTTTGTGATTCCATTAGTGTGTACTGGGGCCTCTGACCCGGTGGCAGTCAAGTTACAATTGTGGTTTTCTGGCCAGAGACACCAGGGGGAGATGAAAGACCCCCCAATCGTCCCATTAACCCTTGTATTACCCCCAGAGGGACTACGGAAAGGATTTAAGGTAAACAAGTTACTTAGTTCTTAGTTCAAATTTGACATTACAAAATTTAAACTTGAAGTGAATGTTTGCAGGAGGCCCTTAGTGCTTTGACCTCTTAACCCCTGCCTTAACCAAGTGCGTTTTCTCCAGTTCAGCTTTACCCAAATCTCCAAAACTCACCTAAATGGATAATTTTCCTCACGTTGTCATTTTTGTAAACTGTTTTGTGTTACTTTTTTTTCAAGCGGTTGTCGTGTTTTGGTTTTTTTTTCACGTCTTGGTCACTTTTTCCATCACATTTTTGTCTTTGTTTTTGCCACTCTTTCGTGGCTCTCCAATTGATTTTTTTGTCACTTCAGAATCAGAATCGTTTTTATTGCCATTGTTTCAGAACAGGGTTCACAAACTAGGAATTTTTCTCGGTGCAAACGTGCGACATAGAACACAGAAATAAGATAAAAAATAAGCTAAAGAACTTTAAATTATAAGGCTATAAGGGCATGCATAAAAAATATTAAATAAATAAGATAAAATAAAGTGACGTGTGGTAAGACAACAACAATTTGACATTGAACAACAGCGGGATTGTGTTTACAGATGTGTAGGCGTATAAAGTGATATTAAGTGTTATAAAGTGATGAGTGACAGCAGTGGGTCTAAGTGTGGACTCACCAACAGCAACAGAGCAACAGAGCAGAAACATCCATGAGTCTGTGACTGAGCTACAGAGACTTGTTTTTGTTCATGAGTCTGATGGCGGAGGGGAAAAAACTGTTCAAGTGGCGGGAGGTATGGGTCTGGATAGAACGTAGCCTCCTGCCTGAGGGGAGAGGGGTGAATAGTCCGTGTCCAGGGTGAGAAGGGTCAGCTGTGATCCGACCCACACGCCTCCGGGTCCTGGGGGTGAACAGGTCCTGGAGAGATGGAAGCTCACAGCCAATCACCTTCTCTGCAGCACGCACAATGTGCTGCAGTCGGTGCTTGTCCCGTTCTGTAGCGCCGGGGAACCACACGGTGATGGAGGAGGTGAGGATGGACCACACGGTGATGGAGGAGGTGAGGAAGGACCACACGGTGATGGAGGAGGTTAGGATGGACCACACGGTGATGGAGGAGGTGAGGATGGACTCGATGATGGCCGTGTAGAACTGCACCAGCATCTTGGTTGGTAGCTTAAGTTTCTTCAGGAAGAACATCCTCTGCTGGGCCTTCTTGATGAGGGAGCTGATGGTCGGCTCCCATCTGAGGTCCTGGGTGATGGTGGTGCCCAGGAAACGGAAGGAGTCCACAATGGAGATGGGGGTGGGAGAGTCTGTCAGGGCGAGGGGGGACGGTGGGGCTGTGTCTTTCCTAAAGTCCACGATCATCTCCACTGTCTTCTGGGCGTTCAGCTCCAGGTTTTTCGTGGCTGCACCAGGACGCCAGCCGTTCCACCTCTCTCCTGTAGGCGGACTCATCATTGTCCCAGATGAGGGTGGTGTCGTCCGCAAACTTGATCAGTTTAACGGACTGGTGACTGGAGGTGCAGCAGTTAGCTTCTTCTTTGTGAATCCATTAGTGTGTACTGGGGCCTCTGACCGGGTGGCACTTTGTCATCACTCTTTAAATTGTGTTTTTGTTGCATTTTTGTGTGTGTTGCTTTTCCGGCACATTTTTGTCGCTCTTTTGTCGCATTTTTTTGTGTTGTGTTTTCTCGTCATTTTTCATCCTGTTTTGGTCATTTCTTTTTTCCATCGAATTTTTGTAACCCTTTTTGTCTTTTTTGTTTTGCGTTTTCATCACTCTAGTTTGTTACTTTTTTTATTGTGTTGTCGCTTTTCCGGCCCGTTTTATTCACCTTTTCGCAGGTTCAAATGTTATTGATTTCACTTTGAAACCTGACATTTTTCTAACTACCCCGTTAAAAAAGAAAAGAAAGAAAACAGAAATGTTGCAGATTTGGGTTTATCTGACTCAAATGGTTGAGTCCGGCATCTCTCTGAACCCTATGACCCCCTGTTTGCACGTGAACACTGCGGTTACTGGAAGTACAGGTCTTACGGGTAGGAGGCACATCCACATGGGCAGAGAGATGAGCTGCTGCACCTGCTCCCTGATCAGGTCCACCTCCTACAAACAGAAACAGAAACATGAAAATGAAAGACATTTCCAAACAGTAAAAAACAGTGGGCCTGCTGCAGTGTGGAGGTATGGGGGGGGGACAGGGAAAAGATTTTACAGGAGGCATCCGCAGTGCTTCCCTGTGGTGGACTGCAGAGGAAGCACAGGCAGGAGGAGGCTCACTGAGAAGGATAACAGTGCCATCTAGTGGTCCTATAACATACTACAACTTTATTCAATCATACGGCAAATGGGGAGGCTCCTTTTAAAAATAACTTACGGATTCTAAAAGGTTGCAATGCCACGATCCACTATAAAAGATCAACTATGAAAAAGTCTTCAATGTCTAGGCCTGGGTACTGTTAAACAATACCAGTATGGTATCGAAAAAGAAAGTTTAGGTTCTACTGGTATTGAAAAAAATGGCTGTTGGTCCAGGAACAACATTAAATGAAGTGACTTGGTTGTTTCAGCTCAAATAAATGATTTATTTATTTTTTGTCCAATGTTTGCCCCATTTTTCAATTATTTTTTTTATATTATTTTTGCCCAAATTTTTTCCCATTTTCCCCTTATTTTTGCATTTTTTATCACTAACATGTTCCCCAAGCGCGTTTCCCGTGCGGCGTCAATATCGGTCAGATTGTGATCAACCTTTCTATTTTTTTTTTCTTCTTCTTTGCGTACCCCCTGGGGTAAGGCGGGTTTTAGGAGGTTAAAGACTTACTCACAGAGGAATAAGACACAATGTTTTTTGACTCAAGTAAGAGTACAGACACTTCATAACAAAATTACTCAAGTAGTACCATATGATAAAACCACTAAAGGACATGAAGTCCACGTAGTGGCGTAAACTTCTGGTTATTTGTTCTGGAATAACTGCACAGCCCTAACCTAAACCTTTGCATGAACATTTCCGTGCTGAAGCTGCCCTCACCAGACTGTTGAAGCAGTGGTCCAGGAACACCAGCAGCACGGTCTGCTCCTTCAGACTGAGCGCCGCCTTCTCCCCCTGCAGCACGAACTCCATCACGCTCCGGAAGAACCACGGGAAATGGTCGGGCTTCTTCTTAAACACCTGCTCAGAGACACACAGGGTTGTGGCGCCGTTTTCACACGCTCACTCACAATCATCCAGGTTCATCACTGACCTCCCAGGCCGGCACATTCTCCCGGAACTTCTCGTTGACGATGCAGCAGATGGACATGATGAAGGCGTTGCTGGACACCTCGGGAGAGTAGTTGACCCACAGATAGTTCTCCAAGTACTGACTGAAAAAGGAAGATGAAACGCACTCATGTCTAGACTTCGAGCTTTTGTTTATAAATCGCTCTGGGCAACACGCACCTAAACTCCAGCAACATGATTTTCCTGATCGCAAATCTGAAAGTGAAAAACAACAGGATTTTAAATGTATGTTGTAATCTGGATGTTAATGTTGTTGAAAAATATAAAGAAACAGGAGAATTAACATATAATAACTGTTTGGTGATATATTGGAATTGTGTTATAGGTATATCGAAAACCAAAAACCAGTATCACAATACTTTACTCTCTTTACTGCCAAACATCAGGACATTCACTTTATTCCCAAGGTTCCCGTATCATGTTGTACTTGTTACGATAGTCAGTAAAACCAGTAGTTTTTAGCTTCAGTCATTGCCATTTGTTATTTCAAATTAGGGCTAGGCATTTAATTGAATTGTAATATAATCGCGATTTTAATAAAGGTCGATCTCGAAAATCACGTGGTGCGTTTTAATCGACAGAATTGGCCAGTCCTGTCGCATTCTGGAAAACATATGGACGGCGCAATGCTGCTGTGCCTGTCAGGTCAATCCCTGGGAATACTTGGCCTAAACAAACGGGAAACACAGGATGGCACATGCAGCAACAAGATTTTCAGTGTGAAATCAGCTGCAAAGTTGCTCGAACTCGTCTAATGGGCATAACAGAAACACGCGGGAGCTGTCAGAGGAACAGGGCGCACACGCGGTTATAAAGAGTTTACCTTCGAAGAGGAAAACTATCGATCGCTTTTTGGACCATGTGGACTATTTTTTAGCTGGACTTCTAACAGGGAATCGTACGTTTGATCGTCTTTTACACTTATAAATAAGCTGTTCACTCGTATTTCTTTATGTACATAGTAGGTTGTTAGCGCTTCACTCTGTAAGTCGTGGCTTTGTGATGCTCTCCACTGAACGCCAAACCATGCGCTCGCCGTCTGCTTCTGACATCCTTTAAACATTCCACTTTTTTGCGTCTCCTTTGCAGATGTTTGTGTGTTGTTGTGAGGGAGTGTTGTATTGTGAGGCTAATAGTTTGTGTGGAGTTTGTTTTTGCTGTCGAGTTAGCTGCAGTCCAAGAAAGACCACATTTATTGTTTGTTTTTTCTTTAAAACTAACAAATCGAGATCAATCAATATGGGGAAAATAATCATGATCATTTGTTTTGTCCAAAATCGCCCAGCCCCATTTCAAACGTACGCGTAAAGCATTATATGTTTTCATGTTGATTTCATGCTTTGTTTTTAACTCTGTAGCATTTTTGGATTTTGTCTAAAATGTAAAGTATGTTACAAATAATATGTATTATTATTATTATTATTATTATATATGCTTCTGAACATTGTGGATTGCCATTATTTGGGGGCCCCTGTGGGATCTTAAGATCGATATGTTTTCATAGTTAATGACCCGTTTACGATCTTGTGTAAGAGACAAAAACATATTGTCTGGAACCCATATCAAGACTCCCATATATTTCAGACTGTACGATTATACTGGTCTAAACCAGGTGTTCCCAAACTAATCAAGACCGAAACCTCTGAAATATCAATGTGTTCAGTCAAATGTTTGGTCAAACATTTAAAATATGTGTTCATAATATTTCTTTGCATTGTCTTCTTTGATGCAGTTTAGTTTAATATACTTTGCATTTCGTTACCATAAAAAATGATATTCTATAATAATATGAATAATATGAATAATATGAAAAATGATATTCTATAATAATATTGCAGCCTCCACTTGGTACTGGTCTAAAGTCAGATGTACTCACTTTGACTGGATAATCTCCTGATCGTAAATGTCCTTAATCACCTACAACAACAGTGAGCACACAGAACGTCACAATAATCAGCATGAGCTTGAAGACAAAGTCATGAAGGATGCTCTTACTTTCTGGTTAAAGGGCAGTTTGTTCTGTGCTTGTGGAGCCCAGTATTTGTTCGCCAACTGAAACAAAAACATTCAGCTCATTACATCATTTAGTACATGAGGGCCTGACCGATATATGTGAACATTCAAATTGCAATATCATTCTATCAACATTTGTGATTGGTCTGCATTTGTTCATTAGCTCACACTGACTCGCACACACAATTTGATTGGTAAAAAAAACTGCCAGTCCAGAGTATTTGAGTGCGCTGTTAGACTGGCCATTACAGTATCTTTCAACACACGAATCATACTGATCAACTAACATTGAGTTGTTACTATAAATATACATTTTTTTCCAGGTGTTGAAGACATCAAGCTCCTCTTATAGGATAATGAATAGCTCTTTTGAAACATGGTGATATAAAACAAGAAACAGCAGACTAATCCAACTTCACTGGCATAAGGCTCAGCAATTGGGAGCTTTTAAATTTGAAATAGGTAAGTAGCTAAGAAAATATAGCAGTGATCTGGATCAATCTAAACGGAAATATGAAGATAAAGTTACTTTGGATCAACCATGATTGTTCTAAAAAACTCCAATCGCAGAGTCTGAGTGATGTGCATTTAGATCAGTCCTTTCGTCTTGGAACAACATCCTTTGTGCCGCGTTTTAGGAGCTTACAGACACCAGGCAGTGTCATGATTGAAAGGTTGAGGCTGTGTAATAATCAATTCCGTCACAGTGTTTACCTGCGTGACATATTCTGCGTTGATTTGGGCCACAGACGGAGCTGCGGCCTTTTTAGCGGGAGTTTCCTTCTTCTCTGCAGAGGTGGACATCTTGGACAGGCGTGGGGGTCACTGGAGACGAGAAAATGACAGTTAAATACACAGTACACACAAACCACTGAAATGAAGTAACTCAGTGATTACGCGGCCAAACCAGTAACCAGTTATTTTTCCCTTTAAACTCTCTGTGTATTATGATTTGAAACTAAAATCATATGTATTTTCTAGATCAAATCAGGGAAAATTATGTTTAAAAAGGGGTAACTTAAGACTTACACAATATACTAAATCAGGACCAAACAGTGAAACTGTTTCTAGACCGTTTCTTATCTATTTTCTGATTACTAGAACATAAATCAGCCTTTTAGCTAAAGTAGTAAGTCAGTACTCAATACTCAGTATTTTTCCCAAGTACTTCACTACTTAAACTTAACTGATGTTCACTAAAGCAAAAGTGCTTTTAGTTTACTTTCCGTCTTGGGTACAATTAATGTTATGTGTTACTAACATAAATACATCCTGGTTCAAGCACACTAAAACAAATGAATCATATCACGAGATGAAAAGTGATCAATTCTTATTGGTTTTGAAGACAGAGATGTGATGGAGATGGATATTTTAGTCAATACCTACATTTAACATATTGGTCAAAACTAATACTTACATCGGAAATTAAGTAAGAACGATGCCGGACGTCATTAAAACAGCTCTAATGCGAAAGCTTTCCCTTTAAATACATTAAATAAACCATAAAAACTTGAGATTCAGATCAGAATTGTATCTAACAATAAGGTACAGCCTCAAACTTTTGAGATCAGCAGGCTAACCCTAGTTCGCACAGGGACGTAAACAAACCACTGGGTTAGAAAACAGCATAGTACAACTTACACACCTTCAAAACTGTGACTTTATTCCAACATGAGGTCGAGTTGTTGTAAATGAAACGCATGTACACAAAACGCGCTGTTTGCGATTGACTTCCGGGTGTGGTCCGTTGATAAATACCATCCCCTCTGAGAAATGTAGTTCCTACCAACTAAAGGTTCCGTCTTCGCTCAAAACATTGTATTTATTATTTTATTAATGTTTTTAATAATCTAGTCATTACGGAAGCCCTAAAAAGTCACAGAATGAGATGTAAATAATCTTTTTTTTATCTTGGGAAATAAGTTTAGTCTATGAACCTCGAAAAAATAACCTCTTTATATATGTATATATAAATTAACCTCTTATCCCCCGCCTTAACCAAGCACATTTTCTCCAGTTCAGTTTTACCCAAATCTAAAAGTTCTCGACTGGAGCTTACAGCCTATTGGCCTACTAAACTTTTTGTTGTTGTTTTACTTAAAAAAATAAAATAAAAATCAACATTTACAAACTGTAATAAATAATATTCATTGGCACAACATCAACTCAAAGAAATAATAAAACTATTACTAAACTAACAAAGCTTCTTTCTCATTATGACGTCACGTCATCACGTTTTTCTTGCTTTTTTTCGAATACCTTGGTCACATTTTTGTGACTTGATTACAGTTACATTACACACACACACACACACACACACACACACACACACACACACACACACACACACACACAGACGCACACACACAACGAAATGGTGCCAAAACGCTACAAACAAAGAAATGAAAATGTGACAAAAATTTAGCAAAACGTGACAAAGATTTGGTAAAAATGTGATAAAAAAGCAACAAGAATGTGATAAAAAAAACAAAAACAACTAAAATGTGATAAAAACAAAGAAGCTTAGATGAGTATAAGTCTTAGCTTTCTAATCAGCCTTTACACTGGCCTATTGGCTGTAAACTCTCCAGTCAATAAGTTTTTAGATTTTGGTAAAACTGGAGAAAATGTGCTTGGTTAAGGCGGGGGTTAAGCTAATTGCATTCAAAGTACATTATGCTTAAAAAAACAAAAAACATAGCCAACATAAATAAATAACACGTCCTGATGAGAGAACACACATAAAGCCGGATATTTTTGAATCGTGCGGTAAAACTGCAGTCGTTAGAGTTACCCACAAGAGGGCAGCACACACCAGGGAAAGGCATACAATCTTTCAGCCACATTGGCTTCGACTCTGATGACAGTTAGTGATAAACTCATCCTGCTTCAATTTCAATGTATTTTTATTAAAACAATTTAGTACATAATGGAAGGTATGCCGATTATGTCACATTGAGTTGATAAATCTTCGTTTTGAGTCTGTATGGAACGTGGAGGGTTCTGTTTACAATGAATCATGCAAATAAAATAAACTCTGTTGCTTAATAGAGATTTGCGTCCTGTCATGTTTATAATATATATTTTCTTCCTTTCTATTATTTGTGGCCTTTTGTTTGACAACTACAATGGAAGAACAAACAAACAAGCGTCCAGCGTAGGCATCTTCTCGTCTCCAACGTCCTCTCCTCTGCTCGGGGGAAGGACAGTCACACAATTGGACACGGCTCGCCCCGAAGCGAGACACTGTGAAGCTCCGTGCACAAGGCTGCCATGACAGGGGCTGCAGGCGGCCGAAGAGCGCGCAAATGTGGGACAATATTACGTCGTGAGAGAGCCGTGGTCTAAAAAGCACGGAATGTGGGCAAACGGTATGGGGAAATAGTGAAATGTCACCCTGTCCAGAAGCATCAGGAGTGGAAAGGGGAGAGAGGAGCTGACACATGGGCAGGTTTGTCTGGGGAGAGGAACATGTTTGGGTTGAAATAAGATGTTTACGTGGCGATGGAGATGCCAGTGTACGGAGTGGGTTAACGGGAATGTGACTGTTTAAGGAAAGACAAATACGAGAGGAAAGTGAAAAACTGGGGGAAAGGGAGAAAGATGTGACGACAGTTATTGATTGAAAATGTAATGAAAATGCAACAACTTCTAACTCATTTGCTTTTACATTTATACCGATACCGAGGGAGAAGACTTCTGATTCCACTTCTAGACAAAAGAAAAAACAGGCATTTTGTGTTTACTCAGAATTGACTCTTTATACACATTGCCATTTGCATTTCATCACCTAAAATTATGTGTGTATATATAGTTTTCTCCATGATCAAATACATGGAGCAAAACGTACTGAACAGTGCAAGTATTACTATTCGATATCATAAGGAAATTCAAAAAGAATGCACGGGTCAAGATTCCAAAAAGTGCAAAGGCACATTTACTATGGCAATTGGGTTGTAAATGCATGTTTCCCTATACTGATACCAACACCAGCCATCGAAGTCAGGAATATTTTACATGGTCTGTTTTTTGTATTATTTTCCGTTACATGTTCTTGTGTTTGGTGACTAAGTTACAGTCAAGTACTTACGCCTGATTTATTTTATTTTTTTGTGGTGTAACAAAAAGAATAAACGTTGTGCATCTGATTTGAAAGCATTTGCATCAACTTCATGTGTTTTCTAGCATGAGGAGAATTGGGACAGCTACCATAGAAGCACATGGATCTGCATACTTCGCCTATCCCAGCAGACCTCCACCGTCCTGTTTCCACCTCACACGACAAGATGAGAGGTTGGACAGAAGAAAACAGAAACCGCGAAACATGAGCACAAGTAGAAAGGAACAGATGTGGTCAGAGCAGGCGGCGGTTTGGAGAAGGTCATCAGTTAGGGGCCCATGGAGGGAAAGAGAGGCAGAGGAAGACCTGCAACACAAGGACTTTGAAGAACTCTCTTGTATCTGCAAGAGACCAGATGAGATGGAGATGCCTAGTCCATTTGGTCACCAGTTTGGCCAATGTGGTAACTCAACCACTGGTTCAGAGAGGAATTAAATATTTTACAAAATCCGGCCCGCAAACTTCTCATATTAATCGTGTGGCGTGAGGTCCTTTCTGTGGACAACAGGTGTGCATGTATAAATGTACTTTTATTTTACATTCTTTTTACATTTCCTCCACACCCTTTACACCCATTGCCATCAATCTAATCTCATCAATAATTTCTTGTCTTTGTTTTGCCCGCCTAAAAAAAAAAAAGAAGACAAAAAAAAGAAACACTCCTCGCTCAAAGAATGAGGCTTCTATTGTTCAATTTTTGATGGCAGCAGCAGCGGGCCCAGATCAATAGCTCACTCATCTCAACAAGCACCGAGAGCCAAAGTGAGGCCGCGTCAATACGGTCCGCCATCTTTGAAAACGTTCCAATGGTTTAACGCTATCATTTTCTACACCCGGCATTAACCCGGCTAGTTTTGGAATCGATAGAAAGCATAAACAGGGTTAATCCTTTCAGGCGCTTGCTGCTGATTGACCATTACGTGATAATAGCAAGGCGACGGTGCGGTTAGCAAGTACGGTGCCAAAAAGGAGGAGAGGAGTCTCTAACAACGGGGGGTTTGAGCGCCGACAGTGGGGAGTGAGATGAAGGGGTTGCCGGTCGATGGAATAAGATTGGGAGACATGCTGGGAGTCAATTGGTAAATTAAAGAGAAATGAGCTCTGTGCGCCAAATGTTGTTGGCTAACTTCCTGTCGGCTAGTGGAGGGTATTTCCGCCACGCATTTTAATATAAATTTAAAAATAGAATAGGATTTGAACAACAGAAGAAAACTTGTCAAGCCGAGTGCGTTTCATTTAAAATATTTCAGATGGTGGTGCGATTCTAACATTTGTTGGCGTCAAAATTTATTTTAGCCTTTAGCTTAAAAGCTAACACTTGGGCCATGTCCAAATGTCTGCACTATTCCAGAGTTTACAGCCTATAGGCCACCTCATTTGAAAGCCATGATCTACAAAACTGATGTACACTTTATTATTGCGTTGTCGCCGGGTTCATGTTGTTTTTGTCCAATTTTTTATACATTTTTGTTACGTTTTGTCACATTTTAGTCAATTCTTTTGTGTTTTTTCGTTGTGTATTCATTGCTTTTTTTGGTGCATTGTCATTTTTGATCCCTTGTTTGTCGTGTTTTTATGGTTTTTTTTGTCGTGTTTTATTGTCATGTTTTCACTCTGTACTGTATACGTTTACAGCCTATAGGCCGGTGCAATGCCTCATTTGAAAGCTAAGTATTAAAGCTAATACGTGTAAGATCTGTTGGCAGGCGGGTTATAATATAAGTTGGGGGGCCAACAAAAACCTTGTGTCTGACAAGTATGCTCCAGATGGATTGGCCTCCACACAGTCCAGATCTTAACCCCATTGAGAATCTTTGGGGTGTGCTGGGGGAGGCTTCGCGCAGAGGTCACACAGAAGCTTACTGAAACAGCGTCACAGTGAATGGTGTAATCAAAGCGTCCCGTTTGGAGATGAAGACTGTGGCCGTGCTATGAGCAGAACCAGCATGACAAGAGGAGGACGTGGGACTGGCTCAGCTCCAGGACAGGGACAGGAGACAGGGCTGGAGAGGACCGTCCCAACCCGCTGCGCAGTGCGTCTTCAAGTCCTGGAACGCAGAGAAATGCGATGATGTTAAAACAAACATTAAACATGTCTGAATTTTGGACGCACAGGAGAAGCGTGGGGGATTTTATAGTCCCAAAAGTGAATACGCGGAAAGTAGTGGCAGAGCGGAATACACACAGAAAAACACCATAGCTACCTCCCTTTTTATTTCTCTGTCATAACAGCAACACAAACAGCACTACGCAGACCACACCAAACAGCACAACAACCTTTTTTCAGCTACTTCTTTCCTACATCACGGGGCTGAGGTCCACCTCCTTGTCTTAATAAATCCATCTGGAAACACGTCCTGCTTCTTTGCGTCGCCGACTTTTAATTTCCATTTGAGAGAACTATAATGAAGTTCAGGAAGACCCTGCAGCGCTGAACACTGTTGACACTGTTGACCATTTTTCTCTCCAAAGAGAAAAGTGAAGCAGGAGAGAGTACACAGACTGGTGTAGTGTGTCCGCTCTCATGATTCATTAATCGCGTTCTATTCAAACATTCAAAGATTGTATTGTCAATTCATATGAATCGAAATTTTCCTTGGTGTAGGGCAGGTGGGAGTTCAGCTTCCCAACAGCCTGGTGGATAAAACTGTTGTTCAGTCGACGGGACCTGGCCCGTGGTTTTCCCAGTCTCCTCCCTGAAGGCATTACCTTGAAGAGACAGCATGATGGGTGCGGAGGGTCCCCTTTGCGGGGGGAGACGCGTGTAGTACATGATGTCCTTAATGGAGGGGAGAGGGGCCCAGCAGCTCTTCTCATGTAATGTGGACTCCCCATTCTTCACACAATCTTTTAAGATTAAAGAAAATCGTGTAGACTGTGCTTAGCTTTACTCAAAACTAAATGTTATATTTATATTTTTTACATCCCTGTGAAACCCATTCCTATAGGGCAAGTTACCGAATGGCCTTTTCTGCTCATACAATGTGGCTCACAAACAAAATAATAATTCTAAATGAATAAATACATAAAATAGACAAAAAAGAAAGTTAAATAATTAACATA
This sequence comes from Proterorhinus semilunaris, assembly GCA_021464625.1. Lineage (NCBI taxonomy): Eukaryota > Metazoa > Chordata > Actinopteri > Gobiiformes > Gobiidae > Proterorhinus > Proterorhinus semilunaris. Next base: position 5,598,750 of record CM038361.1, on the reverse strand, counting down.
TACAAAATGTATATATATATATATATATATATATATATATATATATATATATATATATTAGTGGTGGGCCGTTATCGGCGTTAACGTGCTGCGTTAACGCGATAGTCTTGTCGGGCGATAAAAAAAATATGGGCATTAATCTATTCTCAAAGTTGAGTTGGGAGTGGGATCTATACTACGCTATGATGACTCACGTTGAGCTCCTCGTGGAGCAGCGGGGGAGATGACCGGGGCGGGCTGAGGAGGAGACAGCGGTGATGTCGCTGCCGTTCGGAGGCGGCCCAGAGCGGAGCTGAGCGAACAGGTGGAAGATGTGAGTGACGGGGCTCCTGTAGCGCCTCGTCACTCACGGACCCCGCGCGCCTTTTACTCTCCTATGGCCCGGGACAGCGCTGGCGCTGGGAGCTCTGAAACCGTTTGCCCGCAGGCCGCGCTCACGTCCCGCGGTCATGCATTCACAAACCGTCCCTCTGTCAACCCTACACTTCTTTCTCCGCCCCCCTCCAGCAGTGACTTTTGTTACGCAAAATAAGCACGTTGACGCTATGGGGCGCCGCTGTCCCTTGCGCGCCGAGTCCGACTATATTTAAATATTTCGCTACCTTCGCTTTAGGTAGGCTACATCTTATTGAACATGATTTATTTTCATCACCAATTATCATAGTTTAACAGCTTTCTTAAGCAGCTTGTGATGCATTTTGTAAACAACTGGTCTCAATTTTAGTTATTATTTTTGGGTAGCACATATTCCGGCAGAAATAAAATAAACCATTTTAATCTATAGATTAATCTATATTAATTTCAAAATTAATCTAGATTAATCTAGATTAAAGAAATTAATCTATGCCCACCCCTAATATATATATATATATATGAAAAAAGGTTGTTCTATATTTCAGGTTTTAAAACGGTTTATTTGGTGCCGGCCTGTGTCAGCTGTCAATCATCCTCCAAACACTTTAACATGGACAATTACGTGCGACCTTTGTGTTCATATGTTGCCCTGTCACGCAGCTCCTCTGACGGGGCCCGTCCCATGTGACTAACCTGTTGAGACAGAGATGTTTTAGAGGTTTTATCCGCAGCATATGCCCGCTCCGTCAGCTGCACGGGTACGTCTGCGCGCCCGCCTGTAAGTGCCTGGATTTTACAGAGGAGGCCAGGAATGGTGCCAGAGGTGGCGCATTTGACTTTTTGCGGTCATCGTCCCGTGAGTATCGGCTGTGACCCGTGATGCGGCGCCCACGGGGTGAGACTGCGGGGAGTTGGCTCTGCTGACTCTGTGGTGAGTCAGGGGACTGTGCGGGGGGGATCGGTTTTGTGAAGTGGAAGGACGGAGGGGCAGGGAGTTTCAAGGGCGAATGCATATAATAAGAGAGAGTGCCCCCCGGATCAGTGCCCCACTAAACCCTAAGTACAAGGTCTTCCATACACCACAGGTCCACCCTTCTACTCTGCAGTCTTCATTTCACCATCACTTTAGTGGAAGTCATACTTTTGCTGACTAAAATTAGACTAAAAGCTAATTTAAAGTCATTTGGTCACACTTTATTTTACACTATCTTGATACATCATACCAAACTAAATTTAGAAGAAGATCTTTATTTATATGGCGCCTTTCACAGACATGGTCACAAAGCGCTTCACAGAACATTGTGCTTTGTAACAATCTGTAATAATCTGTAATAACTTGGAGTTTACATGTTCCCCCTGTGTCTGCGTAGGTTTCCCCTACCACTATAAAGATGTACAATAGGTGAATCCTCCAGCCAGGTGATTCTGACCATCATTTGAGGTTGGTGAAAAAAATTTTTTTATGACTCAGTGGCCCCCCCTCAAACATGGCCCATATGGGCAAGCATAATGGATGTTTCAGCACAAACTACCGTACACTAATAAATATGCCAATAGTGCTGTAGCACCTGCGCAAAATATTTGCCCACATTGATGGGCTATAGGCCTGCCGCGATAATTACTATATCGAGTTATCGCTCGATAAGTGAAATGAAGGACGATAACATTTTTAGCCTCGATAAATGCACGTGCTGCGTGTGCTTAAAATAAATACAGAAACATGAACGCTATCACAGCGCTGAGTGAGTGGAGCTCCATCCAACCCATCTCCCTGTGCTTAAAGACAGCATTGAGCACATCAGCCATATCCCCGCATGTATCCAGATCATTTATAGATCAGCTGCTCTTGGAGAGAGGCGGGGTGTAAAGTTCTTCTACGGAGCTGCTGATTCTGACACACCCTGTGAACTTTATCACGGAGCAAGAGGGACTCGTGAGAAAACATTTGGAATTCCAGCCAAAAGAACTCATCACGGAGTGAATAACAACATTAATGTGACTGCAGGTTTGTCCAACATGAGAACGAAACAAAACCACCGCCCAGTCAGTGCATCAGAGCTAATCAGCGCTACTGTTAGCGAGAGGAACCCGAGCGCTTTAGCCACTGTCCAAATACAAGCACGATAGTCCTGAGAACATTACTCAGGGCTTAGGACTATGTTACTGTCCAAATACAAGAGCGATAGTCCTGAGAACATTACTCAGTGCTTAGGACTATGTTACTGTCCAAATACAAGCGCGATAGTCCTGAGAACATTACTCAGTGCTTAGGTCTATGTTACTGTCCAAATACAAGCACGATAGTCCTGAGAACATTACTCAGGGCTTAGGTCTATGTTACTGTCCAAATACAAGCACGATAGTCCTGAGAACATTACTCAGGGCTTAGGACTATGTTACTGTCCAAATACAAGCGCGATAGTCCTGAGAACATTACTCAGTGCTTAGGACTATGTTACTGTCCAAATACAAGCGCGATAGTCCTGAGAACATTACTCAGTGCTTAGGTCTATGTTACTGTCCAAATACAAGCACGATAGTCCTGAGAACATTACTCAGGGCTTAGGTCTATGTTACTGTCCAAATACAAGCACGATAGTCCTGAGAACATTACTCAGGGCTTAGGACTATGTTACTGTCCAAATACAAGCGCGATAGTCCTGAGAACATTACTCAGTGCTTAGGACTATGTTACTGTCCAAATACAAGCACGATAGTCCTGAGAACATTACTCAGGGCTTAGGACTATGTTACTGTCCAAATACAAGCGCGATAGTCCTGAGAACATTACTCAGTGCTTAGGTCTATGTTACTGTCCAAATACAAGCACGATAGTCCTGAGAACATTACTCAGTGCTTAGGTCTATGTTGCTGAGAAATGCTGCAGCGGTTTGACAAACAGTCAACAAGTTTACCAAAAAAGCTCTTTTACTCCAACAGCCGTGTGTACAGGAGGTTATATTTTAAAAGAAAAGGAAAAAGAACACAACATATGGCTACTCTACTTTTGCAGTAATACAGTATTATCTGAATCCATACATTTAATATATTGTTTTTGTCAGGAAATATTTAACCAGAATAATGCAGATGAAATATCAATATTATAGTTATTGGGATATTTTTAAAGATGATACTGTATATTGACTATTTGTTGTAAATGTTGTGACAGGCTTAGTTCAAACACAGAAACTGGTGATAGTGTAAGTTATGTTAAAAGGTTGAGAAGCACAGATGGATACAGTGTCCTAGAATATGTCGACCCTTCTAGTTTCCCACTTTGTTTGGTATAAGGTGTTAATATTGAATGTCAGAAGTTCAATACATTTCAATTAAATAGTTGCTTACAGTTTTCTTTTTATTGCCTACAGTATTTGCATTATACTCAATATTATCGTTTATCACGATATTTTCTGAGACGATATATCATCCTCAAAAAAACACTTATCGTGGCAGGCCTAATGGGCTATTAAAAATAGCAATTCATAGAAAGGTCTGAAGACCAGAGTGACTCTTTCAGTGTGGTAGGGAGTTAGAACAATGACTACATCAAGAAAATAATCTTAAGTGGAGGTTGTGGAGATCACCCCCGGAGATTTTTAAGAATTCAGATGTGATTTCCTGCATTCTGATGCATTTTATATAATAACAACATTTTACAGCTGATCATTTTTCGAAAATACCCAGAAATGATTATAAAAGGTTTTCAAAACTGTCAGAAGCTGCAGTATAGTATGCTTTAGTCAGGCTAAACCACAGAGTTTGGCATTTGAAACAAACTCTCATGCCTCATTTTCCCAATATGACACACACAACTACTCCTGTACTGCTCATGTTAAAATAAGAACTACTGTTTGGGCGTCATTAGCTCTTTGATAGCATTTTCTTCCACTTTTCCGTTGCCGGGTCATGGGGGCAGCTGTTGGAGCTGCCCAAATCACATTGCACCAGCCCCTATGGCTCCCCCTGCAGGTGGTGGGTCCACAGTAGGACGGCCTCATGGTTCTAACCGGGCCTGTTGGTCTCTCATAAGGGGCTTCTGAACCGCTCTTTGTCTGACCCGTCACCTAGGACCTGTTTGCATTGGGAAATCCTACCAGGGGCACAAAGCCCCCGACAACAGAGCTCCAGGATCATTCAGGCGCTCAAACCCCTCCACCACGTTAAGGTGGTAGTTCCAGGAGAGGGAGGGCATAATTTTGAACGGTCAATAATAACGTCTGATTTTTGACTTCAGCTTTAAGGTTAAGGTGTACTTTATTGTCTCCGTAGGGAAATTTTGCAATTGACCCATCCTTTGATGCCGCTGGGGCGACCCATAAGAGTGGTTTAGAGCAGTGCAGATGTGGAGCCAGGCTGATGGTGGTCATAATCACCTGGCTGGAGGATTCAGCTATCTGAACATGCCAGAGAACTGATTGGCTGAGAGCCACTGAACATTAGAGAACATCTCACCTTTTATAACCTGCAGAGCCACTGGATGATCCCATTTGTAGAACGTTCTCGCACACAGCGGCACCAGCTCGGCTCCCATCTCCTCCGACGCTTTCCTGAACACTGTCCCGAGGTCCTGCACCGTCCTCTCCACATCGGCCTCCTCTAAACCCACTCCAGCCAGAGACAACGACACACAGGCACTTCTCCCATCAGACGACCTCGCGCCACGGCACTCGATACACCCGGCCGCCATGTTGGCCACCACGTGACAGGAAGTGCGTTGGTCGGGGTCGTCCAGAGAAGCGGTGACGTGGAGTTCAACAGACGCTCCTTTCGGTAGAGAAGGGACCACCACGATGGAGAAGGGGCAGGGGGCAACGTCAGGGCGCCCCAATGTGTCCTGTAATGAGAGACACGGATGGAACCGCAGATTACTGACTGAGGTGGTCCTGGTGGGACCCCTTGTTATGACCCAAAAGAATCAAAACATTTGTGAAGGATACAGGACAAAAGATGAGATGTTTCTTTTCTTCCTGTTTTAGGAATTGTTTGAGTTGATAAGTGATCAGTTTTTCAATACACAGAGCTAAAACATTCACTGAGCAGCGCGTTTGATCTGAGGTTCGTGTTTGAACTGTTCCTGGACAACATTTTGCTTTGACCTTTTTGGAAACAAAGCTTTTAAGGTGGATTAGGATCAAGGTTGGACCTTACGCATTTGTCTGCGCCTCTGACAATGAGCGTTGCACTGGATCATTTACTGCAGCAGATCATCACAATGATGACACACATGTGCTCTGTTTGGGGCGCACGCACACACGCATTACATGGAGCTTATAAATGAAAATATAGTGGCTAAAACTTGACTAAAACAGATTTTTGCATTGTAACCCCTACCGTTTAGTGTTCAAAGAGTGATTAATGTTGAAAAAAACAAAAGGTAAACGAATTAGCATGGCATGGTTGGCACCATGCACGGCAAAAACTCCAGGTCCAGAGGGGCGTGCTCCGGGTGTGACAGGTAGGAGAGAATAAGGAGTGAGAGAACATGCAATAACACGTATTTATAACGAAGCGTCAAAACTAGGGGGGACAAGTATATATAACAAAAAAGTATGTGCACAGCCCACCCCGCGGGCATAAATGCTGCCAAACCAACATTTATTGCACCTTTAAGTAAGGCAAGGCAAGTTTATTTGTAGAGCACAATTCATACACAAGGCAATTCAAAGTGCTTCACAGTTGCATAAAATTACAAGAAAACAGATCAAATCAATCATTAAAACAATCATTAAAACAACATAAAAATTAATCAATTACAGTAAAAGGCCAGAGTGCAGATAAAATACTTTCAGTTTTCATATGCTCGGGTAAAAAGAGCTGTTTTCAGCCTGGATTTGAACATTGTCAGAGTTGAGGCCTGTCTCACATGAAGACTGTTCCAGATTTTAGCTGCATGAAACTGAAACGCAGCCTCACCGTGTTTAGTCCTGACTCTGGGAACCACCAGGGGACCCCTCCCTGAAGTTCTCAGGGCCCGAGATGGTTCATACGGCTCTAACATGTCAGAGATGTACTTTGGTGCTAAACCATGAAAAGACTTGTACACAAGCAGAGCTGTTTTAAATTCTATTCTCTGAGTGACAGGAAGCCAGTGCAGAGACCGGAGCACTGGACTAATATGGTGGTATTTCCTGGTTCTTGTCAGGACTCGAGCAGCAGCGTTCTGGATGTTCTGCAGCTCTAACAGCTCGTTTAGAAAGGCCAGTGAGCAGCCGTTACAGTAGTCTAACCTGCTGGAGACAAATGCATGGATGAGTGTCTCCAAGTCTGGTTTTGACACTATTCCTCTGATCTTAGCAATGTTTTTCAGGTGGTAAAAAGCTGATGATGTTATTGCTTTAATGTGGCTGTTTAAGTTCAGGTCTGAGTCCATGATTACTCCTAGATTTCTAACCTGATTTTTTGGTTTTAGAGAGACTCAAGGTGACTGATAACACTTTGTCTTTGTGTCTGTGGGCCAAAAACAATGATCTCAGTTTTGTCTGAGTTTAGTTGGAGAAAGTTGTTTTGCATGCTGTTTTGCAAAGTTGTTTTGCAAAGTTGTTTAGGCATGCCTGGTTGTTTTTACAGCTCGAGTTTCTGTTTTTTGTTCATTTCTATTTGACATCCATCCAGGCCAGGTGTCTCTAAGCTCCACTGTTGATTTTTGGAGTATTCATTCATCCAAATCGTTCGTCTTTTTCCCCATACAACTATTAGTACTAATCTGCCTGAGCGGAGAACCTGAACAACCTGAGTGACCAGTTCAACAGATTTCTTCTTCCGTGATGGCACGGGCGTATTCCAAGATGACAATGCCACGGTGCATCGGGCTCACACTGTGAAAGAGCAGTTCAGGAAGCCACAGAGTCCACAACTATACCCCATTGAGAATCTTTGGGATGTGCTGGAGAAGGCTTTGGTCACACTCTCCCCATCAATACAACGTTTTGACATCGCAGACGCCTAATGTATTGAAACAAAGCCACAGTGCATGCGTGCTGTAAGCAAAGCTGGACCTTGAACAAAATGTGAATAAATGAGTCTTAGAGTTATTCATGTTTTAAGTGGTCACACATTTCCTTTTCGGCAAAACTATGAAGAACAAAGAACAAAGAGAGGGAGAAAATATCTTTTTTCTATTCTATATATTTCTCATCACACTTCAACCTCTCAGCAGACTTCATTGAACATTACTGCCCACCAACGCAACCACAAACTCCCCGCCTGCTCGTGCTGAGGGCCGTTTTTCACTTGACACTTTGACGGGCTGCCAATTAGGCCGCCATTGTGCGTTGATCCAGGGTAATGATAGTGTACAAACAAAGTCCGCCAGAGCTCGTATCGAACCAAACGCATTTTGCCTTTAGAGCTGGCGTCGCTAACATGACAGCTCCCCATCACCCCTCGGGCCACTTCAGCCGCCCCGAGACGCAAAAGTCTCGAGACGGCTATCAGCGGCTATCGAAACATCTCGTCGGCTAATAACGCCGCCTAATGGGGCAAAAATGAGCGCTTTATCCCGACGTCATTTCAATCCGCGAGTCGATACGGTGGAGAAAACACTTAACCCCCCCCCCCCCCTTCTTCTTTGCAATTTGAGGGATCCATTTTTGCCGCCACTCACACCCCAGTGGCTAAGTGCGCGATAATGACAGGTTACTTACATTTGAGTTTGAGGCGCGCTGGTCCAAGAAAGAAAAGGAAAAAAATATCGAGCCGCTTGCAGCCTTTGATGGCATTCGACAGCGGTGACCCCAAAACAGAGACAAGAGGCACTTTGGGTTAAACCTGAGAGAACGCGGGACAGAGCGTCAATGAAAGGTTTTACGTTGGGAGTAAAAATCAATGGGAGTACGGAGTTGGTCAAAAAATGTCACTGATTTATTTGGACAGTTCCACCACAAGCCAGAAGCTGCAGGTGAATAGGGGGAAAATATGTTTAGAGATATCAATTTGAAGGTTTTGCTGCGGATTACTGATGCAAATATTAGGAAATAATGTATTGCAAATGTTCTGTCAAGACATGTTATAAGGTAATTTTGCCAAAATTACCTTATAACAATCTAAATAATGGATAGAGCCATGTTTAAATGTATGGTGTTTAAGTGAAAAAAATCTGTGAAAAATCAGTAAAAATTCAAATGTTGCCTTGGTTTTTGGGTTCAAGCTCAATGAGTCAGGCTGGGAATTATATATTGAAAAATCCCTCAGGAGGATAAAAAAAACTTCAAGACTGGAAAGTTTGGAGTCTGCAGGAGCTACTAGTGGAGAAGAGTGGAATGAGAAAACCGCCTCTTTTGTAATGTCCGCAAATGCGCCTGTATACATTTACCGTCTTTAGTCGCTGCCGTCTACCGGAAAGGAAATGACCATATTTGGATTGCAGCGACATCTCGCTCACCTTTTGCAGTACACACTGGCACAAAATCTGCCAATATTGTGAATGAACAGGCGTGGGAAAAAGGGCAATGTTACCGTCTCGCTCTTATGCCACATTATACCAAAGATCTATTCACCATTTCCCTCAAGATTTGTAACCAATGGTGAGAAAAGGTATATTTAGTTTGTATAGTTTGCGCCAAGTGCACCCACACATAGAAAAAAAAGAAGAAGAAAACGTTTCAAATGTAATAACAAATGAGTACTGCATATTGTCAGAGGTAAAATATCAACAAAATAGCTTTGCCTAATCACATGAAACAAAAACCGTCACAAAGTTTAACGTCTTCTCTCTCAGCACATATGAAGGACACGTGACCGTCTCATAAAAGTGTCCAAAAGTGGAGACAACATTCAAAGTGATGTGTTGCAAGTTGGTCAAATGAAAGGAATTTGAGCCGTAAGATGATTGTGGCAGGTTTGCAAATCTAATCACAACATTTGGAGATTTTCTGATTGGACATTTCTTTCCAAAATTGTGTCTCTCCCATTGAGTTGTATCGGCCCCTGCTCCAACGGAAATTATGACGTGATCATCCAGAAAATCACGGACTATTGCATTCATTCATACCCTGCTAACAACCAAACCCAACGTATTCCCTTTTGCTTTGAACCGCTGGGCCAACTTCCTCCGTGTAGCATTTTGTCGGACACGCTGTAACCTGGTCCTGACAGTTGGTGGTCCGGTTGACGAAAGCCTCAGGGCTTGGAGGCTGGGACGGCTCTCCCCTTGGTCTGGAGCACCCAAGGGCCGTGTGTGAGGTGGCCTTTAAAGCCTGGCTGAGCGCTGTCACTTCCTCTCCCGCCGCTCCCCTCACGCTCTTCCTCGCTCTGGTCTGGCTTGAATCGGTATTGACAAGGCCCCTCCAGGAGAATACCTTGCTCGTGCTAATCTAACATTTATCAAAGGCCCGGCCCGTACGGGGGCTGTCACTCGGGCTGACGGGACAAAAGCGCAGCGCTGACATGGCTATTGTTTCCCCGGTCTGCCGTTAGCCTCCTCTGTTGTTGCTGATCAGTGGCTAGGCTAAAGAAATCGCGACTGACTTGGGACTTGCCCGTCATTGCTGCTTGTTCGTGATGTTCTTAGACTTTCAGCCACAGTGAGGATGACAACCTGGAATGTAAAGTTACATTTTGACAAGATGCATTGTTTTCTTAAATGTTATGGAAATGGTAAGACTTGGTTGTTGTTGAACTGTGCCTTCATTTCAATACTTGAGTAAAAGTACACTACTGGTAAAATACGACTCCAACAGAAGTAAAAGTTGCTCAATCAAATATTAAAGGAATAGGCCACCGTTTTTACTGAGATATGTTCTTACCTTAGCTTTGACGAGTTAATTTGTACCCCTCTGGTCTCCACGTGTGCCAGGAGTAATTCGGCATCCGCACAGTAAAGTGAAGATATCACTGCGCGGATGCCGAATTACCCCTGGTATTATTACGCCTTACAATATAGTTCCCCTTTTTATCCGCTTAGAAAATCCACATCGTTTAATTTTGTGTAATTATACTTCATAGTGTAACACTTCACGTAACCATATTTAAATAGGGAAAACGTGGAAGAGTTTGGTCGCTTCTATCTTCACCTCGTTTGGAGCTATAGAGGAGAAGAGAGAGGCTAAATGCTAACGCCGTCTGTGGTGTGTTTACGTTTCGGAAGGCACACGTGGAGACCAGACAGGTACAAATGAACTCGTCAAAGCTAAGGTGAGAACATATCTCAGTATGTAAAAACAGAGGCCTATTCCTTTAAATTTAGAAAATACTTCAATCGAATCATTTTAAAATGTGTGAAGATTATGCCCAAATTCATCACCTGTATGGCAACAAAACAGGGACAAAAAAAATTACTTGTGGTGAGCCGGTGGCATTAAAGTAAAAACATACTTTTTCCTGCTTTACTTTCAGCCTTTATAGAATTGTAGTGGAGAAGAAAATTATATCTGCCTTTTGAATGTCGTGGAGTAAAAGTAAAAAAATCAGTTCACTTTTTTGAAAGCCTCAAATGATGGTATTTCAAAGAAGATATTCTGGGATATAAACAAGATATAAAAATCCTAACCGGTCAAGATAGTGATGTAAATGCAAAATGATCAGTGATTTAACTCAATCCAAAAGTCCATCATGCTAGCGCTAACCGCTTCAAAGTCAACTCATCCGAGCGAGAATGCAAATTACTATAAGACACAAACAAGAAGTACTTGCTAATTACTGCTCCCATATTTCCAATTGTTTGAGACGTTGTTATTGGTCAACGCCTTGTTTAACAGTTATCGACTGTGATTGTGTTCACTCACGGTTCTTTGAGGGCTAACGTAGTGGAAGCACTGTTTCACACCCGCAGCCTGCTCCCAATTAACCCTGGGCCTGTCTCCATCCACCTGATTACACACATTATACCACAAACAAGCACAAGACGAGGTGGGCTCCAAAATAAGACCAGATGTGTGGACATGAAGTAGTTTGCGTTAGCCTGTTTTGACGTTCATATGGAAGGTTGTGAATCTTAATAAGTGGCATTCAGGTCAAAAAAGGAAATATGGGAAAGGGGGGGGGGGGGGGGGAGGCACCATTTTGAAGTTGTACATTTTATTCCTACAAATGGCTGATAAAACAATTTCACGACAATCAATTACAACTAAAGAAATGTTAAAATTGTTCATTTCAGTCATTTCAATTGGAAGTCCATATTATGCAGGGGAAATGTATTTAATTTTTTATTGTATTGGCACACTGTATGGTCCCGTAGAAAGATTGTTCTGTATTTGGCCCATCCTTCAACCAGAGCCATAGGGCAGTGGGTTCTCAATGTGGGTTCCAGGACCCATGGGTGGCCTCAGGGGTATTGCAGGGGGACCCCATATCTAGTTTGTAAAACAAGTAACTGAGTGACTTTGAAAGGAAGTTCCTATGTATTTGTAACATTTTATCAATTCACAAGTATTTAAGCCCACGTCATTGTCATTTGTTATTTTAACTTAAAGGGACTTTATGGAAGTTGTCTTTTTTTTGTTTATTTTTACTCGCCACTACCACCCTAGGCATTACGCGTAACTGCGATCTCTATTCCGCCCCGAAATACCAAATATGAGTGTTTTTAGTGTTAAAATTACAGTGACTACCACTATTGCCGCACAGCTCAAGGTCCTGGTTTAGATTCCCGGACCAGGTGGAGCCTTTCTGTGTGGAGTTGTTCTCCCTGTGTCGGGATGGGTTTCTGCTGTCAACACAAACATGTAAAGTAGGCTAAAATCTCCTTGCTAGGTACTTCTGACTCTTGCGCTGCCGTCGCTCACTGCTCCTGAAATGGTAAATGGACTCAACTGGCGCTTTTCTACCTTTATCAGGCCCAAAGCGCTTTACAGTAAGGAACCAGTCACCCATTCACACTCCCTTTCATACACCAATGTACGCAGACACTGGAGGCAAGTAGGGTGAAGTGTCTTGCCCAAGGACACAACGGCAGTGTGAAAAGCTGCACGGGTTTTAAAGTTTGTTTACGAATACAATTACAAGCCAGATTACTGTGTACTGTGAGACTGGATGGTTAGTGCAGACCTTCGCAAAAAGTGAGCTCCCAGAAAACTAAACAGTACCTAATCAAACATATTCATTATAAAATGGTCGTCTTGTTGACATGGTATAAAACCATCCCAATACATACGGCATGTTTTGATAAGGAATATGAATACTTCAACCTCCCTGATTTGGAAAAGAAAGCACATGTCAGCTTTTCAAGACTAAAATCATTTGTACAAGAGCAAGGCAGTTTAAAGTATGGCTGTGGACTTCTTACTTCCCTTTAATGTTACATATTAACCTATACCTAAGCTGGTGTAAAAAAAAAATCAAAAATGGTGAAATCAAAAATGCTAACCTGTCACAATAACAGAGTTTGAATTTCGATATACTGAGACACGACACTATTGCGATAAACAATTGAAGACATTTCAATGCCAAAAACTAACTCTAAAGCTTAAAAATACCAGTAAAGCTTTGTTTGAAAAGTACATTATCTGAATCCTACAACTAACTTAATATATATAAATAAAGCATTACATTAGAAAAATGTGACAAAAAATGCAAGGGCCTAAAAATGTAATGTTTATCATTTTTTGAATACATAAATAACAATACAGTAATATTATCATGACAGCCCTAGGTACGATTCGGTTCACTTGTTAAGCATTTCGGTACAATTTTGAGCCACTTTTTAAGTAATGCAAGTTTAAGTGCAGCAGAACAAATGTCTAACAAGTTTCACACCGACGCTAAGTAAGTACCGGAGCTGCCTGGCAGATCTCTGAGGACTTCTTTCAGAAAACATTATTGTTGTCTCGCTGTTTACTCGTCTGTGGAAAAGCACTCGTCTATATTGCAGTGATGCACGGACCAGACCCGTCATCCTCCTGGAGCCTCCAACTGTTTTAACTGATGACACCCCTTCGTCTCTCGTGAATGCGCAAAACGGAGGGGAAGGTCTAAGCCAGGGGTGTCAAACTCATTTTGGGTCGTGGGCCGAAAATTCAGCTGCCACGGCGGGTCGCGGGCCACATATAATGTAAACAGGAAAATACAACATTACAGCTTTTCTTTACAAGTTTCTCAAAGTGCTACATAGTATTCATTAGAGTGAATGGTCCTCTTTTCAACAGTCTTTATTTTTTTCTTGCAAAAGAGATGTCAACATTTATCAACTATATCAATCGATAAAATAATGTAAAAACATTCAACAAGGATCACTGTATACATAAAGGAAGAGGTCAATTTTTCTTGAAAAATCCGACGCTCTTTGTCCACTTTTCTCTTTTTTGACAAAGACATTTCACTGAAGAGGGTGCCAGAGTCAACAGAAAAAGCAGGTAAAGCGATAGAACTGACTCAAACACAGCGCCCCTAGCGGACAATATAAGAACTGCAAATTTTAAAGAAAGTGAAGTTTATTCTTCTTTAATAATGCATATTTATCCCGTGGGCCGGACTGAAATCACTGGCGGGCCGTACGTTTGACACGCCTGGTCTAAGCGGAGGGCTAAGGGGTAGAATTGAGATTGGGCCTCTCCTCTAGCGCGTGTGTCTAGCTTCGCGGTGCGCTATGGTGTCCGAAAAAGGGAAAAAAAGAGTGTTTTCAGAGCGGGAGCATCGATAAGAGGGATCGATAATGAAGTAGACGTACGGTTCCGATGCTTTTCTCAATCAGAACCGGATCTACTTGTAGAACCGGTTTTCGATGCCCATCCCTAAGCCCTAAATGAGTGATATATTCCTTGCATTGCTAGTTGTAACTACATTTCTATTTACCTCAAAGGGATATTTCAGGATTTTTGACATTGGGCCTCAGTTCCTAGTTATCCAGAGTGTTGTTGATGTCTGGAGATATTTTTTTCTTAAATTCATGCAGTTCTTATATTTGAAGAGCTTAGTAGCGCTAGGCTAATGCTAGGCTAACACATTTCTATGGTATCAGCAACCCTGCATTAAAAACAGTCTGGCGCACTCCACAGTGCACATGAGGCAAACAACTTAACGCCAGCCCAACGATATAAATGTGTGTGTTAATAGAATAATTATAACCATTTTGCATTTAAAATAACTTATATTTGAGCAGCATCAGCTTCGTGGTTGTAAGCTAACGCAGCGGCGGAGTGATCTGCGAGAAAATAGTCCCTCAAAATGCGGCAATTCATGTGATACAAGGTCAGTTAATTTAAAAAAATATTCTATTAACACATAACTAGGAAAATGAGGCCCTATGTCAAAAGTCTCACTGACATTTCAGGCAAGTTCAGCTGGGGAAAATAATACACACACTACACTGTAATAACTCCAATAGTATAGAGAGGTGTGGGTCTCCTCAGGGTGGTCCCTTTTCCCCTTTAATATTCCACGTCCCGCCTCCAGTGACAGAGTGGCGGAGACGGCATCTGGAAGAGTCTCGCTTTGGCTCTCCGAGGGGAGCGTTGTGAGCGTTTGACCTGTGGTAAATATTCTAATTACACTCGGTTCAAATGATGCTTAGGCTAATCCTGCCCCCAGAGACCCCGACACCCTCCCCTCTACAACTCATCACTCCATCACATCTGCCCCGCTGCGGCATGGCTCTACAAAGATACTGAACACACCGTCAACGCAATAGCTGCCAGCAGAGGGCGCACGAACAGAGCGGTTTAGGAGGTGAAAGGAGCCGGTGAAGGTGTACGGACTTTAAGGAGATTCTGTAGGTGAAGGTGAAATTTTTTTTTTTTTAATTTTTTTTTGAGATAACAATTTGAAACTGCAGGGGAAAAAAATGCGTTGCAAGTTTTCTGTCATATTTCTGTTTCCTTTCATGCTACACGTGGTTACCAAACATGTCAGTATTTGTGAATGAATAAGCGTGGGAAAGAAAATCTACGGCGGACGAGTCGAGAAAAAGTCATAAAATAAGCATCATAAAGGGTGAGTTTGGTCTTTTTTTACTTTTGACATAAACACTGAGATGTTAGGGGAGAAAACTCGCTAAAAATCTCAACATTGATCACGACATGAAACAGAAACAGAAGAATGCAATGCCTGAAGTGGATATCAAACTGGAAACTCCTACCAAGACATTCTGCGTGAAGTGAGCGCTTGCTTCTTAAAGTTTTCCCAAATATTCCTTGACTTTATGCAAAAGAAAAAAAGTGTCAAATCACGGGACAAACAGCCGTCATCTCCCGACGCGAGATTCCCAACACTCCTATAGCAAATGTATGCAAATTCGCAAAGCACTTGTGACAATGAGATGCGGCGGCTCGAACTTGATAAGCTCGTCTGTTTCTGACACAAAGTTGACACTCTAACCCCGGGGAGGCGCGCCGCCACATGCTGGAGGTGGGCTGCTCGGCTAACCCCTATTCCCCCATGGCTGCGGACAGATTACGGGGGGAGGAGAAGGGCCCTTTTAGGCTCCTCAGAGAAGGTGGAGGGGTTGGGGGGGGGGGTAAGCTGGCCTGGGACTTCCACACGCACACACAAAAAATGGATGTAGTGGTGGTGGTTGGTGGTTGGCGGTGCGGGGGGCAGAGGATTAAACCGAGACATCTGCTTGAGAGGTATCAAAGACTGCAGCGTTTCCCCATATCATCAACTTTTCATGAGCGCGCCTCGCTGGTAAATATCAGCCCGAGCGGCCCGAGTCTCGAGGGGAAGAGGGTTTTTGAAGGGGGCGAGGAACTTTAAACAGGCGGTTCAAAAGGCCCCGGGAAAAGTTGGCCACGTCAACGTCAATGATCTCACTGCGCCGTTGGGTTGGATTAGATTCAATTATACTGTTGGTTTGATGTTTCGGAATGTTGTCCCTTCATCCTTGGCTTCTTCTCTGATATTTTTTCTTCATTTCTGTCAATTGGACAACACCTATACTTAAATGTATTGTATTATGCTTTATTCAGAAACCGTAGCTTGGGTATGTTATACTATAGGTTAATGCAAGACATTGTTGATGCAGTTGTTGATTTTGACATTTTAGGCTCGTTTTCTCCCTTAACATGTGATCATTTTAATGAAAAAAAAAGAAAATAGACTCACCCTTTATGATATTTAATCAATGATATTTTGTCGACTAGCGCTTTGGAGTTTGCCAGGAAGACAATTTAACATGTACACGTGCATCCGTACACTGGCGTAGTTGGTATCCGACAAGACTGGAACCCAAATATGGTCATTTCCTTTATGGTAGACGCCAGCCACAAATGTGCGCAGGGATATACACGGGCGTACATATTACTAACCTTTAGGCCCGTTTTCTCAAAATGAGGTTTTCATCTTGCAGCACCATCTCCACTTTACTATCTCGTACAGACTCAGACATTTCCAGTGTTGTACGCAACATTATTTTATATTATCTAATTCCTAGCCGGATTTACTGAAACCCATAACACAAGGCAAGCAGGGGACCTCTCCCTGAGCTGAGATGGTTCATATGACAGAGACCTGGATTATTACGAGAGCCACCAGCTGTGTGCAGGTCACTTCCCGTCAGTAGCTTAAAAATTCAAATAAAAATAACTTTTATTCACAAAATGTTTTCATTAAATTGCTGCATCACTGAAATAAAATGATAATGATTACTTACAACATATGCACTTCATCAGCTTGTTTTCATAGTGATGAGCTTTTTAGGCTTATCTAATGTTTATTCAACTATAATTTGTGGGGGAAATAAATATTTTGCATTTTCAATGAAGGTTCTTGAGTTATCTTCTGTACTCTGTAGTTGAAGAAAAGATGACTCGAGAGCCTACACAGACAATATTTTGCGTTATATCAGACAGATTGTTTTTCAGGTTGCAGCTCGTCTTCCTAGCGTAATGGTGAGTCCGATGCCAAATCAGTTGACAACCACCGGAATAGAGTTTCCTCCATTTCCGCTGGCTATCTCTGAGAGATAAACTACACACTCGCAAGTACTATGTGGGTCTATGTCTTAACTTTCAGCATGGTGTGGCAAAAGGCTGAAGAAATGTCAAATTACATTACTTAGCCATTTTGCTAACCTGAAAATATGAGAAACAAATACCTGCACCAAAAAGATCAAATTGAAACGAATCAAAAACTTGTGAGCTAAAAATTGAAAACTGAACCAAAACGTTTGTGCATCGGCTTTTCCCTTTCTGTAAAATTAATTTCAAAGTGTCAACCGTTTCTGCCTCTGTTGTAAAGTCAAACTTTCGAAGCGTTTCAAAAACCTTGCTAACCTCCTCTTCCTGGGCCGCCTTGCCCATGTCCCTCCACACGTCCCGGACGAGGCGGGCGTCTTCGGGCCGGGTGGTGTAGCAGTGGGCCTGGAGCACGTGGGACAGGGTCAGGCCGGGGAGCGCGGCCTGAAGGACCTTCTGGACATGGGTGAAGGAGAGCCGGGCCTGCGGTCCGCTGCCTGCCTTCAAAAGCTCCATGGTGCAGGGGACAAGCGCGATCTGACCCGCACAGAACACCAGCTCATTCACCTGGAGGAGGACGCAGACAGATTTCATTAACGGTTTTTACATTGCTAAAATATAAAGTGAGTGACCTGACTCAACTTTGCTGAGAGCGGGACATCGCCAGCTCCAGAAAGATCTCATTTATTTGCTTTAATATTAAACACATTAGTTCAGTGGTTCTCAAACTGTAATCCATGATGTCAATAGATTCTTTTTAGACCTGGTTTAGTTCTGATTTGGTCTTAATCTAGGCCTGGTGGTATTGGAAGGTCAAATGTTTTGCTATGTGGTTCTTATAAGGTCTTAAAAATGGCCAGAGCTTTTTACCATCTGAAAAACATCGCCAAGATCAGAGGTATAGTGTGGAAACCAGACTGAGAGAGACTCATCCTCTGCACTGGCTTCCTGTCGCTCAGAGAGTAGAATTTAAAACGGCTCTGCTTGTGTACAAGTCTATTCATGGTTTAGCACCAAAGTACATCTCTGACATGTTAGAGCCGTATGAACCCTCTCAGCTCTGAGAACTTCAGGGAGGGGTCTCCTGGTGGTTTCCAGAGTCAGGACTAAACACGCTGAGGCTTCAGTCTTCACGAGGATGTGAGACAGGCCTCAGCTCTGACAATGTTTGAATCCAGGTTGAAAAAAAATATTTTTACCTGTGCATATGACAACTGAAAGTATTTTATCTGCACTCTTGACTTTTACTAGCCTGGCTTTAGCCATCCGTAAACTTCGGTCAATGATCTTTTCCCTACATGTACGTCTGGGTCTGATCTCAGTGGCCGCGTTACATCGGTTGAATTTCAACCAACCATTCAGCGAGCGGAGGTGGCGGGTGTTGTAGGTGACGTCAAGCATGTGATAGCTTGCTTCACTCACTCGGGCGCATTACATACTTCATGACCAAACGCTAGCGATTGAGTAAAATCAGATCCAAGCGTTTCAAACTGCTGAAAACAGAGCTCAATTGTTAAGATCCAGAGCCTCTGTACAAAATGAGTACGAGGGTATGGTTAGACCAGGCTTGCCTTTTACTGTATTTAATACATTTTTATGTTGATGTTTTATCCAACAGAATTTGATCTGTTTTCTTGCAATTTTATGCAACTGTGAAGCACTTTGAAGTGCCTTGTGTATGACTTGTGCTCTACAAATAAACTTGCCTATCATACAAGTACAACCCATAAAGTAACCGGTAATGGTAATAGTGTTGCGCCATATGACAAATGTTGGTCAAAACCCATTCAGTTGGTGATTTTTACATTTCCATGATCAGAAAGGAGCAGACGGAAGAATAATATTCAAAAGCAGATAACAATAAAAGATTAGGACCATTAACCAGTTCACAAAAACAAAACTATATGACCTGATGAAAACTACTGTTATAAAGGGCAGGAGAGTTGTGACATTTTGAGAGCGTGTTGTTTATCGAGACACGAGAACACGCCGGCTCAAATTAGCATTATTACAAAGTGTTAATGGAAATACTGCCGTGGAATACTTCTGATTGGACGTGGAAACATAGCACTTATTTCCACCTCCCCCTTCCTAAAATGAGTTGTGTACAAACCAAACAAAAAACCCGACGAACTTAAGACCTCGCTAACAAAGGTGTCATAATCAATTAGCATGAATTAGCGGTGTGTGTTTGAAAAACTGTTCCGTCAATTCACGGGTCTCTCCTGCACAGTTTTGTAGCACGTTATCGCCCGCAGCTCCGCGCTAAGCTATTCTGCGTGAATCCCGTTTTATGCATTAGACGCAACTCGTACCCGTAATTAGGCGAGCGATAATAAGCTCAATTCTGGTGTTAAGTACCTCGGTTAAAATTAAGCCTCACAAATTATGTGAGGAGCGGAAAAATCTATGTGTTTAATGCAGAGAGAGGAGCGGGGGATAAAGCGGACATGTTAGGGAGGTCGAGCCCTTAGAGACCTCTGGATATAGGGCCGTGTAAATGTGAACGTTCACCGGTGACATGGACGTAATAGGACGGGGCAGGGAGCGAGGGGGACAAGTCTCCGGAGGATTGGACGGGATCAGTGTCCTTCAGCGGTTTGGAAGTGAGCAGTCCTACATCAGTGGGGGTTACAAGTAGAACGTGAATTGTAACTAGAAAGTTCAAAGAATGATGGAAGCTAATGAGTCTAAACTGCGGCGCTTAACTCCAGATTTGGCCTTTCAAAAGGTTTCCGTTACAGGGTTTACACGGGCAGAAACAAGTCACATGTAATGCTTTTAAATTGCCATTTTGTTAATGCACAAATACTATGTTAATGAATCAGTACATATTTCATTTTTTTAGAATTGCAAACATTTCATCAAACAGAGTAAAGAGAAATGGACAAAACAGGAAAGTGTTCCCTGCCTCCGGGTCGGAGCCACCAATACACACTAATGGAATCACGAAGAAGAAACTAACAGGCCAACGGGCAAAGCTAACTACGGGCTAGCGCCACGTAAACAGTATTTACAGCCAAGTTTGCGTAAAAGAAAATTCCATTGTTTAATCCCTCTCTCCCTTTGTTTTTTCTGTCAGCGTAGTATTTACTCTCATGAACGAATAATGAGAAAAACGCAAAATGCTACGACACCTGCAGTGGCGCTTATGGGGCATGAGTTACTTAGTACTGCTTTAAAGTACTCTACAATCAGAGAAATACTGTCAGTTACTTCCCAAAAGTAATTTCCAAACAGAACACCCAATTGTACAACACTGGCATTTGTAAAGTGGGGCTTTACTTTTGGTTTAAATTGACCCTTGGTCTTTTTACCACCATTTCTCTGCCCGATCCCGTCAGACCTTGGAAGCTAAGCAGGAAGGGCCTGATCGGTACTTGGATGGTGAGATCGTTTGGGAAACAGCAGGAAGCCTGGATGAATGTAGTGAGTGAGTGAGTGGTTGGTGGTGATGGTGATGAGAGGGGCCGATGGCGCAGCCTCGCTTCCATCAGTCTAACCCAGGGCAGCTGTGGCTACAATAGTAGCTTACTACCACCATGTATAGAGTGAATGAATAATGTAATGTAAAGCGTCTTTGAGTGTCCAGAAAAGCGCTATATAAAACAAATGCATTATTTATTATTACAATGAAGAAAATCGGCCCTCTACCACGCAAACTTGCTTATGCCGGTTTTAGGCCATCATTTTGGTCTTTTTGATTAACTTAAATGAGCAATGTCATTATTTCCCCCCCCAAAAAAATGTATTTAAAGCCTGTTTTTTATTCAATTAAATTATGTTTTTAATGACATTTACGGCCTTAATTTATGCACAATTATTAATGACTTTTAATACTTTTTAATGCCCCGCGGAAACCCCATCTAAAGATTGTTCTGGTATAGATGCTGCAGTATTGTGAACCTAGCAAAAAAATAATAATGTGATGATGAAATAATGCTCGGTGGGTGAAAAATGTATGGCTTGAAATTCAAAAGACGACGTGTGTTCTGGTATCAATGCTTGGGCTGTTTCTTATACCATATTGTTTCAAACTAAGCAAATTTGTCAAGTGTCGCCTCCTGCTGGTCCCAGAGTCCGGATTAAACGCGGTGAGGCTATGTTTAAGTACTTTCAGTTGCTGTATGAACAAATTGTGCTCCACAAATAAACTTGCCTTGCTTTTGCCCATCCCAATTTCTTTATTCCACTTGTCATTCAAGAGGTGAAAAACATTTTTTTTTTTTTTTTTTTTTATATTCATCAAAAGTAAATGCAGTTAAAGTTTTTTTGCAGATTTTTATTCTATTTTTACACCAGGCATAACACGGTCTTCAGTAATACAGTATCACATATCGCAATATATTATTTCCTCAATAAATCTTAACTTAAAAAATGTTGTTATTCTGATACAGCAGTATCAGTAGCATGGATCAGCCACAGGGGCTGGCTCCTTTATCCCGGTATATTTTTCCACATTTGCTCGCCCTCACTTTCATCTGGCGCCGCATATTCCTAACCATGGACCCCCCCCCCCCGCCCCCCGCCGCTGCACCGCTCTGCCCCGTGGCCCTCCTGCACAAATACGAGCACATCATTACTTGTTTAAGGGCCGCCGAGTGAATCCCATCTTTTTGTGCAACAAGACGTTTCCGCACAAGTGTTTTGCTAGAGGGCACGCGCGCACCGCCGCGGCTATTTTCCATAATAATGACGCGGGGCTCTCTCCGCGATCGGCCCCCCTCACTTGTCAACTTTGATGAATCTTCCAAGGCTTCCGTGTCTTGCTCCTCCAAATTAACCGGCGAGATGAGATATCGAAAGAAAAAAAAAAGGTGGGGGTTTTTGGAGGATTTCTTTTTTTTTTTTTTTTCTTCTTTTTTTTTTTTTGACAAGCGCTAGATCATTTACCTGCGAGCACAATCTAGCGGGGCACATAAAAGCCGGGTTTGGCCGCGCATCAACAACAAATTGTCATTGGCGTCGCGTTTACGAGCCATCACGCGCCATCATATCCGCCCGACAAAGAGAGAGATCTATCGGGTTGGACGTCTGGGCTCGGCTAGGATGCCTTTTTTTTAACAAGCTGCGGAGGAAAAAATAGAAAGGGGGGGGGGAAAAAGCCCCTGTTTTCGAATTCATTTGAATATCAAAAGGGCACTAGCATCCGAGGGCCCCTAGACTGCGGAAAAAACTCCCGTAGCATCAAGCTAGCAGGTGCGCGGTTATCAATTATTAAGGATCTAGCGCGCGTGGAGATTGGGAGGGCTGGTCTGGTGGCACTATCGAAGCTATTTACATCAAATTAACAGTTCAAAAGCTATAGACGTTTCGCGCACCAATCCAACTTGTTAATTGACTGTCAATAGCGAGCGGCGTCCCCCGGGTGTTACGGCGCAGGTACATTATTTATCGGCCGGCCCTGACAGCGCAGACGGGGCGATTTGCATGGGGGCGTTGATCAACAAGCACAGACAGTATTCAGAAGGGTCAAAGCGCTAAACTTTCTTTAAGGCCCAATCCCAATTCTCTTTTCTACCCCTACCCCTTCCCCTAGCCCTAGCCCTTTCCCTACACCCTGAAACCAAGGGCTAAGGGCGAGGGTTGAAAAGACCGCCCTAAGAAATGGGACAGCCCTCCATTTGACTGCATTTACTATTAACACAGATGAATCAGGTTATGTAAATAAAAAGCAAGCCTACTTGTCTCTATAGCATGTTTCTACAAAACCAGTTCATCACTTGATTGATGCGGTTTTGTAACACCTAAACAAGCACCTAAACTCAGCCCAAACCCTACAGATTGTCATCAATTTCTGCTTCATTCGGCGCTACATTCTCCTTTCCCCTGTCCGTGTGTCGCTGTGGCTGCAGCCAGAGCTGCCAGAGATCAGCCGATCCGCTCGTCAATCTATCAAACTTCATTTATAAAGCGCTTTTCATACTGAAAGGTATCACAAAGTTCTTGTAGCCACTCAGCGGGGACGGGCAGAGGTTAGACCCGCTCGCAGTGCGCACAGGGCGGGGACAGGCACCCGCAGCCTCCGCTCTGAGCCCCCGGGCCTGAGCGGAGGCTGCGCTCAGAACGGGGACAGTCAGCCTCGGACCCGGGCTCAGAGCACAGCGGCGCGGGGAGAGAGACAGCCTCGGACCCGGGCTCAGAGCACAGCGGCGCGGGGAGACAGACAGCCTCGGACCCGGGCTCAGAGCACAGCGGCGCGGGGAGAGAGTCAGCCTCGGACCCGGGCTCAGAGCACAGCGGCGCGGGGAGACAGAACGGGGGTGCAGCAGCGATGAACCCCGTGTGTTATGACATTAGCGACGTATCGAAAGTTTGGAAAGAAATGCCAAAAGTCAGTCCAAACAGCACAAATACACGGAGCATTGCAGCAGCAAAGCGAAAACGTAGAACTGACACGTATAAAGCAATGGACTGTTCTAATTGTTGCACAAAGCGAATAAAGTCATGAACGAAGCGTTCTGAAACTTTATAAATGTTGTAAGAGTGCTTATTGATGATGTTCGTGAATTCATTTCGCAGCTTATTTCCGTGTTTTGTCAAACTCCTCCTACCCCTTCGTCTGAAGTGTGCATCTGAAAAACCCTCGCTTGAAGGGCTATGTGGCCCTCTCCCTCACCCCTACCCCTCACCGCAAAATACAATTGGGACACCCCTTCGTCTCTCGTGAACGCGCAAAACGAAGGGAAAGGGCTAAGCGAAGGGCTAAGGGGGAGAATTGGGATTGGGCCTAAGTGTGCTGAAGTGTGGGGGGTTAAGATCTAAATGGCCCGTTTCATCCCGGTCAGCTTCACTGCATTTCACCTTCTTCCTTTTGCCACTTCATAATAAAATCTAAACATGAAGCCGTCACTAGTTTGGCTAACCAGTAAGGCTTATACTTCCAAGTGTGGCTCATCACTCAGAGATGGAGTAGCAAGACGTTTTGGAGCCAGTTCCCAAAAGGCTGGGGCAAAAACAAGCTGCATTATTGAACTTTAATGTGAAAGGCTTTTTTAATTTCCACGTATTTGACCTTTTGTGGCCCAATGACTTTCCCCACAGCAGCTTTTATGATGCTCCAGGACTAATTGATTGAGGGTTTCTGGTAGATTTTCACTACTAATCAGAAAAACTACAAAACAATTGATCCTGGAGTCTTGTAGAGGCAACCATGATGTAAAGTAAAAGCACCATGCTAAATATCCATACAGCCATTGGGTCACAAAAAGGTAAATTACGCAGTAATATCAAGTTTTGTTGTTGTTGTTTTTTGCACACACAAAAATCCATAATGATAAGATATAATAATGATAATGATTCCTCATAAAGAGAGACACAAAGTTTCAGACTTAAGTTACTCTCCTGTTGATACAAACTACTCAATAAAAAAGAAACATCTTAACAAAGGATGGGTTTCATTATTATTTAACCTCTTAACCCCACTGGCCTTTTTCCCGAAAAAGCTATAATCTACATTTACTAAGATACTACTAGTATTTAGCCAGATATATGGCAAAACTTGGTACCAAATTACCTGGTGGACCTTGGGGATTGCTGTGGAAGTGAAATAAAGATAATAAATTGTATTGGTTGACAATAAAAT
The DNA here is from genome assembly GCA_021464625.1 of Proterorhinus semilunaris. Taxonomy (NCBI): domain Eukaryota; kingdom Metazoa; phylum Chordata; class Actinopteri; order Gobiiformes; family Gobiidae; genus Proterorhinus; species Proterorhinus semilunaris. The sequence continues at coordinate 5,573,988 of CM038361.1, read as the reverse complement.
GAGGTTGAAACAGATAATTCTAACTTCCGCCTGAAAAAAACCCACATATTTTCCCTCAAAAAAGCTTTTTCCCTGTCTGTGGTGTAGCAAATGAGAACACAAATTGACAGTTCCTGATATTTTGGACCAGTCCACCAAAAAATGTGCCAAATAAACAAACCACTGCAGAGTGGTACATGGAATTGGAAAAAAAGTCCAGGCGGAATCCAACTGTGCCAAAATTGTGCCATTTGGCACAATTTTGTAACTGTGGAATATTGTACTGTAAATGAAAAATTGAGTTGTATGGACATATTGGGTCATAAAACTGAATTCTCTGACTGAAAATACACAAAAGATTTGCATTCATTATATCACACACTTTATTAGAAAACAATAGTAAAATATGGAACATTTCAAATAAAAACTTTCCCCCCCCCAAATTTGTTTACAGTACCATGTACAAAAGGGGTCAAATTTTACATTGTTGCATAAAGAAGCAAACAAACAAGAACAAAATAAATAAGATAAAAATCACTCCCTCTAAATAACAGCAAGAACAGTCTTTGACAAAAAAGAAATCTACTTGCCATCATGCCATTCCACAAAACAGTTCTTTTTAGCCGAGCAACACAGTGCCACTTGACATTTTCGGCAATAAACTGGTGTTTTGACTCTTTTCAGTCCGGCATCATGGCACTTCTGGCAGTACTTCCGCATGCCATGGGCCGTCTCCCCATAATACATGGGCATGCAAGTGTTTCGTGGCTGTGGGCTGGGTGGAGGCTGTGGGCTGGGTGGAGGCTGTGGGCCCTGTGATTCAGAGGTTTTTGCAAACGATAGCATTTCTTTCATCAGTGTTTCTCTAAAATCCTTTTGTAAAAGTGGTTTGGTCCCGTCCTTTTTTAGTTTGACCAGTTCTTTGTGGAGGATATGGCTGTTTACCACCGCAATGTCTACAAAATGATAAAAAAATGTCTTGTACCATTTCATGGTCTTATGGAGAACACTGTAGTACCCTATTAGTGCATCCGATAAGTCCACTCCACCCATGTATTTGTTATATTCCAGTATAGCATCAGGACATGGCACTTGCATGGTTCTCCAATTACCATGGTCCTTTACCTTACGTTTCACGGTGTTGCCACTGAATGCTTTGTGAACAGAGGAGCACATCGTCACCTCTCGCTTGTCCATCCACTTCAAGAACAAGAGGCTGTCCTTGCGCAGCCACCGCATGTCTCCTCTTGGAGCAGTTTTGGGGAGGTCATTTTGTGTTGTAGTTGGAAACCCAGTGCGTTTTTTCCTAATTGTTCCACATGCCCCTGTATTTTTTTCTAACAAGTCTGTAAATAACACTGGACTCGTGTAAAAATTGTCCACATACAGCTTATAGCCTCTTCCAAGGAGACCAAAGGGCATTAGGTCCATTACTGAACTATAAGTTAGTCCATGTTCCGCTGCGGTTGCGCTCTTTCCTGAATACACAAAAAAGTTCCATGTGTAACCGCTCTCAGAGTCTGCCAGCACATACAACTTGTACCCCCACTTTGTAGGCTTGTCCCGGTGATACTGCTTCATTGAAATGCGGGCCTTAGATGCCACCATGCGTTCATCTATGCAGATGTTTTGGTTTGGTTGGAAAAATGCCTTGCAGGATGTTACAAGTTCTGTGTACATAGGTTTGATTTTGAATAGTCTGTCATAATCTGCTGTGTCTCTTTTGCGGTCGTTTTCTTCATCCTCTTCTGGATCGCTCAGGTGTAGTGTCCAAACAATGTTCTCAAATCTGTCCCGGGTCATTGAGTTTGCTGGAAAAGGGTGCCCATAGGGAAAGATTTTCCTCCAGTAGTCCGACCGGTCATGCAGTGGAACGAGGCCTGTATAGATTATAATGGCAAGAAAAATATAAAAGTCCTTCACGGTAAGAGGTTTCCAGTGGTCTTTTTTCCCTGCCTCTTTTCGCCTCACTGCATTGCGGTTTGTGTTTTTGATGATGGTGTTCACCATTGTGCTGCTGAAAAATAGCTGGAACAACTGCAAAATTGTCCATGATTTGCTTGTGTCCAGCACAGGTCCAGTATTTCTGGCTGGGACAAAGTGTGGGCATCTTGGTTGTGAATCCTCTTCATCTTTGTCCCTCCAACGATCTTCGTCAGAAGTAACGCTTTTCCTGCCTCCCCGTTTAGCGGTGGCCTTCTGTGGCCTGGCAGGAGGACGACCTTGTCTGGGAGCAGCCGAATCCACAGCCGAATCACCATATTCTGTTGATGGTTTTGATGAGTCTGGAGCTTGACGTCTGTAGAACAAAAGGTACACAGACGGTCACTAATTTGCATATCAATGCATTTCCAATTCACCTTGATGCTGTAACGACTGTTCTCACCTCTGCTTTCTGGAGGTTGAAAGCCTTGGCCTTTTTGACGCCTTTCCTGAAGACTCTTGTAAAGGTGGGTGATAATCCTCTCCTTCCTCCTCCTCATCTTCCTCTCCACTTGTGAAGTACCTGGGCTTCTTGGCTACTTCACGCCTTGGCCTCTCTAAGCCTTTGAGGGAAGGGCTTCCTTCCTTCTCCATAAGGCTACGACAAAATAAAGAGATAAATGAATAAAAAAGCCATGTCAAATATGCAAATAATGTTTTGGTTGAAACAGAAATTCAGTTTAGACTCCTACCTCATGGGAGGTAAGTGCACATGTTCAGTGTCTTCCTCACTGCTGTCCTCCTGCTCCCTGCAACAAAAATATATGCATAAAAAACTCATAGTATGTCTCAATAGAAAAATAGAATCATTGTTTTTGTTAGACAACAATGCAAAATAGTAACCTACCTTCGCTTCCCAGTAGACGGGGGCATGCCAGATGGACCGGGTTGTGGAGATAGTGGCTCTTCATGCAACTCCCTAACACTGTTGAACAAAAACATACAGTTCAGATGTGTAGACGATACAACATTTATACATGTATGACAATAAATATATCATGACTGATGCTAAGCACTACAGTAAATACAATAACAGGAGCCCCTTCTTAGAACCCTATAATGCGATAATAATGATGTAATCAAAATAAATATTTTTTAGAATTACAATTTTTTTTGAATAAAAATATCTGTCTATCTATACTAATATGTTATTACTTTTTATTACTATGTAATAATGAAAAAGAAGGGGAAACAATTTAAAAATGTTTATATATATATATATATTTATGTATTTTATATTTACCTCTCGTGATGAGAATCGCCATCATGCGCAGGGGCACCATCCGTGTCGCTATCTGACGCAAACTCGCTGTCTGTAGAGTCATCGAGATAAACTTTGGCACCCGGTTCCCTAGCAAGAAGCTCTACCACCTCCTCACGTGTATAACGCTGTTTTGCCATCTTTACTTTCGTCAAAATTCCGAGTACCGCTCTACCTGCCGTGCGTAAAGGGTTTGCGCACCAATGGGCCTCCTTCTGCCCCAACTATACGCACGTCCACGCCTCCGCGGTACTTTGGCCAATCAGGGCATGTCATACCATTTTGGAAAGAACACATCCTCGGCTATCAAAAGCCATTGAAAACTTATTGACGGACAGCACCTGTGGCCAATCACAGGAGGAGATACACAGAGGTACGTGACATGACGCACGGGTGTAGCCTATCACAAAGAGCCTCTTACAGAAGGAGGAAGGAACAGGTTGCTGCCAGATCGGTGTCAGAGCCTCGCTATGAGGTTGAATACAAGAACAAACGGACTTTTATTCCTACGGAAATGACTTGTGATGAAAAAACAGCAAAAGTAAGTCAAATTTTACTTCCACGCTGATGTTTTACTGCTGTGTTTTCTGGCATTTGTCTGCGGCTTGGTCGGCGAGTTTTAGAGCTAGAGACGTCAGCCTCATAGCGTTCTGTTCAGCGCGGGGAGGGCTTTCTAACGGTGTGCTGAGTGCAGGGCTAATGATTGTTTGGAGGGCGCTTGTGACGCCAAAGCAAAAGTTTGATTTGAAATGTGCTTTATGACGATTTGTCAGATTGTGGTTTGTTGTTTAAACCCGAGTCTGTTGAACTGGAATTGGAGTGGATAATGTTGTAGCTGAGAGTTGTCCGAACACGAGGATGTGAAACTTGTGATTGTCAGTAGTTGTATCTGTCAGCTACGGTCCGGACAAGCTGAAGCAGGGGGGTGCGGACCCCCGATGGGTGCCGATCGGGCTGAAGAGGTTAAGTTTCATTGCATATTGTTCTCATGAACCCAGTATTGTGTGGGACATGTGTACCAGCCCACCCCAAATGGACCATTAATTTGTCTTTTTTTACAATGTTGTTTAATTCTCAAAAACAAATGTGAGGTGCAAGTTCATTTCATAAGTTTTGTTCACTTTGGTCATTTCTTCTTCTACTACAGAGTTGATCCGAGCCGATTTCAATTATATGAAGCGGAAAGATCGTATGTTCCCACTTCTGCCTGTAGAGGGAGCTCAATGAAACATCCTGACCAGCCCTGGCCCCTGTGTTACCCTTATGCTATTTAAAATGTTTAAAACATAAAACATCAATAAACAATAAAAAAGTTTCAGGTTGGGGATCAAACCGTAACTTTAAGATAAAACGAAGACAAAAGACTGATTTCAAGCCTCAATCATGCACATGCTCACTTTATGAAAAATCTGTAGTTTTCATTAGTTTGCGCTATTGTAAGTAATAGGGCCAGCAGGGAATATTTTTTTGCACCAATACCAAGTATTGGCGATAAAAAACAAATAAAAAAAAAAAAAAAAACACGATTATTATTTTTTTGTTTTAAAGAAAATAAATAAATAAATGTGGTCTTTCCTGGACTATAGCAAGTGAACTAATGCTGTGCTATGTATCGTGATCTAGGCCATATTGTATCGTGAAAAAAGCCGCTCATAATGAACAACAAGGTAGTCTTTTATTAAGCCTATGGATAGCTTTACCTTTTATCAGAATGACGCCTTTCGAACCCCGCCTTCAACTCCTGCAGTCATTAGAAGGAACATGCTCTGTTATCATACCAAAGGTGACACTCTCCTCCCTTTCCCTCTTATTAACCATGCCTTTCTTGCCACCCCGACCTTTATTCTTTTCACAAATCCGCCATTACTTCGCCTGGAAGCCTCGCCGCGTGTCAGAAGGTCATCCGCTGCACAAACAGGTCCTGCGCGCGGCGAAGTCTACGAGACAGCTACACGTATGGAAATAGCGCCTGGCCCTGTCAAAAAATATAAAAAATAAAAAATGGCGCCTTCTTTAGCTGTCTGAGGTGTTGCTAATTGTGGCTTTTTGTCAAGCGGTGGCGAGATGACCAGACGGTGCCAGACTGTAAAGGAGGAGGAGAGGGAGGGGGGGGGACTGGACGGTTGGTGTCATTAGCCAAAGCTGGGGGAGAGGTGTGGGCCAACTGGGGTATAGGTCCCATGGATAAGGTGACCTAGTATTGATGAACAGTCAAGCTGCAAGGGCACGGAAAGGTGGGAGATAGCACTGGAGAGCTCCTATCAGATATGCTAATGGATGCCGCGCTCCCCCGCAGAGACATCATGCATAATTTAGGCAGGAAAATGATCAGACAAAATGTGTAAAATAGGATAAATGATGGTGTAAGTTTTCTCTCGTGCGACTCGAGACGTGAGTCAGCCAATAGGTGGAGACAGGAGAGTATAATGCGCCGATAATGAAGCAAATGTAATTAATATTTGCTTTGAAAACTGATATGTTTCCAGCATTGGCCTGCTCATGCAGAAGTCTCAGAGAAGGCATACACTTCTACAGTCTGAGGAGTTCCACAGCGACAAATCATTCAAAATCAACCATTTTGGATATTTTAACCAGTTTATAGTGTTAATTCCTCATTAAAACCATATGCGCAGTTGTGCCTTATTTTTCTCTTTTATGTATTTAATCTGTCTCCCTCTCTAGAGCTCATTGTCAACTCATCCATGAACTCACCATGATTTGTTTAAGTGTTCCTCTTTTGAAACGGTCAAGGAGGGAGCTAGTCTTCACTTATAACTTTATATAACATAGGCGCTCCGTGGCGCTCCGTGTTTACTGTTCAATTTGATTCGACCACTGACATATATTAAAGCTGGAAAGGTCAAGTTTGATCAATTTAAAAATTGTAATACCAATCATGCCAATCACGAAGCATGTGTCCATAATAATTTTACATGAGAGAAATGTTCACAAGATTTCTTTGCAATGTCACTCAGTTCCTCTGAGACATAGAAGGGCCTTGTTTGGAAGGCCAAGGCTTGTTCTGCAGGCTAGCTTTTTTTATATATATGTTTGCGAGTCACGGATTTTGACAAAGACCATGGAGCCCTGGACCATGGAGACCTGATTGTTTGCCTATCTCTTTTTAAGAGATAGGCAAACAAATTGGAGCTTGTATCGCTATTCCTGAAGCAGACTGGCGTGTTTTACAACATCTGGTCATGTGCCCAAAGTGTCAATTGTCTCGAAAAGTGCTTCACTGTCGCGTATCAGTGTGAGTCTCGTTGGCTCAGAGATTTCAGTGTGTTGCCTTGGTTTGACATTTTTGAAAAGGCAAGGCGTTAAAACCACAGATGTTTTCTGGTTCTTACTTTGGCTGCATTTCCATGGTTTTCCCATTTAACCACGTTCATGTGGTGCAAATTTGCAGCGCCGGTCAGTGGAAAACGTGGAGCACGATCTACAAATAATGAGCTGTGACTGAATGAAGTCAAAGGTTCGCGCATTGATGTCCTGTCTCGGCGAAGCAGAGCGGCAGGTGACGGAGTCAGCCCCACCCACTAGAGTATACTGAGATTATTATATTATTATTAGGGCATTAGCAATGGCACAGTGTACAGCTGCTGCTGCATCTTTACAGGGTCATCTCTGACAAACATATGTTGATCAGGTACTCATTGATACCAATAACAGAAAATTCGGTGATGGTATAAAATCGGACGCCAGTATCTGTATCGGAAACAGACTCCTGGTCAAGAAGGTACAAGCGAGAAAACTTTTTGAATCAATGGGAAAAATAAAGCGCAGGGATAGAGAGAACACAGAAAGACTCCATAGAACAAAACAGGAACCTTTGTTGCTTCAAAGTACTCGTGAGCAGACACGTTTAAGACTATCGCTGTGTTCCAAAAAGCTTTAAACCTTGCACCAACATCTGGATTGATCTTAAACATATTTTCTTTGATGCAGCACTTTACTTGCTGTGGCAAATACAAAAATCTCAAAACCCCGGCCGTTTTCTTGTGAACTACACATGAACTAATTCTTTCATTTTGAGTCATTTTTGTTGAATATTTTAGCTTGGGCAAACGCTCCAAAGAGTTCAGGAGGGATTGTGGAAGTCACGCTGAAGTTTTGCTAGACTTAAGTGCATATATTATCAGGGTTCTTTTTCTGGTGTGGATTTTGATGTGCAAAGGGGCTTAATCCTGGCGTTTCGGGTGGCAGTTTGTCACATGTGCACGCTGTGATGCCATCTTTAGCAGGCGCAGTGAGGGAGGATCTTTTAGCATTAGAGGGTTCAAAGTATATCATTGGCTGGGGCTGATAAGAGAGGGCCCTGGAGTAAAAAAACAGACATTTTGACAACTCGTAGTAAAGTATATATAAAATAAAGCTTTGGGGAAAATGATGATGTCTATGGACTCGGCGCAAAGTGTCACAAGGGTGTCTGAAGGAGTTATGTTATAAGAAATCAAATTTCATATTTACCGATGGGGCTATACAAATAATAATAATAATCAAGAGGAAACAGACATTTGAAGGGTGGCAATTACCAATGGCAAAGGCATCCAGATTGCACTTTTTTACTCTGGAAAAGACGCAACTGTTCAAGACAAACGGCGTGCACTTAGCAGGCGTTGGGATTTTACAAAAAGACGGGGATTCCGTGAGCTTTAATGCTTCTGTTCATGATGCACAAAGCAAAGAGGAGCCCCATATTAACGTTGAAAGAGGCGAAGTCAAACTGGCAAATCTTTGTCATAGAAACAACAAGTGCGGAGTTCGTTTTCCTATATCCATTAGCATTTAGCCGTCAAACATAGCAAATTCTGAACGATATAGAGGTTTTCAGATGTTGTCAACCATCGACCGCAAATAAGTTAAGTCAGAGCCTCGTTAGCAATCATTAAAGGACGAACAGACCTTTTGAGATTTTACAAAAAGTGGCGTCTGAACTGATAAACACCCGAGCGACCTGTTCTGATGCAGCTAGAATCCTTGTGAAATGTCAAATTTGTAAAATAACCCAATATCTACAGGGAGCCGTCAAATCATTTTCCTCTTTATGGATACAAAGCACCTGGAAGAGTGTGGGGCAAACTCTAAAGGGCTATGGTTATCTTCCATGTGGCGCAGGCAAGAGGGCGTGGTTTATAAAAAGAGACGAGGTCGACTGAGGAGTGGTTTATTACAAGCAGCACAGAGCGGTGCTCTGATGGCAGCCTCAGATTCATCTCCTCGTCGACATCGCGCTGCCTTGTGTTCTTCCTGAAGCATTATAAGCTCTCACAGGTCAAATGAGCGAAACAACGTTTGTGTCCCGACAGAAAGAGATGTCGCCTAAAGCCGGTCTCACTCCGCTGTAATCACGACCGAAACAAAAGCACATGTTCAATCCCCACTCCCCCGTCAGACATGTAATACTTGGCGCAATAGGGATATACTGTATCGCAATATGTATCGTATCGGGTCCTCTGTATCGTGACACGTATTGAATAGTCTAACTGGAAAGTACAAACCCCCAGAGCAGGAGCTGAAACAGTCCCTCCACAAACGGTCCAGGGGGGCTGATACTAAAACAGCACCAATAAAACACCTATTCAGGGATGGGTCAATATTGACATAGGCCTTCGACTAAACTATAGCATTAAGCATTGATATTATCATGCACAGTGTCTGCTTTTATACTTGGCAAACAAATGCACCCCAAGGCTAAGCTTACACTGCCGGCGTGTCCCTCGGTAACACACCTCACCCCCGTTGCCGACTTCAGGAACAGTATGTGTGCGTTTGTGACAGGAAGGGCATCCAGCGGCCAAACATTTTGACAGATTTCCCTCCGTGATTGCATATATTTGCCTTTTGGATTCCCATCTCACTCAATCCTCTTTCTGTTTTCCACCCCCCCTTTTCTGGCTGCAGTCAGTGCCTCGTCCGTGTGTGCCCCGCCTGTCACACAGCATCAGTGTTAGCAAACTGACACGTAAACAGCCATCTCCGCCGCGCAAAGCAGGGCCAGCTCTCCGCCCGCCGCCTCCTTTCGCCTTCCCCAAACCAAACCGCTCTGTTTACGATTCCAGACACCAGCGGCATGACGCGTGTGCCCAAACATTCGAATCTACGAAGAGAACGTCATCCACCTCTGCACGGCAAAAAGTCGATTTGAATATATTCTGTTTGGAGTCGTTTTTCATTCCATTTTTTTCTATTGGAATAGTTTTATCACACAGTACTTTGTGAATAACTATTTTCTTACGTGAGTACCTTGTCTTACAGGGTTTACTCACGGAGCAGCAAGTTAAATGCCATATTAAGGCATTAACAAATCGTTTTTTGTTCCTTAAAGTGATAGTCTGTGAATTTGCAAAGTGTGGAGCGTTGAAAGTAAACAATCAAATTCCTCCCCTCTTTAACCAGGAAGCCCTTCTTAGTTTGCAAAATGAGGAGAACAGGAACAGAATTGACGTCATCATTTAAGTAAATGATCAAGCTCCTCCCCCTCCCTCCTGATTGGGCCTGACAGGCTGGTTCACAGAAAGAGCTCGTCTCATTGGTCAACGCGGGAGGACACTAGACTCTGATTAGTTGCTGAGATCCGGGAAGGAGGGACTTTACAAAAAATAATATATATATATATATATGTTATTACTTACAGGGGGTGGATTTTGCACATTTTATAGATTTTGAAATACATGTAGATGTCCAGACTTAAAACTGTAGATATAAATGTTAAACTTTTACTCCTGATTACTGTCCATTGTTTTGTCCATTTGTTTTCATATAAAAATAAGACATTTTATTGAGAAAGATTGCCAAAATTGCCTGTATATTCAGCGACAAAATCTAAATGTTAAATGCATGGTTTTATTGAAACATTAGTTTGACGGCCCCTTTAGCAGTTCATGTCTTCAAGCAGCTTGTTGTATGTTTTAAATGGTATTATTATTGTCGTATGTGCACGGATTTGTGGCTGCAGCATAGGTAAAGACACATTTCCTACCTGTTTATCTTATCTTAGTTAGGGGGGGTTCTTCTTGTTATTTTGCCTAATATGTGCTCCTGGATGCGCCTGGGTCTGGTGTTTCCTGTGGGGTTCCACCCCCGCCTTTTCCACTCTCCTGCGTTGCTCCTCTCTCTGGCTTCTCATTCCACCTGGCCATGACGATGCCACACCATTTGCACATTTCTATTCATTGTCATTTTTATGCCATATTTATATTTTAGAAGTGTTTTGTGCAGCTCAAAGCTCAATAAACTGGGCCGGAATTAGATATTAAAGACTTCCACTGAAAACTTCAAAACATTCCAAGACGTGAACGTTTAGAGTCTGTAGGAGCAACTAGAGGGGAGATGTGTGGAGAAGATGAAAACCTCTGTCTGACACATGCGTGTGTGTATTTCTCCCGTCTTTAGCCGCTGCTGTCTCCCACAAAGGAAATGACCATATTTGGATTACAGCGTCACCTCGGTCAAAGGAAAGCCTTTCGTGGATACCAAACATGTCAGTATTTGTGAATGAATACACAGGAAAGACCAGGGAGTGCGGCCATGTTTGTTATTTCCGGGAATTCTCCGACTCGCTAGCGGACAAACTGTTTTTTACTGTTCTTTACTCTGACATGCTCGACCCCTCAAAAACAACTTGCATCAGTCAGAACTTTAGCAGTTCAGTCTTCGTGTTTGAAAATATATCTACAGATCCCCATGTGTAAAATGTTGTGGTCTTTGCAGTGTCTCTTGAGTGGTGGACGTAAACAGATGAAGCGTGTGGAGGAGGCCGGAGCTGTCAGGTTACGTTTGGTCACACGGTCACATGATCTGCCCGGTCCAGGTCAGAGGCTGGAGGTCAGATGGGGGACGCATCTGATCGCCCGCGGCAACCAGGACAGTAGGATGCATTTATACAAGAAATAGGCTTTTGTTCCTAACCTAGTATGATGTCCCAGTGGCGATAACATTCACACTGATATCAGTCTCAGCTTGCTTTAGCCAATCACAGCCACGTGTCAAACCGCTAATCCAGTGATCAATTTAGAGACTTTTAGCTATTTTTCTTCCTTAAAGGGACATTTCAGGATTGTTGACATAGGGCCTCATTTCCTAGTTATCCAGAGTGTTGTTGATTTCTGGAATTTGTATTTTTTCATTCATGCAGTCCTTATATTTGAAGAGTTAAGTGGCGCTAGGCTAGTGCAAGGCTAGCGCATTTCTACAGTAACAGTTAGCCTGCATTAAAAACAGTCTGACCCACTCCACAGTGCACCTGAGGCAAATCACTTATAACGCCAGACTAACCATATAAATGTCTGTGTCGATAGAATCAATCTATTTGAAATATAACTGACCTTGCATCATGAATTATCGCATTTTGAGGGACTATTTGCTAGCAGATCACTCCGCCACTGCGTAGCTTACAACCAAGAAGCTGATGCTCCTCAAATATAAGTTATTTTAAATGCAAAATGGTTAAAATGATTCTATCGACACAGACATTTATAGTCTGGCGTTATAAGTGATTTGCCTCAGGTGCACTGTGGAGTGGGTCAGACTGATTTTAACGCAGGCTACCTGTTACCGTAGAAATGTGCTAACCTAGCACCACTAAACTCTGCATGAATTAAAAAATAAATAATCTCCAGAAATCAACAACACTCTGGGTTATTATGAAATGAGGCCCAATGTCAAAATCCTGAAATATTCAAATCACAGTTTTAATGTCAAAGACTAAACTTTACGATCTTATTTTCTGATTTTGTCTGTAATCACTAAAACATGGAAGCGCTCTGCCATGTTTCACGCGTAAATCTATTGTCAAATACTGACATATTTGGTACTGTGACGCATGGAATCCCCCCGACAAGACTCTGTAATCCAAATATAGTAATTTGCTTTGTAGAAGACACCAGCCATGTGCAATGCGACATCTCCACTTTAGTCATTCTTTCGCTCCAAACTTTCCAGTCATGTATATTTTTTTCTTTGTAGTGGAACAAAATTAGTTTTGTCATACTTTACTATACTGTAAACTCAGATGCATTATGTTTTTTTTCCCGCGAATATCTAATTATTAAGCATTTATATCAATTTCATAAACTTACAGGCTACTTTTCTAGCATTTCTGTGACAGTGACCGGACAAAGTTGTGAAACGCGTCCTCGTGAAGAACTGAGATGCTACAAATGTGTTACAAAAGTTAGGAATGAGTTTGGACCACACATTTTAACTTACAAGCTTATTCCTTCATTGTATCGTGTAGGGGATTGTGTGTGTGCGGGTGATGATTTTTTAAATATCTAATTTCCAGCCTTTTTAACCCCAAACATTAACTTTTTTCACCAAAACTAAAATACTCATTGTAACTCAACAAAATCCCCTCAGAAAAGATTGTATGTAAAAAGTTAACATAACAAAACCATCGGCTGAATTTCACAAAACATGCCATACATTTTCTTCTCTTATTTATGATATAATATTGGTTTATTTGGTTGGGACAGTGCAAGTTAATGAACAAGCCACACCGGATTGTAGCCTTGGGCTTATTTCCATCCGTCGTCCCCATGCGCCGTCCCAAACACACTCTCATTCATCCTGGCCTATTGTACATGTTTTTAGTGGTAGGGGAAACCGGAGTACCCGGAAGAAACCTATGCAGGGGAGAACGGGGAGAATATGCAAACTCCACACAGAAAGGCTCCGGCCTTGGTGGGAAACAGCAAACATAACTACTCTAGGTCCTGAATGTGTTAGCCTTACAGACGCTGACGGAGGGCTCATTTCTTTCTGACGTTTGCTGAAAAGTCTCCTCCCTCCCTCCCTCCCTCCCTCCCTGACGGATCGGTTGTGAGCTTCTCTTCACGACTGATGCACATATCTCAGAGATCCGTTCTGCCAACCTCTCTCTCCATCCATCCCCCCCCTCTCCCCTCCCTCCCTCCCTCTATGACCTGCCCGTGGGACACGCCAGGGCCCTTCCGCCACGTGTCGCTCGATCAAACCGCATCTTTCCGGGACAATGCAAATGATGACAAATTCCATCACCCCGAATTACGCCATTTTTGCCCGCTAATGTGCCTAATTCGAGAGAAGGAGGGAGAGGTCTGGGGGGCATGTTTGTCTGGCTGGATGAGGCTGAGGGAGAAACACACACACACACAAAAAGCGAGTCCCAGGGCTAGAGCTGGAAAAGGGGAAATCACGGTGGCTTCTCTGTCGGTTCGAATTTGTTTTTTTTTTCTTTATGAGGAATATTGCAATCGTAAGCTGAAACGACCTGGACGCGAGAGGACGGAGATCACCGTCGTCGGGCCTTCGAAAAGACAACACGTATCACTGCTAACGCTCAGCTACAGATTCAACTCACCGTTTATGACGACGCGTTGAAAGTTATAAAGGAAAACACACCTCAGTTCATCTGAAAGCCAAGAACCTCCGGCACTGAGCGTTTAGCTACCGTGCGACGGCTTTAAACAGGTGCTGGGATTTTGGAAAGTGAATTTTGAAGCTACTGACAGGAAGTGACACAGATAGAGGTAAAGTTCCCATTGACAGAACCGGGTCGGCACGGCAACAGTTCGAAATTGTTTGCCTCCATCTATGTCACTTCCCGTCATCGGTGTCCAATAAGGAAGTGAAACCATAAACATTACAAAGATGGTCAAACTAAACAAAACTGGGTAAAACGTTGAGTAAAATCATAAGTATAATCGTGTTAACTATGTTTTAACAAAAATGGTGTCTGTGTCATATGCATTTTTACAAAAAAAGGAGCTTTACATAAACATGAATTGCGAATAGTTTTTGTTACAATATTTTTGAAGGTTTGCTCAGTTCAGTTTGTTCTTAAAAGTATATAACACAGTCCCTGAAGTCTCACTAACAATATCCAACGACTGCACATGCAGATTTCTCTCGTCTTGCTGCAGCTGTCTCTTCCAGAAAGGAAATGACCATAAATTATTTGGATCGCTGCGTCATCTCGGCCGTCTTTCTTGCCATACGTGGATACCAAACACGTTAATATATGTCAATGAATACCTGCGGGGAAATGACTGTTGCGGCGCGATGCTGTAGTTACTTCCTGGCTATCTCCGGCTTTACTCTGCTTATACTCAGACATTAAAACTATGATATTAAGGAAGAAAAAAAACTAGATAAATATCGACATTGACCACTGCGTGAAAAATCTACGTTTTCACTGTCTCGCCTGTCTCGTAAAACAGCTCGTTTTACAAATGTTGATTTTAGGGCTGGGTACCGTTAAACGATACCACCATGGTTGAAGTACAACTGGTATCAAAAAAATGAAAGTATCCAAAGCAGGAACTGAAAAAAATATAAAAAACGTTTTGATCCTGTTGGTTCAGGGACAGCATTAAAGGAAGTGGCTTGGTTGTTTCAGCTCAAACAAATTACCACATTCTGCCCCAATTTTTTTGTAAAAAGTTGTTTCCCCTATTTTTTCAAATTGTTTCGCCCAATGTTTGCCTAATTTTCCCCAATTTATTTTCTTATTTTTGCTCCCAATTTTTCTCCCTCATTTTTGCTCATTGTTTGTGACTAATATTTTTCATATTTTCCCCCCCATTTATTACAAATTTTTGCCCCCTTAATTTTTCTTTTTTTACAAATTGTTTCTTTTTTTTTGTCGCAATTTCCCCCAAATGTCCCCCTTTTTTCACACACTTCTCGACACTGGGGATGAACCCAATATTGTACATTTGCATATCTTCCGCACATTATTGTTCTGTTTTATAGGTGACAGATATTTCCGTATACATATCAGAAAATGTATGGTTCAGGTATCGGCCCCAAATTAAGGTAGATTTTCATTACCAAACAACCGTACAAAAAAAAACAAAAACAAAGTAGATAAAAGTAGTAACAATTGTGGCCTGATGTTTGAAGGCCAAAAGACCATGAGACGCAATTCCCCTCATGGTCAAAAGATGGCACTATTACTGCACCAAAAACAGCACAGGGCCCGAGTCCGGGTGTCTTCCCTGTTATCAAACGCTTGCTCAAATAATTCCTCAACAACAATACGGGGGTTGTATGAATGGGAGTCAATTAGTAAGGCAAATATGAAGAGACCTTTTTTCCAGCGACTATGCTTCGACAAACCTGAAGCCTAAGAACTACAGACACAAGGCCCGTTCGCGCAAAAGCTCTATTCAATATAAATACAAGATGCTATTATGTTAAAAATGTGGCTTGGATGCGATGAAATATACCTGGTTAGATGTGCAGAATGTTTGAAGCTTTAGCTTTTGATGACAGTGGCCTTTAGAAGTGAAATGTCAGGATAAAAAGGCACCGCTCTGGAGGGATTATTATGACATTTATGAGAAAATATGGCTGCGGATGTTCGTTTCGGTCTGACTCGACAATAACGCTGCAAGAAATGTAAATAGTCACAGAAGTAGAACATCCTCCCTTTTTTTTTAAGGATCTTACAGATGCTTTAACGCATGGTCAAAAAATGCTACAAAATCCAAAATTCTGACAGGACAGGAGTAAACAACATCATAAAGGGGATATGTTTGATAGAAAAAGAAAAAATGGTTGACATTGAATTAACTCATAATAGGCATACGGGCTAGTTTTTTTAATCATACAATCTTGGAGGAAAATGGAAAATTGTAATAGTGATTTCAACTTTGTGCACATTGCTTGGAAAAAATCCACCAAAAACAGCGTATGATTGTATCCAAACACACGCAAAATATATAATAGCATCAGCCACTTTTTTAGCTTTATGGCAAAAAAAAAAAAAAACTACGGTGCAACATATTTTTGTGCGCGTAAATTGGTGTATGAGGCACGGCGCTGTCTGCAGACGCCCTCTCCCTCTCCCCCGGCCTGTTGTTGTGAATAAAACATCGGTCGCGGCCAGGGGAAAGTGCTGTCAAGGCGCGGGTTAAAAATGTGCCGTTCCCGTAGCGCTCCGTCCTATTAGCCCGCGCGCGTGTCACCGGTGGACGAGTGCTGGCTCGGCATTGTCCTGTCGGGATGCTCGCACGTCGTCTCCTCCGCCTGTATGTGTGTGTGTGTGTGTGCGCGACCGTATACGTACACGTGTGGGGACTTGTTATTACCTGGGGAGTTACCGCTGATACATTTTTGTGTGCGTTTTGATCATCTATTGTTGACCAAATGTGAAGAAAGAGCTAGGGGGATTTCTTCATTCACTTTCATTCACATTATCAAACAGATGACCTGACTAGTGCCCACCAAGAGATTTCTATTAGAAACGTTGGCTGGGCATATAAAAATTCATATAAAAATTAGGGCCGGGACCTTTTTGAATAAATTCAGATTAATTCATTACATAATGGTTTAATGTGATTAAAAGTATTAATTGAAGTTGATCACACTTTACTTTAGCACAGACACTTTTATTAAAGTTTCCTTTTTCCTGCGAGACGTTGCTGAGGGACAAACATCGCATAAAGCCAAAAACAATTTTGCTGTCAAACTTGTTTATTTACAAAGTTAAGCCGACATAAACGTATTTAAAAAGATCAGTCTCCAAAATCAATCAAACTGCATTTGAAATGATAACAGGCCTCATGTCTCCACGAAAATAAGAAGCATCTAAAATATACCTCGAAAAAATAAATACCACCCCTAAATAAATGATGCTTAAATGCAATCAATTGCGATTAATTAATTACAAAGGTATTAATCAACTCGATAAAAAATTTTAATCGAGTCCCGCCACTAATAAAAATAAGTTGTTTTGCCCATAAAATAAGCATTGTATGGGGCGAGAGTCATAAACCTTTGATTTTGGGCACTATCTGCATAAGGCGCAGTTATAGCAAATGAATACAAGTCTGAGTAATGTCCCAGCGAGGCGCATAAACCTGACCGTGTGTGCGTCGGGAGGATGTGGGTAAGGGGTGGGGGGCGCAGGCAGGGCTGTCATCTCGGCCCTCTCGTCTCCGCGGGGGGAAGAGGCTGCCGCTCCTGAATATAGCGCCTAGTTACCATAGTAATGGGCTGGTCATACCGCCGGAGTGATGCGGGTGGACAGGGCACGCCGCGCTGCTTTTTATCCACGCATTTGCTTGTTTTGGTTTGGAGTTTTTTTTTTTTGTACAGTCGGTTGGAGCTCTTGAAATGGGAAGAAAAAAAGGGGGCGAAGGGAGGAAGTAAATAGTTAGATATGGGCTAATAATTCTCGCCGGGGGAACGGGAGGATAATTGATGTGTTTTGACTTGTGGGTGATTGCGGCGGAGGGGGAAGCGGGTTGGCGGGTGGGGACGTTGTCTTGATGTCTTTTAACCGCGCGCCCTTCTTCTGATCAGATGACAAAGGGAGAAGGTAAACAAGGCGATACGGAATTGTGAATTTTCATTCGAGTCAGGGGTTGAGCGCGGCAGCAGCGAGCTACTGTACGCCTCATGGGCACGATAGGCAAAGTCACATTGGCGAAAGGGGAGAAATAAACGTACACAAAGATGACCTCTTTTAGTCGCGTATACTGGGCAATAATAATGTCAAAATATTAGCATTTAGTGCCATTTTACAAGTTCAGTGATATTAATAATGTATTTACTTTTGTTGTTCATGATTTGAAAGCAAAAGTTTACATTCACTGGTTAAACACACGTTTCTAATTTATTCCCACTGACATCAAATCAGATAAAACCTATTCTGTGGATGGTGTGTAAGAATCATCTAATAAATTTGTATAATTCATATGCACTAAAAATCAATGACAACATTTCTACAAATATAAATAGTGGTTTACATACTGTATGTTGACGACTCGGGCCTACAGTAGACTTTTCAGATTTTCAAAATAGTTTTTTCAAATTTTCCCCCTTTATTTCAAAGAGGGCTGTTCACAGACGTGTGTGAAGGGACTGCTACATGCAGTGTGCGCTAATGATGGGTGATACTACTTTTTTAACCGATACGATACTTTTGGGGTCAGTTTTGTTGACATCGATACCAATATTGGTAATTTCATATGGGTAAATGCATTTCAATCAATATACATTTCTGACACTTGTTATTTTAAATATTATTAATATGTAAATTCAAATTATGTATTTAAATGCACATTGGAATTTTTTAATTAACCAGTTAAAGGAACATGAACACAATTTTAAATGAATACTTTCATGACAGAAACAGAGCCTAAATTAGAACGATGGATGGCTCAGTTCAAAATCGTCCTTGTGTGTTTATAATTGCTGTGCCTTGTTTTTTACAATTGCCAATTAGTATCGATACCCGGATACTAACGGTTACTTAAAAAGTAGCCGTTTGGTATCTGTATATCAATACTATGGTATCGATCCGCCCATCAGTGTGTGCTGTATTTTTAGCTACAGTGTTGCGACCCAGAAGTAGCACTGATACCTCCGGGTGTCGGCTCGAAGCCTAGATTTTTTTTTGTCGCAATACCAGCGCTGGTGGCTCTGCTCTTGGCCCAGAAAGTTGAGAAACGTGCACATAAACATAAACTCACCCCCGCTAAGAATCAGGAGGTTAGGAAAGTGCTGTGAAGGTTAGGATGGAGTTTTGGCCACAGCTAACACTTTCAACTTTACTCAGTTTAAAGACTGAGTTTGGTTGTGTCCATGAAATATCCACTAAAATGCCCTTTGACCGGCTGATTCAGTTTTATACCTAACCATAACGTAAACGATCAATAATTTGGCATTTTACAACAAGCTAACTCACCAAACGTCCAAGCGCTCATCATTTGATCTTGGTTAGAGTGTTTACACGCGGCTTTGTCCATATGAATAATAATCCCTCACACTTTGGCGCATTGGTGCAAGGGAAACCGGGCTAATGGCTACCCCCGTCCCTCGGCTTCTCCGCGGCTTGTCGACACGCCGCGCCGCCGTCAGCCACCAATAATACATGAGGAGCTGTTCAAAGGCAATTAGGATCAGTTGTCACATAAATGAGTGGGGAGTGTGTCGGGGGTCCGGGCCGGGATGGGGTGGTGGTGGGTGGGGCGGGGTGTTTTTTTGGAGGGGTCGGGTGTAGGGGAGGTGGGATGTTCGGAGAGGAGATGCGCCCTGACAGATCAGTCCTCGCCTGCTACAAAAGCTCGCACCAGCGTCATGGCGTGTGCTAAAAGAAAACGCAAAGAGCAATGGCGATACAAGGGACGTTCTGGAATCTGCCTAATGTCTGTTATTCTGAAACATATTTGTCAGGCATGTTTCAATTTGATTTGATTATTTCAAGACATCTAGAAACCAACTGACACTGTATTTAATATAATAGTTATTTGAATATGTCGTATTGTTGTGAATCATATAACAAAGTAACCACATGTTGAATGTTTTTTTTGTTTTTACAGTGGGTGTCCGGTTTCATTCTGAGATTTGGGTCCAGGGACAGCACCACAGAAAGTGACTTGGTTGTTTCAGCCCAGATAAATGATACAGTTTTAAGAGAAATAGTAAAATTGTTCCGTTTTCTGGTTCCGGGTGAGGAATATTTTAGTATAGGTATCGAAAAAAGTATCCAATTCAATTAACGTTTATCTATATAGCACAAAAGAACTGCTATTGACCAAAGTGCTTTCCAGAGATGCAAAGTACAACAGCCTAGCGTAAAAGGCATACATTTACAATTCAAATGTATATAAAACAACAGTTAAAAGGAGCCGGTGCTGCAGCGTTCTTAGCGTTACAATAGTCCAAGCGTGAAGTCACAAATGCATGCATTGCCCTTTCAAAATCAACAGGGGGCTTTATTTAGGCCAGGGGTCTCAAATGGTAAAAACTTGATTTAGTAACAGTTCTGTTTGTCAAATTTAAACTACGATAACGGCAGTAAGAGGACAAAGGACAAATCACGCTGTCCTGTCCATGCTGGGGGTTTGTTTGTCCAAAAACAACTATCTCAGTTTTGTTGATCAGAAAAACGTATTGTTAAAGTCCACAAAAAATAATTGAACAGTACCCAGCTCCATGCAGACTTTAAGGCCCATTTTCTCAAAATTAGGTTTTTATTCCACTCTTGCAACCAAACATCCTCTTTTGTAGCTTCTACCGACTGCAAACTTCACAGTCTTGGACTTAACAATAGTTTTTTTCTATTTATCTAGGGATAAAAAAATAATAATCTGATTTCATCTATTGAGCTTTGAAACAAAAACAAGCGACATATACATTTTTACAGATTTTTTTCACTTATAAAAATACATATCCAAAATCTTTGTAAAAAGAAATAGAAATTTAAACCTGGCTCTATCCATTTAGATTTCGTCGCTGCGTTTTTATGCATAAAATGTATATGAAAACATAAAATGACGGCAAATTTACAATAAATTTTATTCATATACATCAAAAGTTTCAAATTGATATCTCCCCATTAACCTGTAATGCCTCACCTGAAGACCAAATTTACTTCCCACACTCGCACTCACAAACACACTCTTATTCACCCTGGCCTATTGTGCATGTTTTTAGGAGTAGGGGAAACCAGAGCGCCCCGAGGAAACTCAAGCAAGCACGGGTCGAACTTGAAATGGCTGGAGGTTTGGGAAACCCCGGTAGAGAGCACAGTGACCATAATGCCCCTGTAGGGTTATATGCCAACTTTGATCAGGAACAGTAAGGACTAAAACACTCTAGAACATGCACGGTGTTTCCAAACGGGCGGGCGAGCGCTGCACAAACGCCGTCATGTGTCAACAGATAAAAATGTCACCAGAAGAAGCTGTGCCAAAAGCGTGTTTAGATAATGCCTTTGTTTAGCATATCTGTGCATCAATCATGTTTGTAGACACTGGTTTGCAAACACAGGTCCACAAATGTTTCTCTGAATGTACATATAATGTGTTAGCATAAGATAATAGCCTGATAAAAGCGCATGTACACACGGCCATCTCAACCTACATGTTTACCCCCACCGTTATTTACAATTTTTCATACGGCACGCGGCCGAGTAGCCGACATCTCCACGGGGCTAAGTGCTAATGACACACGGTCCTGATGCTTTGCTGATGTAATACAGAAAACCTACACTTCCGCTTCCTCCTTCGCTCTGCGTGATCGGGGAATGTTCCGCTGATCAGCTGGCTGTGTGTCCATGACGTGGAGTTCTACTTTTACACAAAAGTAGAGCTTCCCGAATATTCCACATAATTTATAGCCATGAGGGGACAGTGCACACGCGGCTTTAGCCTATATAAGTGCAAAATATACACTAAAATGACAAAAGATGAAGAGGGAACATCAGATAATACTCTAAAATCATCAGATATGCAGTTCATCAGCAGAAGATGTGGCCTGTAGTTTTTCTTTAAGTACAATTTATTTTTATTTTTTTGTGGTTTGCTTTTAAAAAAATACCAGAAATACAAAAATACTATTCTATATTTATTTGTACATTTTTTCTGATGGTAAAGCGGCCCATTCTTCTTGGCAAAAAGCCTCCAGTTCCTGTAAGTTCCTGGGCTGTCTTTCACGAACTGCTTGGTTGAGTTCTCCCCACAGTGGATCAATGATATTCTGCTAGAGCCAGTGGCATCAGAGAACCGGCTCCATATTTCACCTTAGGTATGGAGCACTTTTTTGTTGTCAAGCAAAGCCTATGATGAAATTCTGCCAAGGTATGTAAACCTTTGAGCACGACCGTATATTGGCCTCACCAGTCAGTCCCAAAACTTGGGCATAGTTTATTGGTGACAACCTTTTCTAAATTCAAAGATTGAGTATTGAACATGGGATTAACAGGGAAGAAAATCTGAAAACTGGTCAACTTCTGATACTAATGCTTTCTTTGTTCAGATTTAAGCTGTCTTTTTAGTTGTTTACCTACTGCCAGACCTCAGTTCACCCACTCTGTCCCACTCCCCTCCTGAAGCAGTCGTGTCTGGCCCGGGGCGCTGTGCCATTGTACCGGAGTCTTGGCGCCTTGAAGTTTTGATCAGGCTTGTTTCTGGCTCGCCCGGTTCAAGTGAACGCCGTTGACCTCTAGTCCGTGGCCTTAGAAGTGCAAAGCCCTCAGAGACAGACAGGGGAGCTGAATCAATGCTAACCTAAAAAGGGGGAAAGGCTCAGAGATGAGGGCCGCACGTCAGTCAAAAAGTGGTTTGGGCACAAAAGCTGCTAGTCCCATTCAAACGGAGGGAGCAGCGAGTGAAAACAAATGTGTGACTACAAGAGCTGGTACGGCCTGTTTGAACATGTATGCAAAGATAATATTGAAAGTTTGTCAGCAGTGCGTCTAGAAATGCAAATAAGATACATGCTGCACCACCTTTTCCTATATACTGTCAGGAGAATTTGATCTTCGGGTCAGAAAACAACACAAGGATATCCATCATAGCAACAGTTTACACAGTAGTCAACTGCACTTGGTTGCTTGAATTGCGATTAGGCTTGCAAAATTACGGGAATGTTCGAAGTCAGAAACCTTCCATAGAAATGAATGGGAATTAACAGGAATATGCGGGAATTAATGGGAATAAACATGGAGGGTTTTCTTTCCATAAGCCACTCTTAGAAATGTGTGGAATAACTAGGGGTCAAGTTGCAATTACTTGAAAATTTCAACTTTTTACACATAACCTTTTAGTTAAATGTAAAACAATGTTGTTGTTAATTTACAATAACAAATAAGATTATAAAGACAACAACATTGTTTTAAATTTAATTACCAGCGTTATGTGTTTAAAAAGTTGACATAACATAATTATACCAAACATATATTTCCTAGAGTGTGCGTGTGCAATATTAGAATGTTTTAAGAGTCTGCTAGTTTGTGGAGATGGTTCTATAATTCAGGTCTGTTCTGTTTAATGCAGCTCCTAAGAGTCAGGCGTCTACTGTTCCCGCCCACTCCTCCTGTTGGTCAGTGTCTGCCGGTGTCTGAGAGTGACTGAGGTGAATTAAACCCAATCACAGAGAAGTAAGGGTCAAATTAAATCAGGATATAAAACCGTTTCTCCCAGACCTTATTAGAAAGAGAATTAAAGACCTGAGGATGTTATGTGCTGTTTGACCAAACTGTATGGTTCACCACTCTTCTACGAGATGGGATGTGACATTAACAAGAGGTTAACCAATTGTTTATTCAATAAAAGTGCAAAAACAATGTCTATTTCATTATTTTAACTCTGGTCAAAAATAATGACCATACAAATCCATCAAATATCCCGACCTCTCCATTTTCCCCATTAACTTTTTTTTTTTACCACAGTGCCGCTCCCCCCGTATCCACCATAATGTAACACCATTTAACACATTTCCAAACAGCCTCATGATGTGCCATTTCCCTGCATTAGATTCTCCCCGCGCTCCTTCTCCCCTGGTTCTATTGCAAATGAATACAGCCTGTTCGGTGGCATTCCCTCTGGAGCTCGCATTTACCTCGGTGCGCACAATAGCCAAACCTTTCACTGAATGGGCAGACTATCAGCCCGAGCGCTTGTTAAACATCTCCTCTTTCCTGCTAAAGGTAAGTGGCTCACCCCAGGGACATTTGTGGGGGCCCAAATTATACTCGCTGATCAGATTGTGCCGTGGTTGGCCCGGGGTTTGCGGGCTAACGCTAACTCTCCTGTAAGCATCCTTCGCCTAATTGTGAGTGACAGTCAATATTACGAGGGAGGCCCGCGATGGGATTTGCAATGGATTTTTTTATTCTTCCTTTTTTTCAGGAATTGACAAAAACGAGAGGAGAGAAGTGGTTGTGACGTTGGCAATTAGTGTCAAAGTCCTAAATGTTTGAAAAGTATTTGAATGTTGTTGGAATGTTTGCATGAGCTTTAAGTAATCAAAGACTATTCCACTGTAACAAAGCTTAGCTGAAGACGTTTTGCATCTTGTCCAAGAGCATAATGATCTCATTTAATATCTAAATCCAGAGAGGTGAACTTTAGACAACTTGCCTGGTTGAAGTTCAAAGATCGGGCTGACTCAGTGGCCACCCGTAAGCCAACAGAGCGTACGCGCGGGTGAATAAAACAATACGACAGGTGGAGTGGAGGGAGGAGTGCCCATTCAGCCGCACTCATATCAGGAGACAGGCCTAAGCAGTCACCGATTACTCACTGTTTCTTAGTGTGTGTCAAATGAAAGTAAAAGAGATGTTGTTTGGAGGACTAGGGCTGGGTACTGTTAAAAGCTAGCTTGTATAGTATTGAAAAAGAAGTTAGAGTACTACTGGTATTGAAAATAATTGGGTATGGAATTCATTCACCACAATACGATTAACTGCACAGCCCTACTTTACTGGTACTGGCATCATAAACCAAGTACTGTTAAAGGCACCCAGGCCTATGGACAACTTGTAGCCTTCACAAACATGTTGAGATGCTGAATAACTAATTAACTAAAGCTAGGGAAATTAGTGTGCCAACAGTAATTGTCAACTTGCAACAATTAATTTCCACGCCCTCAACCACCAATCCCTTTAAGGCTTGTGAACTCCGCTGGGTTGTAGGCTGTGTGTATTGACATTGCAAAGGAAACCACGAAGAAAAAAGTAAGAAATTAGCACTAATATTATCAGTTTGACAGCCGCCGGAAAAAAGGCACTATTCCCACAGAAAATCTACGCATGTTCCATTTAGATACAGTAAGTATATATTCAGCGTCTTCCAGCGTATTGTAAATGCGCATCAATCAGCCGCCCCGTGTCAAAACAAGGCTTACATTAACGCTCCTCCTCTGCTCCCTGAAGCCCGCAGTGCTGCCATATCCCACATTTCCATACAAGCGTCAAGCGAGCCCCCAGCTTTGACATCATAAAGGTTAACTAATTCTTTAAATCAAGCGGGATCTGCATCTGTCAGCGCGACGTTTCCCAAGAGGAGGGCCGTGAGACGTGACAGGCCGCCAGACGGATGGAGCGAGAGGGGCCAGCATCCGTCACGCGCCGGGCAAGTGATGAGCTTATTGTGCGGAGCGGAGCACGAGCGCCGGCGTGGTCGTCCCACGCAAAACAACAGCAATGCTGGGAGATCACAATAGGACTCTAAATAATACTGTGGACCATTTTGGGTCCGCAGTAGACTTGTAATTTAGTGCGACTTGCGAATGTTTATAAGTCATTCAGGTCACAGTGCATATGTTTAACACTTTCACCGACTACAATGAGACAAACTATTGCTTGACTAAACCTTATTACTAAACTGAATTAACCTTTTAAAACTTTTTTGTTGCTGCGTTTTTGTCACATTTTTTAAGTATTTTTCGTCTCTCTTTTGTCTTGTTGTTATCGGTTTTTTTTCTCTGCTTTCAGACGCTTTTTTCTTGTGTTTGTTCCATGTTTTTGAAGCTTTTTTATTTTTTTATTGTTGCTTTTCCGGTATGTTTTTGTTGCTCTTTTGTCACTTTTTGTGGCTCTTTTTTTTAATCACTTTTTAAATTGTGTATTTGTCTCTCTTTTGTTCCTTTTTTTTTGGTTGTATTTTCAATCTCGTTTTTGTCGCCATTTTGACACTTTTAGATTTGGGTAAAGCCAAACTGGAGAAAATGTGCTCGGTTCAGGTGGGGGGTTAAGAGGTTAAAATATGTTGTCAAACTCAACACTGAACACAATCCCACTTTCTGATTGTTCTGGTAAATGTATTGAATGCAAACTTTCGACGTTTGTAAAGGACGTTTGCGTTCCTCCGGGTACTCCAGTTTCCCCCACCACTGAAACCATGTACACTAGGGTCAACAGATGGAAATTAGCCCACGCAGCAACACAAACAAACAATAATATTTAAATTTACATTTACTCTATGACAGGGAAAAATAAGTCACGTTGTTTTTCTTTTAACCCCTTAACCCCCACTTTAAAGGGAAATTTTAGGGTTTTTGACATAAGGCCTCATTTCCTAGTTATCCAGAGTGTTGTTGATTTCTGGGGATATACATTTTTTTAACTCATGCAGTCCTTATGCCCAATGATTTTGAAGAGGTTTTTAATGCAGGCTACTAGTTACCATAGACATGTGCTAGCCTAGCACTAGCCTAGCACCACAAAAATCTTCAAATATAAGGACTGCATGAATTACAACAACAAAAATCTCGTGAAAAAGACGTGTAAAAAGTGATAATAACATGGCAACAACGCGAGGAAAAAGGTCAGTTTAGATCAGTTCTGTAGGTCTTAGCTTTCAAATAAGGCTTTACACTGGCCTGTAGGCAGTGAGCTGCAGTCGAGAAGCTTTTAGATTTGGGTAAAGCTGAAGTGGAGAAAGTGTGCTCAGTTAAGGCGGGTGGTAAGAGGCAAAATAACTATTAACTGTACTAAAGGCTCGATCATTTTAAAGTAAAAGTAAAATTTCTACAATAACTTTCCAAAATATCTCAATGAAATCATTATGTGACGTTTGGATACGACAGACTTCTACCATAAAGACTGCAATCACTACGGCCAAACAATATCCTTTGCACATCCATTGTTATTCCACTATTATTTACCAATGAATGGATCAAAATTACAGCCCCACCCCCTGCGAACCCTTAATTAGTTCGTCTTCGTGTAGATCTGCGGGTTATATTTGCTTACATCTAAAAAGGTCCAGCGCACTCCCAACAGTCAAACGCCCATTAAAATCCATTCACTGCGCTATTTGGAGTCACAGCGTGGGGCTAATTGTACGAATATGCAAAAACCTCTATAGATACCGAGGAACTGTTAATCTATTCTTGATGAAATTAGGGCGGTGTCATTTGACGGAAGAGCAGTCACACTGGGAGGCTTATTGTTTATTAAGTTATGACGGAATGGCTTTATGAACGATGATTACACTGATGAGAAATTAGATATCACCGCAGGGGGATGCCAATTTACTGTCTCATTGGTCATTCATTGCAAAACATCAAATATTGGGTGAATTAAAAGCGGCTGAAAATTACTGATTAGGGCCCGTTTCCTGCAATGAAAACAATCTGTCTGTAACAGATACAGATAAAGTAGATCAAGTTTCACTGAATTCAACCAAAATAAAGTCAAAGTCCAAAACTTTGGACAAGGATGGTTTGGGAAAGTTATCCCTCACACTCTACGAAGTCTCATGTTTACTGTCAGATGGGGCGACAAGGACAACTACTTAACACATTGAGTGCCAAAAACGGTAAAACTCGTTAAGATACATCTTATGTGTGATTTTGGGAGCTCTGTGATGAACAGAACTGAAATAAATGGCGATCAACAACTTGTGAAAAGTCACGATCTGGACATTTCATCTGGGCATTTAAATCACAACGTGGCAGAAATGAACACGCCTCTCGTGAGTTCATTGTGTTTTTTCCATGCCCCGCCCATCGGTCATGCAGCAGCGGTGCTTAGAGAGAGAAGGAAGTGAAAGCAGAAGGGATCTCCTGCACAGAACAACGATCTCTACACCTGGTGCTTCAGATCGCTCTTTAATAAACAAAACACGCGATATCTCCGTTCCTAGGAAAAAAAACAGTGATTTTGATCAAAACTAGCCTCTGTTTAGCTTAGGATTTCTCAGGAACCGAGGCACGTAGAATTAATTATTTTCACTTACGGAGAGGTTAGAGTCTCATCTTTCAAACAAGCCATAGCATGTGTCCATAGCTATAACATAGAATTACGCTGTGGTGCTACAAATGGTCTGGATTGTTGGCACTCTACAGCTGAATCCCCAAAACAGCATGGGACTGAATGTGTTTAAATATGAAAATGTTCAGATATAATACAAAAGTCCGACAGATGGACATTTCTTCAGCTGGTCGGTGTTTTGTGATTAACTTTAAAGTTAGTGACTTGGTTCTCATAAGGTAGCAAAGTGTGTGAAAACTGGGTTACCTTTGGCTTTGGAGAAGTGATTTACTTGTCGACCATCCGCATCAAGAAATGTCCGATTTATCGGACTTTGTTTATCAGTAATGTAGTGGTGTGTTTTTGTTCATGAATGGTTGGCCATTAGCCTTTAGGTTAAAAAATGCACTGACTATAGGCGTTAAGTACCGGTTAAAAGTTTGGAAAGGCTTTCTTATGTATTGCATGTTCCTTTATTTCTAGGCTAATTCGACATTGCAGATTCTAACTGCAGCCATTAATTTATGAATGAACACACATGGAGTTGTTTTAAAGTTGAAATAGATTCTTTAAAACAGCCGCCTTTTGCTTTGATTACTGCACAATGTCGTCACTAAATGGTTTGGACTTCACAGACTGTTAAACCAGTTCAGGGCCAAGGACCTTATGAAGCTCACTGAGAAAACGCCAAGAATAAAGGGTGGCAATTTGGAGGAATTTAAAATACAAAACACACTGAGTTATTTCACCTAATACATAAACAGTGTTTCCAAACTTTTGACTGGTACTGTATGTATGATAATAGTACTAACAGAATTAGGCTTAACCATGAGATTGTTTAAAGCAGTACTAAGTAACTTGTTTACCTTAATAAATCCTTTCCGTAGTGCCTCTGGGGGTAATACAAGTGTTAATCTTTCATATCGCTTATGGCGCTTATGAGCTCTAGGGTGCACGAGTTACTTAGTACTGCTTTAACTTTCCGGGCTAAAATAAATATATACGTTATATATATGTTTAGAAGGTACTTCAGAGGGAGCTTGAGAAAAATTAGCAGGTTCCAAAACAAAAAACGGCAAGCCTCATATCGGCCTTTTTAATAGCCGATACTGTAAATAACAACACAAATATTGGCCCGATATATATCAACCGACCGACATACTAATACGTAGTCCATTCTTATTTTAAAGTCTATGGTCCTACATGTCACCCTAAAAGTCACAAACGTATGTACTGTAGTATTGGTCTCTATCCTTCATCAGAGATTGTAGCATCATCACACCCTGAATGCAACCTAAAACAATCTGTCAAGTCTAGGGCTCGATGATATTGGAAAAATCGACTGTATTCGATTTTGGTGACTAGATCTGATATTGATATGCGACCATTAAAACTACTATTCAAATGAGTTTGGAACCAACAAGCCCAGGCCCAGTCAGCCCAGCGCCCCAGGATCCATCTTCGCGACCCCCGGACCTTTGCAAACCTTTAAGAGACGTCCCATTGAGTGAGTCTGTCAAGGCCTCGCAGCTCGACCCACACATGCTTTCACTCAGGACGGATTTGGCCGGGGGATCAAGGACCACGCGGAAAAGGACACGGACACTATCCTTGTTGACAGTGCCCTGACAAGCCTAATCCTGTGTAATACTCGCTGGGTAAACAAAGCGCGGGGAGCTGAGCACGCAAACCCTCTCCGCTCGCGCTTTGAAATTCCACATTCTCTCAGAAACAATGCGCAACACAAGCTTTTTTTCTTTCCTATTTTTTTTTTTTTTTAACAAACAAGCGGAGAGGGATCGCCCAAACCAAAAGGAGCGAGGAGAACAAACATAGCGCAGAAGAACAATCACAAAGTCCGGGATGCAGAGGGGATAGGGTAAACAAAGCCGTGACGGACAGGCGGTGCGTCCTGTGAAGCTGGGAAGAGCCAGAAGAAGCTCGCGGATCGTTGGGTTTGGCTGTCCTGGAGAGCGGGTTCAATGTCGGTCGTTTGCTGAGGAGACTGATTGCAGCCATTTGCGATTGGCTGATTGATATATATATTAGATATCTTTCAAAGCTCAATAACTCAGGCTAGGTATTAGATATTAAAAAATACCTGAAAAACCTTGGTTGACCATGTTTGGATTACAGCAGCGGTGTTCATACTAGGCTCGGCACGATAACAGGATTTGAGGTACGATATAATGAGCCTGGAAAATATCGCGATAAACGATAATATTGAAGACCTTTTACCCTCTTAACCCCCACTTTAAAGGGATATTTCAGGATTTTTAACATAGGGCCTCATTTCCTGTTATCCAGAGTGTTGTTGATGTCTGGAATTTTTATTTTTTCATTCATGCAGTCCTTATATTTGAAGAGTTAAGTGGCGCTAGGCTAGTGCAAGGCTAGCGCATTTCTACAGTAACAGTTAGCCTGCATTAAAAACAGTCTGACCCACTCCACAGTGCACCTGAGGCAAATCACTTATAACGTCAGACTAACAATATAAATGTCTGTGTCGATAGAATCAATCTATTTGAAATATAACTGACCTTGCATCATGAATTATCGCATTTTGAGGGACTATTTGCTAGCAGATCACTCCGCCGCTGCGTAGCTTACAACCAAGAAGCTGATGCTCCTCAAATATAAGTTATTTTAAATGCAAAATGGTTAAAATGATTCTATCGACAGACATTTATAGTCTGGCGTTATAAGTGATTTGCCTCAGGTGCACTGTGGAGTGGGTCACTTTAAAGGGATATTTCAGGATTTTTAACATAGGGCCTCATTTCCTGTTATCCAGAGTGTTGTTGACGTCTGGAGATATTTTTTTCTTAAATTCATGCAGTTTTTATATTTGAAGAGTCTAGTGGCGCTAGGCTAGGGCTAGGCTAAAGCATTTCTATGGTATCAGTTAGCCTGCATTAAAAACAGACCCACTCCACAGTGCACCTGAGGCAAATCACCTATAACGCCAGACTAACGATATAAATGTCGATAGAATAATTATAACCATTTTGCATTTAAAATAACTTATATTTGAGCAGCATCAGCATTGTGGGTATAAGCTAACGCAGCGGTAGACTGATCTGCGAGAAAATAGTCCCTCAAAACGCGGTAATTCATGTGATAGTCAGTTATATTTCAAACATTTTTCTATCGACACAAACATTTATATGGGTAGTCTGGCGTTAGAAGTGATTTGCCTCAGGTGCACTGTGGAGTGGGTCAGACTGTTTTTAATGCAGGCTAACTGATACCATAGAAATGCTTTAGCCTTGCCCTAGCCTAGCGCCACTAGACTCTTCAAATATAAAAACTGCATGAATTTAAGAAAAAAATATCTCCAGACATCAACAACACTCTGGATAACTAGGAAATGAGTCCCTATGTCAAAATCCTGAAATATTCCTTCAAATCACAGTTTTAATGTCAAAGACTAAACTCATCCTTTACGATCTTATTTTCTAATTTTGTCTGAAATATAATTATATATATATATATATATATATATATATATATATATATATATGAAATATCCCTTTAACCGCAGTTCAGCTTGACCATAAGATCCATAAGGTCACAGCCTATGGGCCAGTCTAACGCCTCATTCGAAATCTTTTTCCTCGTGTTGTGGTCAAATTTTTTTCCCCATCGCTTTTTTGTTTGTTTTCTTCACATTTTTGTGCTCAGTTCAGGTGGGGGTTAAGAGGTTAAATGGCAGAAGACAGTGTTTGAAAAGTGCTTCATCTTAAAATATCCCAATACAAACATGAAATACAATGTAATACAACATACTTAGGGTAAGAACAAGTACTCTAACAAGTATTATGTTAGAAAAATGTGATAAAAAAAATGCAAATAAATGTAAATGATGATCAAATGTATTTTCGCGTGTCGAAGTGTAAACGTGACCAAAGATCAGAGGTCAGTGCAGCGAAACATTCCCTTCATTTAACCTCTTAACCCCAACTGAACAGAGCACATTTTCTCCAGTTCAGCTTTACCCAAATCTAAAGGTTTACAGCCTATAGGCCAGAGTAACGCCTCATTTGAAAGCTAAGACCTACAAAACTCATTTAAACTGATCTTTTAAATTGCTTTTATTGGTCACTTTTCTGTCACATTTTTGTCACTTCTTCATCGCTTTTTTGTCAAGTTCCTGTTGCGTTTTCATCCTCGTTTTCGTCTCATTTTTGTTGCTATTATGTCGCTAGTTTTTCCAAGAAGCTTTTAGATTTGGGTAAAGCCAAACTGCACTTGGTGAAGGCGGGGTTTAAGAGGTTAAGGACCTTTTAGTTAGGCTTGGAACCTTATTCAGTCTGTTAGTTTGGGAAAGTTGCAGAAAAACAAGTTTTTCTCTGGATTTGTGTGCCAGTTCAACATTTTGGGCACCCCTGGATTACAGCGTTATCTCGGTCGCCTTTTGTGCTACACGTGGATACCGAACATGCCAATATTTGTGAATTACACTACGGCAAGCGAGTAGAGAAGCGTCATAAAATAAAGAAGTGCTTTATTTGTCATTATACAATTGTGTAGATCAGACGTAGGGAGAAAACGAGCTAGAAATCTCAATATTGACCACTGCGTGAAAAACGTACGTTTTCACCTTCCGTGTCTCGCCTTAACTTGGGATTTTGATTCGATTGTAATAAATCCTTCAGCCCCTAAAGTCTATCCATCCATGAAGATCATATTCCCTGTGTGTGAAGTCTTCTCCATAGCTGTCAGCCCTCCATCCCCACAGCACTCACCCTGTAGGCCTGGCTGTAGGGCCCGATGTTGGCAGGGGCCCAGTGGGACATGCTCTGGACGTGCAGGGCCTCTCTGCGCCGGGAGCAGCACTCCTCGTCTTCTCCCACCACAGCAGAGGGTGACCAGGCATGGAGGAGACAGTCCATGAGCAGCAGCTGAGTGGCCGGGAGAGGCGCCTGCACACACACCCTGGGGAAGACCGCGCATACATTAGAAACTGTGGGCCGGTGTCCACGCTCATTCTTAACTTAAGTATTTCTAACATTACAGTTTCTCACATGAGCTTAAATGCACTTTTCACAACTTTCAGGAGGCAACACTGTCAAGGGAATGTAAACCACAACTAGTGTGCCATCAATGAAAAGGCACAGCCAATGAATATGGGTTTGGTCATTTTGTAATTAATACCCAATACCTAACCTAATACCTTTCGAAGTAAAAACCCTGATGTTACTGCTGTTAAGTTTCATTTGCAGTACAGATAAAGTGACAGCTGTTATTACCTGGCAGGAGGGTTTAGGCCAAAGTGCTGCTTATAGACTGTGTTGAGGGCCGTGAAGTCCTCCATGTTCTTCACATACAGGTGCACGAGGACGATGTCGGTCATCTTCCACCCTTTGCTGTCCAGCTCACCTGAAGATTACAAATAATAATAATAATGCCTTACACTTGTATTGCCTTATTCATTCACTCCATACTCAGCGGTGGTAAGCTACTGTTGTAGCCACAGCTGCCCTGGGGTAGACTGACGGAAGCGAGGCAACCAGTCTGCGCCATCCCTTGCCACTCACTCACTCACTACATTTGCTAGGCTTCCTGGTGTTACCAAACGGTCTCTCATCCAAGAACTGACCACGCCCTTCCCTGCTTAGCTTCCAAGGTCTGACGGGACTGGGCAGAGCAACAAAAAAAATGTTAAGAAAAAAGCTTTGGTATCGTTTTATATTAAAGGTGTGCTCATTAAGTATTAATACGCATTAGTAATAATTTTAGGGTAAGGGTAAAGGTTAGCTATGAATAAGTGTATTATTAATGGCCTATTAGTATGTTACCAGATAAAAGTATAATAAGAAGTGTGTTAAAACTTTACAAGCATATTATTAATGCTTATTAATGCCTTATTAATACTTAACGAGCACACCTCAATATAAAGAGTTACCAACTTTTGTTGTAGACAAAAAAGCATTGCAGGTTTTCTGTCATTTTATGATTTAATGTAAAACAAATAAAATAAAACTGCATTTTAAGTGTAAAAAATGCTAAAATTGCAAAAAAAATCGAAATAATGATAGAGAGAGGTTTAAATGCAGTTCATTAGAAAGATTTTTTTCAGAGTGGACATTGGATCTTGTTTAGTTGAATAAGCAAGTTATGAGTGAAATTCTGTAAAATGTTGGCTTTTTTTCCACAGTTCAGAGCTCAGTGAATCAAGCTAGGAACTAATTCGATATTTTAAAAAAAAAGTCCCCCTGAATAAACCCTTAAAATAGTGTTCAGTCGAAGACTGAAACCTTTGGAGTGCAGAATCTACTCGGGGCTAGTCCACACGTACCAGGGCATTTATATAAAATCAACCTTCTGTCTAGAAGAAACTTGAGTCCACACAGCCCAGTGTTTAAAAAAACACCATCTACACCGAACTATATGTGTCGTCAAGTACATTAACTTTTAAAATCTCTCCTAATTTTTTTGCAGCTGTATGACCTGGGGTCCCACTGTTATAGCTTTATAGGCCAGCCAAACAATTTTTGGACAACCGGCCGTGACAAACCAAATGCATTGAGCTGTTTTTTTGTAATGTTCCATCAGATAATTAGAACAGCGTGTGAGCGACCTTCTTGACCACACTGACCCGGTGATCACATGACCGTAGAATATGTGTCCTTGCACATAATAACTCAGCGAGGACCGTGACATTCGTCTCACTGTTCCCTCCAGGAGGACGACTTCCTCTCAAAGTTCTCCGATCAGCTGGCAGCATGTCTCAGTCTGAACCACAAACCCCTGTTGGCGTCTTCGCGGAACATGTTGGACGTGTGATGAAACAGAACGTGAGATTGTAAAAACAAGCAAGTGAACAATCGTTAAAACCAACACCGTTTTGAAGCGTCCATGCACGCGGGACGTCACACACACTCAAACACATAACCAGAGTATTCCGATCTTTGGAAACCTTTGTTTTTAGGGATCGACATCTGCGGTTTGTGGATGACAGGCCAAATCGTAGGAAAATATCTTTGTTTTGTGAGACACCCAGCTACGCCAAGGCCTAAAATGGAGATAAAGTGGACAGAACTTCTCAGTTGGTGAGAACCATAAAGTTTTGTATTGTATATGCATGTTTGAGCATTTCACTTTCACAGCTGAGATCTTCCATAAAGGAAATGACCACATTTGAATCACATTGAGCCTAATCAGAGGAATTCAGAAAAGTATTTGTGAATAGTGTGCCAACCTAGTTCTACTAAAGTTTACAATTGATAGGGGATCGCTGACGTTCCATTTCACTTCTCACTTGCGTGCTTCATTCAAAGTGACAACGCCACGTCTAAAAGTCCTGTGTGAAGTCCTCGTGCCGTTGGTCCCGTGTGCAAAGCGCATTCTTCAGCTCCGCTCTCAGGGCCCTTGTAGACTTTGCAAACTCCGGAATGCACTCTCAAAGCCTTCCTTTCTTCGTACGCCGTTTTCTTTCTTTTCTTTTCTCTTTTTTTTTTTTTTGCGAAGCGCTCCAGAGTTTGTTTTCCTTTTGCGTCTCCTCCTCGAGACTTACTTCACCCACATACAAAGGGCCCGGTCATTAAATATTAACTTGTTTAATATTGTCTCTGCTGTGTGAAGGCTGTTCTGCGGAGCGCCACGATCCAACATTAAATATGCTTTTCATCTCGCACCCCCGTTTTCTCCATCCAAGAAGAGACGGCGATGCATTGTTTCATTTGGAGGTTTTTTGTTTGTTTTTTCCTCATCGGGACAAAACAATAACCCGCCCCGCATGAATGAACTGTGCATGTGTTTAAAAAAATAGATCATTTGGGAAGAATTTGTCCTTGTGTTTGGTGGCTGGGTTTAGATAACTGGAGATTTTTGACGTGTAGCCGTCGTCTGATGGGCCCTTTTGAATAAGACATGGCTCCTCACCCGCACCTCTTCATGTGCGCTGAGCTAACATGGAAGCAAAGACACCCAAGGGACACCGAGGCTTTGGTGTGCGCGCAAGGGCTTAGCTTGAAAATGCTAAGAGGTATACCTAGCACTTCAAATAAATACTACATAAATAATGGACTACAGGATCTTTGTTGATAGGGGAGCGCATAAAAGTTGCATTCAACAAAATGTTCTTTCAGGAGAGCAGCTGGGGATTACTTTGCAGCTGGAGGAAAGCGGCTGACGCCTGGGTCTGGATGTCTGGCGCTTGGCTGCGTAGGCCGTCGAGGCCGGCGACCCACTGGAAGCCCCTGGAAGTCCTCTGCGACCAGGACGGAGGCACGTCTGCGGAGAAACGGATGAGGGGAGGAGTAAAGAGACAAGTTGGTTAGTCTTTTCAAGCAGGATGTACAACTAGTGAATACTGTGTAAAGCATGCCGAGACCAACACGTGGAAATAACTAATAAAAGTCATACTGTACCACCTTCTGCCAAATAAACAGCCCAACAACAAAACCTTTTAACTTATAGTTTGTTCAGAATGATGCAGGATTTGAGAGAATTAGAGTGACCTGTGACAAATTTGCATCTATGATAAGATTGATAAATAACTTGGGATTGACACTTGACACCTGCTGATGGACAAAAAGTAGGAATGGCTGGGCTATTGCTTTGAGTTGTCAGATGTAATGGCCAAAACCAGTATGCAGAAAACTTATTCGGATTGATTTATTGGTCCCAAAGGGCAATTCATTTGTAGCAAACCTCAGAACATTTCACACATCACAGTCACTGTGTGTCAGCCCCAACAGTTCAGACAAGAGTAGAGGCTCAAGATAAACAATAGTTATATAACAATAATAAAAAAAGAGCACATTTCAAATTGTCTATCTTACTTAAGTACGGGTATCTATATATATATATACACATACACAATAGTGTATATATAACAATGAATGCAAATAACAAAAATAAAGAATTAAGAATAAAGTTAGAGCAGACTATAAAGACTTTCAGTCTTAGTGCAGGTAAAGTGAGATTGATACAGAGATTAAAATGACGCTTATCCAGAGATTACTGCACGTAATTTTTTCATAGTAGTTATTGCACATGTTACTTGTCATGTCTGACAACAGTGTGGATGAAGGCCTAGAGGTAGCGCTCCATCTTGTACTGAGGGTGTCTCAGTCTTCCACTGAAAGAGCTGCTCAGCTCCTCTACAGTCCCTTGTAGTGGGTGGGAGGTGTTGTCCATGATGGAGGTGAGCTTGGCTAACACCCTCTTGTCCCTCACCTCCTCCACAGAGTTCAGGGGGCAGCCCAGGACAGAACTGGCCCTCCTGACCAGCTTGTTCAGTCTGTTCCTGTCCCGCTCTGTGCTGCCCGGGGCCCAGCACACGGCAGCGTAGTGGAGAGCAGAGGTTACCACAGAATCATAAAAAGTCCAGAGCGGAGGCCTGCTCACTCTGAAGGACCTCAGTCTCCTCAGAAGGTGGAGGCGACTTTGGTACATAAAAACAACGACCAGAAGGCATGAGAGAAAACTATAATACCACTTTATATGCCTACACATCTGTATATACAATCCCGCTGTTGTTCATTGTCAAATTGTTGTTGTCTTACCATGTCACTTTATTTTATCTTATTTAATATTTTTTATTTTATGCATGCCCTTATAGCCTTATAGTTTAACGTTCTTAGCTTATTTTTTATCTTAATTCTGTGTTATATGTTTTATGTCGCACGTTTGCACCAAGTAAAATTCCTAGTTTGTAAACCTTGTTCACAAACCTTGGCAATAAACGAATTCTGATTCTGATTCTGATAAGGAACCAAGTATGGCTGACCCAACATACATTATGCCTTTCTGATCTAAACATCTGCTGCGTCTGTCCATAAATCAAGGTGTAATGAGCGCTAGAGCCGAACTCCATCGGTTAAGTGGCTGACATCAGAGCTGAGTATTTCAAAATCTGGAATTCAGATCAAGTTGATGAGGATTTCTAGATCCATTTGTCCTGATCCATGGTTCAGAATGAACTACTGCAGTGAAGGATGTCACGATTCATTTGGGTCCATTATGAGGGGGATGATTATTGATGTAATATGTAAGCCCTGCATAGTGTAGTTAAAAAGCCAGGGTGCAGAGCGGGTCCATTGAAGAGGGCAGTAGCTCCTCATCAACAAACCCCCATCCAGCTGTCCCAACTAGCTGATTTGGTAGATGATGTTCCTAAGCTGTGTTGTGCGTTTAAAAACAAGGTATATGAGCCCGTTGGGAGGGTCTCTCTCAACAGATTTGGAGCTCGCCTACTCTAATTCTCCATTTGCGATTTTGGGCTCACTGCACATTGGATTATTGAACCTGCCACAGACTTCATGTGTTCTGGGGTGGGAGGAGTGTACATTACGAAATACATTCGTCATCAGCCGCACCCCTGTAACCGTAACAAAGAGACGTGAATACGCGCACGCCAAGCAAAAAATAAAAAATAAAAAAATAACGACAAATGAGTCTCACCCCGGCCCGGCTGACAAGCGAGGTCGCCGCTCCACGCAAACGCTCGCGGCTCGTCTCCGGCTCCATCAGCATATTCAGCCTCCTCCGTCATCTCGTCAACGGTGCTCCGGCAAGGACAAGCACCACGGGGCAAAACGCTCGCCGCCGCGTCCTGTTACAGAGGGAGGGGGGGAAAAAATATGTATGACCACGGGGGGGGAGGAATACAGAAGGCCAAACGCCCGATGGGAGAGGCTTTGGCAAAGACAAACGAATGGTGAACAGATAGGTTGCATTTTACAAACTGTAGACGTGTGGTCCAGGGTTACGCAACGTCAAAAGTCTCAGTGTTGCATGAATTTTTCACCAAGATCTTGTATTGATGATGGGAGAGTGTGACCTCTGCGCAAAGCCTTCTCCAGCACATCCCAAAGATCCTCAATGGGGTTTAGATCTGGACTCTGTTGCGGCCAATCCATGTGTCCAAATGAGGTTTCCCTGAGCCACTCTTTCACGATCTGAGCCTGGCATCGTCATCTTGGAATATGCGCTTATGGTGCTTTTCACATGACACGAGTCGCCCAAAGCGCTTTACATAGTGTTGGAGTTTTGTTCTACTTTTGTCTACCTGATGCTGCGTTTACACATAAGCACGATGCGTTACGAATGCCACAAATGCACATTCGTGGCCAAGGATCACGAATTTGATGATTCGGGGTAGAGGTTTCACGCGCCGCCACTAACTGTTGCGACCTGTTACTACGCGTTACGATTAATGGCACGAATTATTACGCACGGTCACGAATATGCGTCCCGCGCTGCTGCGTGGTGTCCCGCGCTGCTGCGTGGTGTCCCGCGCTGCTGCGTGGTGTCCCGCGCTGCCACGGGCTGTTACGGGTCACTAGGAATATTCGCGTTCTGTTTGAAATCTGTCAAGAATTGGGCGAAAGTGGAGTGATCTTCTTCCACCGGGTTGGAGGCGGAGCAGAGGCCGTCATTGGGCTCGTCTGGCTCCAACTCCCGAACATCAGGTACGACCGCAGGAGGAAGAAAGGTCGGAGGAACACTTTCAGCACCCCGCGGAGCGGCAGGTGCTGTCCGTGGCCTGGAGCGCGGATTGGCCGACTTTGTGACACTTTTCCTTGGCATAGCTACTGCAGGTACGAACATTTACTTTGGGCGTAGCGCGTGTTTCTGTCAATTTTGAGCGTAAAAACAGTGATTCTGCTCCACGAATGCTCTCACGCTGAATTACGAAGCGCCACTACTCCTCACGAAAGGACACGCTCCGTTGCAAACTCCACAAACAGAGGGTGATTTCGTGACATTCGTGGAAGATTTTTTGACAGACAAAAACTTTCTCCACGAACGTCACGAGCTGATGCCTCTGTTAAGAATCCCATTGAGATGCGTTAAGTCACGTCACGAACGTCACGAATGACGGAAAAATGACATTCGTAACGCATCGTGCTTATGTGTAAACGCAGCATAAGCAGACACCGGGAGAACATGCAAACTCCACACAGAAAGGCCCCACCTGGGGATCCAACCCTGGACTGTGAAGCACGAGTGCCATCAGCTGCGCCAACATGCCACCCACGCCAACACTATGGATAGAATAACCTGGTCATTCAGGATATTCAGGTAGTTCAGCTGATCTTATGCTTTCGACACATAGTGTTGCTGAACCTAGATCAGACCAACTGCAGCAGCCCCAGATCAGAACAGTTACGGGGATATTTGTGGGCATGTCGCACCAAATTTGCCATTTGAAATTGGTGTATTACAGTAATGAGGTCCCAAATGTAAATGTATCCATTTGCATACAGTCATACTGGCCCCCTATCTAAGATT
This sequence comes from Proterorhinus semilunaris, assembly GCA_021464625.1. Taxonomy (NCBI): domain Eukaryota; kingdom Metazoa; phylum Chordata; class Actinopteri; order Gobiiformes; family Gobiidae; genus Proterorhinus; species Proterorhinus semilunaris. The sequence goes on along the minus strand of CM038361.1, from coordinate 5,534,044 downwards.
TTGACATAAAGCAATAATAAAAACGCAATTATTTGGTAGAATTCAAACAGTGTAATGTTTCACCACTGTGAGCACGTCTCCTCAGACATGATTCATAACTTTGCGGGACATTAGGAGATCGTCTCCATGGGGATGTTGCTGCTTAGCTATGGCGTCTGAACAGATTAGGTATTATTATTTTTGCCCATCATTTTATTCGTTTTTAAAATTCCTCCCAACTTGCACACATTTTGTATATTGTAAATTTGCAGATCTTCCACACATTACTGTGACCTTCCACACATTACGTTTTCTGGTTTTAAATGACACATATGTTAGTAAAGGTATCAGAAAAAGTATTGTTCAGTTATCGGTATCGAAAACCAAGTATATTAAACATTTTTTACAGTATCCAGCCCTAGTCTTGATAAACGCGCTTATTATGGCGCAATTCTATAGCGAAAAGTGTCAAGTGTCATAAAATACTGCGGCAGCCAAAAGAAAGCTCACTCAAGCTTTAACTTTGGTTTGTTTTTGAAGGGAGTATCCGACCGCCCGGAGAGCAACATTGGCCACTCTCCTACATCTGAAAATCTGGCCTCATCAAACGCTAAAACCCGACAAAACCCAACGAAGCGGCGTTTGGCGTCAAGACTTTGGATGCCTTCAAGGTGACGGCGAACGAAACATCACGCTAACATATTCACGATTGGGGGCGAAAAGCTAGCCGTGTTACCATATTGTAGATTCAATCACGCGGCCTGTCAGTCAAAGAGGAAACTCAGGGATGCAATGTACGCTTCTGACTTTTATCCTTTTTTTTTTTTATCTTCTTCTTCTTCTACTTTAAATTACAAATCATTACCATTCTCTCAAGGCGGACATATTACCTGCCAAATCCTGCTGGGCGTAACACATTTGAATAGATCTTTCAGTCTTAGCTTGACGCTCCTCTCTCTCTCTCCCCCCCCCCATCGCTGTCAACCGCATTACCCCGTACGATAATCAAATTAATTATACTCCGGCTCCCTCTTGGTCCAAGTCTGGGCAATGGAAAATAGCTTGACTAGCATTAACGGGAGGGCAAATGAGGGTGGTCCCGATATCAACCCCCCCCCCTCCCCCGCCTTCCCCTCTCGCCCCCGATGGTGCTTCTCGTGGGGCGGGTGTCACAGTGGATATGTCACCCCCATGACGAGAGGAGTTTGAGCAGGCTGGGGAGTGTAAGGGGCAGGTTTCTCCCCTGGTTTCAGAGGTGGGGGTAGGAGGGGGGGAAACAACAACACCGCTGTAGGGGAGTGAGGCTGCGGGGGTCACGCAGGCTGTGAAACGTGGGGGGTATGTTTGCTGTCCAGAAAGGACTCCACCGGGCACATACACCCCCCCAATGTGTCATAAGCATACGCAAAGAGTTGGATACTAATGTGGATAAAGCTGGAAATTTAATGGAAAAACATCATACAAAACATAGGAATAAAAACAAGAGAGTCTTAACCGAGTGCATTTTCTCTCCGGTTCGGCTTTACCCAAATCTAAAAGCTCCTCGACTGGCGCTCACGGCCTATAGGCCAGTGTAACGCCTCATTTGAAAGACGTAGAGAACTCATCTTCTTCATAGCCTTGTTCCTTGTTATGATTGTCACATTTTCGTCCTTTTTGATTGCATTTGAAATCATGTTTTTGAGGCTTTTTTGGAATGTTTGGGCACATATTTGTGGCTTGATCACAGTTACATTAAACGAAAAACAAACAAATGTGGCCAAAATGCGTTACACTGGCCTATAGGCTGTAAACTCCAGCCGAGAAGCTTTTTGATTTGGGTAAAACTGGAGAAAATGTGCTCAGTTAGGGTGGGGGTTAAGGGGTTAAAATTAGATGCGCAGCACTCACTTCTTTTCTTTTGCAAATATCTGCTTTATCCAGAATACCGAAAAAAACACTTTCATTCCACTACTAGAACAAAACTCGGCTACAGGAATGTTGCCTGGGGTCAGGGGGTCACCTGCTGGTCAAGGGCAGTGGGCGACCGTAGCCCTCAGGAGGCCTTAGGTCTATCTAGGGCAGGTCTCTCCAACAAGTCGCTTGGAGTTACCGGTAGCCGTTTCGTGGTTGCTCGCCAAAGGCTTTGATATTTTATAGGCATTTTCTATTTGTTTAGAACCAAATATGCAAACATTTAGATAAATAATGTCAATGTATAAGGACAATGTTCAATTTATTTTCTAAAATCATGTTTAAATATCATCTTGGCTACTTCCTCTCCAGCGTGAACGCCTCCTAAGGCACATAGTTACACAAGTATCTTCAAAACATAAGAAGCTCCTGGACGTTTTTGTTACAGAAAAGTAGCTCACCAGGTCACAAAGGTTGGAGAAGCCTGATCTAGTGGTCTTCACGCTGAAGGTAGAAGAAGCCAACATATTCCAACAAAAAGTGACGTGAAGTTTGTCCTTATACTTTGGTTTGGTGGTTATAATAACTATACCTTATTTAGCCATAATAAATGATGAGTTAACACTTAATTTATCATGAACAATTCATTAGGTAAGTGTGATTAACACTTATTATCTTCTTAGCGCATTGAGTTGCCTTGTGTACGAAATGCGCGGTATAAATAAAGTTGCCTTGCCTTGCAATCAATTCCGCGGGCTCTGGACCGGAAATAAATGTATCGTTTCCATTTTTGGTCAGTATTGCCTCTCGCCTCGTGTGTTTGGTCAATTTTGAAAGTGTATTTTGTCAATCAGCTTTCCAATACCGAACTTGGCAACTTCCCTCAAAAAGAATCCAAAATGATGTCTTTCACTCACATTTTTCATCTAGCCTTGGCCCTTGTTAACATAGCCAGTTACGAGCCATGTAATCAAAAGCCCCACAAATTAGCTCAGCGTCTTAATTGTCTTCATCGTCATCATCTCATCATCTTAACACTGTTATAATGAAGTCTGGACAAAGTTCCCGAGAGTCGCTTTTGCTGCCAGTGAAGCCTCATTCAGCCTCTTGCAATATAGAGCCAATTCCACGGCCCCCTCCTTCTCCTTCTCCCCCCTGAGTGCTTAGCCAGCTACCTGAATGCAAAGCGGCCTTAATCCGAGCGGACATGTTTATTAATCTGGGGATAGTTTGGGGCGCCGCCGAATATTGCGGCCGTCACACTAGGCCGCGTGGGGCTGGGGGGGGGGGGGGATGGAAGAGGCTGCGGAAGCTGCAGGACTACACTGGAGAGGGCCCTTGGAAGCGGGATCTTAGCCCTACCCTACAACCAAACCACTACCGAGTTAAGCAGACTGGAGGCCTATGTTCTCCTGTTTGTGCTTGCTGGGACCTTCAGGCGCCGTTTTAAGCAGCGTTTTCACAAAGTCACGGAAAGTAACCTGTTTTAAACATTTTGTTGCATTTAAAAGCCTCGATAACACTTAAAAATACTATACTCGATTATTTTTGTTTATAAACTAGGGACACTCATGTGTGACTCAAGAGGTTTTGTTTATATTTCACATAGGAGAGCTACATTGTTTGGAGTTTACTCTGCCACATGACGCTATGTTAGTCTTTTTTACAAGATGTATGAAGGTTGGCGACACTTTTGCTCTAATCAACAAACTCTGACACTCGGCCTCTCCTCCACGCTTCTCACACGCACCAACGCGGGCCCGTCACATATAATACCTATTGGGCTTCAAAATAGAAATATAAAAATCATTAATTTGGGTCCATCAGCATCAATATTTTACCTTTTATCATTTCAAGTAATGTCTTTGTAAGTGTTTTGGCGATCGGCGGGTCTCCCCGCCTTTCCCATGGGAGAGCAGGGGGAACCAATTATCAATCACCGGCGCGCGCCCGGACGCTTTAAATGGAACGGACCACTTCCTGTTTACTATGCACCTTCGGCTGGCAGGAGGCCACGGCAGTGCACGTAAACTGCAACAATCCACCATCAAAGACTACAACCTTCTAAAACGGCTGTGCGGGATCGGGTGCTCACGCAAAGTGCCTGAAGTGACAGCCGGTGAGCATTGAAGCCAGTTTGTTTGTAAACGGAACTTTACCTGCAAGCTACCTGTTGGCTATGTTAAGCTGCGTTCAAAGACTCTAGTAAATGCAGCCGCTTAACGTTTAATGCACATGGTGATCGTTTACTTGTGTGAGGTTTTTATTTACTTATCTGACAATAATTAGGGATTTTCTGACTGAAAGTAAATTATTTCAAATTGTGTGTTAAGTAATATGGTTAACATGATTTGTGTAGTAGTCCTAAAAGCAACTGGTTGTTGCAGGAATTCATGGGTTTAAGGTAAATAAAAATGCATCTAAAATCTAGTTGGTAAAAAATATTGTCAACTTTAAAACTCATTATAAAAGCATTATTGTAGAATGCTTAAAACCTAGTCTGTGAGAGGGCTCATTACTCTAGTGGTTAAAACTGTATTGTAAATTCAGAGGTATATTTTCTAATACCTACCTGGTAACAGGAGTAGTTGCTATTCTTGCTATTGTTGATGTTTGGGAGTGTTTGTGTACTTTATGATTATCTAAACTATGAATTTTGTACTCAAATTATGTACTTAATTGATAATTAAATAGTAGAGGTGTAACGATTATATGAGACAACAGGCCCGGTTAGAACCATGAGGCCGTCCTTCTGTGGACCCAACCCCTGCAGGAGGAGCCATAGGGGCTGGTGCAGCTCCAACAGCTGCCCCCACGACCCGGCACCGGACAAGTGGAGGAAAATGGATGGATGGAGGTGAAACGATTTGTCACCGATCATGATTGACCGATCATGACCTGATTTGTGTGATCGGTAGGGATGGGAATTGATAAGATTTTATTGATGTCATTGCCATCAATAATTTTACCTATCGATTCGACTCTTTATCGATTTTCTTATTGATGCCTGACTTGACTGTGTTGAGGAAAAGCAAGGAATGAATGTGCTTTCGATAAACTCTATCAAAAAAGACATATTTCCTAGAGAAATCTTCTTCTTTTTTTTTTTTTTTTTATAAAGCAAGTTTTCAAATATATTGTGGCTCCTGCTGGCACTTAGCCTGCCTGGCATCCTCTATAATATAATGGTAACATTTGTACATACTATTCAACAAGTGTCTGTAACTTGTAACAGACTGATGCGGTTTTGTAACCCCTAAACAACAAGACTTGGTCTCAGCAGATTTTCATTTATTTCTGCTTCATCCGGCGCCACATTCTCCTTCCCCCTGTCCATTGCTACTTCTGTTGCAGCCCGTTAGCCAGAGCTGCGAGCGCTCATATAGCGCAATCATAGCGGGACGGACAGAGGTAGACCCGCTCACAGTGCGCTCTGGGCGGGGACAGCCTCGGACCCGGGCTCAGAGCACAGCAGCACGGGGAGACAGCGGGCGCAGCAGCGAGGCACTGAACCCCGTGTGTGTCATGTCAATAGCGACGTATCGAAAGTTTGGAAAGAAACTCCAAAGTCGACCAATACAGCAAAAACTTAGAATTGACACGTTTATTGCAATGGACTGTTTTAATTTGATTCCCATCCCTAGTGATCGGTGATCTGTGAAATGCGTCAATCAAACGTGGGTTTCACAGACTTTCTTTCAAAAGATATTCCAATGAAAAGCGCCGCTCTAAACCGAGTTTTAAATGTAATTTGTAGCTACACAACAACACTGCTCTATGTGCTGACTGTATCCCTCCGTGCCTGGGGCATTTACTTGTTTCGAGACAGCAGCAGTGTGTAGGGTAACTAAACAACCATAGAGCCAGGGCTAACCCGCTACGCTTTAAAAGGGACTAGATGCAAGTTGGCATTTTTATGCTCACTACTGCCACCTCAGGTCTTACGTGTAACTGCAGTTTCTATATTAAGCTCATGCATGACGGCAATTCTGCCCCGAATTAACACCTTTTTGACTGACCGTGCAGGATTTTAGAGGCAGTTGTGGTGAACAGGTCTGGGCTCATTCTACACATTAGGAGATGGATGGAACATGTAGGGGGAGGAAAAAACATAATTTCAACATTTTTATACTCCACGGATTTTAGAATCCACGTATGAGACTTCTAACAGGAGACGAAGGAGACGTTCATGGCATCTATGCGCTCCAATAGGTAAATGGTAAAATGGTAAACTTATATAGCGCTTTTCCACCTACATTAGGCACTCAAAGCGTTTTACAGCAAGGATCCACTCATCTATTCATACACCAATGTACGCAGACACTGGAGGCAAGGTGGGTGAAGTGTCTTGCCCAAGGACACAACGACAGCGTGCACCTTCAGGAAGCGGGTAATACAGACACGTTTCGTAACACAAGACTGTGCTATATGAAATGTGTGCGAAACTACAATGAGAGGCAAGGGTCTGTGATCCCTGTCCTGTTCTATTTCGATGAGAAAATGTGCTCTTTAGTGCTGAAATGTCACTAAATGGCTGCTAGTCAAAAGAGAAAGTGAAACGTGTCTGTGTTTGGTACCTCATGTCACCGTCTCCTTGTGCAAGTTTAGTTTTCTTCTCTTTCTTCTAAGTTACAGCAAAGCCAAACTGCTGCTCCTAATTCCACTGTGTCTTGGTTGTGCTCCACCTGGCCTCTCCGTATCCCAGAACTCGCATCTGAAGCAACTACGAGTCGCAAACTCACACAGGGATTTGGCCAACTTTATAGTGCGTGATAACACGCACTATAAAAAATACTATGCTATAATAAACTATACAAAAGACTAACGTTATTGCACATTGATTCATTTTCCTTTTCTAAAGTCTCCACAGTGATGTTTATGTTGCTGTGTAGCTGAGCGTAGCATTAGCAGCGGTCTCAGTCAAAATCACTCTACAGCTGCATTAACGTTTACAGCGGTGTCTGAACAGAACACCAGAATTACACATGACCAAGAGCTTGAAAACGTGTTGCATTGATTCCAAAGCGAGTTTCAACTTTTGGATTGAGTCAGAAGTTGGCACTCACGCTGCCTTTGTTCTCAGTGTGCATCTCGGTGAAGCGCAGGTATCCGACCGGGGCGAAGGCGTCTGCTGAGTGGATGACTGTCTCCCAAGCATCTCTGAGCAGACAAAGGTTATCAAAGTGCTGAGCTATCACAAAGAATAAAGCACGTTTCAAACTCAGAAGGGTAAGTGTGGGTGTGTCTGGGCTCACATCACGATCTTCTTTTTAAACAGAGGGCAGTCCAGGGTGAAGGTTTCATACTCCCCTCCTTCACCGCAAATATGAACGCCGTATTTCTTCGACAGCTGGATAAAATAAGAAACAAACATGATTTACAGGAAAATTCCCAGGAAAAAGCTTCTATCAGTCATCTACAACTTTTGCTGTAGATCACTGATATAAATAGGATTACATTTGTATTTCAGGTTTTCAGTCATTTTAAAAAATAGGGCATTTTCTGCATAAAAATGGCCAAAATTACCTATACTTTCAGCAATGAAATCTAAATGATGGATAGATATTTTTCATTTATTTTTTTCAGAGAGGATTTTTGAATAAACTATGCTATGAATGAAAGTGAAAAAAATCCGTAAAAATTAAAATTCTAATTTTTTTGGCAGTTCAGCGCTCAATAATTCAGACAAGAATTACATGAAAAAAACTTCCAAATATTGTTAAGTCCAAGACTGGAAAGTTTGGAGTCTGTAGAAGCTACTAAAGTGGAGATTTCGACCTCTCGATGTGAGAGCGGCACTTTTGGGTCAGTGTGAATCCAACCGCAGCACTTTGGGCCAGTCTAAACAGAAGGGCTGCACGATTTTGACAAAAAACCTAATTGTGATTTTTCATTTCATTTCATTTTATTTATTCTTTTTTTCCATGGTAATGCAACACAACATGTGTACAATAATCCAAAAAACACAACAATAATACATTTTAATATTACATTTTAATATTTTTCAGACAAATATTGCGATTCGATTTGTGATCTTTATATTTGATTCATGTAAATGCATAAACTGCTAAAATGATGAGTGAAGGAAGTCATGTTGCTTTTAGACTTTAGTCAAACAACATATTCATATTTCTTTATTGTGTGGTTTTATGTGGACAGCGCCCTCTTCTGGAGGAGTTGGGCTTCCACCTTTCTCCGACATTTAGAGTACCTCTGGGGGACAGCCACGTGAGGAAAATAAGTCTGGGATGGAATCACAAAGCGTCTATTGAAACTTCTAATTCTAACTTTAGAATGTGCTTAATGAAAACTCAGTCTGAGTTTTATCCGACAGTTCTGATCAGTGAACATCTAGCACTCAGATGAAAAACTCAGGGCGGTCTCGGGTCGATCCACAAGGCACTCCAACATGTGTGAAAACCACCTCAGTCGCCTTTCACTCTACATGGATGCAAAATATATTTGTGAATGGATACTGGAACCGTGTGCTGCGATGTTTTAGTTATTTTAGGGAACTCTGCGAGTTGCTGGTGGACAAAACCTTTTTGTGCTTTTAAAATGTTACGGGAGAAAAGTAGCTAAAAATCTTAACATTGACACACATAATTTGACTATTGTTCTCCACCTAACTCCAACCAGGTGCAGTTACTGTAAGAGAATTAGCGATAGACCTGGCCATTAACAAACTCCTTTACAATAACTGAGATTAACCAACTATTTGATTAATTGCACAGCCCTACGCAACAGTTTTGTTTTTTTGTATGTCTTGCCATGAACCAAAGCAGGAATGCAGTAGAAGGAAATAGGTTACTGCATGACCTGTTTGAGATAGGGCTGCATTTCGGCCAGAGATTTCCCCAAATGCTTCTCTGGATCCAGGCCTGGAACACAAGAAAGAACACACCGTTACCACACGACCGCATAAACAAAACAACATAAAGCTGTATACATCACGGCGGCACGTCCAAATCAAGGGGTCTGATCAGGTTCCACTGACTTTGATTGAAAATGACGGGCAGAGAATACAACAGGCACGTGCGTCGATCCTGCAGACGGCCCTGTTTGTTTAGTTTGGAAGGGAGTGCTCACATGGCTCTGCTGTAAGGGCAAGTTAAAGCAAGTCCAATTCACAAATAACATGAAAAACAACTTGTATTTTGTGTTTGTCTCTGGCTTGGACCTGGAGATTTTTTGTAAGATGGTCATCATGTTTTTCAAGTAGTTATTTTTTTTTATTTACGTTTTTTATCTGTTTTCTAGCCTGGTTGTGGGTAGGATTTAGGTAAGTAAACTCAACACTATATGAACTGAAAAGCTTAGAATATCAGGCTCCCTGGACATCTGAAAACAATAATGTTATATTATCCATCTTTCCATCCGTTTCCATCCGGGGCCGGGTCGCGGGGGCAGCAGTCTCAGCAGAGAAGCTCAGACTTCACGATCCACGCACACCTCCTCCAGCTGTTCTGGGGGGACCCCGAGGCGACGCCAGGCCAGCTCGGAGACATAGTCCCTCCAGCGTGTCCTGGGTCTTCCATGAGGCCTCCTCCCAGTGGGACATGCTTGGAGCACCTCCCGAGGCGACTAGGAGGCATCCAAAACAGATAGGCGAATGGCATTTTTCCGTCATTCGTGACATGACTCAACGCATCTCAATGGGATTCTTAACAGAACGCATCAGCTCGTGACGTTCGTGGAGAAAGTTTTTGGCTGTCAAAAAATTCCACGAATGTCACGATTCACCCTCTGACAGAGTGCGTTCTTTCGTGAGGAGTAGTGGCGCTTCGTAATTCAGCGTGAGAGCATTCGTAGAGCAGAATCACTGTTATCACGCTCAAAATTGATAGAAACACACGCTACGCCGAAAAGTTAATGTTCGTACCTGCACTATGTCAAAGAAAAGTCACACAAAGTCGGCCAGTCCGCAGGGCAGGGACAGCACCTGCCGCTGCCGCTCCTGAGGTGCTGAAGTTGTACCGCCCACTTTTCTTCCTCCTGCGGTCGTTCCTCCTGATGTTTGGCAGCCAATCCCTGCCACCCCTATTGCCACGCCGCTGGAGAACCCGATTTTCCATGCGTTTGTGGGAAAAAGAAAAGGGAAAGGCGCACTTCTTACTGTCCCTGAATGCATCTCCCACACTGCCTTACGCACTGACCCAAACAACAGCACGTGGTTACAGTGGTTATAACATGGATAAGTGTTAAGACTTATTTACAACTTTAGACATGTCAAACCAGCGGCGATGAGCGCAAAATAAGTTTGGCCAAATGGAGCTATGATTGACCTGACGAGTGAGAATCATGGATAAAGAGGCTAAGAGTTCTACGACAGATCCCCAGATGATGGAGTGCACAGTGAGTGTTTTTATGCTTATTCTGTGGAGTAAAGTCTAGCTGAATGTGCCGCTGTCGCACAGACTCATTTGACATAAAGCACGTGTGTTTATTACTATCGTTTGTCTTGATAGATTCAGTGTTTGCCCGTGTCACACAGTGACAGGAGCATATACATTAGTTTAGGGTTGAACTGTTGTCCCATAGACAGTGAAAACTTTTGCTATTCTACAGTATATGGACAGGCCCGATGCTCAGCTGGTCTTTGCTTTTTGTGTGACCCAATTTGGCAAGAGCCCAATGAGTCAGGTGAGAGCAAGACGCCTCCAACCCGGTTTGTGCGGCAGGCGGTTTTGTCCACATTCGCCCAATTCTTGACAGATTTCTGACAGAACTCGACAATTCCCAATGACCCGCAACAGACCGCAACAGCGCGCAGCAGTGTTTGTGACCGTGCGTAATAATTCGTGCCATTAATCGTGACGCGTACTAACAGTTTGGTGCGTGAAACCTCTACCCCGAATCTTCAAATTCCACTCACAGTCGTGATCCTCGGCCACGAATGTGGATTGGTGACTTGTTGTTGCTATGTGTAAACCCAGCATTAATCCAAACATGGTCATTTCCTTCCTGGGAGTCAGCTATGGCTGTAGTAGCGGCTAAAGACGGGAAATGTATACAGAATCAGTTTTCTCAAAATGAGGTTCTCTTTACATCATCTCATTAATAACCTTTATTGAGCTATCCATCATTTAGATCAGACCTCAAACCTTTTTCTCTGAGGGCCACATTATCATTCCTGACTGTGATGGGGGCCGGGCCGGGCTGGCTATAACATAGAATTGTATGACCCAGACCAAAATGCAGCAGGCCTCATTGTGAAGTAGAGATTACTAGCCTGGCACAGTCATCCCCACTACTATATCCACAAGATCAAACATTGATTCCAGGCACATTTGTTTAGCTGTAGTGGCTTGCAAAAATAGCAATCAAGTCTTCACACTTTGTTTTAATTTGAAATACCACAGTATACCACAGGTATTACATTTATTTTTATTTTCAAATAAAACAATTGCGTAATGTGACCAAAGTAATAACTGCTTACACTTGTTTTGTGCTTTACGAGCCTGTGTCACAAGTTTCTCAAACTACACTGTAGTCATTATTCATTAAGTAAAAAGCATTCAGACAAAGAGCCGGGAGGCAAACTCATGTGCTGACGCAGAAGTCGACAAAATGACCAGCAGATAGAGATAGAGACACGTCAGCCATAACAAAACTCGACAATATTTCTCCTGAACTAAAAACATACAGGCCACACATCTCAATCATTTCTGAAAACTTCCTGCCACTCAACTTCTCCTTTACATTTCTCCGTGTCTCCCTCTGCCTACGGATTGATATTAATTGATTGACATACACATTTACGCGCTGGAAATGACCTATGAGAGACGAGGCTCGGTTGTGACAGGGATGCCATCGCGATCCGGGCCAATTCTCCCGAATGGCCCTTAATGACCGGGAATCGGGGAATTGCCACTTCTATCATGTGTTTAATTACAACCAACTTAATCGGAACGTGCAAAGACGTTTTCTCCTCTCCTGGAAGGTTAGTGCGTCGCCTCGCGGGCCTCGTGGGGAGTTAGGACCGGACTGAGTGGAAAAACTATTCCTCTGGGGTGGGAGTCCATCTGGGGTTCAACGTAAAGGCTTTGGCAGTCTGGGCAAAGGCATGTGGAGATGGACGTATGGCTCTTTCGTAGGAACCCTCTCTTTGGCATTTGTTCATTTCAAAGAGCCGTTTCATACTTGTTTAATTCTTGTGGATTATTCTTTGCCATAATCACCACCCCTAATTTCCAGGCTAATTCTTCTATTGTTTTTAATAAAAACAATACCTACAAAATGACCAAAAAAGGGGGCAGTTCACTTCTCCTAAGACTTGACTGTAACTTCACTGGGAGCGGGACGTCTCCAGCTCGTCTCCATGGAGATGTCGACTAAAGGCAGCCAATTATTTAAATAGGTTAGGTCCTCATCCAAATCCACTCTTTGATTATCGACTGCAAAATAGCATTTTCTGTCTAGTTGGTCATTAGGAGCATGTATTGCAGGTACCAGTATAATAACAAATATTGCAGTGAACCTTTAAAGCAGTATTAAGTAACTTGTTTACCGTAATAAATCCTTTCCGTAGTCCGTTTGGGGATATATATAAGTGTTAATGGGATGATTGGGGGGGGCCTTTCATCTCCCCCGGTGTCTCTGGCCAGAAAGCCACAATTGAAACTTGCCTGCCACCGGGTTGGAGCACCAATACACACTAGTGGAATCACAAAAGAGGAAGCTAACAGGCTAACGGGCAAAGCTAACTGTGGGCTAGCACCACTTAAACAGTATTTACAACCAAGTTTGAGTGAAAAAAATGATCTCCATTGGATGTACAATATCACTCTTTGTCTTTTCTATCAGTGTAGTATTTACTCTCACAGACAATGAGTAAAAAAACGCAACATGCTACGACACCTGTAGTGGCGCTTAGGGGCATGAGTTAGTGAGTTACTGCTTTAAGAATACCATGCATTTCCAAACATTTGTAGAGGTCTAAACTACAGGGTCACCAGCACAATAATAATAATGGCATAAACTTGTATTGCGCTTTTCAAGTATGTTACCAAGTGTTAGCAAGTTTCTCGAAGTGCTACACTGTAGTCATTATTAACTCCATACTCAAAGGTGGTAAGCTACTATTGAAGCCACTGCTGTCCATTGGGGTAGACTGACGGAAGCGAGGCCCCTCCGACCACCACCAACCACTCACTCACATGTCAATTCATTCTGACCTATTGTACATGTTTTTAGTCGTAAGGGAAACCGGAGTACCCCGAGGAAACATGCAAACTCCACACAGAAAGGTTGGGGATTTAACCCAGGACCTTCTAGCTGTGAAGCACAAGCTCTAACCACTGTGCCACCGTGCCACTGCAACTTTTATGATTTGCTAATTGCGATCATTCAAATTGCGACTTTGTATTAACTGCTATACTTTAACGCTGTTTATTGCATTTGTTCAGATAAATCTGTGCAAAATTGCATTCAAAAAGTAAAAGATGTAGTTTATTACTTAAATTAGATTTGTTTAAACCTTACATGTTACAAAGACGTTCAAAATATTCCATTTGGTCATTCGTGGGTGGAGTAGCCCCAATGTTTACTCAAGTAGGAGTGGGAGGACTCAAGTAGTATAATGTAGTAAATAATTCATGTAAAAGTAAAAAAAGAAAAACAGTATTTGGGGAAAATGCAACATGAATACCTCAATTCGTCGTTTGAGCATAAAAGCCAGAATACACCAAAAACTTAAATATACAATAATGTAGTATGAGATGATTCTGAACTTCTGAATAAAATCACTGAAGTTTAAAAAAGGACTGAGTGGAGAAACTATTCCCCTGGGGTGGGAGTCCATCCTGGGTTCAAACGTAAAGGCTTTGGCGGCCTGGGCAAAGCCATGAAGTAAATTAGTCGTCCTTTTTTTTTCTTCTCCACTTCCCAGGAGATCTTAATTAGTGTGAGGATTTCTAATCTCGACATCCGTCTCATCTTAACCCGGCCACAAAGGTAATAGGAGAAAAGGGCATTAAAATTCAATTCAATTATATATATCCTCTTTAATTAGTCATGCCTTAACAAATTGCAATAATTGGCTCTAAATTGCTAAGGGGATGCTGTGAGTTTAATGCAGCCGTTTGAATAATAAATGAAACATGATATGATACTCTAATGGCAAGAGGAAATGTCTGTCAGTGGGAGTGAGGGATGAAATATTGGCTGCACTTTTGTGTAGATTTCGGGAAAGCTGTATAACATATTGATTTACAGTACTGTAACAAGGAAAAACAAACCTGGGCTGTATATACGTAAGAGTAAAAACAAGCCGATAGCTAGATTTACGCTACTCATTGGTCAATTTTTTGTTTCCAAGTTTAAAAGTTTGTTTGACATGTTAGCTAATTTCAAAACTACACTAAAGATGTCCAAAATCCCCTCTGAACAAATCTTTAAAACTAGTTATTAGTGACATCCATCCATTTTCTTCCACTTGTCTGTTGCCGGGTCATGGGGGCAGCTGTTGGAGCTGCCCAAGTCACATTGCACCAGACCCTATGGCTCCTCCTGCAGGTGGTGGGTCCACAGAAGGACGGCCTCATGGTTCTAACCGGGCCTGTTAGTCTCTCATAAGGGGCTTCTGTTATTAGTGACAAAACCTGTAAATTTCACCATGTTTTTAGGGGTTCAAAACTAGGAATTATACTGATAGTCTAACTGCTAAGGGCTGTCCGCACCCTGTTTGACCGCAGCAGGAGCTTGGTTTGTATTGAAGACAATAAGTCAGACCTGTTCCCAGTGCATGTTGGTATCCACCAGGGCTGCCCTTTGTCACCCGTTCTGATTGTTACCTTTACCAGGGGTCGGAGAGTGTACGTTTTGGGAAGCTCAGCATCTTATCTCTGCCGTTTGCAGATGATGTTGTTCTGTGGGCTTCATCAAATCAGGACCTTCAGCACGCTTTGGGGCGGTTTGCAGCAGAGTGTGAAGCGGCCAGGATGAGGATCAGCACCTCCAAATCCGAGGCCATGGTTGTCCACGGGAAAAAGGTGGCTTTGCCTCTCAAGGTCGGTGGAAAGTCCTTGTTCACAGTGAGAGACGGTTGGAGCATGAGTATTCAGAGACATATCGGTACAGCATCGGACTGTTGAGGTGAAGAGACATCTGAGTCAGGGGGCAAAGTTCTTGATTTACCAGTCAATCTACAGTACATTCCTACCCTCACTTGTGGTCATAAGATCTGGGGCTTGCCCAAGATTATGGAGACAAGTGGTAGCAATGGATTTCCTTCGCAGGGTGTCTTAGAGATGGGGTGAAGAGCTCAGTCACCCGGGAGATCCGCCTTCTTCACTTCGAAAGGAGCCAGTTGAGGGCTCGGGCATCTGTCTCGCTTGCCTCCTGGTCACCTCCCTCGGGAGATGTTCCAGGCGAGTCCCATTAAGAGAAGGCCTCGGGAAAGAACAATGACTCGCTTGAAGGATTGTCTCTACTTGAGCTGGCCTGGTATCATCTCGGGATCCCCCTTGAACAGCTGGATGAAGTGTGCATGAATAGGAAAGTCAGGGCATCTCGGCTCAGAGTCTTTAGCTCATTTTTATCTTTTATCTTAACTCTGTGTTATATGTTTAAAGTCGCACGCTTGCACCGAGAAAAATTCCTAGTTTGTGAACCTGTTCTCAAACCATGGCAATAAAACCTATTCTGATTCTGACTGCTGCCTCCGCAACCCGGCCTTGGATAAAGTGGAAGAAAATGGATGGTGCCAAACCCAGTCCAGTCGACAATCTAAGCTTCACTATGATGAATACTTCCTGGATGAATGAGAGCCTTCACAAACAAGTCAAAATGTTAATCAAATTTCCATCTCAAGATGTGGAAAACGCATCTAAAGCTCTAAAATGGCGAAGTGTACATGAATATAGAGGATTACTGACACATAATACAAATGTCACTCCAGGCTTCTGATAATGGAAGATTACACAATGCACATCTTAAAAAGGTTTAGCATATATGTACTGAAGGACTTTTAATGGCAATTGAAACAACCTCATACCAGCCCAGCCCTGAGAAGGCTTCAGCAACTAACTCCAACTAATTTGCATGATCTTTACATCTTCGTCTCGTCTGAACCTGACCTAAAAGCAATTACCTGACCTCATTACAGAGCATTAAAGCTAATATGAGCTCGGTAGAGTGTGCCATTAGGCTGCCGCGCCGCAGTCCGGAGATTCCCAGAGAGGCATGAGAGGAACAACGCTGGTTTTAAAGGGCTTTCTGGCTTGAATTGTCTCATAAAAGTCCAATTAAAACAGGTGAACTTTAGAGTCAGGGAGTCCTGTAACGAACCTAGCATTTAAGAAACTAAAATGTGTGAGGAATTGTGTATAAAAATAAGGTTTAGAGAGCATCCTGGGAATTGGGTTGGAGAGTTTGGAAAATAGATCTTTTAAAATGTCTAACTTCTGGGTTATTGCGAAGGGAAAAGCACTAAATGCAGGTGTATACGCTCACACAAGAGAGATTTTGATGTAACGAAGAGTAATATTGGGAATAAAGCACCTTAAAACTAGTCATTTATTTATTCATTAAACTTAGCGAGATATACTATTATTGTATATAGATTAGAGTAGTTGTTGCCATTATTTTGTCTTTTTTTTTTTTTTAAACATTCTAGATCATTCCTGAGCAAGTTTTCAGTTCTGGACTAATTCTGTTGGAGTGAAGGAATTTGAAAAAGCCCCGAACCATTAGCAAGACATGCTTTGTAGATAAGGCAATTTGTGAACACGTTTGGACTTTAAATTAACAAAGTATCGCCACTTCATGACATTATCAGGTGAGGGAGATACGTTTATAGCCCCAGAGAAATCAGAATGTAGGAAACAAAACACAATTTTTGAGAAGGGACTAGGATTATAAAGCTAGAAGTTTACCCTAAAAAAACCAAAAAGAAAACATTTCTTTTCCAGGGTGAAACAAAGGGTCAGATTCATTTGCTCTGGTCCAATACGGCCAACATGAAGATATTATTAAACGTGATTTGGGCATTCTTTTATTTGTTTTTCTTTGCACAAAAAAAAGCCATTCTTTAAAAATGAGGGCGGGCGGTGGTGCAGTGGTTAGTGATCTCCCCGTCCTCTGCATGCTCTGGTTTCCCTTCCATCTAAAAACATGCACAATAGGTCAATCCTCCAGTGACTTGCCTGACTGATCATCTGGAGCTGGGACCCCGGGCGCTGCACTGCGGTCGCCCACAGCTCCTTATGGGTGATATTTGGTCGGGACAGTGCGTGTTAAAGAACATACACAGGACACATGCATGTAAATACACTGTGCCGGATAGTAGCCTTTGGCTAATTTGCATCCATTGTGCCTCGGTCAAACTCTCAAACACACTCTCATTCATTCTGGCCTATTGTACATGTTTTATTAGTGGTAGGGGAAACCGGAGTACTTGGAGGAAACCTACGCAGAACATGCAAACTCCACACAGAAAGGCCCCTTCTGGGATTGAACTTCCTGGGACGACAAGTGCATAATCCAAAACCTTTTAGCATTCCATCCATCCATCCATCCATCCATTTTCTCCCACTTGTCCGTTGCCGGGTCGTGGGGGCAGCTGTTGGAGCTGCCCAAATCACATAGCACCAGTCCCCTATGGCTCCTCCTGCAGGTGGTGGGTCCACGGAAGGACGGCCTCATGGTTCCAAACGGTTCCAAACAGGCCTGTTGGTCTCTCATAGGGGGCCCATTCACACTCTCATTCATACACCAGTGTACGCAGACACTGGAGGCAAGGAGGGTGAAGTGTCTTGCCCAAGGACACAACGACAATGTGCACCTTCAGGAGGCGGGATTCGAACCCCCGACCTTCCGATCATGAGACGAACCGCTCTACCATCTGCGCCACCGTCGCCTTTTAGCATTCCAATATTGTAAATCTAGTCTCAAAAGATCCAGTGTTGCGTTCATTTTAATGCATATTGAGAACTACTTGGCCACACCGCCTTTGCTCTGCCCAATCCCGTCAGACCTCGGAAGCTAAGCAGGGAAGGGCCTGGTCGGTACTTGGATGGGAGACTGTTTGGTAACACCAGGTGAATGTGAGTGAGTGCGTGAGTGGTGGTCGGAGGGGCCGATGGCGCAGACTGGTTTCCTCGCTTCCGTCAGTCTACCCCAGGGCAGCTGTGGCTACAATAGCAGCTTACCACCGCAACGTATGGAGTGAATGAATAATGCAATGTAAAGCGTCTTTTAGTGTCCAGAAAAGCAATATAAAAAAATAATGCGTTATTATTATTATTACTTAATGCTTATATATATATAAATAAATAAATGTGAAGTCTCTATCCCTCTGTACTACATTTTAACAATTCATAAGGCAAGGCCGTAGAGCTGAACGATTAATTGCATTTGCAATTTTTTCGCGATATTACACAATGTGATTTCGTAATCGCAGGGCACGCAATTGTGGAAGTGAATGGAGCAGTGAGATATGGCAGCAAAGTCTGTTCCGCCGCGTGCTTTTGTTTACATCTCAGTCTAGTTAAGGTGCGCGGTAGATTGTGGATGTACAGTGAAAATATCAGCGTTTATCATGCAGCCCCCGCGAAGGACTATTGCTTTCTTCCCCGTTAGCATTGCGTTAGCCACATCACGCCTATCTCTCGTTGCTACTACACGCTCTGATGATCACAGAAACTCCCTCACCTCCGGATTCTACGCCTCTGCCTCCACAGACATATATAGGTGAGCCTGTGCTGCTTGTAAAGAGTAAAGAGTCGTTTCTGGCTCAGTTTAGGAGGCTTATGTTTGGGAATGTTGTGGATAAAGAACTTCTCTCAAAAGCATAATGACGGTTCATGCCCATAAAGTATCCGCGGAGGCGATGTGCCATGTGCCTTTATTTACCTTTGCATCGACCGCATATGCGCTCCGTAGGTAGTACAGACGCAAGATATAAACACTAAACTGCTGTATCCGAGGCAGGAGTCCGTGTCCTGTCTTATTTTGCTGAGGAAATGTGCTGTTTAAGCTGAAATGTCACTAAATGGCTGCGAGTCAAAGAGAAATAAAACGTGTCTGTGTTTGGCACCTCATGTTGACGTCTCCTTGTGTCATTGTTAGGGATGGGTACCGTTAAACGGTGCCTACTTGGAACCGACCGAAAAGCTCCGGTCGGGGGTGGTATCGAAAAACTAAAATTCTTTCGGTGCCAACTTTCGGTTCTTTTTCTCTCCAGAAGTCAATATATGACCCGCAGCGAGTCTAAAAAAAACATGAACGTGTGCGCAGATAATGAGCCGCTTCAGCGCAAATGGAGCGAAGCAAAACTATAACTTAAAACTATAACTTAAAGAGAAGCAAAGCTATAACGTACTAAACATTTGTAATAGAGACGGCTCAGCCGCGGTCTGCGCCAGGACTAAACCAGGTCCAGGACTTACACCGGTTGTAAAACCCAGAGTCAAACTAAACCAGTTATTATAAACCAGGACTGAATAAGAAATTTGAGTTTTTAGGCAAATTGAAAAACAAAACAGAGCAGTGACAACAAGAAAGACGTCTTTACCTTTAGCGACAGACCCGGAGGCTGAGTTTACGGGCTGTTGTTTACAACTTTACAAGCAGCTGCAGCGAGAGGAATATCAAAGATTGTTTGTGGAAAAGTGAGCGCTCACTCTGTATTAGACATTTTTTGTACAGTTGTTGTACATTATTAGTGGCAGAGTGAGCGCTCACACCATGTAAGGATCTTTGGCGGGAAAGTGCTTCGTCAAAGCGCAGTGTGTTTAGAAAAGTTTATCCGAAAGAAACCCGTGTCCTGATGTGGATCTGTCTCTGCAGCTCAGGAGGTAATAACGTCCTTTATTTCTTTTTATCACTGCTTAAGTGGAAATTGTGCTCAAAACATGAAGTTACAGGTGACGCTGCTGCGACCTGTGGAGCTTCTGTTTTGCGGTTTTAGGACTTTTTCCTTTTATACACGTTATTTTAATTGAATTAAAATGACATAGGTACCGAAAAAAGTACCGTTAAGGAACCGGCACCGAAAAGCAGGTACCGTTAAAGTAGTGGTATCGAAAAAAAACGAACGGTACCCATCCCTAGTCATTGTTCTTCTCTTTCTTCAAATTGTCCAAAGTTACATCCCAAAACCAAAATGCTGCTCCTAATTCCACTGTGTTTCGGTTTGTGCTCCATCTGGCCTCTCCGTGTCCATCAATAACGCAACTACGAGTCGCAGCTCAGACAGGGATTTGATTGGCTAAAATCTAGTTAAAGCAGACGTTTGTTCTTAATTTTCCTGCACTTCAGTATGGGTGATACCATGTTACTAACTGGATCAGTGAGTTTTTTTTTTGTTTTTTTTATATCTATATCATTTTTAGGCTGTACTGTTAAGTTCAGACAGTTTTTAGTTTAGTTTATTTGTTTATTTGAGCAGCAACCCTCTGCTCAAAAGGAGTGGGTCGAAGCAAAAGCTTATAAGCGCCCACCCCCAAAATCAATACAATTAAAATCATCATTTCACAAGAACATAGTGGAACAACAAAGGAATAAAATACCAACAAGGAAACAACAGCAAAACAAAATAGACCCCACACACCCGCAGCATCCGACCATACCCCACAACGGAGCAATACTGATTACGTAACCACTAATTACAAAACAACTCTGATAAAGCTACATACTTACAAACTATTTACAAGGAAACTATAACTTACAAAACACTGTTTGAAGTGTTCGTACATCAACAGAAAGACGCACAATGACAACAACGGTCTAGTTTCAAGTACGAAGTCTAGTACAAAGCAAGTAACAAAAGGCAATCATTACATTTCTTTCAGACGGTTACCAGGCCTAACATTGTTAGTATTACTAGTTTTCACTAGTTTTATGTTAAAAAGACAGATTAATATACATATTATACTCCGTGAATAGTATTATGTACATTTATTATGTAAGCCCTACACAGTGTAGTGCGTTAAGCCAGGTGTAGAGCGGGCCAGTTGTAGAGGGTAGTAGCTCCTCAACAAACCCCTACGCAGCTGCCCTAACTAGCTGATTTTGTAGATAATGTTCCTATGCTGTGTGGTGCGTTAAAAGACGAGGATTACAAGCGCGTTTTTAAGAATAGGTCAAGCAACAATTTTGTTTGCTTTATTGTTGCAATTTTTACTTCAAATTAATCTAATATTGTTTATTATGAAACAGACCGATTTATTGCTTGTGTTAGGTGACCTGGTTGTTTCAGCTCAAATAAATAATACAACTTAAAAATAAATCGTCTTTTATGGAATAAATTACCATTATTGTTCCGTTTTCTGGTTCTAGACGACAAAAAATTTAGTATAGGTATAGAAAAAAGGTATTGGTATTGTAAACTCCACACAGAAAGGCCCCGTCCAGGTGGGAAACGAACCTGGGACCTTCTAGCTGTGAAGCACGAGCGCTAACCACTGCGCTATCGTCACACTTTGTTTTAAGTTAGACTACAAGAAAAAAACAAGGCTAAGTACCTTAAGTGGTTGTAAAAGCCTGAATAAAGCATTATAGGACCTTTAATTAGAGATATACCACTTGCAAACGCACACGTTCCTCGACGTCTATGGTTATTATCTCCAGAGTAGACTTCAACACGAGTCTTTTAATGATCCTGATAGACTTTGGGCCACCACTGCGAAGCTCCCGGTGGAAAATCCGCAGCACTTTTGCCTATTTAATTGAAGCAGCTTGTGATTTTGCGTACCGAGCCTAATGCTAAATTAGAAGAAGGGGGGGTTGGGGGGAGATTGGAGATACTGTCTAGATCCATGCTGGTCGTCGTCAGATCTGGCAGCGCGTTGGTTTGACAGCTCGCCTTTAATCCCGCGGAAAAGCCGGGGGGAAATTGGATTCGCGATGTGTCACATGTTGGCCCTTTAAACGGGGTTGGAATAAGCGCGCGTTGCCAGGTGTGACAAAGACGAGCCCACCGCGGAAACAATAGGGCTCCGCTATCGCCTAATCTGCGGCGGAGAGGGAAGGGGAGGCGGTTCGAACAAAGCCTGGCAAGATTAAGGTTATATGTGAAATTTGTCAGCAGCTTAACGCCAATTCAGACTCTGTGAAGGGAATAATGGGGGGGGGGGGGGGTATTAGGAAAAGGCAGGGATCACATGGGAGATGAGATCAACACTGGCAAACATATCAGAATGAATGAAGTGGAAAAATTAACCTGTGGAGATGAATAATGTGCAGTGAGCTACGCGGAGCTCGGAAGTTCAGCAGGTTGCACAAACAACCAAACAAAATGAGAATTATTATACTATCTGCTGAGAACCTTTTGGGGGTTTTGAAGAGGAAACTGAAAGTATTGGGAGATACTGTAGCTCATACAAGAGTTCAATTCAAACGCACTCTTGCAGGTCCACACAATTATTATGCAGCTATTTTCCCACACACACACACACAATGGGAAGGAAAGGAACATCTGAAAAAACAGTCACAAAAAGGGGATACAGCAATTTTGAAATTCCAACACATATTGGGACTTCACAAGAGAACTATACAAAAGACCACCAAGCTCGTATGAAGTGAGATGAAGGAAAAGACGCAAAGTACAAAGACAAAATCAAGCATAAAGCCATCAGGAAGCCATTATCTGCCAGTGCTGTCAGTTTTAGAAGCTGTAACCGACCTGAAGTGTCCAGAAGTACAAGGTGTTCAGTGCTGAGAGACATCTCCAATAAAAGAAAAGTGTAAACCTGACCACTATTGGCTGAAATGTTTAGACTGGGTCAGGAATGATCTTTTTTAGGTTTTATGGATTAATGAGATCATTCCTGAACATCTAAACATATTTGCTTATGTGTCTTGATCAATAGTGGTCGGGTTTCCACATATCTCACACATCATGCTACGTAATAATACTGCATTCAGAATGATTGTTATTATTCAGCGTGGATCTCCTTTGACCTCACGTCCTCTCATTACAAACATCGCCATCACCGGGGACGCCTTTCAGTTTGAAAATGTGAGGAAAAAATATGGTCAAAAAAACTCACTAGCATGTTGGCGCGCTGTGTTTGTTTGCTGTGGCAGCGTTGGCGGTGTTAGAGATAAGCTCTGAACAAGTTAATACTTTTACTTTATTTTATTTTACTGGTTTGCAAAACAAAATCAAAAATGCCAAAAAAGCCGCCGGTAAAGGCGGCGACTGAGGAGGACTACGTAAGTCTCAGTCGAGTCACGGAACTCATGGAGCAGCAGAGGGACATGTTCAGGGAGATAATTCAACAACAACAGGAAAACTTCAAAGGATTTATTAAACTCATAATGGAATCGACAAACACCCGAATAGATTTACAGACAAAGGACATTCAAGAACTAAAAACAAGCCTGCAGTTCACGCAAGGTGAGGTGGACACTTTGAAAGAACAAAATCTGAAACTCACAGAGCGCACACACACTTTACAGACGGACTTTTACAAAGTATGTGACAATTTGCACATCATCACGGACAAACTGGAGTATCTGGAGGGGCAGAGCCGCAGAAACAACCTGGTCTTTGAGGGAGTGTTGGAGTCGCCTGGGGAGACCTGGGCCGACGCCGAGGAAAAAGTTAAGGAGATACTGAAGGAGAAGCTACAGCTACATCACGCGGTGGAGGTGGAGAGGGCTCACCGCGTAGGGAAACCCGGCGGAGGGAGAGACTGGCCGAGACCCATCATCGCCAGACTACTGAGGTGGAAGGATCGCGAGGAAATCTTGCAGCGCGCCAAACGACTCAAAGGAACAAAAATCTTCATAAACAAGGACTACACCGAATCAATAAAAAGAAAACGTAAAGAACTGATGCCGGAGCTGAGAGCTGCACGAGAAAGGGGGGAGATCGCCTTCTTGAGATATGACAAACTCATTATACGTCCACGCAGCAGTACACCACATCCAGTATAAACACCGGGAAAAACGTATGGACTTTGGTATGTAAAAACACATAATTTCACATGTCCAGTAATACATATAGTTCTATAGGAAGCTCCGACTTGGACTTTTCAATAAGGAGAATTGCTGAAGCAAACACTCAGGATTTTACATTCTCACAATACGACCTACAGAACACTGAGATCGACATTGACCCGGAAAATAACTTTTTTACTAGAGCTACCAATGACTGTCAATACTACACAGAGGATCTGTACAATAGTAAAATTAAGAACATTAAGGCATTCAATGTAATCCACTTCAATAGTCGAAGTCTCTATGCAAACTTTGACCACATCAAAAGCTTCTTAAAACACTTTTCCACACCATTCAGTGTCATTCTAATCACAGAAACCTGGATTAATAATGACAGAGAATTTGAGTTTTCTATTGAGGGTTATGAATTTATAAGTATGAACAGAAGAAACAAGCATGGTGGGGGCGTAGCTATGTTTATAGACTCCAACTATAGTTACAAAGTAATGGAAAATAAGACAATGGTGGTGGATGATACACTTGAATGCCTTACTGTTGAAATTACAAGGCAAAAAAAGAAAAATATTATTGTAAGTTGTATTTATAGAACACCTGGCTCTGATATAGATGTTTTTTCAAACTGGATGGAGGAGCACTTTTCAGGATTAAATCATAAAGTCATGTTTGTGGGGGGAGACCTCAACATCGATCTGTTAAACCCATATAAACATAAAAAGTCGGACGAATTTATAAATACTTTATTCAGTATAGGTCTGTTTCCTCTAATAACCAAACCTAGTAGAATTACAACCCATAGTGCCACCTTGATTGATAACATTTTCTCAAATGAAATAGAAAATGATACAGTCAGCGGGTTAATTATAAATGATATTAGTGATCACCTTCCAGTTTTCGTTTTGTATAAAAATGGATATGTAAAAGATGAGGAGGAAAACAAGTATTGGTTTAGAAGGGTAAAAACAGAGAAAACTATTGATGCATTTAAAAAGGAGCTTTTAGCTCAAGACTGGAGTATTGTGTACAGAGAGAATGACACGAATATGGCATATGATGAGTTTACGCGAGTATTTCAAAAAGTATATGACAAACATTGCCCAATGAAGAAATATTGTAAAAACAGAAAGTGTAAAGAAACACCATGGATGTCTAAAGGTTTACTAAATGCTTGCAAGAAAAAAAATAATCTTTACAAAAACTTTATAAATAACCAAACAAAAGAAGCTGAGGATAAATATAAGAAATATAAAAATAAACTGACAGGTATCATTAGAAAATGTAAACAGGATTATTATAATAAGTTGTTAGATAGCAATAAGAATAATATTAAAGGTTTATGGAATATCTTAAATAGTATAATTAGAAATAAACCAAGAACGATTAATTATCCAAAATATTTCAAAGATGAGGATAACACTTTAAATAATATGAATGAAGTAGTCGATATATTTAATAAATTCTTTGTAGATGTTGGACCGAACCTTGCTGCGAAAATTGCAAATGTTGAGAACTATAATTGTGAACTGATAGACACAAATCCTATGTCCTTGTTCCTCAAACCTGTGGAGGAAAAGGAGATACTGGACATTGTTAAAGGGTGTAAAAATAAGACCTCGACCGATTACCATGACATGGATATGAAAACTTTAAAAACTGTTATTGAAAGTATCTCTAAGCCGTTAACTTACATCTG
Source organism: Proterorhinus semilunaris (assembly GCA_021464625.1). Lineage (NCBI taxonomy): Eukaryota > Metazoa > Chordata > Actinopteri > Gobiiformes > Gobiidae > Proterorhinus > Proterorhinus semilunaris. The sequence continues at coordinate 5,508,573 of CM038361.1, read as the reverse complement.
TAACTTATCGTTGCAAACTGGACAATTTCCTGATAGTATGAAAGTAGCAAAAGTGATTCCTCTGTTCAAAGCAGGAGATAAACATCTCTTTACAAACTATAGGCCTGTTTCCCTTTTACCGCAATTCTCTAAAATCTTAGAAAAGGTCTTTAACTCTAGACTCGACAGCTTTATTGAAAAGTGTAATTTACTCTCGGACAATCAGTTTGGTTTTAGGAACAATCACTCAACCTCACACGCGCTCTTTGATATAACTGAAGAAATAACTAATGCTGTAGATAACAAGAAATGTGCAATAGGGTTATTTATTGACCTGAGTAAAGCGTTTGATACAATAAACTATGATATATTAATTAATAAACTAGAACATTATGGAATTAGGGGGGTAGCTTTACAGTGGGTTACCAGTTACTTAAAAAATAGAAAACAATGTGTGAAAATCGGTGACTATCAGTCGAGTTGTCGACAAATTGTCTGTGGTTTACCTCAAGGTTCTATTCTGGGCCCAAAATTGTTTAATATGTATATTAATGATATTTGTAAAACATCTGAAGTACTTAAATTTATCTTGTTTGCTGATGATACAAATATTTTTTGCATCAGGAGACGACTTACAGCAGCTGTGTCGGATTGTTAACTTGGAACTCAAAAGTGTCAACAAGTGGTTCAAACAAAATAAATTATCTCTAAATCTGAGTAAAAGCAAAATGATGATATTTGGCAACTGTAATTCCAATGCTCAGGAAGCGATTCAGATAGAGGGTGTTGTTATCGAGCGAGTCCATGAAATCAAATTTCTCGGTGTGATTATTGATGACAGAATTACTTGGAAATCTCATATTAAATATATATCTACGAAAATTTCTAGAAGCATTTCAGTAATAGCAAAAGCAAAGCACATTTTAAACATCAAAGCTCTACATACCTTATACTGTTCTCTGATTTTGCCCTACTTATATTATTGTACTGTGGTTTGGGGTAGTACTTATAAAAACACAGTTAAACCAATAATATTGTTGCAAAAAAGAGCTATCCGAGTAATTCATAAAGTTGGGTTTTTGGATCACACAAACTCATTATTTTTAAAATCAAAGATCATGAAGTTTTGTGACATTGTTGAGTTCCAAACTGTACAGTTGTTATTCAAAGCAAGGTATAAATTGTTACCAAACCAATTACAAAGAAGGTTCCAAGAACGTACTGGTCGTTATGATTTACGTGATGAATTAAACTTTAGGATTCAGAAACATAGCACAACTTTGAAAAGTTTTAGTCCAACCGTTAATGGTGTACAATTGTGGAATAAACTGGAGATGGATTTGAAACGATGTCCAAACATCAACCTGTTCAAACATAAATACAAACAAAAGACTCTTGAAATATACAGACAAGAAGAAATGTGTTGCCACTAGGGGGAGCAGTAGAATCAATTATGTGTATTTTTTTCCTCTATATTCAAGGAAGAGTGTTGCTGCTTGGAACGGTTGTCATTCTATCGCTCAAATTCACAAATGGAGAATTAGGGTTGGCAGGTTATGGATCTGTTGAGAGGAATCCTCCCAACGGGCTCTAAACCTTGTCCTTTAATGCACCACTCAGCATAGGAACATATTCTACAAAATCAGCTGTTAGGGCAGCCGTGTGGGGGTTTGTTGAAGGGGAGCTACTGCCCTCTTCAACTGGCCCACTCTCTGGCTTTTTAATGCACCACACTATGCAGGAACATCATACTTCACATATAACTTAATTAAATAAATATATAATAATGATGATGATAATTAAACCCAAATTAAAATTATACTAAGAATGGTAATGACAACTGGAAAGCATCAAGATCTCAGATTATAATATCTATTAATGTACCTTTATACCATAAAAGTAACTCGTAATCACGGGTAAAAATCTGCAAGAAATATATTAAGGAACACATTTTTTGACCTGCTTTGTATTAGACATCGTATATGAAACTAGATTGTTGTTGTAGCTGTGCGTTGTTCCAATTAATTATATAAACAGTTCATATATTTTTGTTGTTGTAAGTTTGTAAGTTGGTCTGTACGAATGTAGCTGCTTGTAATGTTTTGAAATGTTCTTTTTTATTTTATTGCACTTGGGGGTGGGGGCTCATAAGCTTTTTGCTTCAGCCCACTCCTTTTGAGCACAAGGTGTATTGCTCAAATAAACAAATAAAAAAAAAAAAAAAATTAATTGTCCACGCATTGTAAATGAATTGTGTGGTGTGCCCTGTGTCTGTGTTCTAAATGACTAGTTTCTGTTTTCTTTGTTTCCTGGTCATTATATAAGGCCTTCTATTTAGTATACTGAGAATACTTTTCTATATGACAGATTATGGCCTTGGTAATGCAGAGTTCCGAGGCTTTTTAGTGCAGACGCGTTGGTATTGGTATCGGATGGAAACTAAAAACAAAAGGTTTTCCACTCCTTCAACTCTTCATACAATCATTTCAATGCAATCCCTCTACCCCTCTTTTTTACTTTCATCTGCATCCCTCCAACGCTCCCAGCCGCAGCAGCTATTAAGCAACTCAACCTCTACATATCCTCCTCTTCATCACCACTGTTAAACTCCAGAGGAAGGCAGGTTTTTCACTACGTCTTTCCATGTTGAACAGCAGCAAGAACATTCCTAATGAACTAGGCTGTTAAGAATCCAAGTTTGCGAATCATCAAACTATGCAATATTGGCAATTATACATTTGACACCAGTGCTTGTCGTATCTATAATTGTCATTTCCATTAAATATCCTCCCTTCCCGTAAACGCGTGTTGATCATAGAAGGTAATTTGCAACATAAATCTTTCTCTGTTCGAGCGAGGGCTAAAGGATCACATTGCGATGAAAGGGTTATCCCATGGACGCGCCTCGATTTCACACGTGCCAATTATCTCCGGGACTGCCGACCAATTAACCCTTCGACCCGTGCCCCCTCACACACCTTTGTTAATCAATCAATTAGCCCGAGATGAATATTTAATACTGGCCGCCTTTTGGAATCGCCAATTAGCAAGGTTAGTTCAAAAGACACGGATAACAACAATACTTTCCCCCTCCGAGGGTTTTCCTAGCTAATTAGATGTATCCTGACATCCGTGAGCGCAGATAGTTCAACTTTTTCTTGCGATTTGGCATCTTCAAAGACTCAAACCGTTCTTTTTCCTCTTTTGTGGTCTCGCTTTTTGAAGCCGCCGACAGCAAATGAGCGCTCAGAGGAAATTCACTTAGAGGATCATCTCGCGTTTGGACAGCTGTCTTTTCACAAAACAGGGATTTGTCATCAAGGAATATGTGCCAGCCTTAAGAAACAAAAGTCGTACAGCGCCTTCATCCGCCCGCTGCTAATTTCTACCTGTCGTCTGCGGCGAATAATGAAGGAATATTAATCTGGAATGATTTCAAGTGCTCCAGACACTGTGGAGAGACGCCAGTTTGGCTCCCAAGTCGGATTTCACTTGAAACTGTCGGGTGTTTAGAACTATGGGGCATAAGTGGCATTATAGTCCGCACTGGGGCAACCCGCGGTAATCTGTTCTAAGCACGTACTGTAGTTGTATCCCTGGGCAAGGCACTTAAGACAATCTTGGCTTTGAATGACTGGTTGACAGGTTGGAAGGCACCATGGTGATGGACTTTGACGACGAGCACGTCAAATTGTAAAGCTCATTGACTGCCGAGAAAAAGTAAAACAAAACGCATCATTTGTGTTTGATAACCTGCAGGTGGAAGCATCGATTTAGCGCAGTGGGCAAATTTCAGATTTTTTTGCAAGTTTTCTCCCTTAACGGCTTAGTTTTACTGTCAGAGAAAAAAGACCAAACGTGCCCTTTGTGATGCACAGTTTATCATGAGTTGTGTGCTATAGACGGGAGAAATATATACACTCATGCTGCTTCATGGCTCGTTTTACCCAAAAACAGGTTTTCTTTACACTCTTGCAACAACAGATCTCCACTTCAGTAGCTCCTACAGACTCCAAACTTTCCAATCTTGGACTTTTTTTGGAGTTTAGTTTGATCTATTGAGCTTTGAACCACAACAACAAGACCACATTGTAGATTTGTTTTTTCCCTTTATAAATAGCTCAAAACTTGGTAACTAATATTCCAACAAAATAAAACCATACAGTTAAACCTACTGCAAAAGTGTTTTCTTGTGAAGGTCATTTGGATCGAGGAGCAATTGGTGCATACACGACCCACTACCGCTCACATGAATTTGGAAAATTGGAAGGAACATTTCAAAACATGATAACCATCCTCTCCTTTGTTTGTTGGACATCTTGCAACCATATAACATTTTGGTTGACAATGCTAGATAAAACGTCTTTGTTCAGACACTCTGCTAATTTCCCCCTGTCTTCTCAAGTACCTGATAAACTCATTTTCATCTTGACTGACTTTCCGCTATTCAAAACCAACTCATCCCGACTTGGCAAGGAGATCATAAACTGTTTTGGCTGTCACTCAGGCTTTGACGCTTAACCTTTGGGCGCGGCTCGACTTGTTTTTCTGCAGCGGCTCGGTAAGAGTAAATCCTTTTAAAATCACCTTCAGGCTGAAAACCAAAGGCCGACAGGTATGCCCAGTGTCACCTGAGCTCTTTAACACAAGCACACCTCAGCGCTTAGACCTGCAATTACCCGCGCCCTGCCAAAAACGCCCAAAGCGTTCATACCTCCATTCAATTCTCTTCTTTCTAATTACAAGCGCCCCAGGACAGGTGAGGAGTCACCACCCCCCCCCCGTTTTAGCGTGTAGCCAAAACACACACATTAACAAACATTCACAGAGGAGCGAAGGCACCCAAGGTCATTTTGCGTTTTAATTATAATCTTCCACAACAACAACAACAAAAATGCTGAGAATTTGCAGAAGTTGAAATGTTGGCCACAGGATTAAGAAAAGTGTGTTTGTTTGCTTTACACGAGTCATTTGGCAAAAGGAATGATGAATGATGGATGATGACTGCGGCGCCTGTCTTTACAAATACTACTGAGAACTTATTTAGATTTGAATCCTTTTTCATTTACGTGTTACCACTGCTGATTTTAATAGCACCAAAAACCTGGATTCTTCTTAATGTTGACTTATCCTTGAGGCGAGATGAAAAGGAAAAACACATAATCTAGAGATATTAATGTGAAACTTTTGCAGTAGATTACTGACATATGAGGGTGGAAACTGCATTGCAAGGGTTCTGTCATTTTATGTATAAAATGGTTAAAGTTGTCAATAATTTACAAAATTTAAATAATAGATTTTGATATATTAGTGACAAAAATAGAAATTCTGCGGGAATTTGGTTTATTTAGTTATTTAGTTTTTGAATGAGCGATTATATTATAATAGATATATATATATATATATATATATATATATATATAAGTGAAAAAAATCAGTGAAAATAAAAAGTGTGCCTTAATAATAATGTGAAGTCCAAGTCTTTAGCAGCCACTAAAGTGGAGATGTTGTTGCAAGAGTGAACTGAAAACCTAAAAACCAGGCCCTAAAGTTTTGCAAGAGATAACGCACGGCAGCAAAAAGCGGTATTTCAAACGGGTATTTATTCATAAATATTGACAGATTTGACATCCACGTGTCCTGCAAAGGGTCCCCGTGATGGCGCTATAATACAAATATGGTATTTTTCCTTCTGGGAGCCGCAAAATACGGAAGAGCGGAGGAAGTGCATGAGCACTTGGTACAAGACGTTCAGGGCTTGTTTTCTCTAAATGAGAGAAGGCCCCATTCGGGCAGCGGGCGAGGCCTTATAGTCGCTCATACTGACCTAAAAATATTGTTAAGTCCAAGACTGGAAAGTTTGAAGTTTTTTTCAGAGGGATTTTTTAATATCTAATTCCAAGCCTGATTTATTCAGCTTTGAACCCAAAAAAACAAGGAATTAGATGTTTTAAAGAATGTTTCACTTATGATTAGTTTATTGATAAGTTTATCCAAAATCCCCTCTGAAAAAATCTTAGTTACTAATATGTCAATAAAATAAAACCATACATTTTAATCTGGCTCAATCTATTATTTAGATTTTGTTGCCCAAAATAATTTTGATGCACAAACTGCCTTATTTTTATCTGAAAATATAAATTGACAGAAAAATTGCAATACATTTCTTTCTCATATGTATATCAGTAAAGTTCAGCAAAAGTTTCAAATCGCTATCTCTACATATGTTTTTCCCCCTATTCACCTACAGTGTCTCGCCTTAAGATGAATTACAGAAATAAATGAACTTTATCATGATATTCTAATTATATGAAGAGCCCCTCTATTTTTTCCCTGTCTTACACTATGGCCATGGCTTTTCCACAGAAAGGAAATGATCATATTTGGAATACAGCGTCATCTCGGTCATATTTCATGCTATATGAATGCAGCAAAGCTGTAGTCATTTCCTGTAAATCTACAGCTTGCTAAGCGGACAAAACTTCAAAAAATAAGCATTGCAAAGGGTGAATTATGTCTTTTTTTTTTAAATAAATGTATGTTTTCACCTGCCGTGTCTCGCCTTTAGAAAAAAGAATACTGGTTCTAAACTGGTGGTTTAGGACTTGAAAGGGGGTATATAGATACATTGTTTTCTTTTGTGATCAGTGCATGAATCTGCAGAACACTGAGGAACTACTGCATTTTAGAGTAATCATACTATAATAATGCCAAATGCTTATGTATAAAAGCCATCTAAAATAATAGTTTGAACTGAAAAATCAATAAAAAACATTTACTGTCCAAATGTTATGTTGCGTAAGGCCATAAGCTTTAACTGTGCATAGTATGACATTTATAGCTAAACATTTTCTAAATTTTACAAGAATCATTCGTAGCAAAGAATGAAACAGTCCATTACTGCTCAAATGGAGTACTTTTAAGTTTAGTTATGGCAGGGTTGACCTTTTGATGTGTACTTGCACATTCTTAACTCGCACAGCTTACAGTCATTGCTTAGTTAAATGTATGAACTGAAACATTTTTCCAGCCCATTTCAAAATGACATCACTTCAGTCATGCTGTATCACATCACGGAGCTGTTGATTTATGACACGAAGCAAGTTCATCATCGAACCGTTAAAAAAAATGAGCAATGAGCCGCAGAGATCAGGTGATAAATGAGTCGACGAGAGCATAGCATGGACGGGCTGCTGAAAGATACGCAGAGTGCTTTGGTCCAACGTCAATCACGGACCGATTTTACAAAATGGCCATACTATCTTAAACTCATGATCTTAATTAAACAGCATTTGTACATTTATAGGAATCTGATGAAAACTCGAAATTCAACCCACTTGATCTGCTTAACAGGGTGCGATAGCAGCGCTAGCCAGTAGGGGGCAGTATGTCAGTGTTGGACAGAAACACAGAGGTGGACCTTAAAGTAGAAGCCCATAAGATTGCAAAATGAGGAGTAAACGAGTAAGCTAGCTCCGTCCCCCTCCCCTGCTGACCGGACCTGAAAGCCCCGTCACATCGTCTGTGCACAGGAAAGCTTGTTTCAAACTTACTTGCAGGTCCAGCAGGTCATTTACACGCATTATATCCAACTTGTAATGCATTGAGATTTACAGACTTTAATATTACGGCTGAATTTCACTATTAAGTGGGGTTTCCAGCCCATACTCTGCACAGATGTTCCTGTACACTATGCCAGCCACTTGGTTATGACGCTCCTTGTAAGCTTTCCCTGCCAGCATCTTTATATATATATATATATATATATATATATATATATATATATATATATATATATATATATTACACACACTATACTAGAATGGTATAATGCTTTGTGCATGTACTTAAAATCTCAAACACATCTTTATCACTATCATACACTTTGTTGGCTTTGTTAGAATATGCAATATTGATTTCAAATAACTGAAACAAAGTATCCTGTAGTTTCACATCCTGATTTTTAAACAATTTCCCCCATAAAAAAAATTAAAAAAACACCCACTATCCTCTCACTCCTCTAGTGAAGCTACGGCGAGTGTTTTCACTTCACAATGAGAGGATTGAGCTTGGAAAGAGACTGAGAGGAGAGGAAATTATTTCCTGGAAATGTAGGACCTCAGGAGGAGTTTGTTGGGAGCGTTTGGTAAGAATGGCCGCCAGTGGAGAGCCAAAGATTACTAATCAGGTCTAATGAGGTATGGAGTCTTTCAAAATGGACTGGACCCGTTTAAGGCGAGACACGGCAGGAAGAAAACATACAATCGATTTATAGCTAGTTTTCTCCCTTAAAATCTTAGTTTTAGTGTCAGAGTAAACATGTAGTTTCTATCACAGTGCTCTGTAGGATGCTCCAGGATTAATTGATCCTGGAGCATTATAGAGACCACCATGATGGAAGGTAAAGGCGCCATGTCTGTTTTATACAAAAACAAATGACAGAAAACTTTAATATTTTTTCCTTCAGTGTTTCACCTTAAAATGCGCCAAGTCAACTCTTAAGGAAATCATAATTGCACAACTTTATAAAGATCACAACCTGTTTTTTTTCCAGTTCAGGTTAAAAAAAAAGAAGAAGCCAGTTCTAGGCTTTTTAATGACTATTAATCATTGGAAGCATTCCTTCAAGTAGGTACAGGCAGGGATTTTAACATTATCTATGCGAGAAAGCGCTGATGTTTTTCTGTAATGTTATCCCGTCTGCCCTTGGGCCGTTTCAGAGCACCACCTCTTCCCCGTGCTTAGGCAATAACGAAACGCTTTTGAATCTTCATGCCCCATTGATTCTAAGCGCAAAAACTGCAGATTGCCACGTTATGCGATGGAGATGCGATATATTGACAGCTCGCATTATTATAAGGGCGATCACCTGCCGTATGGCATTCAGTAACAAAAAGAGCGTTTAGCTTCTATCGCGCCTCTGAGCTCCTTATCTTCTCATATTGTTCTCCGCCTCAATGAGCTCGCCCCTGGCACAAGTCTGAACACTGCAGCTAAACCCGAGATTAATGACTGGGGCATTATACCAGCGTGTCTCCCTCTACTGTTCCATTCTCCGTACGGCTTTTCTTAGGCACTTTGATGCTTTTGCCAAAAACAGAAGGATTTACATGGTTATCAGAGCTCCTTGAAAACTTTCCAACAAGTAAATTAGTGTAGGTGCATTGTTTCACCAGTGGAACAAGAGGAAAGTGAGAAAGGTGTTTTTGAAGAAACTTGTGGTTAAGTTTTGTAAAAAAAATAAAATAAAATAAAAAGAATAGCATTTTAGCAAAGAAGTTCTAAGTCTTCATAACTACTTTTACTCACTGTTGGGGGACAATGGGTTCTGTAACTGTCAGTAGATTATAAGCTGAGGCTACATTATGGTAAGTTTACACATAACGACGACAAGCCACGATGGAATTTGATGATTCGGGGCAGAGGCTCCACACGCCGTCACCAACTGTTGCGAACTGTGTCCGATTACGCAGAAGGAGAGCGTTTGTGAACAGCAGTTTTCAGGTCTTTCCACAGATTTTCAATAGGATTTAGGTCAGGACTTTGACTGGGCCATTCTAACACATTAATATGTTTTTTTTTTTTTTTTAAACCATTCCATTGTAGATTTAGCTTTGTGTTTAGGGCCATTGTCCTGGAAGGTGAATCTCCGCCCCAGCCTCTTGCTGACTCCAGCAGGTTTTCCTCCAAAATGTCTCTGTATTTGGCTCCATCCATCTTCCCAACTATTCTTACAATCTTCCCAGTCCCCGCTGAGGAAAAGCAGCCCCATAGCATCAGTCTGTTAGTTTAGGTGGACGGCCGTGTCTTGGTAAGTTCGCAGTGGTGCTACACTCTTTCCATTTCTGAATGATGGATTGAACAGTGCTCTGTGAGATGTTCAAATCTTGGGAAATCTTTGTATAACTTAACGCTGCTTTAAACTTCTCCACAGCCCTATCCCTGACCTCTCTGGTGAGCTCCTTGGCCTTCATGATGTCTTTTAGTGACCAATACACTCTGGCCATAGCTCTGAGGCCCTCACAGAACAGCTGGAATTATACTGAGAGTAGATTACACACAGGTGGCCTCTATTTAATGGTTAGGGCAAGGTGTGAACATTCTGCAGTCATTAGGAATGTTATAAAGGCAATTTAATGCACTCCGAAAATGCTGTATGAATACTTATGCACGCCCCACTTTTCACTTTTCTATTTTTTGTGAAATAACAGAATCATGTATCATTTTACTTTCACTTCACAGTTGTCTTTTACTTGTGTGTGAACTTTCAGTAAAAAATTCAAAATAAAATCTTTATGTTAATGGTTGTAAACTTGACAAAATGTGCAAAAGTTCACGGTGTATTAGTACTTTCGCAAGGCACTGTACGTGAGCCTTTACACGATCCAAGTATAGTGACACAAAATTAAACATGTCGATTTTCTAAGTGGATAAAAAAGGGCAATATACTGTGAGGCGTAATAACACCTGGAGTAATTCAAAGTCCGCGCGGTAATATCGTCGAAGAAAAGGCTCACGTAACTGTATTTAAATGGGGAAACATGGAACAGCTTGGTAGCGTCTAACTTCACCCCAGTTTGGAGCTATACCTTTGCTGGGAGAGGCTAAATGCTAACAACATTAGCGTGACTGAGCACACGCACAAAGACCAGACAGGTACGCATCATCTCGTCTAAGCTCAGGTAAGAACATATCTCAGTATGGAAAAACGGTGGCTTCAGAGTTCATGTGGACTTGCAGTTTCAGTTCTATACGAAAACAAAACTCTTAAAAGAAAAAAAAATCGTGACACAGGCCTGTAGAGCGCAATACAAGTGTAAGGCATTATCATTATTATTTTAGGAGCAGTTATTTATTACTTCCGCTTTGTCTTTAATTGAATAGATTTGTCCATTATGTGCACAGTGAGGAAGTAAGGTGTGAAGCTCGCCTCTGCTTCTGCGGGACGTTTCGCAGGTGGCCCATCGAGCGATACAACGTGGGCATGAAACAATTCCGGACCGGCAGCTTTAAAATAAATACGAAAGGAGAAAAATTGCAGAAGCCCACCAGAGGTACACGGGCCACAGTTTGAGCACCACTGGCTTAAGTTGCACTTGCACCAACATAATTGAGAACAGCACTGTTTTTTCGACTGTAACTACAGATGCATTTTAACAAAACACTTAATTATTATTTTTTTTGACTTTATTAATTTAAACCAACTTCCACCACAACAGTCTTGCAGTGGTACCAGAAAGTGTGCACATACTTCACAATGCTGCATAACCTCCTTGTTACGTTTCCTTTGTTTCCTTTTTTGTTATAGCAACCAGCCAGACCCATTATGGAAACTAACCCCGGGCAGCACTGCAGCCCGTCTAGACTCTATTGTCGCTTCTTTGATACTCGCTGACGTTTCCTGTTGATGGCTATAGTTAAATTACAGACTACAATGCATCTCGCCACCTCTCGGCACATCCAATGACTTGTAAATACTCCGATCGGGTTGCAATAGGTCAGACACTGTGACTAACTGTTATTCAAAGTTTTCCCAAGACGTGGGAGGCATAATGTGAAAAACTTTAACCCTTTGTTTGCACTTAAAACCGAAAATCGTTTCCTTCCGGAATGCTCAATGAATATGAACTCAATTACTCTGTTCAGTGTAACCAACGGTTTCAGCCTCGTCTGCGACTGGCTTGGGCACGGGAGACTCACCCACAGCCGCCACTTTGATGAGGATGGCGTGAAGGTCGGCTGACGCCATCTCGAACAGCAGCGACTCTTGGTCCCGACGCCACAGGTAGGCCAGGGGCTGCAGACCGAGCCGCGAACATCTGTGCGACAGGGGACGAGGAGGTGTTTACCGTTTCAGACGCCACTACAAAGCGGGAGGGGATCGAGGTGTCTTTGTCATTCTCTGAGGAGGGCCCGGGTCATCCGTGGGTCAGATGCGCTCGATGCCAAAACGGTTACCTCACGGCTCTTTGTTCAAGCGCCAAGAAGCTCGACACAAAGCATGACTCAGCATCATAACCTGGTGTGACTATGAGAAAGCATTGTTTGATGTGAAAAATGGATGACGATGTTTGTAACCGAATATACAGAGTGGAGTTGACTGGCACAACATGCAAGTACCAAAAGTAAGCGTTACAACATTCTTTACCTATCCAATAAATAATCTACAAAAGGTCCCTGGTTCTATTCCCAGACCACATCCAGTCTTTCTGAGAAGCAGGGAATTAATTGCGATTTGAATGTTTTTAAATGACTTCCATTGCCAAAAAAATGCAATTTACCACATAGCCAGGACCATCGGCATCAGCGGCATACACATAGTTTTAGAGTCAAAGTTGCGGCAAAAGAAACAAAATAAACAACGCAGAATTATTTCGTTGGACCGCCTTTAGCTTCAATTACAGCACACATTTTCTGTGGCACTGTCTGGAAATGCTTCTGTAATGTCAAAAGATGCATTTCCATCCAAAGACAATGTGACCCGCGTGAATCCTGGCTAAGTCATTATGCTCGGGCCTTCAGGGAAGAAGAAATCTATTCATGAACAAACTGGCCATTCAGTAAATCTCCAATCAAGCATTAGTTTTGCACTAAAGCTGTGTCAGAAATGTTAATTATATCAGGCAGATATTTGGGTATAGTCAATATTGGCCGATAACTGATTGATTGGTTGATTGATTGATTGGGTTTATTTAAGTGATTTTTACAACATTATTACAGTGCAGAAAACAAACAAAGCAAAAATAAAGGAGTAGGCTTCTCTTATACTGTTTTTTGAATGTTGTTGTAGACTAACAGCGCCTTTTAAGGGTTCCTCAAGATTATTCCACAGATTTACATCCCAACCCCCTTCATATCGGTATCGGACCCCAAAAAGCCATATCGGTCGCGCCCAATTCATTATTTTGAAAAAAACAATAATAATATCTTTTAGTCCTCCTAACTGGAGTTTGCATGTTCACCCAACATGCTTCAGTATTTCAAGTCATTTGGTTCAAGTCCAAATCAGGCACTGAACAACACTAAAACCAAGTCATATAAATCAAAGCCAGGCTGGACTAAATAAAGCTCTATAAACAAAGTATGTGTTTGGAGGACGGAGGGCGTAGTGTCTTCCTTCAGTTAGTGCGTCACAGGGTTCAGAGGGCTAAAGCGGAGGGGAAACGGGAGGCGTGTTCTGGGATAGACTTACACGTTCTCCACCCGGACCCTCTGGTAGTCAGACAGAATGGCCCCAACAGACACTGCCTCCACAGACTCCTTCTCCTGTGCGCAGAAAGATGAGGAGGAAACAGTCAGACATTTGCACAGCTCCTTCTGCTTCTGGAAAAATTAAGGCTTTTCATTTTGAAAGCCCTCAAGATTTTTTGTGCGGTAAAATACCATTGTATACCAAGAAAGAGGGAAAGGTCCGTTTGCAGAAGGGGCACAGAATTTCACGAAAAGTACATCTGGTCAACTATGAAGCATGTGGGTGGATCGAACAAAGAACTGGTTCAATTAATTTCCAACAAATTCTGAAAAAAGAAAAAAGTAACACCATCTGTGAAAAAGCTGCATTTCAAAAGCAGAGGACTCTTCTTCGGATGACTTCAACACTGAAGGTTTTGCTCTGACCTTTTTTATATTTAATTCTGAAAATGTAAACGATGAAAAGAAAAGATGATTATTTTATTTTTTTTATGTTAAGGGAATGTCTCATCTTTAATTTCCTGCCTTCAGGAGATCATTTCATCTTCCTCTCACTTCATTGTCAATTATGTTTTTCAGTGGGAACGGATGCAGTAAAGCCTTGTGCAACTTCCATGTAAAGATCTTACTTGTAGACATTATTTTATTGAGTCAGCAGGTGGCAGCAGTGCTCTTTGGATGCCTGATCACAGGTAGAAGTAGAAACTGCAGCTACTTCTTTTAATTTGAGCATGATCTGGGGCGAGGGAAGGGTCCAACAGTCCACAGTATATTTTTCCAGTAGTCCTTTGGAGCATCCAAGTGCTCTTTCGCAAACCAAAGTTGAATAGTTTGGGAGGAACACACAACATCATGTGTGGAGGAAAAATGGAACAGCACATCAACATCAAAACCCTATCCCCCGAAATATTAATTCACAAGTTTATCAAGATATTTTGCAGAAAAATCTGAGACATTCACAACATGCATGGAATAAGTAAGTGAACCCCTGTATTAAATAGCTGGCTGATCCTTCTTTTGCAGCAATTCCTGTAGTTGCAGATTAGACGTGCACACAGTCCCGTCGCCGTCAGTCTTAAGGGGGGGCATCTGAAATCTATGAGGGGGCACAATTACTATACATACACTACTGTTTTTGGACCATGTTTTGAATAAACAGGAGAGCGTGTTGCTCGGTCAGTGCTGTGGGCGCATCCACTTTTCAGTCTTTTTAAAGCCTTCAGCCGTAAAACGCACACTTCGGACAAATACGTGGAGTCTTTTTCGCGGACTTCGGCTTTGTAGTAAAATACAGATTGCTTGTTACCAGCCCGCACCTGTCACTGCCTTTGCCCAAACATGCTCACGAGCCGCTGCAGAGGGACGGAGAAAGGGACGGAGGACTCTCAGAACGGGGGATGAACAGGGAAAGTGTCCATGACAGGGAGACGCTGAGCTGAGCGTAAGCCTCTATCGTTATCAGCTATTCTCCGGTCGGGTTTTATTTTGTGAGCAGACAATACTGGAGCCGTGCACAATTACGCATGAACGCACGAGAGAGGGAACTGTTTCTGTAGAGACAGAGAGAGACAGAGACAGAGACACAGAGAGAGACAGAGAGAGAGACAGAGAGAGAGAGACAGACAGAGAGAGAGAGACAGACAGAGAGAGAGAGAGAGACAGAGAGAGAGAGAGACAGAGAGAGAGAGAGAGACAGAGAGACAGAGAGACAGAGAGAGAGAGAGAGAGAGAGAGAGAGAGAGAGAGAGAGAGAGAGAGAGAGAGAGGCGGTGTACTTACTTATTCCACACTCTCCTGTGAATGTTTATATGTTATGGCCAATACAAATATGATAAAATGTAAATGTTTGGGTGGTATTAGTTCAGGCAGACACCGTTTAATTATTCCTGTGATTTTGATGAAGATCAAACCACATTTAGTGACCAATCTAGGCAGAAATGTGAGACATTCCAGACGGTGTACTTACTTTTTCTCGGCACTGTATCTCACCATTACGTTATGTATAAAAATCCTTTATTTGCAAACATATAAACAGAAGCTTCAAATTTCCGTTTCTCATCTCTAGAGTCCCGGCTGAAGTCCCAACAGTTTATAAAAATTCACTGCATTTCAAAAGCTGCACAAAGGCCTTGATCTCTCGAACTCGTGTGCTCTTTGGCCTGTATTTTTGAAAGTGCATGTTCAAATCCGGAAAGTTCATTTTTTTTTCACTACAATAAAAGTCAGTATTAGACCCATTTGTTTAGTAAATGGCTCCAGGCGATCAGCTCACACACACACGCACACGCACGCACACACACACCTCTGCCCTGTCAGTCAACCCCCCACACCGCGGCCCACCTCCGTGCGCTCATACATAATTCCCCATCCAATGAAGAGCTTCTCACTGCCCCAGCTCAAAAAGTGCCATTTGATGAAATATTAATTTGCCGATTAATTTTTTGCATCTGATCTTCTGTCAGTCCAGATAAAACAGACAATGGGCCTTTTCCTGTGAAGCGGCTTGTTCAAGGGCACCTTTCTCCAACTCAAACATCAAACTTTCATTAACTGATCGAGCGCCCGACAAAACACAAGTTTGGGTGTGAAGGAAAGAGTATCTCAACTAATGCTGCGACTTCGACTGCGGCTGAAAGTTTGTCTGTTTCGTATCACTGCAGGCTGCTGCTGCTCTGTCAAAAGTCTAGTAGAAATAGTAGTCAGTTAGAAAATAGAAATAACGTAAATATTGATCCAAAACAGCTCAAGCAAAATATCCAGTTTCCTTTCCTGATCCTCCCTGGTAGGGTCTCCCAGGGCAAACAGGTCCTAGGTGACGGGTCAGACAAAGAGCGGTTCAGAAGCCCCTTATGAGAGACCAACAGGCCCGGTTAGAACCATGAGGCCGTCCTTCTGTGGACCCACCACCTGCAGGAGGAGCCATAGGGGCTGGTGCAATGTGATTTGGGCAGCTCCAACGGCTGCCCCCACGACCCGGCAACGGACAAGTGGAAGAAAATGGATGGATGGGTTTTTCTTTTATTTCAAGTTTTATTTCTCACTGAAGGCATTTTCAAAACAATGGATTAGTCTTATATAGTATTGCGCGTTTCCAGGCATTCAAAGCTGCATCACAATGTTGGTGAAGGTGTGTCCCGACCACGCTCCTGTTCACCACCAGCCTATTCCTTTAATACAACACAAGCTACTTCTATGGAACGGTAATGACTGACAATAGTGACACTGAGAAGTTCCGTTGTGCGTCTCCGCCTGCGTCCGTACCTTGACCAGTCTGAGCAGCTCGTACAGGTCCTCCACCTCGTCGCCCGGCGTGTGGCTGTAGTCGCGGCTCGTGTCCACGCTGCTGCCCTGGATGGTGCGTCTGTACAGGGGCAGGTCCATGGCCTCCGCGTACAGCCCGATGGCTTGGTGCCCCACCGTCTGATACATGTAGCTGTCCAGCTCGTCTGGCAAAACAACAACACCAATATGAAGAAACCATGTGCAGAAAGTTTTCATGTGTTACTTGTCATTTTATGTTTTCATATGAAGATTGACAACATTTTTGACGACCAAATACTAACAATGGATGGAGCCATGTTTAAATTGATGGATGCGTTTATAGTCTTATAGTTTATTATTTATCTAAGTGTTGCAAGATTGAACCAGAGAAAAATCCCAGTTGTGAACCTGTTCACTAACAATGGCCAATAAAAGAATTGTGATTCTGATTCTGATTTATTTTGTTGATATATTTGTTACCAGGGTATGTTCAGAAGACTTTTTGGATATTGTATAGTTTTTGAATAATCTAGTTATTAATTGAGAACATCTTTTTTCAACCTTGTTTAGGCAGGAATTTCGAATTTCAAAAAATCACTTTGTACGAACCTTCAAAATACTGTTAAGTCCAAGTCTGTAAAGTTTGGAGCTTGTCGGAGCGACTACTGTGGGGACGTTGTTGCAAGAGCGGAATGAAAACCAAATTTTCACAGAGGAAATTACCATATTTGGATCACAGAGTCTTGTCGGGGATATCAAACATGTCAGTATTTGTGAAAAGTGTGTGAAACATGGCGGAGCGTGACCATGTTGTAGTGAAATCTAGTGAGTTCGATCTATATATATATATATTTTTTATTTTTTTATTTGACATTAAAACTAAGATGTTATGAGGGTAAATAGCCAAAAGTCTCAAAATTTGCTATGTCACACCTTCTAAACAATAAACGATACATTTTTAAAGCGATGGTCTGTAAGATTGCAAAATGAGGAGAGAGAGAGAGACAGGTTTCAAAAGTATGAAGTCCAGCCCCCGCCCCCTTCTGATTGGACTTGAAAGCCAGTCCTAGTTTGGCAAATGAGGAGAGGGGGAAAAAGATTTCGAGAGTAAACGATCACGCCTGACAGAATTGTTCACAGGACAGCTCGTCTCATTGGTCAAAGTGATGGCACTGGGGATTATGATTCCTGTCTAAGATCAAGTGTGGGACTTCAGACAAAAATAATAATTTAATGTTACTTATGTTGCGTCAAATTGCAGGCCCAGGCAGTCAATTGTACGCAATGTATTAAAATTGTAAAACATTTACACACTCAGATTATCACTTTAAACTATTAGTTGTGTCCAACCTCATTCCGATCTTTGCCAACACATTTAAATCCACACCTGAAGTTAAATAAACAATATTCATCAAACCTGCATCAGTAAATAATAATGTGGCTCGTTTTATTTATTGTTCCCCCAAGGAAAGCAAAATTCCGTTCTCCCCAAATCTGTCAGACTGAGGGGGAGAGGCCGCTACACGAGCAGAGCTGGTGTTCCATGGTTCATATTGATGACATGGGTGATCCATCTGGGCTCTTCGGGCTGCTGAGGCCTGTGAGAACAAAGCTCCTGGTAAAGTGTATCGCAGCCACCGCATACACCATGTGGACCGTCCACAGAAGTGTTTACCCAGGGGTCTGCGAGTGCACCTGGGTGACCTACATGGGGGCCACAACTTTCCTCACACAGGGGGCTGTATCAGAAACTTGGATGAAATGACGTTACTGTGGCGAATGTTAGTAAACGTGATAATGTTTCAGTTGCCAGCACTGACCAGCATGACACAGAAAATGCTCATTTTGCCGTGGGTAATCAAAGAATGCAAAAGCAAGCAAGCAAACATGTATGAGAGGCCAGGTCCTATAGTTTTAAACCAGTTTGGAAATAAACTTCAATTACAGCTCCGTCCCCCGATAAAGTCAGTGCCAGTGCCGTCTCCCATTGTCACCACTTTGAACGCTGGAGGTACTTAGCTTTAAAATGAGGAATGGTCTGTTCACAGAAACGTGTGCTTGTGTTCATGTGCAGCTTTAAGCAAACCAAGTTCAGCCGCAGAGACTTTTTCAAAGTGCTCATACAAACATTTACTTTAATTTTACTCCAACAGGTCCTCAAATCTCACATTTTTCATCCGCCTTTTACAGCCAAGCGATTAATCAATTATTCGTAAAAAAACTAAAATCATATTTTTTAACAAAATAATTGCACCCTACTTCACCAAAGAGCAAGAACAAGTCATACATAGAAAATAATGGATTTGGATGAGGAGGAGTCAACATTTGCATGGAGATGAGCAGCAGACTTCCTCGCTCCCAGTGAAGTTACAGTCAGGTCTGAGGAGAGCTGAGGCACTCAAAAAAAAAGTTCACCTTCAACCTTGTCGTCACAAAGTTCCCTCAGCTGCATTATGAAAACAGGACGCTTACATGTCCTAACTTATTTTCAAAGACCCATTGCTTCCCTGGAGTGATATTAAGGCTGAAACGACGCGTCGACGTAGTCGACGTCATCGATTACGTAAATACGTCGACGCAGTTTTTGTGCGTCGACGCGTCGCTTGTTTACATCATGGCGGCGCGCGATGCGAGCGAGGGGAAAAAGGCACGCCAAAAGTAATCAAAAGTGTGGGAGTATTTCCAGAAACGGCCAAATAATGTTGTTTATGCACACTGTGTCGAGCGGAAATGGCCTACCACAGCAGCACAACGGCTATGAACGAACATTTAAAACGAAAACACCCGACAGCGTTCATGCCATCAACCAGTCAATCGGCCGCGTGAGTAATTTTCATTACACAAAAACATTAATGTATTATTTGTATCTGCGTTGTAAATTCATAAACTAAAGCACTGTTCCGCTCTGAGAGGAGTCAAAAACGCGCGTGTCTAACGCTACATAACGTTACGTTAGTTGTGTAACTAACTAAACTACCTTTGTACAACATTAACAGTTATGTACAAACTAACAATTAACTTTAATCATACAATCATTGTTGTGTGCTGGTTATTTATTTTTTATTTTGCGCATTTTAAAGCAAATAAGCAATACTTTTACTTTTATTCAAATGTTTACAGTGAGTGTTCCAGAAATTGCACATTTTATAGGCTACTGAGTTGCACATTGAGCCATAATTTTATTTGGTTAAATAAAAGCCATGCCATTTGAAAATACTGGCCTACGTCAATTTTTTCCCCTTCATTTTAAATGAAAAAATAATCGGTAAAAGGAAAAATAATCTATAGATTAATCGAAAAAATAATCTATAGATTAATCGATTAATCGAAAAAATAATCTATAGATTAATCGATAGAAAAATAATCGTTAGCTGCAGCCTTAAGTGATATTCCGAGTCGTGTTCCTCCTCACCTGTGTGGGCCGGGCGCAGGTTGGCCAGAGCCACCAGGCGATGTCCCGCTGCTACGCACTGCATCATATTATAGCAGCTGTCCTTGCCCCCACTGCAACTCAGCAAGAGGGAGAGCACAGGGTCAGCAAAGGGATACAGTGGCATTTGCATGTACACACAGTAATTACAATATGCACACAACTGCACGTGTGCCCTACTTGTTAACAAAGCAGGTGCTGAGCTCTCATGAAATATTACGCAAACATATCAAAAGCAAAATTAGCCAGGCGGACCGTAGCAGGGACACAGGTGCAACCCATGTGCTGCTCCCCATGTAGGGCAATGTATTTATTTCATTGTCCATCCATATAAATCCATTATGTGCACATTGGACTTAACATACAGCAAAAACAGATGGTCAACATGAGCAACAAATATGATTTAAGTTTGAAAAAGTGACTTAACCTCTTAACCAAGCGCATTTTCTTCAGTTTGGCTTTAACCAACTCTAAAAACTTCTCGACTGGAGCTTACAGGTTAAATGGTCCCATTTTGTTCGTATGTGGTGGTGGTCTACTCTAAACTCATTTACAACATTCCTAACGCACTTCTACATCCCAGTTTCACAATTTTCTAACAAACACTGCCTAGAGCTAGGCAATTAATAGAAATGTGATCGAAATTGCAATCTCTACTTTGGTCAATCTCAATAATCGTCATAGGACTTTATAATTGACAGGTTTACAGCCATTTAAACCTGTCAATTTTTAAATGACAGGTTTTAATTAGTGCCATTTCTTTGGCACTAAACACTACCTAGTTTGGGAGTTTGGACGAGACAATGGAGACTTTTGTGTGTTAAATGAGACTTGATGAAAACATTTGTTTTTGTTTGAATAAAAGATGTATCTAATTTTATGAATCATAAAGATAGGGAAAATATTAGTTCATAAACCATTTCCCTCCATTTTTCCCATTTCCAAATTCCCAATTGTTTGCACATTTCTTGACATTGGAGATTAGCCTGATAATTCTACATTTTTCCACACATTATTGTTCTGTTTTCTGGTTCTAGTCAAATATTTTAGTATAGCTGAGTGTTATAGTTTCTCAATTAGGAGGGCCATAACTGTAAAATCATACACAATGTGAAGGACAATCAATGAAAATGTCATTCTTGTCAAGTTAGAGCTCAACTTTGGAAGTATTCCAAATCCATGATTTCTTTGGCCTGGCATACAAAACTAATAATTTCACGAACTACAAAAGATACCAACTTCCAAACATCTCACACTATTTTTATATAGACTGTATATAAGCAAAAATCAGGCCAAGTTTAAAGCAAACCCAAGATTGTCCCGCAGGATATTTTCCATGAATGTGTGGATTTGACATGAAATTACCCGGTGTTTAGTTCTTTTACCAAATTAAAGTTGACATCCAGCCACACAGTAATTTTTGCAACTTTTTGTTACGTTTTTTTCCACATTTTTTAAGCATTTTTCATTGCTTTTGTTGTCACATTTTTGCTGCTTTTTTGTTGTTGCTCTTTCATCGTTTTATGTTGACGCTTTTTGCTGCGTTTTCATCCTAATTTTCTTCTTATTTGTGTTGTTATTTTGACACTTTTGGAAGAATTTTTAGATTTGGGTTATGATTAAGAGGTTGATAAACAAAAATGTCCGCCCATAAATTGGTCAATGCACTTAGTTTGAAGGCTTTTCGATGCTAATTGTGTGGTAGATGTATTATGTGATGAGAATTGTTTGTTGTCCGTTTAGCTGAATGTTTCCACAGAAAATGTTCGCGCTGAGAAAGTTAGCATTTAGCAAAAAAAAAAAAAAAAAAAAAAAAAAAAAAAAGTTAGCATTTAGCATTCACCTTATCAACGCGACCACTCTCATCCTCCCGCCGTCCTCTGTAAGCCTCACGGGGGAGGGAAATGTCCCAATGAATGTCTGGTTCCAAAAGCAGTTCGTTCAACTGCAGGGAGAGCAGTCCATGCCCGGTGTGCGCGCGCCTGTCACAACAAAAACACGTGGAAAAGGCTCACTTCCGGGTTTTGAAGGACCCCTTTGAAATTAAGATGTTTAGGAATATGCCCGAGCAAAATGTTGGCGCTCTGTCTGAAAAGAAAAAAAGTGTGTAGGTTGTGTATTATACTGTCTAGTTATATGCTATTATATAGTTGTACATATAAGAAGCAATAATATAGTTTGTCATGCTGCTAGAAAATATATTTTATAGGTACATGCTTTGAATGTAAAATAAAAGCCTAGATGCAGGGTTCTCACCAGGATTTTTTTCACAGTGTCAGGGCAGCATGCGCGAGTAGGTGGGTCAGAAATTTTGAAATTTAGACCCCTCTTAAACAATTTCCTGCATTTTCAGGGCAATTTATTATTATTATTTTTATCAGGTATCATTACGACGGTATCTATTCAAAAAGGAAAAAACAACAGAAAATTCCCCCTACGTTGGTTGAAACACAGCGAAATCGCAGCTGGGGGAAGAAATTCACAGCTTGGGCCGGGGGGGCCCTACGCTCAAATGTGCTGAGAACACTGCTATGCTAGTTAATAATAATACGTTGTAGTGTTGTTTATGGTTTCATTAGTTTTTCAGTTGCTTTACCTACCTAATAAAAAAGTGGGAACTATATAAGCCGAATGCCCATCTCGACTGCGCATGTGTGGGTCAATCAGGCTCCTAAATTTCGGCTACTAAACAAACCACACCGCCATTGAAATGTGTGAGCGAGTTCAGGTAGCGGAGCGTGAACACTTAAGTATATTGAGCCATAACCGTGAACCGTAAGGCTTACGGGCATTGGTTTAAAGACTTTTCATGTGTCATTTCTTGCAGATATTTAAGTTGTCAATATCT
The DNA here is from genome assembly GCA_021464625.1 of Proterorhinus semilunaris. Lineage (NCBI taxonomy): Eukaryota > Metazoa > Chordata > Actinopteri > Gobiiformes > Gobiidae > Proterorhinus > Proterorhinus semilunaris. The sequence continues at coordinate 5,485,864 of CM038361.1, read as the reverse complement.
TGAAAGCGAGGGAACAGTCAGGACGGCGGCTCCGTAGGCAGGAGCGGACCATAGCGTACAGGGGAACGACAGGAAATCATTTAAATTCGTCTTGGAATCACAGGGAAACGTTTCAAAACAGTGTTGATGTTAAATATAGTGGGTAAATATCCGTCTGTCAAATTAGCAACCGATTCGCTATGTTGTACACCATTAGATTACTCGTAAAAAAAAATACAAATAAAGTACATTTAGATGGCATAGCCTGTACGTGTATGTGGATCTCTCTGGTGACAATAAAAAAAAAGCTTTTGTTTACTGTCCACCTCCTTATTGACAAAAAAAGAGGGATTCTATGTTTTTATTTCTCATTCCAGTTTAAATGTTTTGTATTATGGCGACATAAGGCCACAGTTTCAGACCCTTGACTTTGTCCAACAGTCGCCTTCAAGGGTCAGATTAATTTTTTTCCACATATTTATTCCAACTATGTGAACAAGGACCGGTCGTCACTTTTGACAGCATCTCTTCGTATGAACGGCAGTTCTGTTCTTTCCGTTTCTGTCTATCTCCGTACACAGCCCTGGTTGTAAAAATAGACTTTAAGCTAATATTGTAACAGGCTCCATGGCGACGACAAAAACGCTTTAAATCATCAACTTTCCAGCGGTTAAAACGGTCCAAATCATAGCTTTCTTTGTTGCTTTACGCTAACTATCAATATTGTTAGGTAGCCAAAAGAAATTCCATTACCCATAATGCAACGGGCGACCCGAGATGGGCATTCGGCTTAACTATATTGTTAGAGGGGGACGGGATTCTTGAGAGGTGGTTGGGCTCACTTTTCGCAGTCTCAGTCTATGCATCGATGGTAATATTAATGGAAACAAGCATTTCAAAGGAGAAAAAGTCCTAATCTCTAAACTATGTAGACCCTAGTTTCATGGGTCTCAACCCTAAAGATGGTCAGAGAATATTTCTATAAAAAAATCACTTTGCTCAAATTACTATTGTACTGTACATTATTTAGACCTATAAGAAATCCAATTGTTATTTGGCTCATAGGGTGACAGCGGTGGGGCCCCGAGAACATTCTGAGAAACTCATCTAGATAATTCATAAGGTCTACTTACAGCTAACCACCTTACAAGTTCCTCATGCAACAAACAGTGTGTTTGAACCTACTCCCGCTGCTCTCACTCTCCTCTCCTCCGCCTGCTGGTATGAATGGCCTGGTGGTTCCCGGGAGAGTCCACCAGTCCGTCACTGGTCTCCTCCCCCGGCTGCCTCCCCTCCTCTGAGGCAGCCCGCCTCTCACCGCGGGCCTTTGATGCTCTGTTAGCTCTGTGTTGTTGTGCCAGAGCCGGATAAGTGCGGCGCTTTGGTGTGCTGCCCTCACCTCCTCGCCCTGGGCTGCCTGTGGGCAACAAATCTTGACTCGGAGTACAAAACTGTTCGAGACACCTCCGCGTCCCGGCGCTTTCTCTGCCTGCTTTGTTTTGATTCCCGCTCAGCGAGGGGTGAAGTGTACAAAATGCAGATCAGCTTGTTTGTGCACCCCAACAGTCAGTCTTATATCACTTAAACCCTGTGCATGTAAAATGACAATCATGACTTGTGATGTGTGACTGGGATTCTATGCAGGAAATGTGCAATTTGTCACATACAAGTATCTTTGCCGCGCTTCGTAATGATTCGGTGAATAATACAATGACAGGTTTGATTTCAGCGGTGTCTCTGCATGGTCTCAGAGAGGTCTACAAGCAGCTGTGGATGTGTTGCGAACATTATTTGTTGTCCTCAACCTGTGAGACGTTTCTGTGACAGTTCTGCAATGTCTCCGAGACCTGTCGGAAACCAAGGAGACCGCAAAGAGTCGTATGTAGTTTCTTTGCAGGGACGTCACAGAAACGTCTCACAAGTTGAGGACAACAACTATTGGCGACACAACAGCTTGAGGCGGGGAGACCTGCTCGTTTTCACGGAGACTACCTGGAGACCTGCCTTATGCGACGGTGGTGTCTTATGTCGTCTTGTGATTGGAAGGTCTCAGGTTCAAATCCCAGCTGCCGCAAATGCACACTGCCGGTGTGTCCTTGGGCAAGACACTTCGCCCTACGTGCCTCCAGTGTCTGCGTACATTGGTGTATGAATGAGAGTGTGAATGGGTGACTGGTTCATCACTGTAACGCACTTTGGGCCTGATAAAGGTAGAAAAGTGCTATATAAGTTGAGTCCATTTACCATGTATGTCCAGGGGACGTCTCCGTGACCAGCGGCACCTCGAGTCTCCTACTAGGCCCTTCTAGCACACAGCGTAACCTTTCTCCCAATAAATAGAATAAAATATAAGCACTTATTTATTTACAGATATTTTATTGTTGAAAAACCTCTAAAAAGTGAACAAATAAATAATATAAATAATAATAAATGAGCGCTTCAGAGGGTCCACAATTGTTCAACCTTTGTCACAACACAAGTATTAGTCTATATACCCTATTAGTCGACTGGGAGAGGGCACGTCTCCCGCTCGTCTCCATGGAGATGTTAACATAAGGCAGTCAAATATAAGATTTAAATATAAATGATATTCAAAAAATGTGTTGCCCACTGTAAAAATGGCAGCTTTCTGCGTCGAGCTGGTAGGGTCATGTTGTGTAATTGCTGGCACCGATTTGATCCAAAGTGTTACGCAGTGTGCCTTTAAATAGGAAACAACAATCATTTTATCAGACGCATTTACAGTAAATGTATCATGGGGGGGGGGGGTTATCTTGAAAAAGACTGAATGCTACCGGACCTTCCTGAAACACAAGGTCCATGGCCATGTTTGGTGCACTGCCTGTATCAAAAAGTTCAACGATATGCCAAAAAAATCAGCCAATCTGCCTCACCTTCACGACATTAAAAATAACTATCCCGCGGTTCCAAATATCTCTTGTTTGGAGCTACAGCGGGATCCCAAAGTGTTCTGTGTGCGCTTGTAAATAAACCCAGGCTGTGTGAGCAGAGACACGGCGATGCGAGCGGCCCGGCAGTGGTGTCCTTTCATTGCCCTGTGAGGCTGTGGATGTTTACACTCGGCCGCTATCAAGGATAACACGAACCAGCCCATGTCCTCCGGAGATAGGTCTAAATGTCAACACACACGCACACGCACACACACACACACACACACACACCATCTCCGCCGCTTTGTAAGGTACACTACTACTCTCGCCGCACAGCAAGAAGGCCCCGAGTTCAATTCCCAGAGCAGACAGGGCTGTGTGGGCAGATCTGGCTCATTCTCCTTGTCCTGCCCGATCCGTAGATGCCATATAGTTATTGTTGATCTATTTTAAATTATATCGCGATACCGTCATAATAGCTTCTTTTTTTTTTTTACAAAACCGGATGGAAGACCTCAGGGATATTGCGATGTATCGTGGCATTTTACAGTACAATCTTATAACGATTGGCAGAAATGTGTCGATATATCGTGCAGCGCTGACATCTAGCCTCTGTTGCATTACTACTAACACTTATATACTATATACATAATGCCTGGCCTGTAACCCCTGCAGGCAGCAGTGGAACAACACGTTACAAACAGTGAAAACAAGCTTTCACTTTTGATCCAACGGCATGCTATAAAGCCACGGCGTTGCGATGAACACAGGACACTTTTACAGAATACCAATCGGAGCTCTTCAGCATAGGAGAAACTAGCAACGTCGACAGGATTACTCAGAACTTCTCGTCGGTTTTTGACGACGCTGTAACCAGAGGTGGGTAGAGGAGCCAAAATATTTATCCAAGTAGGAGTAACATTACTTTAAGATGATTTTACTCAAGTAGTGGCCAAAATATTTACTCAAGTACGAGTGTTTGAGGCAAAAGCAAGGTAACTTTATTTATAAATCAATGTGCCTTGAGCATTGAGCGTAGAAATCTGATTCATGTTTCAGTAGTGACATAAATGATGAGAAACAATATTTACATAAAATGTAAACATTTTAAGAAAATACCATTAAAAAAGGATTTCAAAATAAATCATTATGAAGAATTAAAGGTGCATTATGCAACTTTTTTTGTGGGATAAAAAAAAGTTGATATTTGTGTCTATTTGACCTTTATTTTCCATCACAGTTGTCTCTAAGACGCTCCAGGATCAATTCAACCTGATAAGACTCACACAGACAGAAAAGCGTTTTAGACGTTTTATTGAATGAATGCAAATCATAATTTGGGGCTCAGACCCCGGCGGAGGATTGGATGAACGATAAATCCGCACGGCGTAGAACGATAGCCAGGATCTTCCCCCGGAGCCTGGACACTGGTGGTGGTAGAAGACCCAGGGTGACCAGATGTTCGAGCAGCGCCGAGAGAGCCCAGGTGGAGAATAGGGGTGGAGGAGGGTTGCAGCACGGCTGGGAAACTCGGAGTGATGGGCCATGGTGCTTATGAAGGAATCTTGGAGCGATGATTGGTTGATGTGGAGAAGCTGAATGGCTGGACTGTGATTGATGAGTGGAAGCAGCTGCCGGTGATGAGCGGTGGTTGAAACAGCTGTTGAGTCTTCCTTGTTGAATTTGCGTATAAGCTTCATTTGTTGGGAAGGTTTTCACAGCTGACGGAGCCTCTCACCAGAAAACCTACAAAACAATTGATCCTGGAACGTTGTAGAGACCGTGATGGAAAATAAAGGCGCCATGCTGACCACTCATACACTCATACAGCCGCTTGGTCACTACAAGGTCAAATACACACAAATATCAACTTTTTTGTCTCGTATAAAAGCAGGAAGCACCTTTAAAGCCACATTTTACTCAGTAAATAAAATTGAAATGCAAGCATTTATTTTTTGACAGATGTTTTCATCATTGAAAAATACCTCATAAATGTACAAACAGACATGTGCCTTTGCTGTCGGCAGCTCAGCTCTCCTAAGACATGACTGTAACTTTATCGGGAGTGGGTACGTCTCCAGCTTGTCTCCATGGAGATGACGACTAAAGTCAGCAGAATTTGAGATTTAAATAGGTTAGATTCTGCTCCAAATCAAATGTTGATTACCCACTGCAAAAATAGCATTTCCTGTGTTGAGCTGGTCATAAGGAGCATGTTTTGTATTGATGGCAACAGTATAGTCCTAAATGTTACGCAGTGTGCCTTTAAGTAAACAAAACACAAACTACAACTATTTTACACATCAAAATGAAGATTTGTCACTTAAGGATTTAGGATTTAAGATTTTGTTTTTACGATGTTTTGCGATATTTCAGATATTACAATATCAAATACGGATCTCGTTTTAAATAAAATCACTCTCAAACATTGTGTCTAATGTGTCAACAAAGCAAACCCATTTAAAGCAGTACTCAGTAACTTGTTTACCATAATAAATCCTTTTCGTAGTCCCTCTGGGGGTAATACAAGTGGTAATGGGCTGATTGGGGGATCTTTCATCTCCCCCGGTCTCTGGCAATTTTCCCTGCTCCGACCTGGAGTCACCAATACACACTAATGGAATCACGAAGAAGAAGCTAACAGGCTAACAAACAAAGCTAACTGCAGGCTAGCGCCACTTAAACAGTATTTACAGCCAAGTTTGAGTGAAAAAAATTATTTCCATTGTGTAATTGGATGAACAATATCCCTCTCTCCCTTTGTCTTTTCTGTCAGCGTAATATTTACTCTAACGGACAATTAATAAGTAAAAAAAAAACGCGGCATGTCACGACACCTGCAGTGGCGCTTATGGCCTCTAGGGGCATGAGTTACTTGGCTCTGCTTTAAACCTGATGTTTGAAGCGTGTTTTTATTAGCAAGATAAATAAGACATGTTTTAATTTAATCCTATATGAAAAGTTTAAATGTTCCCGGAGAATCCCGCTCCTCTGGATCCTCCCCGATGTCTGCATGGCGCCGGTGAGTGTGCAGTGCATGCATCTTTTAATATAGCTGAGGGCCAAACTGATTACTTTTCATATCATATTCATATTTCACAAACAGCGCGACACGTGTGCACGCGGGGGAGACGACGGCGCGGCCTTGAGGTGTCGTCGGTCTCCCTTCAGTGAAGCCGGCCTGATCGGGAGTGACACAAACAAAGCCACGTCTGCGCCGGCACACTTTCAGAGATTCGTTTGTTTGCCGTTTCCAGCGTTCCCAAAAGACGGACCAAATATATAAGTTAAGTAGCAGCAGGTGACGTGAAGGGGGTGATGTTTGTTTGCGTTGGAATCTTTGGTTTCGAAGCTGTTCCCGCACGGGCCTTACAGGGCTGTTTCTATGGTCAGCAGACTGAGCACATGCACAGACCATGTATATGCCTCTACAGGGGGCCAAGGAAACGCAAACTTCAGGCCACCGTTCCTCCATACTGAGATATGTTCTTACCTGAGCTTAGACGAGTTGATGTCTGGTCTTTGTGCCCGTGGAAGAGCGTGGTCGCTTCTAACTTCACCCCCGTTTGCAGCTATAGGAATATACCGGGAGAGGCCAAATGTTAACAACATCTTTGGTCTTTTTGTGTGACTGAGCGCACGCACAAAGACCAGACAGGTGCGCATCAACTCGCTCAGGTAAGAACATAGCTCAGTATGGAAGAACCTGTTCTTTTAAAAGGCTGTTGTAAATATGATTTAAGGGCTAAAGGCTAATTTAAGAGGAGCAAGAGATTCCTCTTAATATAACGCTAGTTTGGCTGGCTCGGGCTTTACAGCGGGTGTATCAATCCCTGGTCAGGCGGCTTCTTTCTGTGGAGTTTGGACGTTCTCTCCATGTCTGTGACGGTTTCCTCCAGGGGCTCCGCTTTACAGAAAACATGACCGTCCATTAGGCTAATGAGTTTCTGTGAGGTGTGAGTGAGCGGTTGGTGGGACCGATGGCGTTAAGTGGAAGCCTCACTCCCGTCAGCAGGGTATCCGCGGGGTCTTAAAATGTATTAAAAGTTGATATAAGAAAAATTGCCAAATTAAGACCCTTAAAGGAATAGGCCACCGTTTTTACATACTGACATATGTTCTTACCTTACCTTAGACTAGTTGATATGTACCTGTCTGGTCTTTGTCCGTGCGCTCTGTCATGCAAACGGAGCACAAACGCAGCCTCTTCCACATACTGTATAGTTCCAAATCAGCTCCCGTTAGAAGCTACCAAACTCTTCCACGTTGTCCCTATTTAAATACAGTTACGTGACGTGTTACACTACAAAGTATAGTAACACAGAAATGTAACATGTCGATTTTCTCAGCGGATAAAAAGGGGTACTATATTGTGAGGCGTAATAATACGAGGAGCACTACGTCCGCGCACTAACTCCTAAAGACTTCTCTCCCGCTCACTACAAGTCACGCTGCTTCTATTGACGGAAGTGAGCGGGGGAGAAGTCTTTAGGTGTTAGTGCGCGGACGTAGTGCTCCTCGTATTATTACGCCTCACAATATAGTACCCCTTTTTATCCGCTGAGAAAATCGACATGTTACATTTCTGTGTTACTATACTTTGTAGTGTAACACGTCACGTAACTGTATTTAAATAGGGACAACGTGGAAGAGTTTGGTAGCTTCTAACGGGAGCTGATTTGGAACTATACAGTATGTGGAAGAGGCTGCGTTTGTGCTCCGTTTGCATGACAGAGCGCACGGACAAAGACCAGACAGGTACATATCAACTAGTCTAAGGTAAGGTAAGAACATATGTCAGTATGTAAAAACGGTGGCCTATTCCTTTAATACGTATTAAAAAGACAAAAGAGTGATTTTATAAGGTATTCATTTTTGTTTTTGCATTGACTTTGTAGTTTTATCCACAAAATTGACAGCAATATTATTTGAATGTTATATGTTTACCTCCATATGCACTTTAGCCGTGTGCGGCGCGGCGTAGCCTACTTAAAGTTGCGTGCACCTGACCACCATTCTGTGAAGCTATCCTTAAACGAGTCTGTCAAAATAGAGAATGTGTAAGTTTGCCGGTTCATGGCTAGAAGTTAACATCTTAACGCACCACCTGAACCGAGCACATTTTCTCCACTTTGGCTTTCCCCAAATCTTAAAGCTTCTCAACTGGAGATCAACAGTGTAATGCCTCATTTGATAGCTACAAAAGTGATCATCATTTTTTTGTCGGTTTTTTATTGCTTTTTCTTTGCTTTTTGTTGTGTTTTTGTCACATTCTTGTTGCTTTTCCGGTAAGTTTTTGTTGCTTTTTGTTGGGTTTTCGTCACGTTTTTGTCACATTTTAACCATAGTTTTGTTACTTATTTGTCGCATTTTTGTTTTCTTTTCCGGCACGTTTTTGTTACTTTTTAGTTACGTATTTGTCGCATTTTTTTTACGGTTTTTTGTCACATTTTTGTTGCATTTTCATCCTCGTTTTTGTCGCTATTTTGATGCTTTTCCTATTGAAGCTTATCGATTTGTATAAAGCCAAAGTGGAGGAAATGTGCTTGGTTAAGGCGGGGGTTAAGAGGTTAAAGAATTGAAACCTTTGTTGAAGCTTCTCAAAGACGCCATGAGGCCGGACTCACACCTAGAGCGGCGAGCTTCCGATACGGGCGGCCGGAGCGACTCTGTATTTGCATAGCATTGCCATTTTTCCAACACTATGCAAACACAGAGCCATTTCCGGCGGCGACCACCAACCACAGAACATGATCTGACAGACACCTGTGCGTAATTGGCTCATGCACTTCAGCGGCATGTCCAACCCCACCTCCACGTGCTCCTGCACAAGGGGGGGCTGGCCAAGGAAGTAGAGCAAGCTGAGCGACGGAAGGCGTTTTTTATCCGCTTGGTGTGAGTGCGGCCTCAGGACGAGGTCTTAAAAAAGTCTTAAAAAGGTATTACATTTGACTAAGGGGGATTCCAGCAGATACCCTGGTCAGTCTACCCCAGGGAGGCTCTACCACCACAGAGTATAGAGTGAATGTAATTTGTCCCATGTAAAGTACTTTGTGCCCGTGTCTGTGAAAGTTGCTACACAAATAAAGTCCTTGAACATATTATGACATAGATATGAAAACTTTAAAAACTGTTATTGAAAGTATCTCTAAGCCGTTAACATACATCTGTAACTTATCGTTGCAAACTGGACAATTTCCTGATATAGTATGAAAGCTGCAAAAGTGATTCCTCTGATCAAGGTGTTAGGGTTCTGTCTGTTTTTGTTCTTGTGTGTTTTATTTTGACATCTCTGTTCTGTCGTTGTGGTTTTGCTTTTCTTCCTTGTGTTAATTGCCTGCCCCACCAGACCCCTGTGTCTTCCCTTGTCCTTGTTGGTTCATTGTGTTTTCTGTTTGTCTGTGTTTCGTGTGTCTGTGCCTTGTGTGTCTCCGGTTCTGGTCTCCGTGGTATCTTCTAAGTTTCTTTTGCCCGGTGTTGGCGTTTGTGCCTGTACCTGTACTTGGACGCTCCGTTAAATTCACTTTTGCCTGCTTAATTTTGGGCTTCTTGCATTTGGGTCTCTTTTTCCGCCGCACACCGTGCCAGAATGAACCAACCTGAATCCGACCCAGCAGACAGCCCACTTTTATTTTTCTCAATCTTTGGCAAGGTGGTTTGTCCCCTATGGCTGCGCTGCAACAGTCGCAGGCTTACGCCTATGAACAGTTTGCTGCCAAGGGAGGGGTGCCAGGTTCTTTTCCCCCGCTTGTCACGCTCCATCTCCAATGCCTGAAGATCCTGAACCGGCCCCTATCCCAGGCCACCGTCCAACCCCCCCATCCGCTCTGGGTGTTCTCCTGTTCTCCCTGAACCACTGCCAGACTCCGACCTCCATTCGAGGTGGGCCCCTTCTGTCCCAGAGCCACCACTGGACACGATTCTCCGTCCAGGGTGGGCTCCTCATGTCTTGGGGCCACCATCGAACCAAGACCTTTCTCTGGAGTGGGCTCCTTTGGTTCCCGCCTGTCAATGCTCCTCGCATGCTCCGATGCCTCGGCTAAACACACCCCGTCTGAAGCCTGAAACTGCAATGACAAAACTTTTGGTCGAAGCTACGATCGTCTCTTTGAACCATCGCACAGTGGAGGCGATCTTACAATCCCCACGTCGTGCAATGTGATCTAATCATCTCATACGACCAAAAATGACGAGGATCTGACTTTATAACTTTATTGCTAAAATGTACTTTGCGGAACAAACCGTCTTTACTATGGTCTCCGACAAACTTTCTGCAAAACCCCTCGACATGACTGATCCTACAGCACATCCCTCGATGCCTCCACCTCAGCGTTCATTACCCCATTACAGCGCTTGTAATTACAATGAAATGCCCAGCCAGGATAGGCGGAGGCGGAGGAGGTCCCGGGCCTTTCACTAAATTACCTTGTAGCCATTATCAATTTCCCTGGCTACTGGTCCTTAAGATAACCTCCCCCCCTCCCCAGCCCTGCCCCTCCCCGCGCTCCCCTTCCTGCAATTTTTCTCTGCCTGATAAACACGCTGATTAAAGCCAACAGCGTGTAAACCTCTGATACTCCGCTAAATGAAATCCATGGCCTGCCCAGGGCTGGTTGCTGCGCACACATAACACAGGCTATAGCCGGCTAATCAGATAACGGATGTGCAGCGCGCCGGGGCGGCCCATGGGGAGGGAGGGAGCGAGCGAAAGGAAGGGAAGGGGAGAGCGACTTGGGAGTCTTTCACCTTTCTGTTGGCCTGTGGTGGAGCCGTCAAAGAAGTTTTGCACTCCGGAAAGTGATCAGAAATGATGAAGAAGAAGAAGAAGAAGTATGTGAGTTGTCGACGAATGTGTCCGATTTGTGAAAAAGTAACACACGCAAAACAATCCCCCCAAAAAGAGCGATCGGTGTGAACGACTACAAACTGGAGTTGAGCTCCTCCGATCGCTACACTGCCGTTGATATTCATCCACTCCACACTTGTCGGTGGAAAGCTGCTATTATAGCCTCTATGGCACAATCCGGTACGTATCACGACTCTCAGAGGCCGAAATTGGGAAAATGTTGGGCAAAAAAATAAAAATAAAAAATAGGAACATTTTTAAAATTGTGCAAAATGGGGGGCAAAATAAAATAAAAAATATTATAATAATTTCAGTACCTACTTTCGATACTTTAATTTTGTCAATACTGGTATATCAAAACTTTTTTTTTATACTAAACTGGTATCGTTTAACTGTAGCCAGCCTTAAATACAGTAAGTCCAAATTAGTCCAGTGCTCCGGTCCCTGCACTGGCTTCCTGTCACTCAGAGAATAGAATTTAAAACAGCTCTGCTTGTGTACAAGTCTTTTCATGGTTTAGCACCAAAGTCCATCTCTGACATTAGAGCCGTATGAACCATCTCGGTCCCTGAGAACTTCAGGGAGGGGTCTCCTGGTGGTTCCCAGAGTCAGGACTAAACACGGTGAAGCTGCGTTTCAGTTTCATGCAGCTAAAATCTGGAACAGTCTTCATGAGGATGTGAGACAGGCCTCAACTCTGACAATGTTCAAATCCAGGCTGAAAACAGCTCTTTTTACCCGAGCAAATTAAAACTGAAAGTATTTTATCTGCACTCTTGCCTTTTACTGTCATTAATTAATGTTTATGTTGATGTTTTAATGATTGATTTGATCTGTTTTCTTGTAAGTTTCTGCAACTGTGAAGCACTTTGAATTGCCTTGTGTATGAATTGTGCTCTACAAATAAACTTGCCTTGCCTTGCCTTGCCTAAGTAATTATGATTAGTCATGTATTTATCTTAAATATAGGAAACAGTCATGTGTCCGAAAGTTATAATAAAAGGTGAGAAAGTGCTGTGTAACTGTTCCTGAGTGTAAAAGAAAATGCCGTATGCCAATGCCTATTGCAAACGGCTTCATTTCAACCAAAACCTAAACCAAGCGTCTCATTTTATAAAGCACTTCCAGAAAGAAAACCTTGAGGAAAAGCGTCTGCAAGAGTTCATTTGCAAAAGCAGACGTCTCCATTTTGGATATCTGTCCTGGTACTGTACAGATGACACTTGTGAAGCTAAACTTGTGTACATTTGATCAAGAACTATATTTTCATGGCACTAAAAAAACAGACCTGGTCACGATAAACACTGCTATTTCTCGCTGGCTTCTTTAAGAAGAAGAAGAAGAAAAAAAAGAGCCAGTCTTTTACATATCAATTTTAGAAATAAATGTATTGCACATTTTCTGTCAAGTTTTCATATAAGACATATTATGCATAAAAGCGACGAAATCTAAATAATGGATAGAGCTGGGTTTAAATGAATGTTTTTTTTTTGTTGTTGACTGGATTTTGGATCTTATTTAGTTTTTGAATGAGCCAATAATAAGTAAAAAATAAATCCGTTGCCTGGTTTTTTGGTTGTTCAAAGCTCAATAAATCAGGCAGGAATTGCTGTTTCAAAAGTGCAAAGCAAACCTCATGTGGAGAATATGGTTCTAACAACAGAACGTAATAAAATAAGCATCATGAAGGGTTAGGTTTCATCTTTTTATACTTCTATGTGTCTCGCCTTAAATCACTTTTCATACCGAGCTACGATCTACAGCCTTCCTTTCATCTGCATTGTGGATTAAAGCAATACATTTCCCAGCACTGGAACATTCAAATGTATTATTGTGGCCAGCGAGTGCAGATATATACAGTATACCGTGTATATCCCATTGAAATCTATACGCTGACAGTAATTGTGGCAGACTGGTAACACTTGAGCGGGGGGGGAGCTTCGGGCGCAGTCGTGTAATTCTAGGTGCAAGCCTCAGGGCCACCTCTCAGTGCTAACACAATGATAACCCGCTCCCTAATGCGACTGTCACTTTGTAAAGAGGGGAATTAGGAGCTACAGAGTGGATGAGAGCAGACGTAAGGGGTAGAAAGAGGAATCCCGATGGGTCTAAGGCTCACTCGAAAGTCAAGGCCATGCTGCGTTACATGTCAGTGTTAAATAGAATAGAATACTTGTGGGTGACAAATACCTTAAAACAGTAGCATGCAGAGTTTCAGCAAAGTAAGGTAAACTTTTTTCTGTGCTGCTTGAACAGTTGGAGTGAGATCGAGTTACTTCCAAATTAAAATAGGGTCTCCTGGCTCGTTCATGCTCCCATTCCCTACGTAAATAAATCCGTGCATTCCAAGCGTAGCTACTGTCACTGCATTTATGCTTGCACACGTTTGTGATGTCCAGCCTGTGTTATCGAAACTCACCAACAGTGGGTGCTGAGTGCAGTAGTGTCCCCAGCGGTCCCCGGCTTCATTGCTAAGACTGGTTAAACAAAGCGACTGACAGAATCACACTCACTTCCTGAACTTTTTAACAACAAAGAAAAACAGAAAGTAATTTATTGAAACGAAATAGTAAATAAAAAGTATATTTTTGCTAAGTATGGACTCTGCCTGTCAATCATAAACAAACCTGCGTGCCTTAGTGTGCCGTAGTTATAGGCACACAAAGCTAGGAAAGTAGGATTAGCCCCGTGACTGGTTATGTGGGTCACATACTATATCTACCGTTTGAGAACCTCTAACACAAGCGGGTTACCGCCAAAACTATTTATTATAGACAGGGTTGCCAGAAATGGTCAGTTTTTGAAGCTCCGCGTTTAGTCCTTAATGAAAAGGTCTATTTCAAATCCAAGGCAATCCGAGCTGCTTTTTCTGTGTGGGAGAAGAGGATGCAGCAAATTATATTGGAAATATATTTATTTTTAAATTGTCTAATGGCTACATATGTATGTTAACACCCTGATGAGACAATATGCTTTATTCACATTATGTGTATGCACATCCAAACAACAGGCCTAACAATTTAGGGCACGCTATCAGGCAAACACTGGCCTTTTTTTGAGCACATTAGACAAGCTAAACTAAAAATAAATCCTGCCAGAGGTCGTTTGGACTGCAGCGTTCCACATAGACACCTCTCCTCTTCTCGCTCCTTGGCACTGCGTCCACGCTCCCCGCCCGGCTGTGGCATTTGGAGATTTAATGACCCTGGTTCGTAAAAAGAATCCTCACCTGATCCTGCGCTGCCCAAAGCGCCACTAATTCCGGCATCCGAGCGTGCAACAGTGCGGCGCCCCGTGGCAGCCCCACCGGTGGAGGGGCTAAACAAAGAACTTGGCCTGGCAATTAATGAGAATCTATGGCCCAGAGCGATGGAGCCCCCAACCACGTCCGGCGCGGTACTTAGCCCCATGCCGTCGTTAGCTTCTGTTGCTAATTGTCGAATTCATTAAGCTAATCCCGGGCCCCCATGTCAGCGCGTCTCTGGTGGAAAAGGATGGAGAGGTTGAGTTATTAAGATGTCAGCCGTGGGGGAAGATTAAAGCTAGCGGACAGAGTACACAATAAAGGAAAATGGCCCTCACGCTATATATCAAGGTAGCACATATTGTTAGCATTGAGATACTTCAAGTTATAAGTGTTTTCCTAGTTTTGGCATGGTGTACACCCAATTTAGACATGCTTGAGTCCAATTTAGCCCATGATTTGATCTTGCTCTTCGCCTGTTGGAACTTGGAAGGTCAAATATTTTACAAGGTAAAATGGGACATGGTACATGGGAGGCCAAATGTTTAGCTTGATATAGACGGCATCGTGGAATCGCCAAAACTACTTTAACAAATGCTCAATTATGAATATAGTTCCCCTCCTGGAACCACCACCTTACCGGGTGGAGGGGTTTGAGCACTCGAATGATCCTGGAGCTCTGTTGTCGGGGGCTTCGTCCCCCTGGTAGGGTCTAGCATGGCAAACAGGTCCTAGGTGACGGGTCAGAAGCACCTTATGAGAGACCAACAGGCCCGGTTAGAACCATGAGGCAAGGAAGAAAATGGATGAATGGATGAATATAGTTTTCTACCCAATAAAGACACAAAGACATGGAGAGGAGCAAAGTGGTTCAACGCCAGCTACGACTGCCGGTTTTTCATTTCTACTGGACAATCTGCTGTGAAAAAACATCCATAAGGGCCTGGTTAAGCCTTGACTTTATTTGTATGTGAGAAATAAGTTTATATTCTGTCAGAAAACGGCTAAACAGAGTGGAAAATGTTATTACCCAAATCATACTTCTTTCCTCCTCGGCCGAGGCTGTGATGCGGTCTGTATCTATGCCGTATGTAAAGATTTTTTTTTTAATGACCAAGCTGGACATGGAAATGTGTAAATTACACACTTACCTGTATATTGTTGTGCATCTGTGAAAAGTGTCCGGGCATTGAGAAAACAAAGGAGCACCACCCCATGACATCAGCAGGTGAGGAACAACGTCAGACGATGGTTAAAAAGTTAGCAAAATGTGAGAATTTCAACAAAAAAGGCTCTCAAAGTAATTTGTACTAAGACGGAAACTTGAAAAAAATTAAATAAATCCGGTAGTTTCATCCTATTTTGGTTTTCTGACATCTTTAAGAAAAAGGCAGTGGAGACCTTTTAGCTCATTTACATGGAACAGTAGGGGGCGCCATTATTCTGTCCGTCAACTCCAAAAGTAGCCGGCATCCACTTAGCTCACACTGTGTCTTAGCATTATTCACAAGTCTTTTAATGGCAACCGGGGCAATTAGAACGCCATCAAATATTAAAATTTCAATATTCATATGGAACACATCAGAGCCCTCATTAACTCTCGCTCGACGCCTGTCACTGGGATTTCTTAATTACACCCGCTAACAATACAAAGCCCCATTTGGAGAAATCGTGGGTCTCCGGAACACAATTGAACGAATACCAGCATTTCCTGAAGACGCGATAGCCCCATGGCAGCGTTCATTTTGACAACTTTTTTTTTTATATTTCATTTTAGCCTAGGCCAACGCACAAAGGACCAAAGAAGGACAATTTTGACACAATTTCACACAAAAAAGTATACCAAATTTAGGATCGTTTCATCAGGAGCTTGGATCTAGCTCTACTTTTTGTCTTCTCTACAGAGTTCAGGAAAATGCACTGTTACAGTTGAGATCCGCCATGTTTGTGGGTGCTAGCAAACATTTTCCATAGACTAACGTTAGCTAAAAACTGCACAAAAAGTGTAGAGAAAAAAGCCGTGGAACAACTCCAAGTGTTTTTGATGTGAACAATAACTTCAGTATTTTACTTTTTAAAATCTCCAATGGTTTACTATTGCTGCAAATCCCATGATGCTTAGCAATATCCCATTATGCTTAGCAATAAACAGACATCTCTTGCGGAAATCATTACTTTTTCACTCTTTTTAGACTGGCAGACAATAAAGATGTTTAGCCCACACAAAGTCAAGCCAAAATCCTAATAAATGGTTTAAGTCATCAAATTGTCATAGAAGCGAGAAAAAAATCAACACTCGAAGCTAGCTTTAGCAAATTATGGCTTGCATTCCCTGTTATATGTACAAATTTGGGCCACTGAACTAACTTTCTTATATACATTCATAATTCAGAAGTGGTTTAGTAAAATACTAGTTATTTTCCCCATTTACCCTTTGCCATCTCTAACTTAAATAAAAAAATGTTTTATAGTAGGACAATGTAGTTAATAAAATTTGAAATGTAAGTAAATCTACAGTCTCCTGGTAGTGACGGATCATGGTTTGAAGCTTGGACTTTGGAGGAATAAAATGGAAACTATTTTGTGTTGAGTGGAGCTAAAGTGTAAATCATTAATTTGTCAATTAAGCTGAGATTTTATTTTGAAACGCCCCCCCCTTGATTGTTGAATCAACAATCAAGATTGATCTGGGCTTTACACACAGAATCAATCCGTGACTGCAAACCCAGGCCGATGTTCCATTCCTGTTATTTTCTCAAATAAATTAATTGATATTTTAAGATTCAACTGGAAATTTAACTGGATCCAACATAATATTGGTAATTAAATGATGTAGGCTCAGACCATTTTCTATAGCGTAATAGTTGATTTTAGCACTTGCACATGCAACCTCGAGGTTTTCAGTGACAAGCCTAAATCTTTAGTCAACATTATTGTTTGTTTTAGTCAACAAAAAAAACTAAAAAATAATCAACAAAATTAACCTTGCAGCGTGGCGCACCATTCTGTTGATGTCTATTAGATGATTGGCTTCGGCCATGATGGCAGGGGAGGCGGACAAGGAAATTAACTAAAGTGGTTTGCTCAAGGGCACGGTGGTACACCACTTTGTTGGTCATATCCACATCCCTTATACCCCCCCTCCCCCGTGACACTTCCATCAAGTAAGTGACTGGATGCGACATGGCTTTAAAGCTGTCCACCGGTAGGTATATCATGTAATGGCGTTGTCCTGGTCTGTTGAATACACATGAGAAACATCTTGTAGAACAGAGTAAGGCCATGGAGGGTCAGAAGCGCTTATGGCTAATGGAATGCCGACATAGTCCCGGGACATGCCAGGGCTGTCCGGACAACCCAGACGTGTTCGAGTGACGGAAAGTGGAGTAGGGCAACAGCAGGAGGAGGTGTTGGTTATTTGCTTTCTGTAAGCATTTTTATTCACAGATCGCAGGACCAAGGTGACTCCTGGGTTGGTGAAGGAAAGTCACCTTTATTATGCTATTACTTTATTACTAGTTTAAGTAATGATGACTGAAAGAATAATCAGTCACTTGCAATTTACAATGACTTTGGCCTAATATAGTTATTTATTCAGACAATGGTGCATAAACTATTTAAAATGGCAAACTTTTGCATCGGAACAGCGGACAGCCCAAAAACCCCACAACATCCAAAGGTTTGCAGGAAGTTGAAACAGTTGCAGACTGTTTTATCTTTTCAACCGTTTTTGTGTAAACAGGACTGTTGGGTTGCAATTAGCGCATTAGCTTTCGGCAACAAATGTTTGTCGTAGCATACGCATATCAGACACAATGGCAATATGAGTCCATCTAATGACTGCTAAACAAACCAGCCATTTCCTGTTTTCTTAATACTCAGCCATATCTTTGTACCCTGCATGCGCCGAACAATGAACGAGCTTTGCAAAGTCTACAAACGGCCACGCGCCTTTGCAAACGTTAAATCGGTTAAAGCGAACACGCGGGATCTTGTCGGAAAAAGAACGCCTCGAGACCGCGATGGCTGGGAATGATGTCAGTGACTAAGTTGGTGAAAGACGCGCTCTTGCTCTTGCGCGATGACTGTCAGCCCTCGAGCATTAAGAGCGAGCGGAATAAGGAAAACAAACGCGCTCTCGAGACAGCTGCGGAGACAGAAATGGCCCACAGCGAGAGGATGGCTCAACACAAGGCGAGAGAGGGGGATTCACGTGTGTCCGGCCGGAAGAGGAGCGAGGAGCTACAGGAGATGAGCGAGTGACAGCTTGGCCCAGGAAAGTGGGGAAAGACGAGAGTGACGCATCTTTGGGCGGTGTGTCATTTTCTTTGCTCATTGTAGACGGGAGATCGGAGGCACACTTAAAGATGTCACAACAAAATCAAAAGCAAGAAAGGTCTCCATAATCCATCCTATTTTTTATGCTTATTGCCAACTGGCTTTAGTACCTGGCCACCCAAAGGCTACTCATACCATAGTCTACCATGTGCTCTGTCGTCTTTCTGCAGCCTAGATGCTAACTAGCTATTGATTTTGACGGCCATGTTATGCCTCTTTTTAAAAGTTAATATTTTGTAGTTCTGGATTTGTATTTTAGATAAGTTTCGCTGCCCCTCCTGGAACCGCCACCTTAACGTGGTGGAGGGGTTTGAGCGCCCGAATGATCCTGGGAGCTCTGTTGTCGAGGGATTTGTGCCCCTGGTAGGGTCTCCCAGGGCAAACAGGTCCTAGGTGACGGGTCAGACAAAGAGCGGTTCAGAAGCCCCTTACGAGAGACCAACAGGCCCGGTTAGAACCATGAGGCCGTCCTTCTGTGGACCCACCACCTGCAGGAGGAGCCATAGGGGCTGGTGCAACGACCCGGCAACGGAAAAGTGGAAGAAGATTGATGGATAAGTTTAGCTGCTAAGAAACACTGTCCGAGAATTGCCAGTAGCAGCCAAGTAGCCACACTAGCCTGCTTATTATTTGTTTTATTTATGATATATCCACCCTCTGTATTTCCATGTTTGTCTGTCTGTGCGCTCTGCATAGCTCTGAAGTGTGCGTCAAGTGATAATGTTGCCATACAGTAACGGTTTCTGGTGTCGGGTCAGAGTTGACAGGTATAAGGGGCTTAATCTGCCCAAAAATATGTTAGAATTGAGAAACTGCCCGACATAGGACGCAGCTGGAATTGTATTCCGAACGGCGATGATGTGGATGCTGTGTCTCTCTCTCAAAAAGTGTTAGTGATTATTTGTAAATGACATGGTAAACCGATTTGCCAAAAACTTGCGGAGAGTTTTTTTTCACCCGTGGAAAAGCTGGGTGTGGTCCCCCTATTAGGACCACATTTGTGAGTACAAGTGCCTGGTGTTACCCGATAGCCATGACTGTGCATCCCCACGCACAAAAAGTGAAAACAACTTTAACAACTCCCAATCTCAAATAGAAACGGTGAGAAAGTGGAACACTGTCATGTCCCCAAATGTTTACCATTTACCATTTTAGAAGCCGGGACCCGCAAATGATTCTTTTACTAAATGCAGTATGATATCAATAATGCCGACAATCTATCGCACTTTTGCAATCCATACCCTCCTCTGGTGCTGAGCGACTACAGAGCATTTATGTGTGTGCCTTCCCGTGAGGCAAAGTGATTCATTTACAGTGACAGAACTGTTTTTTTTGCGATAGAGTCCGACCGTAAATATGCCACGACACGCAGCTGGAACAGGGCTAAAAAAAGTGGTCAGGTTAACATGTTGCCGGTTTCCTCTCGCTTTTATACGGTTGCCCGAACAGAGGGCTAGCCAGCCGTCACGCAGGGAGGGAGGGGAGGCGTCCAGGGCCAAAAGCAAGCACAAAGCCCCCATCTGAGCAAGGCCAAGGACATGGAGAGGAGGGGAGTCCGCACCGAAACGGAAAACTAAACGTTGGGAGACTGAGGGAAGAGACTGGGCCGCTATGTGTCTGCAAATACCGGGAGTTTAAAGCAAAATTAAGGAGTTTCCAAAACATTTGAGGTGACGTTTTTACATTCAAGCAAGGTTATCCAAGCTTAAAAGGGCAATGGGTATATTTAACCCGTTCGTCAATGCCCCATTATGTAGCTCACAGCACACATTTATATTTTTTCTTGGGCTTCCTTGGATCACGGCACATATTCACTGCGTTATTGTTTGGACAGGTAAATAATGTCAAACTGATCCAGAACTAAACTCACAAAGCTACTACCTGCTCAGCTATCCCACCTTTCTCACTGTTTTGATGTCGGAGAGAGGCCACAGGAGTCCTGGCGACTGAAAGATAGCGTGCTAATGTTTGTCACTTTCTGCACTTCCACATGAAAGGGATGCACTATGTAAAATTGAACTTTTAGCAATAGACTTTGATCATTTTCAGGCCCCTTTAAGTCCACAAAAAGCTATCTGTTATCCCCCAGTATTGCGCAATACTGGGGGATAAAAAAAGTCCAAATATCTACGTTTGCATTTAGGTAGATATCTGAGCCGCTACCTAAAAGCAAAATTCTTCCCAGACCTGATTTGAAAATAGGCAAGGCAACGCACGTTTATTTGTAGAGCACAATTCATGCACAAGGCAATTGAAAGTGCTTCACAGTTGAATAAAATGACAAAACAGATCAAATCAATAGAACATCAACATAAAAAATTTATCAATTACAGTAAAAGGCAAGAGTGCAGATAAAATACTTTCAGTTTTCATCTGCTCGGGTAAAAAGAGCTGTTTTCAGCCTGGATTTGAACATTGTCAGAGTTGAGGCCTGTCTCACATCCTCATCAAGACTGTTCCAGATTTTTGCTGCATGAAACTGAAACGCAGCCTCACCGTGTTTATTATTGACTCTGGGAACCACCAGGGGACCCCTCCCTGAAGTTCTCAGGGCCCGAGATGGTTCATACGGCTCTAACATGTCAGAGATGGACTTTGGTGCTAAACCATGAAAAGACTTGTACACAAGCAGAGCTGTTTTAAATTCGATTCTCTGAGTGACAGGAAGCCAGTGCAGAGACCGGAGCACTGGACTAATATGGTCGTATTTCCTGGTTCTATCCCCATACAAATGAGTGGTGAAGTCAGTCCCTATATTAAAGGATGACCTGGTATAACATGTCAAGGGAAATAAATTACAAAGGACATGTTTGTGGCATTTCTTTTTGGTTTCTCAAGCATAATTGAGCTTGTAGTGACCCAGCGGCTGTATGAGTGGCCAGTGTGGCGCCGTTGATTCTCAGGATCAAGTGTTTGGAAGGTTTTCACTGCGGACGGACCCTCTCACGAGAGAAACCTACAAAACAAGTGATCCTGGCGCGTTGTAGGGATCACCGTGATGGCAAGTAAAGGTTCCACTCATACAGCCGCATTCATGAATTTAGCATTTCGCTTTTACATGCCGATACTTCTCCAAAGTCAAATCCCAAGAGAACTGTACATTAACTAGACCTTGACCTCACCTAAATGTGGTCGATGGGTTGACAACAGCTGAAAACATCTGGACCTTTCATAGTTTGCGATGTTTTATGGCTAATGCCAACGGCTGGGGGAAAAATACACCAAACAGGCCAACAAACTCTGAAAGGTTTCCCTGCACTAGCCGACTTGCTAACTATCTACAAACGTTACGATCGGGCGCCTCTTCTCCTTTTTCCATGTCCATGGCGTCTACTGCGCAACACAAATTGAAGACATCTAGTAAAGCAAGATAAAGAGTGTTGCGCAGGGGATACCGAGAAGATGATCTATATACTTTGATTAATCATTATTTTCAATGGTTGCTAAATGACATCATCAATACTATAGACAGTATCTAAAAGGTGATTATTACCGAAGCGTGCATCAGTTACCGTCTACATCACTCTTGCAAATGTTTCTTTTCCAGTCAGGTCACGTTCCAGCTTCTTGGCATCTTCACGCTACCGTTGTTGATCATCCGTCGCTTCAAACAGCGATTCCACATTTCTTTTCTCCTCCCCGAGAGACGCAGCCAAAGCCATGCTGGTTTAACCCACTCTCCGCGCTCCAGACTGTGTTTTTGTTGGAGCGGGTTATGACTTCAGCTGCGGGAGGTGATGGGGCCTGCCACGGATATTCCTTGTACGGGAATGCGTCGGCCTCTTCACTTTTGGTGGGTCTGACTGGCAGGGAGCTGAAAGATGTAGCGTCGCTCCTCTCGGCTGTTTGTTCACAGTCAGACAGTACTCAGACGGGATACTTAAGTTTGCATGCACTTAGAGAGAGTTCAGAAACAGACTTTCGACAACAGAACGATCGCATGCCAAGTGTACTGTCAAGGTTCTTTTTGAAATCCTTCGGTGGCACGGTGGATGACTGGCAGCACTCTTCCCTTACAGCAGGGAGGTCCCAGCTTTAGTGTTTACGGTGTGAGTCAGTGGAGCCTTTCTGTGAGGAATTTGCATGTCGGTGGATTCCCTCTGCATGCACCAGTTTCCGCCATCACTGTAAAACATGCAAAACTGGCTAATAATCCAGTTTGGTATGCCATTAGAAAACGCTTGTTTGCTAGTTGCTCTGGGAATTGAGAGTGACAAAGTACACCTAAACTGTAACTATTCTTATCACTTTTTTTCCAGAAATGGCAGAAAAGTTCCAAATGTCCTTGGGGCAATGGGATGAATAGTAGTTACAGTTGCTTCACTGCAAACTTCAACTGAGAAAACGGCATTGAGGTTACCGTAAAGACTTGGTAGCCTGGTTTACGCTCAAGCTGAATGCAAAAACTATGTTGAGTTTAACCCCTGCTCCGTATTCACCTTATTCAGCCCACTTTTTTGGTGTAAGCACTTCCTGTTGGTGTTAGCACTGAACAGACGGCAATTTCTCTCAGCGGCATCACAGTCTGTGTCCGAATGTCCTCACTATTCCCTACAGTTCACTATATTTTGCTCACGCCATTTTGTAGGGGTGCCCGAATGTCCAGAGAGAATAAATAGTGCACTCAAAATTTCCCACAATGCAATCTGAAAAGTAGTGGGGAGCGATGGCCATTAGACGGGTCAATATTATAGACCATAATGCATTGCGATAGTCGCAGAACAGACAGCAACAGGTCTTTGAACTAAACACTAACACAAATGAGTGAAAACGGCTGTTTTAATCATGTGTTGCATATTTTTTTATGAATAAACGACTTTAATATTAATGGTTACAGTGAAAAACTGCTAACGTTAGCTGCTTACCTTTAGCTTGAGCTGTTAAATGATCAATAGCTTCATCTCTCTTCATTCATGTCAAATCCATGTGAAATAAAAGGTATCTGACTAATATTTATCCATTAATATTCTACTGTCTCTTGAATTTGGTTGGTATTCATCGCAGAAATACATTATTCCTGGAGTTAGTGAACTTAAAGCAGATGTAGTCACTCACTCTGCTCGCGTTCCGGACACCGGGCTCACACTTTCTGCACACCTTATGTGACGATAAGTGGCGAGTCCGAATTGCTAACAGAATCAGTGCACTATATAGTCGACTATGAAGTGTGAATGAGGGGTCAGGGAGGTGAAGCTAGTGTGGACATTCAGACACAGCCACAGTCCACCTTTTCCTTAACCTTTTAGAGCACGACGTGTGGGAGTCTTTCAGGGTTCCGTTACCGGATCGCGTGGACCTTTCTGCGTGGAGTTCACCCTGTGTCTGGGTGGTTTTCTTCTGGGTGCAATGGTTTGTCCAATCAACCCAAAACGTGCACAAAGTCCTGTTGACATTGAACCTTCATCCAGATCTTGTGATGGATCCCAGGGGCGGCGAGCTACTCCTGACAATTGCCTCCTCCATACTGAAGGATGGATCAAATGCAGAGGACAAATGACAATAAACATTTAAGTGCACCGTAACCTCCCATTTGTTAGAGTGTTTGCTGCTCAAATAAACAAATAAACTAAACTGAATTAAAATCCAGGGGTGGTGCAACTATCTAGCTTCAAAACCCATCGCTGTCACCACTGTCTTGAAGGGCCAAGTCTTAACCACAACGTACAGCGTGCACCAAACTGCCCTGCAAAAGTACAGGCTGCTTTTTTATTTATTATATATATAAATTTTTTCAGACCTAGAAGCTGACTGCTCTTCAAAAACACCGTCTTAATCGGAGAGGAGCACAGCCCGGCATCCAGCTGCTTCCAAATTAACCTAAAATAGCAGAGAACAAAGCGGTGAGTGCAAACTATAGTTTCATTAGCCCTGACAGCGGAGGGGAAATATCAGCTCTCTCATGATCAAAAGTAGCATCTGTTTTTGAAGCAAACAGCAAAACTAAATGTCAGGACGGAATCTAATTTGGAACTGATGCACTTTCTCTTTTTTTTTTTTTCACTTCAACAAAAGACAGACTTTGAGAGATGCACTTTCCAAGAATGTACAAACTACAGCTGCATGATCGGTTCCAATCATGTAAAAGTAGCAAACACTGTTTGGTCTTCTACGACCATGAAATTCTTCATTCTTGAAGCAGTCACTGTTCTGTCAGCGGTCAATGCCCACAGGTGTGTTTGACATGTGCACTGTAATTGGAATTGTCAGAAAGGTTGTAGGTCTATCTTTATTTCACAATATTTATTTTCCAAATGCAGCCCTAGAACGCTCTTTTAAAAGTTCACCACGTGTTTCCTTTGCGTCTCAACCAATCACTTGTTAAGCAAATAATGTGCCAGCCTTTTATGTGAATACAGGCCATAAACCTCATATACTCAGTTCTCTACCGCAGCAGCAGAACCATCAAGCCCTCAGACTCCTCCTCACCAAAGCCATTGTCTATAGAAGTTGAGCTGCCCTGTGTACGAAATGTGTATAAATAAACCTCGCCTTCTCAACCTGTGCAATTTTGTGTCATTATTTGTTCTTAATTTGTTTTAGCCATTTGTTTCCTTTGTTTTTTAAGTATTATATAGGCTAATGTCCCCGTTTCCCACGGTGTGACCCAACACTGGAAATAAACAAGATGCATACATATGGGCGAGGGGTCACGAACCCCATTAATTGTTATAATGGGGGTCACGACGGAACCACTGGTCTATATATCAGAGTATGGAAATATTCCAAATATGGAAATGAATTATTGGACTCAGACCCAAGTCAAACTGTTTTTACATGTGCAAAGATCAAAACTAAGAGGATTCATGGTTAAAAAGTACAGTATATTCATAGATATCATAGGAGTGTTTCTTGAGAGCTAATAGATTACTGGCATAAATAATATGATGCAAGATTTCTTTCAGAGGGGAATATCTGGTCTAGTCTCATTACTCACTTATACTTGTTACTGAAAAAGCTGGCAACATTCAAATTTCCCAAAGTTTTGTGTTTGCACAGCTAAATAAACAAGGCTAGGATTTAGATATTGAAAATGAGAAACATGATAAATTTGAAGATGA
Organism: Proterorhinus semilunaris; assembly: GCA_021464625.1. Taxonomy (NCBI): domain Eukaryota; kingdom Metazoa; phylum Chordata; class Actinopteri; order Gobiiformes; family Gobiidae; genus Proterorhinus; species Proterorhinus semilunaris. The sequence continues at coordinate 5,460,508 of CM038361.1, read as the reverse complement.
TATTTTTGAGAATGATACTTTTGAGAATGCTATTATTGTTATTATGGTGATGAGAATATATGTATAACAAATATGTGCGCTAGTAATGTATGTGTATGTATATATATGTATATCTAAAACACTATGACTACTTAAACAATAAGTAAATCAATAGAATGGTGACCAGAATGGTAATATAAGCAATGATTAAAAAAAAAAAAATAAGAGGAAATTATAAAACTAAGTAAATACACTCAGAAATCACAAACTTTTCTATTTGTATTGTATTGTATTGAAATTGAGGTAGGCACTTATAAGCTTTCTTGCTTCTGCCTACTCCTTTTGAGTTATTATTATTTATTTTTTTCGGATAATGTAAATGAGATGGTGTAAATATTGTATATGATAACGCACTGTAAATATAATAATAGCTCAAATAAATAAATACAAAATCTTTCAACAAAAAAACATACAAAATATGTTTAAGTACAATACATCCCCAGTCCTGTACTTTAAAAAAATGTGGTGTCAGTAGGAGCTACTTCCAGGGCAGATGTAGTCGCCACGATGTGCAAAAATGCATTTCAAGAAGAGGGTCCCTAAACTAAGTCCAAGTGATAAGATTTAACCATTCAGTAAAGTAATCGTCCGTAAGTCAGTGTTCCTATCCTTCCTGGTTGTTGCCCAGCACATTCCTTCAAAGCATTTTCCCCCTCGCTGTCCCATAACAAACAGGGGGTGGGGGGGGTGGGAGGGGGGGGGGGAGAGAATAGCTGCTCAGTTACTCCGTAGAACCAGCGAGGCAGTGGCTCATGCCCTTGGCCAGGCGAGATAAGGCTATCAGCTTCCATCATCGCTAAACAAGATTGAGCAAAGTACATTAAGCTGAAAAAATACAAACAAATTACAAAGGCTGGAGGCCAGGCTCTTTATCTAATGCTGGTTTGGAGGAGGGTGGGGGGGGCCGTTAGCGTTGGTCGGAGGGAAATGGGCCGAGCGTCTAATAGATCCGACCCGGCAGTTCCACACAAGCGCTGAACAATGCGCCGGGGCCATTATCTCACCCGCTAATGCTATCGTTCCCCGCGCGTGCAAAACCACGCACCGAGGCCGGGCTGCGCAAAAAAAATCCGGGGATTTTTTTTTTTTTTTACTGCAGGAGAATGTGGGATTCAAACCGATTCCGAAGTGCGAGACGTTGATGAATTTTCTGGCGCGTTAGCGGGTCGGGAAAGAGATGTCGCGGCGCTGCTAATTAAAGCCGGCACAAAGGAAGGCACGCACGTTCTCTCCCCGCTATTGTTCCTCATCATTCTAACGAGCCAAAGCCGGCGTCTTTATTCGTCAGCGCCGTGGGGTCACGCCGTCGTCCAATTAGCTTTTTATAGTAACAAATTAGCAAAAGTTAGAGCGCTGCGTAACTTCTGAAGTCATGTGTGCGAGGCGCAGCGGATCTTCAGAGGTCGGGGTCGAGACAAACGTATTATTTTTCACTAACAACTCATGAGAACAGGCAACAAGAAGACATCTCGGTTGTTTACCGGTGTGCACTCCTGGCTGGTGGGGTAAAAAATTTTTTTTTTTTAAATAAAAAAAACAGTCTCCAGGTACAAAAACCTTTGTCTCTGTGCATCATAGACCACGGCTGTTGAGAATATACTTTAAAAACAGACAGAGATAATAAACTGTTTTCCAAATCTTCTGACCTTTTCTTTCGTATAAACACTAGTCAGTATGAAGCTAACATTTATTGACTGAGTATTTCATTGATATTAGGAAAGTCACCCCTAAACATGGAAGAGCAGCCATACAGGAACACATGTTGGGCAGATTATAATTATACTACAGATTATACGGTACGCCATTAAACGTTGTTCGATACCGGTACTTTAACGGTACTTGGTTTTACGAACAACAAAGTTAATTCATTCCATAAAAGACCATTTCTTTTAAGTTTGTATCATTCATTTGAGCTGAAACGACCTTTAATGCTGTTCCTGGAGCAAAAGCATCCACTTTTTCCCTAAAACTCCCCCCCCCCCCCCCCCCCCCCCCGATACCATACTGGCATCGTTTAACAGTACCCAGTCCTACTACTGATTACCCCTCCTAAAAGTAATCTAGACACTTCTTTGATTACTTTATTTAAAAAGTCATCTGATTACTGATTACCAGTTACTTTGGTTAATGAAAAAATAATCGTGAGTCTGACTAGGTCTGTGGCACTGACATGTCCAGGAAAATCCTCCTGTTTTAGTGTTCAGTAAGTTCACTGTGGAGTTTCTGCCAGTTTGGGGCGTCTTGTAAGTAAGTCATAGTTACTTGATAATGGAATTATATTTGCAATTGTAATCCGTTACATTACTGCGTCTCTCTTACTTACACTCACTGCACAGAAAAAATGTCACGTGCCTTAATATGTGGTTGTTTCGCCTTTAGCTTAGCCGTGGCATTGTTCCTATAAAAGATCCAGTGTTGCCTTCATTTTCACCGAGATCTTGATTGTTGATGGGAGACTGTGACCACTGTGCAGAGCCTCCTCCAGCACATCTCAAAGATTCTAAATGGTGTTAAAGAAACAGGCCACCGTTTTTTCCATTCTGAGATAGCTTAGACGAGTTGATACGTACCTGTCTGGTCTTTGTGCCCGTGGAAGTGCGTGGTCGCTTCCAACTTCACCCCCGTTTGGAGCCATAGAAATATACTGGGAGAGGCCAAATGCTAACAACATCTTTGGTCACTTTCCGTGTCTGAGGGCACGCACAAAGACCAGACAGGCGCGCATCAACTCGTCTAAGCTCAGGTAAGAACATATCTCAGTATGGAGAAACGGTGGCCTGTTCCTTTAAAGATCTGGAATCTGTAGTGTCCAATCTATCCCTGAACCACTCTTGAACAATGAGAGCCCTTTGAATCCTGGGCATTGTCATCTTGGACTATGCCCGTGCCATTGATGGAATGACCTGGTCATTCAGGATGCTCAGGTCTTCAGCTGAACCTAGACCTGACCTTCTAATTTATCATGTATACAACATTTTATTATAACAAACTGTGATATTTTACCCCAGATTAATTTATTAAAGGTGCGTTATGCAACTTTTTATGTGAAAAATAAATAGATATTTGTGCATATTTGACCTTGTGACCCTGCGGCTGTACAGTGTGAGTGGTTTCTAGGACGCTCCAGAAGGTTCTTTCTGCTGACGGACCCTCTCACCAAAAAAAAACGACAGAACAAATGATCCTGGAGCGTCCTAGAAACCACTCGTACTGTACAGCCGCAGGGTCACAAGGTCAAATACGCACAAATATATATATATTTTTTTCCCACACATAAAAAGTTGCATAATGCACCTTTAAGAAAGCACTCATCGAGTTTCTAAACTGTATCGATTAAATGTAAAATCAGTCTGATATTAAAACATTCTGAATAGCGCAAATGGCAGAAACACTGTAAAAGCCTGGACTGGACTCGGAAGTTGTTGTTTGAGTATCAACATTTTTACGACACATAGTTTCCAGTATACACGTGTCACAACAAAGACATGTGCATATTGCAAAACGATCTTTTCCCTCTGTTCTAATACGTTCAGAGAAAGTTTAAACACGTCCCGATGCATGATCTGCTAACGGAGCAAGAGGACGATAATGGCACAAAGTGAGGCGCCGCCGCGGGGCCGGGCGGGGCGGGCGCTGCCACGGGGAGACAGATCGGCTCTGTGACGCGTGGTGGAGTAACAGAGGCCGACTTTGACCTGACCTTGAGAGACAGGAGCATGCACGTGCCCCCCCCCCACACACACACACACACTCATACGTGCACAGATGAGGGGAAGGAGGCGGGGTCGCGCGGCATAAAGGGCCAGTGTGTCAGGTCACGGCGGGCGCGCACAGGCAGCGGGAACGGGCAGCACTTGAGGGATGTGATATGACTAGCACGAGCGGGGGGGGGCTTTGGGGCGGGGGTCTGTAGGTGGTGGTGGTGGTGGGGGGGTGTTATGGCCGCGGGTGACTGACACTGCTGATCTGTATCACACATCACAGCGGAATATAGGAGGGGAGGTGGAGGGGAAAGGGGAGACAAACCTGCGAGTCCGCCACGGAGGAGACAGGATGGGATTCCGAGGGGCGGAAGGGCTTCACCCCAGGTCCAGGCGTCTGTGTCCCGGATCACAATGATGAGCCAACGGAGATTCTAAAATGTAAAATACTGGAGATATCGCTTACATACAAGCGGGTGTCAAAAGCTTTGGATTGTTCTGAAGAAGACACAGAGGAGCACCAACTTCAGAAAATCCGCAGGAGGAAAAGGAGAACCCCGGGTGCGTTTCGGATGAGGGAACAACAATGGGACGTGGTGAAAGCGAAAGTGTCCAAAACAAGACTTGGAGAGAAGCAGGTGAGACAATACTGTACATCCAGAACGCAGCCCTGACCAGAACCAGGAAATGGGACCATATTAGTCCAGTGCTCAGGTCTCTGCACTGGCTTTCCCGTCGCTCAGAGAAAAGAAAACAGCTCTGCTCATCTCAAGTCTCTTAGTGGTCCCCTGTTGGTCCCAGAGTCACGACTGAACACTGTGAGGTTGCATTTCAGTTCTATAGTCAGGCCTAAAGTCTGACAATGAGCCGTTTGTTTATCATAATTGGTATTATGTGGATGTACTGTTTTTATCGGGCCCGTACTGACACTTCCTCTGCAAATGAAGTTCCTAACGGATAAATAAAGTGAATTTGATTTGAGCACCTATAGCGGTCTCACATTCTTTTCCCCGTTTACATGGCGCTGCCTCATGTTCTTCCTTTAGCATTGTAGCCTTTTATAAGCTCTATCAGGTCAAATTGAAACTTTATTCATCCCACCATGTTCGACCGCGTCCCGAGAGAAAGAGATGGCCGTCGCTGTAGCCCCTCTCCCTTCCCGGCCGCGCGAGTCTGGTTGGAGGAAAACGGTTGTTCTACATAACATCGCCATTGGCCACGGGAGTCTGTCCGGCCCACATACAGCCCACTAACGCGCCAGGTCTAGAGCTGGAAGATCTCACATCAATGCATATGACGTTGGAAGTATATTTTATCTGCCCTCTTTGGCGTGTATTTAGAGTATGAAATGATTACTTTGGGTTCATGTAACCTTCTCTCATATCATCCATGTTCCGTAAAGCAGTGGTCCTCAGCAGTTGGGTACCGGAAAGCGGGTCCCCTAACCATTTTCAGCGGGTCGTGAGCCTGTCCTTGTTGTTGTGAGTTGTTTTCTGAGCACATTTGATCTCCATGGGCTCGTTTGAATGCAATAATATGTTGTAAAATTCACAATACCCTTTCAGGACCAAGCCTCCGTCCTCCCAAGCCGAAATACTGGAGACATCCTTTACCCCTTTGACAAAACTCTTGCCCCCACCATCACCCAAAAGTCCTGAGTTCAAAGATCAGCACCTATAGCAGGATGGGACCTTCTCCTGTCATATCGGGTTACCCTCTTCAAAGGGGCGTCCCAAACATGAAGGGCGGGAGGGTGGGGTGGGGGGGGTGATGAGAGCGTGTTGTCAGTCCGCCATTATAACCGCTGCCAGAGAACGCTCGGATAGCTTCTTCTGTCATAACGGGAGCTTTTTTCTCTCTTTCCATCGACAATGGTTTGGAAGAATTCGATCTCTTCCTTTGAATCTCGTCAATGACTTCAAAGGGCGACGCTCGACATCTTTTCCCCGTTTTCGTCGGGGAGAAAAGTTCAGTTCCACACTCGTATTTCTCCCTCTTTTTTTTTTTTTTGATCATTTGGCTTTTTTCATTTCACCTTTATTTTTTTGAAAGAGTTGACAGACAGAAGGCAAAATCCTCACAAAAGTGCTGGTGTCTTTTTGAAGTAATGGACAATTGAGGTGAGACGCTACAGGTGAATGGGGAGAAAATAAAGACATTTTATTGAGGCTTAGTGATATAGTTTTCTGTCATTCCATGCATACATTTTCCTGAAATTGCCTATAAACATATTCATCATACGCCAATAAAGTCGAGCCAAAAGTGTATGGACGTTTTTTCACAGCAAATTGTTCAGTAGAAGGAAAAAAACAGCACTCGTTAGCATCGTCACTCTAACGTTAGCATACGTTAGCATTCTTCCTGGTTAGCACTGTTAGCATTTATGAACCACTTTGCGCCTCTCCGGGTCTGTATCTTTATTTAGTGGGAACAAATATATCTTCATAATTCAGCTTTTGTTAAAGTAATGGTGGAGAAGTTTTTTTTAATTATTTTTTTATTATTTTTGTTTCTCCACCTCTGGCTGCTTCAAACATGATCATATATGGGCATTTGCAATTCAAACTAAGATAGGGAGAAAACTATAGCAACACATCTCAACATTGAAATATCACTAATCCAATCCACTTTATTTCTATAGCATAAAACATAAAAAAAGAAAAAATGTAAAGGCTGATACATGACTTTATGTCACTTATAATGCGAGACGCTGCAGGTGAATAGGGAAATGTTGTTGTTTTTTTTTTTTATGTAGAGATGTCAATTTGAAACTTGGATTAGGAGACTTATCTGTTGGTGAAAGTTTATATGTTTAAGGCAAGACACGGCAGATGAAAACACAATGAGATTTTGTAGCTTGTTTTCTCCCTTAACATTTTAGTCTAAATGTCGGAGTAAAAAAGACCAGACCAGATAGTGCAGGGCATCGGCGGTTTTTCCCACGGTTATTCGTTCGTGTACTGTGAAAGGCTGCGGCCGAGATGACGCTGTGATCCAAATATGGCCATTTCCTTTCTGGGAGACGGCGGCGGCTAAAGACGGGGGAAATATACAGGCGCAGCTGTTACAAAATGTGCAGTTTTCTCCAAGTGAGGTTTTTATTACACTCTTGCAACAACATGTTAAATGGTCTCAACTTATAAAGCGCCCAAATCGCTTTACAGCAAGGAACCGGTCGCCCATTCACATTCATGCACCAGTATACACAGACACTACCAACTGCACCACTGTCCACTTTAGGAGCTCCTACAGATTCTAAACTTTGAGGGTCTTGTACTGACTCATGTTTAGAAGGTTTTTTTCAGTGGGATTTTTCAGTGTATAATTCCTGCCTGATTTATTGAGCTTTGAACCGTCAGGCAAAATTTCAATTTACACTTTTAACTAGCTTATTCAAAGAAAAATAATGTGGGGGTTAAGAGATTCATTTAATGAATCTCTTAACCCCCACATTAAGCACATTTTCTAAAGCTTTTCTGAAAGCTTATCGACAGGAGAGCTCACAGCCCATAGGCCAGGATAGCACCGTATTTGAAAGCCAAGACCTACAAAACCGATTTAAACTGATTATTTTTTTTTTCTTGCATTGTTGCCGTGTTTGTCACTTTATTTTTCAGCACTTTATTTCCGTCACATTTTTGCCACTTTGTCATCGCTATTTGTAACGCTTTTGTTGCACTCGTGTTGTCACTTTTTTGTCGGATTTTGTAGCTCTTTTTTGTCTCGTTTTCGTCGCTATTTTGATGCTTTTTTTCCGAGAGGCTTCGACATTTGGGTAATGACAAGCATGCTCAGTTTAGGTGGGGGTTAAGGGGTTAAACAAGATCCAGAATCTCCTCAAAAAACAAACGAACAAAATAACGTTGTTCCTTATATATATATATATATATATATATATATATATATATATAAAAGAATGCTATAAACTTAAACCTGTTTTTGTCCATTATTTAAATTTCCGTAATGGAAAATATCAACAATTTGTTCAATTTTTATTTAATAAGAAAACATAAAATGACAGACAACTGGCAATACATTTCCCCCTTATATTTATTTCCGTAATCTACAGCGAAAGTTTCAACTTGACATCACTAAATCAAATGTTTCCCCCCATTCACCGGCAGCCTGGTCCCCTTCTGTATCCCCTCATAATACTAGACCAGATATCTGACCTTCCCGCATTCCTCATGTCAAATCCCGCTCTCTTTTCACATTGTCCTTTTGCAGCATCCTCCTCCTCCTCCTCCTCCTCCTTCTCCTCCTCCTCCAAAAGGCCTAGAGACGTGTCCCCGCAGCAGCCCATAGATGGCACTGTTGGCTTATGGTTCTCCACGGCGAGCACTGCAGGAGACCGAGGCGAGAAACTGTCCTGAAACTCATCAAAGGGAGACACGAGGAAAAGAAGAAGAAAAAAGAAAGAAAGAAAAAAACATGCTTTCATCTCTGCCGGAGTGTCATTTGCCAAATATAATCTTGTAACTTCTAATTAATTCAAAGTGTTGGAGGCAGGGGGGGGGGGGGGGGGGGGGGGGAAGGGGGGGAGGTAAAGAAAAAAAAAGCATCAAAATATCACACTCGGCACAAAGTGTTCTTTTCCAGCAGCACTGATTTAACAGCTCATTATCAAAAGACAGGCTTCATCCTCAAGATATCCGTCAACAGCAAACTTTAAGGTGTGGATAATGATGCACTTGTGGAGATAAATAAAAGCCGAGGAACTGCTCACGAGCAAAGCGTAATTAGGCTTTGGATTGGATTGGTAATCTGGAAGAAAAAGTAATGCTTTATATTCACATTTGGAGGTATTTTATTTGCGACAGAACGCCATCAAAGGACCGGCGCGATCCTTACACGCGTGATCGTCGACAAATCCATAAGGTCACACAAACCCATAGGCCTCATTTGAAAGCTAAGATCCACAAAACTCATCTAAATGGATCGTTTTCCCCACGCGCATTCATACACAAATGCCGGCACGTTCGGTATCCACGTGTAGGACGAGACAGGCGACCGAGACGTGACGCGGTAATCCCAAATATGGTCATTTCCTTTCTGGGGGGAAAGGCCGCGGATAAAGAAGGGAGAAATATACAAGACGTTTTCTCCACATGAGGTTTTCACTCCGCTCTTGCAACGACGTCCCCACTTTGCCCCTGCAGACGGCAAACTGTTTTATTAACGCAGCTGACAATAAAATGCCAGCATTCAATGAGAACCACGAGAAAGAAGAGCTACAGAAATGTGGCGGCGGAATCGCTGTGCTGCGAGAGGAGACTCCACGCACGGCCCACTCGTACAAACGTGGTCAGTTCTCTGCAAACTTAAAGTGATAGTCTGTAAGTTTGCAAAGTGAAGAGAGACAGAGTGAAACATGAAAGTAAACAATCAAGTTCCTCCCCTCTTTAACCAGAAAGCCCTTCTTAGTATGCAAAATGAGGAGAGAAGGAACACGCTCCTCCCCCTCCCCTCCTGATTGGACCTGACAGGCTGGTTCGCAGGGAAAGCTCGTCTCATTGGTCGACGTGGGAGGACACTAGACTGATTAGTGGCTGAGATCCGGGAAGGAGGGACTTTACTTTATAAAAATGAAAATATATATTACTACTTACTTCGCATCCAAATGCGAGGCCAGGCGGTCGATTTTGCCCATTTTATAACTTTTTGACCTCCAGACTATCACTTTAAGTTCAGATCCTCACAAAACCTTGACCTCGTGTTCTCTGGTGCCTGAGCTCGCAGCAGCAGGTGAAAAAGGAGACGAGGGAAGATGCAGAGAAACTCAGGGTCCGGGGGGAGGGGAGGGGGCACCGACTATTATTTTTATTTATTTATTTGATCGAGACAACACACATTAATGAACAATCATATAGAAGTTGTACACAAATTGTAAATGTGCCAGATTATAGCAAAACTGCTAATTTACATCTGCAGTCCCGAGGCAGGTCACACAATGTATGAACAAAACACAAAATAAAAATGTTACAAATGACATTTTAGTTAAAATGGCTGTAAGTCGGGCGTTCTCTTATGTCTGTAGGAAGGCTGTTCCAAGACTGGCCTCCTCTGACGGACAGCACAGTTTGTCCAGATGTTGTTTTTCTGTGTGGGATCTCCACATCTCCTCTGGAGGAGGCTCTGGTGCGGAGACCCCTCACTGCTTTAGGTTTAATGTAGTTGGAGAGTGGGGGCGGGGCAAGACCATGTAGTGCTTTGTAGACGAGGCAACAGTTTTTAAAATGTATGAAATTTTGGAAATTTAGCATTTGATATTTTTCCAGGATATTGCAGTGATGATACGACCAAGGCTTTTGATCCAGAATTGTTATGGCCTTTTTGAAGAGGATTTCTATGGGTTTGATATTTGTTCCTCCAGTAAGTGACCACATTGTAATACAGTACTCTATGTGTGAAAATATCATTGAGTGTAGAAACATCTTTGCTGAATCTATTGTCATAAAGGGCCTGATTTGTTTGAAGTTCTGTAAATTTAATTTTATTGTATTCGCAGTGAGTTTAATGTGTTTTTTAAAGGAGAGCGTTGAATCCAGTGTGACCCCGAGATACTTGAACTCCTCAACAAAGTCAAGCTCGGTGTCTCCAAGGAACACATTGGACCGATCCCGTTTAATAGATTTATTTGTGAATATCATTGACACGGTTTTCGTTTTATTTAATAGTAAAGATGAGTTGTTGGGCCACTGCTGTATGTCTGCCAGGGCTGCTGTGAGAGTAGATGACGCCTCCTCAGTTGTTTTAGCAGGAGTAAAAATTACAGCATCGTCTGCATACATTTGGAAGTAAACTGTCTCTAAACTCAGTTCATTTCATTCTACAAATATTTGGTTTCTCGAGTTACCATTGCTTGGTTACCATTAAACACTTCTGCTTAGGGCTCCAAACTCTTCACATTACCACAAAGTTACAATCCGCCTTTACATCTGCGGACAGCTTCTAATAATACATTTATTTGTATTTGTATAGACACTCAAAGACGCCTCTACTTTGCACCGGGTCGCTTTAAGCCTGTAGCTCCTCTGCTTTAGCTCGCGGAGTGCAGCAAGAGAGGGCAAGGAGGAAGCCCTTGTTTACCGTGCAGGTATAAACATACAGGGGAGTCTGTGGTGGTGGTGGTGGTAGTGGGGGGGCCCCGGGGCTCATCTGCGGCCCCATGGGAGTCCCCTCCCCTGATCTATGGCCCTCAGACTCAGGACAAGGGGGCTCTCTTCAGTTACAGGTCAGGGAGACTGATCTGGGAAACCCAAGTTCAACCAAATCAATACCACTCGAATGATTTGGGCTCTAATGTACTTAACTTATTCTAACCTTGTAGTTTAGAGTTCTACAGACACGTACTGAAATGCACGGGATTCTAATGTTAGGTCCCTGAAACATTACTACTCCCACATGTGTTTAATTATGGCCAACTTAACATAAATGGCAAATCTAATAATGGAATTGTATATATTGTTTTGCAATTACAGTATATCGCAATCCTTTCTTATTGTGACACCAAGTCTTTGATAAAGTATCGATACCTTCACTACTTTTAGGAAATGTGTTCAGTTGAAAGGCTGAATTGAAGTGAAAAGGGTGAACTAATCCACATAGCCCCAGTTAATGTATGACGATGTCTGCACTTCCAGTTACAATGTGCAAATGATTTCCCTCAAAGTTTTGTTTCTGGAAGTAATTTATAAAAGGAGAAGCTTAGTTTAGCTTGTGGTTCAAATGGTTTGGAATAGGCCCCTGTTTATGGGCTGCTGTGTGTTTGGAGGCATTTTTAACAGTTACACAGCACATTATTAGATTTTGTGTTATTGCGCTGTCTCAATCTCAACACTTCAATAAATGCCAGATGTCGAGGTTAATAACGGACGCATACGTACGTACGTATCGGATTGGCCCCTAAGTATCGTGATACGTATCGGATCGTGACAAAAGTGTATTGTCCCAGCCCTAGGAATGAGTAAAAATGTCAAATTAAAAAAAAAAAAAAAAAACGGACAATCCACCTTTTCGGACTGACTGGGACCGCCCTGTGTGCAAGTCCAAGTCACATGTTGTTGGCATTCCTATGGCTCCACACGGGGGTGAAGTTGGAAGTGACCACGCTCTTCCACGGGCACAAAGGCCAGACAGGTACGTATCAACTCGTCTAAGCTCAGGTAAAAACAGATCTCCAGTATGGAAAAACGGTGGCCTGTTCCTTTTAAGCATTATTGGCTCTCACAGGTCACACTAAAAACGTTATTAACCCCATCGTGAGCTAAACTCTGTCTGTGACCCGAGATAAAGAGATTTCGGCCGTAATTGCGCTGACGCGACCCAAACAAAGGCACGTGTTCGCCCTCACCCTAAATCCATGATTGACAGGCTCTGGAGCTCTGTGGAGACTCGCAGCCGGTCCGCTCGCCATGTTAATTTCATAGACCACATGGGATCATTACTATAAATGGGGCTGAATGGGACCCCGCTGATCTCTATTATTTGGATCCATGGATCAGGCCCATGTTGAACCACACCGGCCCACAATAGAAACAACATTTTCCATCGACATATAGATTCAATGATGTAATAGATGTAATTGCAAAACTCATCTTAGCCCATCTGGCCTGTTTTATAGCTTTCCGTTGGGCATACTTTCTTGAGTTATTGTCCAAAGATAATCAGAGAAATGGACCTCTCGGATATAACATTACTCATGGCCCTACATCATATTTGCCAAAATAAGTGAAGAGAGTTTATTGTAACTCTCTTCAGGACCCGGACAACCTCAGACCTCTCTTTTCAGACAAATGTATGCAAAGTGCATGTTGGGAGTTATCAGGTGCCTAGCTCCTTGCCCCTCCGCGTCCCTTCTCCCAGTCGGGTTTGGAAAAGCTTCAGGTCTCCATTGAAAGGGTTTACTTTAATGTTTTTTTTCTTCAGGATTCGTTGGAAATTGATTGAATCCATTCTTTGTCCCGCCCATATGATGTTCCCTGTGCCACTGGCTGTGCCCGAAGGATGATCGATCCCCATTGTTGGACAAAAGTGCTGTTTGGAGTTCATAAACGAAATCATAGATGGCCTTTTGATCTCAGCCCCGACCAGTGCATACAACCGTTATGTCCTTTCACCCTCATAAGTCATAAGAATCATCATTATCAGCATTAAAGGACCTGTATCATGCTATTTTAGCCATTCCAAAATAAAGTATAGGCCTTTATATGATATATTGTACCTCTACCACTACGGAGCACTAATTTTTGTGATAAATATAAGTATTTTCTGGAGGTATTTTTCCAACCCGGAAGACAAAACGCTTGGATTCAGTTAACTCCGCCCCCTCTCGCCGCTCATACAACTTTAACAGTAGTAGAAATATATATATCACAGCAAAAAGTAAAGTTACTTCATGATGCTGTTATAAGGAGTTAACATGTGCAACACAGCTTCATGGCTAAATGGCTAACACACACGCTAACATGCATTTTGATCGACTCACCACTCTGATGTTTCCAGTATGGGACTTGCGCTGGTTATAAAAGTTAATCCACTTTGATTCTGGCCAAGGTTCATCAAGCATCCATCAGTACAGGCACGGACAAACACTATTGTGGCTGATAGTCGCTGAATCCCGGAGGGAAATTCCAACTTCTATGGCCTCTTCTTTAGGAAGGTTGAATAAAGTCCTGTCCTCGCAGCCAAACGCGCTTTTCTCCGTGACATTATCGTGAGGTAAGAAAAAAGAACAGGCGTCCAGACTCCAGAGTAGGTTAGAAAAAGCTCCCTCTTCACAACTTTCGGTGCAACATGACATGACATCTGTTCAGACAGTTCGGACGCTCAGGGGGAGCGTTTGTTTTCGGTACAGGGGCAGCGCAGCGTCAGGCACTTCCTCTTTTTTTTTATTTATTTGTTTTTATTTATTTTTTCTTACGACAGAAATAATCAAAAAAGCTGTTTTACAAATGAAAATCAGGCCGTACGGCATTAGATTACAGACGTGGAGCACTTCCGTTCCGCTGTGACGACACAACTGAACATGCCAGTCGTTTACCAGGAGAGGGCGGAACAGCTGCTCAGAGAGCAGGATTCAGGAGGATTACTGAGAACTGCGTGAATGAAGCCAAAAACCGCTCTGGGGGTGTTTTTGAGAAGGAAATAGCATAACAACATGGTTAAAAGCTCCAAAAAGTCGATTTCGCATGATATAGGACCTTTAAAGTAGATTCAAAAGGGCATTCAGTCTAAACGTTTACTGTTGAAAATACCAAAATTATGGTCTAGGGGCTAGAACTATTTAGCTGCAGTTTTGGCTGAAATTGACCACATGTTATCTTAAATGAAATATGCTGCGATTTGTGGCATTAAAATATTGTCTTTGGGCATTAAAACGGCATTAAAAAGCATCACATTTGGCTGGCCTGTATAAACCTGTCTCCATCCCCATCCAAAACCCTGCCCACGTGACGCAAATGTCGTCACTTTCGAAACCTTCATTTACGCCGTTTATTACCCCACACAAATAAACGGCGGCGCGCTGTCATATTTACGCTGGCGCTCTGCTGACGTCAAAAAGAGCGTTTTATGTCCACGTTGCCGTGGCGCGGGAGGCCGGTTTTTGATGGATGGCCGAAGCCCGACGTGAATATGAGAGGCGTAAATAAAACACACGGGGCAGTCCGTGGATCCGCACGGCACCCTTGGCCTTTTGTTTTAGAAGAGCGCGGCGTGCATACGACGGCTGATTTACGCGCCGCGCCCAAACTCATTTTGGCCCGACGCAAGGACAGGAAAAGTTTTGCGGTAATGAGAAACGGCGGCGGCAAATCACGCGGGGATAAATCGGGTGTCAGCGGAAAGCGGGCTGGGACCAAGGTTGAACAACAAGCGGGTGGAATATAAATACAAACATAGATATAGGCACAAGGCTAAACAGCGTCGCAATAACGGTCTGAAGAGGCTGGAGGTGGGCTTTTCTCCAGTCGAAAGACGCCTTTATTTTATTATCATTCTTCATTACAGTGACAACACTGCAGTGTTTCATCAGTGTGGCCCCATGGGTTGCTGTAATATGGAGGTAGAGGAAGTCAGAACTTTATGGACATGAAGTCTATCAGCGTGTACATGTTTGGATCTTAAATAGTCGCAACAGAAAAGAAAAGAAATCAATGTAAACAAAAATATTTCACCATGTTTTTGGAGGTTATAACTCAGTAAATGAGGCAAGGATTCACTTGTGGCATTGTCGATATTATTTATTGAAAAAAACGGGTCTAGGTAGATATTTATCGCTAATTCCCTGACTTAGATTTCGGTTTAGCCTCTATCGCAGGTCTAATCTTAGCGTCACGGGTGAATGAAAGCCTCAACGCGCACCACCCCGTGGCGGCCACTGCTCCGAGCTCGGGTTGTGGGGCTATAGATGTGTCTGTGCGACGGTAGGATTTACCGCAGTAAATAATGAAGTAGTGAAGCAATTCTTCTTAAACTAAGCTCTCTGTTTACATTTAGGTGGGCCTGGGCGCTGCGGTCTTGTTTCTTCTGTATTTTACTTTCTAAATCTGCTTACGGAACCCATGAAAGTATCTCAAGCTAACTCAAAATGTGATGTACCGGGAAACTAAATGTGAACAAACTGTGATCCGACTGAAAGCTAATGTGTACCATCTAACTGTTACAAACGAAACATCGGACCAAAAATGTCTAATGTCAACCAAAGTATCAAAGTTGAACCGAAAGATAAAAATGCAACACATACATAAAATGTCAGGGGAACATGCGGCCTCTGTCCTGTTGGTCAAACCTGTGTGCCTTAAGCACATATGCCAGTTATACTGGATGGCGTTGTCCGGGCTTTTAATTATTTCATTTAGAAAATACCACTATCACTCACTGATTGGGCCAGTGCTCGTGCCTCAGGGCAAGAAGGTCGATCCTTTCTTTGTGGAGTTTCCATGTTCTCCCTGTTATTGTGTAGATTACCTCTGGGTGCTCCGGTTTCCCCTACCATAGTCCCCCCTCTGCGGTCAGGTCTCCCCTGAAAAAGAGATTCTAAATCTCAGTGGGAGTTTTCTGGTTAAATAAAGGTGAAACAAAATGCATTTACAAATCCGTCAGGGGGTAAAAAAATTCAGACAAAATATACAAATGAATAACTTGAAATAGTTACCACACGCCTGGAAAAGTGAAGAGTCATCCTCAGGGTAATGAAAAACAGTTTTATTTATAATGGAATCTTGATCTAATGAAAGAATATGCACATTAGAAAATACCTGTGGCTCCAAAGATAAGATAATCCTTTATTGATCTCACAATGGAGAATTCGGCACTTAATTAAATCACTCAGGGTGAAGAATAAAATAAAAATATAATAAAATTAGAGCAGACCATAAAGAGTAGGATATCAAGGTCGGAGTGCAGTGCAAAGTTTACAGTCCTAGTGCAGGTTGTCAATAAGTGAATAAGTGGGGTCTAGGTTCCCCTGGAGGACTTCCGAGGCACAGAAGGGGAGAATGAACGGAACTTTACTGTCCCCACTGGGTAATTTGTCCTCTGCATTTGACCCATCCTTCCAGGCCGCTGGGGCGACACATAAGGAGCAGTGGGGAGCCATATGGCCTAAGGGGACTCTCTCCTGCTTTGGAGCCCGACTGATTGGTGATTGGTTGGTGGTGGTGGTCGGAGGGGGCCTGCAGTTGTGCTTCTTTCCCCTTACCCCAAAGAATCTGTGGCAACATACAGTATGTTTCCTCCGTTTGAGTATGGCGTGTTAGTGTTTCACCTTATTCTTTCAGTTTAAGTTACATCCAAATTCCTCTTTCATGTTAAAATCCAGCAAACTGATATGTTATTTTGTGCGAAATGGCAGATAGAGAGTTGACAGCAGCTGGGTGCCGTGCTAAAACAGTGATAAATGCCCTCTCCTGTGACTAATGCTGTTTCCTATCACTATAGCTCAGTGCTGTCTCCATCAGGGACTCATTTTCCAAAGCGCCATCAACATAATGACGTCTCTTTAGGGCCTAACCACATCCAAATCAGTCAGTAAACATCCCAAACGGGACGGGCGCACGTTTTTACACACAATTAACTGTTATCACTGAGGGCCGCGAGGATTAGCAGCCTCGTTACTGTCGCCGGCTAATCGCTGCTTGATTACAAACGTGGAGGAAACAGGTTTGAGCTAAATTGTAGTTTCTTGAGTAAGAAATTGATGTCATTTTATCGAGGGTTATTGGGAAAACCTTGTTTTGAGAGATACCTCTGTGGATGGTTCTGGTCTGGACTGTAGGTAAATTGTGTAAAAGGGAGCATTAAGGGGGGAAAATGTCAACTGTGCATCTAATCATAGCCGCTCCCCCCTCCATAAAGGACATGTACTCCACCCGAATCACCCGCAAAGTCTTCAGAATCACCAGGGACCCTCTGCACACATCACACAGTCTCTTCAAAGTAATGCCTTTAGCAAGGAGACTGAAATCTACGGCCAGGTCCAGTCGACTGAAGAACAGTTTTATCCATCAGGAAGCTGAACTCCCTTCCCTGCACTTCCATCCCCCTCCCCCCGCCCCACACCAAGGACTTGAGAGAAATGAACATTTCGATTCATATGAATTGCCAATAAAATCTTTTTAATTGAATTAAATAATGTAATTTTTTAATTTAATTTTGAATTAAATAATAGGATTTTTCCAGAAAATCCAATTTGAGCATTAAAAAGGACCATGTATTGTAAGACAGTGACCTAGAGGCCAGAGCTTGGCAGTAGCTTGTCGGGAGCTCATGTCTTTACGCAAAAAAAGTAGCAAACAGCATGGTTAGCAGCTTCATGAACACACTTTGAGCACAAAAATGATCCAATATTGGGCTATGAGCTTTAAAAATGTGGAGAACCAGTTTGGGTGTTATCTATGACGAAATATAACCCAGGAAGCTCAAATCAGAGTGCTTCAAAAGTAGCAGAAACGACCAAAGTTGAGATGTGAAGTACTACTTCAAGTATGTTTCTGACACTGGAACTTTATACATACACTTGCATCCACACACCAAACAAATGGTCACACACTCTAACATTTGGTTGGACTCCGTTTAGCTCTGATTACTGTACAGCAGTAGCCTGGTTTTACCCTCGTACTCATTTCGTTTCGTACAAGGGTCTGGATCTTCACAATGGAGCTCCGTTAACAGGTGGGAGGGGTGAACTCCTTTGAAACGATTGGATCTGATTTTCGCTAGCGTTTGGTCAGTGACGTATGTAATGCGCCCGTGTTGAGTGAAGCAGCTATCATAACTCTTAGTAGCATTCTAAAGCTTCAGTTATAATTTCTGGATATTTGGGAGCCGAGCCAGAACGGATTGAAGAGCTTCCTTTACTTTCGTATCCGCCGCCATTGCCGAACTACAACCAGCAAATGCGGCGCAAATGCTTGACGTCACCTACAACACCCGAATGGTAGGTTGAAATTCAACCGATGTAAAGCGGCCACTGAGATCAGACCCGACCGTACATGTAGGGAAATGATAACTGACCGGAGACTACGGATGGCTATGGCCAGGCTAGCACAGCAGGCATTAACTCCATTGTTTCAATAAGCTTCTGCAATGACATAAGATCCAGTGTTTCATTCACGTTTCATCGAGAGAGTGTGACCACTACACAAAGCCGCCTTCAGCACATCCCAAAGATTCTCAGTGGGGTTAAGATCTGGACCCTGTGGCGGACAATCCACCTCATGCTCCCTGAACTACTCTTTCACTATGTGAGCCCGTTGGACCCCGGCATTGTCCTTTTGGAATATGCCGTGCCTTCAGGGAAGAAGGAATCGTTGACGGTATAACCTGGACCTTCAGGATGTTCAGGTCATCAGCTGGTCTCATTCTTTGGGCACATAGCGTTGCTGAACCTAGACCTGACCAACTGCAGCAACTCCAGATCAGAACAGTTACTGTAGCTACATCCAGATGGTGACTTCTTTTTGGTCAGGCAGTCTGACCGTAGCCAAAATGCATTGATGCAACTTTGATCTATGACAGTCTGAATGACACAGATCCGGTGTTTTCAAATGCGATCCCAGGCCTATATGTTGTCATTGTAGATTCTCATCATTGAGCCTTGAATTGATGATGGAAATGGGCAGTTAGGATTCATTCTTGGACCGAGATGAATGTAAAGATTGTACTTTCAGTTACATTTATTATGTAAGCACAGCTCCTGTCTACTTGAATAACACTGCTCTTACCCAAGCTCATAAATCATGTCTCAGTCATCCTCTTCTCCCACAATGAAGACTTTCATCAACAAACTACCAAACATTATCGAAAAATAAGCGTCTGGTCTGCACAGGAAAAGAAGCGATCCAAGTTTTAAAGCCCGTCCAACCGTCCCTAACTACTTCCCCCTGATGTGCGCTCGTCTTAGCCCATGGAGCGTGCCTGAATCTGGGCTTGGCTTCAGCGGCGCGGGCCTGTGAAGACACTGCCAGGGAAGGATGTGGTCCATTACAGCAGAAGAAGACCGCCACTCTCCAACTCATTATGAAGCAGCCAAAGCAAACGGCGCTCGCTGCCATCTCCAGAATGCGCGCCAAAACCAGATAATGCTTCACAGGGGGAGGAGGCGTGGATTCGTCAGAGACATTTCCGCTCTTCAGTAATTGAACTTTGGAGACAACATGGGATTCTGTCACGTCCATTTTAGACGTTGGTCTTCAGATGCAACAATTTACTTGGCTTCGGATGAACTGGTGGCCGCTCACAACAAAGAAAATGTGGTTCCAGAAGTAGATTTCTCACTCATTTGCCTCTCAAAAACATTTCCAAGCATATTCAATTTCTTCTTCAGGTATGGTCAGCAGTTACCACAGCTGATGAGCCTTTAAAATCTTATTTGAATATATCAAAATGTTTATGGGGAAAATAAATAAATAGGAATTTTACCTGACTGTATCAGATTTGCCTTGGTGGGCAGGCCTGTTGACATCCCCTATTTTTTTATACCAAACCTTCAATTTTCTTAAACCATGGGCTTGTTTTGTACAATGTATTTTGTATGTATTTTTTCATTATTTATTTTCACAGCAATTGATTTCTAAGCTTATTCCAATCAATTAGGATCACCTAAATATTGTTTTGCCAATTGCCTATTCGACAATTGCACTGCAAATGACAGACTTTTGTCAATCTGGTGGTGAATAGTTCTTCCTCCCAGCAATGGCAGAACTCCTTAGTTTGTCTTAGTTCCTCAGAACTAAGACAAACTAAAAATACCTCATTGGCCGCTTGGACTCCAAGGAAATAAAAGGTAAATCTCATCACACTTGCGGTGGATGCCGGCATCATTTTGCTCTGTGTTCCACGCCAATACTGTCCCCCAGCAATGTAATTAAAACGGAACCAAACAAGTTCCTCTCTGGTTTACATGCTTTCAATAAAGAAAATAGAATTGCAAAACAATTATTTATTGGGAAGTACTATTTATATACTGGCTGCACTGTATTTATGTGAATTCTTTGCCTTTTTAAAGGTGCACTATGCAACTTTTATGTAAAAAAGAGTTGATATTACCGTGTATTTGACTTTTCAGTGACCCAGCGGATGCTTGGGTGGTTAGCATCAGAGGTGTAGTCTACGTGAAACGCAGGTATATGCCGTTTATCCACTAGGAAGCCTGCAGAATTACCGTATAACCACTATAAAGTGGACAAAGATACGTATCACTCATTTGCACAGGGGGTGGGCGCTTATAAGCTCTTGCTTCGGCCCACTCCTTTTGAGCAGAGTGTTTGCTGCTCAAATAAACAAATAAACTAAACTAAACTAAACTAAACAGTGTTATTTTTGCACTTTCTGTCCGTTTAGAGACCAGCACAAACTTCACATCAAGCCATTTCCTCCCCTGAAAACGAGGAGAGGACAGGCTCATCCCTCCCTCTGTCTCTGTCTCTACCGACAGACCGACTGTTCCCTCTCGGCTCCGGTGATGTCTGTGCACATGATAAAACCCGACCTGAGAATAGCTGATGATGATAGACGCTTATTAACGGCCCTCACAGCGCTGTTGGAGGCGCGTACGTCTCACGGTCAGCTCAGCGTCTCCCCATCATAGACACTTTTCCTGTCCATCCTCGGTCTGTGAGTCCACAATGCCGGACCCTTAAAGTGCATTTCTCCCTGAGAGCGGCTTTGGGCAAAGACAGTGACAGGTGCAGGCTGGTAACACTGGAGCTGTCGCTTGAAAGAGACTGAAACGTGGATGTGCCTCGCCCACAGCGCTGATCGAGCCAAGCGCTCTCCTGGTCATAAAAAAATGGTCCAAAAACAAGTCCTTCTCCAGAAGCAACGAGCATGGTGGTTTGTGGAGGTAGCCTGGAAAAATCCAGACTCACCGCTGTACCAGCGTGTGAGTCTGGTAAGACTCCGCATCAACTTGATTTCTACAGCGTAACTTACGCATGCAAACAGGAAGCGGAGTAAACCAATCAGCGAATATTCAAACAGAATTATGAATCACAAAACTCACCTACTGCCGATGTGTTTTTGGTCATTTACCGCTGATTTAATAAAAAAACTCTGCTCTCCCGGCGCCGCCCGTAGATTGTTATCGAGGGGACTTCCACATCCCAAGCATGACGCTGCTCACGAGCAGCACTTGACCGCAAATAAACGATTTTGATTGTACGGTACTGTTCGAACTCGGCTGAGCAGGCAGCAAGGATGGGATTTCCAGACTGATATCCCTGTGTATAAAATATACAGAGGGGTATCATTCTGGATGCCAGGCTAGTGTGGAGGGGGAGTTTGCAGGCGCTCGCTCTACAGCACTAGAGTCCGGTGGTTGAGTGGTGGAGGGGTTGGTGAAAGCAGACTGAGCTTTATTCATTTAAGTTTTCATTTTGGCTTCAGTCCCACAGCCTTATATAGCCTAGCTACAGCCTGTGAATTAGAAGAACAATCCTATAGGTCCATTGCTTGTTATTTCAATAACATTTACATTCACAAGTAAAACGGCTTTAAATACATCTGGTTGTCTACTTGTTCCAGACGAAACACTGCACACTTTTGTCCAGGTTAATGCTGAGATGCTGGATAAAGTTTTCTCCTCAGTGAGGCCCACCACATGTCTTTTAAACCCGGTCTCAACCCCGTTTTTTAAAACATTGTATGAATCATTTAAAGACGATGAATTGCTCTCTTCAGACGGGGGTCTTCCCTGCTGCCTTTAAGGGGGCGGTGGTGAGGCCCCTGCTGAAGAAGACCAATTTGGACTATAATAATTTTAACAACTTTAGACCAGTATCCAACTTACCATTTTTAAGCAAAATCTTATCCAACTTA
This sequence comes from Proterorhinus semilunaris, assembly GCA_021464625.1. Taxonomy (NCBI): domain Eukaryota; kingdom Metazoa; phylum Chordata; class Actinopteri; order Gobiiformes; family Gobiidae; genus Proterorhinus; species Proterorhinus semilunaris. The sequence continues at coordinate 5,438,447 of CM038361.1, read as the reverse complement.
ATGATTTTATAACTGCACATAATGTTTTTGAGAAATTCCAGTCTGGCTTTAGGGTAAACCACAGCACCGAGACAGCCCTTTTAAAGATTTTAAATTATTTTAGATTAAATTATGATTCCAAAAGGTTGACAGTGTTGGTTCTACTGGATCTGAGCGCTGCCTTTGATACAGTCGACCATACTATTCTTTTAACTCGTTTAAAAAAACACATCAGCCACAAATGGTTTACATCCTACCTCACAGACAGGACATTCATGGTAAGTGTGGATACCTGCTCCCCTAAGGTCCATGAAATTACATGTGGTGTGCCCCAGGGTTCAATTTTAGGCCCAGTGCTTTTTAACTTGTATATGCTCCCTCTTGGTGATGTCATCAGGAGACATGGAGTCAACTTTCATAGTTACGCTGATGATCCACAGTTGTACATCTCCATGTCTCCTGATGACACCAGGCCAATGGATGCACTTTTTAACTGCATTTTAGATCAAATCTTGGATGGCAGAAAACTTTCTCCAGCTTAACCAAGTTTTAGTCATCGGTCCTGAGGCCCAGAGAGAGAAACCTTTACCCAAACTACAGTCACTGTCTTTAATCCTTCCTCACAGGGGAAGAACCTGGGTGTGATTTTTGACTCTGAGCTGACTTTAATTGCACACATTAAGAATATCACAAAGATAGGTTTTTACCATCTAAAGAACATAGCCAGAGTCCGCCCCATTCTCTCTCGGGCCAACACGGAGACGCTAATGCATGCTTTTATCACCAGTCGTATCGACTACTGTAATGCCCTGCTTTCTGGTCTTCCCAAAAAGAGTATCTCAGGTTTACAACTTTTACAAAATTCAGCAGCTCGTGTCCTGACGAAGACCAGGAGGCGGGACCACATTACACCGGTTTTAGAGTCGCTGCATTGGCTCCCCGTGTGTTTCAGGATCGATTTTAACGTTCTTTTAATGGTTTTTAAATGTCTTAATGGTCTTGGTCCTTCTTATCTTTCAGAACTGATTTTACCTTATGAACCTTCACGGCCCCTTCGCTCCTCCGGCAGGGGTCTCCTAGTTATTCCTAAAGTCAACAGAAAGACTCACAGCGAGGCGTCTTTCCAATATTATGGCCCTCGCCTCTGGAACGACCTGAGGAGGAGCTCAGGACCACAGAGAACGTTCATGTTTTTAAGAGCAGGCTCAAGACCCACCTTTTTAACTTTTAACTCACATCTATTTATTTAGTCCTAATGATATATTGTGTATGTATGTGTTTATGTATATGTATATATATATATATATATATATATATGATGCGGGGCGTATTGTTTTAAATGTTGTAATCTGTAAAGTACTTTGTGATACCTTTCGGTATGAAAAGCGCTTTATACATAAAGTTTGATTGATTGATTGATTGATTATGCAGAAGTTGTTTAGTTTCATTTCATTGAATGGCTGGCGCTACGTTGTTTGGGTTGTTACCGGAGTATTGTCACACGGATGTACAAATGTACAGTATGTCTCAAGGACATTTTTTATTTTTTGTCGCCTAAAATTCCACTGCAGTTTTACACCAAAAACACTGCATATGACCAAAAACAGAAAAAAAGTTTCACTGACTCACCTAGAAAAAAAAAAAGTTAACGACCCAATGCGTACGTCAAACCCGTTCTTGTGATCATGCTCACTTATTACCCATAACCCCATTTGTTTGTGCTTACTTTACAACCCAAACGTCCCTTTATCCCCCCGTCTCCATAAATCCCCGCCTCGTTCCCCTATATCCGCGATCCATCTCTGTCCGCGGTGCTTACCTACCTTTTGCATCATCCGTTCCTGTTTTCCCGTCTGCGTTTCCTCACAGTGAGACGTCACACGCGCTAAATCGCTGGCCGCAGCAGAGCTAAGGCGCTCAAAGTTGCCAGACAGCAGCTCGGGGTTTCCGCGCGGCCATTCGTCTTGCGGTTTTGGGACAGGGAGATTTGTCTAGCGGGCCGTCCAAAGTCAACACAACGGAGTTCTAAATACTCGGAGCGGGTTTTCCTGAAGATTAATGTAAGAGAGGTGGGAGGAGAAAGGAGCGCTGGATATAAAAAGGTTTGATACAGTAATTTTGAGGACAAGTGCAGGGAAGGGAATGGGGGTTTGTGGCTATATTTAGTCGAGTACTTTACTCGACTCGACTTTACTATGGTAAGTCGTAGCAGAGTGCCCTCTGCTTGTTCTGACCTCGGATGGAATCGAAGAGGATGTATGGGTACTTATTCTGAGCAATATTGTTTTAAGTATCAGAGCTATCAATTGGTTAATCTTTGCTCTGTGAGTACCAGTGTTGCCACAGATTACTTGAAAAAGTAATATAATACTGATTACTCCTTTGAAAAGTAACTTTGTTAACTTTACTGATTACTTGATTTTAAAAGTAATTAAGTTAGATTACAAGTTACTTTATTAGTTACATTCAGCTGCAGCCGACAACATCTCCACCATCTCAACAGTAATGACAAACCCTTTTACCAACACTCAGTTTATTGGAAGTGCATTTTAACAGTAACATCAACAAAGCTGAGACAGAAGTTACGTATTTTCCTCTCTCCCCCCGACCAGGGTTAGTGTTTTTAAGCTGAAAACATTATGTTACGTCACTCGCCCAGATGCAAATATACATTTATTTTTTCCAAAGGAAAATGAAAAAATAGTAACTCACAGTGATTTGGAAAAGTAACTTAAATCTGATTACTTGTTTGGAAATAGTGAAAACGCGTTTACTATTTACTGAAAAAAGTAACTTGTTTTTAAACTTTTTCCTACTTTTACTTGATAAATTACTTGTCTCAACTTTTTACTTTAGAATCAGTATTAAGTTAAATTACTCTAGTACTGTAATGTTCAGCATACAAACGAGGAGAAAATGGGGAAAGACTGTTGTTGAGCAGAGGGAACTGCGCAGGAGGAAGAGGAATGAGGAGGAGCGGACCAGTGCAGGACACCACGCTCTGAAACAGGGAGAAACCCAGGAGGCGCTGCACTGTTTCAGAGAGTCAGAGGAGACTGAAGGCAGCCAGCCAGGTTTCCTCTGGGTGCTATGGTTTCCATACCTCCAAAACATGCGGGTCAGGTCGGCCCACAGTGGCTCAGGATTACCACCTGAACACTATTGACATTGCACAATGACAAATAAAGCACTTAAAAGTGTAATAGTGCTATAAAAAAAAGATAGAAATATATAGGCTATTTTATAAAGCTTAGTTGAACGCGACATCAGTGCACTGGAAATGTCTATAGAACTTTTCTCTCCGTGCTGGGTCAAATTGTCTTGGAACTCAAGAGCGAATAGATTCGATTGGATTATTCTACCACGCGTGTTCAAACTGAAGCGCTTCCTGCACTGCGGCTCCTACCGGGAGTGCCGCCGTGTTCAGAGCTGGCCTACCTGCGCAGACTGTCCCTGCCTCAGCCAACTTTGGAGGAGGTTGGTTTAGTGCTGCTTTAGACCTTCTATGGCCAGGTTTTTGCCCTGGCGTAGTCCTGTGTGTATTAGAAACCGTTTTTACTGAGCAGTGCTACAATGGAGTTGTTTTGAACAGTAAATGGGTATTCCCTTTTGGCGCTGCAAAAATCTGGCCTTTCATAAAGGTACTGGAGATAAATCCCAGTGACATTGGAATGGTCAGCTTCAAGGCTGCCTCAAATAGCAGATACGTTTTTTTTAGAAAAGCATTGACCTGAGGCATTCACACCTTCACTGCTGGACACGCTCAGATGGAAGTAGTCCGAGGTCTTCTTGCAGCTCTTTGACGTCGTGGTTTACCAAAGAAGAGTTGAAAAAGGAGTACAGTGGTCACACGATTTTAACCATCCTGCAGAGGCACGGACGAGTCTCTGGCCTGTGACAAACCGTAAACTTTGTTGGGAGGGACAAGAGAAGCAGCGGAGACAGAGAAACCCTCCCAGGGCTCATGCTTCAGGTGGAGCATGTTAAACTCCTGTCTGTCGCCAACTCGCTGTCAACCTGCAAAAAAAAGAGCCACGAACACGCTCTCTCTTGCAACAGAGAGAGTGGACTGCTGAGAAATGTGAGAAAATGTAAATGCCTGTCTAAAGCTGACTATTTCACGGATTTTGCTGGTTATTTTTAGAACTTAACCAGGGACCACTGTATACATTTTCCAACAGTTCAAAGAAAGAGGAAGCAGCTGGTATGGCCTTGCATGTGTGGCATAAACCTTATGTTCCCAGTAGGAGCGGGTTTTCCCGGGCCTCCCTTCTCAGTACCTGTTTGCAGTGGTGGGCCGTGCACTTTCTTGTTGTGCTGTGTTTTACCTCGCGGTGCCGATTTGTCTGCATTTCTGGTGGCGATGTTGGAAGCATCCGTCATCCTTTGCCCCCATTTGTCCACATAGTCCTGGTAGGGGCCGGGGCCGTCTGTCCCACCTGGTCACTGACAAACAGGAGATCCAGCCTACCAAACAGCAGGAACAATACAGAGTAGCCCGTGGACTTGTTAACAGTACAGTCGTAGGCATGTATGACTATGGGAAGGTGGCTTTTCCAGCCTGTTATCTGTTCCTCAGTTAGTGTTCTTGGCGTAGATAGAAGTATTCAGTCAAATCGTTCTGTCTGTCCATTCCTTGCAAGGCATTTCTTTCAGGAGATGTAGCAGTCTGTTTTCTAACTCTCGTTGTTTCTCAAGAAAGCCAAATCTAAGGCAAAAGTCATTAAACAGTCTATGCTGCTTTGTTAGCAGTTGCATAGGCCTGAGCAAAGCGGCTATAGTGGTCCATGACTACAAGAATATAACCACCTTTACATTGCTCGAGATACAAAAAGTCATTAGACACAATCTGGAATGGGTGAGTCTTACTTTTTTGTAAAAACTCACAAACATTCATGACAAAATGAATGTTTTGTCTCATTTTGGAGTTTCTGTGCAGCAGGTTTCTTGCTTTGTTTTATGTAACTGTACATTTGACGTATTACAGGGTCTCGTCTCCGGGCAGCACAGATCTCCAAGTCAAAGTCCAAGTTCTCAAAGTCCATGGGCATTCTGGATAAGCCATCTGCACCTGCTTTAGTTTGCCTGCTCTGTATTTGATGGTACTGAATGATAAAGCTACTCTAAGATGTACAGTTACTTCTAAAAGTTTCTCTTGGGGTTCACCCTGTCACTTGATTTTATGTCCACAGAGTGATGTGTATGTGCCCAGTGTGTTTCTGTGGCGCGGCTCGTGCACAGGCAGCGGCAGCGTTATAGGAGACGGATTGTAACCGTCGGCTGTGACTGTACATAAAACAAACACCCCCAAGGCCTCCGCGGTCCGCTCGGAGACATGACGCATGGACAGGGCCTCAGCTTTAGCACCCATGGCCATGTGCATCAGAGGAGATGGATGGGTCCTTACAGTATCCACGCTTTGTTCTCCTGACTCAGTGAGACAAGTTTGTTCCTGTTTCTATTAGAGGTGTTGTATGGATGCATCTGTTCGACGGGGCAGTGCTCCCACCTCCAGCTGCTCCCACACACATTACACGGAAGCTCTCGTCCTGCTTTGTATCTTATAGCAGCTCTTCCCAAGGTCTGGAGTGCTGTGGACCCCGTACTGATCCGACAATCCCAATGATAATAGATCACTCTATTCAAAAGAGTTTGTCATGTTTCAAAGCGTAGAATTACATATCAAATCAGCTACAAACACTGATTTATATACATTTTAGTGGTGGAATTGGATTAAAATCGAATTGCAAAGTTTGTTTGACAGTAAAAAAGTTTTTGGCTTTACACAGTACAAAGGAACAGAGCAGTATCTGCGTGTTTTGTCAAAATTGAGATAAGAAACAGGCTTCATGTCGTCTATTAGATTTCAAGGCAAAGTTGTATGGCTTAAAGGAACAGGCCACCGTTTTTCCATACTGAGATATGTTCTTACCTGAGCTTAGACGAGTTGATGCGTACCTGTCTGGTCTTTGTGCCCGTGTAAGAGCTTGGTTGCTTCCAACTTCACCCCCGTTTGGAGCTATAGGAATATGATGGGAGAGGTCAAACGCCAACTCTTTGGTCGTTTTACGTGACTGAGCACGAGCACAAAGACCAGACAGGTACGCATCAACTCGTCTAAGCTCAGGTAACAATATATCTCAGTATGGAGAAACGGTGGCCTGTTCCTTTAGGAAGAATCAAGGCACGATACACAAATACAGTGCAAAACACAAAATACAATATTAAATTCCACCTTCCCCCCGCACTCTGCCATGTTACACTGGGAGATTCGGGACAGTTATGTGGTCTGTGCAAACATTTGAAATCTGTGTTATTTGTTATAACTGATTATTATTTTATTTATTTATTCATTTGACCTTTATCAAACCAGGAAAGTCCCACTGGGATTAAGAATCTCTTTTTCAGGGAAATCCTGGCCCCAGATGGGAACCTATTGTACATATGTTTATAGTAGGGGAAGCCGGAGTACCCAGAGGAAACCTACGCAGACATGGGGAGAACATGCAAACTCCACACAGTGTTTTCAGTGATTTGGGACAACAGCAACAAAATGCACCAATCCATGCGTGATGTGTTCTTCCACGTATCTGCTAACAAAACCAAGGTTTTTCTACGGTTCAAATGAATATGATCATAAAACCCTCATGTGACAACCAACCCCATCTGAAATGACCAACCCTTAAAGCTGCCCCCATGGCTCAGTTCAAAGCAATGATCTCGGACTTTTTGCTCGATACTACATTTTATATCAATGAAATCAAACTGTTCCCTAATCAAGCACTTAGTCGGAGTTGTGTTTTGTGCCGTTCGCGCTGGTCTCAGTAATCTTTGAATGTTTCGTAGTTTCTGTTAGAAGAGCCACGACGCCCTAAGTCTCCGTTCGTGAGGCAGGAGGGGAGAACGAGTTTTTCGTTTCTTTTGCCAGTGCTGATTACCAATGAAACTCTCAGGAAAAATCCACTCTGACACCCCTGCGGTAAACCGACACCATCTCCATGCCCTCTGAGAAGCCAAACTAAGACCCCTCTATGGTCATGACATCAGCGGCCTGCGGGCTTGAGTTTTACAAGCAGAGGTCCGGGAGCGGGCACATCTCGGCGCCCGCTGCAGTCCGGTGATTAAAGCCGGGACGCAGGCGGGGCAGGGAGGTGATTTAGTGACCTGTCAGCCATGTTCAGAAAGAGGGACAAGTTCACGGCACACCGGGGGGGGGGGCTCATAGCGGCGGCCGAAGTGAGACCGAGGGGAGAGAGGGGGGGCGGAGGGAGGTCAGACTTTCAAGACGTCTCGTGGCCCATACGGAGGTCATTGTTAGGTTGATGTATTTAGCGTTAAGGACCAAACCCATACTAATTAAATTGGCTCGTTCCGTGACCTATTCATTTCCTATGGCCCTTAGCTTGGACTCTTTTGTGTGGATGTGTATTTGAAGGATTGGACACAGAGTTGGTTGATGATCACTGATTGTTCTCAGACCTGACTGTGACTCCATGGAGATGTTGACTAAAGGCAGCCAAATATGAGATGTAAATAGGTTAGGTCCTCACCCAACTGCAAAAATAGACTTTTCATTTGGAGCATGTTTTGTATTGGTATAGCAACTGTACAAAATGTCACGAGGTTTTCCTACTATTTAGCTTGATGCTTTTATGTGTGGCATAATGTAATAGACACTTTATTAATCCCCAGAAGTGAAATGTAGGGGCTCAGCGAGACCTGTGTTCAGGTCCACGCACAATACGCAATGTGATTGTAACTCTGTGTTCTTCGGTGTCAGCAAGTCCGTGACCTCTCTGTTCTAATTAGTATAAAATGATGCTGCTAGGCTGCTAACAAGATGTGGTTAAGGCTGCCATAATTCCACCTGTTCTGGAGAATCTGTACTGGCTGCCTGTTGGGCACAGGATTTATTTCATAGTGTTAGTCCTCACTCATTGGCTCCAGAACAGCTAAAAGGAACAGGCCACAGTTTTTCCATACTGAGATATGTTCTTACCTGAGCTTAGACGAGTTGATTCATACCTGTCTGGTCTTTGATCCCGTGGAAGAGCTTGGACGCTTCTAACTTCACCCTGTTTGGAGCTATAGGAATATGCTGGGAGGGGCCAAATGCTAACAACATCTTTGGTCTTTTTGCAAAACTGAGGGCACGCACAAAGACCAGACAGGTGCGTATCAACTCGTCTGAGCTCAGGTAAGAACATATCTCAGTATGGAAAAACTGTGGCCTGTTCCTTTAACGATCTGGACTCTGTAGTGTCCAATCTATCTTATGCACACAAAAAATACATTTATTTGAACTGTAACAACATGAAACTTCCTTTAATTCTGTCCTTGGACCAACAGCATCAAAACTAGGATCTAAAGACTACTTTCGATACTTTAATTTTTTAGATACCAGACTGGTATCATTAACAGTACCCATCCCTACCTGGGACGCTTCGATTCTACAGCCTTTTAGTGTCACACTGTTTGGAGTTTGAAAAGGTGGAGAAAAAATAATGTGGTCCCAAAACTCAGTCACGTAATAACTGTGCACGCCCGTCCCGCTACACGGTCCTTCCCAGTGCGCTCACTTGGGACCGTGACCGATTTAACCAGACTCCTCCCTTTCGGCCTCAACTTCTTTTTTTTTTTTTTTTGCTTCCCCGGATGCCTTCAAGTACCCCCTGCCCCGTAAACGCCACATCCTGACCGGCCCGGCGGCTTCCCTCTGTTGTGTTTGATAGCCGTCCCATCCTAGGATACACCGTCACCCCGCCTACGCTCTTGGCCCTTGGCTCACCCTTCCCCTATCCCGGGTTCAGGGTCGGGACAGCAGACTTCCAGCGAACACTCAGGGGCCGGTAGTGTGGCATTTAAAAGTAAACCCCCCCCCCCTTCCTCCGAAATAGGGAAGGAACACTAAAGCGGGATGATATTCCTGAGAAGTTTCCGTACAAAGATGTGGGATTTAAGGGGCGGGCGCCGTGACGAAATACTGTTCAAATACTGTAAGTGTCACATTAAAACAAGAGGGATTTTTGGAGTTTTACGGCATAGAAACAGATGAGAGGAACATCGGGGTGAACGGTTTAATCATCCTGTGGAGATAGAAGTGTAATTATGGAGTGTCCTGTAAAGTCAGTCAAAGCAAGAAAATACCCCCTCCGAAAGAAATCCAGGAGGAACCTGAACATACATCCGGGTACGTTTCTAAAAAAAAGGCTAAAGAGAGCTAATGCTACTCCTGTCAACGATGTGTGTCCCACGTTACACAATAATAATAATGCATCGGTTTTATATTTCCTGGACACTCAGAGACGCTTTACATTGCACTATTCATTCACTCCATACTTGGTGGTGGTAAGCTACTATTGTAGCCACAGCTGCCCTGGGGAAGACTCGGCCCCTCCGACCACCACCACCCACTCGCTCACTACATTCGCTAGGCTTCCTGGTGTTACCAAACAGTCTCCCATCCAAGTACCGACCAGGCCCTCCCCTGCTTAGCTTCCGAGGTCTGACGGGATGGGGCAGAGCAAAGGCGGTGTGGCCACAAAATATAATGGAACAAAATGCATCACACCAACAACAAGTCTGAGAAATGCCTGAAAACACAATGAAAAAGTATAAAGTAAAAATGAGAAATGGGTGCCTTTTGTAGATAAAAAATATCGTCTTTTTCAGTTGTTGAATGTGTTTCAAGGTGAAATTCATTTTTAGAATGTTTTAAATTGTTCAAATGTTATAAAATGTTCCTTATAAGAACTGTTTTAAGCGAGTAAGTGCTTTATTTGTTATTGCACAACCGTACAACCTGACCAGCATGTTTTTGAAGGTCGGGGAAACCGCGCAGCACCCCCCTTCCCGGTTTGTCCCCGTTTCAGAGCGTGGTGTCCTGCACTGGTCCTTCCTCAGTCAGTCTTTCACCATCTTCTCCTCGCTCGTCCCGTTTTGGTTTCCTGTAGCGCCTCCTGTGGCACCTCCACTGTGCTGCGGGTCTTATTAAGTGACAACACTGTGCACCGCTTGACCACAGAAGAATTCACACGCTCTAATGTTTGGTCGCACGGCCATCGTCTCTGGCATCAATCTCCTCGCATTTCCTCTCGGTTTCCTGCGGATTTCTTAAGTCCACTTGTGTCCACTTCAGACCCACTCCGTCCATAGGCGCTTCCGAGTGGCATAGCATTCGAGAGCATTCTGTCCCCGCTACTGCACTAAACAAAAAACATCCTGGACCGACCGGGCGCTCTGCTCCAAGCTGTTGGATTGCATCATTCTCACATTGACATCATGACTTCAGTCGTACCAGTAGCTCAACATGTGAAAAGGTTGGAGACCCCTGGATTACAATACGTACTTAATACAAGTGCTTTGTGTGTGCTCACATACAGGAGTGTATTTAGTCAAAACATATGAATTCATGGTTAGTGCACTAATTATTATTTTTGATTAATCGTGAGTTAAAGCTTTAACTTTGACAGCCTTCGTTTGTGGACAAGAACATTCCATATTCAGCTAAAACTAAATATGCAGTAGTTTTACTTCCTGATCCTTCCATGTGATCTCCAAATGTCACAGCCACTGGGGAAGATTCAGAGATCACGCAAAGATGCGCTAGCGGCTGGAGATTCAAAAACATTACAGGAAGAAAACTTCAGACCTAACTCACTAAATGTAGGATAAAGCAAAAATTAAAAAAATTATAACTCTTCTTGAGTCTACATCCTGGACCAACTTGTCGTCAGAATTGTTAAAGTCCCATGGATTCTGCCCCAAACACTCTGAAACTTAAGCGTCTAATGACACTAACTTACTGGACTACAAAAAGCTGACTTTTTATACCGACTATTTATAAAATAATGATTGTATGATGACATCACATTGTGGGGACACGTTTTACAGCAATGAGTCATGCCCTGTGCTGATGACCTTCCACACACGTTGCTCCTTTGTCAGTCTCTCCGGAGCTGGTGAGTTGACGCTATATAGCGCAGTTTCTCAACACATATACCACTTGCTAACATCACAAGCGTTTATTTCTTTATTTACTTTCTGCACGCTAACTCAATCCAAAGAGTTGGCACAATACGAGCATGTTGCTGCTGGGCTACCAACACAAGCACCCTGAAGTCCCCTCGCCGGGATAACGAATGCACTCTGCTTATGGCCCCGTGATGGCTTCATTTTTCACCAGGATTAACTCACTAATTTTGACTCCTCCTCAGCCCGCGTCAGTAAGTCATAAGCGCGCGCCGCTGCAGTGGTGGTGATATATGGGCCGGCCGGATGATGTCAGCGGGAAAACTCTTTCAATAATTGCCATGATTGATAATGTGGACCGCCGCGCACCTCCCCTCTTCATCTATCAGTCTGCTCTCAAAACGCTCCTGTCTGGACGGTGATGCATGCGCTCCACCACAGCTGTACGGAGTCAACCGGAGCGGCTGCTTTCCAAGTCGCCAACTGGACTGGGTAGAGTGAGCGGAGCCTCCTCCAGTGGTGGTCCCATGATTTTATTAGCTCAGATTCTACTGGTCAAATATTGCTCCAGCAAAAGTAAAAGTTGCTCAGTCAAATTCTTACGTAAATGGAAGTACTTATTTTCAAACTTTTGCTTTAGATTACTGATATAAATATGATATATTTTATGCATCAAAATAGACAAAATTGCCTTTATTTTCAGCAACTTCCCTCTCTCTTGGTACTGCGGAGTTTTTTGCCTTATTCTGCAAACTGCAGTGTCTGTGTTCCTCATTGTTTTGTACGTCTTTGATGCGTTTTTGTGACGTTCAGCAGATTTTTTACTGCAGAGAGTCTGTAGCCATGAAGGCCATAAAGGCTTTTTTTAAAAGTAAACAAACAGCTAGCTTATGAGCGACCTCCAAAAACATGCTGGTCTGGCTGGCCCATAATGGCGGTGCACTCAGTCATTATTAATTCTGCTGATAGTGTACTGCACAAAAGATTGAGATTTCCGTCTCTCATTGAATCCATCATTAGTGCAGGGTGTGCAGTAGGAGTGAGGGGCAGGGGTAACTACTGACACCTACTTTTTATTTATTGGTTTATTTGGTCGGGACAGTGCATGTTAATGAACATACATGGGTCTCATGCATGTAAACAAGCAAAACGGATGCAAATTGGGCTAATTTGCATCCGTTGTCCCCCATACGCACTCCCAAACACACTCTCATTCATCCTGGCCTATTGTACATGTTTTTAGTGGTAGGGGAAACCAGAGTACCCAGAGGAAAACCTACGCAGACACGGGAAGAACATGCAACCTCCACACAGAAAGGCCCCGTCCTGATGGGAATTGAACCCGGACCTTCTAGCTGTGAAGCACGAGCTCTAACCGCAGTACTACCATGCCGCCCAATACTGACAATAATAATTGAAAAAGACAGAGCTGAAGGCAGCTTAAAGTCTTGGACTAAAGGAACAGGCCGCCGTTCTTCCATACTGAGATATGTTCTTACCTGAGCTTAGACGAGTTGATGTGTACCTGTCTGGTCTTTGTGCCCGTGAAAGAGCTTGGTCGCTTCTAACTTCACCCTGTTTGGAGCTATAGGAATATACTGGGCCCAAATGCCAACAGCATCTTTGGTCTTTTTGCGTAACTGAGCACACGCACAAAGACCAGACAGTTACACATCAACTATTCTAAGCTCAGGCAAGAACTACAGAATGGAAAAACGGTGGCCTGTTCCTTTAACAATAGTTTAGGAAGATTTGAATATGGATTTTTCAACTATCTAATCGCTATTCCGATTCATGGAACTTTGAACCCCAAAAATTCAAGTGAAATCCGTATTAAAGGGACTAGATGCAAGTTGGTCAATTTACACTCACTACTGCCACCTGAGGTCTTACGCGTAACTGCAGTCTCTATATTAAGCTCGTCCATGACGACACTTCAGGCCTGAAGTAACACTTTTTGAGTGACAGTGCAGGATTTTAGAGGCAGTTGTGGTGAATATGTCTGGGCTCATTCTACACATTAGGACATGGCTGTAAAATACTTCGTTTTTACATTTTTAAACTCTGTATAGTCACTTTGAGTAAAAAGAAAATATTGCCATTTCTATGCATGCAAGGAAACGCATATCTGTCATATTTATGTAAATAACTCCCAAGCACATGACGGTTTGAGACGTTTGCCTGCGATGGTGAATCTGTGTGACGCTCATGCAAACAAATCCAACTGTTTTGAAATGTGACGAATGCCCCGTCTCCCTCATAAAACCCCTTTGTCCGGCGTCTTCCCAACCCGCCAGCGTGCATTTCCTCCGCACATGTGAGAGGAAACGGTTTTACTGCTGCGGCCGCTGCGGCCCGTTTGTATTTACAGAAGACTCCGAGCACACTTAGGGGCAGGATATCTGACCGGGCTCGCTTTTCCACGTCCCTTTCCCCGCCGTCGCCCGTTACCGCGGTTACCGGTGTAAACATTCAAAACAATGAAATGCTCCCCTTTTGATGTTTTATGTCGGGATTTCAGGGCGGCCTTGGAACGCGGCGCGGCCAGGGCCAGTAAACGGATCCCCTGTCGCCAGTGTTTGGGGGCCGTGCAAACAGAGACATTGGGGCCACATCAGTCCAACGGGCTGCGGTCTGGACGTGGGGACGGGGAGGGCAGGCATGTTGTCAAGAAAGCCAGTGACATTTTAAAACGTGGAAACACCTTTATCTGTGCACAACTGGAGGCAGCAGAAGGAGGGAAAGGGAGAGTTCAGCTTCCTCACAGCCTGGATGAAGCTGTTCTTTAGGCAGTAGGATACGGCTTGGGTTCAGGGACTGTGGTCTTTTTCAAGTGCCTTTAGGGTAAAGAGTCTGGGCCGTTATGGTCAGTGTTAGACATGGAAACACTTACAGCAAGAATCGGATCTACTTTCATATGATTTGTCTGCACCTTTTGTATGTAGGTGTTTCTTTTGTAACACTTTATTTTATTTCTTCATTTGAGCAGTTCAAGCGCCAGGAGAACAGCTATTGAGAAAAAAAGAAAAGCAAAACACAACAATGCCCAAAGTGAGTAGGCTTATTATTTCACGCTCGACATTGAATCCAAAAGTAAAAAAATGGAGACACGAGGCCTCGCACCTGTCATTTAGGCAATAAGAAAGAATGTATGGGAAAACTTGATTGAATTTTCACATCAAAATCAGCCCTGTGGGCTATGAGTAGAGATGGCCAAAGTCGTGATAGAGCCTGGTTTAAACTTGTGACGACAAAGCTAACTTTGAATACGCAAGCCGACTGGTGCCTCTCAAAGGCCTGACCCATCAGAGACCTCTCTGGTTCCCCTTTGCCCCCAAACCGGTCTATTTGGCAAACCACCTGAAGTGGTCTGGGGCTGGAGTGGTTTGGACCCCCCTTTGGGAGCGGCACTGGCCGTCGAAATGCCCCTTATATATCTTATCGGCTGTGCCCCTATACGCCTCCAGTCACACCCTTCGGTCCTCGGGCCAGAACCTTGTCTTTTTCAAACGGTTGCTCCTAAATTGTGGAATGACCTCCGTCTGTCCCTAACCTGTGGCAGACTCTGGTGATTCTTTTAAAACGCAGTAGAAGACATTTCCATTCAGCTTGTGATTGCCTTTATTTTACTCTTGTACTTTTGTTGTTCATTCTCTCTGTGAAGCACTTTGTTATTATCACTACAACGGTAGGAATTCACCGTTTCCTCCTCTCCGTTTTCTGTCACACACGAGGTGTTGAGTTGTTGAGATCTGGAGAAGATCACATCCCCATAACTTTTCACCAAGTCCTTTCATTATAGCAAAATATGCAGTTGGCTACCTCGGGTCTAGCGAAACATAACGCTTTCCAAAGACATCCCCAAAACAATTTAGCAATTTCTTTCAATAAGACCCCTCTCGGCAAACCAAACACCGCCATGCTCGCATCCCGACGTCGCCACGCGCTCCCTTTTCCCTCTAACGGCCGTCGCCGCGCTGAGATTTACGACAAGGGGACACGCACAATTAGCGAAAGAGAAACAAGCCGTGGGCCGGGGCGAGCCGCGGGGAGATTTACGCCGCGGGGCGAGACGCTCTTTTTGAAATTGGCAGTGCGATCGGTGCTGACGCCCGTGCGGTCCGGAGGAGGACAATGTCAGGGGTACGCAGGTGTCGGTGTAAAGTGCACCTCTCATTAGCTATATATCTATATTTAGCATAACGCAGCCGTGCCGTGCTCTGACTGGCAGCTTCACAATGGGCTTTCAGGCGTTTACAGTAGCCAGTGTGATTTATAAGTCAGAGGGAGATACAGTATGTGGATGGAACAGCACACAGGCTACGCTAGAGCTGTAATATTGATTTCAATGACTATAAACACGAGCTAGGCTTTTGAGCATCTATACTTTACTTCAGTTGTATTTCTGTTGGGAACTTTTATTGTTTTCCTACTGCAATGATCTGCAACTTTTTCAGATTTTAAATTGAAAAACTATAATGTACTGTATAAGCCCCATATTGTTGATATATTTGGTAGAAGGGAATAAGGTTTTGTTCATAATAACCCCATTACGAACTAAGGGACTAATGGGCCATCCCCATTTTGCAATCTTACATTAGTCCGATGTCTCATTATTACGAAACTGTCCCATTAGTCTGACATCTCTTTAGTCTGACCCATTGGTCCGAAGGTCCAAACAAAAGTAGCCGCTTACAGTCTGGAAATTATGGTTGTTTGAATATTGAAGTGGTTTATTCATTAAAAAAAACGATACGCAATTAGAACAGCTGCTTTCATTTCTTTGTGTTGTGTTCAGTTGTTTAGTAGTGTAAATCCATGCCGTCTGTTGTCCTCTGTGCATTATGGTCTATATTGACCCGTCCAGTGACCAATCACTGCTCACTAGTTTTTTGAGTGCACCGTTTTCTTCCGTGACAATCGGACACCACTGCAAAATGGCGTGACCATGATATAGTGCACTGTTTATAGGACAGGGGTAAGGGCAAACACCAGAACAGAATATTTGGCCCTCAAGATGATTCTGTGAAATATTACCCAAATCAGACATTTTTTAGACTTAAAGTCAATTATTTCAGATTAAAAAGGAAGATGAAACTGATTTTGAAAGGAAAGGCTATTTAAACGGCACTCTAAAGTCAAATGTTTGAATTTTCGCGTTACACAACATTGTCTTAGTAGTCTACTAATTAAGAGTCATTTTCTTGATCCCTTACTAATAATCCGCACCACCCTTGAGGTGGGGGGTACGCAGAGCACCTCTGAAGGGTTCATGGGGTCTGCAAGACAAACAAGGTTGGGAACCACTGCTCTAGACTATTGAGTAGGCGTCCTCAGCTGTTATGGCGGGACCCACAATCACCCTGGGATGACCCAAATACGACTATGACTTGGGAAATATAAAGTAAAATATCATCTTGTCCTCAAAAAATGTTGTTGAATAAGCATTAAATAAACCAAAAAAGCTGAAATTATGATCAAAACAACCCGATATTAGTCATTTTAGTGATTTACTTTTTCTGTACATAAAGAAATGTTTTCCGGAAAAGGCTTGTGACCCACTGAAAACAGTTCTGCGACCCACTTTTGGACCCTGACCCACCAGTTGAGAACCACTGCTCTAGACCTACTAGTCTATGTAGGTGTCGTGTTGAGTCTACATGCTCCGGCTTCCCCTACTACTAAAAACATGCATAATAGGGGCCACTCTGGGGCCAGGAGTCCACTGGAAAGAGATCCCCAATCTCAGTGGGATTACATATGGGTCAGGTATTTAGATATTGCACAAAGAGCCTTCCAATGGCTGGACAAGCATGACTGAGAAAAGGCTCGCTTGATCAATTGTAGAAATCTGGAATAATTCCTCACTTGATCTCATAAATTCCACCCATAATTCCTTTCATCCCGTCGGTCTCCCCCCCCCCCTCTCTATATTCCTGGCTGAGCGTTGTCCGATTGCGCGTGTTTAATGGCGGCCTCCATATGCTGGGCCGTATGCGCGCGGTGAGTCTATGGCCCGCATTAGCTCTGCTGGCACCGGCCCAGGCGTACTATCGCCGCGGTGATTATGGACGCCTGATCATAACAAACCACAACTCAGCCGGAGCTCGCCAAACCGGGCCGAAACCACAGCCAGGACTAATGACGCACATTTACCGCTGATACGAAGTCGTTTGAAGCAATCGTGGGCATATGGTTTGGTTCAACAATGAGTGTTCATCCACACGGCGACAAAGTGCTTAGCACTCACATGAGCGCTCAGGGATTCATGAAAGGTACTAAAAAACACAGCTCAACCTGGGCTCGCTAAAGGGGTTTGACACTCCCACTCAAAAAAGTGACGATTTTCATCATGGGAAAACTTTACAGGGACATATTAGGCAACATTGACTTTTGTGAGCTTCTGAGCGGGTTAGGGTGGTTTTGCGTAGTTACATATCACTCATTATAGTTTACACATTGTCCGTACGCCTTTATCCGTCATGTAATAATGTAGGCTTTTAAAGACATGTAAGTATATGCCATCTTATTTAAAATGCAATATAAGAGCTTACGTCTATTCCTAGATTTTTAGTTAATTTTTGAGGCAATTTCTATGCGTTTTCCTGCACCACAAGAAACATCTCATGGAGCCGCCTTCGGTCTGTGTCCTCTCCCCCTCTCCGCCTCCGCTTACTCGTCTGTCCTCCTCTCCTGGCCTCTGTACTCCTCCAATCATCACCATCCTCATATCCACCGTCTGAAACAAACGTCCCAGACCGAGTGAGTCGGGGTGAGATGGGTGTCAGCGCAGTGACGGGATAGAGACCCGGATTTAAGTGACGGGATAGAGACCCGGATTTAAGTGACGGGATAGAGACCCGGATTTAAGTGACGGGATAGAGACCCGGATTTAAGTGACGGGATAGAGACCCGGCTTTAAGTGACGGGCTAGTCCCTTTAAGTGAAGTTTTAAACCCCAAAAGCGAGGCCAAATTAAATGTTGACAGATTTTGTCACTATCAACCTATATCACCCATCCCCTCAAAAATCTTAAACAAAGCCATAATTGTATTGTTAATATTTGGCCTTATTTTTAGATGAAAACATAAAATGACACATGCAGGCTCTCGCTTCAATCGCTAAAACAATCTAAATGGATTCAACCACTTGTCAAACTACACACGAAACCAAAAACAAAGGTCGGCAAGTGCTGATCTGAAAGCGTGTGTGGATCACAGCGGCCGTCTTCCCAGCATGCCTCTGTCCGCGCGCTCTTCACTGGATATCCATGGGAGGGCAATGGGGGGGGGGGAATAGTAGCTCGATATCTGACACCCCAGCGCTCCTCGCTCTGTTCTCCGGCCCGCGGTGGTCTCCCGACTGCCCCGGCTGCTTTAGAAGAAGCGCTCATCATCTCATCCCTGCCTCCGGGCTATAACCCCCCCTCCTCCTCCATCGGACCACTGCAGCTCCTCGCCCCTACCTGTCTTCTGCCTCCACCCCCCTCAGGGCAGCCGGTCTCTCGGTTTTGGTCCGGGTCGGAAGTCTATCGCGCCGGATCACAGCCCCCCCCCCCATAACCTGCCGGTTGCGGACAGTGGGGGCGCAGAACCTTGCCCGAGGATAGGTAAAGGGGAGAGACGAGGCCAGGGGCTATACGGGTCTGCTGTCAGGGCAGGCAGTTTGAACCGTTACAGCGGGAGAGAGGAGGGGGGGGGGGGGGGGGGTTGGGGTGATGGGATGACAGGCAGGTGAGGCAACGGACAGGGGATGGGTTGCATTTTTTAAAGGATTGTTACAACTGAAAGGAGAGATGGGTGGAAGATTTTCAACCAGAAAAATGATGGTTTCCGCTGTATGGTTTCGGCGGCACGGTAGCGCAGCGGTTAGCGCCTCCGCTTCACAGCTAGAAGGTCCGGGTTCGATCCCACCAAGGCCGGGGCCTTTCTGTGTGGAGTTTGCATGTTCTCCCCGTGTCTGTGTAGGTTTCCTCCAGGTACTCCGGTTTCCCCTACCACCAAAAACATGTACAATAGGCCGGGATGAATGACGTGAGTGAGTGGTTGGTGGTGGTCGGAGGGGCCGATGGCGCAGATTGGCTGCCTCGCTTCCGTCAGTCTACCCCAGGGCAGCTGTGGCTACAATAGTAGCTTACCACCATGGAGTGAATGAATAGTGCAATGTGAAGCGTCTTTGAGTGTCCAGAAAAGCGCTATATAAAACGGATGCATTATTATTATTATTAAAAGGGACAGTCTGCGATGACTCAAAAATGTTTAACAATTTGTAATATGTAATGTTATAAAAATGTTATTCCATATTTTGATATAGAGCTAGGTTTAAAGTTCCGGGTTCATGATGCTGACACATTTGCTGGGAGGTGTCTTTCTGAATTGGCCTCTGCAGCTCATAGTGTATTTTAATTTTTTTTTTATTCAATGTTCCGCCACCTTAACGTGGTGGAGGGGTTTAAGCGCCCGAATGATCCTGGAGCTCTGTTGTCGGGGGCTTCGTGCCCCTGGTAGGGTCCCATGGCAATCAGGTCCTAGGTGACGGGACAGGCAAAGAGCGGTTCAGAAGCCCCTTATGAGAGACCAACAGGCCCGGGTAGAACCATGAAGCCGTCCTTCCGTGGACCCACCACCTGCAGGAGGAGCCATAGGGGCTGGAGCAATGTGACTCACGACCCGGCAACGGACAAGTGGAAGACAAGCGAGAAAAACAGTCGACCTCTAATTTTTATCAAAGTGTTTGCGAATAGATAAAGAGAATAGATAAATACAAAAAAAATTTATATACATGTGAAAATGAAAGTGACACTAATAAAGCCATCAATCAAAAGCTTTCTTAAGCAAGATCCTTTTTAAAAGACTCAGACACAGAGACAGGGGCAGGGCGTTCCACAGTCTGGGGGCAACAGTCTGAAAAGACAGGTCCCCTCGGGGTCTTATAATGAGTCTTGGGGGACTACAAGCAGGTTCTGGCCAGGGGACCGAAGAGTGCGTCCAAAGGTCCTGGATGTACTGTGGGGCCTGACCTTTTAAATCTCTGAAAGTCAGCACTAACATTTTAAAATCAATCCTGAATTTTACAGGGAACCAAACGGGGAGCCGATACGTGTTTTTGGTGGTGGGGGAAACCGGAGTACCTGGGGGAAACCCACGCAGACACAGGGAGAACATGCAAACTCCACACAGAAAGGCCCCCGTCCAGGTGGGAATCGAACCGAGCCGTATGACTCAAGAAATGCATGGGGAGCTGCTGGTAGGATTAAGGGCTAAGGTCTGAAACGTCACTGCTGAGAGCTTAAATAAATAATTGGTGAGCGTACCAGTTGTGCGGATCTATCTTTTTTTTTTACTGTACTGATTTTGATCCAGCACACTGACCTAGAGCTGTGGATGGAGCTGTGTTGCTTCTACAGCTGCTGGTTGGGGTCTGCATAATCAAACTCGAAACCTGCTCCAAAGATTTCCATCCACGGGACACAACAATGGCGTTAATGTTCATCTCCCTGACAAAGGATGCCGTCTCGTTTTACCCTTAAGTTCTGCATAAATATCGGTTCGTGCAGAGGTTAAGAGAATCTCAAATGATCACTTTCATCGTCTGGGCTTTGGCGTAGCAAACAAACTATACACACAAGCGTTCGCGCAGATCAAGCACAACGTCTGCACCTCTCATGTGGCAGCCACATTTAGGAAAAACAAACCACGGAACACCGAAGACAGCCACTGGAAGGAGAAGAGACAAGAATATTTTAAAGTGGACGTGTGGTGCAAAAAATTGACAGAAACATTCATAGCTAAACTATTACCACGTCTTTAAGGAGCAGACTATTGCCTGACAATGCATTCATCAACAGGCCCAATGATACAGTATCAGTGTGCATATGTGCGGGGGCGGGACTTAGATCTGTCAGTCAGTACATGAATGAGCCAAACTAGTGGGGCTAGTGTCCTGTTCTTTAGTGCAGAAATCCTTGTCTGATGTACAAAACCACGGTGATTGTACACAATAATAAGATGAGTTAGTTATGATCGAAACAGGCCCTTCCTGCTTAGCTTCAGAGGTCTGACGGGATCATGCAGAGCAAAGGCAGGATTCTTTAAAGAATGCTCTCTTTAAAGAATCTCACATCTTCAGGAGGCTGGAGTTTGACACATAGCCTCACCATGTTTAGTCCTGGGACCAATATTGCTCCTGACTTATTATTTGCGGTGAGGAACATCATTATATAGTTCTTTTTTGTTGAAAATCAGGTGCTTGGGTCTTGTTTCCACAAACATATCTGGTAGAGCCATAATGCCGTATAAAGCAGATGAAATTACCAAAACATTGAAGTGAATTAAGACTGGGAGGGTGTCATCTGGTGCGGAGTTAGTGAGGTGTAGTGAGCACATAGGCAATGACCCTGGGCCCCTCCGACTGATAGAGCCCATATGTTGATGCAATGATACGTGCTAAATGAATCTGTTTTTACAAAATGTGCACATTTAGCATAAAACATTTGGGTTTGTTGTGGTGATATGTCGTCATCTGCGCCGGTTTATAAGATCTGGCCAAAAATACAATATTCCAAAGGCTATTCCAGTCAGTTCAAGGGGCTCTTCAGAAGTATTAATTGCATTTTTACAAGTCAGACCTCATCTCACTGTCATCCACACATTCACACATTACACATGTGTTTGTGCTTGCATATACAATATATGTGCAGTCTTTGTTTGCTCATTCTTACATAACAGCTAACTAAGGATGTCCTGATCCGATATTCAGTATCGGTATCCCAGTCTGCAGTCCTTAATCTGCAGCAGCTCCGGCCTGCAGGTTTACTGCAGCGCTGCCTTAACATTACCTTCTAAAATGCACTTATACATTTCTACAAACATACCCTGTTCCAGATTGAAATATGCAATCGGCCTACAACATTATTACAAAGGGGTAAAATAGGTTATATATATATATATATATATATATATATATATATATATATATATATATATATATATATATTATAGTTAGCGATCTGAAATCTGATCGGAAGCTCAAAAACGGATCAGGACATGACCACAGCTAACCCGAACACGAACGCATTTCCAGATGACCAACATTGCTTATCGTTTTAGTGCATTATTCATTCACTTCATGATGGTGGGTAAGCTACTTCTGTAGCCACAGCTGCCTTGGGGTAGACTGACAGGAACGCGGCTGCCAATCAGTCCCTGCGACCACCAACCACTCACTACACATCATTTACCCAGGCCCAATCCAAATTCCTCACGTGATAGCTCCTGGGTCCTGATCATGTGATGAGGTCAACCATTAGATCCCTATGCAGTTAGGAACTACAGCTTCAGCTGGAATCCTCACCCAGCGGCAGAAACAACAGGGGAAGTGACATCACCAACAGCTGTTTCATAAAAAACTATATCAACCAGTCCAGTTGCCTTGATTCACCCTTTTTTGAGTTTATATCAACCATTTAGTATTGGATTACAAAAAACGCTCCAACTGCAGCCACTGACTTTAATTATATTTTGAATATGCATAACCATAATCTGTGACTTCAATAAAGAGCACTTATAAACCCCACAGACTATAGTTACATCTGCACTGGCTCTGAACGTTTCAAACATGTAACAATATAAAGCCACACAGAAAACAGACAATGATAATATAGGCTCCACTTACCTCCATTCTAAAAGAAAGATGCTGCATTAACGCACAGCAAGGTCTGCTCCTTCACTGAGGTCTGCTGCTCCACTGAGGTCTGCTCCTCCACTGAGGTCTGCTGCTCCACTGAGGTCTGCTGCTCCACTGAGGTCTGCTCCTCCACTGAGGTCTGCTGCTCCACTGAGGTCTGCTCCTCCACTGAGGTCTGCTGCTCCACTGAGGTCTGCTCCTTCACTGAGGTCTGCTGCTCCACTGAGGTCTGCTCCTTCACTGAGGTCTGCTCCTTCACTGAGGTCTGCTCCTTCACTGAGGTCTGCTCCTCCACTGAGGTCTGCTGCTCCACTGAGGTCTGCTCCTCCACTGAGGTCTGCTGCTCCACTGAGGTCTGCTGCTCCACTGAGGTCTGCTCCTCCACTGAGGTCTGCTCCTTCACTGAGGTCTGCTCCTCCACTGAGGTCTGCTCCTTCACTGAGGTCTGCTCCTTCACTGAGGTCTGCTCCTCCACTGAGGTCTGCTCCTCCACTGAGGTCTGCTCCTTCACTGAGGTCTGCTCCTCCACTGAGGTCTGCTCCTTCACTGAGGTCTGCTCCTTCACTGAGGTCTGCTCCTTCACTGAGGTCTGCTCCTCCACTGAGGTCTGCTGCTCCACTGAGGTCTGCAGCTCCACTGAGGTCTGCTCCTCCACTGAGGTCTGCTCCTTCACTGAGGTCTGCTCCTCCACTGAGGTCTGCTCCTCCACTGAGGTCTGCTGCTCCACTGAGGTCTGCTCCTCCACTGAGGTCTGCTCCTCCACTGAGGTCTGCTCCTCCACTGAGCGGTTTATACAAAAATAATTAGACATGTGGCTTAAGTTTTGATTCTAAATTAAAGCAAAACTACAAACTGCCTTCATTTACTGCAATAATGTTTAAACCAGTGAGGTGTGACAGTACTGTGGTGACTCTAGCATTCATTTATCACATTTATAAAGTTTGGTTTGTGCAGATTTTTGTATTGAATTAAATGTGGATGTCAATCTCAACAGTAGTTGCGTAGAGATCTGCAATTTTCGGAATCCCATTTCAATACAGAATGAATAAAATGGAGCAGAGGAGAAGCACAAGTGTTATAATATCTGCCCCTTTTGTTACTTCACACTTTACATGCTGTCTTTTTTTAAAGATATGTACATACATATATTTACAGTCTTATACATATTTACAGTATTTACTGATGTTTTTGTATTCTATATTTACAATATATACAATACAATACAGAACTGTCATATTCATGAATGTTTACAAATGGTCAAAAATAAATAAAAGAAAAAAACATATTCCACAATATTCATGTCCAAGTCTAATATTCATACTTCTTTAACAGTGTAGCTTTTATGTGTTTTTTGAACTTCAAGAGAGTTCCTGACTCTTTCACTTCTTTCTGAAGTTTATTCCATAAACTAATTCCTGTCACTGTAACAGTTCGTTCCATTGCTTTCGAATTGAACCTGTTTTTTTAAAGTCTTTCAGATTATAGTGACTTTCTCTTTTCTCATTCTTGAATGTTCCCTACCTTTGCACAAATATTTACAAAACTCATTTGTAATTTTATTCTCCTCAGATATTTCAAAATGTTCTTTAACAATATAATTTGGGTATGGGCTTTTTGATTTTGTTTCCTTTAACAACACTGTTAATGATTCCCCATGTAGCCTTCATGTTATTTTCATTTAGTTTTTCACTATAATATTCTTTTTTTCTTTTCCTGATGATCCACAGTAATTTATTTTTATACTTCTTGTATCGATCTTCTGCTTCTTTTGTTCGAGCTTTTAGAGAACAGCGGTAGAGATGGCCCGTCTTTTTACAAGCATTTTTAATCCCTTTTGTGATCCATGGTTTATCTTCCTTTTTTTTTGTAATATATGATTTTACAGTTTTTTTTATACAACTTTTTAACTATTTCTATGAAAGCATTATATGCTTCGTTGACATCATTTACATAAACTGCATCTCACTTTTGTTTTCAAGGTCTTCATTTAGTGCCTCTAGGGCTTTTAATGATCTATTTCTACTTAATATTTAGCTTTATTTTTTGATTGTGTCTAAATACTGAAACAATGGGTAGATGATCACTAATGTCTGTCATCCTGCTCAAAACAATTTCTTCACTCATATTTGACTTGGGCCTCTTACCTATTTGCAGTTTTTGGATGCAGCCTCAGGCTTCCTCGTTGTTCCCTCAGTCTACTAGACACTAACCACGCCCGACCTCGCTCGGCTTCCGAGAACATCCCAGTGCCTCCACACTGATGCTGGTGTCAGTCTGAAGGACACGTGCCTCGTGCGGAGAATCAACACTCTAGCCCACAGCTATTTCAAAAGTCAGTGCAAATATGGGATTTTGTGAAGCAGAAAGTTCGAAACATCTTGACCCCATTCCCTGTTGGCTTCATTCACCTGCGTGAAATTTGCTAACTGCATCGGCCAAAGTTATTTTAAAGGCACGGACTCTCGTATGGAGCGGCCGGCTGTGACAAGGGCAGGTGTGAGCAGGTGCCCTCCGCGCGTCTGCCTGCCCTCCCCCGCCCGCCCGCCTCCGCCTTGGCCTTGTCTGGGTCAGTCAGCCCCTCTGCGGTGCAGAGACACCAACCACCTGGCCCTCCCTGCACAGCTTGTAGAGGTCTGACCCATCGAGGTATTCAAACTCAACCCACGGCCGAGCCCTTGGGTGCTCCCCTGTCGCTTTTCAGACGGGGATGGGGTGGGGGGAGGAGGGGGTAGCAATAAACAACAGCACCTTCTTGTCTCACATCTGTCCGTGAGTGGCTTCCCGGCGCCAGTGACAGTTTTGGTTCAAAGATAATGAGTTGCGAGACGACCTTAAGAATTCCTTTAAAGGGAAGGGTAATGTAAACGTTGGCAATAGGTGTTGATGGAGTAAGCAGTTTAGCCTGGCTTTTGCAATCTGTGAAGTCTAATGCACCGAGGATGGATTAAATCAAAAGTAACATAAACCTTTCATCATCCTAATGTATAGAGTCTTAAAATCTTGAGGAAGAATCTCCAAAAGTGGAAGACTTGGGACGGCTCAGTGAGAGTGGCGAGTATTTCATGTTGTCTTGTAAAGTTAGGACAAAGCGACTGGACCTGAATCGCTCCGTTTCCGACCCGTGAGGTAGTCGAGGAGAACGTCTCAGCTGTTGCCTACATCAGTTTCTCGTCCCGTCAGCACATCGCGATGGTTCACCTGAGTTCATTGGAAGCTCGATTCAGCCTGGAGGTCATAGCCAGACAGGGTTGAGACGTGAAGCCTCCGACTTCCTGGTTCAATATTAAGACACACAACAGCACGCATGGCCTGTCTTTCTCTCACAAATGTTCACAATGTGGATCTTGTAATATTTATATGTTTATTTTTTTTTCTTCTGATATCTGTATCAGTAATGTACAGCAAAATGAGCAATGAAGTGACGGGGAAAAGTGCAACAATACGTTTATTTCAAATCGTCCCGAGCAGTGCTTCTATTTTGGGTTGAATCTTCATTTCCTATGTTGATCCATCATGCTAACATTAATCCTTCATAGAGGGAAGCTGAAATAGGCTAACACAGTGGTTCTCAACCAGTGGGTCAGGACCCATTTTAAGTGCGTACATGGATACAGTCTGGTAATGTTTGACTTACAAATAGAAACATCTGAATCTGTTAAAAGGACTCGCGTAAAAGAAAGCCGGGAAAGGTGAGTGCATCGATGGGTCCAAAGTAGCAGGTGCTCCTGCATGTCCCCCATGTTAAAATAAAGGACTTTTAACTGGAGTGTCTCGGATCCTCTTTTTTCTGTTCTATATGACAGTAGTTCTCAACCGTTATGGCGTCGCCCTGGGATCACGAGCCGCGA
Source organism: Proterorhinus semilunaris (assembly GCA_021464625.1). Lineage (NCBI taxonomy): Eukaryota > Metazoa > Chordata > Actinopteri > Gobiiformes > Gobiidae > Proterorhinus > Proterorhinus semilunaris. The sequence continues at coordinate 5,411,964 of CM038361.1, read as the reverse complement.
CAACTGACAACTGAAAAAGTTATTTTGTTCATAATTTCAGCTTTATAGATTTATCGAATGCTCATTCAACATTGATTTGTGGTAAAAATACAATATTGCACTTGATGCATAGGAAATTCCATTCGTAGCTTGTCATCCTAGGATTATGGCGGGTCCTGACAGTGACGTAAGTGCATTAAAGAACTAGTCAAGCTTCCCAGTAGAGGAGGTGGCATTGACTGCACCAATACACAAAACACTACTCCAGTGTTCTTGTGCTAATCCATTCAGTATTGTTGACTGAATTGTGTCATTCCTCCTCAGCTTTATTTTTTTTAAATACAACAACAACAAAAAATGTATATAAAAAATTGATATAATCTGTGCAATTATCTACATGCAGTAGGAGAAAATATGTGAACCCTTTGGAATTTCTTACAGTACACTTCTGCCTTGAATTGTTCCTAAAATGTGGTCTGATCTTTATTAAAACTATAAGAATGAGTAAACATTGTCTGCTTACACTAATACCACCCAAACAATTACATGTTGTCATATTTGTATTGCCATAACATGTAAACATTCACAGGAGAATTGACTTACTTTTTCCTTCCACTGTACATGTATTATGGATACACTTCTAAAAGGAGTTGGAACATCTTACACAAACTGTGCGATAAATATGACTATATATTTCTCATATTTCTGATGTTTTGCATTGCTTGTGTATCCTGGTGTACAACAAACTGAACTGTACAAAGGTACCTTTGATCTTTATTTTTTTTATGTTTGTAATTTCACTGTTATTTTTCAGTCATGTGACCTCATTAAGGGCACAACAAATACAGATGTTTCATCTCTTGTTTCATATGTGATGAAGGAAAGAAGGAAACATAACTTGTGTGGGGTCCACAAACATTTTTTAGTTTTGACTAATAAAATCAGTTGGTGGCTAGTAACTTTAGAAAGCCACTTGCCACAGAGGCCAGGGACCAAAAGAGTTCACATCAAGCCCTGTTAGTAACTATTTGTGTACGGACCCCCTAATACGAACATCTGGCAAGTTATTTCAATCTTTCCAGGTGAAATTTCCCATGTTAAGAGAGCACACTGCCTCTAATCTTGTAAACTTTTTTTTCAGTGTCAGTCCCAGCGTAGAAAGGACATAGATTTCAACACAAAACTGCCTTGAACATACACACACACACACACACACACAGGCACACAGACACGCACACACACGCTAACCTTGATCTCTCCTCTCAGCTCCCAGATGCCTCCGAACCTGCCATTTTAATTTCCCCCTCACTGCCATGTTGAGCCAGCTTTTGGGCGGGGCCGAGAGGGGGCTGGGGGCGGGACCTCTTCCCTAAAATCCCCCGGCACACTTCCTGTCACGGCTAAGTCGACAGGTGCTAACCGCTAACACCGCGCTAATATCCTGATGCATATGCATGACTCCCCCCCTCCTCCTAATACGGGCCTCGTTACTGTCATGGCTGCCAAATGTTGACGACTCCTTCCCTTCTTAAAAAGCGCATAAATAAAGTTTCTCTTAAACACCCTGACCTGCTTAAGTGGCGCGTCTTCTGAGGCGCTTTGATCACGCTAACGTTTCAGAATTTGAGCGCCGCTACGCTTTGTTCATCTTCGGCAAAATATAGCTTTATTTATAGCCACCTATCCCGTTACCGCGCTAATGCTAGCTCCTCAACGCGGCCCGACATGTCAGCGTGTTGTCATTATGGGCCTATTCGCTTCAAAAACAAGGCGAATAGCTTAAAAAGTCTCCGGGGGTTTAGCCACTGATTGCTCGGTAATTTGGGCTCCCGGTTCTCGAACGGATTCCAAGGAAAAGTTGGCTGACACTGGGGAAGTTGGGGAACTGCGCGAGGAGGATTTTGGACGAGGAAAGCCTGGGTGGAAATCATGCGGAGTAGAAAGGAAAGCTCTTGAAGATTGTACGGTTTGGGGAGATTACGAGCGTTAGAGTTCGGGATCGAATGTTACAGATTCAACATTACCATAGAAATTCACCATTTTCCAGGCAATGGCGTCCGTATATTACCATTATCCAAAACAATCAAACACGTAGAGGAAACTCTGTTAGCTGCAGGGTTACAACTGGTAAAGATGAACTTACTGTAGTGTCCAAATCAGAATAAGTTTTATTGCCATCATCTGAATTTTCACAAACTATATCGATATTTTTTGGTCTAGACAAATACGGGGTTCCCAAACTTTTCAGACCATGACCTCCAAAATCATTCAACCAACGACTCGGGACATCCTTCTATAAAATGTAATTAGCATGTATAGTAAGGTTTAATCTGATTTAACTATGTGAGTTTGGAGACAGTATGTTGATATTTGGCTTAATTTAACCTCTTAACCCCCAACCTGAACCAAGCGCATTTGATCCCGTTCAGCCTTGCCCAAATCTAAAAGGTTCTAAAAGCGTCAATATAGCAATCAAACGAGATGTAAATGAGGATGAAAACGCAACAAAAGAGCGACAAAAACGTGACAAATACACAATGAAAAAGCGCAATGACATTTTTTTTCTTTTTTAAAGTGACAACAACATGGCAACAACATGAGGAAAAAGATCCATTTAGACCAGTTTTGTGGGTCTTAGCTTTCAAATGAGGCGTTACACTGGCCTCTATGCTCCAGTCAAGAAACCTTTAGATTTGGGTAAAGCCGAACTGGAGAAAATGCACTCGGTTAAGGTGGGGGTTAAGAGGTTATCCTGTTTTTAATTTTAAAAAATGCATCAAATTCAATGTCAAAAGTATTGTCTCAAAATCATCCGACCGAATCATCCACACTTCTTCAGTGTCCCGTGATCCCCCAGGGGGTCCAGACCCCCACTTTGGGAACCACTGGCCTCTAATAAAAAGATAATTAAAAAGATAAATGGTAATTGGACTCGACTTATATAGCACTTTTCTACCTTCATCAGGCCCAAAGCGCTTTACTGCGAGGATCCCCTCACCCATTCACACTCTCACTCATACCCCAGTGTACGCAGACACTGGAGGCAGGGTGGGTGAAGTGTCTTGCCCACGGACACAACGACAGTGTACATCTTCTTGATTTTATGTTTTCCGTCATCAAACTATTAGATCAAGAGAGTTTTGAAGATCCGAAATGAGTTAACGAGAGATAATAAAATGAAACAGCTCCCTCGCCCTATAGGCACTAACATTCAATATGCGGTGGTAGGGGCCCCCGGAGTACCCAGAGGAGACCTACACAGACACGAGTAGAACATGCAAACTCCACACAAGCCCCACCAGGTCCATGTGGGAATCTTTGAACAATTGTACGGCCACACAGACTTTGGTTGATGAAAAAGGAAGTGAGAATGAAGCCTAATAAGTCTGTATTGGAGTTGAGAAAGTGCTCTGAAGAGTGAACCTGCGAAGGTGCCATGAGATCTTGATCTTGAATTTAAACAACTACATAAACTCCGTTCAAAGATTGTCGTTTTGCTCACTCAGATCTGGCCTCTATTGTAATTCAGTATCGTCATTAAAAATGTTCACCAAGCTTTGCACTCTCCAAAACGTAGCGTCCACCGTGATCGATGCCCAAATTACGGAGATTCCAGGCTAAACCAAAAATCCTCTTGAGACGCTGCGCTGAAATTACACCGTTTATTAAATTGCATACATAATGTCCACACTTGACACTTGGTCATTGCATTGGGACTTGGGGCTGTCCCTTCCCGTCCAGAAAGTAAACAAATTGGCCCCGCGGAGCCGTAGGTGGGGGTCACGCTTCTCCCCCTGAACGGATTTCATCTACAGAGGTGTGGGTAGCTTTTCCTTTTGTGGATGGATGCAGGTAATTACCAATAATCCCCTGGGAGAGGGATGACATGCGGCCGCCACTCCTTAACAGCACAGGGGCGTGATTAACAGGGAGCAGGGAACAGTTGTTAATGGGGGCCCGCGAATAGGTAGGGGACAAGTGGACAAGGGAGGGAAGGGGGAGTGTCCTTGGCTTCGATTTAGGGCACTCCGAAAAGAAGCAAACATGCAGTAATAAAGCTGATGACACAAATATCATGGCGATTATGGAACCCCTAACATCCCCTGAGTGGGGACATAGACACACCCCTTATATCAAATGACCCTAGTGCTCATGGCTGTGTTATTTCCTCCTGTTTTAATCCTCTTTTCAGGTGATTCAACAATACCTGGAGATGGGCCCCTGGGCGCTGCACTGCGGTCGCCCACTGCTCCTTACAGGTTGCCCCATTGGTCAAATGCACATATTAAAGTTTCCAAAAGGCAGGGTATGCATATTAGGGGTTTATAATAAAATCATCCCATTTTACTGTAACTAAATCAAGTCAGATTGTTAATCCATCCATTCATTTTCTTCCGCTTTATCCGGGGCCGGGTCTTGGACATAGATTGACTCTCTCAATCTCTTCAATGCTCCCCGTTTGCCATAATGACCACGTCCGAAAGAGAAATCATGGCGGATTAACAGCCTCTACCCTATTGTGACGGAACATGTTCCTAAAAAGGGCATAAGGGCGGGATCTTTACTGTAGACTCGGCCCTCACGGCTGGGACTACGCGCAGTTTGGTCGTAGCCACACCTCTAATTAGCTCCAATGCTAATGGCCTGTCAATCAAAGTCCGGTGCTCATTACTATACAAGATTTCTAAAAATGTTCTTATGACAACCAGCCTGGTTTCTTTAATTGTAACTAACCCAGCATTATCACATGAGCAATATCTAGCTGTAGAAAGTTTAGGAAAATTAGAAACCAGGCTTTACAGTTTCTTAAAATGTGTGGAAAGTGCAATGCTAACTAATACAAAACTAGCTTGTTTTGCCACCCACATATGGAGGTACTGCAGCAATGGCGAACAATGTCGGCCCCCAGCGCCGTGGTCTTAAAGCAGCAACCAGCGGCCATTGGTCGTGGAGGCATCAGTCTGAGCAGAGATGCCCAGACCATGCACACTTCCTCCAGCTGTTCTGGGGGACCCCGAGGCGACACGAGGCCTCTTCTCAATAGGACATGCCTGGAACATCTCCTGAGGGAGGTGACCAGGAGGCATCCGGAACAGATGCCCTAGCCACCTCAGCTGGCTCCTTTCGACGTGAAGGACCAGTGACTCTACTCCGAGCTCCTCCCGGGTAACTGAACCTGCGATGGAAACTCATTTCGGGCCGCTTATCTGGGTCACTACCCAGATCTCATGACTAAAGGTGAGGGTGGGAACGTAGACCGATCGGTAAATCCAGAGCTTTGCCTTTCAACTCTGCTCCATCTTCTCCTTCTTACTGGTAGAAGAAGGTCACGTCAAATTGTTTGTTGGTACTAAAGCCCAATAACACAACTGCACCTTAAAACTGCAGGAACTGTCCGGGAATGCCACAGACATCAAACAGTGGAAAAAACAAACAAATCTAATGTCCAAACTCAAAACCCAGAGGGAGATAAGAGCAACCTCGAGTAGGACCACTTTGAAGGAAATATCCAAATAAATCCAAGCTGTTCTGTCCTCCCATTATCATTAAGAACTTATTCACACTGTAACTTTGATTCATTTCATTGCACTGTGAATATTTCCTCACTTATCCAGCACCGCTCCAGTCTTTCCTGACGTCTCAAAAGTGGCAGAACCATCACGACGAAGACCTTTTTTACACAAACACTTTCCTTTTTCTTCGAACCCTACCGCGCTCGCCCCTTGAATCCGGGGCCCTGTCAAGTACCATGCGTGGGCTTGAATGTGGTCATTTAGGAAGAGAGAGCGAGAGTGTGGTCGGCCATTTTGGTGCTGTCACGAGGGTTTTTGTAGCTCGGTGATATGCCCTGACACTCGGCTGTTGTCTGGGGCTTTTAAAGAAGGCGGGCGAGGGCACTTTGGGTTCACAATAGCAGATGTCACTTCTACGGGCATGAACACTGCACTTGAGAAAGACTCCCGCCCGGTGGTGAGGGGCCTGGGGTGTTCTGCGTCAAAGGCAGTGGTTTTTAGTTGCAGTGTTTTTTTCCCCCCCACAATATTTACTATGAAAAATTTAAGGATTTTAGTTCTAGTTACCGCTAGTTAGATTTATTCAGTTTCAAGATGCTTACATTTGAATTCTACCATCAGATGTGCAATAATTCGTGTTCCTGTTCCCTGCCAATCCTACCTTTTGGGGTTACCACTACAACAGCACCACATTGTGACGCTTTTTGGTGATGGAGCTTTAATTCAGAGGCACATGGACGACATGGAAATCTATAGAAAGGCTATTGATTTTCAGACCACATAAAGCCATGGACTGTGTTGAACAGTGGCTTCTACATTGGCTTAAAGGCCCAGAATGAGACCACTTGGCAGATAGATTTAATTTGTACAAACCAGTGCAGTAAAGACCTGACTCCGATTCTGATGCAGCTCCCAACGGACCTCAAACAGATTTTCAAGCGCCGACTACTTTTGCAGTCATTGCCCTCCATCTTTGGCACTCGGCGAAGCTAGAGAGCAGACTGATTGGATTACTGCGGTGGTAACGCACATGTTCATCACGGGAGAGACTCGGGACGTCCCGCAGAGATTAGCCTCCACAGGCCGGGCTGACACGGGGATACCCACCCCGGTAAACGGCGCACGTTGGCAGGGCTGTACTTACAGGATTAACTCAGTGACCCACGAAGATGACGGCTTCAGACGAGGACCACCGGCGACCACAGGCGGGGGAGGGAGCAGGAGCGGGGCCGGGAGAGATAAAGAAGCTACCGTTCAATTACTGAGATCTAATGTTTGTCCAGAGTGACAAAAACAATTGGACCCATCCTTTGTAACCATGGGAACTTTAATCTGCAAAAGAAACTTTGAAACCTTTGGTTATCATAGCCCCCATTTCAGACCCCAACTAAAAATGGCAAAGTTCTGTAAAAACTGCAAATTCTCAGTCATCCAGGTTGTTAATTCTGTCTTTCAGATGCCATCATTCCGCTCTGTATCCGGAGAGCATTCTCACGACTATATATTTCGTGGAGATAATGGTTTTGGATACAGGGCATGTCCTCTGAATGTTCAGTCCTCCATCTCTGTTGAGGGCCCGGGTGCACCGATCTCCCATATGTGGCCTCCTTTAGCACCTCTCTCAAACCACTGTGGCTCCTTATCCAACAGGTGCTTGTCCTCAAAAAAGTGAGCCATCTCGTTCATGTGCAGATTCACTGAGGTGTTAGCAAAAGCCTCTCCTCCTCTATGGAGCCAAACGGGAGTGACGTTAGAAGCGACCCGAGCTCTTCCAAGCGTTGCCCACTATTTAAATACTTCATAAAATATTCCATGATCCAAGTCAAATTAATACTACCTTAGGAGCACTTCGACTTTACTGCGTGTGCGTCGAAGTGCTCCTGGTGTTATTACGCCTTACAATATAGTTCCCCTTTTTGTCCGCTTAGAAAATCGACACGTTTGATTTTGTGTAACTATAACTTGGATCATGGAACTCGTCATGTAACCGTATTTAAATAGGCAAAACGTGGAAGGGCTTGGTCGCTTCTAACTTCACCTCCATTTGGGTCCATGGAGGAGAGGAGGAGCGGCTAAATGCTAACGCCGTCTGTGCTCTGTTTGCGTGACTGAGCGCACGCGTAAATACCGGACAGCTACGCATCAACTCGTCTAAGCTCAGGTAAGAACATATCTATTTAAAAACGGTGGCCTATTCCTTTAAAACGAATACGGAGCATACAAAGTTTATTTTATTTTATTTATTTGAACAGGGAGAGTGTACGATATACATTAACCTCAGAAAGGTTGAGATGCATTGTACCAGGTTATAGCACTTGTGCTAATGTCCACCTGCAGTCCCTTAGGAAAATGCACGTGTTAAAAATACATTTACCCCCGAAAAAGCATTACAAAAAAACACACACTTCATTCATTCCTAAGCATTAATTTTCAAATACACTCTTTCATACACACCAATTGCAGTACATTATGGAACACGATTCTCCTGCAGCCACTTCGGCCAGCAGCCCAAGGGAAGCGAGACTAGATCATGCTGATTGCCAAAAAAATAAAATAAACATTCTAACACTCTAATGGCGGAGGCGCAAGAATGGGGGGGCAAAAAGAAAGAAGAAAACTCAGCTCCTTGCGGTTAGGCTACCGCATTCGCTCAAACCTCAATATCGATGGTTAATTGTACAGCCCAACCACACTCGCTATTAAACCTTTTACACACTCCTGATTTGGCTTCAGGGTACTGTGGGTCTCTCCCCAGAAAGCCTGCCTCCCTTGCCTCGACTACTTCAGGTCGGGGCAGACGACGCTCACCATCTGCACTCGGTAGTTTTAAGCATTGCAGACGTTTCACCTCTCATCCGAGGAGCTTCATCAGCACTAATGGCACTTCGTTCACCCCTCTCCCAAACCCATTTCCTTTCTCTCGCCACATCCCCTTAACCTCACAGCACACACAAACACGCTGAGCCACTCTGTCTGGCTCTCGGGTTTAATGTTCCCTGTTCCTCGAAGTCCCCGAAAGAGAATGTCTCCACTTTTGTCCCGTTTGCACCCGCGCTCTTTCTGTGCGTCCCGTCTCCAGCGCTCCCCTCTCATCTCTCCACATCACTCCGGCTCATGTCTGCAGCCTGTGTTCTGCGCCGCTCCTCTCGTCAGTGTTTCATGACTTATTCACTCCCCCCCCCCTGCATCAATATTTCACGGAGAGTCGGAAGCGTGTTGTTCCCCGCCTTAATAAAAGATAGTGTGTGCATTCTCAACACAAGCGCTACATGAAGGCGTTCGGGGAGGTTTTGTTTGCTCTGCGGTTTGTCTGTGGGCCAGTTCGGGAGAGAGCGGGTCGTGAAATAAACATGTAGTCAATACGAGAGTCTAAGAGAGGAAAGAGGCAGTTTGGCCCAACACAAAGGGCGGTATTGTAACGAGGAAGAATCAGTCATTTGCTCCTGGGGTAGTCTGGATTCTAAAGGCGGGTTCACTGCGGCGCGGTGGACGGGCCATGTTACCGCGCTGTGGTCGGCGGATCTATGAGCAATACTACGAATCGGACCATGGGCCTCATGCGGGACACGTTCTTGCATACAAATCTGTTCTTAGTGTGAACCAAATGTTATTAACGCTGTGAAATGAACTGAAACGTTTGTGCCAACTAAAGTACAAACAGGACAAACGTAAAACCATAGAAATAAACTCAAATGATATGTACAAGGACATTGCTGCTTCTGTCCTTATGATCGAACCCGTGTGCCTTAAAGCGCCCTATTTTCCAGTCACACTGGATGACGTTGTCTGGCTTTTATTTATTTAATATACCATACCACTCGTCAGTTCTTAGCTGAAATCGGGAAAAATGTGCTATAATAATAAAAAAAACAAAAAAACAAGTGTTCCGCGGACAACTTGTTTCTCAATTGTGAGGATCCTCGGTGTCTCGACCTCTTCGGACGGAATCCACGTCATCACATGCCGCCGAGTGGTGTTCCAATTCATTTACTCAGGATACACCTGTGGATCCTCTGCTGCCTCGGAGAGCTGAATATTACCCATAATGCACTCCAACCTTGTTTTGTTTCCCACACTCTATTTAGCAATTTATTTACAGCTAATCTTTATTTAAGGTCTAATAGATATGGAGTCAATATTTATTGACTAGGTTCGGGAGCAGGGCCATGCCTCAACCAATCACACTTTGCACACCGACCACTCCCGCATTTACCTAACCACGCCTCTAATTACCCATGAGCCACATATACCAAGCCAAGCCTCGTCGTCTCTGTTCTATTTCAACACTGATTCTTCTGCTTCGAGGGGGGGGGGGGGGGTCCTGAAGAGCTGGGTTAATCTGAGACGGAGCCCCCACCCACAGTCTCGCCCAGCTTCACTCCACATTCTAACCTTGTGGATAAAATCTTAATTGCACTTTGTTGTGGCGTTGGCCTTGCTAGTGAAATGTCTATGTTGTTGTTAACGTAAGTCTGCAGTTGTCGGCTATTAGCAATAATCTGGACCTGCTAAATATATTATCATAATATTGGATTTGAATTCCTTGTAAAAACAGCAAGACATCCAACCAAAACCAGTTTATAAACAGTTTTTATTCATAAAGCAATTGTATATGTCAGTATAGATTGATATTTTGGGGAAACAGCCAATCAATGAAGTACCGGCAAACGTGCTGGAGAAGGCTTTGCCCGGGGCTCCCCCTTGTGGCAGCGGTGGGAAATAACTTAGGTAAGCTCATCGGTATCCAGTCTCGTTCACTTTATTTTGTCGGTGCGCCGCAGTTTCCCAGCAGAGAGCGGCTCGACCACATTAACATACGGCCACTCGATTAACCCTCTCTTTACCAACGGGTCACACTCCCCACGTGTAATCCAGGCTGCCGCTCCGTGTCATAACGGGCTGACTTTAAACACATTTGCCGACCTTTACCCTCCTCTAATCTGGCCCCGCCGATCAATGAAAACGCGGGAGGGGCCCACGGTCGATGCCAGTATTGATCTGGAAGCGCTATTGGATGTGTCAGGAGGTCAGGGCACCGCTGGAGAGGTCGGTGCTAATCAGGTTAAGAAGCCCGCGGGCGCAACGCGGAGGGAGGCTAAGTGGTGTTTAAACGGCGACCTGGTCCGGAGAGAGCGTGTCCGTGGGTTCCTTCTGCGCGCGGCAAGAGGAGAAATTGAATTTGGGTTGTTAAGGGAGTGATCATTGGTTTTAAGGAGGGACACTGCAGGTACAGGTCATTTTGTTGTTTCATTTTCAGGTTTTGGGCCCGTTAGCGCTCCAAAAATACGAACTAAAATAAATGCCTAATCTTCACTAAAAGGTGTTTATTTATTGCCGTAATAAATTAAATACCCATACTTTTACTTGAGCTCAGACATTTTGACCAATGAGACGAGCTTTCCTGTGTCAGGACCAATCAGGAGAGAAGGGGGAGGGAGCTTCATTGTTAACTTTTGACATTTCTCCCTCTCCTCATTTTGTAAACTGAGGAGTGGATTTCAGGTTCAATCTTACTGACTTTTGAGGATTTTTTCAGTAACTAAGTCTAACCCTGATTAATTCAACAAACCAACATTTCCTTTTGAATTCATTCAAAGACTGAACATTGTATTCAAAATCCCCTCTGAATAAGATAGCGTATCTGATATGTCAACAAAAATAATCCATTGTTCAGATATTGTTGCCACAAGTACTGGCAATTTTGGCATTTTTTCCATTGTATGCATAAAAATGGCCAATATGACAAAAAAAATGTAAGTGGAAATTTTGCCTTGTTTTTGTTTTTGTGGTTCAGGATATTCAAGATATCAAGATATTAACAAGGTAGATATGAACAAATCCCTGTCAAAAGTCTGGAAAGTGTGGAGTCTGTGGGCGCTACTGAAGCGTTGCAACCGTGGAATGAAAACCACATTTTGAGAAAACGTCTGCACGTTTATATCACCACCGCTGTTTTATGGTCGCTGTGTCTCCCAGAGAGGAAATGACCATATTTGGATTACAGAGTCATCGCGGTCACCTTGCGTTCGACACGTGGACACCAAACATGTCAATGTGAGAGTGGTTTTCCGAAACATTCTGAAGCGATACTCAACAAAACCTAAGAAGACAGACTAATCGCAAAGGGTGAGTTTGGTATTTTTATTTTACTCTGTTGAAAGTAACATTTCATCAGTGACCACAGTGTGAAAAATCTGTTTTTCAGTCCTGATATGACCTGTTTTTTTGTCCTGGCGTAGTCCTGGGTTTGTTGGAAGCCGTTTTGACTGAGCAGAGCTGGTAATGTGTTGTCATTTTTGTTTCCAGAAGCCAGTAGTAAATGGGAATGGCTGCCTGGTGCTGTACTTTGAACATGTTATACGTTGCAGTTGTACCGCAGTTTCCCCCGGGCCAAGTCCTTGCAGATAAAATCTGGTCTTCTGTAAAAAAATGTTTGGATCCACACATTGTCGGATCAAGGCTGTCTGTTTTCAGGCTCAAAGACGACGTGATTCATTCAGCCTCCATTTCCCCCGAGTCGGGGCAGGATGTATGTGCCCCTGTCTGGTCATGGGTCAAGGACAGAAGGACAGCAGGCAGTGGCGAGGAGGGCTTGATTCCCAGAGGTCACCTGACATGAGTGATCACATGCTCAGGTCACATGACATGAATGATGGCACATGGATGATCCGCGCCCTTAACCACAGAGCGGAGCTTATAAAAGAGCAGAAGAAGAAAGGGGACGTGTGACCTTTATGTAGAAGCAGGGCCCGTCAGAAAGACTTTCTTTATAGAATATGCTTTAAAGTCTGTGTTCTTCTCAGTCACACTGGAGTTTGCAATCAGAGAAGGGCTTTTCAAGTCGTGAATACACAAATCAGCCAATAGCCAATCCAGAGGCTGATTCAGTTTATTTAAATAATTCATGCTTGAAGTCAATGAAACAATAAAACATTTCCTGAATCATACCCCATTCGTAAAGATCACCCTTTCAGGTGGTACTTGTGCTCAGAGACATTCCTTCATTAGAGACATTCATTGTAGCTTATTTTGTTTTCATTTGTGTTTGATAAAGCAGGCTCTCTATGGCTCCGGCTCAGTTACTGTGTAAACGTATCCGGTATCCCTTTTACACACCGAGGATTACTGACGCTAACCTTTTATTATTTGACCTTTTATTTAACCAGGAAAGTACCACTGACATTAAAAATCTCATTTACAGATGGAAACCTATAGTGTATATGTTTTGAGTGGGAAGGGAAATCACACAAAAAGGCCCTGCCCAGCTGGGGATCAAACTCGGGACCTTGAGTGCGCTAACCGTGCTGCCCAGATCGTTGCTACCTTCCTCAGTAAAAAACATATGTATTTAGATGAGTAAAAATTATGATTTATTGACACAGTAATTCCATATTGAATACATGTTGTCTGTATTTGATATTACGTCTATCATTACTTTCTTCTCATAAAAATAAAAAATCAGATTTTGAAGAGTGCTAAGACTTGAATGTCTGTAAGCTTGAAGAGGTTTGCTCCTTGTCTTGTTCCTCTCCTCACGTCTCAAATGAAGGCGATGCATCTCCGCGACTTAAAGGGTTGGCCTTTCCTCACCGTAGCCTTGCATTGGAGCTCGATCGTATCTCCGGCTCATTAAGTCGGATTGGGCTGGTCTCAGGTGAAAGATGTTAAGGCCTGAAGATGCAGACTCCAGAACAGTAGGTGGCGCTTGTGCAGATGAAAAGTGAAGTACTCTGACTCATCACAAGGAAGCAGGTTATTCTATTGTCTGTGTGCGCGTACCAGGCCTGGACTGCCCTATGTGTTGGTGTACAGGTTTCTCAACCAAAGAATGAGAGAAAAGGCATGAGGGACACATGACCTTTCCAGAGCTCCCTCCACAGCAGGTAGACCGTTTTTATTGGAGGTATTTATAGACGCGGTGTTCCCGAGGTTACCCCCAGCTAAATGCCACTCCTCATTACGGCTTGGGTCCTTCCACGGGCCTCATTTAATGGTTGGACGGTCTTGGTGTCGTAGTGGACTTACAATGGAGTGCAGGGTAGAGCCCGAAAAAATGTCCCACGAGCCTGGAGACTGATTTCGGCTTTATCATCCATGTGCATTAAGGAGCTTCTAATATATATCTGCAGCGTTAGGAAAGCTCACGGTGTGCCACTCATAGTATAACCCCACCTGACTGAGAAGTGGAGGAGATTGGGAAAAGAGCCTGCAAGATTTATTTTACCCTCTGAAACGTGTGTCATGTAATTAAACTTTGTGCCCCAGTTAACGAAAAAGAGGCTCCAACTACCTCACACCGTGTGCAAAAACCTTTCACTCGTACTGGTGGGCGGTTTCTTGTGTTGTTACGTTTGTGCAAAATTGCAAAACAGAACACGTGACCTTTTCAAATTTGCAGAAATTCGCCCAAGATTAGGGTCAAATACACTGCATGCATATTTCTAGATTGCCAGACTCGCTTCAATTCGCCCTGTGCAGCAGATGGGACGGTGTTGCTGAGGCGGTGTGGCGGTTGGTGCTCCCAGACTGGATGGAACTCGAGTGCATTTTTCCCGGCATTCCGCTGAGGAATTTAGGAAAGCAGAAAGTTGAGATTTGTCAATGTCTTTAATCATATCACATAGGTTTGAAATTAAAAGCAAACACCTTACACGTTTTCTCTTAACTGATAAGTTGCAGCATTGTTTTCAGTACAAAGCTTTGAGAGAGCATGTTGACGCTCTAATGATCCGTATCGGTCAACCAACACAATACAGAGGGTCACACTACAGCAACAAACTTGCCCAACATGCCCACTTTGCAGAAACTTCTGAAACAGTGAGTGGGTCTGTTAAAGATGAAGCGGCCTCAAAAGCTTTCAAGACGCTGAGGAGGCGAAATCTCCCGCGCACCTGCTCATTCTGCTGCGCCCGTCCCAGGATGAGCGCACAGGAGGCGGGCTGCGTGGGGAGAACGGGATCCCCCCCCAAGGATACTAGCCATGCACAGGATTCACTGTCAAATGTGTGCTGCGTCATTTCTTTTTGTGTTACTATTTTACATGTTTCTTGCACTCGCTGCTGTGTCACGAGAGCGTCAAAACTCTTAACCTTCCCATGCCCGTGATCAGCGCCGTCACAATGGAATATGTGGCTGCCAAAACCAACAGCCTTGTAAATGTTTGTTATTGACCTTTCGCAAAAGCCCCGCCCCCTTAGCAACTGTTTGCTAGCTCCGAAGTGGAGTTTGACACAAGTCATAACGGGGTAGAAGTGCGTGTTAGTGACTCTTTTTGGTTGAATACCAGCGCGATATCCTCCACATTGAGGCTCAATGTTTTGTAATGTACAGTGAAGGAGTATTTAAAATACGCAATGAAGGGGGCACTACAACTATCGAGGCTAAAGTACCGGCCTCATGTGAAATGGGGGGAAAAAAATCACTGCAACCAGCAGAATCATGGAGTCATGCTTTTGTAGCCTGGTGAGACCAGAATGATTCCCCTCTGTATTTTTTTATCCAGCGGGGGATCAGTCTGGTCACCCAGTCAGCCTTCCGCAAAATTAATCCGTTCACGTCCAATCTGAATCGTTTATTTGCCGTGACGTGTTGTTAGCGAGCAACGTCACTCACGGGACGCGGAAGTCCCTCAATAACAATCTACGAACGATGCACGAAAGAGAGAAAGCGTGTCTCCAGTCGGCGGTAAATGACCAAAAAACACATCGACAGTAGGTGTGTTTCGTTATTCATAATCCTGCGCAAATATTAACGCAAAACCGCTAATAACACCACATCAACGGCAGACGCCCGCCCTTCGCTGATTGGTTTACTCCGCTTCCTGTTTGCTTGCGTATCTACCGCTGTGGGAAATGGATTCGACGCAGGGGTGACCAGACTCACCGGCTGGTACAGCGGCGAGTCTGGATTTTTCCAGGCTAATGCTTTTGCACTACCGGGTAAATTCTCTTCTATGTTAGCTAGCGTTCTAAACCTACAGGAGCTAAGTGGCCCACAGACCACTGCTACAGACTGCAGTGGCTCTGTCTACCCCGCGGTTGTGGTTCTTATTCAGTGAGGTAACATGTTCGTCATGACTCTCACATTTAAGTTTAAGTTTATTTATTTATTTGAACAGGGACAGTGTACAATCTACATTAGCCTCAGAAAGGAGAGATGCATTGTACCAGGTTATAGCACTTGTGCTAATTTCCACCTGCAGTCCCTGGGCCTATTGTGCATGTTTTTAGTGGTAGGGGAAACCGGAGTACCCGGAGGAAACCTACGCAGACACGGGGAGAACATGCAAACTCCACACAGAAAGGCCCCGTCCAGGTGGGAATCGAACCCGGACCTTCTAGCTGTGAAGCACGAGCGCTAACCGCTGTGCTAACGTGCCGCCAAGCGTGATGTCCCGTGTGCAGCGCCACCACAGGCGTACAGATGATTTCTCCATCTGAAATGGTGATTCGATAGACAGAAAAGAGGTGCGAGCGTGAACCGCACAAGTTGGAAAAATAAGACAATGTTGTAATTTCGGTCCCCAATCAAACCGAGTCTCAGGTGTGAATGCAACATAATTTTTGTTTCTATTACAACCACCTAACACTTTCTTGCCCGCGTGGCATGCCTGTTGTAAAACTTGAATTTTCCTCGGCAATCTTATATAGATAATATGCTCTGTATGTTTTTTCCATGTCAACCCTGAATCTGTGGAGCTTATTTGGTGCTGTCCTGTGGATGTGTCAAAGAGAACACCATTAGCCCAGGCCCTGTCAAGCTCTGGTGACGGCAGCCAGTGGGAAGGAAGGCTGAGAACTGTTTTGACATAATTATATGTGGTAAGATGGTACGCTTTCTTAGAGAGCAGTTATGGGGGAATATGGGCATGTTGTACATATACACTTTAAGTTCAATCTTTACTTAATTTGGGTTATGGGGTTACGGGTTTTTTGACTGCAATGACTTCTGCATTTACAATATGAAGTGCGCTAAAAAACAAAACATTGAGAAAACAAACATTATGGAATTAATGCACCTCCATTTTTTTTTACTCAAATCATTTCATCTCGCTATCTAAAAAATAGCTAGAGAAGTGTTTTTTAGAAGATTGTAGTCGCTATTTTTAACCGTTTCTGGATGACCCATTTCAGTAACTTCTGCAGTGCAATGGCCGTGACAACAAGTTAAAATTTTGCCTCCAATTTCGACTAGTTTGTAGGGCTGTGGACTGTTAAACAATACCAGTATGGTATTGATGAAAAGGTTTAACTACTGGTATAGAAAAAATGTAAACAGGAACTGAAAATAAAAATGTCCAGGAACAGCATTAAAGGACCTGACTTGGTTGTTTCAGCTCAAATAGTTGATAGTTAATAGTAGTTTTCTTATTGTTGCTCCAAATTGTTCTTGTTTACCAAATGTTTCCCTCTCATTTTTATTTCTAATATTACCGCCCTTTCCTCAATTTTTTCCTAAATCTTTACACAATTTCTCCCAAATTTCCCTAATTTCTCCCCTAATTATTCCAAATTTTTCCCACATGTCTTGACATTTGAGAAGAACCCGATCTTGTATATTTGCATATCTTTCACATAATGTTCTGTTTTCTGGTTCTAGATGACAAATAAGTAAGTTTACGTATCGTAAAAAGTATCGTTCAGGTATCGGTATGGGGGGAAAAAATTACGATACCCAACCCTACTAGTTTGTGGCTGCTGCTTCTTCTTCACTTTCTCCTCTAGTCCATTTTATAGATTTCCAAAGCAGTACGATTCACCATCTGAGAAAAAGCTTCGTCAACAGCCAATTCGCTTCTTCACAAGGCCAGGGTTGAGGTCCTGGCCCCACGAGACTGCAAGGTGGGTGGTGGCACAGACCAGTGCACAGGTGTCGAAGATTGCACAGTCTCCAGACCATTATGTCTGGGAATTCCTGTTTGAAACTTCTGAGGACTCTTTACTTTATGACCATGGAACACGGCCATATCTTAGAAAACAGAAATCCCACCAACAGAATCCAAGCCAAAAAATACTCAACTAAACTCCCAACTCTGACAACTTTGTGTGGGGAAAAGTGACATGCTGCAGCAGTTTGGGGAAGTGGGTTGTATGGATTTTCAGGGAATGGATCCAAAAATGTTGACAAGTATGTCCCCGTCTGTCCTGTCGCAGTGACAGGACAAACACGGTGTCAAACCTGGTCCTCTGTCCCGTCCCGCCCACACTCGTCATCTCGATCTCAGGGCGTGGGAGGAAGTCAAACCCAGATTAAGATATGTCTCAGTGTAATCTCTGGGAATGAGCGGAGATGCATGACGGCTGCGGGCAGCTTTGGCTCGGAACTGTCTTCCACTCAAAAACTAGTGGTATCTACCAACTTTTAAGTTCCTGCTTGTCAAAGAAAAGGAAATTCATTATACTTTGTTTTACCAACATATACAATATCCTCACTATATGATGGATCTGCAAATGAGTAGATACGTTGTACGTTTTCTTGATTTAAGACAGTAAATGCCACTGACTGCTCTAATGATTTCAAACAACGCAGTGCTAACACTACAATGACAACTGAATTAAGGGTTGCCTTAAGCTTAAGCACAAGTTTATGGACTAAAAGACTATGGACCCGATCTTGTGTTTCAAAACGTAGGCAATAGACTAGACTTTGCGCTTTGTGAAATCTTCCCGTTCCCGACATGGCGCAATAAGGGGGCTGGACACGATGGGATAAATAAAGTTTGCAGTTTGCCCTGTGAGAGCTTCAACAAAGATGGAACCTATAAATGCTGAATGAAGTAACTGAGGCAGCACGATGTAACGGAGGGAAAGATGATGAAGCTGCAAAGGAGAATCAGTGCTCTTAGCAGCAGGCCTCTGTCGACCTCTTATAGCCACTGGCCGAAGTCATGACGCAACAGTTGAGCACATGCAAGATAACAGTCTCGTCAGGACCAACGGGATTTATTTGAGCTGAAACAACCAAGTAATTTTCTTAAGCGCTGTCTCTGGACCCAACAGGCATAAAAACTTGTTTTTTGATACCCGTTTTCTTTTCCGATACCTCAGTGGTATTGTTAAACGGTACCCAGCCCGACAACCTAGACATCTCTTACCTCTGTCTCTCTTACCTTTGTCTCCACATGATTCCCGGCGTTCCCGTGTTTGGGTTGTGCGTGTGCGTCCCCCTGGGCTGTTTTCCTGGCAGTCTGACACCGCAGACCCAATCTGACAGGCCTAATCCACTCTGTCAGCCCCTTCAAACTCATCCCCCCCTCGCGCTGACAGCCCGCCCGCATTCATAAATTAGCAGAAACATTAACCTTTCCGCTGATTCTGACGCTTTCCGAGGGGAGGCAAATTAACTCCCATTTGTTAATGTCAAATTTAGGGGTTTCGTCGAGGCGGCCCCCGAGAAAATGGCGTCATGAGATGGAGAAGATAGCGCGCGCCCGTGACTGAAATGTTTGCAGATGACAGGGATCGTTTCGGTAGAGTACAGCGCGGCAGGTGATCACGGGTAATTGCAGGCGAAAGGTCTTATATTGTTTTCACAAAGATGTGATCCGTGTTTGAGGAATGGAATTTGATCAAGTCAATTATGAATGCATAGATGAGGCCCTGTTTACGTAAGCATGCAGGCAGCTGGTAGATGGATGTGAAAGCATTTCTAAGTAAAACATGAAAAGATACATCAATTGTAAGTCTAGTAACTTATTTTAAAGGTTATGGTGGAATTGGGGAAACAAAAACATGTTTGGGTCAGGTACTGATCCAAAGAGTTTTGGACACCTCAGTGAAAACAATACGTTCAATCGTGCAACATTAAAACATAAACCACTGGACTTGTATTTAAAAGAGACGTCAACGTTTCCCTATCGAGATTATTTGTTTCTTTTACCAGTAGTAAAAGTTGTTTACCTGGATGTAAATAACTGAGCTGGGGTTGCTGCAGTTGGTCAGGTTCATTAGTGCCCAAAGAATGATATCAGCTGACTACTTGAGCATCCTGAATGACCAGGTTATCCCATCAATGGATTTCTTCTTCCCTGACGGCACAAGCATATTCTAAGATGACGATGCCAGGATTTACGGGGCTCACGTTGTGAAAGAGTTGTTCAAGGAGCATCAGACCTAATTTTATACACTTCGAATGGCCGTCACAGAATCTTTGGGATGTGCTGGAGAAGGCCTTGTGCAGTGGTCCCACTCTCCCATCGTCAATACAAGATCTCGGTGAAAACTGAATGCAACACTGGATCTTTTGGCATTGGAGAAGTGTATTGACACAACGCCATGTGCCGTAATCAAAACTAAAGTCGGGCCAACCAAATGTTAGAGTGTGCGACCTTTTGTGACGTCCCCCTGATGTCACCAGACCATGTCCGGCTGTTTTACAAGCTTGAATCAACCACCAGGATGACTGAGTATCTACATCGTTTTAGTCAGAGGTGGTCAGTAACAAAGTCAATTTGCTTAACTACTGAACTTTAGTCATCTTTTCGAGGGTCTGTACTTATCCTGAGTACTCATTGTACACTTACTGTAAAAGCTCTTTATTCTAACTGGTTCACGAATTGAGTTCGTCACACATAAATCTTCTACGTTTGACCCGTTGGCCTACAGCAGTGTTTCTGAAATGTCTGCAGACCCCAGATGGAGGATCTTCATCAAAAGTGTCTAACTGGATGATCACCTTATTGACAGGGAACAGCAGGCGGAATCTAGACACAAAGTGCGCAACAATTGTGTTTATATTTGATTACTGTCTTTGGGCAAACAAAATCGCCTTGATAAAATGGCTGTTTGCCTAACCATTATGTCCCACTGCGGGCCCCCATTTTTGCTGCCGCCAACTCCCAGCCATCAAACACAGATAACTCTCCGCACGCTGGCACCGAACAGCTTGTCTCCAGGAACTGTCGGACTAATATTTGTGGCTATTACCCTAATTAGGCTGCAGCACACAGATGGCGTTTCGTCACAAAACTCACAAGCCGAGAATCCAAATGTCAGCCCTGCCAAGATCCGTTGATGGTCCGAGAATGACACCCAATCTCCACACAATATCCGCTATTTTCCCTGTGGTCATATTGTCTAGTGTATAGTGTTTATGAACTTCGTACAAAAGCAATTAATAATTCTGATATCAATACCTGTCATGATTTGAAAGATTTACATGACAACAAAATGTGTGTGTAGCTTTAATCATGTCTCAAGCAGCGGTCCAGGCTCCCGCTGCAGCCCAGTTAAAGCCTTTAGGCCTGTAATAATACAACTGCGAGAGTCCATCATCAATTCACACATTTTATCTTCTGGCACAAAAGTGGTGCGGCTCATGAGGAAACATCCTAACTCACCCGATTACCCAGCAAGCCTTTGTCCTAAACCGATCTTTTATGATGCAGCTTCAGTCTGAACAGCCTACAACCTACACCGCTGGACTCAACACCCACATGTTTCTCTTTGCAGAACTTGCCATCATTGCCCGGCACGGCTGCCCAGCAATTGGAGTTCGTTTTTCACAGCTAGAAGGTCCTGGGTTTGATTCCTACCTGGATGGGGCCTTTCTGCGTAGAGTTTCTATGTTCTCCCTTGTGCCTGCGTAGATTTTCTATGGGTACTCCTAAAAACATGTACAATAGGTTAATCTTCCAGTCAAGTGTTTCTGACCATCAACCTGGCTCCTCATCCGCCTGCTCACTGCTCTTACAGGTTGCCCCAGAAGCATCGTGGATGGGTCAAATACAGAGAACAAATTTCCCTCATCCTCACCCACCTCCGCTCTGTGGTGAGCTCCACCGAGGACCCGTTGCAGTTTGTCTACAGGCCTAACATAAGAGTAGAGGACGCTGTCATCTACCTGCTGGAGCGGGCGCTTACCCACCTGGAGCCTGGCGGGAACGCTGTGAGGGTCATGTTCTTTGACTTCTCCAGCGCTTTTAGGACCATCAGACCGACCCTGCTGCAGGGGAAGCTGGACGGACCATTGACTACCTCACGGACCGACCACAGTACGTGCGGCTGCACAGCTGTGAGTCTGAGGTCGTCTGCAGCACTGGATTCCCTCAGGGCACTGTCCTCTCACCGTGTCTCTTCACCATCTACACGTCGGACTTCACATACAACAAGGACAGCTGTCATCTGCAGAAGTTCTAATAAACTGGACTGGTCCCATGACACCCTGTACAAGAAGAGCTAAAGTTGCCTCCACCTTCTGAGGAGACTGAGGTCCTTCAGAGTGAGCAGGCCTCCGCTCTGGACTTTTTATGATTATGTGGTAACCTCTGCTATTTTAATTTTATTTATTTATTTATTTTTCAACAGGGACAGTGTACAATCTACATTAGCCTCAGAAAGAAGAGATGCATTGTACCAGGTTACAGCACCACCTGCAGTCCCTGGGCCTATTGTACATGTTTTTAGTGGTAGGGGAAACCGGAGTACCCGGAGGAAACCTACGCAGACACGGGGAGAACATGCAAACTCCACACAGAAAGGCCCTAGGTGGGAATCGAACCCGGACCTTCTAGCTGTGAAGCACGAGCGCTAACCGCTGTGCTACCGTGCCTATCCACTACTGACTGTCGGTAGTGGATAGGCCACTACTGGGCCTATCCACTACGCTGCCGTGTGCTGGGCCACGGGCAGCACAGAGCGGGACAAGAAGAGACTGAACAAGCTGGTCAGGAGGGCCAGCTCCGTCCTGGGCTGCCCCCTGGACTCTGTGGAGGAGGTGAGGGACAGGAGGGTGTTAGCCAAGCTCACCTCCATCATGGACAACACCTCCCACCCACTGCAAGGGACTGTAGAAGAGCTGAGCAGCTCTTTCAGTGGAAGACTGAGACACCCTCAGTGCAAGAAGGAGCGCTACCGCAAGGCCTCCATCCCCACTGCTGTGGGGATGAAAATGTGCAATAATCTCTGTATCTACGTCACTTTATCAACCACTTGCACTATGACTGTAAACCTGCACTGCTAATATATAATATACAAGATAAGAGTGTTTCTGAGAGATGAATGTAACAAGTGAATTTCTACATTGTGAGATCAATAAAGGCCATCTTATCTTATCTTATATTTCATTGTAAATGGAAACAACCTTGCAAAAAAAGGCTAAGCAAAGCTCAGAGTGAAAGGGAGAGACATTCAGCAACTGTCTGGAACCAACAATGCTAAGGAAAGTCACAGAACAGTAATCTAAAACACACCTTGAGCAGTATTTCACTTCATTCAGGCAGTTTTGATACATATTTTAGGATACTCTGCTCCACTTCTTATTATTGAGTCATTTATATTTGGCCAAATCTTTCCAAAACGCGCAGACAAAATTCCGCGAGACAAAAAATGTGTCGTCAAACTCCACACTTACGGAACCATCTCCTTTCTCCTCCTGACGTTAAGTGGCCTGTCCCAGCCTGATGGAACGCCGCGTGCTTTAGCGCTGAAACAATGGCGCACGCTGGAGCATATGGTGCATTTAAGTGCCGTCGGACAGCTGCGGTGTAAAGTGTTTCTGGAATCGGGCCAGCTCCCAGAAGAAGAAGAAGAAGTCTGGTGGTGATGGTTGGGGGGAGGAATGGTTGTGATGAGAGCAGGAAGAAGGCACTTTAGTGTAGAGACAATTCCAGATGCTCCACAGAGGATGGTGTGGTCACATGTAGAAAGAGGAGTTAGGCGGACGAACTGGGGCAAACATAATGTTATTCCAAGGTTGATTTATTTGGGTTTAGATGGGTTTCATCATATAACGTCCAAGCTCATTGTCCTCCCATCAGAAGGAGTCCTTTAAAAAAAAAAAGTTTGATGACTTGAGCTGATAAAGAAGCCTCTTGAAACAACTTCGACTCTGTACAACCCAGTCTGGATAACTGCTTTTGAACAAACACATGATTTTAAGCCTGGCTCTGTCCATCAATCAGTTGTTCTTGTTTTTATTTTACAATCCTCAACTTTTAAATATGATTTTTTTCCAGAAGCGGGCAGTACTTGCTACGTTACTTTTACTCAAGTGCAAACCCGTTGGAAGTAATTATAAATTGTTACTATTTGATTCATATTTTGAAGCATGAGTACCCTCTTCTACTCTACTCTTCCCACTGCGAGTACGTCTACTATAAGTGACAAAACCAATGAATGAAATGTGGTATTTATATTTTTCTTTCATATCGTAAGAATTATTATTTTTGTGGCGGCCCTATTGCCATGACTAAAACATTAGCTAAAGACAAACTTTTACACTCAAGCTTAAGCAGTTTCATAAACTTATTTACTCAAACTGAAGTACTTCATTGAGTGACTACTTTGTAATTCATATCGCAAGGCAATATGGTTTTGAGTAATGTAATTACACCAAATAATGGCTTTTTGGCTGCGACGCCGACATTGCCACCCAAGTCATTACCTCTAATACTACTTTAGGGCTGCAAAACATTTTGAATCACATACATAACAAAAGCATTTCTTGACTGGATTTCACAAACTGTATGTAGTTTTAAACAACAACAACAAAAAAGCAAAACAACAGTGGCATTTTTCTTTCTACTTTGTCTTGGAATCATTTTGGGACCCCCGCCCGGGGCCCGGCCACCAATTTGGGAACCCTGGCCTCAGAGCAGGGGTTCCTAAAGTGGGGTTGAGACCGAGCAGTGAGCAGTTGGTCTCAAGATGATTTCAAGATTTAAAAGAGAAAAAGTGTGTTTCATAACATTCTTCTTTGCAGGCAGTATTGATTTGTGAATAGACAAAGTAAATTCCAAATGACTAAATCAGATTATAAATGTGTTTTTGCTTTGGCATAAATACGAGCTCTGATTCAATATTGGTAACTTTGGCCGATACTTATGGAAGTGTAATTATTCCCCATGTTTTTAAAAGTGACATCTCTCTCCATAGAAATGAGCCTGTCAGTCAAACCTGGATCCCTCCACTGTGGCCCAGGGCCATGGTCTGCTGTGGCTTCCATACAACACTATATTGTTCGCCGCATACCACAAACCTACCGCAGAAAACTCCCAATCCGGTTATGCGTCCAGGCGGTAACAAAATCAACCTTTGTTCCTGGAGAATCCGTTGGTTACGCGGCTTTTTTGTGCTGTCTCGACTTGGTGAAGATGAGGTGAGAAGTTTCCAATAACTCCACTTTGCCCGCGGCGCAGATTAAAGTGAAAAAGTGGAGTGTTGGATTACAAGTGTAGAGAACGCCAAAGGGTAAAGCTTAGCTCGTCTTTGTCATTTCTGGAATAATCTGCGCGGATAATGGGTGTTTTGTGGCGGCTGCAGAAAGGTAAAATATGAGATTTTGTGTGGGTTTTGACGGATTAAAGGTTGGAGATTGGTTGGTGGCTGCATGGGTCTGTGGGGGGAGTCATTTAAGAGTTTAGATCAGACATCTTGGAGAAGAGAGTGCTTCAACAAATGGAGTTAACCTTCGGAAATAAGGGATTGAAGTGATATAAATGTTTGGGATCAAATCTGCCATGTTGACAGCGGGAACACCCTTAGATCTCATTAGTCAAAACACTATAATAAATGTAGAAAGAAAATCAAATAGACCAAACGAGCGGACCAAATAAAATGTGCTGAACCAATACTTCAAAACTTCACCGTTACACCCTAATAAAAAGCCAGCCTAATATACACAATTAAGCAGGTAGGTTTGACATTTGCTTTTAATAAAAATGAGGTCAACTCCAGACTGTAGAATTAATAGACGGCGTCAGCTCACTCCTCCCCGTTTACCATAATGACCACGCTCGAAGCTGCGGATTTACAGACTCCTCCTACCCTGCTCTGACGGGGCGTGTTCCTAAAAAGGGCAAAAGGGCGGGATCTTCACTGTAGACTCGGCGCTCGCGGGGGGTGCAGTTCTCAGACCAAGTGAGAGAAATGGGACTGGGCCCGAGTCTCCTCTGAGCCGGCCTCATGACTCCATCATGACTATTGACTTTGGCCCGCAGACATGAGCAGATTAAACAAACTACAGCCCTGCCCTCAGTGGTTACGCTCTCTTCCAAACCTACGTGGGATATGAGCGGTCTGCTCGTGAAGCACACATGCAATATTAAGATGATCGTAACTGTCTGGGTCATGTGTTCCATCGGCATGTATTTGAATTATCACATTTTACACGTTACTTTAAATAGATCTGCCAGTCAAGCATGGATTTTTCAGTGTTGGATTTTCCAGGACTAACCAAGTACAATGTTGCGATTTACCGGCCTTTTCCCCAACACGTATTCATTCACAAATATTGACTTGTTTGGTATCATGAGATGACTTATTCATAAACAAAACAAGATCGAAAATCCCCCCCTGAACAAACCTTTATAACGAATATTATCAACTAAATAAAACCATAGATTTAAACCTGGGTCTAACCGTTATTTAGTTGGAATAATATATCGCAATTTTGACCATTCTTATTTTTATATGAAAACATAAAATGACAGAAAACCTGCAATACACTTTTTTCTCATAGTTTCAAATTAATATCTTTACTTCTTTTGTTTCCTCATACTTATGTCAGTAATGTTCAGCATAAGTTTCAAATTCATATATCTTTACTTTTTTTTTTTTCTCTATTCACCTGCAGCGTCTCGTCTTAAGTAATAATTCGACTGAGCTTTGAACTGTTGTTTGGATTGGAGTAATAATTGACCAGTAGTACCTGTGCTTTTATGAAATCGAGTACTTCGACCACGAGATAGAAATCGGACATTATGCAAAGGGGGGGGGGGCGATCTGCTTATTTAACTTCTTCAAATGCATCACCATAGCCACCGTCAGCCCTCCTCTCTCTCTCTTCTGACAGTCCAGTTTTAATTGGCCAAAGCGCTGCTGCTGTCATGTGGATGAGATGGAAAGGGGGGTGGGGGTGCTCATGTGGCGGACAGGGCCCTCTGCGGTTGTGGGGGGGTGCTGTCAAACACCCCCAGCCCCCCGCTGAGGGTGTCCCGCCTCGTCCCGGGGCCCGCAGACAAAGCGCCAATTAAAGAGGGGCTTTAAACAATCAAACAAGAGGTCCTGGGGGGCTTCAGACGGGCGCTCCCAACACGAGCGGAGGAATCAGGGTGAGGGCTGCGAATCAAAGCCAGATAAAAGCTTAGGATGATGGGCTCTTTTTACATGCAAAATATGATCCAAATATTTATAGTTTATGATATTAAGTAGGGGCAATGATAACTTCCCAACTAACACATGGAAACTTCCATGAAAGGAGCAGAGCATGTAAGGGAATTGCTTTGCAGGGAGTGAAGAATATTCAACAAGGAAAATAAGACTTTTTTCACGCTAAATACACTAATACTTTTGTCAACAATAACCATAAAAATAAGTGAGTATCAAGCTGATCCGAATACCATTATATAATTATAACGCAAACACTGAGACAGTCAACGGTGACCAGAAAATGGTCTTCAAAGCCTGGGACACAGATGTTTTAGAATCTTTTGCCATTTTAAAACCACAGACATAACATTTCAAACCAGGAGCATCGGTCAGCATCAGTCCTTTTGAAATGTATAACAATACCAATGCCTTACACTTGTATTGCGCTTTACAAGCCTGTATTGCCAAGTTTCTCAAAGCGCTACACTGTCGTCATTATTCATTCACTCCATACTCGGTGGGGGTAAGCTACTGTTGTAGCCGCAGCTGCCCTAAGGTAGACTGACGGAAGCGACGCAACCAGTCCGTGCCATCGGCCCATCCGACCACCACCAACCACTCCCTCACACACTACATTCACTAGGCTTCCTGGTGTCCCCAAACGGTCTCCCATCCAAGTACCGACCAGGCCCTCCCCTGCTTAGCTTCCAAGATCTGACGGGATCGGGCAGAGCAGAGGCGGTATGCAGCATGGAGAAGTTCAAACCGTGCTTGGAACCATGAAATTCTGCAATATATAAAACTTAAACAATGTAGGCCTGTCACAATAGCAAATTTTGAAGTTTGATATACAGTACAGTATTGAGGCAGGAAATGATCGTGATAAATGATATTATTGAGTATAAAGAACTGAATGAATGAACACATAATTGCCCTGATGAAGAGCTTTGTCCATGCTGTAATAAAAGGCTTTTAATTTTGCCTGTCGGAGTGCCAGTCCCGTCCTGTATTACCGGCTACTTGGAAGAGCATCTGGTTTTCCCTTACTTGCCTCTATTTTTTCCAATTTTCACAAGACCAAAAAAACAAAAACCCAGATAAGAACAACTAAAACTTTTTGTACTTGGACGGCTAAAGGTGTGATGTGTCAACAGGTTGGTTACATTTGGTCTTTTCTGTAGTAGAAAATAGGATGATTTTCAAAACGGCGGCCTTCTGACTACAAAAAAAAGTCCAGCGGTGTTGATTCCGTTGGTTCAGTTCATGTATTTGCTTGGACGACTGCTCAGAATGTTTGGAATTGAATGCCGTTTTTTTTTTTCCTGGACCAGAGCTGGAATAAAAGATTTTCCTACTTCTCTTGAATCCTTCTTGCTATGAGACCTTACCACAATGAAGTCCCCGTATTGGTCACTTACCGCCGTGCCGTCTTCCTTTCCTTTCCACGAAGCAGAAACTACACCTGCGGCAAGAACGCTGGCTTAGCTTGAACATACAACAGCTGAAAAACGAACTCCAAAGCTGAAAGTTCGCAAAACAAAAGTCGCTGGAAAGAGCTGGTGTGACAGAATTCCCCGCGTCTGTCTGTGTGTGCCTGCCCGCGGTGCCGGAACTGACGGATCCCTCGTCTCTAAACTGATGAACCCTGCATTTTTAAAGAGCAAAAGTCTGGCGTTTAACGTATATCTCTGTCATTCCCTTCCTTTTGGCGCCTACTTCCGCCACGCTCCTCCATATGCTGGCTCCATATGGCCCTGCACCCTCTCCTGACAACCCCCGAGCGAGGCGCCATCCATCATCCAGCCCGGAGCCCGCACTCGTTATCATCGCAGCCCCAGAGCAAGCCACCGCAGCCGGGCGAAGGCAGTCGGCAAATTGGCCCTTGCGAAGTCCCCTCATTAAAGGCGACATCGTGTACTTTTGTTAGTTCTGAACCACGTTATTACACACCCTCGTCATAAGTACCTGGAGTACTAGAGTGTAAGCCTGTGTATTTTTGTCGTTTCGTCTTCTTCTGCTGTTGTAGTGCTCTGATCTGTATTTCCTGGATTATTCTGAATGAATATGCAAATTATATTTTTTTAAGATATTCTAAATTATCAACTCAGATGACAGCCAGCATAATTTTCAAGTCTTTAACAGTTAGAGGATAATATGAATGTGATCGGAAAAAAAACTCCCAGTGATAACAGTATTTTATTCAAAAATGAATATAATAAACAACTTAAAATCTACTGTTCCAAATTATTATGCAATTTATAGTTTTGATACATTTTAAAGGTTGTAACTAACTGAACATGGTCATATTTACTTGAAATCAAAAGTTATTTACATAAACCGGTCAAGTTATATTTTAACATAGGACCATTATTTGATAGCAACTCTTGCATCCACTGAACTTGTGAGCTTTTGGAGAGTTTCTGCTTGGATCTCTTTGCAGGATGTCAGAATAGCCTCCTGGAGCTGCTGTTTGGATGTGAACTGCCTCCCACTCTCATAGAGGTTTTGCTTGAGGCTCCAACGGTTCTCAATAGCCTTGAGGTCAGGGTAGGATGGGGTCCACATCATAAGTTTCTCTCCTTTTATGTCCATTGCAGCCAATGATGCAGAGGTATTCTTTACAGCATGACATGGTGCGTTGTCATGGATGAAGATGATTTTGTTAGGGAAAGCACAGCTCTTCTTTTTGTACCATGGAAGGAAGTGGTCACTCAAAAACGCCACGTATTTTTCAGAGGCCATTTTCACACCTTCAGGGAGCCTAAAGGGGCCGACCAGCTCTCTTCCCAAGATTCTGGCCCCCTCCCAGCCTTGTTGGGACATGGTGGCCATTCACCAATCATCCACTACTCCATCCATCTGACCATCCAGGATTACACGGCACTCATCAGTGAACAAGACTGTGTTCATGTATTTCTGTTTCTGTTCCTGAGCATTCAATGAACAGTTTAGGGGAGGCCGGATAGAAGGTCTATGCACAACTGCAGCCTCTGGAGGGTCCTCCACCTTGATGTTCGGGAGACTCCAGAGGCACCAGCAGCTTCAAATACCTGTTTACTGCTTTGTAGCAGCTGTTCTCTTAATCTGATGTATTTGTCTGGCAGAAACCGTCCTCATTGTGCCTTTATCTGCACAAACCCGTGTGTGCTCTGAATCAGCCACAAATCTCTTAACAGTGCCATGATTACGCTTCATATTTTGTGAAATATCGAAGGTTTTCATACCTAGTCCAAGGCATTCAACTACAGTATTTCATGCTTTTCATCAGCAGAGAGATCATTTTTCCCTTATTGCTTGAAAATGGTGGAACGTCCTTTTCAATAGTTTTTCCCTTAACTGGGTTTACCTGACAACTAATCATCCCAGGCGTCTGAGATTGATGTCAGTGATTCAAAGAGCCCTGAGACACAATACCATCTATGAGTTCCATTTAAAAACCTTTTTTTTTTTTTACCTTTATGACACTGAAATACAATTTGCATAATAATTTGGAACGCAGTGTATAGTACATTATAAATGGAACAGGAAACATCGTCTGTGTTTAAAGCTCATTATCTATTACCAGGTTTGTTATAAGCAGTTCAGCAGTTCGAAGTGTCCTGTATTTGCCAACGTACCATTAGATGAAATGGGAAGATTTGTTTAACACAGGAACAAGGTTTCTTACAGCCATACATCTTCGACATTAGAAGAATGTTAATCCTCAATAATGCAAACATGTCCACTTTGAGGGGACATCTCATGCAAAATGTAAAAAAACTTCGCTCAGCTTTTCCATGCAGGTTTAAATAATCCTGTTTCCTTTGGTTGAAATAGGATATTGCTAAAGCGCTTAGATTTGGTAGAAATGTGTGGCGCCCCCCGTTTTGTCGGGGGCTCTTTCAAAACGCGGTCTAATGAACAGGTTAAACGTGTCCCGCATGTGCTAGATTCTTAATCCAGATGATAGAAAACCAACAAAGACATGAACAAATTACTTGTCCCCTGCCCTGACCACACGCCACTGGTAAAGACTGCTCACAAAATCCAAACATAAAACACTGATATCATTGTTTATTTTAAGCGGAAATAAAAGTAAAACTAGTGCAAAGTATCTGGCCCGTTTTGCGCTGTAGGAAAATAAATGGTTTCCTCCGAGCAGATGCAGAACTCCTGGTGTTTATCACAGACAGTGTAAACACAGGCCGCGCGGGTTTATGTTCACGTTTCAGAGCAGCTTGTTGTGGATGAGAAGGGACATTTTCTGAGCACAAGCTGGTGTGGAGTCGGCTCATCATTACAATATGTGTATTTTTGCCAAACACCATTACAAGACAGCTGAGGTCAATACATGAGCACAAACAAACACATCTCGCATGGTCAAAGAATGTGGTATGTCAGTGAGTGTTGGTCGGATGTGAAATCGTTCCTGCAAAGCGATTCTGGAATGTAGAAAGTATAAGGCATTATCTAGGGCGCATTGAGTTGCCTTGTGTTTTTGGACTGACACGAACAGTCCATTCACTGACCGCACCATGGCTTTAGTCCAGTCAGGTCTCAATTCATCTTCCCGTTTCATCAGTCGAGTTTAGATCAATGGAGCAGTTTCCAATTCACTGCTGTAATATGGTTTTCATTCCAGGGCGTTTACCGCACATGAGCTGCTACTTTGAAAGGCGCAGTCACAACGCCACACACACAGGCCTGGAACAGGGTTTTCACACGGAGTGCTAAACGTTTTATCTTTGTGCGGAGGTAGCCTCAGCGCAACTGTTTTTGTTGAACCATCTGCACACTCCTCCCGCCTGGTGTTGCAGCACCTGGTGGAACTGATCGATGGTGGGTACAGCACAGCAGTCGGATGACAAATAACATTTAAAAAAGGTCTGTTAATCTTTTTAAGTTAAACTCCTTATACGCGTTGTTCTCTTCAATAATTATAGTGATCATACGTTGAAAAATCGATATACAAATGGAAAACATCAACGGTGTTTGTTTTATGTTGCAGAGAACATAAAATATTACTGAACGAGCCATACTGAGTGCAAGTCATGTGACGCCAATCTTAGCTCTGTTACTTGCCGTTCCTCGGATCAAGGAGTTACGCCGGGCTCACATGAAGTCCGGTTGGGGTCCACTACGGCCAAGAATTAAAAAGTTATTAAAATCTGTGTTACGCACTCACATTGCTCCGCGTGGTCAGGGTTACTGAGGCCGTCCGGCTGCAACGGAAAGACTCTGCAAGGAGTCTTTTTTTTGCTGGAGGCCTGACCAAGCTGACGGAAAAACACGAGCAAAACAGGAGGTCGGATTTCGAGAGAACATCCGGTGTATTTCAAAATAAAATCTGTCTGCTCACAGCTTATCTGGACTCGTTTTTCACCTGTACACTAGCGTAACCTCGGAAATGTAAACATTACATCATTACCAGTGACATGGGGTCAAAAGTGTGTTGCAGAACATCCACTTTACACATTTTGAACAAAAGTGCAAAACTTCCCATTTACGGGTTTACTTATTGTTTGAACTTGTGCCTAGAGCGTAAACCTCTGTTTTCGCAAGTGCCATTTCTGTATCTGGTGCTGGAGCCGGCGGAAGTTGGCCACAGTGTCAGCCGGAGTCACTGTGAGTGGCAGTTTGGGGAAAAAACTGACTGGATCTGAACTGAACCCGGACTGTAGTAAATGTGAGTTGGGAGTTAGGGTTAGGTTTAGGGTTATGATTAGGGTTAAGGACAACCAATGTGATGTAAGTTGTGTTTCACTCACACAGATCTCACACATATATTTAGAAACTAGAAGCTTTCAAATGAGGTGTCACACTGACATAATGGCTCTCCTGTCAATATGCTTTGAGATTTAGATACGCATAATTGGGGACAATAACTCTAACCCCAAACCCTAACCCGGTAGATAATATGTTAACGCAGTTGATTGATATGGCATGGCTCCATCCCATATGTTCCATTGAGATCATGCAGCATAGCGTCTCCAGTCCTCAAATGTGACGTCACAAACATTTAAAGCGATTGATTTACAAAAAGCATCTTTGTATTTGCTACATGACAGTATTTTCCTGGTTAGCATGTACACACGTGTGAAATATCGGAAAGAAATCCGATACATATGGACCACAAACAACCCAAAACACCGGAAAACGGACGTCCCATCTGCGGCTTCTGAAACCCGAGCTAACGTGTCATAAAAACAGATCCACCTTGAGACAACAGCAAAGGTGAGGCAGACGATGCTGTCCCAGATGAGCTTATATGCATCTCTCTATGTGTGTGCGGAGACTTGTGGTCGTCCTGCGGTGCATCTCTGGAGCCAGGACATTCTATCCGCGAACGAGTCTGGTCATGCTAGCAGCCTGGACGGGTAATTTTAAACCCCATTTAAAAATCTCGAGGCCTTGCATACGTATCGCCAACCACACTCACTCACTTAGGACAGACGATCCAAGTTTGCGGATGCCGGACTTCTTTGTAGGTGCGGTGATGGCATGAAATATTGAGAGGGGTGTGCGTGCGGGAATGTGTTCGTGTCTCCTGCCTTTTTAAGCAATCAGATGTAATTAACGCGTTGGGGTGGAGAGACCAGGGAGTGATGCGAAATCCATGTTTGCATAGTGTATGTGTGGTAGATGACGGGTGGGAATGCGCGTCAGGGTAATGTGTCTTTCGGAGGGTAGAGTTTCAAAGCGCTAAGGCGATATTGTCCATCAGACTGTGTGGAGATAGGACAAGACTGGTATTACATGCAGCTTGGGTTTGGGGGCTGAAGTAATGCATAAAAAGTGTACAGCTACAAATGATGCAATGATTGATAGCCATGGCAATGCTATTACTGTAAAACCGACTGCCATTTCGACATATGCATTCAGCCATGTGACCATAAACAATTATCAATGGGCTTTCTGAAATCTGAAATCACTGAAGAGGCCTCAACTGGGATTCGAACAATCAACCTTTCGACGGTACTCGGACACTCCTGTGTTCAGGTAACATTGATTTGATTAACATCAGCTGAACACGCAAGATCGAAGGAACATCTTTTTCCAAGTCGAAAAGGACAATTTAGATCACCAGTGACTGACTATACAACTGAATTGGTAGAAATCCGTATGTATTCTTTCGAATGTGCAGCATATGCTCATGACCTTCAGTGATCAAGAAGCACTGTCCGAGCCTGGAGTCGAACCTACACACTTCAGTTCACAATCCAAGTACTTATCTGTGCGATATAGATAGACATGGTGTTAGGCTCAAAAAGAGCACTTGAAAGATAATCGTTTGAACGACTACAGCTATTTCGACGTACAAAATGAATGACTTAATAGAGATGAGGTTAGGAATAAACTTCAGATTTTAAGCAGTGCTTTTTCCCAGCATGTAAAGGTTTAAATCTCATCCTCTTCAGGCTGTTTCTGCGCTCAGTCATGCAATGTCTTGGAAAGCAAAAGAGTGAGTGAATCCTACAGTGAACAGAGTGAATGTGAATTGTAAGCATAAGAACCACTGATTATCTTAACTGCTGTGTATCCTTAAAGCTTGCCAGTGTGTTTGAAATACTATATTTTACATATAATACTATATCTGGATTGGAATAAGGTTCAGGTGCTTTATTTGTCATTGTACAACAACTGTACAATGAAATTTGTCCTCTGCATTTGACACATCCTTCGCTGCGGATGAGACGACCCGTAAGGAGCAGTGGGCTGTGCCTGGGGATGGAGGGTTCACCTATTGTACATGTTTTTAGTGGTAGGGGAAACCAGAGTACCCGGAGGAAACCTCCGTTTGCGAAACTCCGTCAAGTCCCCCTTCACCGCGCGCCAAAGCCAGGCCGTTTGACCCGTGTACATAAACGTAACCATCAAAGAGCTGGGGCCATTGTTGTGGTCAGCCCGTCTCTCTGGTGTCACGCCGCTGACGGGGAGTCAAGTGTGGCGGTGGGTTTGATGTTCCTGACCTCTCTTAACTGGCTGGAGGGAGGGAGGGGGAGCTGAGGGGGTTCCAACCACAAACTGAAGCTTTATCGATCAACGTCAAGTGTCAAAACAGCCATCGGGGCAAATGGTTAAGAGCCGTCTGAAGAATTTTAGTGAGGAGATGTCAAAGGTCTAATGTTATCATGGGTTAAACACACCGGCTGAGGTTTAGAGACGATTATTTTCCCTTTTAAAGATGTTCCCTTCATGAAAAAGACAAGGCGACGCATCTCTGTGGGGTTAAAGTCCTCACACCTTCACTAGACTGGTTATTACAAATCCACATGTTGTGTGTGCTTAACCCATATTCATGATTATGGTGATGAACCCTACAAACATAAATGTATGTGTCGATTGAGCCTGAAAAACATCTCTGTTACAACTTACGATCAGGCTTCTCAAACAAGAAAGATGATAATATCACTAAGCTCTCATGTGTCGCGTTATCTTGTGTTTTTTATGCAGAATTTTGTATGCGTTATTATTACGGATGTTTGCGACTTGATTTAAAGTGTGTTGGCTGCTGCATGGGTGAATAGCCAAAGACAAATTTCTCACTTTCTCAAAACAAAGTTTGAGTCTGTGGAGTCTCGATCAGTGGCTACTTTTATATGCCGCGCAAAATCAGATAACTGGTATTTATCCGATAACCCAATAATCAGATGTGTGTTTACAAGTGAATCAGAAGTTTGATTATCTACAAACCCCAGCGCGTCATGTCTACGGTTATTACATTGAATTTAATGAAATTATTGAGAAATACAATTGGTAGGATAGATATAGACCTGTTTAGATGTATGGGTTCGTCTGATATCTTAGCTTTACTGGATTCCTAAATGACTAAATCTGGACAAATCTACCCTTGTTTTAAAGTTAGCTCACGCTACCCCTAACCCATCAGGAAAAAATGTCAACAAATCCTGAAGAACAAATAAAAACAAAATATTGGTCATTGCATAATGGAAAGGTTGGTGTCTGTAGATGGTTCAATGACGTATGGTTATGTTTGTTAAATAACATTTAAAAGTATTTAAATGATTTTTTTTTATGTGTTTGTATCTTTGTATAAAAAAGTGTCTATTTAAAATTTAAATAGTTTCCAAGAATGTGTACAAAGTCAAATCTTTGCCAAGTATATCTTGGACAGCCTTTCTCCTCTGAACAGTACATCTGTAATGTGTAACTGACAGATGATGTTGTCAGCCCAAAACAGTTATCGGTTCAGTATCGGATATTTTAAACCAATATCTGGTCTTTTTTTTTCTAGTATTGACTGATAACTTGTATCAGTATTGGATCAGTGCATCCATATAGTTTTCAGATGGTCATTTGACATGTTTTTGCAGTTGCACCACCTGACATTAGCAACTCATTTCAAATTAAATTGGCTTTTATGTGGACTCTTACATTAGATGTAGCATTTGTAAGCATGGGAAAACATTTACTTTTTAAACAAAATACTTTTATAATAAAATAATATTTTCCAATATTTACATTGGTTGAACCATTTGACACTGAAAGTGTGAGTCGAATTTTTTTTTTTCTCAATTCTTCATAGAGATTTTCAAACCTTTTCACTCAGCCATAAAGACTACTTGTTCTTCTGGCTGATGTCATATCCTGTTTGCTGGTACTATTGTTTATTTCAAAATAAAAGCCCTGTTCTTACGGTTGTGCCACCGTGATATTTTAAGATTACAAATTGTCGGACAAACGTTTTTTAGTGATCTCAAAAGCTTTAAAACTATTAATAATCACACATGACGGCTTATTCGAAAGATATTCAACATACAATTATGCCATGATGTTTTATTTTAAATTTGTTACCCTAAAATTTTCAGAAGCTTTATTAGTCTAATCATTTGCTCGGACTTGCACCACCTGACATTTTGGCGTTTGAGGTGTGAAAACAATAAAAAAATATATTTATTTTTGAAATGTGATGAAAATGTGTTTAAACTCAATAGGTTTTGTAGAATAAAGTGATACATGTAATGAATTGATCTATAAAAAATAATAAATAAATAAATAATACAATCGGACACAAAAAAATGCACGCCATGTCAATGACCCAGATGCAAGAAGTCGTCTCTAGAACATGGGAAAAACATCATTGGAATTTAAAAGTTCCCGATAGGTCGAAGGAGAAACGGTGATTCAGTGAAAAGCTGTTGAAAGTGCTTGCAGTGCGTCCACTTAAAATGCGAAAGCAATGCTCCACCTATCTAGTCTCTAATATCGTCCTAAAACCATTACACAAACAGAATATTTTCATGCTTCCGGGCTCACACGCTTCACCCCCACGTTTTCTCCAGGCTGATGTGCGCAACTCTGGATTGTAAGCACTTTTTCTCCACACGCTCGCGGCAACGATCACATTTAAAAAAAAAAAAAAGGCCTTCGTTGATGTTTTTAACCCGTCCTCTCTCTTCTCAAACCGTCTCTTCCCCCTCGTTCCTGTCGTCTCCCCCCGTGACGGGCCCGGACCTGCAGCTCAGCTCTCCGGCCCGGGGAGAGTGGTGACGGGTCAACGCGGGAACAGAGGAAACGCTCCCAGGGTTAAAGCGTTGGTTCACACATGCTTAGGCCGGGCTCAGACCAGGCACATTTCAACGTGTCCATCATGTTTGTGCATAGCGGATGGAAACTAATATCAGCGGCTCACGTGTTTGCGTTGAGGCAGGTGAAAACATCGATTTTTCACACAGTTGAGATTCTCGGCTAGATTTGTCTCTTAACGTCTTAGTGTCAATGTCAGAGTAAAAAGAAAAAGGCTGAACTCACGCTTATTTTATGAATCCAAATATGGTTATTTTCTTCCTGGGAGACAGAAAATACGGCATTACGGACAGATGCAGGTTTACTTCTATGGTCTTACTTTGTTTATCTGTTTTTGGATAAGCAATTCATAAGTGAAAAAAAAACATACACAGTTAGATTTAGCCTTGTATTTTTGCGGTTCAAAGCTGCTGGGAATTAGATATTAGACATTTCCTTTAACCTCTTGCCTTAACCAAGCACACAGTCTATAGGCCAGTGTACCACCTCATTTGAAAGCTAAGGCCTACAAAACTCATCTAAACAGTTTTTTACCTTACCTTGTTGCCTTGTTGTCTTTTTTCACTTTCTTTTTCATCTACTTTTTGGCACTTTTTTTTGAGTTTGTGTGGCTTTATTTTATGTGATGCTTTTTTCATGTAGCGCCGTTCTGTGCGAGTTTTCAAAAATCCTCCTCCTCACAACGTCTCCAAAAGGGACTGGCCTGGATGGGTCCCGTGACCGGGAAAGTGTCGCTTTACGGAGGTCTGATCTCTGCTACAAACAGGAACCTGCCTTTTCTCTGCTTTGATTCAAAGTTTGTCACGGCCGACGAGGGAAGTATAAAAAAGACTTCTGTCTGAGGAGGCAAGAAAGAAAAGGGATCGAGCAAGAGGCGAACGTCTCCTCGCCTTTAGCCGATGACTAGATCAGCTGGTCTGAAAAACAAGATCCCAAAACACGGTGGGATACTTTCATTTAGCGACGCTGACGTGAAAGTTACAAGTCGAGCGCCTCCGGTGGCCAAGGACCACGCCCCAACAAAATTTAATGAGTTAAGGATTGTAGAGTGAACTGGGCGAGACTGTGGGTGGGGGGACTCCGTCTCCATAAAGCCCAGCCCTTCAGACCCCCCCTGGAAGCAGGAGAATCAGAGCTGAAAAATAAAACAGATGTAGAGGGAGGGAGGGTGGGGTCGACAGTTTCAAACAGACAGGAATGAAGGCGTGGCCTGGTGAGCCTATATATATATATATATATATATATATATATATATATATATATATATATATATATATATATATATATATATAGCTCGTGGTTAATTAGAGGTGTGGTGAGGTGAATGCAGGAGTGGTTGGTATGCAGAGGATGATTGATTGAGGCGTGGTCCTGCTCCTGAACTTAGTCAACAACGTTAACTCCATTTAACTCAAGTGCATTATCTCCAGTTTGGCTTTACCCTAATCTAAAAGCTTTTATCTATTATTATTTAAAAATGCCTCAAAAAACAACCAAAATGTGACACAAACGTGACAAAAACACAACAAAAAAGAGACAAAAACACAGCGAAAAAGCTGTGGAGAAAACACGACAAAAACGCGACAAAAACGCTTAAAAAAACCACGGCAACAACGGTCGCCTTTCACGTGCCTACAGAACAGGTCAGTATTTGTGAATGGGTGCGTCACAAAAGGTGAGTCTGGTCTGTTTTTGCTCTGACATTAAAACTAAGACGGGAGGAAACCAGCTAAATGTTTTGACCTGTTTTTACCTCTTCAATATGTCAAATCTTGAGCCCATTTCCGAGTAATAAACATCCCAAAAATCGCTGA
Organism: Proterorhinus semilunaris; assembly: GCA_021464625.1. Classification (NCBI taxonomy): domain Eukaryota; kingdom Metazoa; phylum Chordata; class Actinopteri; order Gobiiformes; family Gobiidae; genus Proterorhinus; species Proterorhinus semilunaris. Next base: position 5,373,045 of record CM038361.1, on the reverse strand, counting down.
GTGTATTCGAGTTTTTTTTTTTCTGTATTGGCTTCCATCAAAGCCATCTCAAGAGCAGGTCATCAGTCTCTCACTGCGCTGATAACCTGCTCTATATACTGACCTCGGACTGTTTAGACTAACCCCCTAAAAGCTGTGAAATGGACTGGAATACTTAAGCTCGTGCACTCTTAGCAACAGAGACCCGGTCAGGTCCCCCCCCCTCCCCCCCGGCCCGCACCTCCAGATCCCTCCGCCTGCATGTGCAAATAAACAGACAATCGCATACCAGAAATCAAAGTTAATCAAGACTCCACTGCGCTCCATGGAAACGCGATCTTTTCCCCACATAAAAAAAAATACAAGATCGGTCAGTTACATGATGAGGCTATGTTGAACTTGGCACGGGGGAAAGATTGACGTACGCAATGTAGAAAAATAACACAAATCCTGCCTAAACAGTGGGAGGAGTGTGTTCAAGATAAGATAAAGACATCGTGTTGTGTTCTGAACCTGATGTCACGGCCCTAATACAGTAATGCAAACCAAACACTCTTTATTTTCCACGCTATTCCCATTGTGGGATTCTCATTGATTCTCATTGACGTGAACAGGACACAATAAAAGGGTGAAATAACTCCAAATGTGTTTTATATTTTAAATCCCTCAAAAATTGCCTCCCTGTATTCTTGCCATTTTCTCAGTGAGCTTCATAAGGTCCTTGTCCCTGAAATGGTTCGACAAGTCGGTGAAGTCAAAACCATTTCTCGGGACGACATCGTGAAGCTCACTGAGGAAAAAAAAAATCGACAATCAAAGCAAAAGGCGGCCTTTAACTCTTTTTGTTTAAAAGATAATTCCATGTCCAGAAAAGGGGTTTCCAAACTTTTGACTGTATATGCTATTGTTCCACATGCACTCACTATTTAGCCCCTGGCTTGATAAATTACATATATGTGATAAGCGTATCATATCACAATACTTTGACTTTACCCTGTGCACGTGGCTGGTACACGGTAGCACAGCGGTTAGAGCTCGTACTTCACAGTTAGAAGGTTCAGGTTCGATTCCCACCTGGGACGGGGTCTTTCTGTGTGGAGTGTGCATGCTCTCCCCGTGTCTGTGTAGGTTTCCCCTACCACTAAAAACATGTACAAAAGGTGAATCCTTCAGCCAGGTGTTTCTGACTGCAGCCTGGCTCCACATCTGGAGATGGGTCCCTGCACTGCTGTCGCCCACTGCTCCCTACGGGTCGTCCCAGTGGCGTCAAAGGCAGAGGACAAATTTTGTACAGTAGTTGTATATTGACAAATAAATAATAATATAAATAGTTTTTGGTAGTATTATTAATCATTCAACCTGGATAGACTCACACAGACAAAAGCAGCGATTAGGGAGATTTATTGACATGTATTTTAGTTTTGGCGATCAGACCCCGGCGTAGACATCGATGTATCAGTCAGTGTAGATGAACAGCTTGGAGTTAGGGATGTCTTCCCCCGGAGCCTGGACACTGGGGGTGGCACGGAAGACCCGTGAAGATGCAGCAGGTAGAAGCTGTGGACGGAAAAGGCGGAGATGGGGTGGAGGTGGGTCGCAGCGCAGCTGGGAAGCGAACGGCCCATGATTGCTGGGGCTTAAAAGCGGGACCGAGGGCGATGATTGGCTGCTATGGAGGTGCGGCTCTTACGCTGATGGCCGAGGTGGAGGTGTGGCCCTCTCGGAAGCGATCATTGGCTGGAGGTCGATGATGCTGAAATTAGTCTCCCAGGTTGAATGAACGCCTAGGCTTCATTACTTTAAAAAAGTCACTGCCGTTCGCACTTCTCAAAAATGTTTGTCTCGATGTCAGACTGATTTATGGTCCTCAACCGGTGAATCTTCGGTAAAAACGAAAAGTGTCACCATCCAATTCAAAATCGAAACCGTGCCGGGACATAAAACACAGGAAAAGTTATTAACCACTTAACTGCCACCCTAGGGTTAGGGTTAAGGATTAGGGTTAACAATTATTTACACCCAAGTCTCAAAGCGTATTGACTGGAGAGCTTACAGTCTATATGCCAGTGTGATACCTAATTTGAAAGCCAAGACCTTCTAGTCTCTAAGAATATGTGTGAGATCTGTGTGAGTGAAACACAACTTACGTTACAATTGCCGTTCTTAACCCTAATCATATCCTGATTAGGGTTAACTAACCCGAACCATAGCCCCCTGATTAGGGGAGACAGCAGTTAAGGGGTTAAACCAAAGTAGCAGTAACAGTCATTTTGGCAGCCTGATGTGCCTGGATATATTTTTTTTTAAAAGCAATGTTTCCCGGGTGATTAAAGCTGCCACACAGAGAACAGGTGCAGGCGATCCAAAAAACCTGAAACGCCAACGCTAAGCTGCTGTTCGACATAGCACTGATGTGTCGTCATTGGACATTTACGAAACCATCCAGCCAGCGTGCGTCCTTTATTGTAACCCTCCACTGATGCTTTCCCCAAGACATTCCAGTATTTTCTTTCTTAAGGTGTATCCAAAAACCCATTTGCTCCCCTTTCCCCCATTTATTCATTGGCCATTTTCGAGTAAACCCACCCCACTTAGCCCTTTCCTCCGCTTTATTACGCTTTTATTTTAGACCCAGCGTATCGATTTCTACATCTCCCGTGCATTTTCTCCTTCTATTACTTCTGCTACTTCTGCTGCTCGCCCTTTTTAATGCCCCCTCCGCCCCCCCACAGGGTCGATAGTATTGACGTAATCCCACCGCCGTGTTTTGAGTGATCCGGGCCGACGTATAACGACAGGCCGAGCGCAGCACACAGCTACAGCCATTGACGAAGTGTCCGGGCCCGGCTTTGATTAGCCCCTCCGCGCTAATGCTACGCTAAGCAGAAAGCATTACTCCTCCTTCACCCCCGCTAGCTATACACGGAAGGAACGCGGAGGGGAGGGGGGGGTCGGGGCTAGCATATACTCTACAGGGAAATTAAGCAACCACCGATGAAATGCCGTTCCCGAGGAAATTCTTTGGATAAATTAACAACGCAATTACATTACATGACACGCCGCAAGATGGATGGGGGGAAAGTTGGCCCGGATTATGTTCTTGTTTTCCAAATTGCAATTTATTTGAGGGCTCTAATGGATGCCGTATTAAAACATCTCGAAGCCGCGGTCAGATTTCATTGTGTGTCACCCGGGCTTGATTGATGACCCAAGCTCGCACAGCCCCCCCCCCCCCCCCCCCACTAGGAAACAGAGATGTTTTTTTTCCACCCCCCTTCTCCTCCTTCTTCTTCTTCTTCTCCTTCTTTTCAATCCGGGCTGCGTCCTCTGCACATTCAGGCCAGGCGATCCACCATTAGTAGCATTTATATAGATCCCGGTATTGACTTTCTTAAAGGCAGGGGGGGGGGGGGCAGGGTTTTCCAACGCGCCGCTATTGGATATGTTTGGATGAGTGATTTATTCGGCCAGGAGAGGGAGAAGACAGCGGTGTCATAGGCCTCGTGCTGCTCTAAAAGGGTTCTCAACAGGACAGGACCCAACCCATCATGAGAAGCCACGAGAAGAAAAAAGCCCACTACTTTAAGAGATGATGCATATAATATACGTGCAGGTCGAGTGGTTGGGTTGGGGGTCACCAAATTATCCTTTAATCGTTAGGTCGGGGCAGGTAAATACAAATCGGAACGCCTTCGTTGCACTGATTGCAACATCTCTTTCACATGGGTTTGGTATAAATATGAGGCGCATTGTCATGAGTTCCAGAGAATGCTTTTCCACTCCTCATGTCCCCCGTGTCCAGGATCCGTCTCTCCGTGCTCTGCCCGACGTCCGTCTGCTCCCTGCGCAGAGCAACAGTGGTGCAAGGGGACGGGACAAACGCCAGTCCCGTTTATTTGGGAGTGATTCAAACTAAACACGTCTTTCTGACACAAAGCCCATTGCTCATTGTTGCTTCTCGCAGATCTTGCATAATTGTTGCGTGTTTTAAGGCGACTTTCAAGCATCGTTCCTGACTGATTTAAAGCCGTGGTCCATTCAGACCTGCTCATAATATGTGATTTGTTTTAAATGTTTGTGGGACAGGTCTGGTCGAGTTGTAAAAATAAAGGCATCAGCGGTGCGGGTTGGGTCGGGTCAGATAATGTGCTGGACTCGCGGATTACAAAAACTCTGATCCTTGCATAGTAACTATTACCCACCTTTGGGCCTTGACGTTCAAGGCCTATACATGACTGTATTTACTTGGTCATGGATAATCAGATAACTGGAATAATCAGATAACCCAATAATCAGAGTTTAACATTTTTGAAAATCTGACATTCCAAACTGCCCTCCTGGAACCGCCACGTGGAGGGGTTTGAGCGCCCAATTGATCCTGGAGCTTTGTTGTTGGGGGCTTCGTGCCCCTGGTAGGGTCTCCCAGGGCAAACAGGTCCTAGGTGACGGGTCAGACGAAGAGCGGTTCAGAATCCCCTTATGAGAGACCAACAGGCCCGGTTAGAACCATGAGGCCGTCCTTCTGTGGACCCACCACCTGCAGGAGGAGCCATAGGGGGCTGGTGCAATGTGATTTGGGAAGCTCCAAAAGCTGCCCCCAGGACCGGGCAACGGACAAGTGGAAGAAGATGGATGGACATTCCAAAACCTTCGGTGTACACGGGTCCATTCAATCGGTTAAAAGTTTGTGAAGTCACAGTCTGGGACTGGAGACACTCGTGGGTGAGGATGGGCTAAAATCCGCCTCACATGACTTGCATTCAATATGGGCCCTATACCTGATATCTTTTTTTTCTTCAAATTTTTAACAACAATTAAACTGGAAGCCACTAAATGAATATGTTAGTTGTGGTCTACATATTTGTAATATCCCGATTCAGCACAGGGTTCATGAACAAGTTCATAAAATTGAGTGTTTTTCCCACAAAATGTGTGAGTTTACAAAGTACTGAAGGACGACAAAAAACTACAAACTACAACAACAAAAATCAGGTATAGTGCCTTTAAGTAATCACGCATCTCCATTTGACTGAGAGGATCTGAGCATCTGAACTATCTACTTCCTATCCCTTTGTCACATGATGAGGTCAACCGTTAGGTCCCTCTGCAGTTATAGGAACCAGAGCTTCAGCCGCGTTTGGACAATCCGACCGTCCTCACCCAGCGGCGGAAACCACAGGGGACGTGACATCACCAGCAGCTGTTTCCTACATACATTACCCATAGAAAAAACAGACTATGTTCTGCCGGGCTGCAGCCACTGACTTCCTATATTTTAAACATGCATAACCATAATCTCGGACTCAATCAAGTCAAACTGCTCCTGTGTTCAATAAACAGCGCTTTATAAACCCCGCAGACTGTAGCTACATCTGCACTGGCTCAGAAAGTTCCAAACATGAACCACCGTAACGATTATGAAGCCACACAGAAAACAGACCATGATAAAAAAGACTCGCCCTCAACAGCTCTACCCACATCACAGAAATAAAAACTCTCTGGTCAAATATTCCATCAAATCCTCTCCTTTTGGTTCGTCCTCAGAGAAAGACAGCTGCACCGTGAGGTCCGTGCAGTTTAGGCAAATTAGCCATGTGGCGAAAATATAAACTGCCTTCATTTACTCGCAATAATGTTTAAAACAGTGAGATGTGACTGCGCTGTGGTGACTCTACCATTTTATGTTGGCACTTTTGTAAAGTTGGGCCCGTGTAGATTATTTTATGCCGTCACTCATCTGCAGTGGTCATGCAGAGATTGGCAGTTTTTTGGAATCACCAGCACAATTCTTAGGTTTTTCAAATGTGCGATTGGATTGCCCACATTAGCTCACTGTTATAGCCGCTTTTTTCCTGAAACCTTAGCCCCCGCTCATCCCTCTGATCTCCGCGCTCTCCCCGTGTGCTTTTGTTCCACTCACGACGCTGCGGATTCTCCAAATGAAAATCCAATTGAAAGTATTTTTACGGCTGTAGCAAATGCATTAGAGCGCAGTGCCATCTGGAAGCCATCCGCGCAGCCATGCCAATATCTTTATTTGACCATTTATAATTACTCGCAGGGATCGCGGGGAAACCATATGCGCCGCTTTGAACTCCGGGAAGGAGGGATGTCCCGCGTTTGACCCGGGCAAACTCGCACAGGCGACCCAGTCAGCACCTGTGAGGCTGAATGAAAGAAAAATGACTATTTTCAGATCCTGCAAAGTTCATTTTCAATTTCCAGGTTTTTCCGTCACTGTTTCCAACCCCCGGTCAAAGCAATTTGTGTGCAGAAATGATCCAGTGGAAGTATGTGTGAACATGCACTTCTATCTTAAGACATCAGCAGGTCTAATAGATCGTTTTGAGCTCCAGAGAAGCCGTCAAACCGGATGAGCAGGATTGCTCAAAACATGCATGTATGAAGGACAACAACAAATAGAACTCCTGGTATGATTTTTTTACAGAAAGAAGAAGTTACAGCAGTCCAAAACGTAAGAAAGAGGGAGTGTATTGGGCCTCACATCGGTGGTTTCATTCTAATCTAATTTCATACATGAAATCAGTCAGTAACTTTTCATAACTATAGTTCTGGGAGTGTGCATGTTTGAAGATCAGTGTGTTCAGACTGAGGCCGTTTACACAGTGGCTCTGGTTTATCCAAACACAGCACTTTAAAGCTCTATAAAGACCGGCTGAAACAGGCGTCTTTCCCCCATCGCACCAGCAGGCGTGGTGTGACTTATTTTGCACGTGAAAATCAAATTGTTATTATCATTGATTAACCCCTTAACTGCCGTCTGCCCTGATCAGGGGGCTAGGGTTAGGGTTAGTTAACCCTAATCAGGACATAATTAGGGTTAAGAACGGCAAATGTAACATAATGTTTCACTCACACAGATCTCACACATAGGTTTAGAAACTAGAAGGTCTTGGCTTTCAAATTAGTTATCACACTGGCATATAGACTGTAAGCTCTCCAGTCAATACGCTTTGAGACTTGGATGTAAATAATGGTTTACCCTAATCCTTAACCCTAACCCTAGGGTGGCAGTTAAGTGGTTAAAACCTACCAGACCAACAATGAAAAGAATTGTTTGACTAAATTTTGACTAAAACTAAATAATGTTCATGTTAAAGAAATCCAAACTAAATTAAAAACAAACACAGTGAGAAAATGTACCCGTGCAAAATGTTTAAAAATGTATCAAGGGTTCAGTCTTTTAACAGTAAATTCTATTGTTTTGGCAGACGTGCGAGGGGCGGATTCGGTGTAATTAAGGAATAAAGATCGACGCGTGAACGAAACAATGGCTTAGTTAAAACCCCAAATAATCAAGAGTTCAGCCTTTCCAAAGAGAGGACGTTTGTCTCCAACTCCAGCCGCCTGAACATCCTAATATGGTAAATGGCCTCAACTTATATAGCGCTTTCCTACCTTTATCAGGCCCGACGCGCTTTACAGTGAGGAACCAGTCGCCCATTCACTCTCTCATTCACACACCAGTGTACGCAGACCCTGGAGGCAAGGGGGGTGAAGTGTCTGGCCCAAGGACACGACGGCAGTGTGCATTTTGGAAACCCACGAAATTCTGATCACGAGACGACCCAATTTACCAACTGCGCCCCCTAATTAATAACAAATGTTGAATCGGTGTTGAGGGAGGACACATATTTCATTTGGCAGAAGGTGCTTTCATTTAGCCGAACAGGATTAGGCTCCCGATCACGGAGAGGCCGGGAAAAGGACGCTGGAAATAAATTCACAGGTGTTGTTCCTCTGGTGAAATTGACCTAGATTTAGAAGAAGAAGAAGAAGAAAAGGGGCCATAAATAGCCACCAAACAGGTGAGAAAGTTTGCAAAAGAAATCAGTAAGTTTCTCCCATTCTGTTCCGAACCCAGTTGACTGACTTGGTTTAAAAGAAACGTAGCAACGGGATTTTTGGAGCTGAATCTTTTGGATCTGTTTTCAAAGCCTTAAAACCCCACGCCCTCACGAGTTGTGGATTTCTTTTGTATTCTGCACTTTGTTATTTCACCTGACCATTTCACAAAAGCGCCTTTAGTGCAACAACAACACCCCCATCCCCCATTCCAAACATAGTTTTCTGAATGAAGATTGGCGAGTTCTGACTTCTGCAGGCGCTGACCCAGTCCCGCCTCGGGAGAAACAACTCTGACAGCAGCGTCGGAGGAGCCTCATTTTGGATTACCTCCTGTCACCTGACTTTACTTCACGGGGAGGAGGTGGAGACGCGCTGGCCCTATGGGGAGGGGGGGGGGAGGACTTCTTCAGAGGGTCGGAGGGAGGAAGCCGCGGTGATCAAAGCCTGACGGGAGAGAACCCAAAGGCATAACGACGTGGCAGTGACTTGAACGCTCCAGACGGGGGCTCCACCCTCGACCGGCTTTCATCTCCGCGGCTGGACGCGTCCCGCAGAACAACCCGGTCCAGTTTCACTCACAGACGTCATGCATATTCAAAGGGTTAGGAGTGTGCCTCTGTATTCCTTTATGCACCTGCTCCTTATAGACATATCAACCAGTGCGTTTTATAGCGCTGGGTACCCTTCTGTATGTTGTCCGATGGCAATGGAAAATACTTAATTTAACATTTTTTAAACTCCGTATAGTCCCTTTAAAGTTGCACAATGTAGCAAAAATGAAACAAATGATTCGTAAAAGCAAATTGATATTTCATTATCTTTTCTCAAAACGCAGACGATAGTGTAACATTTTGCACTTGAAGTACTGGGATGGAGACACCTTTTTCCTCCAACCAGATCGACTCCGCGGCCGGGAAGGGGGAGTGGGGGGTGAACATGTGAATTTGTTTTGTTTCGCAAACACACCAAAGTGGGCCGATCCGCGCCATAGCGGACGGCTGTAGCTCTTTCTCACTCGAGACATGAACATTGTTTAGCTCACGATGAGGTAAATAAACTTTTTACTTTGACCTGTGAGAAGCTAAGGCTTAAAGGAATAGGCCACCGTCTTTACATACTGAGATATGTTCTTACCTTTGCATTGACGAGTTCATTTGTACCTGTCTGGTCTCCACGTGTGCCTTCCATAATGTAAACACAGCACAGACGGCGTTAGCATTTAGCCGTTAGCATTTATCCATTAGCATTTAGCCTCTCTCTTCTCCTCTATAGCTCCAAACGAGGTGAAGATAGAAGCTACCAAACTCTTCCACGTTTTCCCTATTTAAATATGGTTACGTGAAGTGTAACACCATGAAGTATAATTACACAAAATTAAACGATGTGGATTTTCTAAGCGGATAAAAAGGGGAACTATATTGTAAGGCTAGGAGTAATTCGGCATCCGCACAGTAAAGTGAAGATATCACTGCGCTGAGGTAAGAGCATATCTCAGTATGTAAAAAACGGTGGCCTATTCCTTCAAGGGAGAACACAAGGCAGCGCGATGTAAACGAGGAAATGAATGTCGGAACAGTCACCTCCTCTCGTGACGTCTTCTCACAAGTGGCGAAGGCACAAAGCACATAGCTCCGCCACTCGGAAAATAATCCGCTGCGACCCTCCGTGCAGCAGCACAGGATCTGGCCCAATATTTCCTGGTTTTAGTTATTGTGGAGCAGGCAGGGAAATGCGGTGCAGGAGCGACTTTAAGGGAAGCTGCTGCTGTCAAACTTTGTGAAAAATGGCTCTCAAATCTACTATTTCCCATACGATTAAGTATAATAATAATAGAATAAACGAACCCACTATTATTTTTTTAAAGAGGAAACTAGCCCAAAGCCTAAAAGAAGCTCTGTTTCCCCTTTAAAAACAGAGGGATGGTGGCGCCGCTACCAGAGCCGTTTCAGTGTTCTTCTCCTCCAGAGTAGAGCCATAAACACCTCCAGGAGTCATTGTCAGGTGACCGCGGGTTTGTTTAGCCCTCAGACTGCAGCGCAACACGTCCACGGCTCAGACGCCCGCTCTCGTTCCTCTCCATCTTATCATTATCCGTCCGGCGGTTTCACGGAGGAAGTCCCAGCTCTTCCAGATAACTCAGCGAAAAGGCCGAGCTCTTTCATGCGCGGCCAAGCCCTCCGCGCGAGCTCCAGCCGCGCAGACCTCAGAGCCGGAGCTGCAGACAGACGTATTTATTTTCATGGTTTGCAGAGCTGTAATCTGTGTCACCGCGCGGATTCGGAACAGACGGACTCGCACATGTGTCGGGAACGGCTCTGGCTTCAAAAGGAAATGTCTTTGTAAAAGCTTTCGCTGGGACTGGAGGGAAAAACACGGCAATATTTCAGTTCGAGGCCATTTAGGCGAGATGTGTTTGGAATTGCGAGTGTCAAATTACATTGTCTCTTACTAGACAAACTTTGGTATTTCACAGGAAAAGATATACGAATGGTTAACAAAATAATACTGAACATATCTCAATAGAACAACTGGTACGGCGTCAGGACCCACAATCCCCCTGGGATGACAAGCCACGACATAAATACGACTTAGACTTGTAAAATATAATGTAAAATTGTGTCTTTCCCTCAAAAATGGTTGTGGAATAACCATTTAATAAGTCAAAAAAGCTGTGTATTTGAGCAGTATACATTGTGCTCAAAAGGAGTGGGCTGAAGCAAAAAGCTTATGGGCCCCCACCCCCAACTGACCCCAGCTGAAATTGTGATCAAAACAACGTGATTACAGTCATTCTAACCGACCAGTTGGGAACCACAGCAATAGAAGATATGTCAGAGCAGCAAATAAAATGCCACCCCATTTTATTCCCCCTAGTACCCAAGTTATTTATTTCAGTTATTCAGTTATAGGTATTCAGTTTATAGGTATTCAGTATGTTGTCTTAAAGGAACAGGCCACTGTTTTTGCATACTGAGATAATGTTCTTACCTGAGCTTAGACGAGTTGACACCTGTCTGGACTTTGTGCGTGTGCTCAGTTATGCAATAAGACCAAAGATGTTGTTAGCTCTTAGCCTCTCCTCATGGACCCGAGCAGGGTCGAAGTTGAAGCGAAAAAAATAATAAAAATACGTGGAAGAGCTTGGTCACTTCTATCTTCATCCCCGTTTGGGTCTATGAGGAGAGTTTTAATGCTAACAACAGGTACGCATCAACTCGTCTAAGCTCAGGTAAGAACATATCTCAGTATGGAAAAACGGTGGCCTATTCCTTTAAAAATGGGAGTAAAAATATTGCCTTGTTTTAGCGGTTAAAAGCTCAACAAGCTATACTATGTATATTTGAAAAAACCTTCGAAATATCGTTCATTCCAAGACTGGAAAGTTGTGGGATCTAGGAGCTACTAAAGTGGAGATGTTGTTGAGAGTGTAAAGAAAAGCCTAATGACCTCACCGTCTGTATATTTCTCCCGTCTTTAGCCCCTGCCGTCTCCCACAAATGAAATGACCATAATCGTGTCGTATTATGTGGATTATGTGGTCGCCTTTCGTGCTACACATGGACACCAAACAAGTTCATTATTTGTGAACAAATAAGCGTGGGAAAGACGAGGGTCTGCCAGGCTGTTAGTGACTTCCTGGCAATCTCCTGACTCGCTAGTGACAAAACGTCATGAAATAAGCATCGTAAAGGCTGAGTTCTTTTACAGGAGAACACTATAGCTACATCTCAACATTGCGTTAAAAGATCGATCTCTCGCTTTAACTGAAAGAAAACTTGCAATACAACCTTTCTGCGTACTCATGTCAGTCGTCTACAGCCCAAGTTTTGAAATTGATATCTCTCTAAGACAAAGTGGTGAGAACTTGCATTTTCCCTGGAACGTTTTTGGTGGTGGTACAATGGCAGTCTCCCTGAAAACCCAGTTACCCATTCCATCTCATTGCCTTCCCCCGTTGCCTGCTGCCATCCCTCCTTCCACCCCGGCTTGTCTAAATTGCGTCTCCGGAGCCGTGAACGCGGAGCCGGAGGTTGCCTGCTCTCTCGGATTCCCCCGCCGCCCCCCAGACGTGGGAGGTCCCGCCTGGTTGGCCCCCTCCGTTACCTCGGCGCGCCCCCACCTGTCACGGCCAATGCTGCCGGGGGATGACAGGAGGGCCAAACAAGCTCTTGTACGCCCATCTCCAACCTGACAGGAGGAGCGAAAGGTTGCCAAGCGCTGGAGAGACTAGCTTAGCCCCTAGATGTTTCCCCGACAGCCAAGACAAAGGTTCCGGGATGAATTAGTAATTGTTTTTCTCTTTTGCGCCTGTCAACAATGCCGATATTGACGACTTGGGTAATTTGGTCGGGAGCGGCCGTTTGGGATCTCGCGCGGTTGTCAAAAAAGTTGGGTGGTTGGCGATCGATTGGTTTTGAATGTTGTGTTCAAAAAGCAAAGACGCCAAGGTTAGGAAGCGAGTACTGACACGGTTTGTAACTTGTTTGGAGAAAGACGGTTGACGAGTTCGAAAGGGAATGCATGTCAGGGAACTTTGATAGGCAGGTAAACATGAGACCGGTGAAGGCCTGGCAAACAAATACAACTCGGAAAATAATACAGTTAAATCACAATATTCAACTTTATGTGAACTTTTTAGATGGTTTTCTCCCTTGACATCTTTGAATTAATCTCAGAGGGAGATAAATAGATCAAACTCTCCAATGCGATATTTGATGAGATCTCCAAGAAATAACAATGACACACTATTGTGGCGCTTCCTTGAACTTCCCACATTGATTCATTCACAAATATAATCCAAATATGGTTTGTCTGGAAAACGGATGCGGCTAAGATGGGAGAAACGCACATGCGCTGAAGTTATTCAACTTTAGAGCCCGTTTTCTCAAAATTAGGTTTGTTATTCCACTCTTGCAACAAAATAACCACTTCAGTAGTTCCTACAGACTCCGAACCTTCCAGTCTTGGCCTTAACAAAATTTTGAAAGTTCTTTTCAGAGGGATTCTTCAATGGCTAATTCCTTCCTGATTTATTGTGCTTTGAACCCAAAAAACTAAGCAAAATTCGTAGTTTTTTTTTCACTCATAGCTTATTCAAAAACAAAACAAGATCCAAAATCTTCTCTGTACACATTTTTGTATTTGTATTCAAACCTAGGTCTTTCCATTATTTCGATTTTGTGGCTGTAGATAAACATTTTTGTCAATTTTTGCACATAAAATGTCTTATTCTTGCATGAAAAAAATAAAATAAAACTCATTTATAGCAGTCATCTACAGCATTAGTTTCAAATTGATATATCTTAATGTATTGTTTATGTATCTTGCATATTTCTAAATTACTTGAAATGTGGACAGGAAGTAGTTGTTGCCCTACACTGGCTAACAGGAAGTTAGCCAAAAACATTCCATGCACCAAGCCCATAAACATTCATGATACTTGTATACACCATACAAATGCAGCCATCAGTCTGTTGCAATACAGAGATTTTTTTAAATGGAAATCATATCCATACACTACCATTCCAAAGTTTGGGGTCACCCAGGTCAGTTCTAGCTTTTCTCATCTTTTCTCATTTTCTAATCATCAATTAGCCTTTAACACGATAAGCTGTACGATTAGATCCTCTGCACACCTATGTATTCCATTAAGAATCATCCGTTTCCAGCTAGAATAGGCATTCACAACATTAACAATGCCTAGACTGTATGTCTGATATTGTTATCGTCATAAAATGAAGCAGTACTTTTCTTTAAAAAAATAAGGACATTTTAAGTGACCCCAAACTGTTGACCGGTAGTGTGTACTAGAGCTGAAAGATAGAGCATATCAAGATATGAACATTCAAGATCTTAATATAAACTATATAGATTTTCATCAATAAAACTGCACTCTTTTGTATTGTGATGTTTTTTTTTTTTTCTGAAAAATGCTTGGTTTTCACCGAACCCGTAGTTATATCGTATCGATATCGAGATATTTGGTATAAATATGGAGATATGAAATTGTGTCCATATCGTTCACCTAGTGTGTATATAAGTCTAATTTAACACATGACACATCACTCTTATGCTGCGTCCACACCAAGCGCCGCCGACGCCTCCAAAGCGTCAGGTTTACGTTTAAAATACATGGCGGACGCGCCTCAAGAGGTCAGAGAGAAGATTTTCGCCTTTGACGCGCCTCCAGGGCGTCCAGCGCGGCCCACGCTAGAGTTGGAAATGTTGAACTTTTTGGAGAAATTCGCGAGCGTCGACCAATCAGGAGCTTTCTCCAACAGTGACGTACGTTGTAGCTGAGCGGCCACCGGGGCAGAAGCTCTGCCGGCAGATGTAAACAAGTCATCGAGGATCAGCTTCATTGTGAACAGGAGCTACAGCAGCTCTGGGACTTTTACAAAGACACACATCAGTGTTTCATTTACCTAAACACCCAGGATTAAAAGCGGCGACAAGAACACTTATTTGAGTGGCTGGGTCTGCGCTGGGAATGTGTTTGGGCCTTGATGATGCACAGAGCATTCCCAAAGCTGCTACAAGCCAATCGATGTGAAAGCGAGAAATATGCACAAACGTCACAAAAGCCCCTAACCACACAGAACTGCCTTTATGATGGTCACACACTGAGCTGGGCTTGACACGTTTGTGGTTTATTGCACACTTATTTGAGCAGTAGGCGATCGCAACAAGCTAACCGGGCTAACCTAGCCTATAGCCACTTGCCACCAATGTCTCTTCAACCGTATGGGCTGGATATGAGCTTAAATACTGGGGAGATCCTGCGTAGACCATGGGGGTATAGTTAAAGATCCATTGGACATGGCAGGAGCAAAGGGGAGACTAGTTAGCCTCCAAACAACTGTAGTTTTCAGGCAAGAGCTGCTTCCAAGATGGCCACGAACGCACTCTGAGCTGTGACAAGCGTCTGACTTCAGTAAGCACAAGCGTCCAACTACGGGCTTGAGGCGCGTTTTTGACGCCGGAGAGGCGTTCGGTGTGGACGCAGCATTACTGTTAGCGCCCCCTATAGGCAAGGCAAGGCAACTTTATTTATACCGCGCATTTCATACACAAGGCAACTCAATGCGCCTATAGGAGCCAGAGGGAACACCAAGGCATCCTGCATCAACTCTCATTGATTACATTCTTTTTTATTTATAGTATGATCAACATTTAATTTTACATTTTCTCCATATCGCTGACCTCTTTCAGAATCAGAATAGCTTTTATTGCCATTGTTTGAGAACAGGTTCACAAACTAGGAATGTTTCTTGGTACAATCGTGCAACATAAAACATATAATACAGAATTTAGATATTCAACAGATGTGCAGGTGTATTAAGGTGTATTATTCACTGTAATATTCTCTCGTACACCCATTACAAGATATTCCATGATGGTGCATTCAGGGCCGCGTGCAGTGTCCGTTCAGTTTTTTTCACGAGGCCTTTAAATCTTTCCGGGGGGAGTCTACGGCCCGGTAAAACGGTTATGACCTCTTTATCTGTTTTATGGACTCCCTGGCCATTTCAGACGGGCAAAAATCAATGTCATTTTTGAGTCAAATCAATTGAATTTACTGGTGGTAATTTGAAGACGCGGCCGCGTGAGGCTGCAGGGGAATTGTGGGTAACGGGGGAGGGGGGAAAAAGGGCCTGACAGAGTGGTTTTCACTTACAGACATGGAGGAGCATTGATTGAGTGAAACATGGACAAGTTGTTAATTAGGCAAAAATCCTGCATTAGCAAATATAGATTTAGAAAGTACAGAGTATTTAAAGAAGTAACTTTGTTGCCACGGTGTGAGGGTAAAGGCCCACTATATTGTCTTGTTTTTGGGGGTGATTTTTAAACGTTTCTTACTTGTGTTTAATGTAATGTAGTCCCGCATGTTTTGAGCACCTTCTCTAGGATATTGTGCCTAATCAATTCTCAGTTATTATTTCTTTCGTTTGTGACATTGGAATCTCTTGTTTTCAGTTTCTTCTTTGGTTTTAATATATTTGATACTTCCCTACAATCCATAGACAAAAAAAGGACATATAGCTCCATGGAAATAGCTATTAGCTGCTGAAGCTAACAGGAAGTGGGGGCCGGCTCTGGAAGTTCATTGCGTTAATGGACTTTCTGTTTTGCGCCTCTTTAACCTCTTAACCCCCGCCTTCACCAGGGGCATTTTCTCTCTGATCTTCATATCAGCTTCACCCAAATCTAAAAGGTTACTGCCCACAAGCCAGTGAAATGCCTAATTTGAAAGCTAAGACCTACAAAACTCATCTAAATTGAACCCGTAGCTTCATGTGGTTGAGGAAAGCTAAATGAAGTTGAGTATGCTGTGTGTTTATTATTACCAACTCAATGCACTTTGTAAAGTGTACGAGCTCCTTTACAGACGTTCTTTTAGTTGAGCCAAACTGTTTACATAAAGCAAACGTAGCTAGGCTTTTATAAGTCGACTATAGGGCTGTAGTTCAGGCTCATTTAGCTGTAATTTGTCCACATACAAAATAAAGCTCAGAAGTGATTTTATTGTGCGATTATTGAATACATTTACTGGTATCGGGCTCAGTTTGTGAAATGGAGCATTTCTCATCAGATAAAAAGATCGACAAATGAAGGCTATAGGTGGATATTTATTATTCGTAACGCATGAGTCTCTAGCGCGTTATTTTCATTATAAAGTATCGCAGTAATGCAACGAGCTACTTTTCCAGAGGAGAATCAGGCTAACTTAACCTGTTACTTTTAAAGGTAACACTGGTTCACACTGGTTAAGAGGTGAGGTCATTACTGAACACAGACCTTCATCTTCCCCTCGCTTCACTGTTCACATTATACGTTTGCACCCCGCTGCTCATCTTATGTTGAATGTTTTTCTCTGGTATGTACGTGTGCCAAGGGGTGGTGTTGTGGGGTCGAGGAGGCAGGTCCTGGATCACGGGAGGGTGCGGGTGGAGTGGTTTACTGGTGAGTGAAAAGTTCACATAGTCACAGTATGGGTTTGTTAGTACTGTATGTGCTGTACCCATAAACAGTTTGGAAAAGTAATTTTTTTTTTTATGAATGAACACAATAAAACGATCTAAAAACAAATAAAAAGTTCTACGTCACTTTACACACATCAGATCAAAGAGCAGTAGTATTGTAGTGTATTAGCAACACATCTAAGACTGAATTAAGGAATTGCTTGTTTTGACATCTATTAATATTCTTTGATCTAAAAAACATTATGGCAAAGATCCTTTGGTGAGCACTTTTGAAAAATCCATGTCTTCCTGTGTAATGACGCCTGGATGAACACCGTCCCTCTGCATACACGGGGTCGCGTGCATGTCATCTTAGCCGTTTCTTCCAGCCAGCCACAATAAGGCACTAATGAGGTAGATCTATCTTCAGAGCTAATACAGCCACCCTCTTTTTTCTCTCCACGCATGTCCTAAGTGTATCCCAGAGTGCCTTGGGACAGGGCCGCATCATTGACTCCCATAGATCAGCGGCCCACTGTCGGTTCACTTATGTAAAACACACAATACTCCAACGCTGTTTCTTGCGCTGGTTTTAGGGATTCTATATATTCCAAATGATTTCAAACAGACAAAAAAGCAAAAGAAAACAGTGTATCAGCCGCCGCGCCGCCATCTTTAATGGTTTGGAAGACAATGAACTCCCGCTTCTCGTTCCGTGTCCGATGGTGGTGAAAATCGGGAATTGATTGGCTGCGATGATGAGTAAACTGTTTCATCCTCAACTCGGCTGCTTACGGCTCTGTCACCGAAATAACTCGCTCTGGTCAAACATTCACCAAATCCTGTCCTTTAGTTCACCGCAGACCGTGAGCGTCTGTTCTCTCACAGCGGCGGTCATGCAAATGATCCATGTGGCTTAAGTTTCGTTCTTGTAAAGTTTAAACAAAAGTGCTTAACGTTGCCATAAGTTCATAGATTTCCTACAGTAAAACCTTCAGATGCTGCTCTAACGCTGCATGACCTGCTTTACACTTTCATATATTTAGGACAAAGCTCATGGTTTTATTGAATGAAACGTCACGCAACAAAACGTTCAATCCTTTCACACTCGTGCAGAGATCGGAGAGTTCGGAAACCTTCGTAGGCAGCGCAGTGGCTTGTGTGATTGTTCTTAGCTCTTTATGGGCTGATGAGGAACATCCTGAGGTTCCTCTGCTAAAGGAGGTATTAAAGGAAACATAACTCCCTCCTAACTGCACTTGGATGCTCCTTGTCACGGCTGACGGTGACGCACGTCCAGATCAACGATGAGGAGAAGGAGGTTCTGAAGCTTACACTTTTTAGATGCAGCCTTTGTCTTTAATGTGAGTGGACTCGCTTTTCTTTAGTAACTTTTCCATGGAGAATACGACAAATATAAGGTTTATAGGCCCCTCTTCTACAACAATAATCCTATCCATTTTCAAAAACAAAACTGATTTTGTCGATGTCCAGCTCAACATTGGATCAGGACCATGTTTGTCGTCACTAGCATGTTTAGTGTGGCTTTAAGTCAAGATGATGTACAGTATGTGGAGAAGGTTAATATATCATTCAGCTCTCAGCTCGGTCTCTCTCTCAACACCTTTACTCAAGGCCCTTTCACGATGTGACTATTTCAGTTCGGAACTTGAAATTCTACCAAAGCAGATGAGAACAAGATTCCTTTAAACGATCACCCTCGACTCATTGCAACACCACATACTACGTAATCATACTTACACGCTTGGAGCAAAGAATTAAGACTACAAACGCCTCTAGTGACCCCCCCCCCCCCCCCCCCCCCCCGTTGATCTATGCCCTGATTGTTGCACTGCCTGAGAATGCGCACCGCACGAAGTCATCAAGGAGTCATTGGAAACATCCTGGAGCTACGGAATAAAGAGCGCGCGATTGGTGTATCCTTAGGAGGGTAGTTGAGGCGCTCTCGATCCATAATGGCTTACATGTTGTTGATTTTGGGGGGGGGGGGGGGTCGATTTATACAGAGCTGCACTGCCCCAGAGCTGGCTGTAGAAATGCAGAAGCCTGCTTCGTAGCACAGTGAAGAAAATGATTATCAGGAAAAGTGTAGCTGCATAAGTGTCTGAACGCGGACACTTATGTATGTATGTTGGAGATGGTGAGTTTCTTCAGGTGCTGGTACCATCTGCAATTTTAGTCTAAACTATACTCTACGCAGATACACTGCCTGACAAAAATGAAAATGTGGAAGCTACTAAAGTGTATGTTGTTGCAAGAGTGGAACGAAAACCTTGGTTCCAGAAAACCGGGGCTTTTTTTTACTCCGACATTAAAACTAGCTAAAAACGTCAACACTGTGTGAAAAATCTCTGTTTTCACCTGCCGTGTCTCGCCTTAACAAGCGTGGTGCTTAGCAGCCTGCAGACGTCATCGCCTCTCGGGTTTGTAGAGTCAGCTGCTAACCCTATAACGTTACCGCTCTCCCCTCTCTGGGCCCGGGTGGGTGGCAGACCGCGGGGCGCCCGCGGAGAGGCCGGTGCCGCGCTAACAGGTGAGCGCAAGGCTTTCAGCGCGCCTTCAGCTCGTGTTGCAGAACAAACCTGGGGAGGGGGCTGACGTTACCCGCTCTGCTCCAATAACAACAACAGGCCAGGCAGCCCGTTCACCGTGGAGGCCCTGACCTCCTGCTGTCATGGGAGGGGGGGGGAGTGTTTGGGGAAATAAAATGCTTTTCTTTCCACTCTTCGCTCCTAAAGACTCCAAACTTTACAATCTGGTACTCTACAATATTTTGAATGATTTTTCAATATCTAACTCCTCACCCGATTTATTGGGCTTTGAAATTCTAAACCAAAAAAGCGCTCCAAACACTCAGCTAGGCACATTCTCCAAAGTCCATTTTGGCAGCGAGAGACGAGCCGGTGATGTCCCGCTCCCAGCGAAGTGACAAGTCTGACTGAAGATAAGGCTGGCTGATGTCCCCTTAATTGGCAGTTGACGATGTTTAATCATTGTGATGAACGATGATTCGGGGTGCTGAGAATTATGATTGGTGATAGCACCAACCATACTACCTCTTTAAACGTAACTAATTTAATTTGAATTTAATTTAATTATAATACACTGCGTTAACAATTATGCAAATTGTATTTCAGTGCCATAGAGGTAAAAAAAAAAAAAACTCATGGATGTTATTGTGTCTCAGGGCTCTTTGAATCACTGACATCAATCTCAGATTCCTGGTATGATTAGTTGTCAGGTAAGCCCAGTTAAACTACTGAAAAACAACGTTAACCAATATTAAGCAGACCACCATTTTGAAGCAATATAGGAAAGAAAAAGGGTCTCTCTGCTGATGAAAAGTGTGAAATAGTTGAATGCCTTGGACTAGGTATAAAAACCTTCGATATTTCACAAAAGATTAAGTGTAATCATCGAACTGTTAAGAGATTTGTGGCTGATTCAGAGCACACACGGGCTTGTGCAGATAAAGGCACAATGAGGACGGTTTCTAACAGACCAACACATCAGATTAAGAGAACAGCTGCTACAAAGCAGCTGCTGGTGCATCTGGAGCCTCCCGAACATCAAGAGGCTTGCCTCTGGAGGGTCCTACATGTATGTAGACCTTCTATCCGGCCTCCCCTAAACTGTTAATTGAATGTCGAGCAGAAACGGTTGCAGTGGGCCCAGAAATACGTACAGCATTTGGCAAGTAAGGATAAAAAGTTTCCATTTAAGAAGAGTTGGTACAATGGCGCAGAGGGTGGTTGTTAAGAAGGGCACTACTTGGATTTGAGTGTGGACAGCCAAAGGGACACAAATAAAGTTGTGTGCAGGATCTGCTTATCTGTGATCCGCGCAAAAGATGGGCAGACAACAATTCTGCATGACCACTTGCGTGTTTGTAAGGCTCATATTACACTAATACAAATTGGAACATATTTACATGTTCAAAATTTTAACGAAATGCTTAAGAAACTGTAGGGGGAACGGGATAATATTTAGCAGTTTGCATAGTATGTCTTCGTAGCCTGCCTGATCCGTCTGCTCTTACCTCCACGCACCAGTTTAAGTGTTTTCTTTTTTTACTAATATAATCTCTTGTACCGTTTTTTTTATTTTTATTGACAGGGTGAAATGTTGCGCAGGATTGCTTTAATGTTTAGAATCAACTTTAGAACCATATTGGAAAGTTGTCTCTTCATTTTTTTAGTAACCTTTTTCCATAGACTTCAACAACTACTGTCTCTGACTGTTTTTTTATATTTGCTTCTTTAACCGTTTAACTGTTCATTCACCGTATTGCAACAATAATGGCATCTCACCACAAACGCTCGGTTAGCAAATACAAGTGCTCCAGCCGCGGTGTTCTTTCCCGTCTAATTTTACAGCTGAGTGGGTCGTTCTTTAAACATTCTATTAAAATGAGACTGGTGTGTTCAGCGTTCCGGGCGCTGTAATTACACTCAACACTGAGGCATTACTATTACAGTTATTAAGGGAGCAAGATGGAGGACGGCTGCGTGTCGCCCTGTCACATGGACGATCACTATCACTTTTCAAACTCAAGAAATGCTCATCAATATCCAACTTTCCTCTTAGTCAAAGCGCATGTGACAGACTAATATTACAACAGAACATAGAGACAAATTAACCTGATTTCCCCAGGATTTACTTTTTTTCTTTTCTTTTAATGGAAATGGACACAGGTGGTGACAAAAGAAATGTTAAATATGTCATGGTGTCGTGCAACCCCTCCGGGAACCGCCACCTTAACGTGGTGGAGGGGTTTGAGCGCCCAAATGATCCTGGGAGCTCTGTTGTCGGGGGCTCTGTGCCCCTGGTAGGGTCTCCCATGGCAAACAGGTCCTAGGTGACGGGTCAGACAAAGAGCGGTTCAGAAGCCCCTTATGAGAGACCAACAAGCCCGGTTAATTGTGAGGCCGTCCTCCCGTGGACCTCCCGCCTGCAGGGGGCGCCATAGGGGCTGGTGCAACGGACAAGTGGAAGAAAATGGATGGATGGAAATTAGCATGAGCTAAATCTGGTCCAAAGCATCTTTTCGTTAAGATTCATGTATTTTGTACATGGTCCCTGAGAAATTACCTGATAAACCAAAAAAATTAAAAATTGTTCCACACTTCCCATGAATTTGATAGATTTTTTTTTTTTATGAATGAATACTGGAACTGAGCTAGAAAAATAGCAAATTGCCCTTTTACTCTAATTCTCCCTCCTCCTATGTTCTGCGTTTTATATTATCTTGAAATGTGACTTTTCCTCATAGAATTGCCTCCTCTCTGGTATTGGATGACTAGTACCAAACAAAGTAAAAATAAGGAAAAACCTCTATACCCTCTTCATCCAAGAACCTGCACTATTCCCAGTGATCTCCCCTTTGTTTACCTGCCGTTACCAATGTATGTACAGACACACGCAGAAAGTGTTCCCTATGACAGCTCCGATGCCCCCTCGCTCGTCTGTGCGCGCACAGCCCTCAGCAGGTTAATTATCTGTGAAAGGCTCTCGCTGGAACCTCCAATCACTCATTCGGCGGGCTGTCACGAGCCGCGAGCTTAGCCGGGTTCCGCCTTGTTTAGCCAACACACCGGCACACGTGCGGAGGAGGATGTAGGCGCACAGGTGCTTCTTGAAGATCCCCCCCCGACATGCTAATTCACACTCGTCTCTCACATTGGTTTTGGGCCCAGGTGTGTGCCCAACGCCGCCCACTCCAGTGACAGCCCCCTCCATCAGAGCTACTTGTGTTTTGGAACCGTGGCTGCGTGTTATCTTACACGCCAGCGCTCAGCTGCAGGGCACGGGACTGGAGGCCTTCCCACGATGCCACGGTGAAAGGTGGCAGCGGCGCGGAGAGGGTTTAGGGTGATGGCGTTCACATAAGTCGCGTTGGTTTGCACGATTCAGACATGGCTATAGGAACAATCTGTTCAAGGTTTGGCACAAGGAAATGGATTTGATCAAAAATACAAAAACGGTCATCAAAAGGCATTATTTTTTTGGGTTACTTCAAACTTCAAGAAACGATAATCATCAGACTGTGTTTGCACTGTTACTTGAAATCCCGACTGACATCTTCAACAACAACAACAGAACACAGATGTAGAAAGACGTATTTGTCAACAGGTCACATGACTCTTCTGCAGTTGTCCCGTAATGACACCCGCTTGCAATGACCTCAGTCTTTAATTTCTAGTTATTGATACAGTGACAGTATGGGTATGTCTCAAATATTTGTATATACAGTGCCTCTCGAAAGTACTAATACACCTTGAACTTTTGAAAATGTTGTCATTTTTACGACCATAAACAAAGATTTTATTTAGATTTTCTTACTGAAAGTTCACACACAAGTAACAGACAACTGTGAAGTGAAAGTAAAATGATACATGATTCTGTAATTTTACAAAAATAGAAAAGTGGGGTGTGCACAAGTATTCATACAGCATTTTCTGAGTGCATTAAATTGCTTTTATAACAGTCCTAATGACTGCAGAAAGTTCACACCTTGCCTTAACCATTAAATAGAGTCCACCTGTGCGTAATCTACTCTCAGTATAATTCCAGCTGTTCTGTGAGGGCCTCAGAGCTATGGTCAGAGTGTATTGCTCGCTAAACAACATCATGAAGGCCAAGGAGCTCACCAGAGAGGTCAGGGATAAAGCTGTGGAGAAGTTTAAAGCAGCGTTAAGTTATACAAAGATTTCCCAAGATTTGAACATCTCCTACCAAGACACGGCCGTCCACCTAAACTAACAGACCGAACAAGGAGAGCACTGGTCAGAAATGCAACCAAGTGCCCCAAGATAACTCTGGAGGAGCTGCGACGTCCTGCCGCTGAGCTGGGGGAATCTGTACATGGGACAACTATAAGTCGTACTCTACACAAATCTGGCCTTCATGGACGAGTGGCAAGAAGAAAGCCATTATTGAAAGGAGGCCATAAGAAATCCCGTTTGAAGTTTGCTAGAAGTCATATGGAGGACACAGCTACCATGTGGAAAAAGGTGCTTTGTTCAGATGAGACAAAACAGGTACGTATCAACTTGTCAATTTTCTTTTGTGTTGAGATACATTTGTGGGAGCTCTGCTTTTGGCCTGGGCTTGGGCGAGGCAGCATGTCTTCAGTACAATCATTGGGAGGTTTCAAGAAAAAAACAAAAAAAAGAAAAGTCTAGGAGCCACTGCTCTATACCACGACCCTCTCCTGGGTTTGAAATTCCCATAATTCCATAGTACGCACGTTGGCACGGCCCTAGCAGGGCAACACACATCCACACTCCACTCACACTCTCTCATTTTCCCTCCCTACTGGTCCATCCAGCACACCCGGACATGTTTGCCTTAGCCTCACCCACGCACTTTTCCCCTTCGTTACTCAAAGGCTGCTGCGCCCCTTTCATTCCTATTCCAAAAACACAGCCTGGACACCTCCTTGCTTCATTTTGTTCTCACCGCGGGGGTATTGACCAGTAATGGCACCCCAGGGAGGCGCCGGGTAATACGCTTTCAACAGGAGCACATTTCTGGGCCGGCCCGCTTCTAACGCACTCGTGAAAGAAGCCATTCATTAAAAAAGATGAAAGTTTGGCTCGGGAAATTGCCCCTTGATGGCTAATGTGCTGACAGTATTGATTATAAACAAAGACGCTAGCAACTTCCACTAGCATAGCATATCATAATCGTAAATCACATCTTTGCGAATACAATCTCATAACTTTGTTGTGCGTACGCGCTCATCAGCATTCTTTGTTTAACATTTATGTTTATTGAAGCTAGCGTTAAATAATTCAGCGCAAACATTAGCTTTGAGCCGCTGAGATTAATAATTGATGGCGCGCGCCGTGGAGCTAGCCCCACTCTGGGAATAGATAATATTAGCTTAATGCAGGCCCAGTGCGAAGACAAAAAAAAACATGGCAAGCGTAATGGAGACGCCAGGCCTAACGGATGAGGGCTATTGTGTCTGCAGAGCTGTTACAAAAGGAGCAGAGAAAGATTTCCTCAGTGGCTGAGGGGCAATAAGCAAAATCACAAAAGCTGCGATTATTTAGGTTAAATGTTGAAACTCCACGTTTGTTTGATACCCTGTAGTTTGGTTCACAAATCACTTTATTTTTGTAGTAGAGGGGCAATGTCAGGCCTAGGGACCAAAATCCAGCCGTCAAGCATGCATTCTCTGGCCAGTGACGTAATTATATTACTATTTAAGGCGAGACATGGCAGGTGAGAACATTGATCCCTGGGGTCCTCAGAGGCACTGCAGGGGGGCCTCCAAAGCCTGTCTTACATGACAAGTGCATTCGTTTTTTTATTTTTTATTTTTTTTTACTTTGAATCAAAATTAATGAAAAGGGAAGAAGTTGAGGGCGGACGCTGCATTTCCAAGATCGAGTAGATCTTAAATGCAGAGCTCCAAACCCAGGACACAAGTACAAGACCAGGAAGTTGAGGGATTTGGGTAGACCCTCTTGAAGTTCCACATATTCTTCAAAAAAAGTCACATTTTGGATATATTTCCATATTCCACGCTCTGCAAGGCTCCATTGCCACCATTGTGTATAGTATGCTGGTGTTTTGAGCTTACTAAAGGGCAACTAACTAACTTACAATGTACTAATGGATTGAGCCAGATTAAAAAATGATTGTTTTATTTTGTCATTTATTCAGATGGGATTTTGGATCTTTCTTAGTGAAAAATTCTGTAAGACTTCAAACCCTAAAGTTTCATATTGTCTGCACATGCGCGTGTGTATCTTTTCCTCAAAAAATATTGTTGAATAAGCGTTAGATCAACCAAAAGCTCTGAAATTATCATAAAAAAACAACCCAATAACAGTCATTTCAACAGACTCAAGTAGTGATTATATACTTTTTCTGTATACTTACTTGCAACCCATCAGCCGTAACATTAAAACTAAGATGTTATGGGGGGGGGGGGAAATGCAAAAAAAAAATATCAACACTCAAAACTACATTAAAAATCTTTCGTGTCTCCCCTTAATGGCAACCAGCCCTAGTCACTGGCACTTGATCCTTGATTAATGTATTTGCAAATTAACAAAGCCAAACCCATAAAGTGTTACCATCATAATAAATGTGTTTGATTTACTCAATGAGCAAAGTGAGCATCGGATTGAAACATGTTCGACTCATATCAGAGCGACGTACGACTTGGGCACGAGCCTCGACCCCTCTTTACCTTCAGTGTCTGTGTGACGGCATGATCGATTCGCTGGAGGTAGAAACGTGCTACATCAATGCGTTCATTTACCATTTTTACATACGTTATTTTTAAGCCCAGTGATGATCAGGACGAGTTCTGTGACAGTGTCAGGACATGGACCATACCTGTTTTTATGAGACACATCCGTCAGGGAGTTCAGTCTGGGCTGGCCTGAGTGTTAAGAGAACAACCGGCCCCATTTTGGTGAACGTCTCTCTCTCCCGGCTTCTCCTGTCAACGCCCATTACCCCGCCATATTCATCCAACAACACAATTAACACCACAAGAGCACATGTATGTTTTCTGCATGTATGAATGTTCATTTCAAATTTTCAAGACGTCTAATATCTAGATCTGAATTGTGTCATCTCTCTGTTTTCCGTGTGTTTGAAGCATAAATGCACAAAGTCACCTTTAACTGGCTAAAACCAGCCTTTTCTTGACAGCTTCTCATCGATCCGCCGCCGTGCTGTCATGGAGGGATCTTCCAAATTGCACCTCGGGTCTTGGCGCGTGACCTCCACCGGTCGCATTGTGACCAGTCAAACGGCTGTCTTAAAGGGCACTTCAAACCTGTCGCTGACAGCAGCAGTGTCCGCCGTCAAAAAATAAACTGTCAATTCTCAACGAGGGTGAGGAGATGTGACGGACCGTCTAGTGTCGAGTCTGATTATTACTCGCACTGCCGGAAAAAGCAGCACGAACTGTGGTTTAACCCCCGCCTTAGCCGAGCACATTTTCTCCAGTTTTACCCAAATTTAAAAGCTTCTTAACCATGAGATCTTACAGCCAATGGGCCAGAGTTATGCCTCATTTAAAAGCCAAGGCCTGCAAAACTCATCTAAGCTTCTCCCTTGTTTTCATTATGACGTTTTAGTTGTTTTAATTGCTTGTTGTTGGGTTTTTGTCACAGTTTAGTTACTTTATCGCATTTTTTTGCCAAATTCTTGTGACGTTTCATTGCTTTTTTGTCACCTTTTTGTCGCCTGTTTGGTCACGTTCTTGTCATGTTTTTACTACTTTTTTGTAGTGACTTTAGTGACTAATTCCACTTTTTATATTGATTTTAGCTGATGTTAATCTATGGAAAATGTCTGCTTGTACCCACAAACATGGCGGATCTCAATGGTAAAAGTGAATTTTCATGAACCTTATTGACTCAGCGCTTAGGGCTGTCTTTGTAACCACGTCTCCTCGGACCATGTGTTTCTTTGGTCAATCCTCTCGCCAATCACCCTCTTCAGAATTTGTGGGGATTCTACAAAACTACACAATTGGACAGAGCTAGACGAGGTGAACTGAGTCCCCTGGAGCCAGGGATAGAAGTTACAATAGAACTATTGGACACTCCTGCACACTCTGTCGTGTGAGTCCCTTCTATAATACCTCCCCTCTGTGTGCTATTGTCACTCCATCACAAATTAGCTATAACACGTTAGAAATCATATCTGATTATTCGCCGTCAAAGCTAAGTCCATTTTGTCAGGAAGTGGGGATTAAAAAGAGAATTGAGGCTAAATATATGCATGATATTTTTATGGCAGCCACAGAAAATGTTCCTGACCCCAGTCTCACTAAAACGTCAAGCTTCAAACACTTGGCCTTCTGTCGAGCTATGGCCTGTGGCTGTGGTGGTAGCTTCTATGTTTGATGAGGTGAGACTGTTGGGTATAGGCTTTGTTGCAGGTTGAACAACTATAGAGCCTCTCCCCTGTGTGAACTCTAATGTGTCTTTGTAAATATATTCCACTCATGAATCTCATTGTCTTCATTGTGGACAGTGGTCTCTGGTGCAGGCTTGTTGTTGGGGGACAGTTTGGTGCTTCTGTCTCTACTCTGGACTTGGTTGTAGTGATCTCCATCAGCCTCTGTCTCCATCTGTGTAGCTGAGCCGCTGGATGGAGGTTCCCAGTCTTCATCGCCGTCGTCAGTGTCAGACGAGTGCTCAGTGTGTCCCTCAGTCTCTGAGTGGAAATGTGGCGCTGAGCTCCCTTTGTTTTCTCTCGATGCTCAGTTTGTCTTTGCTGAATCTGGAGTCCACACCGGGATCCACTCTCTTCTGCTCAGAGCCTGATCCAGGAGCCGCTGCGTCGACTTCATAACATTAAGAACTACAGTGGGACAAGGCCAAGGGACAGCCTCCCTGGTAAGGTCTATTCCAGGGTGCTGGAGAGGAGGATCCGGCCAATAGTCGAACCTCGGATCCAGGAGGAACAATGCGGTTTTCGTCCCGGTCGTGGAACACTGGACCAGCTCTATACCCTTCATCGGGTGCTCGAGGGTTTGTGGGAGTTCGCCCAACCAGTCCACATGTGTTTTGTGGATCTGGAGAAAGCGTTCGACCGTGTCCCTCGTGGTGCCCTGTGGGGGGTGCTCCGGGAGTATGGGGTCCGGGGCCCTCTACTAAGGGCTGTCCGTTCCCTGTATGACCGCAGCAGGAGCTTGGTTCGCATTGCCGGCAGTAAGTCAGACCTGTTCCCGGTGCGTGTTGGTCTCCGGCAGGGCTGCCCTTTGTCACCGGTTCTGTTCATTACCTATATGGACAGAATTTCTAGGCGCAGCCAGGGGCCGGAGGGTGTCTGGTTTGGGAACCTCAGAATATCATCTCTGCTCTTTGCAGACGATGTTGTTCTGTTGGCTTCATCAAATCAGGACCTCCAGCGCGCACTGGGGCGGTTTGCAGCCGAGTGTGAAGCGGGCGGGATGAGGATCAGCACCTCCAAATCTGAGGCCATGGTTCTCCACCGGAAAAAGGTGGTTCTCCCGCTTCAGGTCGATGGGGAGTCCTTGCCCCAAGTGGAGGAGTTCAAGTATCTCGGGGTCATGTTCACGAGTGAGGGACGGATGGAGCGTGAGATGGATAGACGGATCGGTGCGGCGTCAGCAGTGATGCGGTCGCTGTATCGGACTGTTGTGGTGAAGAGGGAGCCGAGTCTGAGGCAAAGCTCTCGATTTACCGATCGATCTACGTTCCCACCCTCACCTATGGTCATGAGATTTGGGTAATGACCGAAAGGACAAGATCGCGAATACAAGCGGCCGAAATGAGTTTCCTCCGCAGGGTGGCTGGGCGCACCCTCCGAGATCGGGTGAGGAGCTCAGTTACCCGGGAGGAGCTCGGACTCGAGCCGCTACTCCTCCACGTCGAAAGGAGCCAGCTGAGGTGGCTAGGGCATCTGTTCCGGATGCCTCCTGGTCGCCTCCCTCGGGAGGTGTTCCAGGCATGTCCCACTGGGAAGAGGCCTCGTGGAAGGCCCAGGACACGCTGGTGGGACTATGTCTCCGAGCTGGCCTGGTGTCGTCTCGGGGTCCCCCCAGAACAGCTGGAGGAGGTGTGCGTGGATCGGGAAGTCTGGGCATCTCTGCTGAGACTGCTGCCCCCGCGACCCGGCCCCGGATAAAGCGGAAGAAAATGGATGGATGGATGGATGGAGTGGGACAAGGTCAGGGCAAAAACAGAGCAATGTTAGGGCTTTAGCGGGACTACATCCAAATCGGGCGTTACTTCAAGAATACGTGAGAGACTCGATCAGCTCAGCAGCCCCTTCTCTTTGCAGCTGGGTGGACATATAGGGCGGATAACCAAACACCTGTGGAGCCGCTGTTCTCCTGTCCAGCCCTGGCTTCATGACGTTTTGTTAAAAAACTCAGTGAATTAAGCTCTTATGAGATGGAGCGCTCATGTTTGCATCCACATTCAGCTTCAGCCACACCCATTAACTCCTGCCATCGCAAAGAAACATCTCAACGCTTGTATCTTCACATTTTCCACAAACGCAGATAAAACTTTTTGTTTAAATTTTGACCAAAATACACAATACATTTACTGTCATCAGGCAGCATCATCCATAGAGTTAATTAGCAAAAAATATATAAAGCAGACATGCAGTGCATCAGTTCAGTTTAAGTTTGTTAAAAATACATTTCTTTACCATTGTACCATTCTTCAACATGGTGCGAAAACACAATCCAAATCCCGGGACAATATTTTCATCTAAACCTCACGATTAAAGGCAACAATAATGAAACCATGTCTTTCTATTGATTAAGACAATACTAAATGACATTCGGGATAAGTTAAACATAGGGCTTACCTGGACAAAATAATGAATAATTGCAAACGTCGTTCATTTCCCCAAGAGAAGTTGCCAACGTACACTTCTAATTTATTACTTCATTCATCAGAGATGTAAATTTGTAACATGTCACTCAAATGCAGGAGACTTGCAAACCATATTTCCCTCAGAGCAAACTTTATCATAACTTTTCTCACGTAGAGCGTTATTAAGTTCCAGTTTCCCTATTGACTTGGCAGAAGAAGTCTTGACGGACCGTGCGTTTCCTGTGGTCAGGCCGCTCCCCAATCACACTCAGAACTCGAGGAGATAACGCTCATTGCCAGTGACATCTCTGCATTTAGGGCCAGCGAGGCCTGGTCCCACCAGATGTCGCTGTGGAGCACAGCTGGCTCAAAGTAATTGTGAATAGAATTGGTCTTCTTTATAGAGTAATAATCTATAAATAATATTTCATCAAGAATACTAATTTTTAATAAATACCAATGATTATATAATTATGCATAATCCAAAGTTTTTTTCAAGGCCAAGCTCAATTACCTAATTTCTCTCATAGGACCGGCCCATTGCAGTCGCCAAAACCACAGTTTCGACATAAAGGTTTATCGTGCAGTCCTAATTTATACACTTTGCAAAACACTCCCTATTTCAAGAAGGTTTGGTAAAAGTGTTTTGAATTAATTGTTTTCCTTTAGAGATAGGGTTTGGACATAGAAAAATCGCCATGTAGCAAGCAAGTAATAACATCCATAGAGACATTAGCCAACCTAAGCAATCTGTTACTGTTTAAACGTCATAAACGCGAGACTTGAACCGCTGCACAACTTAAAGGTACATTATGCAACTATGAGAAAACAAAAGTTGATATTTTGTGCGTCATTAGCATTTTGTGTATGAATAGTTAGCATGGCGCCTCACCATGGCCTCGAGAACTCTCCAGGATCCGCTGTTTTCTGGTGAGAGGGTCCGTCAGCAGTGAAAACCTTCCACAAACTCTACAAATAATGGATCCTGGTGAATCAGAGACTGCTGTAATGGAAAATAAAGGCGAAATAAAAGCTGCTGGGTCACAGAAAATCCGGCAACATTATAGTGCGTGGCGTGTCCCTGGCTTAACTGCATGCAAACATTTTCTTCCAAATTTGAAAATCTTAAAATGTGAATTTAATCTAATTTGATGTAGCATGATGACACTATCCCGATCTCTGAACGAAGTAAGGGTCATATTCCCTTTTGTTCCTCCACAGACCAGGACAGAATGATCCAGAATGTGTCCCTCTCTGCCACTTAAGTTTGGCCCCTGATCTAAAGACAAAATGAAAGCATCAAAGAGATAGTTGTGCACGGAGATTACGCCAGAACCCAGGCTTCACGTTTGGAATCAGAAATCTTCCGTCAGTGCCAATATCGGAACAACCCCATAGACATAAATGCTTTTTTGTGCATGCTTTTTTGGTCACTTTGTGTTGCTTATTTGCCACTCTTTTTTGACCCTTTTAGATTTGGGTAAAGCCAAACTGGAGTAAATGTGCTCGGTTCAGGTGAGGGGCTAAGAGAATAACCGTCCAAACCATCTCTCCGTCCTACACTCCTGCCGTTTTGAACCTGTGAGCTGCAGATCTGAGGCGTGCTGAGGCCAGACGACAGCTGTCACCACTCGAGTCTTTCTCGTTCTCAAAGCTAAGACCAAACACACAGAAGCGGCAACTTCAACACTTTTGTGCAAGACCAGCCTTTCAGAGCCGGGGATAGCGCCGTCGATTTCTGCCGCCCTCAGCATAAAAAAACAAAACAAAAACACGTGATTGAGAGGTAAACAGTGACCGGCTGAAACGTTGCAGCGCTGCGGGGGGTTTCCTTTGTGCGGATGCTAATACGCTGCTGTGATAGCAACATACACGAGATGGTCCTTTCTCCTAGCTTTGATTTTTTTTCCTTTTTACCAGCCGCGCCCGCCGAGAAAGGCTTTCCCTGTGAGATTAAATGAGGGCCTTTTGTCGGAGGCTGACCCACAGGCAGCGGGAGGCATTAACATAAGTGTATGGGTAATATCTAACGCTGCTGCAGCCTCTGTGGATCAGAAATAATGACTCCTCTGTAGAAAGGCTTTGTTGGGGAATCACTATACATGGGAGGATAGTAGACCCGGCTGTTCAAGATAAGTGTTTTATAGTTTGAAATTCAGATGAACCGGCTAAGAAATACCAAGCGGATATGAATGAACAATACAGGTATACTTTTGCGGAGTGTCCAGACCAAACTCGAGGCATTCTGTATTGTACATTTTGTTTTTCTTCATCTTACGTGACAACATATTTTATATTCACAATGGTGCCTTATGAAGATGCTCACTGTCTGTTTATGATGAGTATGGTTTAGTATTTTCATTCTGTTAAAAATAAATGACATACATTTTTTGCATGTAGCACATTAAACTTACAATTTACAGGTGGACGAAAAAGTGAGTACACCCTTTCTGCATAAATCGATCTAAAAATGTGGTCTGCTCTTTATTTATATCGCAAGAAGAAGTTAACAGTGTCTGCTTAAACTAAAACCACCCAAACATTTACAGGTTATCATGTTTTTATTGGCCACAACACATAAACATTCACAGGACAGGGAGGAATAAGTGAGTACACCCCCTGGCTAAGGATCCTCCAAGAGCTATCTAGTTGTTGTGTTTTCGTAGTGTGTAAATTCTGTGTTATATGTTTTATGTTGCACGTCCGCATCAAGAAAAATTCCTAGCTTGTGAACTTGTTCTCAATCAATGGCGAATAAAATCTATTCTGATTCTATGTTGCGTTTTTTTACTCATTAATTGTCTGTGAGAGAAAATACTACGCTGACAGAAAAAACAAAGGGAGAGAGGGATGTTGTACACTCAATTACACAATGGAAATACATTTTTTTCACTCAAACTTGGCTGTAAATACTGTTTAAGTGGCGCTAGCCCACAGTTAGCTTTTCCCATTAGCCTGTTAGCTTCTTCCTCATGATTCCATTAGTGTCTATTGGTGCTCTGACCCGGAGGCAAGACAGTTGCGATTGTGGTTTTCTGGCCAGAGACACCAGGGGGAGATGAAAGACCCCCCAATCATTCCATTAACACTTGCATTACCCCCAGAGGGACTACGGAAAGGATTTATTAAGGTAAACAAGTTACTTAGTACTGCTTTAAGAGCAGATCATATTCAAAACAGACATATCTTAAATGACATATCTTATATTTAGAAGCATAATTAACCTATAAATATAAATAGGATGGGCAAAAATGAACAATTGTCTATGTAAGTGGGTTGTATATCAGGTCTAAAGGGATCGAATCAAGTGCAGAATACAAGAATGTAAGTGCAGAAGCCTCACGTGTTTCGGTAAAAGCTTTGGACTCAGCAGTTTTCTTCATATGAAAGATCAGCCGTTCCTTTTAAGTCATTTACAATTAAATTGATTCAAATTAACCGTCCATACTGACTAAAATGAACAGAGATTTTATTTTTTGGGTCAAATCGCCCAGTCCTAATACACGGCGAGATTTCCAAAGCCCTTCTACGCTGTGCTTATCCCGTCTGCAGTGTCTGCACCTTGTCCTCACTTAATGTAAGCCTACTCCTGCCACACACACAAACCTGAACCACTTCACCAAAAACCACAGCCTCTCCTCTTCTGGTCTCCCGGTTTATAAGTGCAACCCGGGGCCAGGAAATGGATGGAAGGATGGGGGGGGTCAACGCGAGTGATGGAGTACTGAAGAACTAACCAAAACACCCAAAACTAAGAGCCGCGGTCTGCTCCGGTTACGTTTTAATAGCGCCGGGCCATTTTTCTTCCTTTAGCGCACAAGTCGAGTCACTCGGGCCTCCCCACAGAATGTGTAAACCTCCTCGCTATTAAAACCGCAATTTGCACTGTCAGCTTCCATGAGCCCAATCTATGACCGCAGCGCGAGCATTATTCACTGGGAAAAAGAGAGGGAAGGGGTTACAGAGATTTCAACATCTTCATTTGAGAATTTCTTAAATTGAGGTTTACGTCGGGTTTAAGTCAAATTTTCTTGAAATGGATTTAATTTCCCTTGATTTGAGCAAATGGAGCAAGTATTTTTTGCACCTAAAATAAGCATAAAGCATCGAATTTGCTTAAACAATACCTGTATGGTATGGAAATGTGCAATCAAGTAATAGTAACTAGAGGTATGTTATATAAAATGAATAAAAAGCATAGGTACTACTGGTATTGGAGGGAAAAAACATCGAAAGGTATCGAAAACATGTATTGAAAAAATATCTTTCCTTAGATCCAAGTTGAGTCCAGAAACAGCACTAAAGAAAGTGACTTGGTTGTTTCAGGTCAAATAACTGATACAGATTTAAAATAAATAGTCTTTTATGGAATAAATTAACATTATTGTTCTGTCTTATGGTTCAAGATGACAAATATATTAGAGGTATCGAGAAACGTATTGATTCGTGTACCGATCAGTGTTGTTTTTGGCAGCCCTTTTAGTTTTAGTCTTTTGGACGAAAGTCACAGTTTAGTCAGGAAAACTCTCAAAAGGTTTTAGTCAGTTTAATTATAAAAAGTAATAATTCACTTGGATACATATTGGAAATTGGGATAAATAATAATAATCTCTCGGCTTTATATCTTTTGACAAACAGAGGGATATTAAAGGGATATTTCAGGATTGTTGACATAGGGCCTCATTTCCTAGTTATCCAGAGTGCTGTTGATGTCTGGAGATATGTTTTTCTTAAATTCATGCAGTTCTTATATTTGAAGAGCTTAGTGGTGCTAGGCTAATGCTAGGCTAACACATTTCTATGGTATCAGCAACCTTGCATTAAAAACAGTCTGACCCACTCCACAGTGCACCTGAGGTAAATCACTTATAACACCAGACTAACCATATAAATGTCTGTGTTAACAGAATATTTTTTGAAATATAACTGACCTTGTATCACATGAATTAACCACATTTCGAGGGACTATTTTCTCGAAGATCACTCCGCCGCTGCGTTAGCTTACAACCACAAAGCCGATGCTGCTCAAATATAAGTTATTTTAAATGGTTAAAATTATTCTATCGACAGACATTTTTATCCTGAGTCTGGCATTTTAAGTGGTGCACTGTGGAGTGGGTCAGACTGTTTTTAACCACTTAACTGCCACCCTAGGGTTAGGGTTAAGGATTAGGGTTAACAATTATTTACGTCCAAGTCTCAAAGCGTATTGACTGGAGAGCTTACAGTCTATATGCCAGTGTGATACCTAATTTGAAAGCCAAGACCGTCTAGTTTCTAAAAATATGTGTGAGATTTGTGTGCGTGAAACACAACTTACGTTACATTTGCCGTTCTTAACCCTAATTATGTCCTGATTAGGGTTAACTAACCCTAACCCTAGGCCCCTGATCAGGGGAGACGGCAGTTAAGGGGTTAATGCAGGGTTGCTGATACCATAGAAATGTGTTAGCCTAGCACTAGCCTAGCGCCACTAAGCTCTAAGTTCAGTTTCAGTTTCATGCAGTTTAATGAGGATGTGAGACAGGCCTCAACTCTGACAATGTTCAAATCCAGGCTTTTTACCCGAGCATATGAAAACTGAAAGTATTTTATCTGCACTCTTGCTCTTTACTGTAATCGATACATTTTTATGTTGATGTTTTAATGATTGATTTGATCTGTTTTCTTGTGATTTTATGCAACTGTGAAGCACTTTGAATTGCCTTGTGTATGAATTGTGCTCTACAAATAAACTTGCCTCTTCAAATATAAGAACTGCATGAATTTATCTCCAGACATGAACAACACTCTGGATAACTAGGAAATGAGGTCCTATGTCAAATATCCTGAAATATCTCTTTAAGGAGTTGCAGGAAACAAAAACGGGACAAACGAGGAGGTATCCAGGCAAGACTCCCCGCGAAGCCACACATGCCTTCTGTCCCTTCTATTGTTCTGGCTAATGGACGTTCACTGGAGAATAAAACAGAATAACTGCTAAGCTCTCCTAAGCAGGAAGTGGAGGAGCTGACCAGTGCAGGACACCATGCTTTGAAACAGGGACAAACCCACGAGGCGCTGCATCGTTTCAAAGGATCAGAGGAGACTGAAGGCAGCCAGCCAAGTTTCCTCCAGGTGCTACGGTTTCCCCGACCTCCAGGTCAGGTTGGCCCACAGTGGCAGCGTGGCTCAGTCGCAGCGGCTCAGGACTAACACCTGAACAGTATCCCGTTGTACGCTTGTACAATGACAAATGAAGCACTTACTTAAAAAAAGGTATGTCAATGAAATGATATTGTTATCGTCTTCAACAACACTTGTATCGGTAAACAAATGATTGTTCAAGTACTGGACTGGTATCATAGGTTCTGATTTATGTTCTACCCATGGAGTGCCCAGTCATATAACCGAACCCCCGCAGGACTCACTGGATCGGTGTCTATGACTGGTACAAAGGCAAATTATGGTACAGTATGGATCTACTCCAATACTATGACTATATGTCCTGCCCAATCTTTTTGTTATGATGAAATACTATCGCACATCCCTAAATGAATCTATTCACAGTATGGCCACTTTCTAGAGAGCCATGACTTTACACTTTGACACAATCCAACGTCTCATCGCTTTTACATCCAAACACAGGGACCATGGCCATAGAGTCAACAACAGAGTTCCCTAGCCTTCTCTGAGTGGCAGCAATGTTCAAGCTGATCCAGCTGCATCGACCAAACAAGCCATGGAACAACATTCTGGAAATGTCGGCGGAAAATGCCCTTTGTTGTCAAGAGCGTTGCGCGCACACGAGCCGCGCCGTGGGCCGCCTTGTCGCCATCGTCTTTAAGCCTGCGTGACCCGTGGGCTATGGCTCGGCCCACGCATATGTGTGTAACCTCATTTACACATGTGGCGCTCACAGCTCGCTCCTCTCCATAATTCGCATGTGTTTGAAGAATCCAGACAGCTAGGCACTAGGTCAAGGCGAGGCCGAGGCTCGCGTGGATAGCTTAGGGCTGAGAGTTAGCGCCACATAATGGGAAAAGGTACAAAGAAGTCATGTTTCGATGCACTGCGAGGTCGTTATAGCGGACTGAGAGTGCGACGTGTCATTGGCCTAAAGCGAAACGCGTTTGTTAGCTTGAATGGTTTTGGTGAAGATTTTATTTTGTCTGGACTGCCGAGCACAGGACAAGGCAATTACGCCCATGACGCAAGGGTAGCAGAGGTGCTTTGAAAATATTTTTGAATCATTATTTCTGAGTTCCTCTTTTTAAACTAGCCCGAGCGGGTAGACTGGGCTGACAACTGGATAGCTACTGGTTGGTATGTGTCGAAGATTAAAAGTGTTGTCTGGAGTAGTTAGGGTCAATTCCGAAAAACACTTAGAAACAATTCTGTTGGGGCTGTACATGAGAAGCAAAGACTTTAAAAGATTTTACATATGTGTGCGGATAAAAGCAATGGGCTTATTTCCATCTGTTGTTTCAACCTCGCACTCTCATTCTTCCCAACTCCTTAGGGAACCCTATTGCACATGTTTTTCGTATTGAGTTGCACACAAAAAGTCCCGTAACATGTGTTTGCAAAAGAACCTTGATCTAGATGGAGATGAAGCATTAGCTTTGTTCAACTTTTGACTGGGGTTACGCCACAAAGCGCGAATCATATCAAAAACTTAATTTTATATGAATTGTTTAGTAATTTTTAAAGTGTTCTTCTCGTAATGTATTATTTCTTGGTTTTATTTAAAACTTGCTTTGTTTTTTGTTTTTTGCTGCTGTTAAGTATCCTGAATTGCGCCGCTGTATGAAAGGTGCCATACAAATATTATAATCTTTTAACAAAATTGTGCAGTCAAAAAACTAAGAAAAAGTATCCACACGTTTTAGAAAGCCCTTGATACAAACACGCTTGATACTTTAAAAATATTGACAAAATGAGCGTCCTTGCAAATCCCGCCAGGCCCTTGACGTGCCAGCCCACTCTCGCAGTCCTTTTCCCCGACTACGTTCACAGCTTCGGCGACTCTTCAAACCCTCCACATCTCTCCTTCATATCTTAGAAACTACCCTCCATCTCCGTTCCTCCTTCCCCCCCTCCCAAAAAAAATCTGTCACTCTTTGCACTAATGACGTGTGTGCGCCTTACTTCTCCCTCTGCCTGGGACCGTCTACACTTGTCACAACGCATCACTGAAGCTCTCTTCTCCTCTCCAGCCGTGAATAATTTCTTCAACATCCACCACGTCTTGTCTTTTTATCCCCCACCACTATTCCGCTCTTTAGAAAAAAAAAAGAAATATATGAAGTTCGTGTAACTATTTCAACACAGAAAAAGCCCGCACTAGCCTCTCTTAAGTAAAGTTTGCAAACGCGCCCTCTGAAGCTGCACTAACGGCGAACAGTTATGGGGATAGTGGGTACGCTTGTCACGCGCTTGTCAAAACTTAGCCGCCGCTTGATTTCAGTTTGTTTACATCTAGCCAAGCTTTTATGATGCCGGTTAGGGAACACAATCGGAGCAATTATCCTCTAAGCTGAAGGTGGTGGAGAAGAGGCGCTGGAAAAAGAAAGTGCTTTCAGAAGAACGCTTATTGCCTCATACTTGGGAGAGCTTTAAGAGGAGTGTGTAATGGTTGGTCAGCCCGTGCTCTGTCCGTCATGTCTTCAATAGAAAGGAATGCAATTTCTATGTATTAGCTTCTGCAGCATGGTACAACAACAAAGTGAAAACTACACTTTGGTTCCAGTTGTTTTTTGTTTGTTTTTGTTTTACTGTGTTGACTACTGTACTATTAACAAACCATGTTTGTATGTCCATTGATTTCCATTTTAGACACCACGCCCCGAGAGACAGTTTTTCCTATATGCAAACTACGCAAGGTGCGTAGGGCCTCCACGGCCGCAAGGGCCCCCCATCTCAGCCAAACTACGGTGTTGTTTCAGTGATTGATCAATGCGTTGTTACGGGGACAGGCTCTCTGACGGCGCTCACTCACTCTCCTCCTACTTTGTTGCATTTTAGTGTTATATGTGGCAGTCTGCTGAAGTGGATGAGCAGGAGAGACCTACCGCCTTCGCCCCGTCACTTCCAAGGCGCGAGTGCTTCTCCCCTTCGCGTCCCTGCTTGTCTGTCTGTCTCCCGGTGCTCGCCTCACCTCCATGTCTCTCCGGGCGCTGCTCTCATGTTTTCTCTGCTCGGACTCGGGGCTGCATCGCCACACTCACTCATTTAAACTCTCTTCTTATTGTCTCTAGCGGAGTACCAGGACAGTAGTTTGGCGAAGAGACGAGAGTAAAGCCGTACACGTGGCCTTTTTGTCTCAAAGAGGAGTTGACTCCACACGGTTCTCATGAGCACAGTTACTTACAGCAACTCTGGTTCTCTGAATGTGCACAGTCTAAAACGAATTGGGCTACTCACGGGCTCATTCTCAGTGGTGAGACAGAAATACCCGTCAGGTGCAGGTTTCAGTTTTAAATCAGCGGTTCCCAAACTGTGGGTCAGGAACCAAAGGTGAGAGAATGGGACCATTTGCCATGTGCCATTTTAAAAAGTGGGGGAAATAGACTAGTAGTCCTAAACCCCGGTCTGACAGTGGCTAAGTGGTTCTCACACAGTGGGGCAGGGCCTGAATTGAGGTCATTATATTCCACTTCTGCCCTGCACTATTGCACAGTGGAGGTAAATAGCCATGGGATGCGAACTGTAGGGCCCCCGTGTGGATTTTTGTTTAGGGCCTCAGAAGAGCCAGCACCGGCTCTGCACGCCCCAAATAGACAAGGCGGAATATAAAGGGAAAAGACCAGTGAAATCCGGTCATAGTATACTGCAGGCAAACTAAAACACACTGTGCCAATAAATAAAACATCTTTATACAGTTTCAATACATTTTTACCTGCGGGCCAAAAACATGTGTACCATCAGAAGGATGCAATTGTTTATTTTGATAGGAACATGTCATAATTGATGTGCATATGCATATGGCCGTCCTGTTGATGCCTATGGTAGCGCAGTGGTTAGCGCTCGTGCTTCACAGCTAGAAGGTCCCGAGTTCAATTCCCTTCTGGACGGGCATTGCTGTGGAGTTTGCCTGTTCTCCCCGTGGCTGCCCCTACCACTAAAAACATGTACAAAGGCCAGGATGAAAGCGATATTTGATATTTGAGCAATAACTATATTATTGTATGTATTCCATTTCAACACAGTATTTTCCATTAAATTTAAACAAAAAAGGTAAGCTATTGTGAATTTTTCCTTAAATTGTGCCAAAAACAGACGATTTGAAAAATAAATATTACAGTGAGATTACTTTTTCCCCAAGTAGTTCAGCCTTAAGTAAAATCATGTGTTTAGTTGCATTATTCTGCTATCTTGTTGGCATGTCACCCTAATAGAATTCATTATAATCTATAGGTGCTTTTGCAAGTATATCTGTATCTTTTCAACCCCTGCTCATCCCCCGGGGCAGGTCGTGTTGACTTAAATCAGATATGTTGAAACTTCACTGACCCCAGATCCTTCCTTCAGCCGACTGCATCTTGATTTTCTTAAAAACAGAAAAAAAGGACCATAAACGAATCAGTGTGCATGGCAAACATGAAGAAACATTGCCACCACTTGATAGCGCCCTTCTCTCACTGTTGTACATAAAGACAATGGAACATCCCGGCTCCCCAGGTGTGCATGGAGGTTTAGGTCAGAGGTGAGGGAAGGAAAAGACAGTTCTGTTTGTCAGCGCTGCTCTGGAAATGCTGACAGACGCATTTCCCCACTCGCACAGGCTGGAGCTATGGGGTGTGGACTGTGTACTAATGCTAACCCAGCATTGTCTGCTCCATGGAGTAAAACAGGCTCCAAGCCTCCAGCACTTGTTTTTAGAAGAAAAATGTATTTGTGTAAAATAAAATGTGATCTGTAACGTAAGATTAATAAACCTATAATAATATAAACCAATGGAGACCTTTTGATTGAAACAGATGATGCTTTGTGATTAACCACGGGTGGTAGTGAGTGTAAATATCGTAAACACCAACATCTTGTGGGAAATCCTGTCCCCAACTTTGGCTCTTAAGACAGAAATTTGCCTGGTTGAAATATTTAAAGGGTTATAACGTTATAAAGGGTTATGGCTCTTCACTGGGAGCAGATTCAGAGCATCTGATCAATAGAAAGAGCCATTCAAAAAAGTCTCTTTAGCGCTTGGACGGGGCCTTTCTGTGTAGAGTTTGCATGTTCTCCCCGTGTTTGCGTAGGTTTCCTCCGGTTTTCCCTACCACTAAAAAGGCA
Organism: Proterorhinus semilunaris; assembly: GCA_021464625.1. Classification (NCBI taxonomy): domain Eukaryota; kingdom Metazoa; phylum Chordata; class Actinopteri; order Gobiiformes; family Gobiidae; genus Proterorhinus; species Proterorhinus semilunaris. The sequence goes on along the minus strand of CM038361.1, from coordinate 5,331,605 downwards.
AGGCAAGGCAACTTTATTTATACCGCGCATTTCGTACACAAGGCAACTCAATGCGCCTAAAAACATGTACATTTGACCAGGGTGAATGAGAGTGTGTTTGAGAGTGCGACTGTGGGACAACGAATGGAAATTAGCCCATGGCTATAATCTGGTGTGGCGTGTTTATAATGGTCTCAAGTTATATAGGGCTTTTCTACCGTCATCAGGCCCAAAGCGCTTTACAGTAAGGAACCACTCACCCATTCACTCACTGGAGGCAAGGTGGGTGAAGTGTCTTGCCCAAGGACATAACATCTTCAGGAGCTGGGATTCGAACCCCTGACCTTCTGATCATTAGATGTCGCGCTCTACCACTGTTGCCTGACTGGAGTTTTCCTGAAACCTTTTATTTATTTATTTTTTGTCGTTGGTTTTCTCTTTCTAGACGGACAAAAGGACAAAACCCACCTAGGACCGGGAAAGAACGTGCAAACTCCATAAAGAAAAAGCCCTGTATTCTTGCTGAGAAACAACGCTAACCCACTCAACCGGCCCGTGTTAAAGCCACAAAGGCATAATCTATTTTAACGTCCCGTACAGTAGGACATAATGAGTGAGAGATCGGTTACGCGGCTGGGGGCAATAGAACTTGATGCGGCTCCACAGTCGAAGCTGTTAATGCACCGGAGGCCCTTCTGGGTTGGGAGACTGTAATGGATTGGTCTCAGCAGCTCTCATAAATTGATCTGATCTCGGCGGACACGCGATGAGCGATGATTTCCACAATTGAGACGTCAATGGAACACAGACCGCAACTCGCGCGGCGGAGGGAAGGCCGTCAATCTGGGGGTGATGGCGGGCGAGGGAGGTTTGTCTCAGGTCAGTTTCCAAAAAACACTTTTCTCCAATAAGTTAAAGTGAGCAGTTTTTTATTGTCACTCAGTCGCCTTTTCCCCCTGATATTACATTAGACGTTTTCTGCATTACTGTTGTGCTCTAATCTTGACCCAGGTTCAAACCAAAACACCGTGAGGAATCCATCCAGTGACGGGCCGAAGTCAACACAGAATATCCCTACCCAGACTGGTAATAAAAATGGAAGATTAATGTCGTATTGTTGAGTGATCTGGTGTTACAAAGTGCCGTGTCGAGAAAGGTCAAGCTTTCCTGCAGCGAAGTTGCACAAAAAGCCGTGAATGTTGCCTCGGACAACACTCGGGAAAGGTGGAATGGAAGTTCACAAAGGAGGAAGAACTTGAGATGGTCCACTTAGAAGGTGATTTGTTGCTGCTCGTTTTTCAAGACGCGAGGCCTGCAGTAAGCATCCTCCCTGCACCAAAGTTATGGAGAAAATGATTCATTCGCAAATGTGTCAATATTTCCAGGAAAACAACTTAATGACAATGTTTCAGCATGCCGGCAGGAAGGCACAGATGGAAGGCTGAAAAGTATGGACCAGTCGATGTAATAGATCGTCATATTTTGATTGAGAAATTGAGGAGTTACAATTTCACTTCTTCTGCCATTTTATTCATTCAAATATATCATAGTTATATTTTATATATCAAATGTAATAAAATTGTTCATTTAAATTCTGTGCATAATCATAATACTATAAACTAATTTCATGAAGCAAACTGCTCTATAGAGCTATATCCACCTGGAACTGTATTCCAGTTTGAATTCATGAACAAGTTACACATTTCACAGGGTCATTTTATCCACGTTATTCTCACCCCAAAACGATTGGCAGTGAGCATGCGCCTCCGTATACAGTATAAAAATATTCCGAACACTATTACCATGACAGTAGTTGTTACAGACGTGTAATCCATCACAGCCTCTATTTTTAAACGCAGTCACTCAGCCAAACAGATGAATTCACCATCGAATCAGGAGATCACGTTTCACTTAATGCATTTTTGGATCCGCGGCCGGCTCGTAAATTAAAGCCATCGGAGAGCGTCTGGAGTGCGTTTCATTTGCTCTTGATTCATGCACTGAAACATAAACCCCCATTCCCTGTGTGGAGCGGGTCATGGATGGGAGAGAATGGAGGGAGAGAGGCAGGGGGAGTAAAACCTCTTTTGGGAAGGAGGCATCAGATACACTGCAGATACATGGAGAGCTCTTCTGACACATGCCCATTTGTTCTTTTACAGTATATGGTGCATTGTTACTTATTCACTCCACACTTGCTGAGGGTGAGCCACAGCTGCCCTGGGGTAGACTGATGAGAGCGACACAGCCAATATACACCATCACCCCTAACATTATGCTTTATTCAGGCTTTTCCAGCAACAGTACACACCTTTGCCTTGGTAGTTATGTATCTGTATTGTAATATCTGTGTAAAGAACAGTGGTTCCCACAGTTGGGGTAAGGACCCCACGTGTTTTTTGGGTTCCGACCTGAAAAGTTTTAGAACCACTGGTTATACAAGTACACAACACTCCTTCCTCTTTGGTTCTGGTGGCAGCAGTGAAAAATTTAAATGATGTCCCTTGTGCGAAAATCCAATATATCAAAACCACTGAATCTTCCTGAATACAAAATAATAATTAATAATGTCTAGATGTTTAAGTATTCCTACTTTTCGATTCAACTAGAATATTGCAGTGATTGCCTGATTGCATGTGTAAAATGTGCCTTATCTCGTTTCATAATGTGTTTTATTGTAACCTTGTTTCATAATGTGTTTTATCTCTGTAGCCTAAAAGCCCCCCATGGACGTGTTGAAAATGAGCACATGTGCTATAACACTTTAAACAATGCATCCGGTTCATCCAATGTAATTGCTATGTCCAGATTAAATACATAAATAAATGAAATGAAAAATGACTGATAGAGATGGCACACTTTGGCTAATGTAGTCAGTTTTAGTTTATCCTATTTAGTTAATCTGAGCAACATAAAAAAAACAGCAAAAACAATGAGTAGGTTGAAGTTCAGAGAGCTTATGTAGCTCTACCCCTGACTCGTCACCAAAAATATGAAGTTGCGGTTTTTCACACAAAAACCTCTCACGGGCAATTTCACAAAGCACTTGACAAGGGACACACAATTTCCATCAAGCGAGTTCCAAACAATTTCTCATCATTTATATTCAACTCCAAATATTCTTTTTTTATAGATAATTTGTATTGTATACAGAGTATTTAATGACGAGCATAAAACACTCACAAATGCTCTTGGGTGCCAATTCCTGGGAACAATGTAGAAGGAAACTCCAAATACAGAGATGAACAAATACTCAAAATGAAAAAACTAAAACACCCATCATGTTCATGTTTGTTCAAATCAAAAGAATTAAGATCCAGCGGTTTTGATTTATTTGACTTTTTTTTTACCAGTGTTCTTTCCATCATAAACTTCTACTGATCATTTCAAACCCTTACCCTGTCATTAAAGCTTCGACGCTTTAAAAAGCCATTCCTTTACCTTACACGCTCACCACCACGTGTGCTGGAATACGGACCGCTAACATGTGATTAGCATGTTCCTGTGGCACCGGGCGCATTAATAAGAGATGATGAGAGATCAATAGCTTTACCCAGCCCACAGGATAAAATATTCACTACTTTAGAAACTGACCTGGAGGGCTCCGTTTACCCCCCGCGCTGCACCTAATGTAATGCCTGCTTATGGATATGATATTGGTAATAAACACCTAGAGCGCAGGGGAAATATCCGATGTCCCAAAGAGGGAAGGAGGAGCGGTTAACCTTCGAGATAATTTGTCCAGCCTGCTTCATAAACAGTACTGTACCCGGCATATGTGGACACAGGGAGGTGCCTGAAAGCATTGGGAAATTCTGTTAAGCTATCTTTTCAATTACTTAAAAAAGGGTTTGGGTTCCATAGCTGCACTCGACACAGGTAAGGTAAATGAGTATGTAAAAGCGAAATCACTGTTGTGTATAACCTTAGGGTATTTCTGTCTGTGTCACTGACGTACTCAAATGATGAGCTAGCATGTATTCTTTAATGAAATGACTTTAAATCGGATCACATTCATTGTCACAGTCAATGCCATCCATGGTCCCAGAGACACATTTCCAACGTATTTTTTCTGCACTCTTTGTTTTTCATGTAAATTGATATTCGCTTTCATGATTTATAGAACCTGCCTTCTTGTAATTGTATGTAAGTCACTTTGAATTTCCCTCGTGTATAAAGCCTGCTCTACAAAAGAAAGAAAAAAAATAAAAAAATAAAAAAAACTGCCTCATCTTGACCACCTGCCAAGGAACATAGTGGATATTCTTGGAAGGTCGGACTTTGTTTCAGGAAAATAATGCTGCGCTGGAACATTGGTGCATTAAAGATAAGGAGAAGTCAAGGTTAGGTTATTTGGAGAATGCAATTTATTTCTAACTCTGTTTTGAGCGCCTCATAGAGTGCATTTATACCTAATTATATAACCGCCAAAGTCTGTCTGCTTTGAATAAACTCACTCCGTTCTTTTCACAGCTTCTTGATAAAGGAAACTCGACTGAATTACATCTCCATGGTACTCCTCAAGGCCACACTCGCTGCTCTGGTAGTGACCCCAACCACAAAACACAAATAACCCTCCTCGTGGTCAACATCTGTCTTTGTCACGTCTCTGCAGCCTGAACTTTGATCACCCGGGGGCTACGTCAAGCGTGTCCACTTTCTCCAGCATTCTTTGATTATATTGTACAAAATCTTCCCCCCGAAAAAAAAAAAGAGGAAGCGTATGATGTCACCATCCCACAATCCCCCATACGCCGCTCTCCTTTTTCTGAATGGGTTCCCAGCGGAGGCATCAACGTGGATTTCACAAACAATTTATCCCAAATTGCAAGAAAATTGGCCGCAGATCTTAGCGAGAACAGGAAAGTGGAGGGATGATACGTTGGCTTTCCCACAAGGTTCTCCCGTTTCAGGATAACTCCGGAGCTCTACGCCACCGTCGACTTTTTACTCGCTGTTTCGCATTTATTAATGAGCTGGAACGTTCCCGGATGACCGTGGAAGTCGACCTAATGCTATAGGCTTGCGATGGGATTTCTGTTCGCGGTTAGTAATCAAGTCTCCGCCGCAGTAGGCCGTGAAGTGTACTCGAGCACGGAGGCCTGCGAAGTGACCCTAAAAAGTGTCCGGCAGTCGCCCCCCGTTGACCCTATGGCCTCGTGAGTCCAGGCTGAAAGTAATGCGTGCCAAAAGCGCTAGGGGCTATGGCTAAGTGTGTGGATGAAGGGACTTTGATGGATTAGGGAAAGCAGGAGGCGGTAGATACTTTACAGCGGGGGTAGGCTACGTCAGGCCCGGGGGCCAAATCCGGCCCTCTAGCACAAAACCTCTGGCCCCCAAGATGATTTTGAGAAATATCATTATTATGCAAAAAGATCAAATACCTGTTAAAATATGAGTGTAATGCCGTCAGTCCACTGCATAAAGTAATTAACTAGATTAGTTTAAAATTCTCAATGTAACCATAATAATCAAAATTTGAGTTGTTTTGGCGAGTTAAGATGTAATTGGGCTTTTGACCTGGATCATTGAGATATTTATTGTTGACCGGTCAATTGTTCTGGAATGTTTGACTCGTTTCAATACATTTAGGCTATATCCACACGAAGACAAAACACGTATATTTTCAGAAACTTTCTCAAGCCAGCTCAGTAAATGTGTGCGTCCACACGGGTCGACTCAGGTCTGTGAAAACGGCGTGATTCATCTGCCAGGCCTGTGTGTGGCGCTGTGACGCTAACACAGATAATAGAACAAGATGTAGAGGGCGCAGTAAACTTGTGTGGAATGTAAACAGTGAAAATGAAACGGATTTAAGGATTGACGATTTACAGAAGAGACGAGGAGGCGAGTTTATTCTTCAGACGTAACGGGACTAAAGCAGAAAAACCTGTCAGTGACCGGACTTTGACTGTCAGTCCAAAAACACAGACTGACTCGGACGTGTTTTTCTACTCGTCACCTGTGGCTCACGGACTGCAGTGGAGCAAAGAGGGGAGTAAAACCATCATAGATCCATGAGTAAAACTCATTCTAAGGTCAGTAGATTATGGATAACAGACTCCACTCTGGTGTGTGATGTCATAGTTTTAGTAAAAGTTGCGGAGACGTCGTAACAACGGCGCCACGTAAATGGCGTTTTGAGAGCTTTCCACTCTGGGACCTAGTTTGGAAAATGTTCCTTTACAGACCCCCAAAACGCCGGGCTCGTCTGGACGATACACTGGATTGATAAAATATCTTTGCGTTTGGTCCTCAGCTTGACTTCGTATGGACAGGGCCCAAGTCTTTATTTCAAGTAATTTGATCTGTCAATAGAACATTGGTGTTATCCCGCTGGCAATTCTATGTCCTTATTACAAGTGAGATTTACCTGAGAACTAGTCAGAAATGTCATCAAACGAGCAAAGTAAAAAACGCTCAAAACAAGATACATTCCTCAAATTAAGTTATTTTAGGCAAGGCAAGGCAAGGCAAGGCAAGGCAAGGCAAGTTTATTTGTAGAGCACAATTCATACACAAGGCAATTCAAAGTGCTTCACAGTTGCATAAAATTACAAGAAAACAGATCAAATCAATCATTAAAACATCCAACATAAACATTTATCAATGACAGTAAAAGGCAAGAGTGCAGATAAAATACTTTCAGTTTTCATATGCTCGGGTAAAAAGAGCTGTTTTCAGCCTGGATTTGAACATTGTCAGAGTTGAGGCCTGTCTCACATCCTCATGAAGACTGTTCCAGATTTTAGCTGCATGAAACTGAAACGCAGCCTCACCGTGTTTAGTCCTGACTCTGGGAACCACCAGGAGACCCCTCCCTGAAGTTCTCAGGGCCCGAGATGGTTCATACGGCTCTAACATGTCAGAGATGTACTTTGGTGCTAAACCATGAAACGACTTGTACACAAGCAGAGCTGTTTTAAATTCTATTCTCTGAGTGACAGGAAGCCAGTGCAGAGACCGGAGCACTGGACTAATATGGTCATATTTCCTGGTTCTTGTCAGGACTCGAGCAGCAGCGTTCTGGATGTTCTGCAGCTGTCTAACAGCTCGTTTAGAAAGGCCAGTGAGCAGGCCGTTACAGTAGTCTAACCTGCTGGAGACAAATGCATGGATGAGTGTCTCCAAGTCTGGTTTTGACACTATTCCTCTGATCTTAGCAATGTTTTTCAGATGGTAAAAAGCTGATGATGTTATTGCTTTAATGTGGCTGTTTAAGTTCAGGTCTGAGTCCATGATTACTCCTAGATTTCTAACCTGATTTTTTGGTTTTAGAGAGAGGGACTCAAGGTGACTGATAACACTTTGTCTTTGTGTCTGTGGGCCAAAAACAATGATCTCAGTTTTGTCTGAGTTTAGTTGGAGAAAGTTGTTTTGCATCCACAAACTGATCTGTTCGATGCAGTGACAGAGAGTATCTACAGGCCCCTGTTCACCTGCCGTCAGTGACACGTAGATCTGAGTGTCATCTGCGTAGTTATGGTACGACACATTGTTGCTGTTTATTAGCTGACCCAATGGAAGCATGTACAAGTTGAATAAGAGGGGTCCCAAGATTGACCCCTGGGGGACTCCACAGGTCATGGAAATTTTGTCTGAGACACAGTTGCCAATTTCGACAAAGTACGTCCTATCCTCCAGATAGGACTTGAACCAGTTTAGCGCAGTACCAGAGATTCCCACCCAGTTTTCTAACCTGTGAAGTAAGATCCCGTGGTCCACTGTGTCAAAGGCAGCGCTCAGGTCCAGCAGAACTAAAACTGAGACCTTACCTGCGTTGGTGTTCATACGGATATCATTTGTCACCTTGATCAGAGCTGTCTCAGTGCTGTGGTGGGGCCTAAAACCTGATTGGAAAGTATCAAACACATTGTTAGATAGGAGAAAGTAAGTGAGCTGTTGATATATTACTTTCTCCAGGACTTTTCCTAAGAATGGTAGGTTTGATATGGGCCGGTAGTTGTTCAGTATCTTGGGATCAAGGCTGCTCTTCTTTAGAAGAGGCTTAATGACCGCGGTTTTCAGAGCCTTTGGAAATGCTCCAGTCTCAAATGAAATGTTGACTAACTGAACAAGTTGTGGTAACAAGCCGGTCAGTACAGACTTCAGAAATCTAGTGGGTAATTCATCAAGGCAGCATGTGCATGAACTCAGACCGGAGATAACCTCTTCCATTGTTTTGTCAGTAACAGGTGTGAAATGTGTCAGCTCAAGGTGTTTATCTGGTGGCAGGGTTGCTATTTGTGTTGCTGAAATTATGGCATTTTTAATGCCTTGGACTTTGTCATAAAAAAATATTGCAAACTCATTGCACTTAGATGTAGAGATTAGCCAATACTTAATGTAATGTATTGGCATTGGTTGTTTTACTTTGGGCTACGATGGTGAGGTTCGGCCCCTGGTGTTTTGGCGATGGTAAGAATCGTCACAAACTCTCCGACCCCTGCTTTACAGGTTTAAGGCTGTGCATACAATTATTACACTAAACAATTACAAAAATAGCATAATCATGAAAAAACTATTATCAAGGATGCCCTCCCACTAGTCCATCCAAAGTGCATGAAAGTCCCTTGTTTGTAGGAGCGCGTCTGATCCATTGAACTACCAGCGCTGTGTTTGTTGCAGTAAAAACAATATTTAAAGTAGCTCTTGTGATAACACCACGGATAAGTGCTCACCTTGTGCTGAGAGAAGAACAGAGGTTTAGGAGGATGTTCACCCCTCCTCCGCAGAGATAGAAGCAAAGTTTTACATGTTGAAGGACTTGAGTGTGGCAGAAGATGGAGATAAAGGCGAGAGCAAACATTTTCCGGACAGGGATGTTCCCCGTCCCGGACAGGCTGATTAGAGCGGGGAATGAACTTCTGCACCCACCTCAGCACGTCTTGCAACATGGAGAGGTGGTCGAAAAGGAATTTGTGACGGTGATGGGCCGGTTTAAAAAAACGGTATCTTGTAAAGTAGGAGGCAAAAACAAGAACACAGATTAGAGAAGTCATCACCCTGTGCAGGGACTCCACGTGGCTGAACATCGAGGAGGGCCAACATGTGTACAGTGGTGCTTTGGAGCTGAGGAGCCCGGTCTTTACCACTGTAACGGACCCAACAAGGACCACCAGGGTCCTCAACATAGAAGACACGGCCCAGGAGGCAGAGGACGGGGTGTACCTTGTGATTGGTCCTGTCTCGAGAAACAAACACACTTTTGTATTGAGGTGGAGGTCCTGAAGGACAGGATCATCTCCTTTGTGGAAGAGTAGGCAGAGCCTCTTCTGTTTTTGTGTTTATATATTTGTTTTGTTTATTTGTTTACTTGTTTATTAAAAACAGATCATTTCAAAGTTGAAAAAAAAAAACTTATAATAATGATTTAATTGTACTGTAGTGCATAACATACTCAAATATGCCAGAGAGATCCACAAACTTCCATTATTTGATATGGGCATGATAGTGCAGGGGTGGCGAACACGCGGGTCTTGGCCAATTCCCCCCCACACACACACACAGACTCCAGCATCAAAATAAAAAGGTCTAAATAATAATAGAGTTAATAAATTATTTATGTTGTCCCAGTCAGAGCAGAAGAGCAGAAAATGTCAGCTTATTCAATATACATTTATTTCAATCTTTGTGAGGAGTAAAAGAGTAAAAGGCCAGGCATAAAGTCATAGTTTATTGTGGTTGAATATAATGATCACATTACATTTAATCACGATGAACTACCCCCTCCCCCCCCCCCTGGTCAGTGCCTTTGTGGCTCTTCACAGGATCAAGGTTGAACATTTCAGCTCTTGGTGTCCGCCCAGTTAGCCACCCCTGTACTAGTGAACGGTGTCTTTCCTCTGTGGGGTCCCTCTTTTGAAAACACTGGTGGTGACAATCCAAAACTCGTAGCCATGTTCGCGGCCCCCCCTGCGTTTAGCTACTGCTCTGGGCCTAAGCTTCTATTTGTTCTGCTCTGACAGCTCCACTCCCTTTCCCCCTCCGGCCCTAGCCTTTAGCCCGAGGTAAGCCCGGCCAGATGTGACGACCCGGGGTTCTTTTGCGGCTCCCGGTTTTGAAGTGGGGGATGATAGTGGGGGGGGGGGGGGGGGGGGGGGGCATTTTGTGTTTGAACATGTCCATCTCGGCTGACAGAGCGGCGCAGTGCTGTTTTCATTCCCCTCCGATAATATCTTTAACAGTTTGGCGAATCTGTCAGCGGACCCTCGAGCAGCCAGCCCCACCTGCCCCGGGCCGGGGGCCATCGCGGCTAATGACAACCAGACGAGCTAACAGACAGGCCACCGAGGTGCGAACCGCCACCACTGAGCTGAAGCTGAAGCCCGACTGGGCAGTGAACCGTAGAGAGTAAATGAGTCTAAACTGGCTGGCAAAGGAATTGTGATTTGTTGTACTTACATCGGCGTCGGGGAATTGTTCACTCACTGTAGACACGTAAGCTACATAAATGGGTATTGTATGTTGTGTAAGAGGTGGAAGTGTGTCATGAGATCATGTCTCGGTGCCATGCCATTGGTCCGACAACCTATTAGTCCAACGTCTCATTATTCAGAAGATCTACCATTGAGCAGAGGTGATGTTAGTCCGACATCTCTAACCCAGTTGTGTTGTGGATTAGAGAGCCATAAACAACCACTGGCCCTAACCTTAAGGTCAGTGGACTCTTGCCTGAAGCTAATTTTATTTTCCAACCCCTACTCAATGGGACATTTTCGCAATAATGAGACGTCGGACTAATGGGCCGACCCCCATGTCTCTTGGTTCCATTCTGAACCAGCAAATAAAGTTAAACTTCCTTCTCTGCCTTTCCCTATGACTGCCCACACAGAAATCAACTTGAATCACACATTTTGGCAATTGATAGAAAACAAAACAAGTCCGTCAGTGTAATTTGGCACGAGAATGACTCAATATACAAAACAATCAAAATACTGTAAATTCAAAAAGAAAAAGTACATATATCGGCGGCACTTGTCTATAAGCCACAGGAGTCTGTCCACGTGGTAACATGAGTGCACACACACACACACACACACACTGCACCCGGGCCGAGAGATGAGCGCGATTCGGGTCAGGTTCTCACGTCGTAACAAGCAGCAACACAGACAAGGTGTCCCTCCTCTTTGCCACTTCATTCACATCTCCTCCTCGCTCGTTTTTCCACACTGCATTTTCCATGCTCTTGCTCACTAAATGGAGACCAAACTACTTATTTAGCCCAGTGTGAGTTAAAGCTGTTCTGAGATAAAGAGCATAACGCCATGGTCTCGGTGGAGCACTGGCCTCACCGCTGTAGAAACATGACCTGCATCCCCCCACAGGCCCCCCTTCCCCACGCCACAGTCTGGTAGCGGTCGAAGTCGAAAAAAGGTGGTCTGGCCAGCCCAGGGTTGCCAGGTCTGGGCAGCCAAACCTGCTCAAGAATATCTTGGGCTTACCTGGCAACCCTGGGCCAGCCAGACACTCCTCCTTTCTGTTTAAAAGAAGGACAGCTGCTCACATCCAACCCTTTACCTGAAATGTTAACTGAAAAGGCTTCCTGCAGCTTGTTCCTGTGTCATATCCAGCGTTTAGCGTTTCTCTGTGGCACTCGCCCCCGCGCGCACTCGCCCCCGCGCACACTCGATCCCGCGCACACTCGATCCCGCGCACAACACTCGCTCCCACACACTCGATCCCACACCACATGTCTTAGAAAAGGCATGTAGTAGTTTGGCAGGCCAGGCAAGGAAAAAGGGCTGAACTATGGGACAACTCCTCAATATGATATCTCGGCCTGAATTTCTGGCCGGGCTCGGGCATACGATCTAAACACTACGCCGAGTGTGTGAAAAAAGTAGAGGCTTAAATTACATTTGCAAAGTGAGAAATCAACACAGCGGTTGTGGTTCTCCAGATTCGCAGCTTAAAAAACATCAATTTGATTAAGTTGGTGAAAGTTGTGTTTTTACAACCGCGAGATCCAAAACAGGTGTCGGTTCATTATCAGATCGATACCCAATTGCATACTTTTTTTGTGTCTTTTTTTAAATTGAACATCCCAATTGGTCATATTTAATGTAATGTATTGGCATTTGCAGAAAATGGTTGTTTTGCTTTGGGCTACAATGGTGGGGTTTCGGCCCCTGGTGTTTTGGCGATGGTAAGAATCGGCCCTCCACAACGCAAACTTGCCTACCCCTGCTATACAGTAGGTGATAAAAATCATCACATCGTATTAAAAGAAACTTCAACAATGGCAACAGCCCTATGAACTGTGCGCACCGTAGTGACTTTTTGTGGCAGAATCACCATGTAAATAATACGAATAGACAACACGGTATGAGGAAAAGGGAAAAAACATAATATATGAGTCAAAGTCACCTCACGGCGGGGGAAAAGCTCTTTGAAACTTGACAACAATCACATTTTATTCATCAATTACCTAATTGCCTCTCACTTTAGCGTTTTTCTTCCCTTTTATACGCCATTGAAAAACTCTTCCAGACCATTTCTGCCGCCCGTTTGGAGGTGCGTAATCCCCTAATGGAACAGTAATGTCACTCAGCTCCAACACAATAAAGACCCAACTATCCGCACTATTTTCCCAAATCGTGAAAAATGCCCCTTTTTCCTTGAGTTTATGCCGGACACATTAAAGCACTTCTCTTTTCTTTTTTTTTTTTTGGGAGGGGGGGGGGGGGGGGGGACAATTTATCGGGGAGTAAAAGGGAAGGAGACAGGCTTCACGTGTGCTAGCGGAGCGTGTGACAAGTACACTATGCTGCGTATTTGTTTTTCTTGGCCACTTCCATTCTTTCGGAGTGACCTTGGGAGAGAGGAAAACCAGCGGGTAATTGTCTAGTGTCTCCGATGGTTAAGTCAGACACTTGGCTGGCGGGGGGAATAAAAAGAAGAAGACGTGGGGAGGAAAAAAAAAAAAGAAGAAGAAGAAACGCTTTTAGAATTATGGAGATGAGGTAATGAAAGGAGGCTTGTCAGATGTGGGGAGGTTTAGGCCTTTTTAGTGTCAGTGCTCATCCGGGCGGAAAACGGCTGCGTTTAGAAGAGTCGGTAGACACAAAGCGTTTTGGCACACAGGTACTGATTGTCCACGAGTTTGGAGCTTTGCGCCGCACTCGCTGTTGAAAGGAATCCCAATTATAGCCGTTTCAGTCTGGGAGGACTGGGAAGATTCTGTTAATTTCGCCACAAATTCTTTTGATTAGTGAGTTTACGGAGAAAAGTGAAGCCTGAGCCAGGGCCCAAACCTGTCGAGTTTGGGATTTGGAAAAAACCCCAGCCGAGCTCAACCCGGCCAAAACGGGAGATGAGACCGGGGAGACCAGGGCTAAGCCAGGACTGTACCAAAACAAGAGCCCGTCTCTTCCAGGCCATTTCTGCCGCACTGTTTTGTTGCATTGGCCTTGCGCATATAAGGTGATGTGATGCTGGATGTGTTAGTGGACCAGGAGAGGCCCGAGTACTTAAAGGAACAGGCCGCCGTTTTTCCACACTGAGATATGTTCTTACCTGAGCTTAGACGAGTTGATGCGTACCTGCCCGGTCTCTACGCGTGCGCTCAGTCACGCAAATAGACCAAATATGTTGTTAGCATTTAGCCTCTCCTCCTCTCCTCTATGGGGCCAAACGGGGGGTGAAGTTAGAAGCGACCAAGCTCTCTCAAGAGGCTGAATGCTAACACTCCACAAGTCTCTCAAAAACTACAACTCTTCTCTCACTTTAATGTGGCTGAGGGAGTTAACAAGTACAATTGACTAAATTGACAATTGTCCGTAAAAAAAAAAGGGACAGACTTATTTTCTTAAAAAGGCTATCGTTATCATATTGAGCAAACCGAATACTGTCCATTCTCTTCCTACGGTCACTGCTCTCCCCGCTCCCTGATGGCCTCCTCTCCATCTGCCACTCTCGCCGACTGGCTCAATCAATATGGAGTGCATTTGCCCTATCATACAGTCGTGCAGAGCTCCGGAAGGGGATGACGCGATGATAACCCCGGGGCGAGGCGCTCGGGGCTGGGTCAGACTCTGATCGATAACGGCCCCCCTCCCTGAGTACGGTGTGACAGCAGAGGTGCTACTTAAATGACACTGGGCAAAATCAAATATTCTGTACGGACATGGAGACAATGGACAATACGTTAGGCTGCCCTTAGCTACAATAATGAGCGAGGACGCATCAGGAGCAAATGAAAAGCGATTCAGACGCAGCTGCCCTGGGGTCGACTGACAGACACGAGGCTGCCAATCTGTGAGTGTAAATATATAAAATACTTTCAGTTGTCATATTCACGGGTAAAAATAACTGGATTTAAACATGGTCATAGCTGAGGCCTGTCTGCCAGAGTTTAACTTTAGCCTCTAAGTGTTTGGCCCTGACTCTGGGAACCACCAGGAGACCCCTCCCTAAAGTTCTCAGAGCAGAGGGACACATTATTGCTGTGTAATACAGCGGTAATGTGTGGCACAAACCTTACATGTAAATGAGTGTGCGCCGTTTGGCCTTACACACATCTCAACTCCATCTATTTTGCACATGTGGTAACGTTGAGTATATGAGGGTTTACCCTGATACTCAACGTTACCAGGTGTTGCAGAGGTTGCAGTTATACAGGGTGTGACTTTACTGCGTCGATAACGTTAGCATCGTAATATCAACTTGGAAAGGCTTCCGGTTTGGATTGACTGCGAAGAGGACAGACTTTTATCGGAATATTTGCTGCTGATTGGAGCAAGTGCGCCTGGTTTTAGCCAATCACTGCCAAGTCTCAAAATTATAGGCACTACACATGATTTTCTTTATCTAGAAGTGGAACGAAATATGCTTTGTCCTCCTTTAGTCTATTTTAAAGTCGGACATTTGTGGGAAAAAGATGATATAATAAAGCATTGGAACAATGTTATGAAGTTGCAGGCTCATTTTCTATCATTTCCCTGAGAAGTTTCACGTTGTGAAATGTGCCCATAAACTCGTCCCTGTGAAGAATCGGGATGTTACAAATATGTTAGGAATGCGTTTGGATCATAGCTAACATTTTCATTTTATGGCTTCCTCTTCTATTGTTTGTCATCATTATTATTAATCAGGTATAGGGGAATTAATACAAAAAAAGTGTGTTTGCAATTCTATAGGAGCACACATCGTGTTTTTCTATCATTGCCGTGTTGTTTGTTATAAAAGCTTGTTATTCTCTGCTAAAAGCCTAATTTGAAAAATGTTGTCCCCTCAATTCAAAGCCTTTTGAAACTTTGACGGACCCTCAATCTATTTGTTCTGGAGCTGTGCACAAGGTAAAGGGAGTGCAAAATAGCATTTTCTCCATGGGGTCTTGTTTATAAAATCTCCAGTATGAAACCTTTACCAATTCTGAAAGGCAT
This sequence comes from Proterorhinus semilunaris, assembly GCA_021464625.1. Taxonomy (NCBI): domain Eukaryota; kingdom Metazoa; phylum Chordata; class Actinopteri; order Gobiiformes; family Gobiidae; genus Proterorhinus; species Proterorhinus semilunaris. The sequence goes on along the minus strand of CM038361.1, from coordinate 5,316,240 downwards.
GCATCCATTCAGATTCCAACTGCTATATATCACAACATTAACAAAGCTCCGACAAACTGTTGGCTGCACACGTGGGCCACATGCAAACAAAGCAGAAATATTACACTTTGTACCCTTGCCATCACGCTTATCAGGTTTACGGGGTCATACTGTACGGAGGGTCACGCGGGTGATTCTCCTCCGTCCCAGGACGCTGGCGGTGATCCGTACCATTATGACATCACCAGTGGTGCTTCCTTCGAGGGTCTTACTGTCCCACTTAAAACCAGCCGGCTGCTTCCTAAACACGCATCTAATCCCCTCATTAATGATAGATGACAGCGCGGATCAATGCTCGGGCCCCGGGACGGTGTGTGGGTGTATGTGTGTGTGAGGAGTAGGAGGGGGTGGGGGCATATTGTCTTAATGGGAACATGCTGTTGAACATCTTAGAGACCCGTCCAGAGCTGGATACATTTCACCTCGCGGATAAGAGGAGGGGTGGCCCATAAGGCGCGGTAATCTTCTCAAACACATCTTTATCACTATCTTAGACTTTGTTAATTAGAAAACGTGAAACTTTATCTAAAAGAGCGTAGACAAAACAGTCTAAAAAAACAAACAATTATTAACCTTTATTTAACCAGGAAGTCCCTTGAGATAAATCTCTTTTCCGAGGGAGACCTGGCCACGAGGCATTGGTGACATGTATAAAACAAGTAACAAATAAGCACAATAAAATCAATTTACAATCAGTTCAAGACAGTGCAGAATCTCTCTAAGTTCCCTTCTCTGCGCAGCTGTTTCAATGAACGCAAAACAGTGTTTTAGCTCGGCAATGAAAGGATTAAGCTCAGCAAGAGATGGACAGGTGCGGAAAGCATTTCCCGGATACGTAGGATCAAAGAAGGCCTTTTGGGAGCTGCCGACACGGTGCTAAGAAGAGGCACGGGAGAAGATTCAATGATTACTCAAAGATGCGCAAGTGGCTCAAAACACTGCTCCAGGTCTGTTGTTGATTAGAGAAGAGCATTAAAGCAATGTAAAAAGTTCTGAAGGATCGATTTTGCGTAAGATCCCCCTTTAAATGAATGTGTAAAATTCAGTTGAGTTGTCGTTAGTTGCCGTATCTCTACCACATGTGTAAGCACAGAAACCGAAAACAGTGTAAAAGATTTACCTCTGCTGTGCTTCCATGTTGCCTTTGGAGTAGAATCAGCCCACTGCTGTAATCGGGAGCTATAAGTTTACACATATTAAGTAGCCATGTGCTCCGGGTGCAACTCAGGCCTTCGAAGTAACACAATAGAACTGGGAAGGCCTTTGGACGCCAAAAGGACTTAAATAGCATGCGTCTGCTGCCGTTACTGGATTACCCGAGCCTTCATTCAATGCTGCTGGGGCAACCTGGCAGAAAATGAGCCAGTTGTCTATGTTTTAGGTTGAAAGTTTGAAACCGGTGCATCCGGAGGAAGCCCACACCCAGACACACGGCGGACATGCAAACCTGTCCTTGAAGTTTTGAGCACATCACTTATCCACATTATAAAGCTAAGATAGCAAAGAACTGAACAGTGAAGTCAGTGATTATTTTGTCGGCTAAAATATTGCGTCAAAATTCCAAAAGTAACATCTTTGCTGACTAAGATTAGACTAAAACTAAATGAAGGGTAGTTTTAGTCTAAACCCTCTTAATAAAAAGTGAATAAAATAAAAACATCAGAACTTCAGTGACACTGTTTCATTTAAATATAATACCCAAGGAACAAGTTTGGTACCTTGGCAGAAGAAGTTCCGTGAAACAGTGAATATATATATATATTTTTTTAATGTAATTAATAACGTATAACCTGCAGGTATGAAGTCTCAACGTTACACTCCTTGTGCCCAATACATGCTTGGCTATCGCGCCAACGCCCAAACACCCTATACCTCTCGACTGGACTCGTATTTACTGACATCCAAGGCTAACGCTATTCACTCTTAACGGCTAGACCCCAAGTACGGCGCACTTGACCCCATGACATCCTATTTGCCGAGGCCTCGTAGCTGCTGTGATAGGCTGTAATAAAGCCGCCCGGATCAAACTTTGGATCTGATTCAGACGACCTAACCATTCCATCCCAGCGTTCCGCCGCTTTATTCCTTTATTAGATTGCTGCTCTGCTGGAACGCCATTTTTATCCACATATCCAGCCAGTGAATCACTGTTACAAGGCCCCATCAAGCTGTCAGGACGTAGGGGCTTGCAGGTGCAGTTCTCTCCGTGGTAAACACAGCCTCGACCGGCTACACTGGAAGTCTGGGATGGATCGTACAAAAGGGATTCCAAGTTTGGGAACGCTGAATATGAAAGGGATTTAAAGGATGGCGAGGTGAGTGGAGAAAGATTGTGGATGCAAAGTAAGATCCAGAAGGTGGGCGCTGAAGACGTTTTATGGTTGAGATTAGCTAGAAATGGTCTAAGCTCAGCCCTCCCCAGACTCGCAAAAGAGTTTTTCTCAACCCATAAATAAAGCCCTGGACGTCTGAAGGCTGCGGGGTAAACACTGTGGACGAGTTATTTAAAAGTGTCAGGCCAAAAGAAGAAAAAAAAAGCAGCTGATGACGGTAAGCGAACCATGGCTTTGGCTTTCAGTCATCTAGAAATGTTCCATTGCAGTAGAAATGTTGTCTCGTCCTTGAATACTAAATAGAATAGTATTTGATTTATTTTCAAAAGGAAAATAATTCATTTGTGATGTATGTGTTATGTTTTATTTGTTTATATATAAATATATGAACATATATTTATTTGTTATAAGTTCATATATTTGATCAAACACAGTACAGTGCTAAAGTTTAGTTGATCCCTCTTAAATAATAATTGGCAGCCACCTCAAGGTCAGGTGTTTCGCAAGATAAACAACTTTGGCAATAAGGATGGGTGATACGATCTGATATTAAGTCATAATACCGATACAAATATCGATACAGATGATGTACATGCTGTTTGGCGTCATGGCGACACGTAAACAAGGGGCAACGTCCCTTTCTCTTGGTACAGCTGCCTTTTGCTGCAAACTGATTATTATTATTTTTTTATTGGTTTATTTGGTTGGGACAGTGCATGTTAATGAACATACTGTACATGGGTCTCATGCATGTAAACCCCCGAACTCTCAAACACACTTTGTGGTTCCTGTGTTCCATATTGTTTTGCTGGATGCTTTTGTGGGGTTCAGTGGATTTTTTCAACTGCAGAGAGCCAATCACGGTCCTGAAGAAAGTAGCTTTTTAAAAGTAAACAAACAGCTAGCTTATGAGCTTATTTGAGACCTACTGGTCAGTAACATCTCTACCTGCCCGGGTCTATGTGCCAAAGTTTAGCCATTCAAACTATCCCTGTTAAGATGAGCTGTGTGTATAGATAGAACATGAACCAGGGTAGTTAGGATTGCTTTGTATTTGTGCCATATGTTATCACTACAAGGTTGTGACTTTCCCCCACACAATTTCTCCTGTTTTCTCTCTGATCGCATTATGGACGCCTGTGCATCTTAAGTGTTAATATGACGAGCAGAATAAGAGCTGGAATAAAGGGGGAGGATATAGGGCAATCCATCCGTTTGGGGAGAGGATATCCTGAGGCACAGCTATATAGACCTTAAGTGCTGACAAAGACCATATTGTACTTTTGCAGTAATCCTTTTAAACACTGCAGGGCACGTGCGCCTGCTTCATCACAACGGGCGAGTGGGCGCATATTTGTATTTTTACTTACAGGGTTCTTATACAGCTGTTGTTACCTCAAAATGAGGGATAAAAGTGGTGTGATTGGTAATTACCACATTTTCCACAGCAAGATACTACAACAGTGGTCTCCAAGTACACTGTAGGGATTAGCATCTTTCATGACATCAAACAAAATAGGGATAAGTACTATGGATTATCATTTGATCAATCTACTTACTGCTGCACTTAAATGTCAGTATAAACAATGAACTGGGAGTGTGATTGCTTAAATCAGTTATCCCAGGGCAGCTATGACTACAAGAATTATTTACTACCCCGTACTGAATGAGTAATGACTACATTGTAGCGTTTTGAAAAGCTTGTCAAAGTCAGGCTTGCAAAGTGCAATAAGTATAAGGCATTATTGATTTACATCTATAACAAATGGCCTGATAAGAGCTCTGGGGCCCAGTGGTCACGGCACTATACTCTGACTAACGGTTGGTACAGGCCAGAAACATCGGATTAGAAAATGAGCAATGGAATAAAAGTCCAATTTTGTATTTAGGACTATTGGGGCAATGCCATTATACAAAAAAAGTAATAATAAAGTTGTCGTTTTTTAATGGATGAACAGGCCCTGAAGACACATCGTCTTCACAATCCACAATCCTTTCATATTCTTTCGGTTCCAGTCACAGGAAATATGAGGAAATCCCGGTTCCAATGATACGGTCTTGTGACTCGTGGAAAGGAGGCGTCAGTGGCCCAACGAGGCCTACATCTGAGCCCACAAGGACGACCAAGAAGCGCCCCAAAAGATGCTCTGAATCAGACAAAATGGAGGAGACTGTGCCAAACAGCTGACCCTGCACCAACGCGGGACAAAAGTCATTTTATTTATTCATTCTTTATTTGGTACAGACCCTGATAAAGGTCCATATAGAATAAAAATCTCAAATTCACCGTGATGTATAGTTTACGGATGTACATTAGTTGTGGATGCTCTGAACCCTTTGAAACAGGCATGAATTAAAACATTAAACTTAAGCCTGTGCAGTAGCTGCTCGCCTATTCGCTTACAGTAAAACAATATTTGGGTCAAACCTATGGGAACTCTTTCCGCCTCAGGCCTATAGTCTGTTTAGTTCTGCCTGATTACCCCGGGAACGCCACGCTGTGTGTATTGTTTCCCCACACCGTGACCAGGCCCCAAAATATTTCAAATACTTTACCAGACAATCAAAATCCTTTCAGCACTCTCTTTAATGCGCTCAATGGGCTTAAGGGCCGCCGTAATGTTGCTAGGCATGCTGCTTTCCGCAAAACATGTCAACAATTCCTCAACTGTCAGGTGGAGCTTACCAGGGGCGACGATTAAGAGCGGATTTGAGGGCAACCTTGACGCGTTCCTCAAAAAGAGAAGGAAATCTTGCCTTCTTGCAACATTCCAAAGCACGCGTCAATCACCTCGCACCTTTAAGCAGTAACATCCGTCCACCATGACAGTTCTTTGAAAGACAGAGAACTCCAAGGTTGCCTCAAAAATGTCATGAAAATCTCCCTTTGTTTTTCTTCGACAAGCGGCGTGGGCAAGTCAACAATTCAGACAGGCTGGCCTACACTCGCGCCCAGAAGGGGGAAGGCTGGGGGTGTTGGTTCACTTTTACTGAAGACAAAGAGAAACTGAGCATTAAAAATACAAGCGAGCGCACCTTCGGGGTTGCATTGCTGAGTGTGGGCCGCGAACTTAAGAGTCCGACTGTTGACAGGGATCGTCTTGCAACGTCTAAAGAAGGGAAGGAGGCAGGATTTTTCAAATGCAGACCCGTGGAAGTGATGCTTCAGTCTGTACGGATAGCGTGCACATACATACAAATCATTTATTCATGTAAAAGTCATTGTAAACTAGGACTACTGGACCCGAACCAGGACTAAAATTGGTTCTTTAAAGATAAGAATTTTGTATTTTGGGGGAAAGAATTGCAGACACGTGTCTTAGAATTCTGTCCTATTTTTATTTTATTTTATCACTGACATTGAGAACCTCTTTTTCAAGCGCAAGCACGGGGAGAACGTGCAAGCTCCACACAGAGAGGGCCGGGAATCGAACCTGGGATTTTCCTGTTGTGAGGCGTGCGCGTTAACCGAGCGCTAACAGAATTTATTGCGGTACAAAAGGGAAAGTGTCTAATTGAGTAATTTTTTTTATTTTTTATAAATGAACTTTCGAAAGGGTTCCCTCTATATAAATCATGTCAGATCTCAGAAGCGAAGCAGGGAAGGGCCTGGTCTGTACTTGTGATGGGAGACCGTTTGGGGAACACCAGGAAGCCTAGTGAATGTAGTGAGTGAGTGAGTGGTTGGTGGTGATCGGAGGGGCCGATGGCGCAGACTGGCAGCCTCGCTACCATCAGTCTATCCCAGGGCAGCTGTGGCTACAATTGTAGTGTACCATCACAGAGTATGGAGTGAATGAATAATGTAAAGCGTTGAATGTCCAGAATAGCGCTAAATAAAACAAACACATCATTTTTTTATAATTATTATTACTATTACTAAAATGACAATTTCCTTTTCATTCACAATAATTCCTAATTGTTGTACTTACTCTGGAAAAATTAAAAGTGTAAAGTAAAAGTGCAATGGCAAGGCCTTGGATGTGATTGCCCTCCTTGTGTCTGGGTGAGTTTTTCCATCACTTTTAAACACTCATCCTCCAACAATATTCTCCTGACCAATATAGGTAAACATATTTTTAAACCTGTCTGAACTGTTGTCACTTGAAACTGTCCAACACATCAGAGAAACTAAGCCGTACTTAAGCCTGTCATGTTGATCAGTCATGGATGACTGCAGACTCACTTGACTGAGACACACCTCGGCCAAGTACGCAAACTAAATCTCAACAGCTAGCGTACAAATTACGCGTCTTTATTTAGCTATTAAATCTCCTGCAGCCGACTTGATCACGTTCTCATTTCTGTCCCATCGAGAATATACAAGCAGGGTTTTAGAGTCACCGACAAACGCCAGCTCGTCTGAGGAAAAAAAGGCAGCGCTTATCGACATGGTCTGACATTCTCCTCCACCCGTGTGCCTATACCCTGGAAGGCGAGGAGGAAACACATTTTTCAAATTCATTACAAAGGGGAAACGTCTTTCAGAGGCGTCTCTGTATTAGGGCGACCCGCGCTGACGGGTCCAACAAGTTTCACCCGCAGTTCAAGGCAAAACCGTGACTTTTAGGAAGAGGTGAATACTGCAGGCAAATAGATAGAGATGTCAATTTGGAACCTTCGCTATAGAGTACTGACAAAAAAATGGACAAATGGATTACTAGTTTCATATCTTCATATAAAAATAAAGGCATTTTGCTCATCAAAATTTCCAATATTTTCTGCAACCAAATCTAAAGTGACAGTTATGAAGATTTGTTCAGAAAGTATCCTGTTTATTTCTTGGATTTACTTATTACTGAAAAAATAAGCATTCAACTTTCATCTTGTTTTTGTGTGTGTTTTTGTTTCAGTATCCAATATTTCCGATTAGGAATTATGAACTGGAAACGGACAAGACAAGAACAAGGTGTCTAAAGTGGAGATGATGCAAGAATCTAATGAAAACCCACAGACTTGCAGTTGGTTTCTTCCACAAAGAAGTTATATAACTTTTTATTTGAAATAAATCAGTTATCTGTGCATAATTGACCTCTTTGTGACCCTATAATGGCCTTTTTAAGGGGTCAGCATGGTGCATTTACTTTCCATCACAGTTGCCTCTATGATGCTCCAGGATCATTGATTAGGATCATGTGTACTGTAACCATGGAGAGGATCTGTCCGCAGTGAAACCTTACCAGAAACTCTCATTTTGTAAAATATGACCAGCCTCACGACTGAGCAAAGGGGAATCCATATTTTCCAGTGCAGTGAATGTGTATGGCTGTAGAGTTCTGCACACAGAGACCTGCTGCCCCTCTGCCGGGGAGGTGGGGTTGTTAATCTGCTGGGTAAACCCGGGGTTAGGCATGAACAATTGTCCATGACTGGTGTGAAATCCTCTGCGCCCCCCACTGCGGCCCCTCTTCCTCCCAGCGGACCCCGACCACACAACACCTCCGACTTCCCCCCAGCTCACACACACTTCCTCGGGTTAAAAGTCTGGCTCTGCTGGGGGAAGAACCGGGCAGTCAAACTACTGGATTTTTTATTTTGTACTCAAAGTATACAATTAAGAGCTGCACGGTTAGTTCCTCCCCCTACAAATACATCTGGTTTGTGATATTTCCAAATTATGCTTTTGTCATTAAATCATATCATTAAACTAAAGGAACTATGCCCATTTTATTCCCAACAGGTGAATAGGGAAAACTGGAAATAGAGATGCCAACTTGACAAAGTGTATTGCATGTTTTCTTTCATTTTTTTCCCATATAAAAACAAGGGATCTTATTAGTTGAATAAGGTTGATCAAAGTGGGAACAAATCTGTAAACTTTCAGATTTAAACTTGTTATTTACAGACTCCTCCTCCCCGGTTCTGACAAAAAATGTTCCTAAAAAGGGCATAAGGGCGGGATCTTCACTGTAGACTCCACCCTTGTGTGACGTGTATTTCGGTCATAGCCGCACACCTCCAATGCTAGCAGTCCGGCCATAATTATCCATCCATCCGTTGCCGGGTCGTGGGGGCAGCCGTTGGAGCTGCCCAAATCACATTGCACCAGCCCCTATGGCTCCTCCTGCAGGTGGTGGGTCCACAGAAGGACGGCCTCATGGTTCTAACCGGGCCTGTTGGTCTCTCATAAGGGGCTTCTGAAGCCCCCGGCCATAATTAGTTTTCCTAAAATGTTCCTTACAAAAACCAGCCTGGTTTCTTTAATTGTGCCTAACCCGGCATTATCTCAGGAGGAATATCTAGCGGTAGAAAGTATCAAAACATTAGGCACCAGGCTTTAAAGTTGTTTTTAACGTGTCTAAAGTGCAATGCTTTCCAATGGGGGTCTAGCGGCTATATGGAGGTACTACAGCAATGGCGGCCCCTAGTGTCGTGGTCATAAAGCAGAGCAGCCAGCGGCCATCGGTTCCGCCTTGACATTAATGTAAAAACTAGGCAGAGACAGGGAGAGAGAGATTAACACACGACTAGCGCCACAATGGACGAGGGTGCACATTTACATGCCGGCATGTAAATGTAGTCACTGTTAAGGGAAAGACATGGAAACTGGATGTCTGTGGGTGAAGATGAACTGATAATGGAAATGGAACACATAAACCCACATCTAATGTTTATAATGTTAATCCCTTAATACTTTGTCTGACATTCATTTTCTCACTATTATGTTTGCATTTGCACTTACAGGGTGTGTCCAGCCCCATTTTGTCACCCAAACAAATCCTATGACTCAGCCCTCGCTCTTGTTTCACTATAATCCCGACTTGTTTTCTCCTACTTTTGACTGACAGCAGCCAAAAACAAACAACACTTTTAAAATAACTCGCCTCGCTGCCAACTTTTTAATCCTCTCCTTAATACCGTACAATTACCAGCGCTGAATGTTCCCAGTGTAGCGGTTAGGCCACGCCCGTACCCGATTCCTTTAGCATTAACTTTTTGGCACCGTTTAGCCCCGTCAGTCAGCGGCGTGTCGGAACTCGGCAGCGCGCTAATCACCAGTTTATAAAAGTTCCTGACAGTGAGGATGAGTGATACGCGAGCGGGGTAGTCACTCCCTGCTGTCTCAACATGAACGTCACATCGCATCAGTGCAAGAGCGCGCGCGAAAACCGCCAACCGCTGCAGAGTTCGCCGAGGACTGGTGTGGGAAGGTAAATCGTATTGGAATTATGTGTGAGGCCTCTAAACACGGGTTACTGTCGTTAAAAAAGAGCTATTGACTTGAAGGTTTAGTTTACCCTCTTCGTGGTCTTCGTCAGAAAAGGAATAGCTTCTGACGAGAAAGTACAGGAAGTAGCTGAAACTCAAAGCGACGGCGGAGTCTACGGGCCAGGTCCAGCAGACTCATGTATGGGAAGGTGAACTTGCTCCCTTATCTGCCCCATTTCCTCTCAGCCTTTCATAAACACTGAACTGTTAGAAACTCTGTACTAGGGGTGTTGAAAAAAAGCGATCCGCTGATATATCGCGATATTACATTGCGCGATTCTCGTATCGATATTTAAATATCTATTTTGGGGGAAATTTTTCATTGCGTCTCTTTGGTCCTGCACTTTTACTCCCGCCCGCTAGATGGCAGCGCTCTGCGCAGCCTGCTTGAGTAACACTAGAATCTAATGAGAGTTAGAGTTGGAGAATCACAGGAAGAGTTTTACCATGGAGGAGAAAGAGCTACGAGACACTCCAGGGCACTTTTAAAATGAGTAATTAGTGATGCAGACGAATCTTCTTGAATGAGAGGGGTCCAACGCTTAAACTCTACATTTGGCCCCACTTTGGCTTTTACAGCAGAGATAGAAACCTGGACGAGAGCCACCAGCTTTGTGCATATGTTGCCGGATTTATCTTCGTAGCATTTTATTACGGAATAAATTGAAGCCGAGGGAAAACTAAATACAGCCTGCTCATGTTGAGCTTGTGTCTCGCCACTGCACTACTATGACACAAGTTTAAAAAGAGCCTGCTGGATTTAGTTTCGCCTCGGCTTCGAGGTCGACCTGACCATGGTTTGGTTTCAACAGAATCCCATTTTCCACTTGGAGTTTGAACACAGCTGATTAATACTCTCAGTACCTGGATATAACCCTTTCCCATTTCATCCAGTTGAACTACCTTTTCTTGCAGATTCTCTGACAATTCTTTATCTTTCCCCATGACTCAAAGCAGAAACGTCAGTGCAGAACTGGATGGAAATGCAAGGGTCTGTCAGGAGCCCAAAAACTCAATGACCTTTTTACACACAATAATCACAAACACAGATCACAGGTGATCCTTTCGTAGACATTCAAACCCGTTTGTGTCCACTTGTATGTATTATCAGGGTATGTAAACGTTTGATCAGGGTCACTTTGGTAGTTTTTCTTTTCATTATGATTTAAAAAGTATCTGCACTCTTTATCTTTTAACTGAATATTACACTGATTCTTTTTTCATGTCATTATATTTTATTCAAAGAGCTTTGAAGCACTTGCATACGTTGTCCGCTCTAAGTAAACATCACTTGACTTGATCCAAACTTAACATAAGCTTAAATCACATCAGATTGCAAATCGCATTCAAATACATCTGTATTCAAATAAGATCTCAAAAGGCCACCACGCCTTGCAAATGGATTAAGCTTTAACAACGCATGTATTTCATGCTAGCTTGGGGGCTAACCGAAAACATTCGTATAAAAGACCGGTAAGAGATGCTCAGCTTTGAGTTCTTGCCAACAAAACTGCATTATTACCAGCAGAGGATGGACAACAGTTTGTACTCAAGCCACCAATTCTGGACTTTGAGTCCCAGTCCCCTGTGTGCGAGTTAAAGGAGAATTCATTTGTGTTTAAACCAATACAAGGCCACAGGTCTTGTTTTCTTGCAAGCGCTGTTCTCGAATTGGAGCTAAAAGTGAATTTCTACTTAAAGTTTGAACTTAAACCTTCCTGATACCTAATGTTTTACCCAAGTATGTTATTAGACAAAATCATAACAAATGTGTGGCACTAGTACAAGCTAAACCCCTCCCACTGGTGGTTTATATTCCGTCTGCAGCCATACAGTAAGTGATGCAGACGAATCTTCTTGAATGAGAAACTACAGTTACATAGCTTAAAGCTGTTGTGATCCATTTATTTTCTTGTATTAGAGTAAATTTCTTTTGCTACGCAGCATTCATGAAAGAAAAACACTGTACTGTCTGTCTAAATATTGCGCGTTTATACTGAATGTGAAGAAAGTCTAAATTAGCACAGTGTTTTCTTTGACAGTCCACCTGGGTCACTTCTCTACACTCTCAGGGCATGATTTACTAAACCAGGAGCTAAATTACGAGTAGAACTTAAAATGACCAAGTGCTATTTAGTAGGTGTGTTGCACCCGATAGAAAGTGCTGCAAACCTGAAATGTAAATGACATGGGGTGTAACGGTTCGGTTCGCGGTGCAGGACCCACGGTTCGGTGCAAGTGCGGTTACAAATGGCTAATAAGTCAGTTTTGAAATAAAATAGCCTAAATGTTTAGTTTAGTTTATTTGTTTATTTGAGCAGTACACATTGTGCTCAAAAGGAGTGGGCTGAAGCAAAAAGCTTATGAGCCCCCACCCCCAAGTGCAATAAAATAAAAAAGAACATTTCAAAACATTTCAAGCAGCTACATTCGTACAGACCAACTTACAAACTTACAACAACAAAATATATATAAAATATAAATGTTCATTATTAGGCAGTTTTTGTAATTTCAGAAATACATTGAAAATGCTTTCTAATTTTTCAAAGCTGCTTTACAATAAAGTGCCCCTGGGCTCACAGAACAAAATTAAACACCCCACAGTGCTCTAAAGTAAAAGGAAAAAAGAAGAAAAAAAGCAGCGCAGTGGGCCATGTGCTCTTAAGTTTCAGTTTCGCTTTCCACACGGCAGTTTAAACGGCTCATTTGATTTGAGGCTTGTGTTTGGGCTGTTCCTGGACGACGTTCAGGAAACAAAGCATTTGATGCGGATTATGACCAAGATTGGATCGCCACGGAGCTTAAATATTAAGACATTTTTACTAAAACTTGCACCATGACTTTAGTACGGTTCATATCGTTTATTAAACTTTATTTAAAAAAAAGGTATTATATCAGTGGCTTTAGAGAAATAGCCAAATATTCCATGTTCAAACCGCTGTAGGCACTGGGGGAAAACGCACCCGAGTCGGACTTAAGTCGCTATATCGTCCCCTAAAGACTCGAGACTTGACTCGGACTCTTTGGTATGGTTCTCTTGAACATCTCTATGGAATGGCCTGCTCTCGCTTCTCCAAATAAAATCTGTTGCGCTGCTTTCCTTCTCTCTCTCTCTCCCTCCCTGCCCGTCCCGTGCGTTCAAGCAGCGTCCCGTGTAAATGACGTGTACAAATGCGACACCACTCAATGCAATAAATCGTCAGCATGGCAGACACAGGACAACAAGCTCTTATAATAGCTTTTGCTTTTAAAAACTTTATTCAGCGCCATGACAAGAGATTTGCCAAATGCACATCGTGTGGAGTTCAAATTACAGACGCAAAGACCACGACCTTGATTCAAATCTAGATTTTAAGCAGCATATCAAGAAAATTGCACACATCATTAAATTCAATTTGTCAAATGTTAAGCACATAAGACCATGTCTGACCACAGAGTCTGCAAAGGCTTATATGCATGCAATGATCTTCAGCCATATAACGTACTGTTATACCACATGGCCCCATACATCAGACCCTAACCCTTAAGAAAACATTGAAAACTCTGGATAGAAAGCCTTTACATTATCATTACTGCCACATTGTAAGTAAGTATAATATTTTAGATTTTGACAGCTATCAGAAGTTCCTGGATGCCTGTTTAGTTTTTAGAGTTTTAAAAGGTCTTGCCCCTCCACCATTAAGGAATTTTATATCACAAATAAGTAACACTCGAGTAAATACCAGAGCCCCGACCAGAGGAGACTGTATTGTGCAACGTCGTAGGACTAAGATCAGTCAAACGGTGGAGTCTATCAGAGGCTCGCAGTTTTGGAACTCGCTGCCTGCTCACATCAGGAACTGTGACAACTACCCCACCTTTAAAAAGGTCCTAAAAATCTGGTTAAAAACAAATCAATCTTGCACTCACAGGTAGTTTAATTAAAGTTGAATGCTTAATCAATTCTTGGGCGTGTTATGTTATCTTACCTGTGTCTGTCCTTGTAACTGAATCTGTGACTGTAACTTTGTTCTGTTCTTTGTACTATGTTTGTATTTTCCTTCTGTCAATGTTTCTTTACCTGCCTTAGGACAACGGATGCAATTTAGCTCTCACGCTAATTCTGATACATTTACATTGATGCTTTTGGCTGACGTGTTGATTAATGTGCACGGTCCTAATTCAAATAGATAAATAACTTTATAAGGCACTTGAAAACGCACCCAAAGAGGGGAGTCAGGGGGGCAGTGTTAGCAAAGGCTTACTGTCAGAATAGATCGACACGCAGCTACACTTTATTTCAGGCACTATTAGCATCACAATTTAAGCCATTTATCAGGGCTTGCAACTACTTCTATTGTTGCTTGATGGGCAGTGTTGGGGAGTAACTAAATACATGTATTTAGAATACTGAATACAGTAACTTTACTGTTACACTTTCATTTGAGAGTAATAGTTACTTTCCAAATATCAAGGGAATGCATCCCAGTATCAATCATTAGATTTTAGCTCCATATTAAGGAAATGTTGACGTGTTTGTATGAACTGTTTTAAATCTTTATTTTAGTTCCATTTGCCAAGAGAGTTAAAAAGTTCCTAATTAATGGTAACTGTCTGAGTTTATAACATAATGACAATCAATGTGAAAGTATTCAAAAGTATTCAAAGTATTCAGAATACAGCACTCTGATTAGACAAAGTAACAGAATGTTACAAAATACATTTTAAGACAAGTATTCAGTAACTAAATACAATTTCAAAGTATTCTCCCCAACACTGTTGATGTGCACCATACGTGAAGTAAAACCAACATGTTTTTATTTCCATCTGCAGGTTCATGGAATATCAGAATAAAAAACACTCCCTAAATGCAGCTGAGGGACAGAGCAGCAGCATTGAGCTCTGAGCTCTTTTATTTGTCTAATTTTTTCAAATCATCTGTTAATCCTTTGTTCTATTGTGCCGTAATTTTATTCAGTATAAAACAAGCTATGAGACTTGGACTTGCAGCTCTAGAGACTTGGACCTCACTTGGGACTCCTGTCCAGAGACTTGGACTCGCGGGTCAGGGACTTATGTGCATCTCTGCTCCACGCTCCTCCAGATGTGGATCTGCACTGGCTGAGGAACATCTCTGGGGTGCGGTTTGCACTGAAGAGCACAGGCCACAGTCATGGACGTGCTGGAAAACTTGCAGCAAACAGTAAGCAGGGCTGCTGAATGTGGGACCGAGGATAACAAGGTTTTCATAATAGACTGTATACCAGAAAATGATTTATCGGATTACTAAAAATAGTCTGTCAACTATTCGATCGATCAGTTGTTTCAGCCCTAGTTATGATACAAAGCCATTCCACAAAAGCCCAAATGCATTAACCTTTATGTTGTGTGCCTAATGTCCCATTAGATCTGTGCACTGTCCAAAACATCTCCAACAGACAGTGCCTTGCATTTTCCCCATGGACGTCGACTTTGACAAAGACCGGCGGCGTCATTTATCCAGCCTGACGCGAGTGGCGTGTTGTCCGCCGGCATGACGTCAGGCCCAGTGTTTATGCTCAGTCATAAATATGCATGCTGCTTTGTATTATATATGACGAGGGAGTGACAGCGTTGGCACTTTGAGAGGTCATTTACCCGTCATCCCCACACGCGCATTAGGAGGGCTGGACGCTCGTAAAGGCTTCAGCTGATGCCGCGTGTCCTGTAAAAATACAAAGTGCAGTAATTAAAGTTGATGGAGCAATCACATAATGAATACTTGTCAAGAGGTTGGGTAAAGTTTGCGCCTCTGAGCTTCTGTTGGACCGGACAAATAAGTTCTGCAGCTGCGACTTCGCGAAATAACACGGTTTGGTTTTTACCAGATTCTCGTGAAACCACTTGATAAACCCTCAAAGGGATATTCCACGATATTTGACAAAGGGCCTCATTTCCTAGTTAGCCAGATTGTTGTTGATTTCTGGAGATATTTTTTTCTTAAATTAATGCAGTTCTTATATTTGAAGAGCTTAGTGGCGCTAGGCTAATGCTAGGCTAACGCATGTCTATGGTATCAGTTAGCCTGCATTAAAAACAGTCTGACCCACTCCACAGTGCACCTGAGGTAAATCACGTATAACGCCAGACTAACGATATAAATGTCGATAGAATAATTTTAACCATTTTGACCATATTGCATTTAAAATAACTTATATTTGAGCAGCATCAGCTTCGTGGTTGTAAGCTAACGCAGCGTCGGAGTGATCTTCGAGAAAATAGTCCCTCAAAATGCAGTAATTAATGTGATACAAGGTCAGTTATATTTCTGTCGACAGACATTTATATGGTTAGTCTGGCGTTATAAGTGATTTACCTCAGGTGCACTGTGGAGTGGGTCTGTTTTTAATGCAGGGTTGCTGATACCATAGAAATGCGTTAGCCTAGCATTAGCCTAGCGCCACTAAGCTCTTCAAATATAAGAACTGCATGAATTTAAGAAAAAAATATCTCCAGACATCAACAACACTCTGGATAACTAGGAAATGAGGCCCTATGTTAAAAATCCTGAAATATCCCTTCAACTACTCTTAACCTCTTACTTTAACCAAGCACATTTTCTCCAGTTCGCTTCTAAAATCTAAAAGCTTCTAAACTGGAGAGCTTGGCTAGTGTAACGCCTCATTTGAAAGCTAAGACCTGCAAAAATGATCTGACTTTTTTTTTCCTTGCGTTGTAGAGTTTTGAAGAGTTTCACAGTTTTTCATAGCATTTTTGTCACTTTTTTGTTGAGTGGGGGTGTTGGTTCACTTTTACTGAAGACAAAGAGAAACCGAGCATTAAAAATACAAGCGAGCGCACCTTCGGGGTTGCATTGCTGAGTGTGGGCCGCGAACTCAAGAGTCCGACTGTTGACAGGGATCGTCTTGCAACGTCTAAAGAAGGGAAGGAGGCAAGCACGGGGAGAACATGCAAGCTCCACACAGAAAGGGGAATCGAACCTGGGATTTTCCTGTTGTGAGGCATGTGCGTTACCCGAGCATTAAATGCATTTAATTTTTTTCTGTGTTCTTTTTTTTTTTTTCATAAATTAACTTTCAAAAGGGTTCCCTCAGTCATGTTTTTGTTGCTTTTTTGTCAATAAAGTTTCCTCATTGTTTGAGGCCAGCCGCTGATCTGCCTCTCTTGAAGCCACATTGTTGTGAGAGGATATTATACTTTTGCAGGTATTTGGTAAAAATAAAAAACAGACAAATCTCGATCACTATGTTGCCCTTTGTGTGTTAGAAAATGCTTTATTGATCCGTCTTTAAATTTGAATGATTTTCAAAACTTCTAGCCTGTTTTGTTTGTTTTTGGGTAGTATATAAAAATATGTTTGAACAGTTTCTTGAATGAATCTCAAAGTCAGCGCTCCCACTAAAGAGCCATAATTACCGTCATGAGATAATTTTAAAGTCTTTATTTAATGTGTGAAAAATGAGTTGGCGCTGAAGCTTGACTGGTGTGTTTGATTGAGGTGAGGACATTTTGCGTCTTCCATCTTGGTTTGAAGGAAGAGGTACAGTGGGAGGAAAAAACTATGTGAACCCTTTGGAATTTCTCACATTGCAGACATTTTCAAATCAGATGTGAGCCAACCTGAAGTCCAATCACTGAGGTGTGGCTTAAAGCTGTCCTTGTCATTGAAAAACTCACACCCCAGAAGTGTCTCTTGTTGAGAGGCTTTGTCTGACGTGCACCATGCATCGCTCAAAAGAGCTCTCTGAAGACCTACGATCAAGAATTATTCATTTGTATAAAGGCGGAAAAGGTTACAGAACCATCTCTACAAGTGTTGAGGTTCATAAATCCACGGTTAGAGAAATTGTCTTTAAATAGAGACACTTCAGCACTGCTGCTTCACTTCCAACGAGTGGCCGTCCTGTAAAGATGACTCCAAGGGCACAGCGCACAATACTCAATGAGGTAAAACAGAACCCTAGAGAGTCAGCGAAAGACTTTCAGAAATCACTGACACGTGCCAACATCTCTGTGGACACGTCTACAATCCGTAAAACATTGAACAAGAACGGGGTTCATGGGAGAACGCCACAGAGGAAACCACTGCTGTCTAAAATAAAACACGTTTGAAGTTTGCGAAAGAGCACTTGGATGCTCCACAGCACTACTGGCAAAATGTTCTGTGGTTTGATGAACCTTAAGTTGAATAGTTTGGGAGGAAAACACAACGTCGTGTGTGGAGGAAAAATGGAACAGCACACCAACATCTAAACCCCCTCCTCACTGTGACGTCTGGGGCAGGGAGAATCATGGTGAAGGGCTGCTTTGCTGCTTCAGGGCCTGGACAATGTCATTAATGGAAACAATGAATTTAATAAATAAAATGAGTTTATCAAGATATTGTGCAAAAAAACTTGGCCGTCTGTCCAACAGTTGAAGCTCAAACGAGGATGGGTGCTGCAACAGGACAATGACCCAAAGCATAGAAGCAAATCCACTTCAGAATGATTTCAGAAGAATAAAATACGTGTTCTGGAATGGCCCAGTCAAAGTCCTGACCTAAACCAGATTGAGATGCAACAGTTTTGTAAAGGGGAATGTTCCAAAATTCATCGTGATCGTTGTGCACTTCTAATCTGCAACTACAGGAAACGTCTGGATGAAGTTATTACTGCCAAAGGAGGGTCAGCCAGCTGTTAAATACAAGGGTGTGCAAAGTTATTCCTCCCTGTCCTGTGAATGTTTACATGTTATAGCAACTCAAAATATGATAACATATATACGATAAATGTTTGGGTTGTATTACGCAGACACCGTTTACTCATTCTTGTGATTTTAATAAAGATCAGACCACATTTTATGACCAATTTAGGCAGAAATACGAAATTCCAAAGGGTTTACACTCTTTCCTGCCACTGTGGGTTTGAGTCTGGAATTAAGGAGGCCCTTTTTGTCAAAAGGCACAGACCAATGGCCTATTGAGATCAAGGAAGCAGCTGGCCTTTAATAATGCCAATGGGAATTCTCACCTTTAGGTTTAGGTCACACCTCAGAACAAAGGCCAGTTGTCATTACAGTACAATTGTAATGACACTTGAAACCGTTAACAAGTACACTAGGACCTTTCCTGACTACAAGAGTGAAGAAGCAGCATCTGGAGATGGAAGCGAAACGTAGTCAACTGAATCAACCCAGTCCAGTCGATGGTAATCAAGCCTCACTTCGATGAATGATTCCTGGGCGACGGCACGTCTTCATAAACCGACGCTGAATCTTTTCTTTCTTCTTCTTTACATAATACCTATCTATTAGTAATAGCCTAAAATAGTGCATCTTTTGTTTGGAGCACAATGACACGACTGTGCTTATGTTCACTGCATAAATAGACGCTATAAATGGTGAGCGAAAATTCAGGCAGTCACCTTGGAAGTGACCCCTGTCTCCAAATAGCCCTTCTACCCAACTGCCCAGCGTCATTGTGAGTGCACTGTGTGTATATTGTGGACTATAGAAGCTATGGGGTCAGGCTCTCTGGAGATACTTCCTTCAGGAAAGGAAATACTAAATACTTCCTGATGAAAAGCATTGGGTTTACAAAGGGCCTGCACTAAGCTTTTTTAAAGGTTTTAAACCGGTTTGGTTATATCCTTGTCAAAAACATGTATTTGAGTGGTGCTTTCTCTCATTTGGCTGTTTCAGTATTCAGTCTGTCTCCCTCTTCCAGTTTCAAGATGCCAGCCCACGCTCAAAACTCAATGGACTATTAGATTGCAGATTTCTGTGAATTTATGCAGTTGTCTTCCTTCATAGATAAATGTAATCACGCCGGAGGTAGCCGAGTAAACTCAAGTGTGAGTAAATTAGGTGCTTGTTTAGGCCGAAGCTCAAACTAAAGGCCTGATTTCTTAGCCTTTGCACACGGGCAAAAACAATAATGTGTACCAAAGTGGAGCAAAATGCAGTTGAGATTTTTGTCCATTATAAAGACCTAAAGGCCACAGCACAACATTTTGCACACAAGACCTTACCAATATAGCCTGGGAAGACCATGCCCGAAATCTTCACATGCATTTGGGGACCAATCACAGAACGAGGAGGGAGGCAAGACGATGATGCGCTATTCGACATACGGAAGCTTTTAGTTTGTTTACGGATATAAAAAATATAAAAAGGTTTATTTATGGAGCCAACATGATATCAGATATGATGATACGATTGGCTATGGCTACATGCAGACGCATGATAGACATTCAGCCCAATAAACCACACCTCTCCTACGAGAAAATGAATTGGTGGTCCCCAGACTAAATATCACTTGTGATTTTAGTCTGGTCCAACAGCTGCCTCCACGACCCGGCAACGGACAAGTGGAAGAAAATGGATGGATTTTTGTCTGGCTATAATAAATATAAATATGGGGCGATTTTGCCAAAATGCACTACATTTGAGGTGGAGAAAATGCAAATGATAGTTTATAAACTTTGTACACAACAGAATAATGCTGTCTGTACACCATGGCGTTCAATTTTAGCAACATACATTAAAATATATGTATTTGGCTCATTTATAAAGATAAATGATAATTGTGTTGTTTCAAAATAGTTATAAAGAAAGTACGTGTTACCTGCGACACTTTGGGCCTTTGCTCTGGTCTGTGTTCCTTTGAACTGGAGCGGTTCACAGCATCTACGCCACATCCAATTAAAGTCCTTATCATGAGACCTATTGATGATACTGACGGAGACAACTCATCTTATGCTGTTCACCTGTTCCTTTCACTTCGGTCCCTGCTGTCCCATTTTCCCAAATCAAACTCTGATTTTAAAGAGTCTATTATGAAAACCTTGTTATCCTCGGTCCCACATTCAGCAGCCCTGCTTACTGTTTGCCGCAGGTTTTCGAGCACGTCCATGACTGTGGCCTGTGCTCTCAGAGATGTTCCTCAACCAGTGCAGATCCACCTCTGGAGGAGCATGGAGGGCAAGAACGTTTGTTATGGGGCGTTTTCCCCCAGTGCCTACAGCGGTTTGAACATGGAATATTTGAAGGAGACAGACACAAATCACAGGCTGTAGGCTATTTCTCTAAAGCCTCTGATACTTTTTTTTTTTTTAATAAAGTAGCCTAATTAACAAAGCATCTGTCATGTATCCATCATAACTTGAGGCTATTCTATCAAAAGTGCTCAGGCCTTTGAGAGCAGCCACGGATTTGCCCATCCTCTGCTCATGTAGTAAAGTCATTTACATATCAGGTTTGCAGCACTTTCTATCGGGTGCAACACATCTACTAAATAGCACTTGGTCATTTTAAGTACTACTTGTAATTTAGCTCCTGGTTTAGTAAATCATGCCCTGAGACAGTGTTGAGAAGTGAACCAGGTGGACTGTCAAAGAAAACACTGTGCTAATTTAGACTTTCTTCACATTCAGTATAAACGCGCAATATTTAAATGGTACAGTGTTTTTCTTTCATGAATGCTGCGTAGCAAAAGAAATTTACTCTAATACAAGAAAATTAATTGATCACAATTAGCTTGTACTAGTGCCACACATTTGTTATGATTTTGTCTAATAACATACTTGGGTAGAACATTAGGTATCAGGAAGGTTTAAGTTCAAAGTTTAAGTAGAAATTCACTTTTAGCTCCAATTCGAGAACAGCGCTTACAAGAAAACAAGACCTGTGGCCTTGTATTAGTTTAAACACAAATGAATTCTCTTAAACTCGCACACAGGGGACTGGGACTCAAAGTCCAGAATTGGTGGCTTGAGTACAAACTGTTGTCCATCCTGCTGGTAATAATGCAGTTTTGTTGGCAAGAACTCAAAGCTGAGCATCTCTTACCGGTCTTTTATACGAATGTTTTCGGTTAGCCCCCAAGCTAGCATGAAATACATGTGTTAAAGCTTAATCCATTTGCAAGGCGTGGTGGCCTTTTGAGATCTTATTTGAATACAGATGTATTTGAATGCGATTTGCAATCTGATGTGATTTAAGCTTATGTTAAGTTTGGATCAAGTCAAGTGATGTTTACTTAGAGCGGACAACGTATGCAAGTGCTCAAAGCTCTTTGAATAAAATATAATGACATGGAAAAACCCAATATGGCATATTTAAGAATCAGTGTAATATTCAGTTAAGATAAAGAGTGCAGATACTTTTTAAATCATAATGACAAGAAAACTACCAAAGTGACCCTGATCAAAAGTTTACATACCCTGGCGATCTTGGCCTGATAATACACACAAGTGGACACAAACAGGTTTGAATGTCTACAAAACTTAAGCATCCTCACCTGTGATCTGTGTTTGTAATTATTGTGTGTAAAAAGGTCATTGAGTTTTTGGGCTCCTGACAGACCCTTGCATTTCCATCCAGTGCTGCACTGACGTTTCTGCTTTCTGAGTCATGGGGAAAGAAAGAATTGTCAGAGAATCTGCAAGAAAAGGTAGTTCAACTGGATGAAATGGGAAAGGGTTATATCCAGGTACTGAGTGTATTAATCAGCTGTGTTCAAACTCCAAGTGGAATATGGGATTCTGTTGAAGGTCGACCAACACAAATTTCAGTAACAACTGGCAGGAAAATTGTGGATGAAAAGAAAAAAGCCATTACTTTGAAAATGCCACAAAATGCCTTACAATATGCCAAACAGCACAGAGACAAGCCTCAAAATGTCTGAAACAATATCGTTTGGTATGATAAAACCAAAACGGGACTTTTTGGCCATAACCATAAACGTTACATTTAGAGGAGTCAACAAGGCCTGTGATGAACGGTGCACCATTCCTACAGTGAAACACGGAGGTGGATCACTGATGTTTTGGGGATATGTGAGCTACAGGGAACTTGGTGAAAACTGATTTCAGGATGAATGCAGCTGTTATTAAAGAATACTGGAAGAAAAGTGTCACTCAGCCTGGAAGCTGCACATGGGACACACTTGGACAACAACATGACAATGATCCAAAGCACAAGGCCACGTCGACCTCTCAATAACTGCGGTTTCATCACCGGATTTGAATGTGCAATTTGAAGTTTCGCATAAGTAAGGAGTGATGGAAACACCCCATTTCACAAATAAAAACCTTCATTCGCATAAAAAGTTTATCCGTTCATGCTAACAATGCACTGCAACTATGGACCATGTTAGCCAGCAAAAAACTTGCCCAGAGATGCAGACGCTGCTTGATCCTCATCAGAAAACGTAGTAAGCTCAGCTTGTTTGCCCGGCATTTTCAGTGCCGTGAGACTTCTTGCAGCAGCTAGCTAGTTAAGATACTTTTGCTTGCATCCCCTAAAAAGAATATTTACCATTCATGGCATTAAAAGTAAAAACATGCAACTAATTCTGACAAGGTAAATTAATGTGGCCAAAAACAAAGTAAAATGAAAAACGCACAGTACGCCTTCTGCTGGGTAAATGCTGCAATTGTGCCATTCAGCGGACTACTATAACCAGGTAATCGCGGCCATCAAACATATGAAAATTCGCTTTTGTTATGCACATTTATCATGGGACATTTTAGACAGATGCACATTGTCGCACATTGATGGAAACGCAACTATTGGGTACAATACAATAAAGTGAAGGTTCTGGGGTGGCTCAGTCTCCTGACCTCAATATCATTAAACCACTCTGGGGAGATCTCATATGTGCAGTTCATGCAAGACAGCCCAGGAATTTACAGGAACTGGAGGCTTTTTACCAAGAAGAATGGTCAACTTTACCATCTGAGGAAATAAAGAGGCCCATCCACAACTACCACAAAATAATCCAAGTTGTCATTGATGCTAAAGGGGGGGAATAACAGTATTAAGAACTGGGGTATGTAAACTTTTGATTAGTCATTTTGGTACTTTCTCTTTTCATTATGATTTCAAAAGAGTAAACTCAGTTGTTTCACCATGAATGGCTTCACACAACTATGAGTGAAAAAAATAAAAGTGCTGTGTTATCTTTCACATTCTCTGCTATGATTGCAGTTATCATAGCACAATGAATAGACCTTGGATTGGACCACTGTCAGAACTGGGGCAGCTCTTCCAGAAGATACGAGTGAGGCCTCAGCTGCGGAGATTGAGACCCCCCTCACACGTGATCAGTCCCAAGTCACGCAGAAAGGCATTAGAAAGGGATTGCAAACTTTGTGTACTCCATCCCATCCTGCACCATCAAACACTGCAATACGACGGGCAAGGTAGAACGCACTCAGGCCGGTCATTTGGATAGTGAAATGTTATCGAATGTTTGTTCAGCACAGTCAATTCACATGATAAAAGCGTGCGATCATAGTGCGTGTGGTAAAATGTCTGCTTCATCCAGTTGGTTCAATTTATAAAAGGAGGTTTTTGTTATCATTTTCACCTTTTTACAGCAGGTTTGAAGCAAGCACTGTGCTCCCATTTTGTGAAATACACCTTGGTCTGCTCAGAACTGAATTGGCATGATGCTCGAGCATATTGTCGGAAGCATTGCGATGATCTGGCCATTCTCACCAGGCCGGACAACTACGACAAAATGGAGCCATACGTAGGGGCTTGGATTGGCCTGGCGGATCTTCCCTCTGCGTGGACGCGAGCAATGACGAACGCCCCTAACCCCTGGAGGTGGTCCGCTAAAAGCTGCGACAGGATCTTTCAGTCTATAGACCAGCGTCACGCCTCATTTGAAATCTGATGCCTACAAAAAAATGCATCTAAGATTTTTCCCTGCGTTGTCGCCATGTTGTCGTCACTTGGTTGTTGTATTTTTGTTGCATTTCGACACCAGTTTTGTTGCGTTTTGGTTCCTTTTTTCATCACATGTTTTGTTGTATTTGTATTGCTCTTTTTATGCTTTTTTTCAAGATGCTTTTGGATTTGATTAAAGTCGAACTGGAGAAAATGTGCTTGGTTGAGGCTAGAGAGGTTACATTTCAGACAAATTTATCAGATTTTGATTCATGACTTGATTAATGCCCCTACAGTGTGTGTTAAACATCCTAGGTATTGGGGAACATCAAGCCTTCAATCCCGATACTAACTTTAACCTCAACTCTAACCCTAAATCCGAGTAGAAGACCGCAAATATAAACTCAGATAGGCATCTGGGGATCCTTGGTGCCTCCATTTTGAAATACCTTGCTTGTTGTCACAGGTTCAGCAGGGCAAGGTTCCAAGCAGTACACCTTTGTTTCTACAACTTTGACCTGGGCTGACGCTAAGGCTAACTGCAGGCAGCACTACACAGACCTACGCCATGATCCTGGATCCGGGATGAAGCTGAAAACACCGCTGTGGCTTTGGTCGTTCCATCAACAGACCCGAGGGTGTGGATCGGCCTGTACAGGGTCCCGTGGGTGTGGTCGGAGGGCACGGCGGCCTCTTTCACGATCTGGTATCCTGGACAACCTGATGGTAAACTGTTTCAGGAGGATGCTACAAGGGGACTGGAGAGATGTGAGCTGCTAAAGAACTATTCCATTCTTCTGCCAGCAAGGTGAGGCTATACTGGAGTCTATAATGTTACATTTAACCATGACACACGATGCCATACGCCCCATATAGTATCATAGTGGAACCATTCTTTTTGACCTTTTCAAATTTTAGAAGTACGAAATGTAAACTCTTTGTTGTTAAAAGGCATAGGTTTATTCATGATGCTTCACTTTTCTAACCACCTAAAACAGGTACACTAGGAAAGCATGAATGAGTGTGTGTGTGTTTGAGAGCTCGAGTACACAGGGTGCCCTTACATGTAGGAGGTGGCCAAATACTTGAATTCCTTAAGTCTTAAGTCAAATATTCTTCCAGTAAGGCGAACATACTTCGCCTTACTGGAGGAATATGGGCACTTTTGGATTGCATCTGAAAAGTATTTTGATCAGTACATTTTTATTTCTGTGACTGAGGGCTGTCACAGGAATAGGCTGTGTGACTTCATATCGTTATGGCGGTTCATGTGTGAAACATTCTGAGCCTGTGCAGATGTGGGTACAATCTGTGGGGTTTGTAAAGTGCTCTTTTATTGAACACAGCAGCAGTTTGACTTAAAGCCACACCGCGTAGAATTTTTCCCAATAAATGAAATACAAGCATTTATTTTATGATATGATATTTTCATCGTTGAAAAATATACATGTAAATGTACAAACGAACATATGCCTTCGCTTTGAGCAGCTCAGCTCTCCTAAGACATGACTGTCACTTTACCGGGAGTGGGTACGTCTCCAGCTCATCTCCATGGAGATGTTAACTAAAGTCAGTAAAACTTGATTTAAAAAAAGGTTAGGTTCTCATCCAAATCCATTCTTTGGTAACCCACAGTAATATAATTTTCTCTGTTGAGCTGGTCATTAGAAGCACGTTTTGTACTGATGGCAACAGTGTAGTCCAAAATGTAACAGTGTGCCTTTAAATGAAGTCACAGATTATGTGATTATATAATTAAACTCCGTGTCCAGCAGTAGGAGCGTTTTTTTGTGAGAAATGCACCAATCAAGCATTTTTGCTTCCGATACCAATACTGGGGGTTTGAGTATCTGCCGATATCAGATATTAACCGATACCAAGAGACTTTCAAAAAAGTGGCATTCTCTGAGTGAAAAAGGGAATGATAATCTTTAAAATACTGTTGCTCGTCGCAGCTATCAAAGTACATTTGCGGAGGTTACAACCAACTCAGCAACTGAATTCTCCAGCTCCAAAATGACCAAAGTGTTTGTTGTTTTATTATATTGTTCGTAACATCTGTCAAACCTATTTTGATATTATGAATTGTAGTCACATGAAGCTGAAGCTGAAGCTCCAGTCTGGTGGCTACCTGTCCGACCCAGCTGTCTACAACGAGATCATTCAGCAGATAAATGCACATTGTTCTTGTTTAGTTCATCGCAAAATGTGAGTCCAAGGGAACCACCAACTTGAAACTCACTTGGAAGAAAAACTAAAGCAGAGTTCCGAAGATTTATTATATTGATGAAGATTGATATATAGAATTAGACCAAACATTTGTGTCTTTTTATGATAACATTGTTTATTAAAGAACCAGGAAATACGACCATATTAGTCCAGTGCTCCGGTCCCTGCACTGGCTTCCTGTCAGAGAATAGAATTTAAAACAGCTCTGCTTGTGTACAAGTCGTTTCATGGTTTAGCACCAAAGTCCATCTCTGACATGTTAGAGCCGTATGAACCATCTCGGGCCCTGAGAACTTCAGGGAGGGGTCTCCTGGTGGTTCCCAGAGTCAATAATAAACACGGTGAGGCTGCGTTTCAGTTTCATTCAGCTAAAATCTGGAACAGTCTTCATGAGGATGTGAGACAGGCCTCAACTCTGACAATGTTCAAATCCAGGCTGAAAACAGTTCTTTTTACCCGAGCATATGAAAACTGAAAGTATTTTATCTGCAATTGATTAATTTTGTTGATGTTTTATTGATTGATTTTATTTTCTTGTAAGTTTCTGCAACTGTGAAGCACTTTGAATTGCCTTGTGTATGAATTGTGCTCTACAAATAAACTTGCCTTGAATAAAAGAATTTCAGATCGTGTCTGCTCTTTGCCGTTTGTGTCTTTTCCAAATATGTTACATTAAAACTGTCGTGCTTTGAATAATTTACTGGGGCGGTAATTTACTACACGTTTTTACACATCCAAACATGGTAGAGTACTAAACTCGGGCAAAAACAAGTGCAGTTGCGTTTCTAAAAAAATAGCAAAGGCCGCAGAGCAAACTTAGCGCATGGGTCCTCATGAATATGCAAACAAAGGCAATTTTGCCACAATGCGCAAAATTTGAGGTTGGGAAAATGCAAATGATTGTGTTTAGTGAGCGCTGTCATTTATCTCGACTATGTGACGTAAAACTGCACAAGAAATGAGTACGTTGGAGAAGCAGGTAGAAACCTTTGTGCAGAATATAATGCAGTGTAGCGTTCTAATCGTTCACAAATGTTTGCATCTGGCTCATTTACAAAGATAAAGTATTAGGTCGTTTTAATGGTGTGCGGGGTTATAAAGAAAGTACATGTTACCTGTGACCTTGTTTCCCTTGGCTCTACATTGAACTGCAGTTCACAGCCGGTGTCCATTAAAAAGGAACCGAATCTGTCCCACGTGCGTTTGAAGTCTTTCATCCTCACGAAATCTGCGGGGTTTGTGCACAACAGCGATTGCATATTGATGATAGGCTACATGAGGAGGCACAAGCCATTATGTTGGCTGTTCACCTGCCGCTCATCCCCGGGCATCTCCAAAGTGCAAGCCGGTACGCGCGTGTATTCCTGCTGGATTG
Organism: Proterorhinus semilunaris; assembly: GCA_021464625.1. NCBI lineage: Eukaryota > Metazoa > Chordata > Actinopteri > Gobiiformes > Gobiidae > Proterorhinus > Proterorhinus semilunaris. The sequence goes on along the minus strand of CM038361.1, from coordinate 5,288,418 downwards.
ATATTAGCTGCTTTTGAAGAGTCCATGATAAAAACCTCATAGTCTTCGGACAAACATCCAGCGCTGAGCTGTTTCCTGCTAGTTGAAGTCCCTGTGCGTATGGAGCGCACAGGCCACGGTCATTTCTGGGACTTCAACTAGCAGCTGACATGTGCTCCTCGGACCAGCGCGTGGATGAGCGTGTGGAGGGCTTGGAGTTGTTTATGAAGCCTAGGCATCAATTCCACCTGGGAGACCATTTCAGCTTTACCAACCTCCAGCCAATGGACGCTCCTGTAAAGGCCACGCCTCCACCTCAGCCATCAACGCAAGAGCCGCACCTCCATAGCAGCCAATCATCGCCCTCGGTCCTGCTTTTAAGCCTCCAGCGATCATGGTTCACCAGTCAGGAATAAGAGTCGCAGCAGTTTTGCGCAGACTGTGCTTGTGCAGTAAAGTCATTTTGATGTCACATTAATGTGACCCAGGACGGAACACAACTGTTTGTGCATTTTGAGTTGGACAGATTATTAAAGTGTAGTCTCCAAGCTTCCCAATGATGTGTAACACATGGAAAATAATATTTGGAGAACCTGTGAATAGTTGAAACTAGGCACCCAGAATATTTCTAAGCAGAGAAAACAGCTTCTAAAGTTTTGCTCTCAGCAGCAACCCTCTGCTGCTGGGAGTGACAATAAGGCCTATTTTAATCTCATTTAGATAAGCCATACTCACCTTACAGCGCAAAAGAGCAAGAAAAATGTCAAAATGACAGTGGGGGGGCGACAGTGGCGCAGAGAGTAGAGCGGGTCGTCTTGTGATTGGAGGTGCGAATCGCATTAATGTAATCGAATTACATTGTTCTACCTATCCGGCAGAACCAGAGTGTGTCCAGGCCACACAGTCACTTGTGGGGTCCCACAGGGGTCGATGCTTGGCCCTGTTGTGTTAACTTCTGCAGTGGGTAATATATTTAATATTAACATATTTAAATCTCAAATTCTACTGACTTTAGCCACTGCTCCATGGAGACGAACCCACTCCTGGTAGTTAGTCATGTCTTAGGAGAGCTGAGCCACTCAGTTTTTACATGTTTATTTGTACATTTATGAGGAATTTTTCAATGAATAAAATATCTGATCAAATAAATGCTTGCATTTCAGTTTTATTTATTGGGTTACATTATGCGCGGTGTGGCTTTAAATTATATTTGGATCTGAAATAAAATAAATTTGTCAAAATGAAAAAAAAAAAAAACGCTTTGCCGGCCTCGACAGCACTGCATGCATGCATGCATGCATGCATGCATGCATGCATATCTCTTGTCCCACTTGTTAATAGGACAAGTGTTTTGTCCCATTAACTTATGAACACTCCATGACAAATAATGACATATTGTCATGTACACTGGGGATGTTTTGCTTCTCCCCAAAGATAGAACTCATCTAAGCTAGTCCAGTTGACAAACAAAAAAAATTACAATGAATAATCCCTGGATGACTGAGAGTCTTCACAAAGATATTGTAAGAGTAAGTAAGAGTTTGTAAATGCTGCCTGTTCACGGGTATGCAAGTGGGAGAAAACTGCCAAGAAACAATCTAAACTTTCGACTCAACCTATCCATTCCACGCAACGATATTTCAAAATCCTTCCTACAATCAAACTATATTCTAAACAAAACTATCAGGGTTCCCCAGTCCAACTTGGGGTCAGTTTGAGTTTATATCATCTTTTGTTTTAAAGCACATTGACGTGCAGGACGTGACGTAAAGAACTGCAGTCTAGGCTTATTTTTCTGCACAAAAGGGGAAGTTAAAAATAAGACCTGAGAAAGTTCTACAAATAGCTGGATTGCAGATTATAGAAGGCTCCTCTGGGGGCTCAGGACCTCTGGAGATGGATACTTCCTTCACATCCGTATCAACAGAGGAAAGGAAATACTAAACAACATTGACATTTCTGCTCTGTGGCGTTTGGAGAGTTTTCTGGATGAAAACCGGCTGGCCTGCAGACACATGATGGTTAAGGTGGGCTTCAAACAAAATCATCCTAAAATCAATTCCAAAAGCATTCTTGAAGATACAAAGCGTTGGAAAGAATATGGTGGAATACCCTGACAAAAACGAAAAAAGGGTGAGGGAACTACATTGACCGTGATCCTTTGCCCTGTTTCAGGACAGCCTGAAGAAAATATATCAAACATGTAAACAACTATTGAAGGTTGGCGTTTTCGTGTTGAGACAAGAAAACACATTGCTCATCTGTTATCCAGATATAAACAAAACACTATAGGACACGTAGCTATGTTTTGTTATGCAGAATAGGCTAAAGAGTTTGCAAGGGATGACAGCTTTCAGCCATTTTATTTAGACAGTGAAATGTGGTCATATATTTGAATATGATCTATGAGGTGACTGGTCCATACAAGCCTTTACGTACATCACTTTTAGAACTTAATTTAATCTGTGAGGACAGCCTCTACTTTTGTTTATGCTGAATACGTAAAAAAAATTCTTTCAGCGTCATGTTTTAGTTTTCTGTTTCAGAGACAACTAAATGAAAATCGTGGCATAGGGTAATTGTGTGTAGTATCATTATGTGGTACTAATAGGACAGCATTACATTGGTTCTACCTATCCGGCAGAACCCGAGTGTGTCCAGGCCACTCCCAGTCACTTGTGGGGTCCCACAGGGGTCGATGCTGGGCCCTGTTGCGTTAACTCCAGCATATTTACACTGACGCTTTCTGCTGATATTTACGTTATTATTCTTTGTCCAAATGAATAAATAAAACAAATAAAATGTATTTTATTTAGTTCTTCCAGGAATATACGATAACAGTACGATGATTACGCTTAATTTTTCTTTAAATATCAAAAGGTTCTCATACCTAGTCGGAGGCAGTTAACTATTTTACGCTTTTCATCTTTCCCTTATTGCTTGAAAATGGTGGTCTGCTTAATAATGTGGAACGTCCTTTTTGAGTAGTTTTTCCCTTAACTGAGCTTACCTGACAACTAATCATCCCAGGCGTCTGAGATTGATGTCAGTGATTCAAAGAGAACTGAGGCACAGCCATCCATCCATGTACCACGAGTTGAATTTAACTTTGACGCTGAAATACTAATAATTTGCATAATAATTCTTAACAGTGTAAAAAGGTCAAATCATCATCTCAATGCTCTCCAATAGCAGATACCCGTTGTGCTGTATAGTTATTAATCTGGAAAAACTGGTCACCCTATGTATTGTTGAGTATAAAACATTCCAGCATGATGTCAAACACAGTGAGCATCATTTGCAGGAAGCACTTTGACAGTTGATTTGAATAGTGAAATATTGTTTTCTATATTTGAATGTATCTGAGGTGACTTGTCCTCATTTCAGCACAGTCACTGATTCACATTATTGACATGATACAAGCTTCAGAATGCACCACCTATGAGTACTTTGTTTTGGGCATTATATAATAATAGCAAGTTTTCAAAAGATAGTCATCTAAACAAGGATCTTTGTGAGTTGAAAGTGGTACGCCCAAGAAGCTTTGTTATTTTAGAATTTCCCCGCCAGTAAGAAAGCTGATGAAAATGTGTTGCTCTGTAGCATGCCTGGATGACTGAGCGTTTACTCAGTCATGTACATTTAACAATTACAGGATTTATTTACATTTTCTTTTACAGAAATAACAGAATGCTTATGCTGACTTTGGCCGTCTTGGCTTATGGTAAGACTTTGATGGTGATTTGACTTAGGGTTAAGAAACATATTGTGCTGAAAAAGATCTCTTTACTCAAGCCAGGTGTACATACGATTTTTTAAAAACAATCTTTGTCTTTACGAAATGTTTTCTTTAGAAGCACTGGGTTAGTGAGAGTAGGCTATACAGTACGTGTTTGCTGTTGATACACAATGGCTATGTTAACACAATAGTGATCTTCTCCAACTTTCAGGATTCAAGGGAGCAGTGTCCTACAATCCTGTGAGATTCTACTTTACAGACATGGAAAAGACTTGGCATGAAGCTAAAACTTACTGCAGGCAGCATTACGATGGCCTGGCCATTATAAAGAGTAGGGAGAACAATAACAGACTCGGTGTATCCGCTGGAGGAGGTTGGATTGGGCTGGCTGATCTTCCTTATGCATGGAACAATGTCCAGTCCCCTGAATGCCTGGAGATGGTCTGCAACTGGACTGGTCAACAACGGAGGATATCAGAAGTGGGCATTACACAAGCCAAATAAGTAACGCAAAATAATTCTGCATTTCTATGAGGAATGGACAGTGGGACGATCTTTCCTGTGAGGCCGAGTTAGCTTTCATCTGTTTTACAGGTAAATGAACTCAACTTATACAGCGCTTTTCTACCTTTATCGGGCCCAAAGCGCTTTACAATAAGGAACCAGTCACCCATTCACACACACCAATGTGCAGACATATGAGGTAAGACCTCATCATCTACTTCCCATGGTTTATTAGGAGCTGTAGTTTGGTATTATCAACATCACACTTAAAAAAAAAAAAAAAAAAAATCATAATGCTATCATTGAAGGGTGTAGAGGCCATTTTGGCTAATAGGGTGTATTTACTTAGGGCAACGCCCCTACAGATGCCAATCCATTTCAGCTGTAAACCCATAAAAGAAAACACAAAAGTCTATCAAATCAACTTGCTTTGAACATTTAGAATACATTCAACATGTATTCTTTGCAAAAGTACTGATCTATTAGTGTCTGTGTAAGTTCTCAGTCGTACATGTAGCAAGTAATTAGTTAATACCAGAGTATCAAGTGAGTAATATTATAGAGCCTAATGGGCGAATCAATGTTGGGAATTTTAAAAGGTGAATATATTGAATATAAAGTGATACATAAAAAAAAAAAAAAAAATTATTTACAATACTGCAGTTTTCATGTTACCGGTATTCCACAAAGTGCACAATTCAAGCCAACACAATAATGGGTTTGACTGGATCTTCGGTTGGGTACCGACAAAAAGAAAAACCCAAAAGAATAGTCCGATAGTCCGTCAATCAGTGAGCGTGGATTGTCCTTGTAGGGTTATGGAAACTGAGGGAAATGTCCAAACGTGATATTGTCTGTACTGTTCGAGGTGAGTTGTGGTAACGCTCTGATTGAGGTGGGAGGAAAAAGGGAGAGGCGAAGCCTCCTACCAGACCATGGGCATTGAAGTTTACACAACGGGGGACGTCCTTAGGCTCCAGGCCTCTTTCTGTAGCTCACCATCCACACAGTTGGACCCAAGACAGGGCACCTAGCCTGCATGGACCAACAGTAGTTCATTTTAGGAAAACCTCATATAAACAGGAAGCTAAAGCTAAGCTACCATTAGCGTCGGTCAAATTACAGAAATCATGGTCACAAAATCCATTACGATGGATTTCTCGTGTCCATGTAAGCATTTAGCATGCTAGTTAGCATCATTAAAATTACATTACCATACATATCAAGGAACATTGAAGAATACATAAAACCTCATGTCAGCATTAGCCCCATGGTTAGCGTTGTTGCTAATGCTAACAGAGCAACATGCAAATAAAAACTCAGCATCCAAACTCACCAGTTCACGAGACTCACACAAATCAGGTCCCCAGCAAAGCCCAAACGGTCTGGCTCTGCAGCTGCTGTCCCTTGGCTCCTCTCCCACACAACTGAGGAGAGTGGAGTCAGGGCAGCTTATATAGTACTTTGGTATCCTGTGATTGGCTAATTAGGATCATGTGACCTGGTGCATTTAGGGACTGGAGAGACTGTGGGGAAGACAAACACTGCATGGGCAAAGTTAGGGGATTTTAACCCTGGTTACATACAGGAGTTGTCCATCTTCAATGAAGGTACTTGATTCATCTTCTGTACTCAGTAGTTGAGTATATATACTCAGTAGTATGTCATTTGCTATTTTTTCTTTCTTTTGTACTGCTAGCAGAGTGTGCCAATATCTATCGAAAGTGCTTATAAAATCTTTCCATACATTTGAATACTTTGAAATGACACAACGCTTGGCATGTCCACTTGAACCAGCAGAGCCGAACTGTTTTTAGTGGAATAAACTACTGTATAATATATCTGCCCCGTATAACACCATCTAACAACAGAAATATGTGAAAGAAAGACAGCCAAGTTCCCTAAATGTTTTTTTTTTTAATATTGTACAGTACAATGGTACAAAATATATTTATCTTTTATTTGTTTTTTATTCACAGGGCCAACAGGGCCAGGCCCAAAGCAGTACACATATGAGTATGACCTGGGCTGATGCTAAGGCTCACTGCGGACAGAACTACACAGACATGGCCATGATCCTGGATGAAGCTGAAAACAGCGCAGTGGCTTCGGTCGTTCCATCATCAGACCTGAATAATTGGTCATAATTGGAAAGAGGCTGACTGTAGTTCCACAAAGCCATTCTTCTGCCACAAAGGTGTGGATAAACCAAATTGCTAAATACAATTCTGTCAAAACAACTTATTTTGTGAATTGCAGTTGTTGCGACTAAAACCGGCTGAAGGTCCAGTCTGGCGCTGACCTGTCTGACCCAGCAGTTCACAACCAGATCATGCAGCAGGTAACGCCCGCTGATGTTCATGTAAATGTGCAGAATCACAAAAATACATCTATTTTTTCTGATTTTACTTGTTCTTAGCTCAAAGCGAAACTTGAGTCCATGGGATCACTGATTTTAACCTCATTTGGAAGTCTTCAACTGTGGAAAAAGGAAGCGCCTATAAAGCTGCTCTACTTCCATGGTGCAGCTCTACTTTGAGCTCCAAAGGAAGAGCATTTTGGACCCTGCTCACAGGGTGTTCTAAGTTTTATGTCAATCCAGTCACAGATGCAAGTTTGTAACGCATCACTCAGATGTGGAGGACTCTTTCAAATCCCCTTTCATTCTGAACAAACTTTATAACTCTTCTCTCCTATAATTAAAATAGTTTAATTGTACTTCTGTTTATTTGGCAGACAAAGGCATTGTTACTCACGCTTCTGTAGGATTTCTATCAGGTCTTTCAATGTCTCTGCACACGGCTGCCATGCTTGTCGTGGAAATAATGCCAAGTCCCAAGCTACCATTTTCTAGAATAGGAAAAGCGTGAAGTTTGCCTGGTGTGTGCGTTCCCTGCAGGGCCGTCGACAGTCTGGCTGGGGCTTCACATGAGGCCTCCCCATAATACAGGGTTTTCTGCGGGGAATTAAAAAGCATTAAAAGCCATTAAATAAATTGTGCCCAAGTGAAGGCCTTACATGTCATTAAAAAGCATTGACTGGGATTCAAACTTTTATTAAATCTACATTTTTTGAGAAAAATATCTTTAATGCGACTATTTTTCCTGTAAAATAAAAACAATTCTTTTTTTTTGTCATTTAAGTTTTTTATTGATTTTTCTTTTTTCCAATGTACAAAAACATAAGCAAACACTGATAGCATTAATTATAAAAAATTAAATCAGAAAAACAAAAACAAACACACACACATAACCACCTAACATAATAAAATGGTGACAATGACACAGTTAAGATATTTTAATGACAGTAGAGTCTTGTTTTGTGATGAATGACCTAAAACATATCCATGTTTTGTTAGTTTTGTCCTGGACATTGTGAACTTTGGAAATGAGTGTCTCATAAGCGGCAGTCTCAGTCATCAATTTAACCCATTCCTCGATTTTGGGTCTATGAGGGCTCTTCCATATCCGCAGGATTAACCACAAATTTACCACAAAGGCAGACATTTCTTTCAAATGCCCAAATGTTTTAACAGTTGTCGATATCGTGTAAAGCAGGCGGAGCTGCGGCGAGCCTCCAGCGTCCCGCACACACTTGAGCTCAGCTCATTCACTCAGCGCTCTGTCCCATCCGGGGTTTTTTCCGCTCCCTAAAAGTAAAATACATTTGTAAATGGGTTTTTGTTGGGCGTGTTGGTTTTCTATCACCTGGATAAATAATCAGGCATAAGAACGACTTGTTCATTTGACTTTAACCCGCGTTTTGAAAGGCCCGAAGTGAGGCTCGCCTCTAATGCACTGCCCCTGACGACCCGAGGGGGGCGCTGTGTCAGCGCTACACATTTCTACAAAACATGTGGACTACAAGTGAAAACCAGTCTGTTTTATTATTCCACACGCTTTAGGAGAGGCAATTTAAACATAAAGGAGTAAGTAAAAGGGAAACCTGATTAGACTGACATTTTATGGATGAAATGTTGTAGACGAGTCTTTATGCTGAAAATGTCAACCATGCACCGCCCGCGTGGCGCATCAGAACTGTCAACAACTTATCATTGGGCCCGGCGGGGTACGAGTCCTGGCCACGTTTACTATGTTGTCTTTTAATTTTTATTTGCAATATCGTGAGAATGTATTTTATGTTTAAATGTGTCGCTATTGAATGCTATTTCAAAGTAAGAGAATACCAGAGACAACAAGTTGCATTTTTTTCCTGCAGTTTTGTTTACTTTATATTGGAGTCAATAGCATGTGCAACAAACCTCACCGCACGACACTGGTATAGTAATAGTAATATTATTTTCAGTTTCTCGGAAGCATTTGGCCAGCTGGGCAACACTGGGGGAATTTTCCTTTTGTGATTCTGTATTTTGTCGTTCTGCATTTTCGTTATACAGTATGTTGTATGTGTGTTTTAACTGTAGGTCTCTGTCCATAAGCGTTGCGCTTCTGGGGATTCCCTTTTTTTATAAACAAATAAATAAATGAACAGAAGAAGAACCTTCAGTGATGAGTGGAGGATCAATGAGTAGCAGTGCAGACTGAAATCTGGTCTCCCTTTGCTTTGTTCAGTCTTAAACCTTCCACTATGATGTGTCGTCAAACATGAGAAGCTTAATCTGTAAAGCAAGATACACAGATGATTTGGATAGTGAAATATTGTTTTCTATATTTGAACGTATCTGAGGTGACTTCCTCATATCAGCACAGTCACTCGCGGTCACTGATTCACATTACTGAATGATACAAGCTTTGAAAGCTGTTAAATCGTGACTACAGTGTTTGTGTTGCTAAAAGTAGTCATCTGGAATAGATCATTTTGCGTAGAAGATGTTTCATGTCTCATCCAAGAAGTCACTTCTGAATTTCCGACTGATATGACAGCTGGGTACAGATGGCTATATTAGGAAACCTTGGTGCTCTGGAACATGCATGCACAACTGAGGGTTTACACATACCATCTCAGAACTAGAACCTCCCATCACTCTCAAGCACTGATGAGATTTATGGCTCTTTTGGCTGAATCTTTTCTGTTTTGTTTGGGGACAAATCATATAATGTCTTTTTTCTGTCTTTTTTTTAGCTTTGAACTATGTTATACAGTCTTGTTCCCTTGTCAAAAACATACCTGGAGTAGCATTTCACTTTCTTTCACACAGTTTGGTTATTCCTTCAGCTTCAGCGCTCTGATATGAACTTCCTGAAATGTGTTTCGTTATTTAAGGAACTTGAAACTGTCCTCCCTGTTTATAAAGTCCATAATCCACCACTGGAGGTGTTCTGAGGAGGTCAAACTGTGTTCATCTCAGCGCCATGATTTGGAAGCATTGATTTCACTCTTTCATAAAGTCTCCTTCTCTCCACTGCCTGTGGAAATCCTGACCCGCCCAGTCTCTGACGCCTTGCTGTTATTTCTTCACATAGCCCTTATGTAAGGCCAGGACTGTTAGCTGGAGTCCATTTGCGTCGTGTCCATAAACCGTCACACGCAAGACAGGCCCAGCGTGAGTCCCGCGCCCCCGCTCTGAGAACCCCTCCACTATAGTGACCCCGAGGGAGCCACGGGGCAGAGCAAAGTACTATCCCAGCCACCGCTCCGTCTTCTGCAACTAGCATCAGGCAGAGGAGAGCAGGGGAGACACTTACGGTCCTGCCATTAACAGCCTTCACTCCGCCAGATTTATGACCTCATGATAAATGCGTGGGAGACTTAGTACAATAAAGACACATCCAGGAATAACAGTTTATTTTGACTCCACCGGCTGACGGGGCTTTGCGCTCGGCAAGTCAGGAAGGAACTCACACCGTCCAAGACCAATCGATTTTCTCATGCATACAGTGTGAGGGCATTTGCAGACAAAGGAGCAACTACACTTGGTTAGAGAATGCACTTATTATTTTCTTTGTGCAAAAATGAAACTTTGAAAATCATGGTTACAGGTTTAAGATGTTCCGCCTCTTCATTTGCAAACTGAAAAGCAAAATGAATCATGATTGGCTCTGTAGCGCAATGTGGCTACGCTAGTTCCGATGACTGAAAGTTGTGAGCGCACGTACTTGCTGTTCTAGTTTAAAATGATTTTAGATACGTTTCGATTAAGCGGCATTTGTAAATATTCTGTGGTGAACTGCGAGCTCAGGTAGATAGTCACTTACTGCACGTTAAGATGTAGGACGTAAATACTTCAGAGGTGAAGGCGACTGGGTTTCCAAAGGTCGGCATGGTAATTTCAAAATAATCCTCATGTCTAAAGTTTTAATCTTATCTAGTTATTTACTTTTATGTACTTATTTATTGCATGTTAGCCTTTATAGCTTCAAGACAAACTTGCCTTTCCATGTTTTTATTCTTTCTCCATAGAAATAAACTGTTCTCTAGAGTCTGTGTAAGTTCTCAGTCGTACAGGAGTTACTTGATTCATCTCCATCTTCTGTACTCAGTAGTTGAAGTCTTCGAACGTTTCGCCTCTCATCCAAAAGGCTTCGTCAGCGACAAAAGTCCCGCTCAGCCCGCAGCTGAAGATATAGACCAACAGGGAGGAGTTTTGATGGCCCGGCTCCTCCCCGGCCAATACCTGTTCGAGAACACTTTGCAACAGTTTAAATTGAACTTGAGGAAATGGTTGAAAGACGGTCAGATTTGTGACCACTAGCACAAACCTGGTAATTATGGTATCTTTCAAAATATGTAAATAATGAATCAAGTTACTGTAAATATTGTTTAGCGCTTTGCTGTGCTTCTTGTAGCTGCCTGCGGGGTGTATGTTATATTGTGTATTGACTCTAAGAATGCTCATGTCCCTCTGACCAGGGACTACAGATTGAAATGAGTGTGCAGGCATCTCTAAAATAAACTTGAAGTGCTGGCGCTCACATATTCACTGTTTTGGTTTCTTTACCTCAGTGGGAAGATCCTCTAAATGAAAAAAGCCTGCAGCGAGACGCACACGTCTGTAATTCACATCAGCATGTTCATGTAGTGTGTCTGCGGGCTCGTAAGGATAATGCCTCGCAGTAAAACACATGGGTCTGTCCTGCCACTCACATGGAAGCGTAGAGAGGAATCAGTGGCAGAAGAAGCGGGAGACTTGAGTGGCGACACGGGAAATATTTCAAGTATGCAGACAAATAATGGGAGCTGGCAAACTGGTCAGAACTCTGGCATCGCGGCGAGGAGGTCCCAGGTTCGGTTTACGGTTGTAAAGACGTGAAGTTTGCACGTTTTCTCTGCTTGATTCCAAATTGGCCCTGACCTCTCAGTGTTCAGAATTAGTCAAACCTGCGGGAATGAAAACAGCGACTCCAGGTACGTGTTTGAAAAGAGATCATTATAACGCCTTGCTAAGGATTAAGGAGATACACTAAAGTGACATTTTCACTCCTCCCGGTCCCCTCTCCCTGAAGCTGCCCACTCGAGTGAAGCCAAGGCGGATATCTCCACGGCACAGCCAGCCCAACTATCTGCTGATCTGAGTTCAGAGATGGGAATGTGTGGGGATTAACGACAAGATGGCGAGATGGAGTCAGCGGCTGCAGGTTGTGTCCCGGGCGAAGAACCAGAGGGTAGTAAGACAGCGGAGCGGGGAAACGAGGAGATAAAGGGTGTTGCTAAGATAGGGGAAAGACTTTTGTTCATTTGTGAATCCAAATGCTGCTTTCTGCTAGGTCTGTTCTAAACATCCCTGATCCACATGAACTGTTGTTAAGCGACTTATTAGCCAGTTTGTTCTGGAATACTCATTTTCTCAATTGATGAAACGCTGAACTTGATAGACTGCACCAAGCTACCGACTGATGGAAAACCTTGAACACAAATAATGGTTTACATTTCCCAAAAGCAAAACATTTGCACTTTGTAAAAGGTTCATTCTGTCTTCTTGGTTAGACTATTACTGTTTTTTCTTTTATTAAGACAGAAGGTTTGTTTACCTGCTTTACTAGCTTCAATCACTTCCTGTGATCTTCCTCAGAAAGTAACAAGTACCACCACTGGATCAGAGAAGCCATCGAGATCAGGAAACGAGCACCAACATCTATGAACCGGGACGGCGGAGCATACACCTTATCCCACACCTGGAGAAGGCGCCAGTCAGTAGGGGGTGTAAGCTCTCTCTACTGTCTGGAAAATCCAAGTAAGCTGTCTATGACACGTCACCTGCTTCTGAGGAAGATCACAGGAAGTGACCGAAACTAGTAAAGCAGGTAAACAAACCTTCTGTCTTACTAAAAGAAAAAACAGTAAAACATTTGCAGAACAGCCCACACAAATTCCATTACTAGGTTTCATCTTCTCTAAACCAGATATGATCTCGGCAAAACAACATTTTACAACCAAAACGCTTAAATCCTTCTTCAAAAGATTGAAATAAAAAATCCCAAACTTCTTCTATATTCATTTGACACAACAGTTAAAACTTAGTATTTGGCTATTGGCACAGAAATACTCATTGTACACTGCACTAGTTTGTGTGGTGTATACATTACTGTAGTACGCACGGTGAAGAAGACACCAATTATTGTTCATATAGATCATATAACTATTTACTCACCATATGAAAACAAAAATGGTTTTCTGGAACAAATACAGAACTGTACAGTATGTAAACCCACATGTGTGCATCGAAAATTGTCTCATTATTCCTACTTTTGATTCATGTGTGAAAAGCAATGAAACAAGTCATTACAGATCTTAGCGTTATGTTTCAGTTACTATAATGAGTGACTATAACAAAGACTGGCCATAGTTGGTTTGCTTACACATATTCAGCCATATTGACCAAACATTGTGAAGTCACTGTTTGTGACTGAGAGCTGTGTGAGTTGTTCTGAGGAAGAGTCTGAAAGTGATGTGAAGCAATGAAAATTAAGTGAACATGTTTGAATCAGAAGGAAAATATAGGACCAGGTTATGTTAAAACAATAGAAAAAAAAACAAAATCATCCATTTCTAATCGAGGTCGCCAGTATGTCCATCTTAAATGTTTTCCAAACCGTTTTTTTTTTTTGCGGGTTAGGGATCATTCCCGACTGGGCCGTCTCTATCCAGGGGAGCCCAGTTTTCGCAGACCCCGAAGGCACGGGCACCAGAGCAGCACTAAGACCCGGCCTATAGCACTGCCACTGATAGCACCAACGCTGGAGGTAAGCATGCTCATGTGGGGCTGTCCGTTTGATTCACCCCGCGGATGTTGCATTTAGATGAAAGTTTCTCAAGGTTTCTCTGTAAAGTCAAAGCTCAAAGACATTTTCAGGTATAATACATGCAATTTCAACTAGTTTTTTTCCCCAAATGTATGGTTCGAAAAGATTTTCCAATATCTAATTCCTAGCCTGAGACTTCCCAAATCTCCACTTTTAAACTGATATGTCAATAAAATCAACCAGGAAATTGAATTCTGGCTCTGTACGTTACTCAAATTGCAGTGCTGGAAATATAGGCAATTTTTCCACACAAAAATGAAAACATGCAATACGTATACTTAAGTATAAGTATAGCTCAATAGGAAAAGCTTTACATTGACGTCTCTGGATGGAAATCTTCTCCGTCTTTTCTCTCCAGTGCCGGACTTGAGAGCTGCGTTCGTCTGGGGTTTAAGGGGTGACTTGTGTTAGGGAGTAACCGTTTGGGGTGAAGGGGTTGCCAATGGCCCGTGCGGTACTTCCCTCCCCTTTGAACCAGGCCCTGTTCGACATGTCGGCTTGAAAGCGAGGGCCCGTGCGGCGCTGACAAATTACACCGCCGTCTCAATGAATTTGCGGTTGGCCGGAATGTCCAGGAGCCCATGATGAAAGCAGGGGAAGTCGGACTCATTAAAAGTCTGATTCTCTTCTTTTTTTTTATTATTTCTTTTTTGACGCTGAAGGTTAAATAGCTGTGCCCCGGTGGAAAAAATAAGAAAGATTAGTGCAAATGATTATGTTACGTTTCCCTTTTCTTTTACCTTCCAAAGCGACACTCGCAAATATATGGCCACCTAACTCCATTTCCACCTCAGCGCTTTAGAAATACAGTTTGACTGACTGGTGGGTTGGCTTGATACTCAAGGGCCGTGTCAGCAACGCAAACCCGGCAAAGTGAACAAAATTAAAGTCAAAATGATTTCTGTTCCAAAAGTTAGTAATTGCCCTTTGAAAATGTAGAGATATTTATTTGAAACTTCTATTGTAGATTAGTGATATAAGAAAACCTGTTCTGCTCCTGATCACTTCATATTTTCATATAAAACAAGACATTTAAGGCATAAAGTGGTCAACACTACTTTGAAATAATTTGACTCAAGTTGAAGTAAAAAGTAGTGACCCAAATAAATACAAGTACTGACTTGGGTAGTGTGAGTAATGAGTAACTGAGCGTAAAAGTCTGATTTATATTTCAGTTGTGACATGATTTATTGAAACAAAACCATATACCAATACCATGAAAATGTATTAAAAATACACATTTCTGAAGAAAAAGGGACAAAACACAAAATACATACAATTTAGCTCAACATGGAGCTTCTGTAACTTTGGCACGGCATGGTGGTACAGAGGTTAGTACTCGTGCTTCACAGTGAGAAGGTCCTGGGTTCCATTCCCACCTGGAGTTTGCATGTTCTCCCCGTGTCTGCGTAGTTTTCCTCCGGGTACCCCGGTTTCCCCTACCACTAAAACATGTACAATAAGCCAGGATGAATGAGAGAGTGTTTGTGGCTCGTTCATTAACATGCACTGTCCCTACCCAATAAACTAAACTAATGTACTCACTGTAGCTATTCTTCTTACTCAGGTAAGAGTAAAGATACTTCATTACAATATTACTCAAGTGTATGTAAAAAGTACTTCATGATGTAAATATTCTAATACGTACAGTTTCTTCAAAGAGTAAATGTAACTGTAAATTTGAAGGAATTTTGGATCTTGTTTAGTTAATAAGCTACAGTATTTAAAAGTGAAAGCACGATCAATCAGGCAAGAAAAACTCCCTCTGAAAAAAACCTTCAATATATAGTTTAGTCCAAGTCCTTAAAGTCTGGAGTCTGTAGGAGCTTCTGCAGTGGAGATGTTGTTGCAAGAGTGGAATGAAAACCTCATTCTGAGGGGTTTTGGAAAGTCTGAACAGACGCTTGGATATTCCTCCCGTCTTTAGCATTGATATCACTGAGTCTCAACATTGACCGCTGCATACAGATGAAACCTTTTCTTTCCTTGAGTTCTGGTGTCCTCATGTTTGATTGTCCCAATCTGGTCACCCTATTCATAACTTAATGAATGACTCTTCCCATTTGACAGTGACCGTGACCATGGCAACGGGCTGATCACGCTCCTCCATACCGCTAATTCACAGCGTTTGTTAGCGCACTTTGCCCAGTCGCGTTCCGCCTTTCATAACCCGTCGCTAAGCCCATCTGTTCAAACTAACCTGGTGTTCGGGAGCTTCCAAAGCACCGGGTCGCGCCGTGTAACCCGATCCAAACCAAACGCACGGATAAAGGGGTTGTTATTAGAACGCCGTGGCTCAATTAGGCCCTTTAAAGCCGCGCACCGCAAATAAATCACGGCGCCGGGTCAATGTCTTTCGATAATGAAACGCCGCGCGATGGCCTTCTCTGTTTGGCTGCTGTCAATACCAGGGCGATGTATGCCCCGCGCAGACGTACCGCGGGTCAATGTTTACGGCCCGTTCAATTTCCGACTGCAAATGAGCTGAGAGCGCGCGGTGATGTCCGGACTTTGGTTTGCTTACTTAAGGCTGGGGTCGTCTAAGGCGAAACGCTGCAGGTGAATCGGGACAAAATGAAGACATGTAGAGATAGAGATTGAACCTTTAGCTGTGGTTTAGGAATAATAGGCGGCGCGGTGCACCCCGTACCGTGTCGGCCTTTCTGTGTGGAGTTACTCTCCCCGTGTTTGAATAGGTTTCGTCCAGGCGCTCTGGTTGCCCCATCAACCCAACATGCACAAAAGGTGAATCCTCCAGACAGGTGATTCTGACCATCAGCCTGGCTCCACATCTGGAGACGGATCACCGGGCGCTGCGGGCAAGTGGTTGGTCCAAGTGGCTGATGGGACTAATAGTAAGTTCCCTGCTCCTGTATCTGAGGACTTGTTCCACCGCTGACTGAAGCACAGTTTGGTACAGTGATAATAGGCTAATGGTAATAAAAACTATACGGTGATGCTAGTGCTCTTGACAAAACCTCTGCCTTTCTTCTACAGACTACTATTGTAGCCACAGCTACCCTGGGCAGGCTTCCAAACTGTGCCATTGGCCTCTCCGACCGCCACCAAGCAATCATTCACACATGCACCACATTCATTTATGCAATGTGAGTGAAGAGCCTTGCCCAAGGCCACGGCGAGTTGGCGACGTCATGCACTTGTGGAAGGAGGGACTCGAATCAGAAATCTTCCCGTCATAAGAACCCGCTTTACACTTTGGGCCACAGTCGTGGGAAAAAGCATGTGAGATACAACAGTTACCGGAAGTGAAAGTGAAAAAACCCCCAGTAAAAACAGTCAAATACAAAAGCTGATGAAAAAGCAACAAAATAACAGGTCATCTAGTAATTTAGAGAAAACAGCACAAAAACATGAAATAAACAAGAAATACATTAAAACTGATGTATTATCACATTATTGGCTGTATTTATTACATTTGTAAATGATTTTCATCTTGTCAGGCCAATAATGTAATAACCAGCCAATAACTTAATAATTATCACATTATCGGCCGTAAATCTTTATTACGTTATTGGCTCAACAGAGTTATTACATAATCGGCCGTTATTATGTTATCGATTCCTACCGGGGGCAATAGAGTATACCCTTAACACCTTTACCTGAAGCTGTAAGTGAAAAAATCTGCAAAAATTTTTCTTTTTTGCCGTTCAAAGCTCAATAAATCAGGCAGGAAAAATATATAAAAAGATCCCTCTTAAAAAAACCTTCAAAATCTTGTTAAGTCCAACACTGGAAAGTTTGGTGTCTGCAGAAGCTAAAGTGGAGACGTTGGAAAATATTTAATGGTCTGTAGTGTTGTAAAAAATCCGTCATGAGCTATTTTTTATTCTTCATGAATTAATCTCTCATAAGCATTTTTTTTTTAATAAAAAAGTACATAGGCCTATATACAGGCTACCTATTATTGATGTTAGGACAAATACAGTATCTGAGATTGCAGGATAAATGGAGCTAAACTAAACAAGACTTTTGAACAGACTCGCGGAACACAAGGTTTGCAACAGATGTGTTCAAACTCGACTTACTCAGAGCGTCATCTGCACCGTCAATATTAAGACTCATATTTCACTGTTGCAAATGCAAATTGGAGCTTATTATTTGTATGTTCTCAATGTTCACGTAACGTTTGAGAAACTGTGGGCGAAAGGAACAGTATTCAGCACTTCCCATCGTGCGTCTTGTGCAGCCGCCCGATCCGTATGTCACTATTCACACACCACGCCTCTCCTCTCGTTCCTCTCCCGGTCCTTCGCTTGTGGTGTTTATCCAAATCCATGCCCCTGGCTCACATGGAGAAAGTGCTCCTTTCTGTGGGTGTGCAGAATGGAGACACAATGTAGCGTCATGTCTACCGATTGGGTCGTGAACATACCATCAGTAATCAGCGTTTGGACAGTTAAAAGGCCAACTATACTTCAGAAGCCCCTTATGAGAGACCAACAGGCCCGGTTAGAACCATGAGGCCGTCCTTCTGTGGACCCATCCCCTGCAGGAGGAGCCATAGGGGCTGGGGCAATGTGCTGGTGCTCCAACAGCTGCCCCCACGACCCGGCAACGGACAAGTGGAAGAAGATGGATGGATGGATGGATGGATGGACGATACTACAGAATTCTTTCCTCAGTGTTATGGTTACAATATTCAAATGAAAAATGGTACGGTTCAGTGCTCCTGTGGCGTTTGAGGAAGCCTTGCCTTTGTTAGTTCTGTAACTCCCACATTATTCAATAGGTCAATTTAGACGTGGCCCCAGGTGTGAGAAACAAAGTCGGTACAACGCGCGTCTGAATATGGACATGATGAAATACCTCCACTTTCAGAAGGATTTTTTTTTTTTTCTTTTTTTTTCTGATTGTGTCTGGTCGGAGCGTCCCACCGGACACTGCGGATATCGTTCTTTTCTCCCAACCCCGGGGCTATTTACAACACCTTTGAGCTGACGAAATAGCTTGGGTTTCATTGGCAAGCCCTGGACCCGCTTTGTACGGTAGTTTCCCCCGACTGGGTACGGCGGCTGAGAGGGGACAGCTTTACGGGGAGGGTGGCAACATTAAAGGCGGGTTTCTCCAAAAGACCTGACCTGAAGCGGAAGGAGGGACCAGAACGTAGAAGTCACCACAACTTGTGACGTACCACAAAATAAAGAGAGTCAGGTATAGGGTCTTCAACATTCAACGCAAATGAAAACGTTTAATCTCTTAAACCCCGCCTTAACTTAAGCACATTTTCTCCAGTTTGGCTTTACCCAAATCTAAAAGCTTCTCGGCTGGAGTTTACAGACCGTGTAACGCCTCATTTGAAAGCTAAGACCTACAAAACTGATCTAAGACTTCTCCTCGCGTCGTTGCTGTGTTGTTGTCCCCTTTTTTGCCATATTTTTGTCGCTTTTTTTGGTCACGTTTTTATTGTTTGTAGTTGCGTTTTTGTTGCCAGTTTTGTTGCTTTTTCATGACTTTTTTTTCACTCTTGTGTTGCGTTTCAGTCGTTTTTAGTTTCTTTTTTGTAACCTGTTCAAGAAGCTTTTAGATTCGGGTCAAGTTGAACTGGAGACGATGTGCGTTAAGGTGGGGGTTAAGAGGTTAAAATGTTATCTCACCTTAAAGGAACAGAATTTCATAGGAGTCAAGATATTCCTGCGCGGACGTTGAAGTGCTCCTGAGGTGTTATTACGCCTTACAATATAGTGCCCCTTTTTTTATCCGCTTAGAAAAGCCACATGTTTAATTTTGTGTGACTAGACTTGGATCCTGTAACTACTCACGTAACTGTATTTAAACAGGGGAAACGGGGAAGAGCTTGGTCGCTTCTAGCTTCACCCGCATTTGGGTCCATAGGAATATACTGGGAGAGGCTAAACGCTAACAGCATCTTTGGTCTTTTTGCGTGACTGAGCGCACGCACAAAGACCAGACGGGTATGCACCAGCTCGTCTAAGGCCTGTTCCTTTAACCAACATGTAAAGCAGATCGGGTCCGGCTGCAGATGTCCTGTTTTATTATATATTATAAATGTATTGGCTTTGATTGATCTTTTTGTGGCGGAATGAACCAGTCAAACTCAAGTTGAAATTTTTTTTTTTTTTTTTTTTCCCAAACAAAACTTTTTTGACATTTTCGCCAACACTGTTCTGTTCACGCACTACTTTAATGTCATATAAAGCAGTCGACCCGATTGTGCCGCCTGGAGAGTGTCAGCGTCGTGGATGAAGTATTTGTCTAGACACCAGAGGGTCGCCACTTCAGACGGGACTGGGGAAAAAATATCTAAACACGGCTCTGAGGGGGACTGGAATGGGAAATATAAATCACAGGCGTCAGAGTGTAGGACCTCCTTCTCCTAAGCTCCCGGGGGGTGGGGTCCCAGGACAGCACCGACCCTGGACTCGCTCACAGCTATGTAAATCATGGCTTCCCCCTCCGGACCCCAGACCGGCAGACCTCACGGGCCCCCTCCTGAGTGCTCAAAAGCGTCTCCACACCGCAGTTAATGTAAGCCAGAAGCCTCTTCCACAGACAGCCTCGCCGAAGCTCTTCCCACGTCCACCAGGCCATCGCTAAAGCACACCTTTGGAAAACATGTTTAAGGGGGGCGCCATTGAGACATGCATTTATAAATCATTTCATCAAGTTTACAAATGCTTTTAGCGAGTCCATTTCAGTAGGACAAAGTTTGTAAAATATAGAAACCCTGCATCCATGCCAACTTAAAGGAACAGGCCACCGTTTTTCCATACTGAGATATGTTCTCACCTGAGCTCCGACGAGTTGATGCGTTCTTTGTTGATTTGATGATTCTTTGTGCGTGCGACCAAAGATGTTGTTAGCATTTGGTTTCTCCTAGCATATTCCTATGGCTCCAAACGGGGGTGAAGTTAGAGGCGACCACGCTCTTTTTTTTTTTTGCTTTATGTTTTGGATCATTGTCTGTTGGAAGACAAATCTCCGTCCCAGTCTCAGGTCTTTTGCAGACTCCATCAGGTTTTCTTCCAGAATGGTCCTGTATTTGGCTCCATCCATCTTCCCATCAATTTGAACCATCTTCCCTGTCCCTGCTGAAAAAAAGCAGGCCCAAACCATGATGCTGCCACCACCATGTTTGACAGTGGGGATGGTGTGTTCAGGGTGATGAGCTGTGTTGCTTTTACGCCAAACATAACGTTTTGCATTGTTGCCAAACAGTTTGATTTTGGTTTCATCTGACCAGAGCACCTTCTTCCACATGTTTGGTGTGTCTCCCAGGTGGCTTGTGGCAAACTTTAAGAAGAAGAAGAAGAAGAACCTTTATTTATATAGCGCCTTTCACAGACATAGCCACAAAGCGCTTTACATGAGAGCATTTTACATTCACTCCATACTCGGTGGTGGTAAACTACGTTAGTAGCTTCAGTTTCCCCAGGAGAAGTGTCGACACTTTTTATGGATATCTTTAAGAAATGGCTTTCTTCTTGCCACTCTTCCATAAAGGCCAGAGTTGTGCAGTATACGACTGATTATTGTCCTATGGACAGAGTCTCCCACCTCAGCTGTACATTTCTGCAGTTCATCCAGAGTGATCATGGGCCTCTTGGCAGCATCTCTGATCAGTTTTCTCCTTGTATGAGCTGAAAGTTTAGAGGGACGGCCGGGTCTTTGTAGATTTGCAGTGGTCTGATACTCCTTCCATTTCAATATTATCACTTGCACAGTGCTCCTTGGGATGTTTAAAGCTTGGGAAATCTTTTTGTATCCAAATCTGGCTTTAAACTTCTCCACAACAGTATCTCGGACCTGCCTGGTGTGTTCCTTGTTCTTCATGATGCTCTCTGCGCTTTAAACTGACCTCTGAGACTATCACAGAGCAGGTGCATTTATACAGAGACTTGTTTACACACAGGTGGATTCTATTTATCATCATTAGTCATTTAGGTCAACATTGGATCATTCAGAGATCCTCACTGAACTTCTGGAGAGAGTTTGCTGCACTGAAAGTAAAGGAGCTGAATAATTTTACACACCCAATTTTTCAGTTGTTTATTTGTTAAAAATGTTTGAAATATCCAATAAATTTCGTTTCACTTCATGATTGTGTCCCACTTGTTGTTGGTTCTTCACAAAAAATTACAGTTTTATATCTTTATGTTTGAAGCCTGAAATGTGGCAAAAGGTCGAAAAGTTCAAGGGGGCCGAATACTTTCGCAAGGCACTCTACACACACAACTGTGTGCATGCACCTGTTTATGAATTACATTTGTGCAATTGCGTATATCAAAATGAGGATTATGATCAATCAAAACAATGCATTTATTATTAATTATTATTACATTTCCGTTATCATCATGGATATCACTAATATAATATTTTAATATTATACAGGCATATTTATTATTCATGGAATGGAATGGAATCTTATTTGCTAAACACAAAGATCTTGATAAATCATTGTCATTACTATCGCCACTACGATATGTTTTTATGTAAAGTGTTTATTGTTTATTTTTTGCCCTATATAGTGTGGTGCGTTGAAAACCCGGGGTGTGGAGTGGGGCAGTTGAGAGAGGGCAGTGGCCCCAACCAACAAGCCCTCACCCAGATGCCCTAACTAGTTGGCTGAGTTGTTGAGGTTTGCCTCCTATACTGTGTGATGCGTTAAGACACGAGGGTTTATCAGTCTGCTGGACCGGGAGGGGGGGCCTCTCAGACCAGCAGATCCACACCTCGCCTACCCCAGTTTACTATAATATATTATATTGAGCAGCAATATCAATGACAACATGAACATGGCCTGTTACTTTCTCTCAATTGTACAACTTGACATATCTCCAATGGAAGTCATTCAAAAGAACATTCTGTTGTCAACCATCAGCGTAAATCCTAAAGAAACTTGCTTTAACAGTAATAACCTGTTCCAGCCATCGGCACTGCTGAGGGCAATACACTGAGAAATAGCGCCATGTTCTGCAGGTGGACCACTGGAGTCTGATCATCACCGTTTGAAATAAGCTCTCAAGTGTGTTCTGGATTCGAGAGAGTCTCCCACATTCGTAAAAACGTTAAAGACACTCTTGCTTTTTGAACAGAACGTCGGAGTGGCCAGGCTCACGTTTTCTCCCAAAAAACAACGTGGGACGACGGCTCTGGAACCGACACTTCATGGGAATCTGCTGCGGGGCGAGGGAGCCGCTGATGGAATGCACCGGCCTGACCCCTCGCGCCCGTCCCGGGGAGAGGGAAGTCCGGAGACAGGTAGATATATGACCGCTTTGTTATTGTGCATTCGAGATCCTGCCATTATCTTCTTACCCTGCTCTCAACCTTTTTAATCTGGGGGTTTCTGGGACGGCGCGCTGACGACGCAGCTCCCTCACCTCTCCCTGACCCTCCGCCGGGGTATTTTTTTTTTTTTTTTCTTCCCTCGTTGTCGTTTCTACTTGGAGCGTACACATCCAAGCTGCAGGATTCCCCCACTCGGGAGACGGGAAGAGTAGTATGTTACAGATTCCAGAGCGGGAGTCGGGTTGCGTTTTAATGTCCGTCGGGTTTGAGGGGTGGGACGGGGGTGGGAGGTCTGTGGGAAGAAGAGGGGTGAGCAGGAGTTCCCTCGTGGCAAGGGTCCATCCCGCAACACAACAGAGGAAATAACTCTTCTGTACGCCTCATGAGCGCCATCAGACAGGGACCTGTGTCTTGAAATCCCTTTAACCTCTTAACCCCCGCCTTAACCGAGTGCACCTTCTCCAGTTCAGCTTGACCCAAATCTAAAAGTTCCTCAGCAACAGTGTTAACGCCTCATTTGAAAGTTGTGTTGTTTCTCATGGCATTTTTGCCACCTTTTTGTCGCTCTTTCGTGGCTTTCTTGTTGCTTTTTCGTGGCTCTTTAGTCGTGTGTTTTTGTCATCTTTTTCCCCCGTTGTGTTATTGTTGCTTTTCCTGCATTTTCATTCACTTTTTTGTTGATTTTTTGTTCATTGTTTTTTGTTGTTTTCGTCACTCTTTAGTCGTGTGTTTTTGTCGCTCTTTTGCCACTTTTTTGCTTTTAGATTTGGGCAGTGCCAAACTGGAGACAATGCCCTTGGTTAAGGTATGAGGTTAACCAGGAAGCCCTTCTTAGTTTGCAAAATGAACAGAATTTTCCAAAGTAAATGATCAAAGTGCACATGACACATTAGACACAATGTTTGCTAAAACATAGTTAACACGATTATATTTAAGATTTTGCTAAAGATTGTACACATGTTTCTTTAGTTTGGCCATTTTTGTGATGTTTATAGTTTCACTTCCTTAGTGGGCACTGACAGGAAGTGACATAGATAGAGGCCGTGCCGACCATGTTACGTCAGTGGGAAGTGAGTGAATCAAACCGTAATGGAACGTTACCTCCTTCTATGTCACTTCCTGTCCGCAGCTTAAAAAATCAAATACAAATCAGTTTTCTGAACAACATTTCATTAATAAAATGACTGCTTCAATAAAATAAAATGATAATTATGCAACTGATGAACTTGCAACTGATGTTATCCATCTAAATAAGTCATATTTTCAAAAGCGTCAAAACAGGCTGGTTCACAGGAAAAGCTCGTCTCACACATCAAAACCAGGTGGTTGATTTTGCACATTTTCTAAAATCTGTAATATATTTAGACTTCCAGACTATCACTTCAAAGCAAACCGTGGTAAAATACAGTGCCTGGTGATGAAAAAGTCGGTCATCGAGAATCTTAGCGTTGTGCTGGAGAAGGTGGCCTGACTTTCCCATCATCTACATAAGGTCTTATGTAAAGTCTATTTAAAACCAAGGCATATTTCTAGTCTTGTACATTATTTAAATATAAAGCTATAACATTCAAAGGTGTCTAAAGTAGTTGTAAAAACCTGAATGAATGAATCTAAACGGATCTTTTTCCAGGCGTCATCCCTTTTTTTGTGTTACTTTTTCATCACTTTTTTGGTCAGGTTTTTTTTAAAGCAGTACTCAGTAACTTGTTTACCTTAATAAATCCTCTCCATAGTCCCTCTGGGGGTAATACAAGTGTCAATGGGATGATTGGGGGGTCTTTCATCTCCCCCTGGTGTCTCTGGCCAGAAAACCACAATTGCAACTTGCCTGCCTACGGGTCGAAGCCACCAATACACACTAATGGAATCACGAAGAAGAAGCTAACAGGCTAACGGGCAAAGCTAACTGCGGGCTAGCGCCACTTTAAACAGTATTTACAGCCAAGTTTGATTTTTTTTTTATCTCCATTGTGTAATTGGATGTACAATATCCCTCCGTCCCTTTGTCTTTTCTGTCAGCGTAGTATTTACTCTCACGGACAATTAATGAGTCAAACAAATGCAAAATGCTACGACACCTGCAGTGGCGCTTATGGCCTCTAGGGGCACGAGTTACTTAGTACTGCTTTAAGCTCATTTATTGCATTTTCATCACATTTTTTGGTCACATTTTTCTGTTTTCATCTGTGTTGAGGCTTTTTTCCAAGAAGCTTTTCGATTTGGGTGAAGCCAAACTGGAGAAAATGTGCTCGGTTCAGGTGGGGGGGTGAAGAGGTTAAAGCATTAGATCGGACCTTTATGTAGTTCATTCTATTGACAATAAATGAATCAATAGAATTTCAGCGAGTCTTCTGCTTACACCATAGAATAAAAAAAAAGAAAAACTCCAAACTTTTACGAAGATCCTCGCTCCCTCTTAGTTACCTTTTTTTATTTTATTTTATCTCTCTCCTGTCCCCGGCCTTTATTGCGAATACCCGGTGGATGTCGAGAGCGCGTTGATGGACACGACAAACAGGAGAAGGTTCCGATAGCGCCGGCTCTCGGGTTTCCTCGGCCGCCGCTCCTGACGAGGGGCCGCTGATTGGAAACAGATAATCTTCAAATGGAACTGTTAGGTGCTGTAATGAGATTCCCCCCCCCCCCCCCCCCCCCCCCGACGTGTGTTTGGATTAGGTGATTACAGGGCCGGCCTTCCTCCCGGCACTCGCTCGCACACACGCATTAACGCGCACATGTTGGAGCCCGGAGAGGCGGGAGGAAAAGTTCACAAGAGGAAAAAGAACAGTTGCTCTTCCTGCATCTGAGGTCTATCCCAGGAAACGTACAGATACTCACCGAGGAGATAATCTTATATAGAGTTACACAAAAAGTACAATTGCTTCAAAAAATGACTGAAGTATGTTCCTTTAACCTCTTAAAGGAACAGGCCACAGTTTTTCCATCCTGAGATATGTTCTTACCTGAGCTTAGACGAGTTGATACGCACCTGTCTGGCCTTTGTGCCCGTGGAAGAGCGTGGTCGCTTCTAACTTCACCCCCGTTTGGAGCTATAGGAATATACTGGGAGAGGCCAAATGCTAACAACATCTTTGATCGTTTTGCCTGACTGAGGGCGCAGGGACGAACATATCTCAGTATGGAAAAACGGTGGCCTGTTCCTTTCACCCCCACCTTAACCAAGTGCGTTTTCCCTCTGTTCAGCTTTACCCCAAATCTTAAAGCATCTGGACTGGAGCTTGCAGCATATAGGCCTCATTTGAAAGCTAAGACCGACAAAACTGATCTAAACTGATCTTTTTCCTCGCTGTCACTTTTTTCACTTTCTTTTACATCAAATTTGTGTCCCTTTTTTTTTTACTGCACTTTCATCATTGTTGTCACCTTTTGTCGCTATTTTTGTTGTGTTTTTTTTTTCACTTTCATTGCTTTCTTTTGTCACATTCTTGTTGCCTTCTTGCCCAAATCTAAAAGGCCAGTGTAACGCCTCATTTGAAAGCTAAGACCTGCAAAACTCATCTAAATGGATCTGTTTCTTCGCTTTGTTGTCACTCTTTTTCCATTGCTTTTTTGTTGCATTTTCTTCACAAATCTTTGCCATTTTTTTGTCACTCTTTTGTTGCTCTTTTTTCTTGTGTTTTCGTCACACATTTTTATCGCTTCTGTTGGTCACGTTTTCGCCGCTCTTTTGTCGCATTTTCATCCTCGTTTTTGTCGCCATTTTGAGGCTTTTTTTTTTTTTTTCAGGAAGCTTTTAGATTTGGGTAAAGCCAAACAGGAGAACGTGTGCTCCGTTCAGGTGGGGGTGTAATTTGGCTTCTTAACTCTTTGTGAATCTCATCTATCGTTCTCCAGAAACTCCGTTAACTGTGTTTATTGGGCCAGATATGAAATATATTGACGGCGATGAAAAGGCTTTGGGGTCCCGACTAAAGCCTCTGGAGGTCCCGGATCTGGACCCAGGTCTGCCAGTGTGGGACCCCTTGCTCTAGGACGTGGCCCACTCATCTGCACAATAACTCAGGCAGGTGATAAACTTTATAGCTGTCTTTCTGCAGCTCTGCCTGCGATGTTTACTGGAGCCGGATGCCCTCCCCCGCCTATAACGTGGCTTCAGGTGCAAAATAAAAGTGATTCATTCTTTCACCGCTGAAATATCGGTTTATTCGATTATCTGAGCAGTTAACATTTTGCTCAAAAGGAGTGGGCCGAAGCAAAAAGCCGATGAACACCCACCCCCGGAATCATTGCAATAGAAAACGTTCATATCACAGTAGTACAAAAGGAACATATTACGTTTATGATTTAACTTTATCCTATTGTGATCGCTTTATCCATCATACCATTAGCAGCATCATAAATATCATGGAGGGACAAAGCGTGGGCTAAATTCATCAAAAGTCAGCCTCGAGCGATTCACCACGGACCCAGCTCTGCCGCACCCAGAGCGGGGAAACCCTACTTGCACCCATCTTGTTTTCCTTCAGACTTTTCATTGATGGAAATCATATTTACCGGTCATTTGCTTTTCAAACCGGGCAAAAATCCAGCTACAGCCGGGTGAGCTCGATGCTGTGTGTCACGGAGAACTCAGATTTATCACGGACAGTACAAACTACTCGCTGGTAAAATGGCCCTCGTTTACACGTGCACAGACTCTTGCACTGGTATCTGTTTCTTTACAAATCTATAGGGCTGGAAAGTCTCGTACCAGAAGCACTTCCGGTTCTTCGCTCGGATACAAACAAACAGCCAGCTGTTCGAGGAGGCGGCTGAATTGAATAGTGCAAAATGCTTTCATGACACAGCGAGCGGTTCGCCTTAGCGGTTCAACACAAACTGCCAATCAACGCCGGAGACGACCAACACCAGCACATTAAGGCACGGAGGTCCGGTGTTGATAAAATAGTTTACAGAAGCAACTTATACCAAAGACTTGAGTTTATTTCACTTTTTCTTGTAGTTAAAACCTCTTAACCCCCACCTTAACCGAGCACATTTTCACCAGTTCAGCAACAAGCATAACACACAACGAAAAAGCGACAAAAACGTGACAAACAAAGTTATAAAAACATGATAAAAAAACGAAAAAGTGAAAATGTAAGAGGTTATGAGCATATTTAGTTCGTGGGTTGTTTCACAGTTCTGTTGTTGAGTCCTTAGTGGCTTCAGTCGCCGTAAATGACCACAGTCCGTCAGTAGAGGTGTTGCTCTCACACACGGAGCTCCACGTGTCCAGTGACAGGGGAATAACAAAACAAAACAAAAGCCGAGGAAAAGGCAGGCGTGCGTGTCGACCCTCCTTGACCAAGGCGTCTACAGATATAAAAAGGCGCATGTCACTACGGGTATAACTTACTCGAGTATTATCACTAAATGGGACCATGCCACAGACCTGAGCGGGGCATGTGCCGATCCACTCAGCGACTAGCATGGCCGTATACGAAGTTTTTCATCCCAGTGACGAAATGTGTCCAAAATAACACAGAAAAAGCCATCTGAGTGCATGAAGTCTGCGATATCAGTACAGGACGACCAGCGTGCGTGGTTTGTTTGTATCCGTGGACGGGAATCTCGCAAATTCTCGCACTTCCACTTTCCAGCCCTATTCTCTAACTAGTGCCTTCATACTCTGTGTCACTCCCACACAGAGTGAGCCATCGCAGACTCCTTCAGTGTCCCGGGCCCGTGCGCACAGAGCTGGGGGGGAAAGGCTTTCTTCTTCTCAGGACCTGAGGCTGTCCAGCCCGCTCACAATTGGGGAATTTAGAGTTTTACTTAAAAGGTCTGGAAAACGTGTGTGTATAGGAAATTGCTGTTGTTTGAACTAGAAATGTTTAGTCACGTGATGATGTATCTTTAGTATTTTTAGTTGTTCTGTTTATAATTTACATGTCTGAAACAGGTCTCTCTCTCGCAAATGAAACTTTGAATGTCAGGGGACAAACCTGTCTAAATAAAGGGATAAACCCCGCCCACCAGTTGAGAGCCACTGCTTTAATAGGTGTTTAGATCGTCGTCGTGTGTAATTATACTTCTCAAAATGATCATGACAGTCAGATGGATTCGTATGAGCTTCAGGGCCGTACTTTGCCCCGGGCTCAGGCCTCTCCCTGACAGAGGGTTTTAAAAGGTTACTGGCTTTGATACATAGATACGGGACTTGGACTTGACATGCAATGTTCTCACATAAAAATAGGAAATTGTATTCTCCTTTTGTGTGAGCGTGCTATGCATTTTTTTAAACTAGATTTGCGAATATATGTAAAAAAAAATAAAAAATAAAAAAGTTGATTTGCTGAGTAAAAGTCCAAAATTCACAGCCACAAGTGGACAGGCCCGACTGAAGGGCCACGGCGAGGCCAAAAGTTCAGCGGCATAGTGCTTACAGACTTCTCTTCCTGCCTGTGCACTTTTATGGGAGGTGTAAGTGGGACAAAGGGAGAACGGGTTATGAAAATAGACACAGCTGGCGGAGCCCAAACAATGGGCCAGCTGGCTCTTTGAGAAAGTTGCAGAGCTTTTCCTCGAGGCCTCGGTGGATCTGACAGCGCCGCCTGATTTACTCACACGGGGAGTTAGAAGAATGGAGTGGACACCTGGTTTAGAGCGTCGCAGCGGCTCGGATGAGGTGAACGAAAATGAAACTACCGGGAGTGTTTTGACGTGTGGCAGAGCATTTTTCAAAGAATGCTGGTGTCTAAAGCAGTGATTATTACACAGAGGATCCATTCCTGCAGCATGCATGTATCTCTCCAGGTTTGTTTTCAACACGGTCATTATAAACAGGGTGAATAATGGTTAGAGCCATCTTTAAATTTATGTCATTCATCTGTTTATATAACGGTTACAAAGATCGTTATTTTTTTAATAAGCCATTTATGAGTCTGAGCCTGAGGTGGAAGGGAAACCTACTTCTGAGCAATGACAGTGCCTCACCAGTCAGCATGAAAATAAAAAATCCAAATTTTATTCAATTTCCAAATTTTTACAAATGATAAATGCATAGATTTGTGGCACATTTTCATAAAATATACAATATTGTGTCTGAAGAATATTTAGTGACCTATTTCTGTAATTTTGAGCCAAAACAGCAAAGTAAACGCTTCAATGTGGATCTTCCTGACGCAACGTGTAAATGAGTTTCCACCTCCCTCTCTCTTGGTACAGCAGTGTTTTTTGTTTTTTTTACCTTTTTCTGCAAACTGCTGTCTCTGTGTCCCACATCATTCTATTTGGGGCGACAGTGGCGCAGAGCGGGTTGTCTCATGATCAGAAAGTTGGAGCTTGGAATCCCGCCTCCTGCAGACACTTTCTTTGTGTCCTTGGGCTAGACACTCCACCGTCCTTGCCTCCGGTGTCTGCGCACACTGGTGTATGAACGAGAGTGTGGGGGGTGAGTGGATCCTTGCTGTAAAGCGAGTGGAAAAAGGGCTATATAAGTAGAGACAATTTACAATTTTACCACTTTTGTACATCTTTGCAAGTAAAAAAAAAAAACTGCTAGATTTGAGACCTACAAATGTCTTCTTCTGAAACACTGAAGAGGCACCAAGAGCCCCCCACCCCCCACACCTGCAGCACAGTGGGGGGCGTCACAAGAGGAAATGAGGAAGGGACAAACGAGGAGAAGATGGTGAAAGACTGCCGTGGTGCGGAGGGATCTGCGCAGGAGGAAGAGGAACGAGGAGTTGGAGGAGCTGACCAGTGCAGGACACCACGCTCTGAAACAGTGACAAACCCACGGGGCGGTGCATGATTTCAGAGGAGCCTGAGGGCAGCCACTCTGTTACGAAACCCGGGTAGAACTCAAGAGCAGAATCAAGCACAAAGGTTTAAGAAGATTTATTTAAATCAGCAAGAGGGGGGAGCAGGTAGGCATCAAGCGGGAGGTCCGGGGGGGGGGGGATCAGGTCAGTTTGGGCTGGGGCCCGGTGGAGCAGAGGTGTCTGGCTGGGCTTGGAGCTTTGGCCGAAATCTTCTGTAAAGAAAACTCTCAGAAACAGGACAATGGAAAACCAATAGCAACACTGACTGAAAATAGTCTCTGGAGCCGTAGTCTAATTACCACAACTGTGGTATGACGAACTGGCGAGGAGCGGCAGTAGAACCGGAGTATATGCAGGTGAGAGGAGGACTCCGCCCAGGTAACTCCACCCAAACACACACACCGTGAAGGGGAGGGGGAGAGGAGAACAGCCAGGGATATGACTCGTTAAGGTTTGCCCAGTATGGCGGCTCATAGGCCGCAAGGTGAACCCTGTTTTCGTGTTGTCCCATTCCACGGAAAGGGAACTACACAATCATTACTCTATAAATATTAAAGAGTCATGTTAAGTTACCCAAAAAAAAGTTTGTCGCAAAATATACTGCCAATTATGCACACCGAAGCATTTATTGCTGAACCACTTTGGCGTAATACGATATTGGTGGCACGGTCCGCGCTGCACCAATCGGGCGCTCGCTTGATGTCAACAGACTGGCAAGATGGCGGCCTCCGTACTTTTATTCAATCGCCGACAAGGAGCAATAAAGACTCCAAAATCCGACAAAAATGGGCCGAATGCATTCGAAACTGTGCTGTATAGTTGGCGAAGTCCACAAAGAACAATTGGGGAGGTAGAGAATAAGCTAAAGTCATGTTAAGTCGTTTTGATCAATAAAGGTAACTACTGAATTAATAACCAGTATCAACGACACTGTCAAGACAGACTTACCGATCAGCCCATGCTATTGTCGAATGCTGTTCCTGAATGTATCTTGAAACAGAAGTAATCTGCATGTAACACCGTTTATGGTGTCTTGCTTTCGGGTTTTGCCTACTTTCCTCAGTGTTCCTCGTCCTCTGTACTGCTTGATGTCAACAGACTGGCAAGATGGCCGGCCACCATCTTTGCCAGTCTGTTGACATCAAGCGAGCGCCCGATTGGTGCAGCGCGATCACGTGACGGACCGTGCCACCAATATCGTATCACGCCTGAAGACGGTAGTTAGGCTTAGGGTTAGGGTTAGGGTTAGGGTTAGGTTTTTTTTGGTTGTTTTTGGTTGCTTAACACAACTCGTTGCTATTTATGACTTGGAGATTGTGTAGTTCCCTTTCCGTGGAACGAGATTTCGTTTCTGAGCGACTTTTCATGGTTCACCTTGCGGCCTACCAGGACTGACCCAACACCTCCATGTCCCACTTTGGCTATAGTTCTTCGAGGCGGTCACCCATACTTCACTCTTTACACAGCATTGACATAGCGTCGAAACTTGGTACGTGTGCCGCATAATCAAATTTCCATTTCTGAACCCGTTGCTGCCGTTTCTCCGTTGGCGTTGGCGCCGCCGTCACTTTGCGTTCCCGTGACATCTCCTGACACGTTTGGAAGATCTTTGCTCTTCCCTATTCCGCTGTCACTTCTCATCAGCGCACTTCTGTAGGCCGCAAAAAAAAAAAAACATTCACGAGAAATTACCATACACCTTCTTGGGGGGTCGGGAATGAAAGACGAGCAGAAGTGTCTTTGTTTTGTTTTTTTAAAATCTATCCTTTAGCTATATCGTCTGCAAGCCTCGATTGTTTTAAGTTCCCCGTGCCGAAACGATGCCTCCTGCACCTCGGGTTAAGAAGGAAAAGGAAGCGAACAATGGCACGGGTGGTGGTGGGGGGGGGCAGCGCGTGGGCGGCTTACACGCACGTTTAATTGCATTACAAGACAAACACTTAGCTCCCCGTAATGCGGAATCACAGCGTAGAGCGATTTCAGACGACGCACCGAGAAAAAAAAAGAAGAAGAAGAAGAAGAAGAAAAAAATACAAGCAAAGCGTCGCCTGGCAAGCTCCCTGTCACAAAAGCCGCTATCTTCAAGGTGCAGCGCAGAGAGGCTGAATTAAGAGTAAGTTTAGTGGATTTGTGGGAGGGCAAACGGAGAAGGAGGAGGCAGTGGGGGGGGGGGGGGGATGGAGAATCACGGAAACAAAAACAGGATTATCGTTGTCAGTTTGGACAAAGAAATCCGTGAAAGAGTCAAGAGCGATCGGGGGGCGACTCCTCCACCGGCGATGTTCTGACTGCAACTTGTCAGGTGGAATCATTTTGTTCGGCTTAATGTTTTATGCAAATGTGAGGATCGGGCTTTTTTTCTTTTCTTTTTTTTCCTTTTTTTTTTTCTTTCTCGTCAGGGGAGGTGTCGGGGATGAGAGGCTGTGCGCGCTATTGTCTTTAATGCGCCGGTGGAAGTGATTTGCATTCTGTTTGCGAGTGGAACGCTGGCCTAAATATTTCCAGGGCGCATCAGGGAAAGACAGGCTTTTCCAGAGATCACAGGGTTTCACTCGGAGGGTTGATGTGAGGGGGGGGGGGGGGGATCGTATTGGCAGAAAGTAAAGCTGCAATATGATATGGACACGTTTGTCATCGAGGGTTTCGACTCTGATGGGAGTCCGGACACATCACTATGAGGTCAGACTCGTCCGGCGGTTCAGACTCCATGTCCATGTGTGTAGGATGTTCAAATCCTTCACAAAGTTTCGCCAAGAGCAGGAACTGTCTTGGAACTGGGGCTTTGTCTGGTCAGAGGGTCAGGTCATGAGTGTTATTGTTTGAACAAATGTCATGGTTAAAATTCAGCAAATAGGTCTGACAAAAGGAGTACAGGTCCATGAAACCCTCCGATGTCCTTTTATCTGCTTGAAATAAAGGCTTATTGCCAATAGTTCTTACGTCTTCACACACACTGTATGTGGGGTAGGGCTGTAATCAACCAAGGAAATGGTTGGTCGACCAAGGGTATGGCACATGTAGCGATTAGTCGACCCAAAAAAAAAAGTATTATTATTAAATTATTAAAAAACATTATAAAAACGGTGGCGCAGATGGTAGAGCGGGTTGTCTCATGATCGGAAGGTCGGGGGTTCGAATCCCCCCTCCTGAAGGTGCACATTGTCGTTGTGTCCTTGGGCAAGACACTTCACCCTCCTTGCCTCCAGTGTCTGCGTACACTGGTGTATGAATGGGTGAAGCCCCTTATGAGAGACCAACAGGCCCGTTTGGAACCATGAGGCCGTCCTTCTGTGGACCCACCACCTGCAGGTGGAGCCATAGGGGCTGGTGCAGCTCCAATAGCTGCCCCCACGAAACGGACAAGTGGAAGAAAATGGATGGATCGATGGATGGATGCTGCAATTGAAAGCCCCTGCATAGTAAAGTCTAGTCGACCAATGAAAATCTTGGTCGACCGCGACGGCATCGACCAATTAGTCGACTAAACGACCGAAGTTCCCAGCCCTAATGTGGGGCCACAGTTTTGGGCTGTGAGTGCAGCAACCGCAGGAGGAGCTTCAAGGAAAGAAGATTGGGAACCACTTATTCGCACTGGCGTGAGAAGTAATGGCTCCCTGAGAGTCAGAAATGCATTATGACGTTATGATGTGACGCTACTGTTTTTATCTGCTTTCTTGTTATTTCATGCAACTGTGGAGCACTCTGAACTGCCTTGTTCTACAAACAAACCTGCCTTGACATTAGGAATGAGTTTGGACCTCGACTAACAATGTATAAAGGTGCTTGCTCCCTCTTTAACTTGAAATAACTGTTGACTGGTGTTTATGAACAAATGTCAGTCGAATGACTCTCACAAAAACATAGTGTCAGCTGAGCCACATGTTTGGTCATTTCTGTCACGTTACTGGCGATGCAAACTCAATGTGCCCTCGAGCAGCACACTTCAGTCACATCTCCTTTCCCAGTGTCTGTGTAAACTCACAGAATGGCCGCGAGTGCGAGTGGATGAACCGTTCCTCGCGTGGATTACAGAATGGGCAATAAATACAAACAGCCCTGGACGCACTGTACTGACGCTGCAGGGGAAAACGCAGAGTTCCAGGTAGAGTTTTCTCTTTTAACCTGTCAGTTTTAATGTCAGGGCATAATACATTCGACCTTTAGACCGCAGTCCCGGATCCACAGGGGGCGCGAAAGGGTGCACTGCAACCTCATTTTGAAATGTCTGTACCCGCGGTTTCAGGGGCACCACAATATGCCGAGAATCTCCAATTTAACCCTCGCGATTTTACTTTATGACTTTTTTGTCGGGAGATTTCCAGGAAGTAACTAGCGCCGGTTTCCCCCACTCACAAATATTGACATATTTTTAATCCGCGCAAACTTTGAAAGGGGCGAACGAGATGACGCCCCAATCGAACTAGGATTATTTCCTTTCTGGGAGACAGCCATGGCTAAAGACGGGAGAACTCTTGCAACAACATCTCCACTTGAGTAGCTCCTACAGAGGTTTTCTAATCCTTTGGACACGGAAAACAAAGCAAAATTGTTCTTTATTTTTTACAGGTATTCTTTTCTCACAGCTCTTTTTACCCGAGCATATGAAAACTGAAAGTATTTTATCTGCACTCTTGCCTTTTACTGTCATTGATAAATTTTTATGTTGATGTTTTAATGATTGATTTGATCTGTTTTCTTGTAATTTTATGCAACTGTGAAGCACTTTGAATTGCCTTGTGTATGAATTGTGCTCTACAAATAAACTTGCCTTGCCTTGCCTTGCCTTCTCATATTTATGTCAGTAATCTACAGCGAAAAAAAGTTCAAATTGACATCACTGAATTGATTTTCCCCCTACTCGCCACTTTGTTTCCGTAAATACCCTGGTAATCATGTTTAAAAAGGAGGCAGAGGGAGAAAAATGCATGTCCGCAAAAAAGAAAAAAATCCAAACCCCTCTGCCTCCGGTCCTGGTTATGAACTGCAGAGGGCTTTTTGTACTCTTATTGAGCGATATCTTTCTTTTTCTTTTCTTTTTTTTACCATTTTACCATTATCATCATCAAACCGTGCTGTCAGCGCTGAAAGAGGGAAAGGATGCTCCCATAGCCCGAGGTTTAATCCAGAATGGGGCTTCTTCTTCTTCCTCTTCTTCCCTTCAGCGCGTGACTTAATTCTCTGCCAGATGTAATGAAACGGATGTAGCCGGTGGAGAGAGCGCGGCTGTCTTATCTACACGATGGAGTTCACTCTCCACGGAGTTTATCGCTGATGGAGGGAGATGCGTGAGCGCGCTGTTTAAAACCACTGGGGCCCGGTCTCTTTCTGTCAGATTATCGTGTAATATTGGCACATTCGTGATATTTTATTAGCTTAAGGCGAGACACTTGCAGGTAGGGAATACGGAAGAACGTTTCCATGTAGAGGTATCAACTTTACATTTTTTTCTGCTGTAGATCACATGGCATAAATATGACGTGGGAAATGTCATTTTATGGTTTCAGATTTTATTTTTAAAGGCATTCTATATTTTGGGTTGATGTGTTGGTTACAAAGATTTGTACAAAGGAGAATTTGGATCTTGCTTTAATTTTTTTTAATAAGCTATAGTTAAAACTTTAAATATGCCTTGTGTTTGGGGGGTTCATTTCTTAATAGATATGTCAATCAGCTATTGGAAAATACAAGTGAGTAAACCTTCAAAATAGTGTTAAAGGCCCGATACCTGATTTTCTTTTGTTTACAAACAATGAAAGAAGGCGTGAGTGAATTAATTTGCTCGACTATTTTTAACATCTCCGTTCAGTTTAGAAGCTCTTTTCACCACTCAATTCTGCTAGCCTGCAAGTTCATATAATGGATTCAAATGATTTATTAATTGCATGCACTTGTTTGTAAAGGCTCTCATTCGTCCAGGAAGTATTCACTGTGGTGAAGTTTAAATCGTCGACCGGACTGGGGTTGGTTTGAGTTGAGGAGGTTTCGCTTCTATTCACAGAGGCTTCTTCTCAGCTCTTGTGGTCAGAATGGGACCCTGTGAGCTAGAGTGCTCCATTTCAAAGCAGTCACCACTTCGAGACAGAAGTTCGTCCATCTTAAAGATAAGACACCCAGCTACAAACAGAGTGATGTAGTGTACTCCATCCAGTGTGAGGAAGATGGCAGTGAGCAGTGCAGCAAGCAGCCTCACTTCAAAAGACTGAGGCCTCTTCTCCTTACAGTATTTGGATATCAGGTGAACGACCCTCCCTTGTTCAGGCTAATGGCCCTCAGCAGAGCATAACAAAGACTTGCTAATTGAGTGATAGTGGAAACAAGTCGAATAGCTGGGTGTTGTCAGTCTTGTTCCCTCCTCCTGGGAGGGGCCTGAGTCTTATAAGACCCAATGGACGAGGAAAGCGCTTCTCTTTGGTCCTCCCGAGCTGACATTGCTGTAATACCATCTCCTGGTGGCCAGGGGCGACTCCAAAAGACACTTGGTAAACAGGATTCCAATAGTGACTTTACACCTCCCGGGCACTGCTTAAAAGCCTGGCTCCAAAGAGTTTGTTTTTCTCAAAGTCGGTCCACGCCTCGCAAGGGCAGCCATGTTAATTTCACAAACAACACGGGACCATTACCAAACTAGACTAAGTTATATCTATGATAAGACCAAACTGGCTTTGGGTACAGCGTTCCATTCTGACCACAAGAGCAGAGAATAAGCTTCTGTGAATAAAAAACGAAACGTCCTCATCTAAACCAATCCATTCAACAATTTTAAATTCATTACCAATGACATAATACAGTATTTTTCCCACAATAATCTGAGTTGACGATATACTGGAGGGGGACAAAACTAATTCTGTTTCACTTCTAGAAAAAACAATGAGGTTTTGACACTTTTGACACAATTTAGGGAGAAAACTAGCCAACAATTTGCAAATTGACCATGGCGCGCACCAAAAACGCGCTGATTTCACCTGCCCGTGGATTAGGACCTTTAGACACTGCTAACTAAAAGCATGACATCTGAAGTAT
Organism: Proterorhinus semilunaris; assembly: GCA_021464625.1. Taxonomy (NCBI): domain Eukaryota; kingdom Metazoa; phylum Chordata; class Actinopteri; order Gobiiformes; family Gobiidae; genus Proterorhinus; species Proterorhinus semilunaris. The sequence goes on along the minus strand of CM038361.1, from coordinate 5,250,937 downwards.
TGTATTGAAACAATTGACTTTGGCAGTTGGAGCTGGTTTCTCTTTCGCTCAAACTCGGCACGCACACACAGTCGGCACGCTCAGGCTGCCTGAATCACTTTTGACAAATTGCTCATCGCGTAATTCCCCTGGGAGTATGCCCCTCAGCTCCACTCTGCAAGTTTAGCTAACGTCTCCTTTACCTCCGACTGTTTGAGATGGAAAAGCTTAATGTTGATGACTCCTGACTTTGAAATTTATTTTAGTCTCGGTAAAGAAGAAGCAAAAAGGGGGAAACTTTAACCTCTGTTTCTCCCAAGTGCATACGAGTCGAGGTGAAGACATTCCGAGGGCTGTGGGAGCTGACATGAGCTACGAACACAAGAATGGAGAAGGGAAACCAAACTTTTATTTTTTTTATTCTGCTGGACTTTTGAGGTTTTTATGATTAGACGCTTTACATCCAACACTCTCCGAATACAGTGTCAGTCAGGAGTCACACCGACTCTGTGCCAACTTTTTCTGAAACAGAAATCAGTTGCTTTTCTTGTGTCAGTGTAACTATACATTTTAATATTTAGTCAGTATGTCACTGAACCCCATGGGGCTCAATCAAAAACCAACAAATGGGTGAGAGGTTTAAGCAAAAACCGGACGTTCGTCACCGTCCACTATGATAAGAAGTGTCAGAATAGTCCTGTGAGGGATTCCCTTAGCACAGGGACCTCTGGAGGTTCCTCACCAGCGATTAGGCGCTCTGAGCCATCTCATAAGCTTACCCCGGTTGTTTCCGGCGCTGGATGAGGACGGTTGGATTGCCCAAACGCAGCTGAAGCTCTAGTTCCTAACTGTATAGGGACCTTACAGTTGACCTTATCGCGTGATGAAGGAATAGGAAATAGGATCTGGACCCAGGAGCTATCGTTTGAGGAATTCGGAACCAACACAAGTGTAGGAAAGCGGCCCAGAGAGAAAGTTTATTGTGGCGATCACATCCACCAGATGGCAGTGGTGGGTGTAATTGCTCAAATTCCAGTGAACAGCTCTCCGTACGGCCCTGTCCCAGGTGCTCAATAGCTGGAACCTGAGTCCTCCATGTCTGTTCAGGGCCAGGTGCATCAATCTCTCATATATGGCCTCCTTTAGACTTTTCTCAAACCATCAGGGAAAACATACATTCAGTTGCATTGTTTTACACCAATAAGATATAATTGGTGTAGAACCTCCAGGAGGACTAAGAATTTACACCATTTCATTCCAAACATCTCAATTCTTCACAGGTTTCATCGATGCGCAGGCAAAGTCTCAGCAGTGGACTTTGACACAGTGGATCACGGGATCTTACTTCACAGGTTAGAAAACTAGGTGGGAATCTCCAATACTGCTCTAAACAGGTCTCAAAGACATATTTTGTTGAAATTGCCAAGCGTGTCTCAGACAAAATGTCCATGACCTGTGGATGCCCCCAGGGGTCAATCTTGCGACCCCTCTTATTCATTCTGTACATGCTCCCTTTTGGTAAGCTAATAAACAACAATACTGTGTCACATCACAACTATGCAGATGACACTCAGATCTATGTGTGACTGTAGATTATCTCTGTCACTGCATCGAACAGATCAGTTTGTGGATGCAAAACAACTTTCTCAGACAAAATTAAGATCATTGTTTTTGGCCCACAGACACAAAAAGAAAGTGTTATCGGTCACCTTCAGTGTCTCTCTCCAAAACTGAAAAATCAGGTTTGAAATCTAGGAGTAATCATGGATCAGACCTGAACTTAAACAGCCACGTCAAAGCAATGACATCATCAGCTTTTTACCATCTGAAAAACATTGCTAAGATCAGAGGAATAGTGTCAAAACCAGACTTGGAGACACTCATCCATGCATTTGTCTCCAGCAGGTTAGATTACTGTAACGGCCTGCTCACTGTTAGAGCTCCAGTACATCCAGAACGCTGCTGCTCAAGTCCTGACAAGAACCAGGACCATATTAGTCCAGTGCTCCGGTCTCTGCACTGGCTTCCTGTCGCTCAGAGAATAGAATTTAAAACAGCTCTGCTTGTGTACAAGTCTTTTCATCTCTGACATGTTAGAGCCATATGAACCATCTCAGGCCCTGAGAACTTCAGGGAGGGGTCTCCTGGTGGTTCCCAGAGTCAATAAAAAACACGGTGAGGCTAAAGCTAAAATCTGGAACAGTCTTCATGAGGATGTGAGACTGTAATCATTACATTTTCATGCTGATGTTTTATGGATTGATTTGATCTGCTTTCTTGTAATTGAATGCAACTGTGAAGCACTTTGAATTGCCTGGTGTATGAATTGTGCTCCACAAATAAACTTGCCTTCAAATTAATTAATTAATTTCAAATAAGATGCAGGTTTTAAAAATGTCTGCTTTTGCAATATAATGAAGAACAAAACAATATTTCACAGTCAGAGAATAAAAAGCTCAAGTATAGGGCCTTTTCTATAGTTGTATACATGCAAAAGAAAAAAGTATGCTCAACCAATCAACCCATTATTTCACCACCCCCACCGCACCTCGTGACACGCCACAACCTTTATGCACAGTTAACATTCATTCCTCTCGCCCGCAAGCAATGAACCAACTGCAGCTTCCCATAGACACCGACCTCGCCGCAGTGAAACTGTCCGGTCCCGCCGCCCCCCCCCCCCCCATCGGGCCCAGCTTCATTCCTAATGACAACAAAGGATCAGCCCTCTCCGCAATCAAACAACCGCGACGACCAAATTCAAATATTACCTGCAACCCCCGAACCCCTATTAAGTTGACCTTCAGCCATACCGCGCTCATTAGAGAATACCGCCAAAATGTCCCCTTTTTCATGTGCGCTTGTAATGAGGCGACCCGCGTGCTTGGTCGAAACCGAAATGATCTTTTACCCTTGTTTTTTTTCTGTTGAAAAGTTCACTTCTATTACGCCCCGTGTAGCGGTAATGCCGTTAATATCACGTACTGTTCGGAAAAGCGGATCTCGATCGCCCAAGAGACTGGTAGAGTTGTACACACATAGGGTAAGCTAGCATTGCGTCGGTCGCGTCTGTAATGCTTTGATATTGCGGGCCATTCATCATCCGGCCCTGACAGATTCATAACATAAGACATAGGGTAATTAATTTTGTTGGATGCGCCGGGGGAGGAGTAGCAGCAGCAGCGGCGGCGGCGGAGACGGAGTGATGGAAACGGAGGAGGGTGAATTAAGATTGAATTGATTAGAAGCAAGTGTCACGTCCCGGAGTACAGCGGAAGTGGGTTGGAATGGTGTTTGCGTTGAGGGAAATGAAGAAAAATGAGGATGCAGCGAGGAGCGAGGGCATATTAGGTATTATACGTGGAAGATGGAGCATAAAAAATGCACCGTGCATGAGACGGAGCATTGAAGTAGTAGTGATAGCAGCAAAATCATAGTTATTGAACGGGGCATGTAGTAGGATTTTAGCCAAACTCTGCAGCATTATGTACAAGGTTTACAGTAGGGATACCATGTGCATGTACTCATACTCAATAATCCCAATACCAGAAACCGATACCAGCTGGGCAGAGCAAAGAGCAACAATCTGGAGAATCCTTTGAGTGTGGAAATACAATCCTGACTTGTCTGTGCTGAACTTAACCAGCGCTTAAGGTCATACTTTAAAAGTATGACCTTTTTAGATTGATCATAATTATCATTTTATTCCAGTGAAGCAGAAATGTTGGGAATAATTCGATTTTTTAAGCTGATGACAGGAAGTGACATAGAGCTAGGTAAAGAGTAACTATAATAGCTTATTTAGCTTAATAACCACTTAACTACTGCAGTCAATGCCCAACTCATAATGAATAGTTCTTCACACACTTCACTTATTCATTGTTAAGTATTTATTAAAGGGACTATACTGAGTTGAAAAATGTTCAAATTAAGTATTTTCCACCCCCTACATGTTCCAGCAATGTCCTAATGTGTAGAATGAGCCCAGACCTATTCACCACGACGGCCTCTAAAATCCTGCACAAGCTTAATATAGAAACTGCAGTTACACGTAAGACCTGAGGTGGCAGTAGTGAGTATAAACATGTCCAACTTGCATCTAGTCCCTTTAAGTGTTAGTCACAATTAACTAATGAATTGTTCATGACGAAGTGTTAGCTCATCATTTATTAAGGCCAAATAAGGTGTAGTTATTGTGAAGTGTTACCAAATTGTTTGCCTCTATCTATGTTACTTCCTGTCAGTGTCCAATAAGGAAGTGAAACTTTAAACATCACAAAAATGGTCAAACTAAAGAAAGCTGGGTAAAATTTGTAGCAAGATCTTAAACACAATTGTGCAAAACTGGTGTCTAAGGTGTCATACGCACTTTAAGGTTGTCTTCTCTGTACCACAGGCTAATGGCGATCAGGCTAATGTTGCTAACTAGCTGCTAACGGCTCTGGCCATTGCTAGCTGCTTCATGCTATGGGACTATGAGCTGCCATTCAACTGTTGTAAACTGGTGTTGCGTTCTTGGGCAAGACACTTCGCCCACCTCGCCTGCGTGTGAGTGTGTGTGAATGGGGAAGCCATTATTATTGTGTTATATTTTGATTTTATAAGTAAATAATAGAGATACACTTAGCATTATCTTGTTGCAATGCTGTTGAATATAACAAAATACTGTATGTTGGCATAAAATATTACATACAAAAATAATGGATAAAAGAAAAAAAATCTAAGTTGAATCATAGTAGGGGAAAGAAAAAATGGGGAAATGTAGATAAGAATACATCCAAACAATTGAAAGTAAACAATTAAAGGTCCTTTTATCATGCAAAATCAACTTTTGGAAGGTTTTAACCATGTTGTAACGCCTTTTGTCCTTATCAAAAACACCCCCAGAGTGTTTTTTGGTTTCATTCACGCATGTTTGAGTAAAACAGGATTCCTCCTGAATCCTGCTCTCTGACCAGCTGCTCTGCCCTCTCCTGGTAAACGACTGACTTGGGACCATTTTACGCAAGATTTCGTAATATAGTCCAACCAGGAAGTGCCACGACGTCTGTAATGTAATATACATAAAGGTCAAAGGTCAAATTTATTTGGCACATTTACAAACAGCAGGCCCCAAAGTGTTGTACAGGTTCATAAAATAAAACAATCAACATTTAGTACAAAATAGAAAAATAGAATAAGCATGAGAAAAATATTCAGCGAACACTTGAAACTCTGGAAGTTCTAATATCCAAAGGTAGAGAATTGCACAACTTAGGGCCAGCTACAGCCAAGGCTCTGTCCCCTGTGCTCTTCAGGTTAGTCTAGAAGACATTGTTCAGCGGACCTCAGAACTCTGACAGGACTGTGCAAAGATATCAACTCTGACAAATAAGGTGGGGCTAATCTGTTTAGACATTTAAAAAGAGGATTTAACATTTATTCTACAAACAACAGGTAGCCAATGAAGAGATGCAAGCACAGGAGTGATGTGGTCATGTCGTGATGCTCCTGAGAGCAGAATGTGAGCACTTGTGCCTTATGGTCTGAGTTTAATTTGTAAAACAGTTTTTTCATCATTTCTGTAGAAAGAAAGAAAGAAAGGAAGGAGGGAAGGAAGTAAGCGTGTCTGCGCTGCCCCTGCAGATTAAACAAACACACCCCCTGAAAGTCATTTTTGCACCAAAGTTGCCCCCGTTCTTTTTTCTTGCCTAACGATAATGTCTCGGCGAAAATGCACGTTTGGCTGCGAGAGGTGCAGGACTTTATTCACCGTTCCTAAAGACGAGTCCACTCACCAGAAGTTGGAATTTGTCTCCGGGATTTAGCGACTAACCAGCCAGAATATGTTTGTCACTTCACTGATGGCTGCTTGGCAAACTTTGGCCAGAACCAAAGTAGATTAAACTCTTATAACCATTCCCTACAAAAAAATAACCCCGATGGAGAGGCCAGAGCAGTAAGTAAATCAGAATGCATGTTAGCGTGTGTGTTAGCCATTTATGAAGCTGAGTTGCAAATGTCAACTCCATATAACTGCATTGTGAAGTACCTTCAATTATCGCTGCAATATTTATATTTCTACTACTGCTACTTTTGCGCTGCATCAACTCGGAGAGAGGGGCGGAGTTAACTGAATCCAAGCGTCTTGTCTTCCAGGTTGGAAAAATACCCCCAGAAAATACTTTCATTTCTTACAAAAATGAGTACTCCATAGTGGTAGAAGTACAATATATCATGTAATGCCTATAGTTTACTTTGGATATAAACCCTTTCAAAGGACGTTCAATATATTATTTGCACCACCTGCTGCACCCCCGTGTGCTCATCCCTTCGGCCCCTGCGCCTCGGCGATTGTACTTCGAAGCTCTGGAATCTCCTCACTTACTACTGTAACCAATCTCCTTCAAGCGCCAACACCGCAGCTTAATGTCTCGGATACACCCCCCCCTCTCGACCTCCTCAGCGCGCCGCAGGTGTTTCCCATTGGCCATACTGCTCGTCTCACCCCGAGCGCCAAACATTGTTTTAAGGCCCGATAACGGTGGGGACTGCGGGCCCCCTAGACCGACTGTTTGTCTGCGGCGCGGCGGCGTTCAGGAGGCTCCGTCACAGTCCATCCTCCGCGTCTCCGGGGAGCACATGTGGTTTCCTCATCAGCGGAGGGTGGATGGAGTCCGGGGAAAGGCCAAGGAGAGTGCCATTCCTCACACAAGCCACTACTTTCTCTATTGTTCCGTCAGGTTTGTGTTTTTTTAAATCTGCATGTGGTTATTTTGGATGTGTATACGAACCACAAAAAGCAGAAACTTGACTGAACAACTTTTAGCATTAAGCTCTGAGGCTACTTTTATTCGCAAGTATACGCTTGACCTCACCTAAATGTGGTCGATGAGTTGACAACAGCAGAAAACATCCAGATCGTTCATAATTTGCGATGTTTGATGGCTACATGCTAACAAAGGCTAACAAACGCTGAACAATTTCCCAGACTAGCTGGTTTGGGATTGAATGCCGCATCTCCTTTTTATTTCTATAAGCCAACACTTCCAAGACAGTATTTTAGTCACCACAATATAGTATTTAAAAAGTGCAACTAAATGTGCATGTCACGTGGTATTAAGAGCAGTAAAGCAAATATAGCAGCTGTTTTTACATTTAGTCATCTACAACAGAGGCTCCCGAAACAAAATTTTAAGTACCAACTCACACAATATTGGACTTTCTAAGTATCACCAGGCCAAGATCAAGATCCAATCAGGACTTAACCGGGTCTAAAATGGACCGAGCTTGGTCTAAATGATGTCTAAACCAGAAATAGCATTACTCAAGCATAAGTGACATGTGCCGCAACATTACTAGGCGTTTTGTGAAAATGTCTAGACTTATGAATATGGAGGTGACTTGTAAGGAAGAGCAAGCAACAACGACAAAAATACAATATTGTTTAAACTAATTGAACTGACACTGGCCTGCAAAATTCCAGGAATTTTCAAAGTCGGAGATTTTTCATGGGACTTGATGGGGATAAACAGGGAACTAACACAACTGAAGGTTGCTTTTGCACAGACAGACAGACTATGACATCATAAAAAAAAAAGTCATAGTACACTTAAACAGCCCGTACCTGACTTTTTTTCTTTTTTGTTGGGTAACATTAGTTTTGCCTCATAAAAGTATGTTGTAAAAGTGGTAATTTTTGGTGAAAAAAATATATCTATGTGAGTGATACACTGCAAAAAGTAATATTGAAATTAGTAATTCAGTATTTCATTTTCTTGAAATACTTTTGTCTTTGGTTTAAGAGTCTAATTTTAAGAAATCATGGGGCAACTTATTTACACTTAAGTTAAGATAAAAGAAATCACTGCACTCAAAACTAGATGAAAAATCTTGATTTCATTGAAATAAAACTGTTGTAGGTGTTAATTTAAGTGTCACTATCTTGGCCCATGGAAAAATGTCTTCAAATCAAACTCTCAAATCCAAGACAACTTTACTTATTTTAAGAAAATTTCACTTATTTCAAGATTACTTTTTTGCAGTGCAGGAGGCTTTAACCAAAGAGAAGCGGGATGAACCAAAATCGTAACATAAAGCTTCGTCGCTTCCTCCAGCCCTTATTAGAAAGAGAATTAAAGGAAAGATGCGGAGCGTGCTTGTTGATTTGATTGTTTTGGATTCTTGAAAATGACACGAATAAACCACGATGGAAACGATTTTTTACAATTTGGGGTCCATTTTCAGAACTGAAATTGAACTGCTCACAAAATGACTATTCGTATTCAGTTACAAAGACAAACCACCAAACCATATTAAGACTTTCATCGAGGCTCTCTTCAACATCTGAAAAAACATTATCTCTCTCATTACCGATATCTTTAACCCTTAATTCCCATTTGCTACTGCATCTACAAGGGGAATTGAGTGGAACGCCTTTGCACCGATTGCCTTATCAAATGGCACAAATGACAGAACAATAGTCGCTCTGAAGCCTTCAGCGGGCATCGTGGCTGTACCTGCGCTCCTCTCGATAATTGAATGTAAGCGTGCCCTGAGGTGCAGCAATCTTCGTTTCATCAGCTGCAAGTCTTGGATTTCATTAAAACGTCTCCTTGTCCGTCAGTTGCGGGCCTGTTCTGGCGGAGATAAGCGCCGTAGTTCATCATAATTGCAGATGTTTGGCGGGTGACGTTACAGGGGGCTGAGGGGGGCTGAGGAGGTCTGCGCGGATGAGAGAAGCTCGCCGGGCCTACACGGACGGGAGCGAGCCACGGTAATTCCCGCTAACATGCTTCGATTAGCGGGGGAATCGCGAAGGAGCAGCGAGTTGACCTGGGACTTTGTTCGGGGAAGATGTGAGTGAGGGCGGGCCACACCAGCGCGAGTTTTTAACTTTCACAAGTGATTTGTTTCAAGATGTGCAATCCAAACCGGTGAGGTTCTCTGTCAAATTCTACAAACAGCAAGTGACTCCCACCACTTCTCATTTAAACAACAAAAAAAGAGCACAAGCAAGATCCGATTTGACTTTTTATGCCAAAAAATAAAATAAGTTGATATTAGTGAGTATTTGACCTTTTTCTGACCCATTAGCTGTGTGGGTAGTTAGCATGGCGCCTTTACTTTCCATCACAGTGGCTTCGATTATCCTCCAGGATCAACTGTTTTTCTGGTAGGTTTCTGGAATGTAAGCATAACCATGGAAAACATACCAGAAACCCTGAAAACAACTGATCTAACTATGGAGTGCCATAGATGCCATCGCGATGGAAAGTTTAGGCACCAAGCTAACCACCGTCCCACAGCAGAGTTAGCAGAGATCACCCAGTCCTTGTTATTTGTGACTGGCAAAGTGTTATCAGTCTCCTTGAGTCTCAAAAAAGTCACCAAAAGATCAGGTTGGAAATCTAGGAGTAATCATGGACTCAGACCTGAACTTAAACAGCCACATTAAAGCAATAACATCATCAGCTTTTTACCATCTGAAAAACATTGCTAAGATCAGAGGAATAGTGTCAAAACCAGACTTGGAGACACTCATCCATGCATTTGTCTCCAGCAGGTTAGACTACTGTAACGGCTGCTCTCTGGCCTTTCTAAACGAGCTGTTAGACAGCTGCAGAACATCCAGAACGCTGCTGCTCGAGTCCTGACAAGAACCAGGAAATACCACCATATTAGTCCAGTGCTCTGGTCCCTGCACTGGCTTCCTGTCACTCAGAGAATAGAATTTAAAACAGCTCTGCTTGTGTACAAGTCTTTTCATGGTTTAGCACCAAAGTACATCCCTGACATGTTAGAGCCGTATGAACCATCTCGGGCCCTGAGAACTTCAGGGAGGGGTCTCCTGGTGGTTCCCAGAGTCAGGACTAAACACGGTGAGGCTGCGTTTCAGTTTCATGCAGCTAAAATCTGGAACAGTCTTCATGAGGATGTGAGACAGGCCTCAACTCTGACAATGTTCAAATCCAGGCTGAAAACAGCTCTTTTTACCCGAGCAGATGAAAACTGAAAGTATTTTATCTGCACTCTTGCCTTTTACTGTCATTGATTAACTTTATGTTGATGTTTTATTCATTGATTTGATCTGTTTTCTTGTAACTTTATGCAACTGTGAAAGCACTTTGAATTGCCTTGTGTATGAATTGTGCTCCACAAATAAACTTGCCTTGTTGGAGCTTCAGTTCTTCTCGTCCAGTCTCTGTAGGCGGGGTTCCTCCATGGACAGGACCATCTGCATACAAAGTTACACAATGCACCTTTAATTTCACCCCTCTGCGCAACATTTCATCGCCTCATCTTACGGTGCTTGATTTTTACTAGTGTTCGATGTTTTATAAATGCTTTCCAAACAATAACATACCATTTATATTCTCAAAGCGAGTGTCCAACAGAAACCAGCTGCTTATCTTTATTTCATCACTGTCTTCATCCTTGAAGAGCACCCGTTCTTATTATTTTCACTACGCTTCTTCGTTTTTCTTCTTCTATGTTTCATTCTGCTTGTTGGTGTGTTGAACTTTCTTCGAGGTTTGCGTTCTCTCTCATCCGATCAAGGCTGGAGCGCCGCTTGACCCCCTTCCGCCGGCCGGCCCGGTTCAGCTGAGGTTGTGGAAACACGCCCCTTAACAGTCGCCCCTTTGTCTTTTGCTTTCCACTATGACATTTGCACTCTTTTGTCGCCACGTTCACCCGAGCTACTTTTCTTAAAAAAAAATTTAAAAAAACATCCCACAAAATTGACTGACAACCCCGCTCTTACCAACTTTTAATTACCCTTTAATCCCCACTTAAGTTTCAATTTTCACTCCCACGCCGGCTTGTATTTACTGTACGCACGTTAATGTATGCACAAAGCTCTCCCAAAAAAATAAAATAAATAAAAAACACACACACACACACACTCCCCTCACCCACTCGCGGCGTCGGACTCGCTGACAGCCCTAATTCCAGCCAGCGTGATTGACTCTCTGACGGCTCCCAACTAGTCTTTAAGCTTTCAAGAAATGCCAAAAGTTTGCGGCGACAAAAGTGGCAAGGAATCAACATTGCCTTCTAAAAAACTACCCCCCCCCTGCCCGCACACGCACTTTTCCTTTCTCCCCCCCCCCCCCCTTTGGCACTTTTAATGGCATAAAATTACCGACCTACAAAGCCTCTGCGGTTTGGAACATAATAGGTTGACAGGCGAGACACGGGCATTTTCTCCCGCCCCCGTTAGCGGCTAAGGGGTGGCCACCTACTCGTGTGCTCTTAGGGAACTCGGCTGGTGGGCCACACTCGTCAGACGCCACCTCTCCCGCCGTTATCGGTTTTTCAAAGTGACAGGGAAGAGAAAGGGGGGGGGGGAATGAAAGCGCAGCTGGAGTAGTGCAGGGCACGTCGCGAAACTTACGCGAGTTGGTGGCTGAACACTTGGCGCCCCGTGTGCTCTTCGGAACGGCGCGGAAGTGACTCTTATTAAACCACGCCAGACTCCGCTCTGACCGAGGCGTGTGTCGATGAGCCCTAATGTGACATCGGACACACCTCTTTCAGGCGGATTAGAGAAGCAGCGTTTCAATGAGGTGGGCGCTTCTGTTTTCAGTAGACAAGGCTATGGCTAAGGTGAGCCTCCTCGCCACAGATTTGGGAAACATGCTGCAAAGACTTATTTATTTTATTTGAACAGGGACAGTGTACAATATGCATTAGCCTCAGAAAGGAGAGATGCATTGTACCAGGTTATAGCACTTGTGCTAATTTCCACCTGCAGTCCCTGGGCCTATTGTACATGTTTTTAGTGGTAGGGGAAACCGGAGTACCCGGAGGAAACCTACGCAGACACGGGGAGAACATGCAAACTCCACACAGAAAGGCCCCGTCCAGGTGGGAATCGAACCCGGGACCTTCTAGCTGTGAAGCACGAGCGCTACCGTGCTGATTCAAAGTTAGAAAAGGGAAGTGTGATCGTTTTTTAAATGGAGCGTGTGACCAGTCAGAGCATTGCTTGTTTGTGAGACGAATATTTTACAAAATAAATCAGCAAAAGGTCGCTTTTTTTTTTTTCTTGTCCGACAGTGGTGTTTCTCATCCAACTCAAAAAATTGGCACTGCAAGTTTATTTATGGAAAACAATTCATACACAAGGCAGTTCAAAATACTTTACAGCTTCAAGTACAAGATGGCAGACTTTTTTTTTTCTATAGAATATCATTATAATCATGAATTGATGACATTAAAAGCAAAGAGTGCAGATAAAATACTGCCAGTGTCATATGCACGACTAGAAAACACTGTATCACATCTTCAGAAGTCTGTCGCAGACTTTAGCCTAAAGTATTTACATTGGTCAATGTAAATGCCATTATCCATGTGTGTATGATGTTTTTTATGTATTTTACTATTACATCAGCCTGCCCAGGGACTACGGGTGGAAATTAGCTCTGAGCTAAAACCTGGTATGATGCATCTCTCCCCTTGGGGTTAATGTTTATTGTACACTGTCCCTGTTTCTCTAAATAAATAAATACAAAAAAAAAAAAAAAAAAAAAAAAAAAAATGCATCTTCACCATATTTAGTCCTGACTCTGGGACCAGCACAGTGTTCCCGCAGGGCATTCAAAAGCATTAAAAGTAATTCACTAACAGGAGACCTCTCCCTGAGGTTCTCACCGTGTTTAGTCCTGACCCTGGGGCCAGCAGAAGACAGAGCAGACAGACTGAGCAGACTTTGCTCCTGGCTCAAACGTAATAGACTATATGTACGCGAGCGTCACGTGACCTCCGAGCGGATCCTCAGTCGGCACTTGCTCATCCTGTCACATGGCAGGCAAAGAGTTACTGGTGATGGGATTTACGGCTCTTTTCAGGGAGCCGAGTCTTTGGGATCAGTACATTTCAAAGAGCCGTTCAAAAGACTGGCACTTTTTAATATGTTTAGCAACGCCAGCCAGATATCGCACAATATCTAAGATGTGATTAATAAAAGGCACTTTTTTTTAATTTCAATAATCTAAAATTACAAAGGGACTGATATTACTCACAAAACGTGTTTGTGAGTAAAATCGTGCGCCACAACTAATAAAAAAAAAAGGCTTTAACTGTCTGACAAATCATTTTAGTGCCGAAAGCTTTCACCTGTGTGGCCCCGCTCCGTTGTTGAGCTGATTCTTGTGTTCGTTCGGGGGAGTTCTGGGTAAAGTTGACTGAAAAAAAAGATCCAGCTCTTTTCACAATCGAGATCCAAGTGGAACTTTAGTATAAATACTTTATTTTTTATTTTTGCGGTGTTGTGTTTTGATACTAGCCATTAAAGTACTACCTCAATAAACACAGACGTTTCACTAAATAGGCACCACCTTTTCGACCCCTTTTACTCGGATACTGTCTACACCTGCTCCCAATCCGGCGCACCTCCCTGTGAGCTCATATCGTCTGGCCGAGGTGTTGGAGGCCGTCAGAGCGCGCATGAAAAATAAGAGTGAGCGGCCCAGGAGCCTCGGCTGGCTTGTCTGTACGGTGGCTCATTAGGGACAGTGATGGATGGGCTATGCTAGCAGCGTCTCGCCGGCTAAGGCTCCTCCTGGTAGCATTATTAGTGTTTGTGTGTTTATGAAGTGACACTTAATTACAGGTGCAGACTGGCCCGGCACATACATTAACAGGGGGGGGGGAGTCCATAGAGGAGAATGGCCAAACATCCTTCACGGTAATTACAATGGCACGGCGGCAACAGTGGGCTCATTATAAGTGAAAGGTGCCAGAGAAAATGTTTTGAAATGTGGAAATAAATGCCGTTTATTTGCTATGGCTGAGATGGAAATGTGTGTGTTCAACTTTCTTGGTTGTCCAATCCCACATGGTGTATCAGTTTCTTGATTTATTTTTCATGGAGGACCACAACAGACGCTTTTGCATTTCGGTCTGAAAATGGGTTTAGTCTTCCTTCAGGATGTTGAATATGCAGTGTTCTGGGAAAAAAATAAAAATTGTGAGCGATTATGAGCTTGTAGGCGATTGTGAGCTTGTAGGCTAGTTTTTGTTAGCCTTCCTGTCACAGTGACCATTTAATTTGTGAAAGTTGTTTTGAAACTGGTGCCTTTAACACTACTCACTTTTTCGGAAAGGGCTATTGCTGTCGGAACGGTTCCACATCCTCTTCCCATCCTCTGGCCGGATCGGACCCAACAGTAGATACTGAGCTAATACTCCGCCCAGCCTTTATTCATCAGGACATTTCATTATTTTACACATAACATAACCCTGATCGCTCTTTGTATCACTTTAGGAAACCAAAACAATCGCACGACACGATTTACTCTCAAACTTATGAAATGGGCACTATGTCCCCATGGGAGAATGTGTCAGTCCTGTGAGGGGGCAACCCTGCCAGAAGCTGTGGGTTGTCACAGTACAAGCCCGAGGTCTCGTCGGGAATAGCTGGAGGTTTTGCCCGTTAGTGTAATGTATGATTCTTAGAACTTTACATTGGGTATGACATTACTTTTATATATGGAAATCGCATAGATGTAGCTTTTACCAATGTGTTCTTACTGTAAAACAATCTCAACCTACAAAGAAAACAAATGGATGTTTCCCGCAGACCATTTAAACTAGGAGTTGTTACTTGCCTCAGAATTGGCTGTCGACCTGTCAGTTCTTGCCCCATAATAGACAGCGAGCAAAAGTGTGTGGAAGACAATGAGGGAAAGAATGAGCGAGTGAAGGAAGAGAGAAGGAAAGGAAGGAAGGAGGAGTGTAGACAGACTATGGCAGGTGCTCCATCATCTCCTCAGGCGCAGTCGGGCCGCCCGTAAACCGCCACCGTGCGCCTCCTCCCGGGACCGACCCCTCTCTCCCACACCCGGCTACGGCGTAAATCTACCTCTTAGCCACTAAATTAGACACGTTCTTCCGAGAGTTTTGTTCCGCGGGAAGCGAGGACGGGCTGAAAATTAGGCGAATCCTCGGAGGCTAGTGGGGGGAAAAAAACGGGTAGCCGCTGTGAATTTAACCAGATGGCCACTCACGATGCGAGAACTGTTCGTGTTTTTCCAAGCCGCCGTGTTATGAATAGATCCCCTTCATTTCCGCCATTATTTTTTTTTTTTTTTTGAAGGCTTGTCACCGTCGAGCGCCGGGTTGGTTCAGAGGTGTAAGTGTTAGGTCTGGGTAGTGTCACCGGTCGCAGTGTTGATTCTGCGTTTAAAGCTTAGAATAATACCAAGTGTGGGAGCTGACAGGCGAGCGATGGGTTTTCGCTCGGTTTCGTATAGAAAGTGCATCACGCGGGGGGAAAAAAACATGGTGGGAAAACATCATGGGGGCGGGTTTGACCAAGTTTCCCTCCACCAACCTCATGTGGACATTGTTGTGGAGATAGATTGGGCGATCTTCCACAGAGGTTTCAGATCGATGGGGTCGGACCGTGGAACCAAGAGGGATTTCTGTGTATGTGTGTGAGTTTGAATGTCTTTCATGTTTCAGCTTACCGAACATGATTGTGGGGCACTCAGAGCCTACACAGACATCCTGCCCTAGTGTACATGTTCTTGAGCCATCTTCTGTACTCTGTAGTTGAAGTGTGGATCGCTCAATTACAGCTGATTAGCAGTGATTAACAAAGAGTAGGGCCGTTGAGACTTAGACCTACAAAGGTGTTTACCCACAGGTTGAGAGCAGCCTTTCATTGAGGGGAGGGACTTAACCACGCAAACCCCTCCCACTGGTCTTTACCAAGTCCGCGGTCTGAGCTGGAAACGTTCTACACTTCAACTACAGAGTGCAGAAGATGAAGAACCATCGAATAGGAGAGAATGAACGAGAGTGTGAGTGAGTGGTTGGTGGCGGCTGGAGGGGCCGATAGCACAGACTGGTTTCCTCACTTCCGTCGGTCTACCCCAATGGGCGGCTGTCCATCTTGCACTTGGTTGGTTAGAAAATGCAATATTGAGTTGAAACAAAATATCCAGTAGCGTCACTTCCTGATCTTCCACTGGAGCTACCAGATGCTCCTCTCTCCCCTTTCTATAAAACGTTTTTTTTTTTTAAAAAGCACCACTCGGCACATGTGGCAGTAGTGAAGCTATAGCTTGTGGTTTTACTTCAAAATGAGAGGATTAAGCTTAGCACAAAAAAACTAAATCATTTCCTGGATACGTAGGTCCTCAGGAGGAGCTTTTATGGGAGGTGTCGCAGCAGTGCTAAGAACAGCTAGCGGCAAAGATCCAAAGATTACTCATAGATGCGCTAGTGGGTCGAAACACAGCCCCGTATGGTTTGGATGAGATTAGCTAGATTGTAAAGGCTCAATAACAAAAAAAAGGTTGATTTTGCATCATACCCCGTTCAACAACACTAAAGCTGGAAAGGTTCTTGTTCCTATTAAAAGCAGATGTTACATTCTCACAGAAAACACGTGTTCTGTCATTGTCTATGCAAAGTTGAAAATGACTGGAATATTGCGACCTCACTGGTCAACGTCCTATCCAATTACATATTTGAATATTTACTTCTTTCAGAGAATCTTTGGTTTACTTCCAGATGATGAATCCTCTCATATCGTTTACATTGGTGCGGATTCAACAGCCTCGCAGACTCTGTCACATTTTAAAATAATCTTTTAAGACTTAAAGTCATAAAGTATTGTGTCTATGTTTGGTCGCAACATTTGAAAATCTACAAAAGACGTGAATATGACAAACATTAAACTTATGTAAAAAATATATTAGCCTACAAGAGACACTAGGAAAGAATAAAAAACATTGTGTACCTGCATTTGTATCCAGCGAAAGCAGCTCGGTTTACTTTAGCTTAGCTGAAGCAAAGCCACGCCCCTTAGCCAACCTCGCCTGTACTTGACCCACAGGTACGGCTTTTGTAAGAAGAGGAGGCAGCTTTAAGCTGATCCTTTGAAGGTAAACAGTGCCTGTTAGCACAATGACATCATCTGGGCCGGTCTATGTAGTTTTGACGGAAAGTTCTTTTTGTTTATCAAACTGAATTGGATTTTCTACAGTTAGAGCTACACTGCCTATCATTTCACCTTATAAATGGAAGATAATTCAAGAATTAGTTTTATTACAGATGTTTTTATTGGTGTTCATTATAGATAGAAGAAGGCCAATAGTAGTCTAAGGCTTATAGGTACAGCCATAGTCTTCAAGAGAGGCAGCCAAACGTGGTAAAGACAGAGTGCGAGTCAGCACATGGAAAGCAGCTGATCGGTTCATGTTTCCAAACTCTTTAGTGAAATTATAGTGAATCCATGAGACAACAGATCAGTGGGAATATCAGTTTGCTTCCATAAGACAGGGCTCATATGAATATTCTTTTATCTGTTAATAATTGTTAAATCATCTTTATTAAAAGCATAACAGATAACATAGGCTTAATGTTCAATAGCTTTTACATTAAAACAACCATGAACTAAATATGAAAATGTACTAATGTCCTGTTTCTTTTTTGTCAACATTTAGACAGTACTGTAAAGGGTCGGAGAAATTATCTGTATTTTCTTCTTTCATTATGATCATCGTGGATAATCGTAAAATCACAGTATTTTTTCCCAGAATAATCATGACAAAAAATGGTTTTAATCGTGACTTACTAATTTCTATCATGTAATATTTTCACATGTAAAAAGGGTTTAATTTATTAAATTGACCATTTAGAAGAGGAAGAGTTGGATATAGTCAGAACTAGTCCACAATATGGGAGCACATGGATTAGGTAAATGGAATAGAACTTTATAGCTCCTTTCGGTGGTGGACTGCTGTTTGTCGGACGCCAGACCAGTCATGTGCTCAAAGTGTGTTCATCATGCCGCTTTCGATTTGCTAGAATGCCGGGACAGTGAAAGCCTCGTCTCTGAGGGCACTCTAGGCCAATCCGAAATCCTGACAGGCCAAGTCTCAACCTCAATATTATTTTTTTTAAACATAGATTATTATTAATTCACATTTCAAAGGGTAACATTTACGGCACGGTAGCACAGCGGCTAGCACTCGTGCTTCACAGCCTGTGTGGAGTTTGCATGTTCTCCCCGGGTCTGCGTAGGTTTCATTCCGGGTACTCCGGTTTCCCCTACCACTAAAAACATGTACAATAGGCCCAGGGACTGCAGGTGGAAATTAGCACAAGTGCTATAACCTGGTATAATGCATCTCTCCTTTCTGAGGCTAATGTATATTGTACACTGTCCCAGTTCAAATAAATAAAATAATTTCTATGCGTAAACAAAAGAATGTGTTTCAGCGTCAATCATGCATTTCCACTCTGATATCATTCAATACAAAAATCAATCAATCAATATAGCGCCTTACACCAGCACCTGCTGAACCAAAGTGATTCCATGTACTAAAGACATTTTCAACACCATACAGAAGAATAGAAAATTCATATAAATTACTTCTATGCAATTAGCAGCCAAAAGTAGTTCTAAACCGGTACGTTTTCAGCCTAGCTTTGAACAGTGTCAGGTCAGTGATGGCTCGTAACTCAACAGAGCCGAGGACCAGCCAGTGAAAAAGAACCATCTTGGGGACCTCCAGCAGGGGGCGCCGTCACAACAATGTAGATCGACAAAGGTAAAGAAAATGACTTTCACCCTTTTTCTAACATTTCAAACCCAACATTTCTTTATCACCAAATAAATCTATTCCTCCAAACTTCACAGACGTCACTCTACATTTTGGGACTTGCACGATCACCGGCGTCCTAATCAACCTGTGATAGCATAAGCCCCGGCGCTGACAGAAGTAATCCAGTGGCCACCTCCCGGATGAATAATTGATAGGCTTCTTAGCGGCCTAATAATCATAATAACGGATGGATGCGGTGGGGCTGTCTGACTGATCGGCCGTCCCGGGAGGCCCCCGGGCGCAGGGGGAGACACGGGTGCCATCCTCCATAAGCCCGCCTGATTGCTCATGTGACGTGTCGGTGAGTGTGTCGGCGTGCGGCCGAGTGCGCCTGCCCTTTTGGTCCCCCCCGTTTACCGGGGACGGTCCCGGGTTATCACTCACAATTAGGCCCGGGATAACACGCGTGAAAACTGGCTCTGGAATAAGCATTGTATTAACAGAGGGGGGCGGAAAAGGTAGAAAGTCCATACAGTGATATTTGTTTTTGCCAATATGGACATTTATATATATTCATTATTATGTTTTATTTGTTTAAGTGTGGGCTCCATACAAATCAAAGCTTATTGAAAAATAATGACTTTTCTGGACTATTTTTTAAATTTGTTGAAAGTACACAAATGATGGTCTAAAACAATGGTCCTAAACTGGTGGATCGGGGCCCAAAAGTAGGTCGCGGGGCCATTTTCAGTGGGTCAAATGTTTTCCAAATATTATATAATCACTTAAAACTTATATGTTTAATTTTTGACAGAAAGATTTATGATCAAAGCCTATATCAACTGATCCCTGCACTTCACTTCACTATAAATGGGCAAACTGTATAATATTAAATCATGCTAAGGGTAGATCCTGAAGCCACACCAGTCAATGCAGTTTTGGCTGGAACGGTGTAATTCGTTTTAGAATATCGACATTTCTTCCATTCCTCTGTTTGACTGAATGTTTGCAGATCTTAAGAAATGATACATACATACAGTATGTGGGCTTTAAGACAGCTTTAAAGACCCTTATATTTGGCTTTCTGCCACCTGTGTTAATCAGGTAAAAAGTGAAAGCCAGTTTTCACTCTTTTCTAACGTGTCATTCTCACTACTGCCTGCAGAGGGCACTTTGGGCATTCAAGAGATTCTGACCAGCCTGCTGTCTCACTCCTTGCCGTCTTTTCCTCAGAGACATTCCTAATAAAGTGTTTTGAAGCCTTGATCGTGTAAAGGGAATTCTTTTTGTGTAGTGCTTTTTCACAAGTTGCTCCGAGGTGGGAAGCTATGTACTGTTTACAGCCACAGCTGCCCTTGGGGTAGACTGACAGAAGCAAGTCGGCTCAAGTCTGCGTAAACTTGTGAGATTGTTGGAATCGAGCTTAATCGGACTCATTTATGCAGAACATGGCCACTTTAGATGGCTTTCAGAGGCTTTCAGGTCCAACCACAAGGGGTAATGTTTCTCTCTCTCTTCATTTTGCAATCTTACAGACTTCTACTTTAAGTGATCACAAAGGGTTTTACGCTTTCACAATCCTTGGTTAGTTAGTTATATTTCATACAAAGATGTCGGCTTTGCCAGACACAACGTTTGGGACAGTGTCCGTCCAATTTGAACGGGCTCTGGGACTTCTCACATATTTCAAACAACAGTCAGATCTGAATCTGAACAACTGGATGGTTGCTCCAACTTATCAGGTCGCGGTTTATGTCTATTTTGTAGATGGACTTTTTGGCACACTCTGTAATACCAGGTACAGCGTGAACACATGAGGCATCAAAGAAATATTATACTAATCATACTAGTCAAATGGCCTCTCCAATCTGCCTTGCATTTCCAGACTAGTGACTTTTCTCACATGTTCCACAATCTCTGGTTTACACAAATTCTGCCCTAAGAAATGCAACATGACACTGAAGCTATCCGTTTGCAGATATGCATGATCTAAACCTCGTACCCCCCCTTTCGCCGGCCGCCTCGCTGCTCCTTCAGCCTCTCCTGTAGGTGTCAAGTCCCCCGCTGTTTGCTGCGGGCTTGTCCAAACAATCATACTTACATTTGACCGCTATTATGTGCGCAGGGGCCTCTCTCCTCCAGCACTCCGATAACATTCTCTCTCTCCAAACAATGCCTTGTTGACACGAGGGCCCTTGCCTTTTTTTTTTCTTTTTTTTTTACAATGGGCCACAAAACGTCACGGTTCCTGTTTTTGTTGACATTGCCCCGGCCCTCTATTGAAAGGCGACGGAAAGCCGGTGTGGACACAAGCGTGCGTGATTGCAAAAGCGCCATGTCATGCGGTATAGAACGGGCTTTCAGTGGACCTACACAATACGCTCTTCTTCTATGTATAGTTTTACTTGTACGTAACAGGGTTTTGTATTTTTAGAATCATAACTCATTTTGACTGGATAATCCCCGCATAATTGCAAAAGCGCCATGTCATGCGGTACGACGGGCTTTCAGAGGACCTACACAATATGCTTTATGCTTCTCTTTTAGGTATAGTTTTACATGTACATGACACGTTTTTCTTTATTTTTCTAATATTTACGCATTTCGATCGGATAATGGCCGCAGTGAGTATTCCTAGTTTTACAGCAGTGCGCCAAAAATGGTTAAACTTTTTCATTATAAGATATTCGTCATATGGGAAGTCTGACTCACTCTTTTTTTCTCATTGGCACAGTATGGTCGGTGGGAATTCTTCTACTTTGTTTGTCACTTCCTATGTCCACATCCAACAAGGAAGTGGAATAATATGATTTTTTTTTTTTTTTTTTTTGCAGAATCATACATGCATATTCAATTTGTTAACTATGTTTTTGTGAATATTTTTTGCCTAATGTGTCATTTGCACTTTAAGATTAGTCTGAACATCGTTTTCCCTGATTTGCCATTTTTGCCACATACATATTTTTAACATAACTACCATTATGCACCAATACTGTACACAAGGGCCATGAGCGAGCGCCAGTTCTGTCTTTGGGGCACACAATGTTTTAAGAATTAAAACATTTTCGACTTTTCTTCACAGAATTGCCACTTTCCTCATGTAAAACTATGATTAATACGTATTGCATATTTAAACATTAAAATTGAATACATTGATTTAAACATCATTGTTGCCAGCAGAGTAATGCAGTGAGGCCTTTTAAACCAAGCTAAATGCAATGGTTATGCTTTGGGAAGGGCATCTTCACCACTGAAATAATCGTACCGAGTCCAGGAAAGGAGGACTTTTTAGATACAGACGAAGAAAAGCACCGGCTCATTTCGGGTTTCGAGAGGAAAGCGAGTGAGCATACGAGAGATAAGGCTGATGGAGGAGAGGAGAGAGAAGGGAACAGTCAGGTGAAGTTGATCGGTTTCACGGAAGCGCCACTAGGGGCCAGTAGTAAGTCACAAACCGCACCAGCTTTGAATGTGCAGTGAATATATCTATATGTGCAAGTAAAGATTGTGTGCCGGGACAATAGGCTTTTCTTTGTTGCACTCACCGGTAATAAAAGAAATCAGAAATAGCTACTTGAGTGTTTTGGAAAGGCTCTTGACAATGGCCCCCGTAATGCACAAAAATAGCGTGGCATTTCCATAATAAAGCGTAATGCAAACAAGAGGAGAGGATGCGCTTCTTCCTCGGCGGAGTTCGGACTAAACGTATGTGTTTTGCTCGCCGCAATAATGGCCCGGCGTTTGCAAAGCGCGCTGTTTGATGACGGTTGCAAAAAGATCAACGTGAGAAAAGGCGTAGTATTACGGGAAAGACGGTAAATAAAGGTGACGCATTTGGTGGCAATTATGTGAAATGATGACAAAAAGAATACATCCTCATCTTTCGTGCGTTACACTGAAAACGTAATCAGATACAAAATGCACCAAAATACGTAAAAATGAAGCGTTCAGAATTAATTTGTTGGAGAAAATTAATTTGAGAAAATACGGCAAAACTGTTACAAACACAAATACATATACAAACATTTTACAAATTACGATAATAAAATAGGTTTGCAAAAGAAAATTGCAACTAAGTCAAGCTGTTAGAGTGAATTGATTGTTATGAAAAAATACGGTAAAGCAAACTTAACCATTTTAGTTAAATATACTGTAAACACGTACAAATACATTTATGTAGCAAAAAAGACATAAGCGGATCAAATGAATTATTTTGGAGCAAATCTGCTGTATTTCAAAAGTGCAAAACCAAAATGATGAATACATTTTGGCTATAGTGTAAAATTACGGTGATAAAACTATACTTGTGTTATAGTTAGCAAGTTGCGTTACAATGACAAAAAGAAAAAAAAACTTGAATGAAAATGAAAATAAAGCTTTTGGAACAAACACACAAACACAGCATTTAAGAAAAAGACGTTTAAAACATATTAGCCACTTCCGTAAATATTTATTAGGAACATTGGAAATTCTGTGCGTTATTGTGATGCAAAACGCATAAGCGGGTGTAAATGAAGCTTTGAGAAGACATTTACTGTATTATAAGAAAATATGATAAGAAAAGCCACAACTGCAGAATATTTGCAATAAAAGTAAAAACAAATTAAAAAAACGTTCCCAAATTTTCACATACACTGTGAGTGAGAGGTTGAGATTGCAAATTTATTGCCTTAATTACCGCATTAAAAGTCAGTCTAAAATGGAGCATGATTGCACTTTGACAAATATCAGAAGTCATACATGAAGGCGGTACACGCGTGTTTTAATGGAGGAGGAGGGGGGTGGGGGGGGGAATTCAAAGTATGTAAGATGAATGGCTCGGCTCGGGGCACTTGGCTTTTGTCTGTGTTCAAAAAGAGGTCATTTGTTTAAGAAGCTAACACCTCCGTAGCCGTGACGTTACACATTGCACTCAGGAAGCCGCCGCCGCCCGCAATGTTTGGGCCTCGCCATGGCGACCGAGTATGTATAAAGAAAACAGCACGTCCCTTTCTCCTCCTCGCGAGCAATTAAACGCCAAA
The DNA here is from genome assembly GCA_021464625.1 of Proterorhinus semilunaris. Taxonomy (NCBI): domain Eukaryota; kingdom Metazoa; phylum Chordata; class Actinopteri; order Gobiiformes; family Gobiidae; genus Proterorhinus; species Proterorhinus semilunaris. Next base: position 5,227,392 of record CM038361.1, on the reverse strand, counting down.
CAAAAACAATATTGCAGCGCGACACGGCCGTCTGTACAGTAGTTATGGCCTTCGTTAGCCGCGGCGCGCTAGCTCATGAATTAGTTAGCGCTGTTAATTGCACATTTATTACTCTCTAGGCCATGGAGGGAAGCACTAAACGGCAGCAGGAGGGATGTGTAAAGAGGGAAGCGGATTCGGTAAAGGGTTTCGCCAAACAGCTCAAGCTTGAGAGCGACGTTTGAATTTTTTTTTTTTGTGTGTGTTTGCGGGTTTTTGTTTATTTGATAGCGTAGTGCAGAGAATTGTAAGCGCTAAGCTAAATTGCTACTGTCGTTCCTCTCAAATACGTCAAATCGAAGAGTGTTTTCTAAATACGCACTGAAACCAAATGACTGTATTAGACAAACAACTAACAAGGCTACAATGAATAAAAGTGCATCTATAAACAACAAGGAATACATTTTATAAATAATAAAGTGTGTTTACCTCGGAATATATTCATCTCATCTATGAATATAGCGCAATAAAGCCATGTGTAATAAAATAAAAGGTATGTTATCAATTCGTTGACAAAGGTCACCAGTTTTGTAAACCAGAAGGAACAAAAAAGATAGAAACTAAACACATTTTGTTCTAAAGATTGTACAAACAAAAACAGAAATAATAAAATGTAAATAAAATAGGAATTGAAAATTGGAATTGAAAATACAGTGTTATGCCTACAATTCATTTTTAATATAAAAAAATACAACATAATTTAAGCACAAAAGTGGCCACTTGATGAAACTTGATATTTACTGTAGAACACTAAAATGCTAAAAACGGTGTATGTTATCGCACACAAAAAAACACAATGGAAATAGCTAAATTAAAATAAATAAATAAATAGACAACTGATTCATTCATCGAATCCAGAACTCTTTTTTTTATCGCTCAAGTTCCCATGTTCCTAAAAAGACTCAAACAAACAAAAAAAAGATTTGTAGATGCATGCGCAGATAAACACACACGCACGCACACACACACACACACACACACACACACACAATAAGCCGAGCGCAGCCTGCCACAGCGCTGTCGTTTTCCTTGCTTCCCGGTGACACTTGAGTGACAGTTTTGCCGGGTTTGTCACACTGCCGTACCCCCCCCCCTATCCCCCCAACCCCCCCATTTCACTCCCTCCACCAACACTGTCCCTAATAGCAATAATAACAACAGTATTGCCTATTCCCCTCTGTTTACGTTATTGTAGCGCGCCGCGTCTCAGCCGAGTGTGTCTTCTTCTCCCTCCCACGCATTTGCCTGAATTATTAACCTTTATCTCGCCACGTTTTCTCTCTCGACCTCGCCTCGCGCCGTTATTGACAACACAAACACACGGGACGAGACATAACCTTTCATTTAGCTCCCTTCTCTCTCTCTGTCTCTCTGTGGGTGTGTCCCTCCCTCACCCCTTCCAGCTCGGGTGCCATCTATTTAAATCAAAAGGAAGCCGGGGCAGGGCTGGAAAGGCAACGCTACTTTGCTCAATTTCTGCCATTTTTCTTTCACTCACATATTTGCCGAGATAATGTCATTACGGGGCGCGCGCGACGCACAATGGCTGCCGCTCTGCCCCGGATACGCAGATATTTCAAAGTATTCCAATATCGCTTTGACACGCTAACATTAGCGGGAGACCGTCGTCGTGTCCCCCCCCCCCCTCCCGATCTGTTTGCGCACAATTTCGATTTGGCCATAAATCTTTTAATCCTGAGATGATTTTTGAATTACATCGAAAAAGATGGGCAAATGAAAGATAGTTTTTTTTTTTTAAGACAGAGCCCGGTTTTAAATGGGAAATCCATATGCGCCTAGTTATTAATATGGGGACAATAAGCGAAACTGTTCATATTTATCGCAGCCTTGAGTAACAATGGTCATAAAATGCAGTCTAATGACTCGGCGAGGACAGGATTTACAATGTTTTTTCAGCGTGTCTTCTTGCCTGAAACATGTCGCACATAAAACACGGTTGTGGAGTTGTCCTACACTATTGTGGGTAATTTTGTAGTGTGTATGAGTGTTGTACCTTGGATATGCACCCTGGAGGAGTAAATTTCCCTTCTTTTTTTTTTGGAGGGGGGGGGGCGATTTTATTTTTGGAATGTCGTAAAAACAAATGTATTCTAAGAGTTTCAAGACACAACGAAGGTTAATCAGCAATGTGCTAACTACTAATCTCTTAAAGTGAGGAGAGAGTGTTTAGGGAAATTTAAAAAGTAAACGCGCTCCTCCCTTAACCCTCCTGACTGGACCAGAAAGCCACACCTTGTTTGCAAAATGGGAATAGCAAGAACAAACCTTCAAATGTAAATGTTTCGGCCCCCCCTCAAGGCAACATAAAATGGTCAACTAACATGAAGTTGGGTTCTTAAAAGGAACAGGCCACTGTTCTTCCATACTGAGATATGTTCTTACCTGAGCTTAGATGAGTTGATACGTACCGGTCTGGTACTGGTATGTTGTTAGCATTTGGCCTCTCCCAATGTATTCCTATGGCTCCAAACTGGGTTAAGTTGGAAGCGACCAAGCTCTTCCACGGGAACAAAGACCAGACAGGTGCGTATCAACTCGTGTAAGCTCAGGTAAGAACATATCCCAGCCTGGAAAAACGGTGGCCTGTTCCTTTAATAAATCCTTTTCGTAGTCCCTCTGGGGGTAATACAACTGTTAATGGTCCTTCATCTCCCCCTGGTGTCTCTGGCCAGAAAACCACAATTGCAACATTCCCTGCCTCCGGGTCGGAGGCCCCAATACACACTAATGGAATCACAAAGAAGAAGAAGCTAACAGGCTAACGGGCAAAGCTAACTGTGGGCTGGCACCACTTAACCAGTATATACAGCCAAGTTTGAGTGAGAAAAAAATAATCTCCATTGTGTAACTGCATGTTCAATATCCCTCTCTCCCTTTGTCTGTTTTGTCAGCGTAGTATTTACTCACGGACAATTGAGTAAAAAAAAAAAACTCAAAATGCTATAACACCTGCAGTGGTGCTTATGGCCTCTAGGGGCATGAGTTACTTAGTTCTGCTTTAAAGAGGGTTTATTATGCACAATCTTTTGTTTTACCTTTTACTGCGTTACAATGTTCTCTCATCAAAAACGGACCTGGGGCGGCGCTGTGATTGATTGCGGAGTAAAAACACTCGCCATAGCTTCACTACAGTCACACAAGGCATTACCATTGTGTCTAATACCACGGTATTACCATTTTCTTTTTGTTTTGATTGAAACAGCTGCGCAGCAAAGGAGAGCAAGTGAGCTGGGACAGGCTTATGGTAGCTCACTTGGCGGATCAGGAAGTGAAACTAGTGGATATTTTTTTCGGTTTCAGCTGCTTTCTAGATGTATCATGAGACGAAATCGTGACTAAAGCACATCTTTATCAAGAGATCCAAGACCGAATGCAAGTCTGCCGTCACCATCAACCGTGCTTACAGTTGTCTGTACCTGCACTCCCGCAGGTAAGACCACCCTGCCTCTTTAAGGACACGTGGAACCACGCCACGCCAGGGTTTGGCGGTTAATCATCGGGAAAACAAAGACATGGCGCTTTATTTGATAATGAGAAAATGCCTGCAGGATATTGGGCAGGAGCGGGAGGGGCGACTACCACCATTTTTTAATTTTTTGCTCCTACTCTCGCTCATTTCACACTCGTACACCACCGGCCGAGTTAAAAAGCCATTAAAAATAAAAAACTCCCCTTTTTTTTTGTTTTTTAGGTTGAAATTTCATGACAAGATAATTAGAATTCGGCGGACGGAGACGGGGGCTTCAGCGAGATCGCGTGCTCCATTTTGAACTTGCGCGGCGCCTCCGGATAATTATCATGTGTTTAATACGGGGGCCCCCCCCACGCGGAGGGGCCACTCGCTGGATTTCACACGTAGATGAAAAAAATAACCAGTCCTCTAATTTGCTAATTTCTTGCCGTCTGTGTTGTCATTTTCGAAAAATTGCGAAATTGGTTTTAGGGAACGGTTTACTGAAATTGTAGCAGGAAATCAGAAAGAAAGCTTAACAGACGCGCTGGTAATCGAGAGTGGAAGTTACTGTCCTTCCAAAATGTTGATTCCAATAGGTTTGGAATAGGTTAACAGATCGGTTTGTGGATGCAAAACAACTTTCTCCAACTAAACTCAGACAAAATTGAGATAATTTGTCACCTTGAGTCTTTCACTCTAAAACCAAAAAAATCAGGTTCGAAATCTAGGAGTAATCATGGACTTAGACCTGAACTTAAACAGCCACATCAAAGCAATAACATCATCAGCTTTTTACCATCTGAAAAACATTCAGATCAGAGGAATAGTGTCAAAACCAGACTTGGAGACACTCATCCATGCATTTGTCTCCAGCAGGTTAGACGACTGTAACGGCTGCTCACTGGCCTTTCTAAACGAGCTGTTAGAGCTGCAGAACATCCAGAACGCTGCTGCTCGAGTCCTGACAAGAACCAGGAAATACCACCACATTAGTCCAGTGCTCCGGTCTCTGCACTGGCTTCCTGTCACTCAGAGAATATTATTTAAAACAGCTCTGCTTGTGTACAAGTCTTTTCATGGTTTAGCACCAAAGTCCATCTCTGACATGTTAGAGCCGTATGAACCATCTCGGGCCCTGAGAACTTCAGGGAGGGGTCTCCTGGTGGTTCCCAGAGTCAGGACTAAACATGCTGAAGCTAAAGTTAAAATCTGGAACAGTCTTTATGAGGATGTGAGACAGGCCTCAGCTCTGACAATGTTCAAATCCAGGCTGAAAAAGAATATTTTTACCCGAGCAGATGACATTGAAGTATTTGATCAAACTCTTGCTTTTTACTGTAATTATATATATATATATATTTTTATTTGATCTGCTTTCCTGTAATTTTATGCAACTGTGAAGCACTTGAATTACCTTGTGTATGAATTGTGCTCTACAAATTGTGACGGCCCCCAGCTTGGGCTTGCCGTCTGTTTTTTTTAAAATATTATTATTATTGGTTTATTTGGTTGGGACAGTGCATGTTAATGAATAAGCCACACCGGATTGTAGCCTTGGGCTAATTTCCATCTGTCATCCCCCACGCGCACTCCCAAACACACTCTCATTCATCCTGGCCTATTGTACATGATTTTAGTGGTGGGGAAACCGGGATACCCGGAGGACACCTACACAGACACAGGGAGAACATGCAAACTCCACACAGAAAGGCCCTACTAATCTTCTCTTATTTTGAGGTGACTCCGAATGTACAAAAGGACCGCCCCTTCCCCACCCCTGTGCTGCTCCTCTGGCTCTACAACACCTGGCGTGGGGATGCCACATCGCGTCGGCTGCTTTTGTACATTTCCATAATGTTGCTTTGAATAAATGCTCTAAGTTTGAGCTTAACCCTTTTTCACTGCGTCATAACAAAATAAACTTGTCTTGCCTACTAAGTTATGCACACTGTTGCCGGCGGGGGGCGCTCCAGGCAAACTCTCTACCCCGGTGCCAGTGTTTTAGAACCGCTGTCCATCCTTACATTATTTAAAAATGTAAAACGTAAAGTATCTATGCTTCTTTGGTGTTCAATATTAATTAAAAGCACTTATATATGCCTTATGAAATATTCTTAATTTGAGTAATTTTACCATATATATGCCTTTTGTGGTATGAGCAAAGAATGGCAACTGGTTTAAATATTGAAAATTCCTTCATCTTCACCATGAGATTTGGTTTGTGTGTTTGTTTTTCCATACATAGGCATTATTTCAAGTTTCCAAACCATAAGCAGATGCCTCCTCTCTGCTCTTCCTCCTTTCGCCCACTGACTGACGTAACATTAACATTATAGCGTCCATTGTGCGGGCGGATCCTGCCCCGCACTGACCGGGCTGAGCGGCGGCGTGGGTATAGCACCGGGGGCCTGCTGTCTCTGCTGCCGCTGACGATGATTAATGACCCTGCGCCGCAGCCTTTTGTTTCCCCCCACGCGGCGCCTTCAGAAGAAAAGCCCAAATGCTATCTGGCACACACACAATCGCCGAGCATGTGCTGGTTTTGTGAATGAAATGTGCGAGCGATGTTTGATGCGTTTAATTATGCAGTTGTCCGGGGCATTTCCTCTCGGAGAACGCAGTGCAATTGCTTCCTGGGTGGACGCGCTGTGCAGCTTGTGACCATTAGTGAAAACATTTACAAATTGTAAAAAACATGATGGACTTTTGAACACACTGATTTTGAACATTATAAACATATTTTTCTCACACATTTGGTAGTATGTATTTATGATCTATGCCAAAGCTATTATACTCTGAAGTTTGAAATAACCAGGCCCATCCTGCGCTCCAAGTATGTTCATCAAGGTGTCATGAATGTTCAAATATCCAAACCAATACATTTTAGCCTCAATTATGTACATACATGTTAGCATAAAGGATTCTTTACATTAGCCTTGTGCCGCCATACATATCCCAATAATGTCGGGGTAGCGGCCAAATTGCCCTGTATTTGTCGAAAGACTGATTACCTCTACACTGCAACACCTGTGTGCCCTTTCCCCCTCTTATATAGGGCAGGTAATCACATGGTAGGATACACACAGCGCCACACAGTGGCAGGAGGCTAAGACATGGAGGCATAAATGGCTCCAACGGTTGGGCTTTATTTGGCTACATTAAAGTGCATAAAACATAGTAAACAGGTCTCTTTGGACCTCGAGTCCATAATAAAATTGAATTAAATTAAATTGAATTAAACAAAATTATATTTAAGATTTTGTAAAAGAAAAAAATAATGTATCCAGCTTTTCTTAGTTTGACCATTTTATGTGATGATTATAGTTTCAATTCCTTATTGGACACTGACAGGAAGTGACATAGATAGAGGCAAACAATTTGAAACTGTTGCCGTGTCGACCGTGTTATATCAATGGGAAATGAGACAAACTGCTTTGGAACTGTACCTTTTATCTATGTCACTTCCTGTCAGCAGCTTCAAAATGAAATGAAAAATAACTTTTCTGCCTTCATTAAAATTGCTAGTCACTGAAAAAAACAAAAAAGAAAGATAATTATTATTTACAACAGTATTTTCAAAAGCATTAAAACCTGTCATATGCACTTTAAAGCCCATAATCCAGCAATCTGAGCATTCATACGCAAGTGAGACCAGGGCCAGGACCAGGTACTTTACGATGCTTTTACATTACTTTTCGTTTTTGCTAGTGACCCAGAGATCTCCAGGAAGTAACATCGTGGTGCATCGGCCATTTTCCCACGCTCATTCATTCACAAACATTGACATGTTTGGTATCCACGTGTAGCATGAAAGGTGCTATAATCCAAATATGTGCCTTTCCGTTCTGGGAGACAGCCGCGGCTAAAGACGGGAGAAATGTACCTGCTCGTGTGCAAACGTTAAACTTTAGGACCTGTTTTCTCCAAAATTGGTTTTCACTCCACTCTTGGAACAACATGTCCACTTTAGTAGACAGACTTCAAACTTTACAAGCTTGAACTTAAATGTCTCCACTCCTTGGGCCCGCTCTATTTGAGTGGTCTCTTGTGACTTTATACTCCATCCAGAGCTTTGAGGTCGGCTGACCAGCTCCTATTGGATGTTCCTAAAACTAGGAAAAAACGAGAGGTGATAGAGCCTTCTCTGTGGCGGCGCCCCGACTATGGAATAGTCTTCCTTTGTCTGTCAGGTCCTCTCAGTCTGTGGAACAGTTCAGGTCCAGACTGAAAACACACCTCTTCTCCCTGGCCTTCAATGCGAGCTAGTTGAGTGTATCTTGGCATGTTATCTTTTATTTGTATTTTATTTCTATGTGACCTGTTATTATTATGAAGCACGTTGGTCAACTGCAGTTGTTTTTAATGTGCTATACAAATAAACTTGAATTGAATTGAATTGAACCTAACAATAATTTGAAGGATTTTTGAAAATCTTTAACTCCTGCCTGATTTATTGAGTTTCGAAACCACAAAAAAACAAAGCAAAATTTGACTTATAAACTGCTTATTCAAAAACTAGATCCTGGAAAAATAAATTATATATATATATATATATATATATATATATATATATATATATATATATATATATATATAAAGTAAAACATTAAATTTAAACCTTGCTATATCCTTTAACAAGATTTGATTGCAGAAAATACTAATTTGGGCATGTACAAAATGCCCTTATTTTATTTTAAAACGTGATGAACTTGCAGCACATTTTTCTGCCAGTATCCTACAGCAAACGTTTCATTTGATATATCGAACCGCCTATTCACTTGCAGTGTCTTTGAATAATAATAAACAATCAGTCTACTCTTTTTATTCTTATCAACCCCCTTTTTCAGCCAACGATGTTGTTTATAAATTGAACCAACGCCAAAGAGAATCTTGGCAACAAAAATATGCAAAAATAGACTCCGGATCTCCGTGCCAGGAGCGCCGCTGTCTGATTGAATTCATTAAGGCTAATAAAAGTGGGCGCGTGGGAGCGGGCTGTGGAGCAGAGCTGCAGTGCATGTGTCCTGTCCCGGGCCGTGTGTGTGTTTAAAATATGGAGGCCGGCGCGGCGCGGGGGCAGTCATGCTGTTCGGAGACGCTGAACCCGATACGGTGCTAATACTACAGGCATTTCCTGCTTATGGCTCTGCTCATGTTCAAGTGTGATTGCAGACTCCCTGAAGATGGAAGGGAGGGAGGGTCGGCCCGCGCCGGAGCGGAGCAGGGAGCAGTGAAGTCATCGGGAGGGAAAAAAGAAGAAACGTGACGGTCGTAAGAAATGAGGTTTAGCTCATCTCGTAAGTCGTTAGCCTTTCAAATGTAGTCATTGTAGGGACGCTCCCAGTTGGTGACCCTCTTCTCCATCATCTGGGAGTGATGCATCTCCACAGTCAGCAGATTGAGTCAAGATCCTCTATTGTACCCACTTTTTACACATGGTTTGCTAATGCCTTTCTTTTTGCCACGCCTGCCTTTTTCCTGTGCACTCCTTTACTCACGCGGGCACTTTGATATCACCGTTTGATTGGACTCCACCAACAAGGAAGGAGGTATCCGGGCAAGACTTGCAGCTAAGCCACACAGGTCTTCTGTCCCTACTATTGTTCTGGCTAATGTTCAATCACTGGTGACTAAAACGGATTATATTCATCTGCTACGCTCTTCCTAGAAGATCGTGAAAGACTGTTCTGGAGTGGAGGGAGCTGCGCAAGAGGAAGAGGCAGGAGGAGGTGGAGGAGCTGACCAGTGCAGGACACCATGCTCTGAGACAGGGACAAACTCAGGATGCCCTGGAAAGTTTCAGAGGATCACTGAATAGGCAGTACTCCACTTTCCCCCACTGCTGCTTTTAAATTCTAAATATTCTAAAAAAAAAAAAAAAAAAAAAAGTGTGTGTAACTTCATGTTTCAAAAGCCTATGGCATATAACAGAGCAACTGTGGAAGTCTGTTATCAATGAATAGTCAAGGTTACCCCGCACACCATTGTTTGTTTGAGTGTTTAGGATCTGTCCGCTCTCTCACCTCAAAAGGCTTCCTCAGCAACTAACGCCCCTTGAGCAGATGGGTAATTATACACTGATCTAGTTGGGGGGAGGTTCCACCCATCTTTATCTCTCTCGCTGTAAAAATATACAAGTGCAGTGGTGGAGGGCTCCGTCCGTTGGAGACACATGAACGTGACATCTCCTCCAGTGAAGTGGTCTCCCGCAGAGATGGGCTTACGCACCTCGGGCTCCGCTGCTCTGTGCAGACACACACGGGCCCCGAACAACCACAACTATCCCTGGCTATAGAGCATCAATGTTAAGTACTCGATGTGTTTGCAACGCAATGTGTGGCTGTTTTAAAATGGGAAACGAATCGAAAGTGGCTCTCTGTTCTCACCTTGCACAAAGCTTCCTCTCCTTGGACCTGTGTCCTCCAGTTCCTGCGGGGATCCACGGGAACACACATATTACTAAGGGGAGCTGGACAGAGCTCCCAGGTCACTGTGCACCTCACCTGTAAGGGAGAGAATGTGCTCCCTTTGGCCTTGATTCAATTTAGAGATAGTTTTATGTATGCATTTTAATCAGAGATACTTTTATTTATAAATACTGGCCTGAAATAACATGATCAAAACATAGGTTAGAGTAGATGAAGGTATTCTTGAACTTTGTTTGTTTTAAGGATACTTTTGGAGCCTTTCTAATGTGGTAAGCCTAAATGATGTGCATTGATCCAAAATGATAGTGGGCATGAATACCTCTTACAAAGCCATGATTAATTAGTGCGTTTGTGAAGGCTCTCAGTCATCCAGGGATTATCCACTGTAGTAGAGATTTTCAAATATGTCTATGTAAACTCTTTAACATTGTGTGTCCAATCTATTTTATTCCATGGACATCATTCTGATACGAATGATCCAAATGTTTTTGGCTCTTGTCAACCCATGTCAAAGCCTTTTTTTCCTCCAACTTCTTTGGACAGAACCGCCATAACCCCGCTAACGCTGCACCTCTTTTTTTATGGGCTCAGTGATTAGATTAGCTTGTGTTCAGGGCTGGGGGGGAAACAGTAAGTTGTTAGGTTTACGTATACCTCTCCCTTGATCTGCGGAGTCCATTGTTCAAAGCAGTGTAGCTGTGGTCACGCATCCAAGTCGCCGATCGCTGTCCAAGTGATCTTCCCATGTGTCGACGCCCTGCGTATAGCCATATGTCCTCCTTTTGGTTAAAACGTTTTTTACAATAGTTTAAGTCAGGATTTGGTCATGGAATACATTTTATTTAACCAAATAATTACACTGCAAAACATAAATGTAATAGTTTTAAATGCAGCGATTTCTTTTATCTTAAACATATTCAATCAAATTGCGCCACATCAGAAGACTAGACTTGTTTTGTTGGGCATTGCATTTGAATGATATGGGGCTCTTTCAAACGTCCATTGGAAGTAAAGATGTTGGTGATGTCCCTTTTTCAGTTTTCATTCTGTTACCAAAACATCTGGAGATTTTGGCCATATGGTTTGATCCTTATTAACTGCTTTGAATTCAAGTCACTTCCATTCACTCTGAAATGCGTCTTTTATTTGGAATAAGGCCTTGAAGGAAGTTACTTAAGGAACTCCCTAAAAAGGGCTAAGGCCAGGTAAGAGCCAAATGGTGTGTGAGGCCACCCCTGTGATGACAAAATTGCCGCTCGAGAGAAGAGATAGTTTAAAAAGAAGTGTAAAGGTTTTGTCAAACTTTTGTCTCCACTACGATGCATTAGCGCGTCCATTCCCTCCTCTCCCCCGTCTCTGTGATTCTGATCTCATACCATCACATTACATTGATCCTGTTATACCTCCGACAGCCCACCCCACACACACAAGCCACTGATCCCTCTGTGAGTAAACTGGCCCTCCCTGACCTCCACCCTTTGTAGCAATCAGAGCTCCACTTCCTCGCAGCTCCGATCTTATCTCAAACAGCAGGCACACCGCCGACCCACCCCCCCCCCCCCCCCTCGCCGCCCTCCCTTCGCCTTTGTAGACCCCCACTGATGCAAGACCGTGAGTTCATCTCCCATCATCCCACACTGGCCCGCAACAAAGCGCCCTCACACAGGGACGCGGCGCGGGTCAGCCAGGGCCGGGCGACTCGCTCACGCTCCGCGCCCCCCCAACGGAGACCGTGGGGGGGATGTTTCAAGGCAAGGCCAAGATCACGTGTGTATAATAGGTGTTTAACCTCAGTGTGTAGAGGCCCTATTTGAAAAGCAGTGTAATATAGACTCAAGTCATAGAAGAGGGCTGCACCGCACAGCGATTTTGTCGATTTATGACGCGCTATTCACCCTGTAAAGACCAAACCATGAAACAATTGGTAACAAAATTTGAATTTTTTTTAAACTGGAGTGCTTATTGAAGTACAAGAAAAAAAAATAAAGTGATGAAATGTCACTTTGCTTATATGAGCTTTAATTTGTATTATTTTTGCTACATCAGGCTATTCACTAAGCCTTAAAATGAAATATGTTCCAATGGACAGATGTGCAAATAAATGACTATCATTATCTCATTACCTGCTGTATCAAATTTGATACACACATGTTCAACACGGTTTTACTGTATATAAGTTATGAAATATTTTGTTTAGTTGCTGTATCAGTGACGTTGTATCAATCCTCTAAACATAATTTTTGAAGTATCAGTAACAACGTTTTTCTTAAAATCTTGAAATTTGCACACACAAAAACCTTGTGGATCACAGAGTACTCGCAGCCAAGTATCTTTATAATCATATTCATACAGCCCTCACTCACCTTGAAACAAAGGACTCCTACGTTAGAATGCTGTTTTTAGACTTTAGCTCCGCATTCAACACTATAATGCCACAGCAGCTAATACACAAACTGCTCCACCTGGGGATCAACACATCACTGTGCAACTGGCTGCTGGACTTTCTGACGGGAAGACCACAGGCTGTACGTGTCGGCGGAAAGTCCTCCAGAACCATCACACTGAACACGGGAGCTCCCCAAGGCTGTGTGCTGAGCCCCCTCCTGTTCACTCCGCTGACCCATGACTGCGCTCCAAAGTACGACTCAAACCTGCGGTGGTGGGTCTCATCAGCAACAGAGACGAGTCAAACTACAGGAGTGAGGTGAGCAGTCTGGCCATGTGGTGCACACAGAACAATCTCTCTCTAAATGTGGAGAAGACAAAATAGATCGTTGTGGACTTTCAAAGAGTGCGGGTCCGGCTTGCTCCTCTAACAATCAATGGTGCTGCAGTGGAGAGGGTGACCAGCACTAAGTTCCTGGGTGTGCACATCACAGATCAACGATAACTCGTTATTTATGTGGGAACACCCTTGAGACTCAGACACTTGGGTGACATATCTGACCTCTGAGTTACAAAGACAATATTTTGACATTTTATTGTGTACTTGTCCGCTTGCCATATGTGAACCTACTCATGCGCAGCGGTTGAGCCTCTCAGTTTACTCTATGACGATGATGATGATGCTAACGTGCCTACCTAGCTGACAACAAGAGCCAACTGCGCTCTCTAATTGAAATATTTTTGTATTAGCTTATAAACATAACCACACTGTTCAGGTTTATAACCTTTCTACCACATAGCCTACTTAGGGTCATATTCTATCTTATTTTTTACAATATTCATAGCTTAAATGATGTAGTCTAGACTATATACCAGTCAGTAAACTTTCCGACTTGACAACTGTAAAAAGAAACAACAAATGGCTTTCCTCAAATTCTGGCATCAGAGGACAAATGTTCCACAGCATGAGAACGTAAAGAAAATGAGTGAATATACATAAAGTTTTAATCTTAAATCAATGAGTGACTGATGTTTTGTTCCATTAAAAAAAGGAAGATTTCCCTAGATAACATGGAAAGGAGCATCGCGGCCACTTCTATGGACCCAGTGTATTTAATTTAGCCATAGCGCAGGCCCGTCCTCTAATTCAACAGTACAGCCTTGTCTTTTGGGTATTGCTCTGTTAGGCTGGCGCGCTGTAGCCCATAGCGTCTTCCCTGGTCTCATTACATATTCCTGGGGGCCATTTAAAGCAGCGCCGTCACTGCCTGCTGGGGCCAGAGGTGTTGATGAGTGCGCGTGTGTATGGGCGTATGTGTGGCCTATGCGGGCGTATGATTTAGGGCAGGGTGTGGGGGGATTCCTTCCGGTTGTGAGAATTAATTAAAGACAGCCTAGACCGTGAGTGCTCGAAAAAGACATCAAAATAGCGACAAAAACGAAACGTAAATGAAAACGCGACAAAACGGGTGACAAAAAAGTGACGAAAAAGTGATGAAAAAGCAACAAAAAAGCGACAGAAACACAACTAAAACGCCGCAAAACAAGTGACAAAACAGGGATGACAAAGCAAAAAAAAAAAAAAAAAACACGACAAAACAGGCAACAACCCAGGTGACAGAAACGTGACAAAACAGGTTACAAAACGGGCGATGAAAAAGTTTTTAAAAAGCAACAAAAAAGTGAAAAAAAAAATGTGACAAAAAAGCTGACCAAAAGACCAAAAAAGCAACAAAATTGCAGCAAAACAGGCGACGAAACAGTGATGAAAAAGCGACAGAAACGCGACAAACAAAGCAACGAAAATATGACAAAAACAGGCAACAAAACAGGTGACAAAAACACGAAAAATCTCAGATCAGTTTTGTAAGTCTTAGCTTTCAAATCTAGCTGTAAGCTCCAGTCGAGAAGCTTTCAGATTTGGGTAAAGCTGAAGTAGAGAAAATGTGCTCGGTTAAGGCGGGGGTTAAGAGGTTAAAGGTACTACTACTACAATAGGCTCTGTGCAGGGAATATTTCATAGCCACATGATGCTACTTCATACTGTAACAATTATATTAAGGACACATGACTCATGAGACAAAATGTCAAGTATTTTTGACTTAATTTGTACAAAAAAAATAAAACTGCCTCTTAAAATGTGTTGGCAACCCTACAAAACGTATGGAAAAACATAGCCATAATACATGATAAAGAATAAATAAAACATACTGACTTATAACATGAGAAATATCCGCAAAATAATCAAGTCTCTACAGCTTATGTCCTGAGCCAGTGACGCAGACAACCAATCACCTTCGAGCTTACACAGCCTTTCCCTCTTTTCAGCCAATCAGCGCACTCCTTATACCCAAGTCAACCGTGCTTCAACTTCCTAGCGGGAAGACGGGAGCCGTTCACTTCTGCAGCGCGAAGAAGGTGAACAAACCATTTTTCTCAACCTGACTGCGTGTTGAATCATATATGCATACTTGGACAACGTCAGAGACATTACGGTTTATGTTTTTTGAACGGGCATCTGTTCAGCACCGTGTAAAATTGTCACAACGCTAGCGGAATGCTAGCTACGCACGCTGGTTTGTTGTGACAGCTGAAGTGACGTGTGAAATGGTTTCGTGTGTGCAGGTCCAGTAACCCGGCGGGAGAAGGGAAGATGAAGCTGTCCAGAGCAGAATACAAAGAAATAGCGAGATGGACAGAGCAGCTGAGACCAACTCGTCAGTGTATGAAGCTGCTCAGAGAGAAATTCCCCAAGTAAGTCAATTTAAAGCGCCTGAGCACGAGACAGAGAGGCTGGTGTATTTTCCCGCCGCGTTATTTGGCAGGAATTAATGTGTTTAGGACCAGGATGGTGTATAGTATACGTTTCATATAACTTGTTGTGGCTGATACATTTTGCAAAGAAATGCATGCATTTATTGTAATAAGTGCATTTATTTATTTATATATTAATATTTCTGTATTTTTGTATTTATTAATGCATTTTTGTTTTTATTTCTGTATTTATTTTTGTATTGATTTCTCTTAATGTATGCAAATCATGGGGTGGGTCTGGATGCCGCTGCTGTAAGGTGATTGGTTAATCTTTCTCCATGCACACATGCCTTGTCCAGCATAGACACTGCCAAACACGAGCTCGGCTTCAGTCTAGTCAGTTTGAATCCTGCAGGGGCACACTGTCGTTGTGTCCTTAGGCAAGACACTTCACCTGCCTTGCCCCCAGTGTCTGCGTACACTGGTGTATGAATGAGCGTGTGAATGGATGAGTGGATCCTTGCTGGAAAGCGTGTAGAAAGGCGTCAGTGGCGCAGTTGGTAGAGCTGGTAGTCTCATGATCGGAAGGTCAGGGGTTTGAATCTCGCCTCCAGCATAGACATCGCCAAACATGAACTCTGCTTTATAGTCTAGCGCTTTTCCACCTACATTAGGCACTCAAAGTGTTTTCCAGCAAGGATCCACTCACATTCACACGCTCATTCATACACCAGTGGACTGTACGCAGACACTGGGAGCAAGGAGGGTGAAGTGTCTTGCCCAAGGACACAACGACAGTGTGCCCCTGCAGGATTCAAACTGTCGGTCCTCCCATATATTTTAAGCTCGGAAAAATCAGTTGTTTGCCCACCAGTCACCAAAACATTTGATGAAAATCGCGGAAATAAACAATAACAGCGATCCTCCCTATATAGGCTCCATATTATTTATGTTAGGAAAAATGTGAGATTGCAGGATAAATGGATCTAAACCAAACATGATCTGAACAGAGTCATGGAACACACATTTTGCAACAGAAATGTGTTAAAAACTCGTGCATAGAAGACTACTTATTCAGAGCGTTATCTGCTCCTCAATACCAAAGCTCATAATACACTAATACAAATGTAAATCGGAGCTTATTATTTGCATATTCTAAATTTTAACGTAATGTTTAAGAAACTGTGGGTAAACGGGGCAATATTTAGCAGTTTGCTTTGTAGCTTACGTTTTTTAAGCTGCTCCACACGCTGCCCGATCTGTGTTCTCGTACCTCCTGCACCGCGCCTCATTCTCTCCCCTCTCTTCCCTGTCTCCTCTCTCGGCCCTTCGTGAGAATTTCCAAACCCATGCGCTCTCATCTAGCTCCGATGTGAGATCCATCACGGCACTTTAAAACTGTTCAGTTTCCGTGCGAAAATCAAAGCGAGACCACGCAGTGTTGGAGAGAAGCTGCTTGGAGAGAGAAAGCCCAGCGTCAGAAAAAGAGCAGCGCTGCGTCTTTATTTCAATTACGGGTAACACATTATGTCTCTGGCAGGTTACTTCAACTAGCTTGCATATTGGTTATATTCATGATTTAATTTACAGTGCAATCCCTGCAAAGTTTTTAGGTTTACTAGGCCTACAGAAGATAAGTACGTGTTTCTGAAAAGGAGGGGGCGTGGCATGTTGCTCATCCAACCACCCTTAATATAAGTTAAGTTACTTTAGCGACAGCCAATCTGGAGACCTGGTTTTGGACTGGTCAGGTCAGATGTGAGAGCAGTCACAGAGCAGGCACTTCTATCTCACGTCGCACTTAAACAGGCCTGTTATATTTCTCCATAATGTCTTACATGTATCTGAGTCGTTTAGTCTGTGGCTTTGTACGAGTGACAGATGATTGTTGAAAAATGCCCTCATGTCTGTGGTCTGTGCACTTTGTAACAAAATCACAAAAGATTTTTAAGTCTTCTAGTAAAATACTCAAAGAATTTCAAGAACGGTTACTGTACTTAAAGTAACTCAAGTACATGCAATTTAGTTTAGTTTAGTTTATTTGAGCAATACACCTTGTGCTCAAAAGGAGTGGGCTGAAGCAAAAAGCTTATGAGCCCCCACCCCCAAGTGCAATAAAATGCAATAAAATAAAAAAGAACATTTCAAAACACTACAAAACATTACAAGCAGCTACATTCGTACAGACCAACTTACAAACTTACAAACTTACAATCTTACAAAAAATATATAATAATAATAATAAAATATATGAACTGTTTATATAATTAATTGTATAAAGTACAAAGGTAAATTAATAGATAAAGGTAGATTGTATAAAGGTACATTAATAGATATTATAATCTGAGATCTTGATGCTTTCCAGTTGTCATTACCATTCTCAGTATAATTTTAATTTGGGTTTAATTATCATTATCATTATTATATATTTATTTAATTGAGTTAAATGTGAAGTATGATGTTCCTGCATAGTGTGGTGCATTAAAAGTATGATGTTCCTGCATAGTGTGGTGCATTAAAAGGCCAGAGAGTGAGCCAGTCCCATTCAATCAATCAAGTAAATGTAACAGAACTACCCCTCTCTGAATATAACTAATAATATTTGCTATTCTTAATCTGTAGAGCTGTGACTATATGACTGCCAGATTGGTAATAAAAAAAAAAAGTAACCTGACAGAGTATATCATTTAGACCATATTTTCAATCATGAATGTCAATGCCAGCTCGCTTTGTCAGTTACATATGAACATATGTGCCCAATATTTAAAAAAAAAATGGGATTGGGATGGAGTGGTAGGAGGCGGGGGGCTGTTGTGCTCCACAGTTTGCCAATACAGATAGAAGCAGAGGGAGGGAAGGGAGGGAGTTCAGCTTCCTGACAGCCTGGTGAATGAAGCTGTTATAACAAATGTCTGCATCGTGCGCTTTTGGATCAAAAACGCGTTGTTTTATTGGGCTGCGACAGCATAAGTGTTTGTGATCAATATTTCAAAAATGTATTAATCAGTTAGTAGTTAATATTTTTGTTATGTGAAGTATACAAACAGTCTAAAGCGGGTGCTTGTTTTATTGGCACACATTGCCAGAGATTATACTTCATAATAAAATTCCACACAATTAAAACCTGAAAAAGTTACATTTATTGTGAGACAGAGCTGGCGTTATGGTTCCAAGCCAAAATAAGTGGGAACAGTTTAAACCTCAGTACACCCAGTTTTAAGTATTTTAATGCACTGACCACCGCTCTGTGGCCTTCCATGCTGTATACATGTCAATGTCACTCTTCGTGATAAAAGAGCATTCCTTGTGCTGAGGAGAACATGTTTTTGAATTATTATTTTTACTTGCATTTACGTTTTTTGTCATAGAATATGCTGATGTCCTTTTCTCTGTTTTATAGTAAACTAGGCCTGTCTCTATAATTACTATATTGTAACTATAATTACTTATCGCTCGGTAAGGAAAATGAAGGTTGTAGTTTTCATCCTTCAGCGTCACCATAATCCAATGCAACTGTCCGTCTTCACATTCAGAGATGGAAGAGGAGGTTAATGGTTGGGTTTGCTTTTCTCCTTGACAAAGGGCCGTGGTGTTATTGACTACAACATGTGTAAATCCCCCAAGGCTGCGGGACACAGACTGATCCCGCCGAGGTCACTTCCCCAAAGTCTCATGTATTTGGAGCTTCCTCCCTCCATTGTACCCTAATCACCAATCTACAAGGAGCACGAGGTCCCGAAGGGCAGTGGCGTGGCCCAGACTACCGGCTTTGTTCCGACGCTAGCATTTTGTATGACAATCGTCCAGTGTGCAGAAATGGAAAGGACTCGGAGCACAGTATATTGTTTATTTATTGTTGACTAAAAATTTTAAAGATGAATGAAACTGAATGGGTTGCAAAATTTACGAGTCGGTGTCAGTTTTTTTCATGGACAGTTTAAAAATAACGACTTGTGAGATCAGTTTTCCTTTTTTAGTGCAGCGCCGATTTGGGCGTAGTTTACCATCATTACTCATCATATAATTATTATGATTGGTTTAGAAAATAGCATACAATGTTTATTGGTACTAAACAAACATTTCAAAACATCTATCTAAATTAACTGCTCCTGATCTCTTTACAATGTGTCATCTAAAATAACAAAATTGGCAAAATCATATTTTTATAGCTCCAATATCATATCTTTAAAAAAAGAAAAGAGTAAAATAGAGTAGTCAAAGTATAAGCCCAGAACCAAAATGAGCTATTTGAGAACGCTTCCTTCAAACAGTGCATTTTGAATCCGTTGCTGATGCACTTGTGTTGTTGGGGTCCTTTGGACCACTCTGATCATACAGAGGTATCCGCAACACGGCTTATATGCTGGCGGTGGGCACTATGGCTGCACTGTGGGGTGACTCGTTACCTTGTCCCTCAACTCAAAGTCTCCACATCAGCATTTCAGCTAAAACGCCAACGTTAACTTACTTACTTGGCTATAGAGTTGTGGTGACGGTCACGCAGGTGTGTCATGAGGTTCGAAGTGTTGCTGCCTTTCGCAGAAACTTTTTTCCTGCACGTTCTGCAAACAGGATAACTGTTTTCTATCAGCTGTCCCTCGGCATTCTTCAAATACCCAAAATATGCCCAGACTTCAGACTTGGTCCTGTTTGAAGGCTGATAAATGTCCTGAGCGCTGCCGTCTTCTCCTTCGGCCATGATTTCAGCTTCGAGAGTTTTGTTTTCGTTGCAAACGACACAGTGCGCATGTGAGACTCACCGTGCCGACACTGCGGGCATCCACAGAGGAGATAAAGTTTTTCAAAAACAAGACGGTAATTTTTACCGTCAACGTTTTTACCGGGGTTTACCGCTACACCGTTTACCGTGACAACCCTAGTGACTAGTGCATGTTACCTATAGTGGCGGGTGGCATCACAGTTAGCTGGTCTTACAGCTTCTGCTTAGTGTGCCTGGGCTTGGAGAAAGAGTAGCATCGTAATGGCAGGAGGCGGGAGGTGAGGAGAGGGCCATATTCCTGTTCTTTTGCGTCATCACAAATGGAGGTCGAACCATATATCGGCTGAGAAAATGCAGATAAAACGCCGATATCTCTGGAATCGAATTGATCGAAATGTAACTTTTTTGAATGGGATAGAGCTCAGTCAGAGCCTTTTAAAGAGCTGTCCTACAACTCTCTAGGAGCTGAGGAACATCATGGATGCTCGGATTGTATTTTATATATTTTATGTTGCAGACTTTTGCTTATAATTTCAGAACCGTAAACTATAGACTTACTGTAACTGTTTTTTTGTTTAGCAATCTGCTGATTGAAATAAACACCACTGGAATGCGGCTCTCACCTCAGCTAAACGGATGACAAAAAACATTTCGCACAGTGTACACCAGCCTTAAGACAAACCCCATATCGGTCAACCTCTACCAAAAATATCAGAGGTGCATATTGGCATCGGCCAATCAAAATACCCAAGAATCGGCCTTAGAAAAACCCAAACTGATCTTTGTTGCTCTCTTGACTTATGAAAAAAAAAGGTTTATCATTGTTTTTGCAAATATTTAATTTTAATTGTTACTATAATAAAGGGGTTGAGCAAATATTACTTTTTTTAATTAACAGTAAACACACACCTCTTGCACCCATCATAGAAATCTAGACCTAGATCTTTGGGCCATGGGCAGTTAAGCAGCAACATTATGGACAATATTGTAGTAATAAGAAATAAAACTGGATAACCATTAAACAATTAAACCAAATGGAATGAATAAAATAAATGTGCATGAATTAGAATTCAACTACCATAAGCACGGCCTAATAAGAGTCTGGTGTGCGTATCCTATGTTGCCCTTAGTTCTAACTCACTATGTCAAACACAACTTCGTACAACTAAGAATTACGAACAGAAAATGTTTAATGAAGGATCCAACTACAAAACCAACACAAATGAAACAACTTTTACACACAGTCGTAACACGGCCCACATTGCCTCCGCTGAGTGCAGTAATGAAACGTAAACATAGGTGCGGCGTGACTCCAGCCCCTCTGCTCAGGCTCTCTCCTGAAGCTGCCGCGCTCTTGTTTAGTCTCGCCCGCTTATTGTTATTATTCCCCCCCTCTTCCCTCCCCGTCCAGCCCGGCGCAACGGATCCCGGAGAGCCGTCCACCCCCAGCTCTCTCGAAAAACGACCTGAGTCTCGTCAACGGCAGGCCTGACAGACAGCGGTGTTTGCACAGCCGGCCAAATTATTCTGCTTGTCCAATCAGCTGAGCGCGGCCACTGGAGGCTCAGTGATTGGGCTGGCAGGAAATCAGGCTCTTAAGACATAACATATCGACTAGGCCATCCATCATCTGTTAGCATGCGCACGGGCTAAGGCAGCAGCAGCAGTGGGACCCCCCCCCTCCCCACCCCGTCCCGTCATGTCTGGGAGTGCGTGGGAGCCCTGCCACTATGCGTAAATATTGGCCCGGTGTGGAGATGTGGAGGGAGGAGGCAGTGGCATTGGGGTGGCAGGGGGTTATATTGTAAGATACTGTGAGGTCGAGTCAATATTTCAAAATATGGATGGATGGCTAGAGCAAGGATTATAATATTATAAGCGACTCTATGTGAAGTCCAGATGAAAACACTGCAAATGTAACAGGGATCTTTGCTCTACTGCTAAGTTTACTCCCGCCGCTAGTATCCTGTCGGCTCCAATCCAATGCCTCCAGATATCCCTAATCATAAGCGTTTTTTGTGTGTGTTAAAGACTTACAAAATCAGGACCAAAACATTGCTCAATATAATAAATAAAAAGAAATGAATCATGACTTGAACTGAACTTCAAGTTGACTGAACTGTTACTGAGCTTTCAAGTTCATTTGAAAATGCCATGCATTTTAGTTTTCAGTTGTTTGCAATGAAATACGTAAATCTCAGTGAATATATTGTAACTTTCTGTTCCAGTATCTGATGTGAATTCATGAACTAAGCTGAAATTTATTATTTTTGATACAGTGGTATAAATCTGCAAAATTTGTAAAAGAAAAACTTCAAAAGAACTGCTTATTACATGCTGTGGAAGGCATTTTGTATCAAATTTGTATCTTCAGTTAAAGTTAGGAATGCAGGATATTATCGTCCGCCGATATACAGTGCCTTGCGAAAGTACTAATACACCTTGAACGTTTGCACATTTTGTCATGTTTACAACTCTAAACATAAAGATTTTATTTTGAAATTTTTACTGAAAGTTCACACACAAGTAACAGACAACTGTGAAGTGAAACAAAATGATGCATGATTCTGTTATTTTTCCAAAAATAGAAAATGTGAAAAATGGGGCGTGCATAAGTATTCATACAGCATGCCTTAATACTTTGTGGAACCCCCTTTTGCTGCAATAACAGCAGCAAGTCTTCTGGGGTTTGACTCTACAAGGTTTGCACATTTAGAGACTGACATTTTACCCCATTCCTCTTCACAAACACTCTCCTTCTAATTTGACAGAGCTTGAGTTGTTTTGTAAACAGCAGTTTTCAGGTCTTTCCACAGATTTTCAATAGGATTTAGGTCAGGACTTTGACTGGGCCATTGTAACACATTAATATGTTTGTTTTTAAACCATCCCATTGTAGATTTAGGTTTGTGGTTAGGGTCATTGTCCTGCTGGAGGGTGAATCTCCGCCCCAGCCTCAATTCTCTTGCTGACTCCAGCAGGTTTTCCTCCAAAATGACTCTGTATTTGGCTCCATCCATCTTCTCAACTATTCTTACAATCTTCCCAGTCCCCGCTGAGGAAAAGCAGCCCCATAGCATGATGCTCCCCCCACCATATTTGACACTGGGGATGGTGCACTCAGGACGATGAGCAGTGTTAGGTTTGCTCCATACATAACGTTTTGCATTTGGGCCAAAAAGTTCAATTTTTGTCTCATCTGACCAAAGCACCTTCTTCCACATGGTACATGTCCTACATATGACTTCTAGCAAACTTCAAACAGGATTTCTTATGGCCTCCTTTCAATAATGGCTTTCTTCTTGCCACTCGTCCATGAAGGCCAGATTTGTGTAGAGTACGACTTATAGTTGTCCCATGTACAGATTCCCCCAGCTCAGCGGCAGTACGTCGCAGCTCCTCCAGAGTTATCTTGGGGCACTTGGTTGCATTTCTGACCAGTGCTCTCCTTGTTCGGTCTGTTAGTTTAGGTGGACGCCCGTGTCTTGGTAAGTTCGCAGTGGTGCTATACTCTTTCTATTTCTGAATGATGGATTGAACAGTGCTCCGTGAGATGTTCAAATCTTGGGAAATCTTTGTATAACTTAACGCTGCTTTAAACTTCTCCACAGCTTTATCCCTGACCTCTCTGGTGAGCTCCTTGACCTTCATGATGTTGTTTAGTGACCAATACACTCTGATCATAGCTCTGAGGCCCTCACAGAACAGCTGGAATTATACTGAGAGTAGATTACACACAGGTGGCCTCTATTTAATGGTTAGGGCAAGGTGTGAACTTTCTGCAGTCATTAGGAATGTTATAAAGGCAATTTAATGCACTCAGAAAATGCTGTATGAATACTTGTACACACCCCATTTTTCGAAAAAATAACAATCATGTATCATTTTGCTTTCACTTCACAGTTGTCTGTTACTTGTGTGTGAACTTTCAGTAAAAAATTCAAAATAAAGTCTTTACGTTTAGGGTTGTAAACATGACAATGTGCAAACGTTCAAGGTGTATTGGTGCTTTCGCAAGGCACTGGAATTGACATTTTGACGTCACTATGATGAGCTGATAATAAATGTTTTGGCCGATAATAAGGGCAAATAATGCTCTCTCCTAAACCGATGTATTATCTTTGAATTTCTGAGAAAGGAAGCTGGGAAATGCAGGAGTGCGTGTCTTGCTTTGGTGTTTCCGAATGTCCAATTTTCAATAACTTTGGTCAAATGTATTTGCCTTTTAAAGACTTGAGTTTTTTTTTCAAAGCGTATGCTACAGCAAGATAATTTCATCCCCTACCCAGTCTCTCTCTCCCTATGAATGCATGGCCTCTGTAATGGCTCTGAATTATCCTCCTCCTCTGGTCCATCCATTGTCATTGTGTTTGATTGGTGCTTAAAAAGGTGTAAAATGTAAACTTTGGCTGAAATGAGAGCTCGGGGGGGCTCCGTCTTGGGGTGTGATTTCCACGCTCTGTCTGTCCCGGGCCTTTTGGTGGCTGGAGAAGTGTGTCGGATGGGCGGTGCCGAGGGGAGTGTCCCGTAGACAGATAGGAGAGTTGAGGATGGCCATGCGGACCCCCTCATCTGGAACGGTTGCGTAACACAGATGTTGGGAGTCATCTGTCAGCCAAAGATGGATCCAAACCCCCCCCCCCCCCCCCTTCCTCTCGTCGCTCGGGCTTGTCCTCCCTGGGGGGCAGAAACAATTGGACACGGTGCTGTCACATTTTACCCCCCCGCCCCCCTCCCAAAAAGAAGTCACAAAGACGGCACAGTCAAATATCAACTCCCTTAGTCCAATAGAGTCCTGCCATGTTGGACTAGGTCATTATTTGCCAACATAATGTCCTCTGGTGTAACATTCAGTTTGTAACAATTTCTAGTTTACTACTCCAACCTCTGAACTTATTTTTTGTATCATCTAGAATAGGGTTGGGCGATAATTTTTAGAAATATTCCACATGATAGAAATTTGTCTCATACCGGTATAAAGGATAAATCGCGTGCAAGATGTAAACAACTGGAGTGCAGGCGAGAGGGAATGCTGCAGAGTGGAGCTGGTCCAAGCTTCGTGAATTTTGACACAGATTAAACACTTTTCAAACCTCCTGGGAAACAGGGCAAGCAACAAATGTTATGTTGCCCTCCAGGATTTTAACAACGATACCATTGCGTACTGTAAGTTTTCTCATAGCTGCTTCTCTCCGTGTGCAGGAAAATCCTACGTCTCAAACAAAAAAAGTCATCTGATCTGTGCAAGCGTCTTGTCTTCTCTCGTGTCTTGTTTTATGATCGAACACAATAGTGTCGATCAAACTATAGGGAATAGTTCAAGTAAACATAAGTAAATTTGTGGTTAATTGTGCCATCGTGATACATGTTTAGGTCCTTATCTCCCAACACTAATCTAGAACCATAAAACTGATCAAATAAGTCCATAAATATACACTTTCTGTCCACAACAAAGAGAAAGTGTTCACCTGGATTGACCTGATTGTTCTGATCTGCGGCTGCTGCAGTTGGTCAGGTTTAGGTTCATCAACACTATGAGCCCAAAGAATGAGATCAGTTGACGACTTGAACATCCTGAATGACCAGGTTAATCCATCCATCCATTTTGCCTAACAGCTGCTTGTTGTGTCCAAATAGCAAAGGGTCTAGACTAAATACCAATTTAAAGTTTACATTTGATCAAATACATTTAAATGTCCTTTAAACCTACCTTTTATTTTGTATTCATTTATATATATTTTTTAACCTGTTTTGTAGATGGGCCTTGGGGACCCCCTTGCAGTGCCTCTGATGGCCCACGTTCGGGAACCACTAGTTAAGCATTCAGTCAATTAATTGTTCATGCTCCTGAACATAAAATGTGCACTTTGAACCAGATCTTACTTTTTAAAATTGCTGTGCTATACTTCCCTGTAGTGTTGCAATTAGATATTTCCCCAAATCCATACAGCCCGAGCATGTGGGGGTGTTCAGTTGTTGTTAGTGGTAGGAGGGGCTTGCTCATTCAGCGTGGGCAGAAGAGTGACATCAGTGCCATCAGGTCCTCCTCCCTCCGCACATTAGAATTGGAAATGATGGGCTGGTTGGCTCTCTCTAAGGCCTCGCCCAAATATTCCTCCCCCGAGTCTGCAGCACGAGGGGACCCCCGGTATATACCCTCCACCTCCCTTTGTCCCTGGAGGGGTCTGGGTCAGTGCTTGGTGTCCTGCTGCCGTGGCATGAATGAATTTGGTTGTAATGACTCGAGAGTGGCGTAAAGCAGCCCACTCGGCGTATGGCTGTGGTACGAGAGGGAGGGGTGCGCAAATGGGGCAGATGCCACTGTTTGGGAAATGAGCTTTTAAAGTGCGGAAAGTCCCCCTCCTCTTCACAAATAATGAGCGCAAATAAAAAGGCAGATTGTTTAAGTTTACATAATTGGCTTGGTAGCTTTCCCAAATGCTGTTTTAACTGAAGGGGTGAAACGGCTCTGGAAAAATGTCAAACATTGATTTTACTGACCAGTGTTACTATTGGGATTTATTTAGTGGGGTATCTTACCCGTACATTTGAAAGCAATGAGGTATTATCCCAAATCCATACAGCTTTTCCTTATGTATCGCCTAACATTTAGTCAGTGAATATCTAGTTACTTCATATCTACCTCATAATCTTTAAAAGTACTATATATTGAGTATTATTAGTAATAATAATTAGTAGAACGCTCCATTGACTTGAATGTGATTTTCCAACGTTCTACCGGTCATTATTTTCTGGTAGAGGACTTCTGGAAAAAAATGACCGCTGCCAATGGCAACAGAGTTCGTGCTTGTCAGATCTTTCATATCACTCCGCAAGTAGTAGTAGCGGACACTATCTCTGTCCCTGCGAGAGAAGTTGGGGGAATCGCTCATGAAGTTATCGGTGGTGTTAAACTCAACTGTATTTAACACCAATCAACATTACAGTGATGTAAAACCAATTTTTCAATTGTTAAATAATTATGACAAACATTAAAGACAATAAAGTGCATAGAATTAGAACCACAGTTGTGGTGTTTGCTGACGATCGTGCAGCCACAGTGACATGGAACTGTGGCATTTGTGTGAAGCAATTTTGCTCACTGCGTCCTTCAGTTTGGTGCGAGTGATTACTTGACTCTTGTCCAAGGCCTTGCATGAGTACTGTATTTTCCCTCATTTATAGTGGTTAAACTTCCCTGCTTATACCCCACACACTCTTCATACCCAGTCCCCTCACACCCACACTCCCAGCTTCTTCTCCCGGGACACTTTCTCCAATGGGGCCCTAATGTGCCGTTTTCATCAGCACCGAGGCGGGCTCGCAATATGGCCGTGCGCCTCTGCTCAGGGAATATGAATGTTGATTAAGCATGCGTTCAGCCCTTTGAAATTCAGAACAAGTGTCAGAATAATGGATGTCGAGCAAATGTCAAGCAGTTGTTAATTTCTGTGTTACGGGGGGTTTATCTAGCGTGATCTTCAGAAGCCATTGATATGCTGATTTCTTGGCCGGGTTTTGGAGGGCAGGGAGCCTGGAGACTGGCTCATTGATTATTTATTGTGGTTTTGCTGTTGGGTATGCACGCGTGTGTTCTTTAACGCGCTGGTTTAAGTAAAGGATTTGCTAACTCCTACGGTGCACAACACGGCTAATCTCTGTGTGAAATTTGTCCACCTTTAAAAGAGCTAATTACAGGCTTGAGTGATCTTTCTGAGTGGGTATTTGGATATAATGTGTAAAGTGGGATTTGGGCCAGCTTTGCCGCCAGTGTTGACAATGCTGCCTCCTTCGCAGCCATTTTATCCAAATATCCCGGTTTTATTGCTGGGCTGTAAGATCAGTCGGTTTTAAATTACGATTTGTATGCTAGCAAAGAGCATCATTACAAGAGTCCAACTGTTGCTTGGTTATAAACAAACTATGGGCACTTCAGCTTTATTATTCTACATGTTTATAACTTAAAATAATGTCTTTGTTTGAAATGTAAACCAACAAAACCCATGGCGAGAGTCTCATTTTCCCAAGTGTGATTGACACGCCCCCTACTGGCAGCAAGGGCAATTAAACATGCTTCAAATAATATGAGTCTGCGTTATTTGCGGACACCATGCTAACAAATCAGTGGCGTTGTGATAAAGTAATGGTGTATGGGCTTTCGGATTCGAACTGTTAACATAATCTAGGAAATACAGATTGGATTCTGCTGTAGAAGGAATAAAGTGGCTCAAAACTACGTACAAGGAAGTGAAATTCTACTTCAGGTATGTTTTTGAAGAGGGAATGTTATACCATGCTCAACAGAATAAAAAATATTTTACATAATGAGTTCCCTTTTAAATCCAATGCAAACAACAAAATATCCTGTCTGCATGGGGTGTAAAATAGATTACACTGTCGTTTTAATCTGTATTAGTTTTCGGCTAATATGTCATTAGTTATTTTAAACGTTAACCTGGGTTTATTTAAAGTGTCCACATTGAACTGAACCTTGATACTACAAAATAAATCACAAAAATCAAATCGCTTTTTATTGAGAGCTATATAGAACTGCAAGATTCTTTGCATGGTAAATGAAATTGCAGTTTAATTTAGAGTAAACTACAAAGATGTTTAGGTTTCTGCTAAGAAAAAACGTATCCCTGTGACTCCTTGGGGTCGAAAACTTGCAAAGTCTGTAGTTTTAGAGCTCTACAAAAGTGCCTAAATGTGTGTGGGTGTTTATATTACTTTAGAAGTTCATATTTCACTCTCCTCAAGTGTGACTGCCCGTGAGTTCTAAAACGTGTAACTTGGACTAAATCTTGGTTTTGAAAAAAAAAATCACATGGCCTAATCAAAATGAGATTTTTCCAAGATCGTTTCGCAGTGTGCTCTAGATTCCACTCATAACCTGAACTCTCAGATTAATCGGCAGTCTGTTGAAGATATATACTACTCCACTTTTGTTCAGCATTTTGGAAGCCAGATTCCAATCTCTTCCTGCTAACTGTGTGCACTACCTTCTCACCTCAGGGCTGCCCAGATTAAGGCAAACCCAAAGTGGCAGCTGGGGCAGCATCCCTGGAAGAGGATCATTTCGAGCTCTCTCTCGCGGTGAAAGAGGTGTAAGGATGAATGGAGTGTGAGGCAGAGGAGGAGATGGAGTAAGAAGAGAAGGTAGGCACATGCTGACTTCACAAGCTAATGTCAGCCTAAGGAGTGCATGAATAATAGATGCAATCAATGAGATGATTAGGAAGCCCAGGGATGACTACTTCCTCCTGATATCTCTGAGACGTTCTCCGGGCGCACTATAGATTGTATAGCGCCTTTCACTGCTGGAAAGGCCTGAGGTAAGCAGAAGGGATGTCCTGATCCAGTTTTTGAGCTCCTTTTAACATTCCTTGCTGTTTGATTCCAATCTAGTCTTTTTGTATTAATGTAATCTATTTTAATAACAATTTGTAAACCTATTGCATTGTATAGTAGTTGCACTAAATTGGCGTTTATTACAGGCTTTTCTATAAACACGTGAAGTTTTGAATTTAACTTTAAATTTTACATTTGAAGCTAATGTAATATTAGGGCTAAACAAAAAAAGTTTTGAAATTGCAGCATTAGAAGCCCCTTCACAAAGCGTCCTGGATCAAAATCTGCAAAATGCTGAATTACAATGAATGCGCGTACGCCAGTGGCAATGCCCCGCCCCAACCCGCAATCAAAGAAGATATTCATAACCTGACCCAATCTGCGGGCAGCCTGCAGGGACCACATGCGAACCCGCAACCTGCACATCACTAATAAGTTGGGCTGGGTACCATTTTTTTATTTTTTTCTATACCACTACTTTTATGATACTTGCTTTTCGGTACCGGTGTCTTAACTATAGTTTTTTTTTTTAGAACTTTTAGATTCATGACCAATACTTTTACAGACCAATACTTTTACAAATGCCTCTGCTACCAATACCGATTCGGCTTACAAAGACACCCATAGTAATAGTGGTTTGTATCTTACTGTGAGGAGTTTGAAGTTAGTCTACAAACAAGCAAATACACTGGCACAGTAACTACAACTGTGTTCAATTGTGATCTACAATCTATTGCGGCAGACTCCGATTATAAAAATTGTAGAATGTGCCCGTTTGGTGTTTGTTTGACAATGTGCTTTTTGTTCAGTTCAGTTTTGTTGCTTTATTGACAGTTAAAATAAAGCACATCATTAAAATTGTATTACCCCCAAACGGCTCCCATACAGAACATAAAATCAATAGGGGGCAGCAGAAGGATTGATGGAGAGTTGGAGAATAAAGCTGTCCCACAGTCAGTTAGACCTGACATGGATCGAGACTCTGCACCCTCTAATGGGACTGAAGATGCATGTCCCCTCTAAGATAACAATGTCCACTCTGCTGCAGGAAAGCTGTCGAATAGGCACTGTCCAGATTGTTGTTGTCGAGCCAAAAACACAACAGTCTCACACAGTCCACTGATGGGAGCGTTGCCCAGTTTGATGATACAATGGTCTCCACAGGCATTGCAATGAAAGATGTTCCAGTATACTGAATACTTTCAGTATTGAAATACAAATGGTATCTCAGTGCTAGCATCCCACCGCAGCATATGAATGGACTAAATTGCCCGGAATGGTCCGAGTGCTGCTTGTTTTCATCCAGTGCTGGACATTAGGTCAGCGTAATGGCATAGTCTTTCCCAGACCGGTGGACACTCGTTACTTTGCGTATACACATCGCTTTGAATTCTCAAGGAGACTAAGCAGGGACAGCTCTGGCCATTATCCCGCGATGGCAAAGCGTGTCATCTAATGGCCACCTAACCGGTTTTGTCATCTGCAGAGTCAGAGATATTTGGCCCTCACAACGGATCACAATTAGAGAGTTGAATGCGGGCTCTTTTTGGCTTCACTGCCTGCTCTTGTGATGTCTAGGCCAGGGGCGCCTCAGAAGACGGCAGTTTTCACGATTGTAACGGAGGAAAGAATATTGAGGGCGAAGGTTCAATGATGTGGATTTCTATTGTGGCTCTTGCAGGCTAGTCGCTTCACAGCGTTGGATGAGATGACTAGAATGTTTCACACCAGAAAAATGAAAAATAAAAAGTAGAACTGGGCAATAAAAAAAGATTGAACGCGCCGTGATGGATACACTAGAACCCAGTTCCAACCGATGGATACCGTCTTTGTCCTTGAGCGTAAGACTTTAACCACCTTGCCTATGTATGAATGTGGCGTGTGAGAAAGCATAAAAAACATTCACGTGCACGTAGAACAAAAAATGTTACTTTTAAAAACCAATGATTTAGTGTTTCAAATGTTTGTCCGAGAGAAATGCAAATTTTAAAGACAGTTAATGTTAATTGACAAAAGTCACTCAAAGCACTTCACACGAGAAGGTTTTTTTTTTCCATTCAATCCATAACCGGTGGTGGAAAGCTGCGTTTAGAAGTCGCAGCTGCCTAGGGGTAGACTGACCGAAGCATGGCTGTACACATCTGCGCCAACGGACCCACCAACCACTCGCTCACACCGGCTTCCTGGTACTTCCCTCAGTCTGATGTGATGGGGTGATTGGCAGCCTTCTGATTTTGTTTAGAGCTCAGAGCTCCAAATCTATTTTAAGTCATTTTCGCCTGGAGTAGTTTGTCGCCCTTTTAGTTGGTTATAACAGAAATACCAAAGAAACATGTATGCATATATAACAAACTTCATGGACATTTGAAATATGTTTGCTGGGGCCCTGTGGACCAAGAAGCATGATTATTTAACCCAGCTTTTGCACAATATTTTGATATTTTACTGGTGAAAGCACGTCATGAAATAACATTTGTTTACTTACCGTATTTCTAGCCGTTCGCTCCTGGACGAACTCGTTCTCTTCCGCCGTAAGGTTCTTTTTTAACTCTTGTCCTCTTAAGAGCTAGTCTTATTCAGAAAACAAAAATAAGTCGATGTTTAATATTTGGTTTGAGAAGTAAGCTTCACTCCTGGAAGAAATGCATATTAAGAATTTAAAACAACAGTGTCCCCTAACCCTAATAAGCCTGCGGTTAACCCATGGACATAAAACGCACAACACAGGTAACTACTGAAGTGGCAAAGTACCTTTTTCAGCGACTTCGCTCTCCAAAAGTAACCCAAGTTTCTGACGCGCACTAACTAAAGTGTGCTATCATTACTGTAATTGCCGATCATTAAACGCGGCAGATGATTTCTCAGCGACGGAGAAATCACGGATAAGTAAAACTCATTTCATCCGTAGTGTGACGATTGAGCAAGTATTTGTCTGGAGCTGCGTGACACTGTTTGTTTCTTATCACTTGTCAAAATACATCACACTTTCACATTAGCCCAAGTCATTTTTTTCCCATTTGTTTTGCCGCTGCTGACGCTAGGCTAAGCTGTGCAAAACAGATGTTAGCATTTAGCCGATCAGCATGTGTAATTAGCAAGATTTGCATATGCAGAAAGTTTAATTGTTTTGTTTTTTAAAGGCGTTATCAGAACGCTTCCTCACATAAATGTCCCTCTATTAAATATGACATAACATTTGATAATGGAGCTAGCATGAAGCGATCAATCGAATGTAGCATCAAATTGAGAAATATCCTCAAATCTACATTATTCATGACTGGATTTGTTTGAAAATAGCGTCCATTAGTAAAACAAAAATCTGTGCTCGCCTCAATTAGCCAGCCGCGTGCCCTGAAGAGGCGCACCATGCAACGCCGGGACGCATGCGGATACACCAAATGCTAAGTACTGCAGCAGCATATGATGCCGGTGCCATTAGCCAGGTGGCTTTCATTAGCCAAATTACAGCCATTGCTCATAATTAATTATTTGTAAATAGGAAGATTCTGAATATAATTGATAGCTTGGTTTCCCCCAGCTCCTTTTAATTAGGCTGATGGGAATATTTAGTTCAACTGCTTTTTTCCTCTGAGATGATTATTGGCCAATGCGGACTTTATTGGAACACATTGGGGTAATGTACGTAGCATTTATAGTAAGTGATGGTTGGATTGTTGAACTGCAGCAATATCTACTACTAGCATTTTACTTTTTACAACCCTGACTGAACAAAGGCGCTTTTTTAACAATTTAAAATGTTGTCGTCTGGTCAAAAAGAGACTTGGAGTATTACAGGGTGGGGTGTGGGAACTTCGGTTTTTCAAAAGCGTGTGGTGATGTTGAGGAGGGTCACAGTGGGGTGGGTGAGAGCCCAATGGAAGGAGCTTGCTGGGAGGTTTGTGTCCATACCCGTTTCATTCACAAAAAACAGGCTGTGGTTGAGGGAGTAGCACGCTTTTGTCGTTGAGGTGTATTTTGCAATGCACCTTTTGTCGTCACTTCAAAAGTCCCCTGCAGCGTTCTCTCACATCCCTGGTTTAAAATGATTGTCCACAGACCTGTAGAATAATGTACAAACTGAAATCGCACATTTTAACGGCCAACATGCTTGAAAGCGCGGGAAAAAAAAATCTGGATCAGTGTATTGATATTGGAGGTCGACATTTGAACAATATTCTTTGCAACTGTAACATTAAATCTCTAATGTGTGAAAGGGTTTTAATTTTTATTTTATTTCATTTTCAAAACAGGAAGTTTCCACACTTACCCTGTATTGGTGGGTTGCAGGTTCGAGAATGTGAAGATGTCACCGGACCCAGTGAGGGGCAGGAGTCAGTTTTTCCTATTAACAGCATTACACTTTCACGAGTCGTAGCTCAAAAGAAAATTTATGAATTACAAAAATGATAATTAATATCAGTCACTGGGTCCCTAATCTCTCTGTACAAGACCAAAAATTTCCTAAACTAAATAATTTTTCCTCCATATAATAGTATTGGCCTTTAGAACGCTGTGATGTCGTGCTGCATTTACACAGTTTGGAGTAATCCTTTTAACTTTCTTAACTCTCTGCTGAAGTGCTCTAAAATGTATTTCCTGACTTCTGTTGCAGAACACAAAACAGTCCTTCACATAGTCCATAAATCTTCACTGGACCCAATCTTTGCTGTTCTGTGTGTTCATCACAGCGCCATCAGTTGGTAGCATGATATTAGCTGAAAGGTTTGTGTCACTGTCTTTCCATCTAATGCAGGTGTGTGTATATATGTATATATATATATATATATATATAATATATACACACACACACACACACACACACACACACACACACACACACACACACACACATACTCAATCTATAGATGCCTGCCTACTGCTAGCCTGGCATAAAGTCAGACTGACTTTATGTATTTATAAAGACAGTCTGGAATTGTGGTAATAGGACACAATTTCCAAATCGAGACTCGAGGCGGGGATAACGATCGCAGTTTGACCGATGGCAAACCAATCAAACACAACGACCTACGCTTTGCGTTTTAAGTCCTCCGCCATGATTGTTTGTAGTCCACACGTGCAGTGGAGTAGATGTTCTGGTTAAAGCCCTCAGAGCAACTTCTTGCTGTGGCTTTAAGGACAAGTCCAGCTCATTTAAAGCAGAAGAAAGGGCACTGGTAAAAGATCGTTGTGTCGCGGCCCACTCTGGTTACGGCCCAGAGAGCGGAAGATGACGCACTGTTCACTCCCGCTTCCCGTGCTTTGATTGGCTCGTCTTGGTTTTGCCGGAGTCAGCGAGATTCAAATTGCACAATTCCAGACTGTATCCCCATGTATCTCTTAACATGGAGGATCAGTCTGGATCTATGAGGACACCTTTATCTATGATAAACACCTTAACCTTTACTGTTAATTTAGAAAAAGGTAGATTTCGGTAGGTAAATGGCTACAGAGTGGTGAGGAGATAAGATCTCCTCAATAATTTTTTTTAAATATAAATTCTGATGTACCCAAACAATTGTTTTTAAATCTTAATTACTACAAATATACAATCGTTATTTTATTTGTTTTAATGTATTTTTTCCTCCATAATTTACAGTATCATTTAAACAAAACTGATTACAATGCATTACCAACTATTTCTGTCGGTCAGCTTCAAGAAGCTTGTTGAAGGGGTAGTAATACTAGTCAATGGAATGGAATTTATCACTCTATTTATGTCGTAGGTCCCAAATGGGACATTAAAAAAGCCAACTTCATACCAACTGGTGACAAAGCGAGGCACTGCATTCGGAATCGTGTGGTGCACTGTTTTGGGTAGGGGAACATGACTGCTGTGTTGAGTGCTAAAGGGGATCATTAGCCTGAGAGAGAGAGTAATTCCCAAACCACTCTAGTGTCTCCCAACCTTCTGTTTCCTCGTGATCTAAATGACATCCACCAGAGTTCTTTCCTAAACACTAACAAAGGTCAAAAGAAAGATCCAAGGGCAGCAAAACCATATTTGTGTTTGCAATATTGAAAAATATAATTTGCTTACTTTTAGATTCCAACTTGGCTGCTAAATTATTGTTGGCTAACTTCAATGGCGCTGGTTGACCAACTTCCCGCTGAGATACTGAGGAAACGTAGAGGCTGCAGAGGTGGACGTAAGAAGCGGAGACCATACCCTTTCACCGTTATGGGAAATAAGTCATCAATGTTTCTTCTTCCCACAGTGTTTTTCACTAAATGGTTATGGCTAAAAAATAGGAGGTTGCCATAGTTTAGGGCCAAACATGCACCCATAGCAGTACCCCCCTAGTCCTAACTAAATATGCTAACAAACTGTAATGTCCCCGACCCACTCAATGACCACACTTCTGCATTTGACCTTTTGTCCGTTGAAAATATTTAGCAATCCTCTCTAGCTCTCGCTCTACTGCCCCATTAGGATGAGTCCTGTAATTTGTTACTACCTCCGCCTTTGCCAAAACCAATAGCGCTAATGCAGGGAATGGAGTGCTAACATGACTTACTGTTACCCCGCGATGCTGGTGAGGCGCAGACACTATACACTAATGCTCATTGTATGGCTGGCCTTTGCTTCACATGGGAGTGGGAAGTGATCGCACTGCGCCCTGGAGAGCACAGGCTGGATGTGCATTAATGTAAAGACTGCCATAAGTGAACTGTTAATTTCTGTTCAATGGGACATGGAGCATTAAAGGGGCGCTACTCAAACTGACGGCCGTTTTAAAGATGCTACATCTTTCTTGGTTGACATTCAGATTTCTACTTTCCATTTTTCCTAACAATAATAATAATTTCAACTCATCATTGAATTGAATTTGCTAGAGTTAACATTCATTTATACATTTAATGTCTACAGCAACAACATTCCTTGTGATATCTTGACCTTTTAAGTTGTACCTAAAAAAATATATTCACTTGTATTTCAATCAAAATTGTATCCAAACATGCTCTACCATTCTGTGTGGGCCAATGGCATTGTAGGCTTGCAAAACAGTTTGTACGATGTGTAAAATGTTTTAAAACTTTGAATTAATCATTAATAGAATTTAAGTTAATTCAACATCAAATCAACAAGATTTTGAATAGAAATCCACCTCGACCATCTCAGATTTAATTCAAACTTGGCCTAATTGTTGTCGATTTAGCCAATATTGAGTGTGTCAAGTTTGCAATTGGTTTGTAAAATAATAGGATATAAAGGTGGCCACAATCTGCTCAACTGTTTCCCTCAAATAAGGATGGGACAATAACCCTTTTCGTATAAAGGAGGAAGACACGCACGTCCCAAAAAACTTAAAGCGTGCCGGACCGAGGGAAAATACAAATAAACAAAGATCCGCACAGCTTGCCAAGTCGCTACCCAAGTAGCGATTTTATTAATTACACCAAGGTAACGTTTCGGGCGTCTGATGAAGGGCCAAGACGCCCGAAACGTTACCTTGGTCATTATACCTTAGTCTAGGTTGTGTGAACAAAGTCCCAATGAGAAGGTGAATAATATTGTCAATAACATCAGGTCCCTCCAAAATGATCCACAGACTGAAGCCTCCACATGTCCTTGCTGCACTTGCAGTCAGAATCCTAAAATCGAAAGAACTGTGAGAGTTTGGACATCACTGAGGTTGAAAGAGAAATAATATTATGTTGACATATGTACTAATTTTTTACATGAGCAGAATGACAAGAGGACAGCAGTGTGACGTTCATACATCTACAGAAAGAAGCACAATTACAACAACGGTCTATTTTCAAGTACAAAGCAAGTAACAAAAGGCGATCATTAAATTTCTTTCAAACGGTTACCATGCCTAACATTGTTAGTATTACCAAAAGTCACTAGTTTTATGTTAAAAAGACAGATTAATATACATATTATACATATTATGTACATTTATTATGTAAGCCCTACACAGTGTAGTGCGTTAAGCCAGGTGTAGAGCGGGCCAGTTGTAGAGGGCAGTAGCTCCTCAACAAACCCCTACGCAGCTGCCCTAACTAGCTGATTTTGTAGATAATGTTCCTATGCTGTGTGGTGCATTTAAAAGACGAGGATTACGAGCCCTTTGGGAGGATCCCTCTCAACAGATCCATAGCTCGCCTAACCTAATTCTCTATTTGTAATTTTGAGCAATAGAACCATTGAGAGCAAGAATATTATTCTTTAATTAATAAAAAGCAATTTGATCCTATTGCGCCACCTAGTGGCAACTAATTTCTTCTTCACTATACTTTGCAAAAATCTTTTGCTTGAATTTATATTTGAACAGATTGATGTTTGAACCTCGTTTCATCTCAATCTCCAATTTATACCACAATTGTACCCCATTAATTGTCGGACTAAAACTTTTCAAAGTTGGGGCATGTTTCTGAGGCGTGAAGTTTTAATTCATCATGTAATTCATAACGACCAGTACGTTCTTGGAACCTTCTTTGCATTTGGCTTGGTAACAGTTTGCACCTTGCTCTGTATAACATCTGTACAGTTTGGGACTCGACAATGTCACAAAACTTCATGATTTTTTTATTTTAAAAATAATGAGTTTGTGTGGTTCAAAAACCCAACTTTATGAATTACTCGGATAGCTCTTTTTTGCAGCATTACTATTGGTTTTAATGTGTTTTTGTAAGTACAACCCCCAAACCAGTGCAATAATGTAAATGGGGCAAAATCAGAACAGTATAAGGTATATACAGCTTTGATGTTTAAAATATACTTTTACTTTCACAATTACTGAAATGCTTCTTGATATTTTAGTAGATATATATTTAATGTGAGGTTTCCAAGTAATTCTATCATCTATAATAACTCTAAGGAATTTGATTTCATGCACCTGCTGTATGACAACGCCCTCTCTCTGCTTCCTGGGGATTAGAATTACAGTTGCCAAATATTGTTTTGCTTTTACTTAGATTTAAAGATAGTTTATTTTGTTTGTCAACTTGGAACTCAAAAGTGTCATCAAGTGGTTCAATCTGACACTTGTAAATCGTCTCCTGATGCAAATTTAATTTGTATCATCTGCAAACAAGATAAATTTAAGTATTTGAGATGTTTTATAAATGTCATTTATATACATATTAAACAATTTTGGACCTAAAATGGAACCTTGAGGTAAACCACACACAATTTCCTGACAACTAGACTGGTAATTACCGTTTTTCACTCATTGTTTTCTATTTTTTAAATAACTGGTAATCCACTGTAGTGCTACCCCCCCTAATACCATAATGTTCTAATTAATTAATTAATATGTCATAATTTATTGTGTCGAAAGCTTTACTGAGGTCAACAAATAATCCTATTGC
This sequence comes from Proterorhinus semilunaris, assembly GCA_021464625.1. NCBI lineage: Eukaryota > Metazoa > Chordata > Actinopteri > Gobiiformes > Gobiidae > Proterorhinus > Proterorhinus semilunaris. Next base: position 5,188,922 of record CM038361.1, on the reverse strand, counting down.
ATATTATCTACCGTTTTAGTTATTTCTTCAATACTATCTAAGAGCGCGTGCGAAGTTGAGTGATTATTCCTAAAACCAAACTGATTTTCAGAGAGCAAATTATATCAATAAAGTTGTCTAGAATTTAAAACCTTATCTAATATTTTTGAGAATTGTGGTAAAAGGGAAACTGGCCTGTAGTTTGTAAATGGATGCTTATTTCCTGCCTTCAAGACAGGGATCACTTTTGCTACTTTCATACTGTCAGAAAATTGTCCTGTGTCAACGATAAGTTACAGATGTATGTTACCGGCTTAGAGATGCATTCAATTACACTTTTTTTTATTTTTACAACCTCTAACAATTTCCAGAATCTCCTTTTCCTCAACAGGATTGAGAAACAAAGTCTTGGGATTTATGTCTATGAGCTCACAATTATATTTCTCAACATTTACAATTTTTGCAACAAGGTTCATCCATTTTGTTAATATTTTTATCCTGATTTTTAAAAAATGTTGGATAATGGAACAATCTTGGTTTATTTCTGATTTAACTTTTTAAGATGTTCCATAAGCCTTTAATATTATTCTTATTCCTATCTAACAATTTATTATAATAATCTTGTCTACATTTTCTAATGATGGCTGTTAATTTGTGTTTATATTATCCTCCGCTTCTTTAGTTGTTTGTTATAGATTTTTGTTGTAAAGTGTTTTTTTTTTTCATGCATGCATGCATTTAACAATCCCTTAGATGTCCATGGGTTTTCTTTACACTTTCTAATTTTGCAGTATTTTTTCACTGGGCAATTTTTATCAAAGATTTTTAGAAATACTTGTACAAACTCATCATATGCCTTGTTATTAGTATCATTCTCTCAGTATATGAAACTCCAGTCTTGCGTTAATAGCTTCTTTTTAAATGCATCCATAGTTTTCCCTGTTTTTACTCTTCTAGACCAATATAAGTTTTCAATTTTTTTAATATAAATTTTTTATGTAGTACAAAAACTGGAAGGTGATCACTAATCATTCATCAATAGTCCGCCAACTGTATTACTTTCTATTTCATTGTAAAAAATTTTATCAAAGTAGCACTATTGGATGTAATTCTACTTGGGTTAGTTATTAAAGGAAACATACCTATGCTGAATAGAGTGTTGGCAAATTCATCAGTCTTTTTATGTTTGGGTTTAACAGATCTATATTAAAATCCCCCCCACAAACAGTTTCTGATTTTAGTTTAAAAAGTGCTCCTCCATCCAATTTGGAAAACAAAAACAAAAAACACACATCTATATTAGACCCAGGTGTTCTATAAATACAGCTTACAATAATTTATTTTTTTTCCTTGCAATTTCAATAGTATGACATTCAAGTATGTCATCCACCACCCCAGTCATATTTCCAATCACTTTATAACCGTAACTTGAGTCAACAAACATAGCTACGCCCTCACCATGCTTATTTCTTCTGTTCTGACTGATAAACTCATAACCCTCAATACTAAAGTCCATTTCTCTGTCATTGTGAATCCATGTTTCTGTTATTAGGATCACACTGAATGGATTTAAAAACTGTTGTAAGAAACTTTTGATGTGGTCAAAGTTAGCATAAAGGCTTCTACTGTTAAAGTGTATTCTGGAGAACGCATTGACGTTCTTGAGATTACTGTTGTAAAGATCCTCAGTATAATATTGCCAGTCTTTAATAGTTATTTTATAAAGTTATTTTCAGGGTCAATAGTAGTTAGTGAGTGTTAGTGAGGGTTCAAAAGTACCTGATTGGTGCTGTAGGTTGGTAATTGATCTTCGTAGTTTGAGCATTCATCATCAATTTAGTTGCTATGGAATCGTCGCGCTGATGACATCATTCACTGCGCGCCCCTGTTTGATGAAGAAGGACCTGGACCGTGGTCGTCGTCTCCGGTAATCCAATCAGTTATGTCTGAGTTTCTGTACAAAAACCCGTCAATGTAGAGCTTATCCACTGATTCCTGGCGTCGGCCATTACGGGAAGGAGCAGCCTGCGTCTCCGTAGAATTTCGTGAGGGAACTCAACGAGATGTTGGTTCCTTTCAGCTCCTTGGCATTCTCCATGATGGCAATTTTACTTTTGAAGTTTGTGACTTTTTCTACGATCGGGCGGTGTTTTTGCAACCCAGCTTTCTTATGGCCAATTCGGTGGGCCCTGTCGAAGTGGATGTTAGCAATGTCGGTGTCCTGCATTTTCAGGTGAGTTTTGAGAAACTTCTACAGACAGATCCATGGCTGTGCAATGGGCTCTCCAGTGTCACCCATAGTGGCTAACCTCTACATGGAGGAAATGGAGAGAAATGCCTTGGCCTCATACCCAGGTTCAGGGTATGAGTTCAGATATGTAGATGACACGTGGGTCAAAATTAAAGAGAAGGAAGTGGCACCTTTTACAGATCACACCAATGCTGTGGACCCCAGCATTAAATTTACTCGGGAGGACGCCAAGGAGAAACAACTTGCCTTTTTACACTGTAAAGTTATCATAAGGGAAAATGGAAAACTTCAGACAGAAGTTTACAGGAAGGCAACTCATACTGACCCGTATTTGATGTTTGACTCTAACATCCACTCCAGCACAAACTAGGGGTCATCATGATGCTCAGACATGGAGCTAAAGAGGTGCCTACCAGTGCAGAAGGAAAGACCAAAGAGGAGCAACATGTCCAGAGAGCCCTCTCAGACTGTGGCTATCCTAACTGGTCTTTCACTAAAGCACAAAGGGCAAGAAGACCCAAAGAACAAGACAGACAGACTACAGAGCCCAGAAGAAAGGGAGTTGCAGTGCCGTATGTAGCCGGTGTATCAGAGAAACTTCAGAGAATCTTTAGGCAGCACAGGATTCCAGTGAACCACAAACCGGTGAACACACTGAGACAAAAATTAGTTCATCCCAAAGACAAAACTCTGAGACACAAACAAAGCAATGTGGTTTATTCTATTCAATGCAAAGAAGAAGAATGCAAAGAACATTATATTGGAGAAACGAAACAAGTTTTACAGAAGTTACTTTATCAACACCGAAGAGAAAGCACAAGCGGCCCACAGTCGGCGGTGCACCTCCACCTCAAAGCCTCCAACCACTCCTTTGAGGACGGGGAGGTCAAAATTTTAGCTAAAGAAGAACGTTGGTTTGAAAGAGGAGTAAAAGAAGCTATTTGTGTCAAGTAAGAAAATCCCTCCATGACCCGGAATGGTGGGCTCAGATTTAATCTCCCGTCACTGTACTCCAATCTCATTCGGGGGAAACCGACAGGGCACGCCCAGTCCAAGGAGACGGCACCTCAGCTAACAAAAGAACAATAGGCAGGTAAATAGCAGTGATCAGCCATGAATAGGACAGATTATGGGCAGTGATCATCTATGAATAGGACAGGACTGATCGATACTGAGGTGAGCAGGTCGTTAGAGATGCTCTACTTCAAAGGTTGTTCACCCACAGGTGAGCGTAGCTGTGATTAGAGGGGAGGAGCCGGGGCTACCACCACTCCTTCCGGTTGGTCTATATCTTCAGCTGCGGGCTGAGCGGGACTTTTGTCGCTGACGAAGCCTTTTGGATGAGAGGCAAAACGTTCGAAGACTTCAACTACGGAGTACAGAAGATGAATCAAGTACCTTCATTGAAGATGGACCACTCCTGTACGACTGAGAACTTGCACAGAGACTAAAGTAGAATTTACTTGAAATGGTCCAGTGCCTCTCAATACCCTTTCCAAGTGTGATGTCTAAACAGGCTCTATACTACGTTTTTGCACGCAAGATAATTTCTTGAGAAGTCATATTTTAAATGTATATCCTAATAAACTCAATGTTTTCATTCACAGTGAAGTAGCCTCGAACTATTTTTCTTTTAAAGTACTAATAAGTATACCGTTAAAGTACTGTATCAATAAGGAGTATCGATAAGAGTAGTAGTAGTATTGATAAATCCTTAAAGATACCCATCCCTAATATCAATGCAGTGAAACATTCATATGGGTGCATTTAAGAGTGGTGTGCTCCACACCTTAATTTAGACTTTAGATTGTGCAGAATTATTACATTTGCAATGCAAAAGTACCATTTCTGGCAATGTGTGCCATTTCAACACAAAGCATGAGGGCCACCTTTTGGTGTTGCGCATTTTTTTTTGTTCAGTGTATAACTGAACTGTGAAATCTTTTTATCATACAGTAAGATGAATAGTGCCGTAGGTTGTAATAAAAGGCTCTTGTTGAGAAGCACTGAACTAGTATATAGTGAGTCTTGGACATAATCAGACTCCATGGAGAATGCCTTGTGTTCAGTTTTAATGTAATTTATTTGATTACTTGTTCTTGTTGTCTAATTTGGTCCCGTGTATGTATGTGGTGGTGATGCGGCAAGAGTGGAAGCTCGGCACCACTATAAGATTTCTCACTAGTAGAGGTTGACCAAAAAATAACAATTTTCATTTGATTACAATCGATCTTCCCTTTGTAAACATAATCCTATTTCTCCGTAAAATTCAACCTCTTCCAAGACTGTTTGCCAAGAGTGTTTGAACTTGGTCTGAAAAACGAAACAAAAAAAGCATTTATTGTTTCTGAAACTGATATGTTTTGCTTGATATTAAGAGCAGTTTGACAGCCTTTAAAGTTAACTGGCCATAGATTTAGCAATTAAGCTGCAATCATGCTCATTATGGTGAGTAATCTACTTAAAACCTCCCAGATGTGCTGCTGCAGCGGGACGAGGCGCAGCGATGTGTTGAAACGCTCATGTGCAGGTGAAGTCCTTCGCTCTTAAGTGTCCACATGTTGACAGTTGAGCGTTTAATGGCCCAATTAATTGCACTGGCCCCGTCTTCTTCCCCAGTGTAGGTGTGGATGTGTGCAGAGGAGATGCTCGGCCCTCTGTCATGTGTTTGTCACTTTAGATTTTACTGTCAATGTTTTAAAGAGTGGGTATAATGCCCTTAGCAGGTAATCTCAAACACATCTTTATCACCATCTGACACTTTGTTGGTTAGAAATGGAACAAAGTGGCTAAAACAATAAAGAGTAGTGAAGCTATGGGGCGAGTTTTTACTTTGCAATGAGAGAATTCGGAAGAGAAGTGAGAAAATAATTTCCTGTACATGTAGGACTTGAGGAGAAGCTTTTTCGTAGCTTCTGCTTCTAGCTAGCTTTATAGGACACATGTCAACAAAGAATGTTTAAACAATGTTGACGGCACAATGGCTGAGCTGATACTCTGCTTACAGCGAGTACTTGTAGACCTGCCACTTTGAATACTTTTTGACCAGTAATGTGATGTTCGTGACCAAATCAGCTCCTTTGATTGGCTCTTTGGAGATCCAGTTCAATAATAATAATAATAATAATAATAATAATAATAATAATAATAATAATAATAATAATAATGCATTAGTCTTATATAGCGCTTTTCCAGACGCTCAAAGTTGCTTTGCAATTTTTGGTGCATTATTTATTCAGTCCATACTCGGTGATGATAAGCGAGGCAACCAGTCTGCGCACATCAGCCACCACCACTCACACACACACTACATTTGTCAAACACCCGCGAGCAGCGCAGATACCAGAAAAGAGAGATTTTTGCACAGTTACTTGGTAAGGCGGTTGTAAAAATTTTCTTTTATTGTAAATTAATCCCACTAATTGTAATTTTTATCCAAATGCGTACCTCTAAGCAAATTTGTGTTCAGACAGCAGGAGTTTCAGGGGTAGGCAACGTCAGACCCAGGGGCCAAAACCGGCCCTCTATTGTAGAACCTCTGGTTCTACTTACACACATCAGAGATCAAATGCTTGTTAAAGTACTCTAGAAATGTGGAAAATTATTAGCATTTAAACCATATATGATGTACAACATTGGTAGGATTTGTAGAAAGTGATGCTTTACTTTGGCCTACAATTGGAGGGTTCAGCGCTTGGTCTTTTGACAATCAAGGAAATTGGCCCTCCACCATGCAAACCTGCCTACCCCTGCTTCACAAAATAAAATCATAGAAGTTAAAATTAACAGATTCTAAAGCTTCGGTGACGTTTTATTGATTGCTATGGCTGTAGGCCAATTTTATATCACTTGTAACTCAAATTCAATGTATAATATTAAAAATGTCACACCTGTAGGGGTGGGCAATATATAGTGTACAAAATATAAAAAATTGTTGTTTGGAAGATATGCAAATTTACCAGAAAAGATCAGCACCAAAATTGTATAGTCATAAACATTTGTTTTTGTCTGTAACAGACTGTTGCACCATACACTGACTCCATCTGTGACATAAATTTGCACAATAAGCCATTTCAGAAATATTTGTATTCTGTCTATACTTGCATTCCTTGGAAGTATTTCTAAAAATGGGTAATTAGGCCCGAGCGGCCTGCCGTAGCAAGGGCCTATTGTAATCGCAACGCAGTGCGCGCAGCGCACTGTACTGAGGTGCGCGGAGCGCACGAAAACAGCGCGAAGCGCTGTCCCCATGTCAAACGTAAACTCACCGTGTAAAACAGTGACTGCCCACACCTCTGGTGTGGGCCCTTATACTTATAATTGCAGCAAAATGAATGGGGGTATATGGCCAACTGTCATACGGAGGTGGATGACGAGCGCGAAGCGCTCGTCATTCACCTCCGAGCCCCACCGGTGCGTCGGGGAAGTCGAAAGCTTTAAAAAAATGCATAATATGTTGTAGTCGCGAAAGCGACTATATTGTTTTTGCAAGAAATATTATTATTCTTCTTTATTCTTCTTCTTCTTCTTCTTTCTTCTTCTGCTCTTTGAGCAGGAATTTGACCCCCTGAACGTAGTCAAAAACTCACCAAACTTTGCCCAAAATTCAGATCCGGTGAAAAATTAATTAAAATGTGTGTTTCGTTTTGGGGAAATAAAAAATGGCGCGACAGCGCCACCTACAAAAGTGAAAATACATTGCGCCTATGGGGAGGGGGCCAACATAAACTTTGTCGCAGAGCGACGAGATTCGGTACAGACATTCGTCATGTGACGACAACCAAAAAACATTATTGTGGCCACGCCCCCTGACAAACCGGAAGTCCGCCATTTTGACAGGAAGTCGGGAAAATGGTGAGTCAGCGTTTTCGCTGACGTCACATTTTAACGAACTCCTCCTAGGGCGTTTCACCAAATGAGCCCAAAATCGCTCCAGCTCATCTCCAGATGTGGGGCATCAAAAGTTATCCAAATTTTTTGGCTAAGTTTTACGGTTTGTTTGCGGCGAAGCCGCAGTCTTTATGAAGAATTTTGCGACTTACCGAAAACAACAAAATGCTCCCATTTGCACAAACGAACTCCGATTAAAAATCGGAAATATACATTTTATTGACCTTTCACCCCCGGACACAACAAATGTGAAAAAGTGACATTTGGCGCGATAGCGCCCCCTCTAGGCCGAGAACAAAAAATGCATTATGGGAAAAAAATTAGTTTCTCGGAAATGAATAAAATTCGGCACAATAATAGCTGATGGCATCCCGATCCAAAAAGCCAATGAGACCCATACCGTATTTTGTACGGTGTTGCCATGGAGACGACCGAGGCCCACCATGTTATTCCAATGGGACTGACCCGCATATCACACATTATACACAATTACAGCTCGTTAGCGCCCTCTGTCAGGAGCTTGTGGACAGTAGTGATTGAAGTACGGCCCGTCAGGGCCGTCCGATGCTGCTTGTGAAATAAAAAAGATTTGGGGCGCGCTAGCGCCCTCTGCAGGTTGGAGCCATCATTCACATGGAGACGCTAAAAATCTCGTTTTGATGTTAACTCACAAAGATTAATGGCACATCAGGGCAATAAAATGTAGTGTGGCCACGTTGGCGCCCTCGGTGGGTTATGGCGCGGCAATGGAGGCACTAAGGGACGCCTCCATTACATGGTTGCTAGGCAACCAATAGGTGGTCGGCCATTTTGGGAAAAATCGAGTAATCAGCGCCGAAGGCGCCATTTCTCGCCTTTGCTCCTTTATAATCTCGACCTAGGGTGGCAGCGACATTATAACCACGTAGGGCGCTGTAGCGCCTCCCAGTTATTGCGGCGGCGTGCGATAGCGTTCAGTAACCAGCCAACGAGACCCGCGAGGGCCTCTCGATGCCGCTTGCGGCTTTAATTGATTTTGTTTTTTTACATGCACTGAAACTATCCCAGCTTCAAGTTGTCTTTTAACTTGAGAGAATTCTTATTTATTCTTTATGAACATAACCAATATATGAATGTACATACCCCTCTGAAACTTGGCTAGAGATTCTCACTCATGTCTATCACTTATGTCATTTACACTCGCCTGCCTCGCTTTATTGGCTCTGATGAGGTAACTTTGACACTTTATCTTTTTAAAGAGACAAAGGGCAGTGCAATTGAATTCAAACATGAAACGAGCGGCCCATTGAAAATCAGCCCATCGTTCTCTGATTTCTCATCCATCATCCCCCTCACCCCCGCCCGTCCACCCACACACCTCCACTCCCGCCCGGGCGGCTGCCCCTCTGTCGTAGGTGTTCATCTGGAACAACTTTGCCACACTTGTTTTCGTGTTCTTTTCGATTACAGGGCAGCCGGCTCCGCTGCTTTGATGCCCTCCCCTCCATTCCTATCTTTCTTTTTTTTCCCCTTTTGTCTGCGCGCACACCGCTCTTTTCGTAATTAACTTTGTCCTCCTTTTATTTGTTGCAGTCACTCGCAGTCCACCCTCCTGAGCATCTTCTCCCTCGAGTACCAGGTTTGGAACTTTTCTCTCTCTCTTTGTTGGGCCCTGACAGGTGCCTAATTGAATGATGAATGTCCCTTTATTTCTTCGTAATTGAACTGCCAGCGCTGGGATTGGTTTGCGAAGATGCCACCCCTCGCCCACACACCACCACCACAGCCTCTCGCTGACACTCCCCTGTACGCTCCTCCTCCTTCATGAACAGGGCCCTACACTATAAAAAAAAAAAAGACTGCAACGTTATGTGAATATACTAGCGATTGCTATTGTTGCTTATTTCCTAAATTTTTCGCCCGATGTTTTGGTGGATGGCTGGCAAAAAGGCCTCGAACCTCGTTTTTTATAAAGTTGGCAACTTATTGCAGCGTAAGGGAAGTATTGCCCAGATTGTGAACATGCTAACTATTATTGTTTATTATTTAAGGGGTGTTATGCTTTTTGCAGGTATTTGGTAATGATGTAACACATTTTTATCACTATCCTATACTTTGACAGTTATAAAATGCATAACTGTCAAAAACATATCCAATAGTTTCGCTTCCTGATCCTCCAGCTACCATTAGCCCCTCCCACGCCTCTGTCCTCATGCTCCCGTTCGCTGGGCAGCTGTTTCAATACAGAAAAAGAGGAGGCTGTGTTTTTTTCTCCATGATAGCAAGAGATGTAGAAGAGGATCTCAGGAGGAGCTTTTTCCACTAAGGAAGATCCAAGGATTACTCAAAGATGAGCGAGTATCTGTTTTTGTTGAGACAACATTGAAATGTGTTGAAAAGCTTGGAAAAAACATTTTATTGTGAGACAGCGCTGCACAATTGTTACAAAACTAAAAGGTGTGGTACGTGGTCTAGATCATTGAGGGTTTTTTTGTGTTTAACTGCACTGACCACCGATCTGTGGCCCAACATGCCACAAGATCGGTTGAGTGTACGCATATTGAAGCATGCGCTTCAATATGCGTCCCTCTATGAGAACATTTTGGACACCCCTGCGCTAAAAAGTATTTTTAGAGCATTTTAATACATGAACATTGCCTACCACAGCCCAGGACGTGACGACATCATGATTGCTCACATTCCGAATCTTGTGTTTAGTTTTAATGTCATTTATTTAATTAGTACTTGTTCTTGTCTAATTTGGTCCCGTGTATCTATGTAGTGGTGCTGCGCAAGAGTGGAAGCTCAGCAGCACTACGTTAAGATTTCTCACTAGTAGAGGTTGACCAATATTTTATTTTATAATTATAATTTATTTTTATGGCCGATGCAGGTTGGCCTAGCTAGACTTTCTCCACGTGATATATACAGAGCCATCTGGTGAGAAACCTCAGTTGGAGTATATGACATATTTTTCTCTGACCGTTTGGCTGTGGGAGCCAGTCAAAATTCCATAAACTGCTGACCTTTGCTCTAAGAAACTAAAAACAGCATACATCTCCTGGAAGCCCCTCTTAAGGTCCTATGTATCCAGAAAATGCTTTCTTCACCAGCATTTCTTGCTGAGCTTTATCCTCTCATCACAAAGGGAAAACTCTTGCCATCGCTACAGTCACACTATTATTTTTAATTTGATCCCTCTTTCATTGAAACGGCCGCACAGCGAAGGGGAGCAAGAGGAGGGGATAGAAGGGGCTTATGTTATCGCGTGAAACTACTTTGTTTCAGGTTTAATATTGGGTTTTCTAATTAACAAATTGTAGGATAGTGAAGTGATATAAATGGATTATTCCCAAATACCTGCAAAAAGCATGTAATTTTAGTATTTTAAACTTAAAGAGGTTTTTTTTCAAAAATACGAACATTACAATCTAAAACAAATTGAGCTGCGTTTTGGCTTCAAATTGTGCGCATGTTTTTTTTCTATTGCTCTAATATTCATTGTTTTAGAATATTAAAAAACCTCATTCCTTTTGTTGAAAGAAATGTTCACAATTAGAGCTGGGCCATATATCATGCAGTTATACCAGTGTAATGTTTGCAAATGTTAATAGCGCTGTAGACATAATTTGTATGGAGATCACAGCTAATGCTACGTACAGCTATAGCAGCATAAACATGACTGTGGAGACTTTAGGGGCAGGCGCTTCAAAAATGAAAATAAAGCTACTCTTGTTTGAGTAGATCATCTGCAATGATCTATGTTTTTGATGAACTCCGACAAGTTGTAGCATAGCCTACTAATATTCTTGAGTATGGCGCCAACAACAACATGGCCATTTATAACCACCAATCCACCATTTACAGGTGAAACTGCCTTTGTTATAATTTGCTGATTATGGTTTACAGTATTCTAATTTTCTGAGATGTTTTATTTGAGCTTATGGCTCAAGCTGTGAGCCATAATTATCAAAATTATAACAAATAATGGCTTGATGTATCTCACTTTGCATGATGTCTTTACAGCTTGTAAAAACACATTCAAAATCTCAGAAGATTAGAATATTGTGTGAGTGTGTGAATATTATAGCTCAAAGTAGGGCTGGGCGATATGGCCTAAAATCTATATCATGATATGAAAAAATAAATATCACGATAACGATATATTTGACGATATAATTGACGATGGACGAATTACTTCAAAATCCCAGCCTTACGCCTATTGGGAAGATTCATTCAGTGATATTTTATTCTTTTTTTTTTTTTTTACGGCATAATTGTCTCGCAAATATGATCTACTCAAGCAGTTTACATCCTTCATTTCATTTTTACTTTTTCAGCACGTGTCCCCGTGTTCTTGAGTCACCGTTTATGCTGCTCTGATGGAGCGGAGCGTAACGTAAATTATATTGTGTCCACAACGATATAAAAAATTACAACGATATTAAAACATTATATCGCGATAACGATATGTGATACAATATGGCCCAACCCTAGCTCAAAGTATCTCCTTTCATCAGCTAATGAATCTAAAACACCTGCAAAGGGTCCCTGAGACTTTAAATGGTCTCTGAGAGATTCAGTAGAATTCACCATCATGGGTTCAGACTGCTGACCTGACAGTTGTGCAGAAAACCATCATTGACACTCTCCATAGGGAGGGAAAGGCTCAAAAGGTAATGGCAAAAGAAGTTGGATTTTCTCAAAGTGCTGTATCAAAGCACAATAATAGAAAGTTAAGTGGAAGGAAAAAGTGTGGAAGAAAAAGGGGCACAAGCCGCAGGGATGAGTGCAGTCTGGAGAGGATTGTCAGGAAAAGGCCATTCAAAAGTGTGGGGGACCTTCACGAGGATTGGACTGAGGCTGGAGTCAGTGCATCAAGAGCCTCCACACAGACGGATCCTGGACATGGGCTTCAAATGTCAGATTCCTCTGGTTGAAGCATCCTGGTCTTCCATAACACCTCAGCAGTGCCTCGGGCTGATGGCATTCATGCCACGCAACCGCATTAAGGCAGTTGTTCAAGCAAAAGGCCCAAACCAAGTACTAAGTACGTATGCATGATTTTATGAGGGCCCACATTTCTCTGTTTAAAATCATTGTTTTTTAAATGATTTCATGTAATATTCTAATCTTCTGAGACTTTTTACAAGCTGTAAGCCAAAATTATAACAAAAGCTTGACATGTCACTTTACATGTAATGAGCCTATATCATATGTTTCACATTTTAAGTTGAATTACATAAATAAATGAACTTTTTCATGATATTCACATTTTCCGAGTTTCACCTGTAAAAGTAGTTAAAAGCTAATATAGTGAGTAGGGGATGCTTTGAAAACTGCAAAGGCACAAATGCTTTTCTTGTTACTCTTGGCCAATTTCAATGGCTAATTTTTTAAGGAAAAAAAATGGCTTTAAATTAATTTCCCCTTTATTTTGACAATTATTATATTTCGTTTCTCGTGATATTTTAGGCCGTATCGCCCTTCCCTTTTTCACAAATCTTTGGTATTTTGGACGAAAGCCACAAGTCTTGCCACAAATGCAAAAAATTCTAAACTGAAGTAAAATTTTTAGCCCAAACTTCTCAAAAACAAAATTCTGTATCGAATTCCGTGCGACCAAGGCTGCTTTTTTATAGAATTTATTTAATTTAAATTTGTATATTTTTGCAGTGCCACCTTCCGCCTGGGCCCACAGTGGACGTCTGCCAAGCCTTCCCCATCCATCTGTCTAATAACATCTAGCCCCTGCTTATTTGGTGGACCTGTAATAAATTATGCTAAACCATTATTATTCTGACAATAATCATTTCCCCGTGTAGTGCGCCGGCGTGCGCTAAATGTTTGCTGACTCGCACTGTCACTGCCGCTTCTCCGGCTGACAGCAGACGATGATAAATGGCCGAGGCCGAGCGGTGGCAGAAAGGGAGCGCACGGCAAAATGGAGCAATTCATCATCGGGCTGACAGCTGCCACTCATGCGCCCTGTCTCCCCGGAATTACTTTTTTTTTTTTTTTTTCTCCCTCCCCCTTCTTCTCCGTGTTAGTAGTTTTTAAATAAGTGGCGTTTTTTAAAAGTCTTATCCGCGCTACTTGCTCCTGGTAATTGAATGCATAGAAATGTCAGAGCGAGGGGGGGGAATGCGGGATAGGGTCATTGCGTGATGGAAAAGGGGAAATGAATACACGGTTTGAGGAGAGATGGAGGTGTAGAACACGCCGGCTTCAGCACACTTTGACCCTCGGCCGAACTTACTGAAATGAAATGAGTCTGACCCGAGAGCTCTGCGGCTGGTTGTTCAAATACAGTGTGCTGTGTATAGTAGACAGAGCAGGGGTGTTCCCAAACAGGCGCGTGGGTACGACTCGGCGGGGGTATGGGGAAAATTACTACATGTACATGTGAAGAATAATCCAACTAGGCTTGAGATTGGACTCCTGTCTGTTTTCCGGGGGAAGTCGGATGGTGCCTTCCTCCCTTGATGAGAAGTCCAGTTATTTTAATTTGTTTCGATTGATTAACCTACCTGGATGACTGGCAATCGTTATTGTTCTAATCTTACTATAAGAAGAGGGGCAAACTTTGGAATATGCTGGATTGCAAAAAAAATGGGGAACTACTGTTTTAGGGTTTATGTGTCTATCCGATAATAATCAAATGTTTAATAAAGATATACACCTGGCATATTTTTTTTTCTACAGAAAAGGACAAAAAGGACAATCTCTCGACACCACACACCAGATGCTATCGAAACCTACTACAAAAGGTTGGTGTGAGAATCTTGGTTTGTTCATTCATACCGTATAAAAAAAAAGGTTTAATAGCCTTTTCTTACCCTGTCTGCGATGTTTAGAATAAGCCGAATGCCCATCTCAACTGCGCATGTGCGAGTCAATCAGGCTCCTAAATTTCAGCTACCAAACAAATCACATCGCCATTGAAATGTGCGAGCAAGTTCAGGTAGCGGTGCGTGAACACTGAAGTATACATGCATTTCAGTCATGTGACTTCTGTAGTTCTATCCGCCATTTTGAACACCGCTGGCTAGTGCAACAGTGTGCCTGCGTCTCAACTAATAAATTCAAGATGCTACATCAAAAATTGCACACTTGACAGCAGATGAGCTGAACAGATGCACAAAGAAGATCGAAACCTTGGGATTTGATCCTTATCAACTGTCTCGAGATTTTTTAACGCCACTTAAAACCAGTGACAGTTTACCACATCTAACTTTTGCGGGCATCTATTTGGTCCATAATCCCTCTCCATACACCAGTGAAGCCTATCGCTGCTTTATCTCAGGATGAGTTACGGATAACAATATACAGGTGAAGAGCTGCAAAATGTTCTTGGTCACAGGAAGGGTAAGTAATAAACAAACGATTGCCTTTTGCGAACGTTGGCATGTGTCGGCACTCCTCTCTCTCAAGCAAACAGTTAAGCTGTTGGTTGTTGTTTTTGTTTTTAGCCTACTATGAGTTGTGTTTTATCAGCTATGGATCGGGGGAACGTTAACAAGACAAGTGCGTTTATGTTGTTCTACGACGGGCAGTTCACACGGGTCAGTAGGCTACATGTTAACCTCTTACCCCCCGCCTTAACTGAGCACATTTTCTCCAGTTTGGCATTACCCAAAGCTTTTCGACTGAAGCTTACAGCCTAGGCCAGAGTATATTCATGTAGGTAAACTGAAAGCCTAGGGTTTGTTGTAGCCTAGCCTTACCTGCGGTATATTGTTGCAACTGTTTCAACGGCGGCCACGTTGCTTCACTTACCTGAAACAAAATGCTCACTGCACAGCTTGGAGTCTGCTGTTGGAGTCCAGTGGTCTCCTTCTGTTGACAAACTGGGTCTTTAGGAAACTTGTAGAAAGCGAGTCCCTTTTTTGAGATGGATAATTCATACATCCCATAGCGCAACAGGCGGATGGCATAACTGCGGTGTTCGGCGTTTCGGTATTCGAAATGGCGGCCACAACAATGCGTGACATCACGGGAAATGCATGTATATTGAGCCATAACCGTGGTTTAAAGACTTAAGTTTCAAGTGACATTTCTTGCAGTCAGGACGGCGGCTCCATAGGCAGGAGCGGACCAAAGCGGACAGGGGAACGACAGGACCTGGGATCAGCCCGACGTCTTGGAATCACAGGGAAAAGTTACAAAACGGTGTTGATGATAAATATAGTGGGTACATTTCCGTTTGTCAAATTAGCGATCGGTCGATTCCTTATGACAAAAAAAAAGGATTCTATGTTTTTTATTTTTCATTCCAGTTTAAATGTTTTGAATATCGGCGACATGAGGCCACAGTTTCAGTCCCTTGAGTTTGTCCAACAGTCGCCTTCAAGGGTCAAATGTTTTTCTGACATAGTTATTCCATCCATGTGAACAAGGACCGGTCGTCACTTTTGACAGCGTCTCTTTGTATGAACGGCAGTTCCGTTTCTGTATATGGCCGTACACAGCCCTGGTTGTAAAAATAGACTTTAAGCTAATATTGTAAAAGGCTTCACGGCGACAACAAAAACGTCTTTCCAGTGGTTAAAATGGTCCAAATCATAGCTTTCTTTGTTGCTTTACGCCAACTATCAATATTGTTTGGTAGCCAAAAAAAAAGTCCTTACCCATAATGCAATGGTGGACCCGAGATGGGCATTCAGCTTATGTTTAGATCTTGCATAACTTCCACAGTGAGTATTTTAGCTACTTGAGCCACGATCCTGTCAAATTGCAGTGTTGCCACTGTTTGCTTACTATAGAAATACAAATGATATCAGTTTGATGAATTGAGGTATTTCGTCAATACAATACCTGTAAAATCGCTACCGGATCTCAGCAGTTTATAATTATTATTTATTTATTTAAGTGGGATTAATACATAACACAATTGGTATATGTATTATATTATATTATAAATAAATATTAAGATATTGCTATTTACAGACTAATTTTAGATGTTTAATCACACCAATTTTTTATTTTCTCTGGAAAATGAACACGTAATAACACACTGCCAAAAACAATGTTTAAAAGCCTTTTCTTACTCTGTATGCGATGTTTAGAATACTATGAGATCAGTTGATGACCTGAACATCCTGAATGACCAGGGTATTCCATCATCATCTTCCCTGATGGCACGGGCATATTCTAAGATGACAATGCCAGGATTAATTGGACTCAAGCGATGAAAGGGCAGTTCAGGGAGGATGAGGGGGACACCGCAGAGTCCAGATCTTAGCCCCTTTGAGATGTGCTGGAGAAGCCTTTGCGCAGTGGTTACACGATCTTGGTGAAAAATAAATGCTTTTGACTTTGCAGAAGCGTATTGAAACAATGCCACAGTGAATGTGTGATGTAATCAAAGGCATCCAACCAAATATAAGAGTAGGGATGGGCACCGTTCGCATTTTTTCGATACCACTACTTTAACGATACCTGCTTTTCGGTGCCGGTTCCTTAACGGTACTTTTTTCTGTGCCTATTTCATTTTAATTCAATCAAAATAACGTGTATTAAAAAAGTGTCGTTCGAGAAAAAGTCCTAAAACAGCATAAGAGAAGCTCCACAGGCGCAGCAGCATTACCTGTAACTTCGTGTTTTGAGCACAATTTCCACTTAAGCAGTGATAAAAAGAAATAAAGGACGTTATTACCTCCTCAGCTGCAGAGACAGGACAGATCCACATCATGACACGGGTTTCTTTCAGATAAACTTTTCTAAACACACTGCGCTTTGACGAAGCGCAAACACTTTCCCTTCAAAGATCCTTACATGGTGTGAGCGCTCACTCTGCCACTAATAATGTACAAAAACTGTACCAACAATGTCTAATACAGAGTGAGCGCTCACTCTTCCACAAACAATCTTTGATATTCCCCTCACGCTGCAGCTGCTTGTGAAGTTGTAAACAACAGCTCGTAAACTCAGCCTCCGCGGGTCTGTCGCTAAAGGTAAAGACGTCTTTCTTGTTGTCACTGCTCTGTTTTGCTTTTCAATTTGCCTAAAAACACAAGTTTCTTATTCAGTCCTGGTTTATAATAACTGGTTTAGTTTAGCTCTGGGTTTTACAACGGTGTAAGTCCTGGTTTAGTCCTGGCTCAGTCCTGCCGCAGACCGCGGCTGGGCCATCTCTATTACAAAAGTTTAGTACGTTATAGCTTTGCTTCGCTTTAAGTTATAGTTTTGCTTCGCTCCATTTGCGCTGAAGCGGCTCATTATCTATGCACACGTTCATGTTGCTTTTTTTAGACTCGCTGCGGGTCATATATTGACGTCTAGAGAGAAAAAGAACCGAAAGTTGGCACCGAAAGAATTTTTGTTTTTTCGATACCACCCCCGACCGGAGCTTTTCGGTCGGTACCGTTTAACGGTGCCAATCCCTATATAAGAGTGCATTACGTTCTTTTTGATCAGGCTGTGTATTTCCTCACACACACTTGTATGATAATTGTAGGTAATTGAACTGGCAAAAAAAAGAGTGTCCGACCTGGGTGCCCTTGGACTTCACACAGAAGCAGAGCGAGAGTCGCAGCCATTTCTAGGCAACTCTTCCGTCTGGTTTGGAGGAAATTCGAAGCCTCCCGAGCAGTGCCCCGTTAACCGCAGCGAACCTCACAGAGCCTGCCATCTGCCACCCGGGGCCCAGTCACCGGGGACATTAGCAGGTCTGGGCTAGCCCGCTCCAGGCTGCCACAAGCCTCTTTGTCTGTGTTTTTCATTGTGGTTTGTCCTACCGCAGGTATACGAGTGAAGCCCAGACGCGCCCAGGCGACCCGGTGATGCTGGAGATGGCCAATGAGGTAAAGACAAAAAACTGCAAAATTATGCAATATACGAGGATTTATACTTCAAAGTATTTGCATTTTACACAGAGCTTCCCTGTTGCATCTTAATTTTATACCAACAATGGTACAACAACAGGGTAATAGACAATATACCAGTAAGGAAACAAAGCACACATCAACTCTAGTAGACAGATTTGAATGTAAATGTATGGCATCTCTATACTAACCTTAACCCTAACCCGATGTTTATATAACGGTTTAAATCCATTGGCAATGTAATATCTCCATATCCTCTCAAATTATGCACACACGTTAGCTGGTAATTTGTTGAACTTTGACTGCATAAACAAGTTATGTGTGCGATCTAAAAACAACCTTGTGAATGATCCACACTGCTCGTTTCTGTAATATGATTTAGGGCTGTCACGGTATGAACATTTTACCTCACGGTTATTGTGACCCAAATTATCGCGGTTTTCGGTATTATCGCGGTATTTCATTTAATGTGTGTTAATAAGTTCAGAAAGCATTGATAGTCCTACACAAACTGAAATAGTCTCAAATAAGTGTAACAGTGTTTGATATATTTAAAAAATGCCATATCAAAAGTGCAACTTTTCACATCAAAGTAAAGGAACTATAACTATGAATTGTTGATCGTTTGGAGGTTATTACATGTACTATTTATAGCGCCAGAACCGTGTTAGAATATTTTTAACTAAATAAGCCCTCTATATCTGGAATATTGTTCTCAGTTTGTGTCCTTCCAGTTTGCTTTCGCTTTGCAGATTTGGGAAAATGCTATCAGACAGTAATCATTGTTAAATTCATGATAATGCGGCGAGAGTGAGTCCATTATATTGGCGACAAACTTTAATCTGCCCTCCAGCAGCCCTGTAACGCATTTGTGCCAGAGGTATCTGCGACACGGCTTATGCTGGTGGTGGGCACTATGGCTGCACTATGGGGCGACTTGTTACCTTCTCCCTCAACCCAAAGTCTCCACATACTTGCATTGGCTATAGAGTTGTGGTGACGGTCACGCAGGTGAGTCATGAGGTTCGAAGTATTGCTGCCTTTAGCAGACACTTTTTCCTGCACGTTCCCCAAACAGGAAAACTGTCTTCTATCAACTGTCCTTCAGCTTTCTTAAAATAGCCAAAATGTACCCAGACTTCAGACTTGGTCCTGTTTGAAGGCCGATAGACGTCCTGAGCGCTGTCGTCTCGGACATGATTCCAACTTCGAGAAAGTTTTGTTTTGGTTGTAAGCTACGCGCGGCAACTGCAGCAGATAATATAGTTTTTCAAAAACAAGACGGTAATTATTACCGTCAACATTTTTACCGGGGTTTACCGCTACACCGGTAACCGTGACATCCCTAATATGATTAAAGGATCAATATGGTGCTGCTGCCAAAACTCCTGATGTCTGAAGAATACAGAAAAAAGCCTTATGTGCATTAAACCAAATATTTGGGGTCGAGATGGTCAATCGTTGCGCTCATCATTTTGTGAGATAGTTAAAAGAGGTCTGAAAAACATAATTTATTTAACTTTTCTCATTGAAACCAAACTTTGATAATTCAAATAAATGCTGTACATTGCCAAAGCTGAATGAAGTAAAGTTTTTTTGTTTGTTTTTTTAAATTATTTTTTAATAAAGATTCTCATGCACAAAGTTCCTTCTATCTCTGACAATTGCTGTCCCTCGCGCTGTAAAGAGTCTCTGCTCAAAATGGACTGAAAATACCACCTCCCCAGTCTGTGAGCCATTACCGCAATTGGTCAAATGGTCAAACGGCCCGGTCCATTATCAATTATCGAATGTAATTATCGCTCTCCTCCCTCCGCAGATGTGAAAATAGTTTTTTGGGGAGTTGGATTGTGTCATTTGGCTGAATTGCAGCTCGCCCAGCGCGGCCACAGACGGCGGGGCAGGTGATGGCAGGTCAACTTCTCTTTCATCATTCCCCACCTGTTGACATTCAGGGGTTAATAGGGGAATTTGACTCGGGCAATAAGAATTATGTATTTCAAACTCCAATGAGAGTCAGCTGGGTAGGGCAGTTGAAAAAAACAAATGGAAGACTCTGTTGAGGCTAATGTTTATTATTGATGGTATAAAGTAAATGTATTTAAAGTGGACTCATGCTTTATTGAAGCTTAAATATTCTTATCTTCAAGGATATTTGACAGAATACAATTTTAAATGTCTATGCAAGGAAACGGCAGAAAGTAGTGAGAGACTGGGCTGGTCTGGATTGCGAATTGGACCGGAGCAACTTCTACAGGTATTTCTCGGAATAAAATGAGATATGGCGGCAAATACAAGCTTTCACTGTTGGCTAATGGCATGCTAGAAAATCATGTTGCCTGGAAGAACACACTTTGAACGCAAATACAGACTGTTTCACCTGTTTAAGTAGAAGCAGTAACTGCTTGATGGAAGCAACATGCTTCCCCAGGTTTTAGCTGGGGATCAGCATTATAACAAGATTGAATATGATGGCAAAATGAAAAGCTCAAAGATATTGATTTTTGGCGTGATGACACAATAATAAGTAGTAAAGCTTGTATACCTTTTTGGAGTGCAATGGAAGCATATTTGTATAGCGTTTTTCACATGAAAGTGCTTAATACAGTGACATTTTGGATTTGTTTGTTCTCTCCACACACGGTGATGGTAAGCTACCCCCTGGGACAGACTGACTGACGTGTATACAGTTTGGCAGGTTCTAGTATTATCCAATAGATTTCACACTGGCATTTTCTTTTAAGTTTAAAGTAAAAAGGGGATGGTCTTTTGCTAAGTTCATGTTCAAGAGTAAGTATCTGGAAGATTAATCTTTTGTGCCATTCTCTAAACTACTTGTGGTCCACAAATGTTTTCTTCCACTCCAGTGTTGCACAGAATTGCACTGGCTTGTTTGTGACCGATGCATTGCCGAATAAGATTAAAGATGTGCCTTGACCCGAAACACAGGGAGAACATGAAAACTCGACAGGAAAAAAATGCCCCACATAACCTGGGACTCAAGACCATTTTGTGAGGCTAGAAGTCTAACCGGTCAACCACACTGACAACTCAAAGTGCCTACTTGCACTGGTCTCTGCCCGATTGAGATTGCGTTTAAATCGAGGTCAGGGAATGATGTGAAGTTTGTCATGCAGTAAGGTTCTTTATTACTACTCTTTGGCATTTTTAATGGAGATATTAAGTCTGTATAGCAAAAAGAAATTGGAAATGCCATTATTTACACCTATTCTGTTCAAATGATACTGAACTGATTACCTTTTGGAAAAGTGTTGTTTTCCCTTCCGTGCGTTTGAAATAATCCATGTCACCTTTGCCTTTCTAAAGCCTGCCCCACTCCCGCACCTCTGCCTCACCTCCGAGCTAACCGCCATTATACATCCACTTTAATTGGCACATGATTTTTCTACTGCGGGGATTAAATTTGGCTCTGCGATAACTGTCTATGAACCATTTCACTGTCATTTTAATACGCTACTTAACATTTAAACGGCTCTCTCCGTCTCCCAGTCGGCTAATTGACGTAGCTCCTTGGCTTTATGAGACAGTATATCCCACTGCAGAGGGGAAGGAACAGCCGTGATGGAGACCGCTCAGGTGCCGCTTCACCTCCAGTCACTTCAGAGTCTGCTCTTTGAGGCTAGTGCGGAAATTGAAGGAAAGGTCATTCAAACTGGTCATAGAAAAGAAAAGTTTTTTTTGCTCAAAAGTTGGTGCTAGTACTTTTATCCCATTAATTTTAGAAATATATTACAAAGCTTGGAGTTGCAAACGTCCGTCTTCGTCTCCTATTGGCTGTTGTTCCCAGGCGTGGCCGTCATGACCGGTTTATTACTTTTTTCAGTGTGGCCATGCTTACCATGAGAAGTTACAGAACGGATACAAAGGTCTTTAAGAAAACACGACATTAGAGCCAAAATAAAACCACACACAAAGCTTTGCCTTAATGCCCATTTATGCTCTACGTTAGGAATGTATATGGAGACGCTTGGTTTCTGTCAGTGTCCTCCGTGGTTCTGTCTGTGCGCTTGGTCGGTCGCTTTGTTTAACCTTGGAGTGTGGACACTACTGCACACACTCAACAGGTGGAGCCGAGCAAGCCGAACCTCACTATTGTAGCCCACATAAAGCACCTTTTTCTACAGTAAAGGTATTTTTTGGACGGACGGACGTATTGACGTATTCGGCCCCCTTGAATTTTTTGACACATTTCAGGCTTCAAACATAAAGATATAAAACTGTAATTTTTTTTTAAGAACCAACAAGTGGGACACAATCATGAAGTGAAACGAAATGTATTGGATATTTCAAACATTTTTAACAAATAAAAAACTGAAAAATTGGGCGTGCAAAATTATTCAGCCCCCTTAAGTTAATACTTTGTAGCGCCACCTTTTGCTGCGATTACTGCTGTAAGTCGCTTGGGGTATGTCTCTATCAGTTTTGCACATTGAGAGACTGAAATATTTGCCCATTCCTCCTTGCAAAACAGCTCGTTTCACTTCATGATTGTGTCCCACTTGTTGTTGGTTCTTCACAAAATATTAGTTTTATATCTTTATGTATGAAGCCTGAAATGTGGCAAAAGGTTGAAAAGTTCAAGGGGGCCGAATACTTTCGTGTAATATATATATTAATTTAATTAATTAATTATAGGGGCTGGGCGATTAATCTAATTGCGATTTTAATAAATCAGAATAGGTTTTATTGCCATTGTTTTGAACAAGTTCACAGCTAGGAATTTTACTCGGCATGTTTGTGCTGACGTGCCAAACATGCCAGGGCGGCCGTTAAATGGCGCCCCTTATTTGCTGAAATTAGAAGTTAAACGAAGCATTAAAGCAAGTACATACATACACAAATATACACATTACGTGCGGAAAACACGCTGGAATTTTTTCTTTGGTACAAAAAGGAGTGGTGAGTGAGGCGGACTCAAATGGAGGGCAGTAGGATAGGTGTGGGACACTTCGTGTTGTCCAGTTGTAGGCTTCTCCGCAGAAAAACCTTGAAATGTTTATGTTCGTGTATGAGCCCGGCGTCAGTCCTATCAGTCCTTTCACCCGTGGATTGGCCTTGGTGTAGGATGTTAACATTGCACAGGGAAGATAACGGCCCAGCTGCTCTCCTGTGTTCCCGGAAGGATAAAATTATTAAGTTTTTTTAACTTTGAAAAATGTTGACCAATGAAAAGCACATTGATTTTTTAGACATCCGCAGCAGTTAGTGGCCATCTCAGTACATCCAAAGTTCTGCAAAGCCCCAAGATCTGTCCCAAGACCTCCCGAGACGGCTCCCCTGACTTTTGCCAAGATGTAATCCATCTTCCGTAATCCTTCCTCATAACAAGAAGAAAGGTCCTTAATCAGTTCCTCACTTTTCGGTACTTTCCGTTGTAATTCCATCATATTGGCACTCACTGCTTCAAAACGTTCTCTGATTTTGATCGAGAGCAGCGGGGTCTCCTTTTCTTGATAATCGCGTGGTGGTGCGTTTTAATCGACAGGAGAGTGGGCCAGTCCTGTCACATTCTAGAAAAAAAATGGACGCAGTAATGCCGCAGTGCCTGTCGGGTCAATCCCTGGGAATGCTTGGCCCAAACAAACAGGAAGCACAGCATGGCACATGCGGCAGCACGAGGAGAGAACCTGGTGATTTTCAGTCGCTACAAAGTCCCTCTAACTTGTCTAATGGGTAAAACAAACACGCGAAGAGCCGTCAGAGGAACCGGACACGCGCACGGGGATGAAAACTATCGATGGCTTTTTTGGACCATGTGGACTATTTTTGAGTCTGTAGCCGTGGTGCTGTTAACAGTGACTTTTTAAAGTTTGATCGTCTTATACTTATAAGATGTTTACTCGTAGCCTGGTGAGACCAGAATGATTCCCCTCTATATTTTTTTTTATACATCGGTGAATCAGTCTTTACCCCCCGCCCCCGGTATCCGCAAAATCAAATCGTTCCCGTGCAATCAGATTCGTTTATTTGCGTCACGTATTGTTCACGAGCAGCGTTACTCACGGGATGCGGAAGTCCCTCAATAACAAACTACGAACGGCGCGAGAGAGGGAAAGTGAGAGAATAGTGAGGTTCGTCCAATCGACCTTAAATGACCAAAAACACATCGACAGTAGCTGAGTTTCGGGAGTCATAATCCTGCACGAATATTGACTCAAAACTGCTAATGATCAACGGCAGATGCCCGCCCTTCGCTGAATTGGATCGCGATTGATCAATATCTTTTTTATTAATTTTTTTTTATTTATTTTTGTATTTAAATGTTTTTAATTTATAAATGCAATATATGAAATACCATGCAAAACGTGTAATGACGCATATACAGGTGAAAATTAGAAAATTAGAATTGTTAAGTGCATTCATTTCTGTTGTTCAACTTAAACTGTGAAACTAAACATGATGGACTCCTTGCATGCAAATTGACAAATGTATAGCCATAATTTATTATTTTATTATGGCTCAGCTTATAAAAAACCTAAATTAAAAATCTCACAAACATTCAACACATGACAAAATGTCAACATTAAAAGGAGTGCGAGAAGGAGACAGCGGGAAGGCTAACCAGATCCATGAAACCAAATGCAATATTTGACCTCTGCTAAAGGGAAAATCACGTAATGGACTTGGAGTGTGGATCGTGGGGACAGAAGAATGTGAATACAAGCACTGGATCCAGGAGGCTATCGAGCAAAAATGTCCTGCTCTAAGCAGCCAACCATTGTTTTATGTGTAGTTCAACTGATTCATTGGTTTCCTAGGCTGTTTTGTCAATAGAAAAGTCAAAGCAAAGGCACGTTTTACTTGCGCTACATACATTAGAAGTGCATCTATGTCTTTGTATCTACGGAAGAATTTAATTCCAAGAAATCCACGAAGGACAACTTCAAGAAGCGAAGGATGATGTTTTCGCCATAGCCTTCAGTCTCCTAAACGTAATAAAAAATCTGTGGAAAGACATCAAAAGAACGGTGTGGGCAAGGGGTCAGACTAGAAAGAAAAACCTACACACATTGGTTACAAGCTGCAATATAAAGGATGCCCAAGCTTTTTAAAAACAATTTTTTTAAAGCTTTTTTCTGCTATTTTGAAAATGTTTGAGGTTTTTAAAAATGTAAAAGACGATTCTTTTATTTTAATGTTTTAAGAAAACCCTAAGAGCCACATGGCATTCTTAGTCTTCCCTCCTAGAGCGCTAACAACAAAAGAATCTGGACAATGATTAGTTTACACCTCTATGAGCCTTAGCCACACGTTAGCCGGCGTGATATGCCGCGATGTGACTGTAGATGGACTGGTGATTAATATGAAAATTAGGATGATGCAAGTACCTGAACTAATCAGGTGGTCCTTATTCAGGCTGGACCTGCGCTGGTAATGTCGCCATTTTTCATGTGTCAACTCCGCTCCGCGCTCCCTGGACTACGCTCCGCGCTCATTATTCTGAAGTGCTAATGAAGTGTTACAGCGCTCCCACAGGTCCTGGAAAACCTAGGATACTCTAGGCAATGTCTGGGACACCAGGAGAAATATCTGCAAGATTAACTGCAATCAAATGGGTTGACATTGCAATTCGAATGGTCGCTGTTTAATCGAACACATCGTTGAAATCACTTTGTTTAGAGCTCCACGAACATTTCGGTCTTCTTTCAAATATTAAATGTCAATTGACTCATGGTTTAAACATATACTTAAAACATTACTATAAATTCTTCCATAAGTGTGCGTCCTAATTGTTGTGGTACTTGTATTCTTAATAGTCACATTATTTGCCTTTTAAAGAATTTGGCATTTCACCGCCCTGCAGAACATTTGATATTAAAGATCTAACTATTTATTACCCTATTTAAAGATGTTTACACCAGATGCCCATCCTGACACCATAAAGCCAGGTGTACTGTACACTGCACAATTTTTTCGTCTTACGAGAAATTTAAATATCGCATTGCAAGACGTGGGGATTGTAAAACTCCCAAAGTTTGCCGTCGTGAGTTTCAGGCTCCATGTGTTTAGTTGAGGCCAAGTTAGTGTTTTAAACATGAAAAAAGTGCGGGGAAAGTAAAATGTGGTCCCGTTTGTTCCTGAGCTCTTGTGACGAGCAGTGCGCTGATGTTGTATTTTGAGTAGACAGTTGACAGAGATCCTAGCTGTAGTAAGAGTGGTCCAAACTCATTCCTAACTTTCCTAATGCATTTCTATCATCCCAATACTTCAAAGGTATGAGTTCATAAGCACATTTTACAACTTTCGGAGAGCAATACTGTCACGATAATGTAAATAACAACTATGTGACTTTGGAGCAGGGATCCTGAAATTAAATTTCACCAAGGTCCAAATTGAAAACAGAAATTGTCAAGCAAATTCACGGTTACATGACAATTTTTAAGCCTTTATTAAACCCGATAATAATTACCGTGCTTTGAAAATAATGCAATTAATTGAATCCTGTTATTATTGTTTACTCAATATATGCATTCTGATATTTAGGAGCCAAAATGTATTTTTTAAAGTACACAATGTGCCAGTGCATTGAGGTTTCTCCCCTTTGCTCAGTTCAACACTGAGCCCGGTTGAGTCCTGAGTGCCCTTTTTTTTTATTTTATTTTTTACGATTGGAAAACGGCCGTGCTATATTTATGATTGTGCATGCATATTTAATTAGAGTGTGCTCCGTTTTAAAATTTTAGCAAGACGTATTTCAGTTATTCCATGGCCTTTTCTAAAAAAATTAAAAGTGTCGAGTTCAGGAGAGGAACTTTCTCCTTTTGTTCATCTGGGGAGAGAGACACACAGTGAAGGGATTCAGAGTTGGGTCGAAAGTTCAAATCCAAGGTCCGGATCCCCACGGGTTAGTGCATGGGTCCAACCGAGGTCCACCATTTAGTGATCTCTATTTTAGAGGCTTTAATTTACTGTGCACAAAGGTCTTTTTTCACAAAAGTCTGTACGTATGTCGTAAAAGCACATTTTATTCCACTACTAGAAAAAAAAACATGTAATAGGACCTTTTTAATGGTTATACCGGCTACTTTACTGTCAGCGGGGAAATAAACAATGTCACCCCATTTTGGTAAAAAAAAATATGTAGAAATATGCTTCATAACTAGCATCACATGTATAAAATCATCGTGCTAATAAGTAAAAATACTTGACAAAACCCTATTAACCAGCAAAGCCTTTTTTGCTTGCGTACCACGTCCCATCATTGACAACACACACTAGTTGCTAAGTGCAGGAGGTAGGTCAAGTATGAAATGTGTTTAGGATAAAACATGTTCAGTGAAAATATCAAGTATTTTTCTCAGCAAAGCATATAATGCTTTTTATTTAACTGTCCCCCTCACTGAAGGCTCACAGGGCCTACCAATTACTAGTCTCCTCTCTTGCAATTATATCTAGAAAGAAGTGGTAATTCTTTTGCAGTAAAAAAGATAAACTGTCGGGAGAGCGTACTTGGACAAGAAGGAAAGCCCCAAGCTCAAAACGCAATCTACACGTAATGAAGACATAAACTGTGCGCTCCCTTAATTATTATAGACACGTTTGGCCTTAATGCAATATTACGGAGATGTGAACAGATCCCGCTGCAGGGACAGTCATTGTTTAGATAGAGGAATAGAAGCTTTCAGTGTTTGCAAGGAAGCATCACAGAGGAAGATGAAAAGCACTGCTCCTCTTTACTGGCTAACGGCACTCTCACTTCTGCTCCCCAATTATGCTAACAAGAGGAAAAAATGATCTCCAACCGAGGGAATATAGCGCTCCATAATGAGGGGGCCAGGAGGAGCAGCACTGTCTGCTAGTGCTGCTTTAATGCACGCTTTATGCAGACAGCTGGTGAGTTTAGAGGATCTGGTCTGTTCGATGGGCTAATTACAGGTGTATTTGATCAAAACTTACAAATGCTCTTTGATGAATCATTTGAGTTTTCTGTGATGATTTTCCACAATTGTTGTACAGTGCACTTCAGCCTTTGACATTTTAGCGCAAGGTGAACTGAAAAAGTGCTTGTAGCTGAATGTTGTGCCGAAAAAATTAATACATTATCGATTCATTGATTCTTCAAATCGATGAACAATCAGCACTTATTTGGCCTTCACCGTGCCCCAGGACTTGTCCATCAAAGGCCAAAGCTCAAACTTTTAAAATCTAAAGGAAAAAAAAACTGTCCGGTTAAAACATTGTACTCCCCTCGATGACCGTTTCTCAAGTGCCAGGATCCTTCCTCCGTTTGTCCACTTCGTTGACGTCCTCGGTGGTGGACTCCTCCAAAACGGAGCCAAGTTCCCTCGTACCGCCGCATTTGAGTTTACTTGGAACAGCCTTCAGAGTGAGCGGCTGCGTCATGTCACGTGTCAAAGCATGTGATGAAATATCAAATTATGCTTACAAAAACGACTGTTTTATGAATAAAAGCTGTTTATAAACTGGTTTTGGTTGGTCTTACTGTTTGAACATTTTGGCCTGAATAAAACAAAGTTTCTGCAAGGATTTGCAAGGTATTCAATTGAAATATTATATTTAGCAGGTCCAGTTGGTAATCGCCTACAATTGCAGGCCTAATTTATCAATACATAGGCCTATTAATTAGGCCTTTCATTAATATTAACTTTATATAAACCTCATTTTTACATCTTCACTTGCTTACAACACTTCTACTAATAATTTTATTGCTATAATTTGTTTGCACAAACGTGGAACCAAACTTTTTATAGTGAGTACAAAGTTTTGGGAGAAAAAAAAAAAAGTTGCCGTGCATTATGGGAAATTTTCCAAGCTTTCCAAGGCAGCGTAGGATCCACAGGTGTATCCTTCGTAAATGAGCCAAACGAAGTGCTAAAAGCTACATTTTAAACTGCCTTACTCTAGTGTCTCTAGTTTCCTAAATTGTCCAAAAGTATCTTACGTAATACTAGTCTAATATTACACTCAGGGTTTCCGTTAGCCGACTGTTAGCCGGCTGAAAAGCAAATTGCTGGTAAAAAATAATTTCCTAAAAATAGGGAAAAAAATAAATAAAAAATTGATTAAATACAATATTTCACTTAAGTCAGTGACTAACAAAGTGTTTTTTAGACCGGCCTAAATATTAAAAAGGTTCAGTGTTTCTATGAAAAAGGTCTACGCTCTTAGCCCTTTTTACTAAGCGCAGTTGAAGCACCATCACGCTGGAAATTAAAAGCTTTTCTCTTCGTACTTTGTCCCATTTTCCAAGAAAATGGCGAACCACAGGTACATTTACTATAACAGTGTGTTAAGAACTCGGCAGCTAATGCATTCGATCAGGTTATTCTTAAAGCTCGCGGAGTGATGCACTGTCTCAAAGCTGCTCTTCCTGGGAGAGTGGCCGGGTTTAGAGGCGCTTCCCTCGGCCAGTCTGCCCAGACCACCTCGGCTTAGTTACCGGTGTTGGAGCCGCTCCTGAGTGTGGCAGTGTGGGGCCCGTGGTGAATCGCTAAATACTGACTGTTGATGACTTTAGCATTGTCGATTTGTCCCTCCATAATATTTCAGCGGTGAGAGACTTAATCACAGTTACACCTGAAGCTATGTTAAAGCGTCCTACAGCCTAGCCTTTGCCGGGTAATTCTTGTGAATGGCATTAATGGCACTAAAATTCAGTGTTGCGCATGTTTAGCCAGTTAAACTTCATGTAATTGTTCGTAAAATTCATTATTCTGTATTGATTATGTCCAGGTGGATCTGTCCCCTGCTCTCATGGCCCGTCTCATTTTGGACAGGTTTCTCCAGGACTCGGACTGCGGGACACGTGAGTGAAACACTTGCCCCGTTCGCCAATGAGTTTTGTCCAATGCCCCGTTTGTTTGTGCCCATGGTTTATCTTTTCAGTCCCCTTTTTGCCATTTGGTACAGGTTTAAATAGAGAAATATGCAGTATCTTTGAGTTAAACTAGAATGCAAATGAAAAGAAAGTGTGGAAAAACGTATAAAGAATTGCCCATTTATAACGGAAATATATATCAATATATATTGAATTGCAAATTTTTTGACAAATATTGCCATTAAGATCAGATTTATAGAATGTAATTTTCATGAAATTCTGTTCCCTTTCTTTGCCAAACATACATGCACAAACATTACGACAATAAAACAGAACAGTAAATAAGACTGTTTAAAGTTAAGGCAAAATAAGTATCCAGGCAAAAATAATGTCCAAATAAGTGTCAAAACCTAGTGGGAGAAAAGAGAAACATTGGGGAGAACCACAGAAGGAGAGATCCACTCCTATGGACGGACAGGCTATAGAGACCCAGGGCCGAAGGGAGTCCCTCAGCAGACGTGCCAAGATCGCAGAACGTCAAGTTCTGGTTGGAGCTTCAGTTCTTCTTGTCCAATCCCTGTAGCCGGGTTTCCTCCGTTCAAACTAGACAGGAGTGGGACAGGGGACACCATGTGAATAGTGATGGTGACAGATAGTGACAGACTACAGATAAAAAGAAATGTTTCATGATAAGACAAAGTCTGCAGTAAGAAGAACTAGAGGATAGCACTCACTCGTACTTCCAACAGCAGTATTTCTTCTAAGGCGGCTCTACTTCAGGCTGTGGGTTAGATCTTTACCTAACTGACCTGATCATAAGCTAATTCGAAGAGGTACGTTTTGAGCCCAGTCTTAAATGTAGGGACTGTGTCTGCGTAACGTGAGCTGGGAGTTTATTCCATAGAACCGGAGTTTGGAGCTAGTTTAGTTTGTTTATTTGAGCAGTAGACACTCTGCTCAAAAGGAGTGGGCCGAAACAAGAGCTTATAAGCGGCCACCCCCAAAATCAAGACAATTAAAATCATAATTTCACGAGAACATAGTGGAGCAACAAGGAAACAACAGCAAAACAAAATAGACCCTACACATGACTATGGCCAATATGACCATTTACAAGATGGTACTTACATTGTGGCTTTACATGACTGAAATGTATGCACTGAATACATTTCCCAAAACGGAGCAATACCGATTACATAACAACTAATTACGCAACAAATATGATACTACATACTTACAAACTATTTACAAAGAACTATGACTTACAAAACACTGTTCGTACATCAACAGAAAAGAAGCACAATTACAACAACGGTCTAGTTTCATGTACGATGTCTGGTACAAAATGCGATCATTACTTAGTTACAGATGGTTATCAAAGCCTAACACAGTCAACATTCCCGAAAGTCACTAGTATGGTGTTAAAAAGAACATTAAATACATATTATCCGTGATCTTGCTACTTCCCAGTTGTCAATTCCATCCTTGAACGAGGTATACGAGCACATTTCTTCTCTGTACTTTTCAAAGGTCTTTTGTTTGTATTTATATTTGAACAGGTTGATGTTTGGACATTGTTTCATCTCCATCTCCAAATTATTCCACAATTGTACACCACTCACTGTCGGGCTAAAACTTTTCAAAGTTGTGCTATGTTTCTGAATCCTAAAGTTCAATTCATCACGTAATTCATAACGACCAGTACGTTCTTGGGACCTTCTTTGTATTTGGCTTGGTAACAGTTTGTACCTTGCTCTGTATAACATCTGTACAGTTTGGACTCAACAATGTCACAAAACTTCATGATTTTTTATTTTAAAAATAATGAGTTTGTGTGGTTCAAAAACCCAACTTTATGAATTAATCGAATAGCTCTTTTTTTGTAGCATCACTATTGGTTTTAGTGTGCTTTTATAAGTACTATCCCAAATCACAGGGATATTTAAAATGTGCTTTGCTTTTGCTATTACTGCAATGCTTCTAGAAATGTTAGTAGTTATATATTTAATGTGAGATTTCCAAGTAATTCTATTGTCTATAATAACTCCAAGGAATTTAATTTCATGCACTCACTTGATAACAACACCCTCTATCTGAATTGCCTCCTGAGCATTGGCATTACAGTTGCCAATAGGGCTGAACGATTTTGAGAAATAATCTAATTGCGATTTTTTTTCTTCAATATTGCGATTGCGATTAAATATGCGATTATTGTTGCAAGGTCCTCTTCTCATGTATTTTTCACCTAACACAAGCAATAAATCAGCCTGTTTCATAATAAACTATATTTGAAGTGAAAGTTGCAACAAAATTGTTGCTTGACCTATTCAAAATGTGGACTGCACTTCTTAAACTGTCTGAACTTAACAGTACAGTCTATAAATAAATGCTAAATTATATAGATATTAAAAAAAAATAACTCACTGATCCAGTCAGTAACATCACCCAGACTAAAGTGCAGGAAAGTAAGAACAAACGTCTGCTTTAACTAGTTGGAAAAGTTTTAGGAAATCAAACTCCCAATTAATACAAAATAAGCTATTTAATTTATTAAATAGTACTTTATTATTTCGGCCAATTAAATCCCAGTCTGAGCTGCAACTCGTAGTTGCGTCAGATGCGCGTTATTGAAGGACACGGAGAGGCCAGATGGAGCACACGCCAAAACACAGTGGAATTAAGAGCAGCATTTTGGTTTTGGGATGTAACTTTGGACAATATGAAGAAAGAAAAGAACACTGACACAAGGAGACGGGACATGAGGTGCCAGACACAGACACGTATCTTTGACTCGCAGCCATTTAGTGACATTTCAGCTTAAACAGCACATTTCCTCAGCAAAATAAGACATGACACGGACTCCTAGTTACCAACCCTTTTCATACTGCAGTTTAGTGTTTACATCTTGCGTCTGTACGACCTACGGAGCGGATATGCGGTAGACGCAAAGGTAAATAAAGGCACATGGCACTTCGCCTCCGCGGATACTTAATGGTCATAAAACGTCATTATGCTTTTGAGATAAGTTCTTTATCCACAACATTCCCAAACATAAGCCTCCTAAACTGAGCCACAAACGACTCTTTACTTTTTACAATCAGCACAGACTCACCTATATATGTCTGTGGAGGCAGAGGCGTGTGAATCCGGAGGTGAGGGAGTTTCTGTGATCATCAGAGCGTGTAGTAGCGGCGACGGAATGGCGTGATTAGCGCTGTGGCTAACGCAATGCTAACGGAGAAAAGCAATATTCCTTCGCGGTGGCTGCATGATAAACGCTGATATTTTCACTGTACATCCACAATCTACCGCGCACCTTAACTAGACTGAGACGTAAACAAAAGCACGCGGCGGAGCGGACTTTGCTGCCATATCTCGCTGCTCCATTTACTTCCCAAATCGCGTGCCCTGCGATTACGAAATCGCGTGGTGTAATATCGCGATAAAATTGCAAATGCAATTAATCGTTCAGCCCTAGTTGCCAAATATCATCGTTTTGCTTTTACTCAGATTTAAAGAGAGTTTGTTTTGTTTGAACCACTTATTGACACTTTTAAGTTCCAAGTTAACAATTTGACACAGTTGTTGTAAATCGTCTCCTAATGCAAAAATATTTGTATAATCTGCAAACAAGATGAATCTAAGTATTTGGGTTTTACAAATGTCGTTTATGTACATATTAAACAATTTTGGGCCCAGAATGGACCCTTGAGGTAAACCACACACAATTTCTTGACTAATTTCGACTAATAATCACCTATTTTCAAACACTGTTTTCTATTTTTTTAAATAACTGGTAACCCACAGTAGTGCTACCCCCCTAATCCCATTCTCTTCTAGTTTATTAATTAATATGTCATAATTTATTGTCAAATGCTTTACTTAGGTCAATAAATAACCCTATTGCATATTTCTTATCTTCCACATTAGTTATTTCATCAATTATATCAAAGAGCGCGTGTGAGGTTGAGTGATTGTTCCTAAACCCAAACTTATTATCAGAGAGTAAGTTATTTCTTTCAATAAAGCTGTCAAGTCTAGAGTTAAAAACCTTCCCTAATATTTTTGAGAATTGCAGTAAAAGGGAAACAGGCCTGTAGTCTGTGAAGAGTTTATCTCCTGCCTTGCCGGGTACTGCAGGTGCAGGCTGTCGTTGTGTCCTTGGGCAAGACACTTCACCCAATGTGTGTGAGTGGTTGGTGGTGGTCGGAGGGACCGTTAGCGCAGATGTGTGCAGCCTCGCTTCTGTCAGTCTGGGAAACTGGTGGTGGTAAGCTACAAATGTAGCTTACCACCATCAGCATGGAGTGCTTTCTTGTGTGAGTTGTGTCATATGAAAAGCGCTTTCCAAAAAGACTCCCTTCCCTAATAATTTATTATAATAATCCTTTACATTTTCTAATGACACCTGTCAATTTATGTTTATATTTTTTATATTTATCCTCAACTTATTTTATTCTGTTATTTATAAAGTTTTTGTAAATATTTTTTTTTTCTTGCATGCATTTAGCAAACCCTTAGAAAACCCTTGGGTTTTCTTTACACTTTGTTTTTACAATATTTCTTCATTGCCCAATTTTTTGTCATATACATTTTTGAAAAACTCGCATAAACTCAGCCTTATTAGTGTCATCCTCTCTGTATACAATACTCCAGTCTTGAGCTAATTCAAGATTCAAGATTGTTTTATTTGTCAAACCATGTGACTGATAATAGCTCCTTTTTAAATGCATCAATAGTTTTCTCTGTTTTAAGCCTTCTAAACCAATACATGTTTTGTTGTTCATATCTTACATGATTATTTTTATATAGTACAAAAACTATTTTGTATTATATAATACAAATACTATTAAAGGCTCTTCCTCCTACAGTGATTTTAGAGCCTCGAAGAATCACTAGTAGCCCTGAGTTTTGAGAGCAGAGTGCTCTGGTTGGCTGATATGGAACGATAGCGTCTTGGAGGTAGATCGGAGCCATACCCTTTATGGCTTTAATTAAATGTGAGGAGCAGGATTTTAAATTTGATTATAAACTCAACAGGAAGCCAGTGGAGAAACTTTAGCACCGGTGTGATGTGTTCTCTTTGTCCGTGTTAACAGTCTTGTTAACAGTAAACAGGTAGAACATAGAATATAAAATTCCAACAAATTATGGAGGAAAATGTAACACGATCTTCGAAAAAGCTGAAGTTAAAAAGCAGATGGCTTCTACAAATGGGTAATGATCTTAAGCACACATTACAATCCATGGTGGGAGACCTCAAGAGGCGCAGTCTGAAGGTTTGGCCATTCTATTCCCAGTCTATTGACCTAAACATTATCGAAGATCTGTGGATAGACCTCCAAAGAGCAATGCATGCAAGGCAACCCAGAAATATCTTAGTTCTGCAAGACCTTTGTAAGGAAGAAAGGACAAAAAGCCCTCAAAGTAGAGCTTAAAGACTCTTTGCTGCTTTGTAAAGGGTTTAAAGCTGTATCTTGCCAATAGGTATTAACTCTGCAGGGGCCCAAACTTGTGTTACTTTGTAATTGAAAAAGATGAAAACAAAACCTGATTTTAATTTTAAAATGTCATTGGAATGTCTCAACTGTAACTCAACATCTTTTAGAGACTATTTTATCATCCCCTCGCTTTTTTCACATTGCTAGAAATGCTGAACCTGTATATGGTTATCTGGGTTATACCTCGAATGACATTATATTAAACTGGACATAGCATGCTTATCTTTTGGGCGCCTCAGCATAGATAGTTTGCGTTTTACTATGTGAAATAAATGTAAGGGTAAAGACGATAAGAATTGAGGCTGGTCAGGATTTCAAATCTACCTGGAGGCAGTAGTGGAAATGACTTGTGATAGAACAGTAAAGTGTTTGTTATCTGGCATGCTATGGTGCCATGAGGAAAACAATTTAAGCGCAGAACTGCTCAGGACGGGTGTGTCGATGAGTTATGGGAAATAAAATCAAGAAATACGCAGTCATCAACACCAGTGGTTCCCAATGTGGGGGTCGGGACCATCTGGGAGGTCACGGAACACTGATGATTTTGAGATTATTTTTTACATTTGTGACATAGAAACAGCCGATTTTTGTAAAATGAAGCCAGATATCAAAATTCAGTATCCAAACTAAAGTCATGAAACCATATTTAGTAACCCTTTATTTTACACTACCCGGAGGTAAATTATTCTTATAATACATTATAATCCGGCATGTTTACATCTGTTTCTGTTGGTTCAATGCAGATATTCATTATTGTGCGTTGTGCCCATCAAATAAATAAATAAATAGAAATAAATGAAAACTAAATAATACAGAGTGGGAAGCGAGTGGAAAAGATAACTTAAAACCTGCGTGAATGAAGAAAATACTACTCCAGGTTTGTTTGTTTGTGTCAAGGAAACAATGTTGTATCATGGTTAACAGCTCAAATAGGTTGATTTTGAGTGATATTTATATGAAATTAACCATCACGTTTTGATTTAATTGCAATGAATCTTTCGGTTCTAATATAAAATATATTATTGCAGGGTAAAACAAATCTTTATTCCCAGCCCGCCTAACAAGAGACAGACCACATTTTAGCTGTTGCCTCGTCCCAAAGCACAGAACTGGCAATTAAGCCCACGAAGGACCACCCACCTCTCTGCAGCCGCGCGGATCAATGCGAGCTCACCTCATCAGGGTTATTTATAACGGGGCCTGATTTCTCCTTCATCCCCCAGTGCATCCAGCCACCCCTCTCTGCCTCCGCCTGCTTATCCCTCCATCTTCACCAGTCCACCGGGGGGAAATGGACTCTGGAGTTAGTAGTCTGCAAAGAAAGTCAACAATTACGAAGGCCGCATGATTAATCACTTCTGGATCGAGATTTTAAAGGTTGCAAATCGCCACGTGCAGCTCAGACCGCATTTAGGAAGGCGTACATTAATTTGATGAGTTCAGACTTTAAATACTGCCACAAATATGAACGAATATGCAAAAAACCAAAACAATGGTCTTGTCTATAGTTTTCAATTTATTTTGGTAATTTTTGTATTGCACGTTAGCCTATAGCTTTAGCTTGCTGACTTTAAAAAAAAAAAGGCGTCCCCCCCTCTGAAGTATTTACATCCTACATCAACACACAGTAAGTGATCAACTACCAAGAAAACAGCTGAAAAATAATATCCAGTAGTTTCACTTCCTGATCCTCCGAGCGAGCTCCCCTGCCCTCTTGCTCCCCTTTGTTGCAGAGCTGTATCAACAAAGACGGGGAAAAAAGAGGAAAAGAATACACGTTTCGATGCGTGTGGCTACAGTAGTGCTATGATGAGTATTTTCACTTTGCGATGAAAGAATAAAGCAAGAGATCGAGAGGCGAGGAAAGCGCTTCCTGGATGCGATATTTTTTTCCCAGGATGGGTAAGGCCAGTCGCTCTCATTAGCGGCCAATGATAAGTGAAGCTTCAACCATTACGTTACCTCGACAAGACAACGCTATTTTGTCTGCGTACATTGGTGTATGAATGGGTGAGAGGTTCCTTGCTGTAAAGCGCTTTGAGTGCCTAATGTAGGTGGAAAAGCGCTATATAAGTTGAGACCATTACCATTACCATTTTAAACTAATCCAAACTAACCGTATACCTGACCCTAACCCTAAATATAGTGACGTTTTCCAAACTAACCCTAACCCTAAGGATAGTGGAGTTTACATAGCTGTCTTGCAAGCATGAGCACAAATCTGACCCATCAGGGAGTTGATGTGCAAATGTGGCCTTTCCCATCTTGGGAATCACTTTCTATATACGTAGGACTTCAGGAGGAGCTTGTTGGTTTTTGATGCACTAGCGGCTAGCAACACGGCTCCAGGTTTGTTTGTTTCAACTTCAACTGTAAAAAAACTTTAACAAGTAGATTTTGGACAATTGTAGGGCTGTCACGATAATTGCTATATCGACGTCTTCTTCAATAAATGACATTTTGTTTGCATTTCCCCCCCATTTTTCTAAAGTAATACTTAGAGTTTGACCTAAAATAAGTTGTGTCTCAT
The DNA here is from genome assembly GCA_021464625.1 of Proterorhinus semilunaris. NCBI lineage: Eukaryota > Metazoa > Chordata > Actinopteri > Gobiiformes > Gobiidae > Proterorhinus > Proterorhinus semilunaris. The sequence goes on along the minus strand of CM038361.1, from coordinate 5,151,166 downwards.
TGTATTTCATATTGTGGGATATTGTAAATACTTTTAAGCTTTAGCGTTAGTTTCTGTGGCATTATAAGGCCTTCAATAACATTGTTTATCGCAATAGTTTCCTGCCTCAATATATCAAACCTTTAGATTTTGTTGTGACGTGATTGGAAATGGATTAGGACAGGAAATCCCGGTGCTCGCTGAAGTAGCGTAGCCACATCGCCCAACAAGACTTTCTAATCTAATTGGAGCCTTTGCGATTTGATTAAGTGCAAATGCGACCATTTAAATAAATTACATTTCAATGTCACTTGCGATTACTCCTGTTTCACAATTCATTAAGTACTTCTACTACCACTACTCTAATTCTCAACATCTTCCCTACAACATACCCATGATTTTTGGGGACAGCGTAACCCGTACTCAGAGAGAGAGAACCGCGCCGTGTCAGGGAAGACGCGCCTCCGATTTAATCAAGAAAGAGATTACAGTGGATGTGTGTTATTTCCAACTCCAGCGCCGCGCAGCCATTTGTCAAAGTCAGAGATGTGATTGCTTTGGACCCGCCGTTATCCGGCGCCTGTCAAAATACCGGTCGGCGCGCCTTGTACAACAGGCAATTCATCCAGCCGCTGAAGCACTCGCTCGCAGATAATGGCACGCTGCATTCCCCCATCTCCATACGCGCCCGAGAGCTTTTATTATTGCTTACAATGGGAGCCGGGATGATAACATTTTCCGTATTGTCTAATTTCAAAACGCTGTTGTCGGGACTCGCTCCCTGCCTGGAAGAGAGTGGTTATGGTGTCGGAATATTGAGAAGGTGCTCAAAGGAGTTTAATATATATATATTTTTATTGAATTAGAATAAATATTTGATGTGCATCTTGCTGCTGACGATGGTGAATGAAAATTGTATCATGTGATCTCAAGTCACAAGTACACCTGGGCAGCATTTTATGTTTTTAATTAACCTTGTTTAACCAGGAAGTCCCTTGAGATGAATCTTTTTTTCCGAGTGACACCTGGCCAAGAGGCACCGATGACAGTTATAAAACATAACATAAATGTGCAACATAAACATAACAAGGGAGCAACCACAATTTTACCGACTTAATTCTCTACTCGGGACAAAAAAGACATTAAAGCTCAGAACCTCCGAAAGGGTTAGGGATAGTTGAAGCTTGCATTGAAACTTGTTAGCATTAGAAACAGAAAGTTACTTTCCTTTGCGATACTCCCTCGTGCAGACGGGGAAGGCAAACTGACTCTGGTGAACATCAACAGTTCCAAACCCAACTGAAAACTAACGGAAGCAGATAAATGGTGTAGGACTGTGGAAGGCAACATCAGGCCTGGGGAACAAGTCCACCTATTCAACTGAAGGCCCGGTTGAAACAGTTTAAAAATTCTCAAAAAATATTAAACATATTGTACATTTTTAAAACAATCCTGGGGACGGACTCCCAGACTCCACTATTGAGTTTATGTGGTCAACAAAGCAGAAGTGGGAAGGCTTGGCCTGCCATCTTTTGAGAAGGAAACAAAACGGCGCTACCAAACTTGCTAACAGGACCATGTTAAAGTTAGACAAGTGAAGAAAGTGCAGATTAAATGTGTTGAAAATGGTAGGCCAACATTTAAGCATTTAAGAGACACTGGAATGGGCCCTTTGGGGGAAGCTGGAATAATGTTGTAGTTTCTGAGTATGAACAAGATATTTCAGCTTAATTTAAATCAAATGTATGTAAATGATGTTTAAATCATAATGTAAAAATGTCCCCTCTTCATCATCTACACTTAGGCTCCTTCCAGTATAAGGACAGTGACATCCACTTGTCCTAGGACGACGGGTTGAAATGAGCATCTCTGCTATAACCTGGTACAATGCATCTTTCCTTTATAGTTAATGATACATGTGTACACTGTCCTAGCATAAACAAAAACTATACCCTGCCTTCAAATCAACAAAGTTTAAACACGGCCAACTCGACATCGATGAGTGTTGCCTGTTAATATTGCTGTGCTAAACTTTTTACTCAATGATTTGTAAAAGGTGACTGTGATATTAAGCTCCACTTCCTTGTTTTTGTCAACTCTTTAAAATTCAGCAGCTTAAACCAGGAAGGCTCCTGCCTCTTATTTGAAGTGTATTCCCTTCATCAGACTTGATTTGTTTTGTTTATTTGGTTGGGGCAGTGCATGTGAATGAACATACATTGGACTCATGCATGTAAACACGCCACACGGGTTTGTAGCCTTGGGCTAATTTGCATCTGTTGTCCCACACTCGCACTCCTAAACAGACTCTCATTCATCTTGGCCTATTGTATGTGTTTTTTAGTGGTAGGGGAAACCGGAGTACCCGGAAGAAACCTCCGCCGACGCGGGGAGAACATGCAAACTCCGCACAGAAAGACCCTGTCCAGGTGGGAATCGAACCTGGAAACTTCTAGGTCCAGCAATTGAATAACCGCAGCACGGTGGCGCAGCGGTTATTCAATTGCTGTGCAGCCAGCCGTTAGCATTTTGAGTATAGCCATGCTGCTAATTGGTCTATTAAAAATGCTTCACTGCTGCTTCTTATACCTAATTTAAGCATTAAAATGTGAAAAGAAACTCCGACTAAAGACCATGTTTTTGAAGCATAATGTGAAATACCTTGGAAAAAGAGCCCAGTCAAGTGATAAACAGCAGGACAGAGCACAACATAAAACAAGCTCTCTGTAGCGAATACAATGCACACCTGAACTTTGCATTAGCTTTTCACACAGCGGCTAGTATTTTGTCTGCGCCCTACGACCTGCCTGGTCTTTCTCAGACAAATAGCCCCCCACATGAGCCGCCTGGTCAAATCCCGCGCTCTCCCTCCACGTACATTAATCCAGAGTAATGCCTTTCCATTATGAAACAATGCAAGGGATAATTGTCTTTGCCGGCAATTAGCCAACAGGTTGGTCCCGGCGCTATTGGCAGCCGTATCCGTCATGGCCCCCCCACAGCGCTCCTGTGTGCGTGGGCGCGTGCATTCTTGTTACTTTTGTTGCACTCTGGAGAGAAGGGCAAGGCAGTCGCTGTGCAAAAGATCAATAGACTTCTATATAAGGGACATTACCCCCAACCGGGCGAGTGGATCGCCTTTGCCTTGCATTCTTTTTTTATTTCCTCCTCTACCCTGGCTTCGCATTTAAGAGACACTGGAATGGGCCCTTTGGGGGAAGCTGGAATATATGTACAATCACTAGCACCGGATCAATAGGCGGTTTTAAATTGTTTTCCTGAGCCTTCCTTGTTTTGTTTTCGACCCACTAGCGAGCACGAGCCTCCGCCAGCTTGACCTCCCCAACCTCGCCGTCTTCTGTCGCGGGGGGTATTGGAGAGAGCATCAGTGAAGCAGAATGGAAGTCTATCTGATGGAGGTTGTAAATAAATCAATGCAGTCAAAGCGCGTTTATCACGTATTGAATATGAAATCAACGTCTGTAATGCGCTCGGGTCCGGTGGACACGGGCAAGGTCACACCAGCACTTGTAAACATTCGACAGGCCGAATGGAGACTGTTTTTACATGAAACCCACATGTAGGGCTTTGTTTCTCACAGCTGTGGCACGTGAGGTCCTCTGAATGTCTGGTATTTCTGATTCAGAGTAAATTGTAATCACTTTTTTTGACATCCGTTGGCTTAGCCTTCACTTAGAATAGGAATCTCCAACCACCTATTTATCCTGTGAGCTACTTTTAAGTAACAAATATGACTTAAGCTTCAAAACCCTTAAGAAATCTTCGGCTTGCTAATGGATTAGTTTCAACTTTTTCTCTGGCAAACAAAGATGTTAAGGCAGAAAATGAGAAAATATCAACATTAACATATAACATTGGCCACCTGCAGTGTCTCGCCTTAAATTAATATTTTAAGCCAAATCATCTTTTTTGCACTTTTAACCATAAGGTAACATTGTCCGGTCATCACAAACAGACCTGTAGTATTTTGCTCTATTCACACGGGTTTGAATAATCCTACTGGTCATTTCTTTTTCTACTGCTGAATCACTCTTCTTTATGGAGCTCAACAGCCCTCCTCATGGCTCTTCCCCGTGCTTTAAGTAAAACAAAAACATTCAATACCTCCAATGACTTATTGGGGGGAAAAAATGAAGAGTTTAAAAGAACCATGGTGGCTAATTAGCCTGTAGTAACTAATGGACATAAAGCACACATTTTTTTATTTAAAATGTGTCTGGAAAAGCTGGAAAGTTTTAAAAGCAGTTTTAAAAGTTTGTATTTTCAAGTCTTTTTTTCTTTACTGTAAAATATCAGCAATATGGTAAGTGGTTAGTGGCACATACTGTAGATGATTCCGTCGTGACAGGGAGGCTAAAATCATAGACATTATCATCAAACTATGAAATGTAAAACATCAATGCAGAGGTATCCAAACAATCCTGGAAAACGGCAATGATGCAAATGTCCATCTTAAACATGGGCATAAGTTTAGTTTGGATTTTATACTTCCACTTTAGCCTCGTTTTGGTCCTGCGTGTGTCGTTATGACTCAATTTGATGAACAAAACAAATTGCTTGGATTTTTTTGGAATTTAATGGACCGTATTGTGTTGAAATAGTTTTATATAGTCAAGGAGTCTTGGCAGTTCCTGAATATCATCATTTTCGCCACATAATATGCAGCTCTAGTTTGATGCGTCTCGCGAGAAACCCCCATCTTTGTAAAGTCCCCCATACGGTGTCCTTGTCCTACTATCATTGGTTCATCTTTCTTCCTGCCGCTGTCCTTTGACAGGAGTTGATGCGCCTCTAGATTCACACATACTTTTTGAGAAGGCAATTTTGACCTTTTCCATTTTCCCAAGGCCCTGGCCCGGATTAGATTGCCCTGCCGCGTTTTGTAACTATGCGATTGTGTAAGATTTATTGTCACATTCCTTAACTTCCAGCGCCTTGTATGCTAGCTTGTGTTTTTGATGTTAAAACTGTGAGAATGGAATATCTTTGACAGAATTCCTAATGCTTTAGTTGTATGGCGTATCACATTTGTTGAAAGCCAAGGACAGGGCCGGCCCTAGGCATAGGCGGCCGCCTAGGGCGCCATCTGTTGGAGGGGGCGCCGAATTGCGCCTGAATTTTTTTAACCCCGTACTCCCGCCATCTACAACATCGCCGGAGACTTGCGGTATTTTGTGTTGGAACTAGAGATTTCAAGCTTTCAAACAAGCCTTCTTTGGTCCTTCTACGCCCCTGGGGAGCCGTGTAACATAGCAATCAAAATTTGGAAATTTACTTCAGAAGTGGAGGTTCCTCCTCCAAAAGAACTGTTGTGCGTTTTATGATGCACATGCTCTGATTTGTGTTGTTGTTGTTGAATAGATAATCATAATATAACAATGATAATCATAAGGGGGGGGGGGGCCAAATTGGCTTTCTTTGTGGAATCTGGACTTGGTCCTAAATATTCATTAGCAATGAGAAGTTTGTGAATGTGACTGTCTTGCCACTCAACTACTTTGGGCTTTGGGTGGGGAACCATTGAAATCACAGAAACGACATCAGCTATCTGAACCGGTTCCTACAAATGTGTAGTTCTGTTAGCCAATGGCTCTCCAACCCGTTTGAATGAAACAGTCCCCATACACATGAATGGTAAAGCCAGTCCTTATATTAAATCAAATATGTTGAATATTGGCTATCGGCTGTTCTAATGCTGAGAAAAGACGATATCTCCGTAACTGAAAGCAATAGAGACTTCCAGTTTTTTGCGAAAGAAAATTGAACCCTCCCACATCTTCCAAGGCTTCAGGGGACCTGAGAAACATTGTAATGAAAATCAAGTTTGTACATGATCATATTATATATTCTGTTATATGTTCTTCGTTCCAGACTTTTGCTTGTGGGATTTCAACACAGTGTCACGGCACTTCAAAGGCTTTTCTCAAACCGTGCGGGGCTTTACACACGTGATTTATACATTTATCATAAATAAAAGAAGACAGGCATGTCCGTGTTGTAAGAAAGAGAGCAAACCTGGCTCTTTTTTGCAAGTTAATGGCGAGTTTGTGACACACGAGTTTAACACGTTTCCCCTGATGGAATCTGCTGATGTTTGTCTTTAAAAAATGAAGTATCTACTGAACATGAATGTCTTCAAATCAGCCCCATGCTCCTAATCAAGCGCCCCCTGCAGTCTCAGTTCAACACTGACACATTTTACAGTTTAGAAGCATCACACACAAGATTATAGATGAGACATTTGGAAAAATCGTCCAAAAATATTGACCAAAAATATTTGCATCGGCCAATAGAAGTCCCCAAGAATCGGCATCGGCCTTAGAAAAAAGCCCTGTCTGTCGACCTCTAGTGTACATTGAGACCTTTTGTTTATTCCTTATTTATTGTTTATTTGGTCGGGACAGTGCATGTCCTACACTCCACACTCTCAAACACTTGCACATTCATCCTGACCTATTGTACATGTTTTTAGTTGTAGGAGAAACCGGCGTACCCCGTGGAAACCTATATGCAAACTCCGCACAGAGATGCCCCGTCGAGCTGGGGATCGAACCTGGGACCTTATTGCTCTCGGGTTTAAAAGGTTTTTTGGCCTCCAATCTGCAGTGATTTCATTTGATTTAATGTATGTATAATTTCGCCTGCAAATAAGTCCATTTAAGCCTACTTGAAGTGCCTTTTGTACCTCGACAGCCGCCCCATTTCAAGTGGACGCTCCGTTTTAACCACATCGCCTCTTCCTCTCAGTTCCCGAGTGCTCCTTTAAGTCTAGTGTATATACAACAGCTTCTTCACATAACGAGCGCGAGGGCTCTTTATTAGCCAGGCTTTAGTAACGTGTTTGGCTGTAATAATACAAGTCTTTGGTTCCAACAAAAAAAGAAAAAAGAAAGAGGGGAGGTCTAAGCAACAGCGCGGCACTTCACTTGACAAGTATACTAATTACTCCTCTCCCCAGTCAGCTCCTCGCCACAGTCTAATGGCCTGACCCGGGGTTTAAAGCGCTCTGGATGGTAGCGTCTTCTCCACAGATCCGCTATTACCGCCGCGCACACACCTACGGGGGCTCGGAGATGGGGAGTGGGTGCGGGGCGCGGGGCTCATCTCTGCGGCTATCAGGGAGAATCAGGTAGACGAGCCATCAGTTCTGCCCCAGTAACCTCCTCCGCTGGGAGCTGCAGCAGCGAACAAGCGAGCGGGCGGGCGCCTCCTGCACACGCCAAGATAGGGCGCCATATAATCAAATAGCACCTACACAGCAGTATGAAGGGGTTATACGCTGGAATCAAAGGGTCCAGTTCAGCGTTTTGTAGAGTGCTTTATTCTGGATTGTGTGTACGACAGCGCATGCTTGCAGTTGTAATACGTGTTTTGTGATGTAATGAGTAATCCCTGATCAAAAAAGGCCACATGATGGATTCCTTTAGCTTTGATAATGAAAAGCATTCACTGGCATTGTTTCAATAAGATCCAGTATTGCATTAAAGTGGTACTCTGTAAGTTTAGATATTTTTACACATTTGATAGATTGCGTATAATTGACCGTCTGGGCCTGTAATTTGACGTTCCATAAGTAATATTAAAGGCCCTATACCTGACCTTTTTCACCTCCATTTTTTTTGTAGCGTAATTATTGTTCCCAATAAAAGTATGTTTTAAAATTAATAGTAAAACTCAGGAAGTTTGCATTCTATTATGTTTTAGTTGATGGTAAACACAAATTGTCAATATGTGACGGAGATGTTGTCACATTTTGACTAAAACTGTATTTCAACAAGTCAACAATTATTATTATTATTTTTTTAAATTTTAATCAGAATCCCCGGTGCCATCAATTTGACCAATGAGGCGAGCCTTCCTGTGGCCTGCCAGGTCCTATCAGGAGGGAAGAGGACAGAGATTGATTGTTTACTTTTGAAACCTGTCTCTTTCTCTCTCTTAATTTTAAAGTGGTGCTTTGTCATTATACAACTGTACAACAAAATCACAAAGATCAGATCTACGCCCTTTTGTTTTTTTTAACTTACAGACTATCACTTTAATTTCTCACCCAGATCTTGTATTGATGAGTGTGACCACTGTGCAACGCCTTCTCCTGCATCCGAAAGATTCACAATAGGGTTTAGATCTGGACTCTGTGGCGGCCAATCCATCTCTCCCTGAACCACTCTTTCACAATGTCAGCCCGATGAATGTTGGCATTGCCATCTTGGAATATGCCCCTGCCATCAGGAAAGAAGTAATCCATTGATGGATGGCAACTTTTTTTGTTTTGGTTTTGGTTGGGCAGTGTAAATTATATGATAAAAGTCTGCCTTCAGTTTAATAGAACACATGGATTGGGTGTTTGATGCTGCCACTGGCTGTAATGGAAGCACAGTAGAATGTCCCCAAACTTTTCACAGCAAGTACCATCTCATTATTGAAAGATCTGACCTTCCAAGTACCACCATGTCTAGATCAAAATCAAATCGGGGTTAAATCGGGTCTAAAAAGTGTCTAAATAGACTACTGTCTATATTCTGTCTACCATGTCAAAGCCTGAAAAACACCAAACTTAAACACATTGAGGCGACACACGGCAAGTCAATATAAACCTGGCTCTATTTAAACTTTGTTGGTGAAAAATATAGGCAATTTTTGCCATTTTAATGCATCAAGTGCTTTATTTATTTTTTTATATGAAAACATAGTGACAAAATACTTGCAATACATTTTTGTCATATTTGTCTAATCTACAACAAAAGTTTCAAATTTTGAAAATGACATCTCCACATTAGCCCTGATTAAAATAAAGTACAAATGTTCAGCTGTCCCTGAGTACCACCCGAAGATAGTTTAGTTTATTTGTCTATTTAAGCAGCAAACACTCTGCTCAAAAGGAGTGGGACGAAGCAAAAGCTTATAAGCGCCCACCCCCGAAAATCAATACAATTAAAGTCATAATTTCACAAGAACATAGTGGAACAACAAAGGAACAAAATAGCAACAAGGAAACAGCAAAACAAAATGGACCATACACACCCGCAGCATCCGACCATACCCCAAAATGGAGCAATACTAATTACATAACAACTAATTACGAAACAACTCTGATAAAGCTACATACTTACAAACTATTTACAAAGAACTATAACTTACAAAACACATAGTGGTTTGAGAGCCATTGCTATGTTTACAAATACTTTAGTTATGCCTAATGTATAGATCCTTGTTAATTTGGTGGAATTCACTCTGACCCTATGAGACAACACCTGGGTTAGAAATAGCACCAACCTGTCTATTCCTCACCCATCGTTCCCACGTGACTCCCCACCCCACCACCCCCCTTTCCAGGAGGATAAATTTAAGAGGAGTAAATTGGAAAATCAAATGAGGGGGAGCTTTCGGCGGCCGGGCGGGATTCGCGGAGCTGTCGGCCGTTGTCTGCGAGCCCCATCCATCATGTCCCACAAGTAGTCAATTCCTCCACTATCTGTAAATGTTTTCAGATATTAGCCAATTTATATGCTCCGAGATTCATCATGGAGAATCAGCTTTAGCGGGCGCACATTATCAAGAGCCGTCTCAGCCCCCTTGCTCCATGAAGTTTGATGAACGAGCTTGCCTCCACGGCCCAGCAGTTCGCGAGCAAAAGTAGGGGGGGTATAGTGAGAAGACAGCCCCGCCCCACAACACATACACACATGCGCGCGCGCACACACACACACACACACGCACACGCACGCACATGCATATCTCGCTCCATATCCCCGTACGCAATGGATTTTTTTTTGTTTTCTTTTTAATTAATAAACAAAACTTGCACGGGACCTCGTCAGTGTCAGGGGCAATAACAGTCGTCATCCATTACGCTATATTACGACCCTCCCTCTACAAATGTTGCGCTATAATGGGCTTTTTTTCAGGCTCCCCCCCCGGTTTTGGAGATAATGACTTTTTCACCCTCGCGGAGATGGTGCTTACAAATGAGAAGAGAGGAGCAATTAAGGCGAGTTGGGGCCGTCTTGTAGAATACTTTTTATGTATTAAAGAAATGGTAAAAGTCAAACTACTACAGCGTGTCTTAGGAAGTTAAAGTGCATATGACACATTAGACACATTGTTTGCTAAAATATAGTTAACACGATGATGTTTATAGTTTCACTTCCTTACTGGACACTGACAGGAAGTGACATAGATGAAGGTAGACAATTTTAAACTGTTGCCATGCAGCCATGTTAAGTCAATGGGAAGTGAATGAGTCAAATTGCTATGGAACGTTGCCTTCTTCTGTCACTTCCTGTCAGCAGCTTGAAAATTCAAATACAAATAACTTTTCCGCCCAACATTTCTTCATTAAAATTGCTGCTTCACTGAAATAAAATGATAAATATGCAACTGATGAACTTGCAACTGAATAAGTCATATTTTCAAAAGCATTAAAACCTGTCATATGCACTTTTAACAGTATCCAGATGTCGTAGGGCGGATTGATTGAGTTATCCAGTTGTTATTATACAGCATTATGTAGTTATTGGGGATACATTGATTTAAGCTGAGTGATTTTTTATTTATTTTTTTAATATAATTTTTCCCTCCCGATTTTTCCCTCCCGATTCTCAGTCCCGGTGAGTCTTTCCGAGTCGTGACTAGTTTAAGGGAGTCGCAGAGAGTCGTGTCTCGTAGTGTGGGGGGGGGGTCCAACAACTGGACTCGCGTTCGAATCATCGAATGTGGGCGACAGAATGACATGACTAAAACCCAGTCGCAGTAAATCAAATATTTTTAAGCCTGATTTTGGATGCACCGGAAAAGCGTGGGTGATTTTACCCTCCCCAAAAGTGACACACCGACAGCAGTGGAATACACACAGAAAAACACTGTAGCTAGTCATAACAGCGGCACTAGCAACTAATTAATAGCCACAGCGAGCCCCATGCAGACCACGCCTACCAGCACAACATTATATCACCAACAGTTTACATGGACAACATTTTCACTCACATTTCAATCACAAACCGAGTTTCGCTGCACTTACTGTGTTTGGAGTCAGACTACTCAGCTACTTCTCTCTGCGGTCTCCTCCATCATGGGGCTGATGTCTGTCCACCTCCTTTTCTTTTTAAATCCACTGGAAATGCGTCCCGCTTCTTCGTGTTGCTGACTTTTATTTTCTGTTTGAGGGGACTGTAAACAAGTTGAGGAAGACTCATCCCTGCGGCACTAAACTGTATTGTGCCGACAGTGATCACATGACATTGTTGACCAATCCGGACACATGTGTTTCCCACGCTTGCAAACAGAGGCCTATATTTTCTGATCTGGGGTCAGTTTTTCTCCTCCAAAGAGAAATCGCGCAGGAGAGGACAGACACATCAGCTGTACTATAATACATTAGCATCAGCTGTTTTGACTCATGTAGTGTGGTCGCTCTCACCATTATGTGTGAACCACTAGTCGTCCTATAATTGCGCTAAATGGTAAATGGTCTCAACGTGTATAGCTTATATAACTTGTATATAAATCTGGTCTTTATACAATCTTTTAAGACTTAAAGAATTGTGCAGTCTGTGCTCAGCTTTACAAATGAGAGTAGAGGAACAATCATGGCGAGGTAGGATCATTTTGTCTACTAATACTACTTTATGTATTAAAGTAGTATTAGTAGTATTATTACTCCTAAAGCATATCTTCTGGAATAAAAGTATAATAAGTAGTGGATGTCGACTGGACTAGATTGTTTTTGTTGTGTGTTTTTAATCATGCCTAATTGTTAAATAAGTGATTTCCTAATATAACCCAAGGGTTCTTAACGTTTTAAGTTCGCAAGCTGCTGTGCATGACCCAGATCTACAGATAGACTGCAATTAAAGGCACAAGAGGTGGGTTTTTAAGAGGGTATTATTGATTAAAAAAACTTAATTGAAGAACACAATAGCTTCTTCTAAAGTATTGATTTAATAAATGTTGCTGGTAGTATTTTTGAGTTAAATTTGGAAAATTCTATTTGGGATAGTAGGGTCCTGCGATGTAGTCGTATGCTGGGTCAAAAAGATCTAGCATGCTTGATACTGAAACAAAGCATGGGCTCTATAAAATGCTATGAAGGCGCATTGAGTTGCCTTGAGGCGCATTGAGTTGCCTTGTGTACGAAATGCGCGGTATAAATAAAGTTGCCTTGCCTATGTTGGCAAATGTTCTTTAAAAGTACCTTGGAAATAGTCTTGTCACTCCCTCAATGCAATGGTTATTGCTCAAAGGATTATCTGTTGGATTAGAAAAATGTATAAAAATAAAAATGTAGTGTGGTGATAATTTTGTACTGTACAATGGAAGGTGGAAATGTGTTTCTCAAATGTATTTCTCATTAAAAGAATACATTAAATTCCATAAAAGTATTTTATGGAATATTCATGGTATTTTTTTTATTTCTAATGCTCCCGTAGCCGCGGGGGTTATGTTCTAAAAATAACCCGCAATAAACGAAATCCACAAAGTAGTCAGCTTTATTTTTTACAATTATATATATTTTAAGGTAGTTAAACCCCTCACCACACACTTTATACACTTTTCTCACTAGTTCACGGGTTCTCCCTTATGCCTGGTGTACACTCTGTGGTTTATTTTTGTCTTATAAGATTTCACGTCACATTACAGACGCGGGCATGGAAACATCATGAGCTGCTCTCGTCTCTGCTGTGTGATTGTTCAAACTAAGACACAATCGTAGCAGTTTCAGAAGGCGAGTGTTTAGCTCAGGCGAGCGCCACATGCTAGCGGTGTTTATTTTCGCAAAGAAGGTAAACGCGGAGTCGGACCCGCTCATGCTCGGCCTGTGTTGCTGTGAATCTGCGCTGTTGTGTTGACGGGACACTGACAGAGATCCTCTCTGCAGCGAGAGGAGGCTCACTCTGCGACTAACCCATCGTCACGCAGAACACAAAGCGCGTACGGTGTATACGCTCTAAAAAAGCATGCAAGATTGTGCTACAAATCAAATCCTCGAAACCGCGAGGCTGCGAAAGGTGAACCGCGTTATTCACCTTATTCCGGAGGTTCCCGTGGGCGTCGCCATGAATTGTGCCCGACCCTTTTCTCCTATCAGTTATCATGGGACTGGAGAAGTCCAGATAAAATCGATTACTACACGAAAACAAAGCCGATTTTCGGCCGTGCAGAGACACGGTGCAGTGTTGACTTGTTGGTGCAAATGAACATTGGACATTTTACACAAACCGATCTACTAAACATCAGATTTGAGCGGAGAACGTTTTCCCTCGTTCTCAGTTTAAATGAACGGGCTTCGTGTTCGACCTGTCAGGACAACGGAAGTGCCGAGACAGAGCAAAAAGAGGCAAAAGTGGGCGGGGCGGAATAAGGTGAATAGCAAGGGACCACTGTACTCCCAAGATTTATATTTTTTGCCAGAGATTTTAAAGCAGATAAATAGGTGTAAGGTGCACTATAATATGACCAAAGTGGCTAATTGGACATATGACGTGTTACTTTCCATCACTGAAATCTACTTTGACCCGTTAGTTCATAATGCCAAGCCTTGCTTCTAGAATGTTTCCATATATACATTATATTATATGCAACATTGTGCTCTCGAAAATAACACAGGCCCATATTTATTATTTTTACCTGTGCTAGTTTGTCCTCCCTGTTGAGACTTGACTTGCATTGGAGCTCATCAGTGTCAGTCCCAATAACATTAGTCATCCATTACTCTTTATTACTACCCTCCCACTACCAGCCGTCCCATATAACGAGCTCCCTGTATGTTTTCCCACACCCGCTCGGAATATCGCACTTACAAATGAGACAATAAAGAGAATCAAGGCTGCGACGACGCTACCTTGCTACCTTGTTTTTGAAAAGCGACTTGTTTACACTTCTGCTCCTTTTCTCGGGCCAATCCCCAGCGGAGCCGTGCGTCGCATTTATTATTCTCCCCCTCTTCTCTCCTTCTTCTTTTTTGTATCCTCTGTTCTTTCCGCCCTGTGATAGTCTGAATTTATACCAAGCCGGGACAATTACAGTAAATTTGGCAAATGTTTACAAGGTGCAAAGTCGCGCCGCTGCCGGGGGCTTTGTTCTCTCTGCAACATTAATGCCTCGGTTGTTTTTTTTTTGTTTTGTTTTTTTCTTCCTCAGCGCGGGCTGGTTTAAGGAGACAATGGCGTGTGCATGAGGAGAGGAGAAGGGAGGGTTTCATGGAGGAAGCACGGAAGCAAGGAAGAAGCGCGAGGCGGGGGCGTCTTTAATAAATGTATGCTGATGTTGTAGGCAGGAGGGGGGGGGGGGGGTGCGCTAGGCGAAGAGGCTTGTTGTTATTTACTGCTCTGTTTGTGGATCCCCGGGCCCGGCAAATAGCATTACAGCCGTGTGATGAATGAGCATTAGGCTAAACTCATTTTAAAAGCATCCTGATTTATTAGCGCGCCGGCCTTCCATTTTCATCAGGTCAGTGCGCCGGCGACTCTGGAAAAAAGAATCCACAATGTCTGCGTCAAGGTCATGGCTATTCTTTCTCCTGCCGATCGCTCCAAAAAGCCACCGATCAACTTTGAGGAGTTCCCAAGAACCTTTGGAAATGGAAAAAAAAAATCGTAAATGGTTTCAAGAGAAAGGAAATGGCGAGATTTGAAAACTGTATTAAGTCTTGTGATACCATTGCGATATTTTTTAAACATTTTTTAAAGAAAAATTATCAAATTGTGTCATAACGGAGCTAACAATGCGACAGTAGAGCGGGTCGTCTCGTGATCGGAAGGTCGGGGGTTCGAATCCCAGCTACCACAGATGCACATTGTCGTTGTGTCCTTGGGCAAGACACTTCACCCACTTTGCCTGCAGTGTCTGCGTACATTGGTGTATGATTGAGATTGTGAATGGGGGACTTGTTCCTTTTCTGTAAAGCGCTTTGGGCCTGATGAAGGTAGAAAAGCGCTATATAAATTGAGACCATTTACCATTTAAAGTTGAATAAAAATGACAATTAAAACTAAAATGTTTCTCATTTTAATCTCTTAACCCCCACCTGAACCGAGCATACTTTGTCCAGTCCGGCTTTACCCAAATCTAAAAGCTTCTTGAAGAAGAAGCTTTTGTGCCGAAATGCAACAAAACACAATTTTAAAAAGCGACAAAAAAACTTGAAATAAAAGTGACATAAAACTGAAATAAACATGACAAAAAAAATACGAAAACACGACAAACACTTCAAATTGTGACAAACGCGGCGATAAAGTTACAGTTTTGTAGGTCTTCGCTCTCAAATGAGGCGTTAATCCTTACCTATAGGCTGTAAACTCCGGTCGAGTAACATTTAGATACAGGTAAAGCTGAAATGGAGTAAATGTGCTCGGTTAAAGTTGGGAGTAAGAGGTTAAGTTACAACGTGGTTTTGTTTTAAGCTGTGTTTGCAAAATATATACATATATTAGATATATAAATCTAGGTGAGATGGAAGAACTGACATCATGGCGACGTGTAAACAAGTGGCAACCTCCCTCCCTTGGATTTTTTACAGCAGAGAGTCCACAGTGGTCCTAACATGGTAAACAAACAGCTAGCTAATGAGCTAAAGACATTTGAGACCTACACCTTTCTTCTTCTGAAACACTGAAGAGGCACCAAGAGCCCCCCACACCTGCAGCTCAGTGGAGATGCCACAAGAGGAACTACAGGAAACAGGCAAGGGACAACGGAGAAGAAGATGGTGAAAGACTGTTGTGGAGCGGAGGGAGCTGCACAGGAGGAAGAGGAAGGAGCTGACCAGTGCAGGATGCCACGCTCTGAAACGGGGACAAACCCAGGAGGTGGTGCACCGTTTTAAAGGATCAGAGGAGACTGAAGGCAGTCAGACAGGTTTCCTCCGGGTGCTACGGTTTCCCCAACCTACAAAAACATGCTCAGGTCGGCAGTAGCGGTGTGGCTCAGTCGCAGCGGCTCAGGACTAACACCTGAACACTATATCATTGTACGTTTGTACAATGACAAATAAAGCACTACTTACCTACTTAGCTGGAAGATTATATAGAGGTTTCTGGTGATACGGATATTGTATTGCCTAATATAGCGAAAAACAATTTGGTGATATATTGTGCTGCTCTAGTTTAAAGTTTTCTTTACTTTTATTGAAATAAGTATTGACCATTGATATTGTAAAGATAAGTTGTCTATAATCAAGTCTTTTATGTGTAAAATGTGTGCCAATAAAAAGCTACAATCTGGATAGTTTTCAGTCACATTGCATTTTTTCAGTGATGGGTGCCGTTTTGGTGACTTTTCATTATTCAAAATACAGAATATTTTTGTTTGAATGGCTGTGATGTCTATGTGACTGGGCCTGGACAGGTTTTCAAATTGGCCTGAAGTGTGCTCTGCAGGGAGCAGTATGAATGACCTGTGATAAAACTGTGAAATCAAGCTTTCACTTCAGCTAACAGCATGCTAGCAAATCGATGGTGCTGTAAAGAACAGGTTCAAATCATTAAATGCCCGTTAGAATGGTTCAACCGTAGAAGAAGAAATAACCAAAGTGAACGGGATTACTCATAACCGCATGAATGAAGTGTGATACTTCTCCAAATATGGTTTTGATGCAGAAACAAAGTTATAAGGTCAAAAGCAAAAACTTTGGTAATACTTTATTTTACACTACCCTTGAAATACATTATGTACCTCCAAACTACTAATACACATTATTCCATAGTGTATGCACTATAGGTATAAGTTATTACAGAAAGCAGATTGTACTAAATGGTGTTAGGTACAAGTATCAAGTTTGTGTAAAATGAAGTGTGACAATTTGTTTTTAAAATTCTTTCATTGCAAATATTTTGTTGTTGTTGTAGCTGCACAGTAAAGGGGAGCAAGAGGCGTGGGTGGCAGGGGCTTAGTTAGCTTGCATAAGTAAGGAAGTGACTACTGGATATTTAGTTTTGCCCATTTTAAATCAATATCGCATTTTCTAACCAACACAGGGCAAGATAGGAACGACCCATTGGTTTGACATCATTACTAAATACCTGCAAAACGCATCATACCCGCTCTTTAAAACTTGGCTTAGTGCTGAACACCTTGGGCCTAATCATTGTGGAATTGTGTGAATACTTGAGGGCCCACCCCTCCTTCAAAACGTGCTGGTCAAGCCTCCAATTATGAGCCCTGCTAAGACAAGAGCTTTAATGGCGGCTGCTTGCCTTGGGGGAGCTTTATTACACGCCGATGTTTTGCAGGAGCAGCGTCAAATCTATAAAAGGACCATTAGGCGGTGGGGGAAAAATCAATCAAAATGCCATTACAGTAGAATAAGTTGCCAATATTGCTGATGTGGTCGCGGCCGCTTTGATTTTCCTTCAGATTATTAGGCGCAGGAGTGGAGTAGTGACTTTGTTAAGGCAAAGCGGTGTCGTTGGGCAGTAATACGTCTCCCGGCTTCATAAAGTTTGCTGCCTCATATTTCCCGCTTTATTGATTAGCCATTATCATTTGTCACGAGGTGTCCTAACTCAAGGGGAAAATATAAGGCTCTTTCTTCAGGAGCAGGGGAGAGCACCGTATGGATCTGCGTGTGGAGGTAGCAATCTGTGAGAAAAATGAGCAAAGAAATAAAAGCTCGAGCAGAGCCATGCCTCGGAGCTCTCGGGCTGGGGGCAGCGAGGGGGTGCGATGGGGTGGGGAGAGCGCCTGGTGAGGTCCAACATATACAAAATACAGAGGTAACGGGAATGGAATATGAGGCTTTAGGGTTAGAGCTGTACGATATAATGCCAAATTATCATCGCAGTATTAACGTAACATTCAAATCACAGGAAATGACAATATACGGTGAAATCACTGAGGTCTTCTCTTTGACAGAAAATGTCACAACCTAAAACAATATGTATGGGAATTTAATAATGTGCCTAATGCTCCAAGTCTTATTGACACATTTTGATAAAACAAGCAAGCACTGTAATAGAGATTTAACCGTCGACTGGACTGGGTTTGTTTTCTATTGAGGACCTTTCACGTATACTTTCCAAAAACAAAACAAATAACCCAACTCTACTACCATGAATTCCTTGACGACCAAGAGCCTATAACCTGGCAAGAGCCACGTTGATTGGAGCACTATTTGCTGCTGATTGGATAAAGTGCACCGCAAATCTTTTAATATTTAGTTGAAGTGTTTGTAAAGTATGTAGTAGCACACATTTGTTAGTGTCCATTTAGTCCAAACCACTTTGGGTTCGATCTCAGAGCACCGTAAGGTTCACAAGATGGATTCTCACGTGTATACCGCGATAATTCAGCTTAGTTGAGTTTAGTTTATTTGTTTATTTGAGCAGTATACATTCTGCTCAAAAGGAGTGGGCTGAAGCAAAAAGCTTATAAGCGCCCACCCCCAAGTGCAATAAATAAAAAAGTACATTTCACACAATGGTACCGAAGGAACAAAACATCAAAGAGACCTCATCCAAACAGAATTTGAAACATTTCAGCAGCTACATTAGCACAGACCAACTTACAAACTTGCAAAAAATATATGAACTGTTTATATAATTATTTGAAACAAAGCACAACTACCAAGCTTGCAGGTAAGGTTAGAGATCCTACACACACACAAAAAAAAAACTATTTCTGTGATATGTTTTGGAACATCAAATGATTTTGTTTTGTGGTTTTCAAATATTTGACCTTCCAAGTACCACTTGAAAAAGTACCTTTTTTTTCAGTGTTGTGCATTTTCCCCACTTACTACCAACTACTACTACTACTACCACCACTACCACGTCTGCAACTGCTACCAAATAGATAAAGCATATTTTAATGGGTAAGAAGAACAATATGTCCATAACACCGTGCATTACTTTTGACATAGGCCAGTGAGTAAATGACTTCCACAGTGAACGCATTTTTTCCATATAATTCAAGCAGAAGTACTGTGCTGTCCGTGTGTAAATGTAAATACCATTAAATAGATAAACAACTAAATATTTAGCGCATTCAGCCATTTTGCAAGTGTCGTAACACAATCAGCTGGGATAATCACGCCGTGTTGGCATATTGCCTCCATCCAGGCTTGAAATGTGGATAGAAACATTCCATTGTCTGAACGACGAATTCCGTCAGTAGCGTGCGAGTATATATCACTGGAACTGCTCATTCCGTCACACAATGATACAATCCATTTAATCCCAACCTTTTTAAGAGATGATTTAAGGATTTGTGTAGCCATTGCTGTACACGGAAATCAATCCGCTGGGCTTTTCCCCCCGCTGATTTATACTGTTAGCGGAGCAAGAACGGAGATGAGAGATGCAAAGTAGTCCACATTGCTAGCATAGATAAACTATGTGGAGTGAAACATTTGTCTATGGAGACTCTATAGACACGTGCAGCACAGTGAGGCAGTAGAAATGCGGAGTGTGTGGGTTCGGACGTGGATTTTTATCAGCTTTTGCTCAATGTTGCATCTGTTCGTAGTTCTCCATTTGGATGGCAGCTCACGGGAGACATGGCACTGTTATGAAGTCTGGCCAAAAGCTTCTACAGGGGCTAAACATTTAGGCCAACTTCATGCATTTTGGAAACAAAAAAACAGGTTAAAATAAAACCCTTTTGGCCGGAGTGAGCAAAGGTCCGTTTGGAGAAGAAGGGGCACAGCATTTCATGAAAAGAACTTATGTCCGACTGTTAAGCAGTGGATCGATCATTCTTGTATTGCAGCCAGTGGCACCGGGAACATTTCATGGGTAGAACGAAGAATGGATTCAATTAATTTCTCCAACAAATCGTGGTGGAAATTGTAACACTAGCTGTAAAAAAGCTGAATTGGAAAGCAAATATGGCTTCTACAAATGCCAAATGATCGTAAAAAGAGAGCCCACAAACATTTTAGTTCTGGACAACTTTTGTGAGGAAGTAAAAGCAAAAACCCCTCAAACTAAAGCTAAAAGACTCTTGGCTGCCTAGAAAAGTGTTTTAAGCTGTGATACTTTCCACATTTGGAGGCTACAAGTTTTTGTAGCCCCTCCTGGAACCACCACCTTAACGTGGTGGAGGGGTTTGAGCCCCCAAATGATCCTGGGAGCTCTGTTGTCAGTTCAGAAGCCCCTTATGAGAGACCAACAGGCCCGGTTAGAACCATGAGGCCGTCCTTCTGTGGACCCACCACCTGCAGGAGGAGCCATAGGGGCTGGTGCAGCTCCAACAGCTGCCCCCACGACCTGGCAACGGACAGGTGGATGAAAATGGATGGATGGATGGACATTATTGTCTTATTTTGAAAATGTAAAGGATGGAAATAAAACCTGCTTTTTTAATGTAATGGGAATATTTGATCTGTAATGTCATGCCTTTTGGGGATTATTTAATCTTCTCCTTGCTTCATTGTTCACATAGAGCCAGACTGCCTAAACTTTTGCACACCACTGTATCTGTTAACAGGACTGCACAATCTATCGCCATTTTTGTTGTTTAATGTTAAGTGATGCAATATCGGTTTCAAACACAGCCTAAAACAAAAGCACAAGCATTCAGTTTGTTTTCCTAATGTAAATTTTAACCTTAGTTTTTATCCTGGTTTAGTTCTTTTTTTGAAAGTCCTGTTTTGACACAATCTGATGATAAACCAAATGACTCTGTTTGCAGTCAGTTTTTGGTTAATGTTTTTCTGTTTTGTTTTTTGCAGCCTCCAAATCGGTCCTGAACAGCATGCTGAAGGAGCCATCTTTGATTGCCGACCAAATTTTGGCCAAGAATGTCCACCAAGTAAGCGGACATAAGGCTAATTTGTGTGCTCAACAAAATAACAATAACACTTTAATGAATGTTTTTTATTGGTAGTTGACCACTTCTGGCCTCCGAAGTTCAAAACAAAACATCAAATTCATTGTGTCAATTTCTGATTAATGGCATACATATCTCATACATATCTTATTGCAGTGACTTGTCAACAATGCACTAAGCAGCTAAGGAAAATAACTTCTTCACAAAGTTCCCTTGACTTCTTTTTTTAATTTATATATATATTTTACAAGTAGAGAGGGAACTATTAAATCCTTGGACAGGGCTTTTCATCAATATTTTGTTGAATAAAGACCTGGCTAAACCCAAAAACAAGAGCATACATACTGTATATACATTTTATTTTGCAGTTTAAAAGTAATCAGAATTAGTGATGCACTGACACAGTGCTGGTTTAGGATATCAGAGTTGATATAAAATGAAAAAATTATGGATCAGGAATTGATTCCAAATATTTGATACTGAACTGATATGTTTCAGATCTCACAGTTTCAAAACAAAAACTTTCATCACTTAATCTAAGTGAATGGACATGCCATACCTTGTTCGAAAACTCGTGACCTATAGAAACCAGACGCTGAAATAGGTTTACACTCTACAAAAATACTTCTGATTGCCACTTGCTGCAGCATTGCACATGCTAGCATGAACATGCACTGAATGGTCACCTAAAATAATGAAACAAAATTGGCTACTCAGAGTTGATATTAGGGTTTATGATAAGCCGTTACAGAATTACTGATTCTACAGGTTGTTAAAGTCACACCGCGTAACATTTCACTCAATAAATACAATAGAATACAAGCACTTACTTTATTTTATTACAGATATTTCTATTGTTTAAAAATCCCTAAAAACTGACCAAACATTTGTGTTTACTGGGACGTCTCCAGCTCCATGGAGATGTTGAACAAAAGCAGCCACATGAATAAAAAATAGCATTTTCTGTGTCTGGTCATGATGAGCATGGTGTGTAATGCTGGCAACAGTAGGATCCAAAATGTTACGCAGAGTGCCGTTAAACAATCACATCACTTTATGTTGGAAGTTGTTCTTATGAATGTATGCAGTCTGTGTCATTTAGCAACTATATTTAGCGTAGAAAAGTCCAGTGATCTTTGTTAAATGTTTTTCATTTTCAATTTATGGAAAATCCCTTAATGCCGTCACCTTTTACTTGCTCTAAACTAGTTCCTTAGACACAAAACAAATAATCTACAAGCCGCTATTAAGGAAGTCTCACAGTATCGGGTACCAGTAGTTATTTTAAGACCAAGTTGAATTATGTCTAAAATTGGTAGAATAAAAACTCAAAGGATTGCCATATTTTCCAATGCCAGAAACTCCTATTACGCTCGATACAAACGTTTAAAGCTATTTTACACATTTATTCTTACACAAATCCCATGTGCCCAGTGTTTTGAGATGTGTCTGACAGTACCCCCCCCCCCTCTAAGTGAGAGTATATGGTCATGCCTGCCAATCTAACCATGTCTCCTGTGCCCCTCCTCTGCCTCCCCTCCCTCCATCATACTCTTCTCCCACTCTTTTCCAGTGCACAATAAACGACTGCTGTTATGGACCACTGGTGGACTGCATCAAACAGTATCCTTCGCCATGAAATTTTAAGCCCTGGAATTGACGAGGAGAAAGAAGGGAGGGGGGGCCTGAAACGTGTCCGACTACACCTGACATAAAAGTTCTGCTTCACGGAGAATCCAGGCTATCAGTGGCACGGCGCTGGGACGGAGGCGGTGGAGGAGAGAGAAGACGACGAGGGGGGAGGATGATCTAAATGCAAGTGCAGGGCAGTGAAGAGACGCAATATTCTATAAAACAGAAAAAAAAACGACATGAAGAGAGAACTAACATGTGGCGGATGGTTATAGCTTACTTTGGTTATTTTCAGGCACATTTTAAAGTCACAAACTAACGTCCGCCTGATTGGTTTGCATTGAATCCATGGGAGTGTTTTACCAACCGTGTGGCAAAGTAGTGGGTGCGTTTTACATTTACTGGACAGAGATGACGCTATAATTGAGTGCATTGAGTTGCCTTGTGTACGAAATGCGCGGTATAAATAAAGTTGCCATGCCATAATACAAGCGTTACAAAATCACCATTTTAATAGCTTCTACAATCTTAGACTCAACAATATGTTGAAGTTTTTTCTTTTCTAGTGCCAGATTCCACATTCTCCCGACCTCTGCAGAAAATGCGTATTGCTATTTTAACTGTTAAACATTCCACATCGTTTTATCCACTTCGTCGCCAGCCTGCCTTTCTGTCCCCCTCCGACAAAAATACGTTTCAAATTTATTTTTCAGCTCTGTCAGCGCCGGCCCGAATCAACCTTCACAGTTGAGATCGTACTAGATCGGAAAGAGAACGGAAACAACATCCGGATTTTCAAAGTAAATACCCTGTAGGAGATTATCACAAAAACAATCACACGGCCTCATTAAGCTTCTATTGCACTCATTCACATAACTTTTTTTTTTCTTGCACCTCTCTCGCTCGCACGCGGGAGGGGAACGAACAAAACTTAGTGAAAGAAAAGTGGGTTAGCTTCAATGCAATCGCCTCTGAAAGTGAAATCAAAATGGTGATCAAAGAAGATCAAATTGTGCAATAAACATTTTGCCATATCGCTTATTTGCAGGGTTTTGCTTTGTTGTTACAGTATATTAGCTTTCACCTGGAAACAAATAAACTGCCTGATCTTCACAATAAGGAGTTAAATTATTGCCCTGAAAATGTAGCTTTAACAACATTTATTTTTCTCACATTGTGGCAAAAGTCATCATTATCCCCCATTATCTATTTCCTAATTCCTCAATAATAACTAGTTTAAGACTAAAAATCTTTGTATCTAATATGTCAACATGACTAACCCATTACTTACTCTCCTCTATCCATTACTCAAAGACATCATCACAAGTCAATCAATCAATCAGTCAATCAGTCTTTATTTATAGAGTGCTTTTCATACACAGGTGCATCGCAAAGTGCTTGACATTTAATGTGTTAATGTGTCATTAACCTACAGCAAAAGTTTCCCAATGACATCTCTAAATGTATTTATTGTTTTCATATTGATGTTTGTGAATGCTGCAGACCGTTCCCCAGTGGTTCGTTGCGTCCCCTCGCCGTACCCGCTCACATAAGGCGTCTGCTCCGACAGCTGTGAGGTGGGCGCCGTCAGGGGGCGGAGTCTGATTGAAAACATTTAGTGATGATAATGCTGTCTGTCATTGTCCGGCCTTCATCTGTATGTATGGGCAGAGCTGTCTGTGTTCAGGAGCACTCAGGCCTGTCCTCTCCTGCCCCTCCCTTCACCCCGATCACCCCCCCTCACTGACTCCCCCCTCTCTCCATTCCACCGCCCCACCTCACTGACTCCCCCCCTCTTTCTCTCTCTCATCCCTCTTTTCTCTCTCTCCCTTCACCCTGACCGCCCCACCTCACTGACTCCCTGTCCCTCCACCCCTCTATCCTTTTCTCCTCTACTTTTTTCTTTCGTTCTCTCTTTCCTCTCGCTCTCTTAGTCTCTCTCTCTCTCAATCTCTCCCCCCCTTTCTCTCTCTGCTCACTGTTTCTCTTTTTCTCATTCTGTCTCCCTTTCTTTTTCTTTCTCTTTCAACCCCTCTTGCTCACTTTGTCTTTCTCGTTCTGTCTCTGTCCCTTTCTTATTCTCTGTGTCACTCCCTCTCCTTTTCTCTCTATCCTTTCTCTTTCTCTGCCCTCTCACCAGCCCTCCAAGGTTGGTGAGTAGCCATACTATTTACTCAATAATAATAAATAAATAATGTTGCTCTTATAGAGGTATAGAGTAGCGGCCGAAGTAATAACTAGTAAGAGTACTACAGTGCTGGATGAAAATACCACTTTCCAATGAGTAACTGTTAAAGCATGTTGTGACGTAATAGAACAGACCAAACAAACAATATTATTAAAGAACTCTCCATAAATATTGGATAAAAGAATCCATCACATCCAGATTTACTCATAGAAATTAATAACCAAATTTACTCAAGCAAGAGTAGTGCGATTTCAAGATATTACTCAAATAGAAGTAGTGTAATCTTTTAAGTTAATTGTGCCACATATAATGCCTTAAATGCCATAAAACAATCAGTAAATCAGTACATTTGGAAGTAGGAATCCAGTTGATTTATTTATTGCATTTGTGGCCTTAAAATTCAGTAAATTCAGTAACAGACACTCGCATCTCCGCACAGGCCCGATGCACCCGCCTGCGCCCCGCCGTCTTAAAGCTCCTCTCGGACTTCATTATAGCCGGCTCATTACTTATGTGCTCCTGCCAACCAAAGCAGCGCATTAATTACAAGCCTTTTAGCCGTGACAAGGAAATAAATATACTTGCATGATGCAAAATGACAAGGTATTGCAACAGCATTTTCCTGTAGAGCAGCCTCTATTTAAGGCATTTAGCCAAATTGGCCTTTACTCAATAGTTATAATTTACTTAATGCGCGCCATGTTTAATTCCACCTATACACTGCAATAAAAGCAATAACGCGTAATTATTGCAAAGAAAAGACTTGACCACTGCAGTGCTTCTTTGTCAGAACTCTAGCCCCCGATTTACAGCTGTTGGACTACCAAAGTAGTTGAGGCATATTAAGTAGCCATGTGCTCTGGGTGCAACTCAGGCCTTCAAGAAATACTGCATATTTATGTCCCAAGTACCAGTCCCTTTCCTGTGTTGGCGCATGCGGAACTTGACTCTTTATTGACTCAGCACATATTTCTGAAGTGAGGAATCAATCGGCCTATTTATTTCCAGGTGCAAACACAAGTTTAGATGTCCCAAACCTGAAAACTGAAAAGGAAAAATGTTATGCTAGTATTGTCTCCACTTAATATCAATAGACATTCCTGTTTTTTATGTTTTTATTTTTTTGTATAAAACATTGTGTTAGGGGAAGCCTCCTGTGCCACCATTTTAGTTTATAACCCAGTAAGATATACAATGGTTATGCATGTTCATTCTTTATGCTTTACGATGTTCCGATGATTTGTTGGTTTTCTCGACTCTCATGCCTCAGTGCCATTGGCCAGGAGCACGAAGTTCTGCTGACGGACAAGCTGAAGGAGAAGAACATGTCCTTTCTAGGTAAGACATTTAACTATTTTGATCCGCTTCTCCCGCAGTATGTGGGAAGTATGACGAGGGGACAACACTGCAACGTGCAAGAAGCTCTAAAATGTTTGCATCCATACTGAGGGGTCACATTTAACAGGTCTCTCTTGTGGAAGTTCATTTGTAAAAACTTTTCACGTACACCGAAGCCAGAGACGGGATCTGTGGTGAGGAGTAAAAGCAGAGGTACCACTGGTCGTCTTGTCCAAAAAATAAATAGCTCAGATCACATGGCACAGGCTCATGTTAATTCACTGAAGGAAACTTCCGTGCTCTTCACGGTACGTGTTTTGGTCTTGAAGCTAATGGCTAACATTAAATACAATTAAAATATCACCAAAATTTTTATCGAGCTGCTCAAATGTGACCAGTCACTAGAATCAAAGACACAAGTCGGTTCTGGGGCATTTTGGGATTTTCACAGATTATTAAAATATAGTCTCCAAGCTTTCCAACGATGTGTAACACATGGAAATCTGATAATATTTGGAGGCGTAGTGTGGATTTGAAGTTAACACCTCAGAAAAGCTCAAAGGGGATAAACAGTCTCTGAAGTTTTCGGCCATTCTCACCTCTCTTTGCTGTTGGGAGTGACAATAGGGCTCATTTACATCTCATTTGACTGCTCCCGACTGTCATGTTATGTGTATGTTGTTGCTATGTGTATGTTGGGCCATTAATCTAAAAATGAAATGAAATATAAGAGAGGCCACCTGTGCGTAATCTACTCCCAGTATAATTCCAGCTGTTCTGTGAGGGCCTCAGAGCTATGGTCAGAGTGTATTGGTCACTAAACAACATCATGAAGGCCAAGGAGCACACCAGAGAGGTCAGGGATAAAGTTGTGGAGAAGTTTAAAGCAGCGTTAAGTTATACAAAGATTTCCCAAGATTTGAACATCTCACAGAGCTCTGTTCAATCCATGGAGCCAAATACAGAGACATTTTGGAGGAAAACCTGCTGGAGTCACAAAAAGCTCAATTATGCACAAATATATACGTTTTTTCAACAAAAACTATTCATACAAAAGTGACACAATGCACTTTTTAAAGTGCTGAAGTATTTGATGTAAAAACAAATGTTTTTACATTGTGTTAGGGGAAGCCTCCTGTGCCACCATTTTAGTTTATAACCCAGTAAGATATAGAATGGTTATGCATGTTCATCATGATGATCACGCTCAAATGTACCATCTGTAGGGCGACACCTGCATAGCGCCACCTACTGTACCGGACTGTGCTTTATAAGGCTTCTTTTGGACAAAATATGTGACCAAGTTTATACTTTGGAGATTTTATAGAAATGTAGTGGAGTATTATATTTATCATTCAAATGTAATGGAGTAAAAGTCCTAAGTTCTCAACAAATACGCTACCCAAGTAAATAACAGATCCTCAAAAACTCAAGTCAAGTTACTGACGATCTCTGAGTGGCACCATGTAGTGATTGAGGTGTTCGTGGTAAGGGTGGACATTCGGACTAGGTCTTTGTCTTAGTTTGCAGCTCGAGTAATTCAAGGTGGGGTGTCCAGGTGTGAAATTGTGGATCCCATCACATCCCACTGTCCCGGGCCGGATGAGCGATGAGGGATAAAAGTCATTCCCACTGTCATTAGGGCCGTATCATTTATACAGGCTCTAACGCTGACCTCTTCTTTGGGGGGCCTTCTCCTAAAACTGTCATAGTTCCGGGGGGCACAGGGGCCACTGGGGCCGGTCTTACCCCCGTCTGATAAATGGATGGGAAATAAGCTAGCCAACAGCAGGGACGGCCCATTAATTTTAATCAAAAGTGGAGTTAAAAAGAAAAGAAATAAGGGTGACCTGACGATGGCGGCGGTCCAGTAGGTAGGGACAGAGTACAAGAAGCTCTGGGTGTCACAATGGAACGCCTGTCTGTTAAAGCTCCTATACCAGATTACTCTCCTTCTCGAACAGAACAGAGACAGTGGAAGTTGAATTTAAACGGGGACCGCGAGGCACCGCACTAAACTGACTGCTGCAAGTGAAAAGCCCTAAATGTTCGGCATTTAATCCGTGCCAAACACTACAGCCATGTTGGCGTAAAAAAAAAAATCTGCAGCACATAACATTAAACTAGTCCATACCTATTCCTAATACTGAAAGGCTCTTTCACAAACAATGAGAGAAGCTAGTTTTGGTCCAAACTCATTCCTAACTTTACAAATACATGTGTAGGATCTCCGTTATTCTCGGGGACATGTTTAAAGACACGTTTCACAACTAGCTTTTAAGTCACTGACTGTTTTTGATCAAAAATTGTTTGTCAAAATCTACAGCCATGCTAAATGTGATGTATTGGATTAAGAGTTAAAGAGTTCCATTTAGCTTACAATCAAACTGTATTGCCTGTAAAACTTTGCGGCTTCAGGCCCTACACTCATGGAAGCGCTTGACCTAACCTACATGAGATTTCATAGATGGGATTCCCTCTCCTGTTCTTCACCCGCCTGACCGCCTCTCCGTCCTCGCTCTCTCTCTCCAATTCCCCTCCACGGTCCATTAGTCGAGCTTGGCTGGAGACAAAGAGGCCGGCCCTCGGAAGGCGAACGACCTGGTCATCCCCGCGATCGAATGGAGAAGTCAGGTGTGGCGCGGGTAATGGCTGAGAAAGTCAAGGACAATGGCCTCAGCGCGTGCAGTGCGGGGTCAAGCTACAGCAGCAGCCCCTGTCGATATATATTTCATCCAAGTGTTTTTTCTAGTCAACGTTTTATTTTTGCTGACTAAAATGAAACCAGGGATTCCGCGAAGGCATTTGAATTATTTCTGCAAAAATGAAGCCCTTTCACAAATGTTGCGTTCACACAGATCTATGTCGGCGAAAGAAATGACCTGTACAAGAAAATCGATTGATTACAAGCACTTTAAGTCCTGTCAGTGTGTAAAAGCAGCACACGGTTGGGCTTTTCTACACTACATTAAAATTTGCCATGTCATCCTAAAAACGTACCTATAAACCGTATAAATCATTTACACACACAAACTCGGTGCTATTTACGAATAGGTACATTTCTGTTTCCATTTCAGCCAAGACTTAACTCGAGAAGTGAACATGTTAAACCCAGTCATGGTTTTAAGTTCAGTGGGTAATGAGTTCCACGACTTTGCACTTTTATACGTAAAGGCAGACTGACCAAATGAAGTCTTGCGGTGAGGAACTGGGGACTCTGTTGCTGTTTTGACTCTACTATATTTGACTGTATAAATGAACTGAGTGGCCCAGGTGCTAGATTAAGAAATTGTATACTTTATACAATTTATACTTGTGGAGAATATTGCAGTGATGGTGGCAGATTGGCTTCTTGTCTTTATAGTTTGATTGTATAATGACATGATAGACAGAAGGGCAGCCTGCATTGCGATATAGTGTCTAATAAGGTTGAAACAATAGTATTAGTTTAGTATAGTATTGAGTCGTGCTAGCGTGTAGCGTGCAATTGTGTTGGCATTTGGGTTTTTTAGGTGCTCTTCTCTGTTTCTGCATTTAATAAATTATGCATCTTTAAAAGCATTTAAGTACTAAAAAAACTGTGTATCCTTTATAGGCATAAAAATAGACATATCACACCATCAGTATGTCTGTTATCCTATAAGATAACGTCCAAATGTAAGTTATTAGTATACAAAGCATTGTATATGTTTATAAATGATGAGTATTTACCAAGAACAAAATAACAAATTGTGGTGAAAATGGCCCCTGCAGTTAATGTAAAGGAGGATTCAGCTGTGGTTAGAACGGTCAAGGACAGTGACCACAGCGTGCTCAGAGAGGGGTCAGGCTGTAGCAGCGCGACCCCCCCCCCCCCCCCCCCCCCCCTTCTTGTTTCTTATTTTATAAAGCCAGAGCAAACTGCCGAGCGGAGGACGGCTCTGTAAGCACCTCTTTACGGGGCTTTGTGCCACGGCAGCAGATCCGCGCACAGGCAGTTAATGGTTTTACGGTGTGTTTTTCTGCCCCGACACCACTGAAGGGTGAGTGTCCCCCGCACTGTTAAAAGTTAGGGCCCTGTAAGGAAGTATATGGAGGCGGTAATGGGGTTTTTGTAGGAGAATGCGATCACACTCGGAACAGGCCCACAGAGGGACAACTGGAGGTTTATCATCTTTACACCTAGAGTAAATGAGTTTTTTTTTCTCTCTAGAAGCGAATAAATGTAAGATTCTACGGACTTGAACGTAATGTTTGTAGGA
Organism: Proterorhinus semilunaris; assembly: GCA_021464625.1. NCBI lineage: Eukaryota > Metazoa > Chordata > Actinopteri > Gobiiformes > Gobiidae > Proterorhinus > Proterorhinus semilunaris. The sequence goes on along the minus strand of CM038361.1, from coordinate 5,121,001 downwards.
TGTGCTTTACAGGCTTAACAAAATGGGCTGTGTAATTAATTCAAATATGATTACAATTACTAGTTACAAAGTCTCGTGATAACACCACGGATTATTCTCACCTTTTACTAACGGAGGACAGCACAGCCACTGAAGTTATGAAGCCTCTCATGTCCTTTGCCCTCGCTGCTCCTTGTTTGTATTGTTCAAAACTCAGCAGTTGTTTTCCTCTTTATTTCTCTGACAGATGAAACCCAGCTGAGGACCATGGGCTATGACAAAACGCCTGATATCATCCTGGAGGTTCCTGTTGGTGAGTGTTATTCACTGATTCACTGCGGCCTGTATGCGTGACTTCAATGAGGGATTAGTAGTGCCTCACACAAATAAGTAGCAATCTAATGTCGGATTATGAGCTTTAAAAGTGTGAAGGACAGTTTTGTGATTTACCCAGTGGCCTAAATAACCCAGGAAGTACAGCTCTGAGTGCTACGGCAGCTGGAGAAGAAACAACCAAAGTGAAAAGGGTTACTGAAAACTGTGTGAACGAAGTGAAGTACTGCTGCAGGTCTGTTTTTGACGAGGGAATAGTGTTATAACATGGTTTAATGAGCAAAAAAGTCAATTTCGCATGACATGTTTCCTTTATCATTAGCCATTAGCTGCAAGAAACTTTAGAGTTAACAAACACAGGCGTTTCCTCCAGTGAAGTCTCTACATCCAACGTCATTTTTTTTAAAGAGCCGGTATTATTTTTTTTGCAGGTATTTGTTGATAATCTCAAACATATCCTCATCACTAGCTTACACTTTGTTGGTTAGAAATTGCAATATTGATCAAAAACTAAATATCCAGTGGTTTCACTTCATGATTATTCAAGTGATTTGCCCATAAGGCCCTCCTCTTGCTCCCCTTTGCCACGCAGCTGTTTCAATCACAGACTGTAAAATGAAGAATGGACTTGTTGTGGCCTACTTTTTCCTGAAGGAAATGGCGACGGGCTCTGGAAGTTGCTGGTAGGGCTGGGCGATATTAGACCGTCTTACGATCTCCAGAGCTGACGATCTGTCATTTTTGTGGGATCGTTTTATCACGGTTCTAAGCACTTCTGCACAGTTGACTCTTTTCACCGTCAGTGAAGTAAACCCAAGCCGCGGACTTTCTGCTACGCAATGTCGGACGCTAATGCGAGCGTTTAGCAGCGAGCCGCTCCTCTACAGTCGCATACACGACCAGGATCCTCAATCAGAGCTTTTAAACCCAGCGTTCTGTCTCTATTTCAGAGGTATTTATGTCAGTGTGTTTCCCCCGTAACGCCGCTGCTCTGCGTAGATCGCAGCATGTGTTTATTTATTTACCTGGCACATGTCTGAAGAAGCGAGTGTGTCCTTCGTCCCTACAGTTCTGTAGGCGCCGCATCCTTCTCATTTGTTTAATTTAAATCCTGGGCTGTCTTCGCAAATGCGCTGTTTATCCATGACTTTGAAAATATAAGACTTGTCCAACCTTTGAATTACTTGGTCAAGTAATACCTTATGGTAACTATCTGCTTCCGGTTTTCGTTTTACACAATAAATGTCACTGTATGTTATCGCTTTAGTAAGACTCTTATTGTGAAAGGGTCAGACAGAGCGCTGTATCACAGCAGCTTGACGTCACGAGAGAGACGTCTCAGAAAAGATGCCAAACAGCAACAGACACGAACAACAAGCCTTTACCAAACTTAGTGTTACTATTTTATCGTGTTTTATAATGTATAGAGTTAGTTTAGTGTCTATTTTTGCTGTGTTGATTATCACAGTTGAATAAATTAGTATATTTGTTCAATCTTTTTCTTTAGTGTGTAATTTAAGTTATTTTAGTTACTATAAAAAAAAATCGTGATAAAATTGAAATCGTGAGTTTATAATTCAAAAATCGGGATATTGTATTTTTGCCATATCGCCCACCCCTAGTTCCTGGCTCCTATAGACTTTCTGTTTAAACATTTTTGCCCCTCCTGAAGTCATTATTGAACACAGGCTTGTCATTCTGACGTCCTCACGTTTGTCTGAACATGCACAACACCGTCTTAATTTGACCCTTTTAAAGTTTTTTATTTTTGCCCTATTCTAAACAATAATAATAATTATAATGCATTTCTTTATATATATAGTGCTTTTCTGGACACTCAGACGCTTGGCTCCAAATGGCAGCCAAATTGCTAGCATGAACGAGCTTCAGCTAGCTTGCGCTGAACGCCATGGGAAAAGCCTCGCTCCCTCAGTCCAATAGGCCAGTGTAATGGCTCATTTGAAAGCTAAGACCTACAAAACTGATTTCAACTGATCTTTTTCCTTGCGTTGTTGCTGTGTTATCACTTCTTTCTAGGGCTGTAATCAACCAAGGAAATGGTTGGTCGACCAAGAGTATGGCATATGTAGCGATTAGTCGACCAAAAAAAAAAAAGTATTATTATTCAATTATTAAAAACCATTATAAAAATGGTGGCGCAGATGGTAGAGCGGGTCGTCTCATGATCAGAAGGTCGGGGGTTCGAATCCCGCCTCCTGAAGGTGCACATTGTCGTTGTGTCCTTGGGCAAGACACTTCACCCTCCTTGCCTCCAGTGTCTGCGTACACTGGTGTATGAATGAGAGTGTGAATGGGTGAAGCCCCCTATGAGAGACCAACAGGCCCGGTTAGAACCATGAGGCCGTCCTCCTGTGGACCCACCACCTCCAGGAGGAGCCATAGGGGCTGGTGCAGCTCCAACAGCTGCCCCCACGACCCGGCAACGGACAAGTGGAAGAAAATGGATGGATGGATGCTGCAATTGAAAGCCCCTGCATAGTAAAGTTTAGTCGACCAATGAAAATCTTGGTCGACCGCGACGGCATCGACCAATTAGTCGACTAAACGACCGAAGTTCCCAGCCCTACTTCTTTCACCACTTTCTTTCTCATCCCATTTTTTTTCGTTTCCTGTTGCTCTTTAGTGGCTTTTTGTCTGTTCTTTGTTGTACATTCATCGCTTTTTGTTGCATTTTTGTCACTTTTCTTTGCTTTTTTGTGGCTTTTTTTGTCACTTTTTTTTTATCTCGTTTTGTTGCCATTTTCAAGAAGCTTTTAGATTTGGGTAAAGCCAAACTGAAGAAAATGTGCTGGGTTAAGAGATTAATAAAGAGAAAAAGTAGCTGTAGTGAAGCTATGGCGAGTATTTTTACTCCACAATGAAAAGATTAAGCTTGCTAAGAGATGGAGAGGCGAGGAAAGCATTTCCTGGATAGTTAGGAGGAGCTCTTTTGGAAGCTGCCACCACAATGTTAAGAATAGCCATATTCAAAGATTACTCAAGGTGCGCGAGTGGGTTGAAACGGAGCTCCAGGTATGTTTTTGATGAGAAAACAACATTGCAACCTGGTCAATAGCTCACCTAATCTATGAATATTGATTATTTGTCTGACACACTATTTACTTTTTTTTTCTCTTTTTGTTGAAGCTGTGGAGGGCCATATCGTGCACTGGATTGAAAGCAAGGCGTCTTTTGGCGACGACCACAGCCACCGCACCTACCTCAACGAGCAGTTCTGGAGTTACTGGAACAGGTGGGTCTGCCCTGAACCGCATTTGACCGCGTTCAAACTCTGGCGCGATTGTTACGAGCATGAAAAACATCTCACAAACGGCGACACGGAGCACTTCCTTCTCTGCATAGTTTACACAAACTTGTATCACACTCTCGTGGCTCACACTGAATAGACCAGCGTGCGGGTTTTGTTTTTCCAAAGCCCACACATTGTTTTGGGGGAAATAGCCGTTGAATTCGCAGTCATGAATAGGTTGCGTTCATGTTGAAGAATTTTATGATGTCAATAATCTCACGAGCACAATGTTACTGTGTGGGTGAAGTGACTATCCAAACCGAAAAGCCACAAATGTTGAATCCAAGTGTTGTTGTTGCCATCTTTGTATTACTGACGCAGGTAAATAGTATTAGTATTTCTATCCATTTTGAGTCAGAATCTCTTTTAGGGCTTAATAAGGGTTATGTTGGATTCAACCATTTTTAGAGTGTCTCGGCCTTCTACTATTGGCTAAGATTCCGTCGGCACAAATGAGAGTAATGGATGTGGAAATTTCTTGTTAGTAGTAGTAGATCCTGTAGAGCACAATTTAATTTCATACTGTAAAAATAATGAAATACAAGCTTTTATTTAAAACGGGGGTCTCAAACTCATTTGGACTGGGGGTCAAAAATGCGAACCCAGTGTTTAGTCGAAGGGCCGCAACAGATGAAGCCTTTTTTATTAAGTCAATTAGGATTTAGCAACTTTTTATTGTTTGCTATAATAAACCTTAAAATAGACTGTACATTAACTATCTGTACATTTTTAAGCTTCCAAAGGTTTACAATCGCCTAAACATTTGCCGAGCTTCTAAATGTGAAATTACAGACTTAGACAATTAGTGTTTTTGTAATTAATCTCATTTTGGTTCAGGTAAATTGGTTCAGGGCATCAGTGAATGATCTTTCAGGAGTCAGGTCCAGTTTCTGTCTGTTGGCCTATTTAGAAAGAAATGCAAAATGTCATTTTAATTTAGTGTAGAAAAGCCCAACCAGGGACTGGAGCTGATACTGAGCACTAGCAAACAGCTTCATCTACAAACTTGTTTTGTACTGTGTTAATTTGAAATGACCCTGTAATATAAATAAATACATCAATGAATGTGTAGACCTGGCAACTCTCCAAATGCCATTTTACAGACTCCGGTGAGTCTGAGATCAGCTCAGTGAGATTCACCTCATGTAAATAATGTGGAGCCATTGGCCTCATGCCTTTTTGTGACCAACAGTTAGAGAATTGATGGGGCTTATATTTTTTACTGCCAATGTTGTTGTAATTATTTGCTGTATTTTTATACATTTCCATATTCTCTATTTTTTATTTACCAAAGGAGTTAATAAAGATTAAATTAATTGACACGAGGTGCTTCTTGTGTGAGCACACAATGTTGCTCTGAGAGAGATGGAGAGAAAAGGCTCCTCACTTTACAGTTGTGATGCTTTTAAACACTAATTACGATGTGTTCGCTTTGCAGAGTCATAAAGGTAAAGATGATAAAGGTGCTTATTGTCACGCTGCAGTGCCGTCACTTTTCCAGCACGTTTAGCTGAACAGCTAAAGTTTCTCCCTCACGTTCAACAGTCTCTAGTCTGGCCTTTGCCATCCGTAAACTCTGGTCATCTTTTCCCTACCAGGCCAGACAGTCTCCCACCTGTTTCAGAGGCTCCTCTCAGTCTGTTTCTTTGTTGAAAAAGTTGATAAGTCGTTTGCAGAAGTGCCGCATCTCCCTTCCCCTGTCTGATGTCATTCTCGCGTCCGCAACGGCATTGGGGCTACCGCGCGGTGCCTCATGGGAAATGTAGTTCTAATGTGTTTAATGCAATTTACCGGCAAAGTTTAAAATATGAACCTTTTCTTTTCTACTGTAAAGCTACTGAAGTGACACAAAGCCTTGAGTTTGCTCAGTTCTGCATTTTTCTTTTTTTCTTGTTGTATGTATACAACAGTGTCTCTCACGTTGCACATCAACATATCCCAGCTGCCCCTGTGTGCTCGGTGACTGGACAGTGTCTGGGCCCTGCACCGGCCCGGGGGTGTTTCTCACTGGGATGTTTGGTATTCGCTGTGGCGGTCTGTCGGAGTGCGTTAGGGAGCGCTCTGACAGTGGATCCAGCTCATGTCAGGCAGCGGCCCGCTCGGATAAACCCAACCGAAGCTGTCAGTCCCCCCCCCCAGACGCTCCGCTCCTCACAACACACCAGCTTTTAATTGACATTTACAGCTGACATTTCCATATGACCCATCTGTCTCTTAGCGTTTGTCAGCGCTGATACCACAGATCATTTGTGGATGTGAAATATGAAAACAAGCCCGTGTGTTTGTGTGTTTTTACAATAATTTTTCAATAAGCTAATATTTTTAGAGAAATATTGTTAATAAATGTTATAGTGATTATTTACTATTAGCACTGACAGCTATTTTTAAGGTACTGCTATACATTACCAAATATTGACATATTCATTCAAAAAAATGGCTTTGTTTGGTATCCATGTGTAGCACGAAAAATGACCGAGATCATGCCGTTACCAAAATATGATAATTTCCTTTCTGGGAGACAGTCAGAGACATACAGGCGCATCCGCAGACATTACTAAACTTTAGACCGATTCTCTCCTAATGAGGTTTTCATTCCACTCTTAGACTTAACGATGTTTTGAATTTTTTAATTTTTTTCAGAAGGATTTGTTCATTCCTGTCTCATTTATTGAATTTTGAATTTCTCACTTATAACTATATTAAAAAATTAAACATGATCCAAAATCTTTGTAACTATGTCACAAAATGTCACAACTCCTGTACGACTGAGAACTTACACAATATGTCACAAAATGAAACCATAAATGTAAACTTTTAAACTATTTGTCAGTAGTAATCTACAGCAAAAGTTTCAAATTGATAGCTCTTATTTTTGGTGTTCATTTTGTTTGTGATTTGAGACAGTGCAGTTGCTTTTGTGACATGGCAACATGTAATCTGGAATGTTCTGCAGTGTTGCTTAAAGTCAAATTATTTTAAAGTTACGTTACTCCTACATGACCAAATATTTTTGCTCCTTTAGCCAGTTCTGAAATTAATTAAACTAATGCCAACGTGATTTATTTTTTAGCGTTTAACAATAGTCTTTATATTGAAAGTAAATATATATACAGTGGTCCCTCGTTTATCGCGGGAGTTCCGTTCTAACACACACTTTATATACTTTTGTCACTAGTTCACGGGATCTCCCTTATGCCTGGTGTCACTGTGTGATTTTTAGATTCACATTACAGACGTGGGGATGGTAACATCGTGAGCTGCACTCGTCTCCGCTGTGCGCTTGCCTTGCCTTGCCTTGCCTTGCCTGTCGCTGCGTAGTGATTTAGGGCACCTTCCTCGTTAGTATAGTGGTGAGTATCCCCGCCTGTCACGCGGGAGACCGGGGTTCAATTCCCCGACGGGGAGGAAACACTTTTTCTAACCCTCTGGTGTCCTCTTACAACAGCTGGAGCGGTCACTCCAGCTTAGAGCTAATGTTTTTGTGTGTTAACTCAACACAATTGATTGGTAAATACCGTCGTAAAGAAAAGCATCTGTTCTACTGAGTCACAGACATCACACTCAATTTATCCACTGAATCTTTTGGTGGAAAATGTAAATGGTTCACTCAAACTAAATGATTTTGCGGTTCAAAGCTTTGCCAAATGCATATTGTCATTGTGTCCTACAGGGCAAGACACTTCTCTCATTGCCAACCTTATATTTGCATGTACATTTATGTTAAGAATGGTATTGTGCACATTTTTGCAGCTCAGTATTGGCTGTATCACTGTGACTGGGAAGTCCACCATCAAAAAGAAGCACACGAGACAAACGCAAATGGCAAGACAAGTTTATTGTTGGAAAACAATTCATACACTGGACAATTCAAAGCGCTTTAATCACACAAAATTACAAGAAGGCAAATAAAATCAAGCCATAAAACATCAATATAATCATTAATTAATTCCATTTAATATGTGCGGAGTGCAGATAAAATATAGTGCTTAAAACAATAAAGAACACTTGAACAACACAATGTTCCCTTTATTTACATATATATAAAACAAGGGGAACACTTGGAGTTACATTGTGTTGTTCAAGTGTTCCCTTTATCAGTGTACTTTCAGAGTCATATGCAGCTAAAAAGAGCTGGATCTGAACCTAGTCCAGGCTGAGGTCTGTCTCGCATCGTCCTGAAGGGTGTTCCAAATTATAGCTGTGTAAAACAGAAGCACAACCTCACCGTGTTTAGTCCTTACTTCTACTTCTGTTTTCTGAGCGGCAGAAGGCCAGCGCAGAGACCAGAGCGCTGGACTAATCTTTTTTGTTGTTGTTGTCTGGTTTTGATCTTGGCAATATTTTTCAATGAAGCAAAAAGCTGCTGATTTAATGTGGCAAAAGTATCCGAGCTTCACCTTTGACAATCGACAAACACCTCAGCGTGGAAAAGCGTTTTGACAGGTATTTGATGATCATTTCAAACATGCCCAGTTGTTACAAAGATCTACAACTCATTAAAAATGTGTGCATTTCTACAATTTCTTTTTTTGGTCTTGCCATACACTCTTTGGCGCTTGCGTGGCGAGTGATTGGGTGACATCAGGACTACAGCGCGCCTCATCAGTAGAGTTACGGTTCACAGGCTTTTGAGGGACTTGTGTTTACGCTTGTTTGTCCATTTTCTCATTCTCCAGCCTCCCATTTTCAGTACTCCTCTCCCACCCCCCGACCCCTGTCGCGTTTGCCCTCTGAATCACACTGTTTGGATTTGACTTCATTTTCCACCATTGACATTCGCGGTGATTTGCTTATTTTTGGTGGAGCGCCTCTGTGCTGCGGCCGTGCCCCTTGAGCTAATTGCTTTCCAGGTTGGCCCTCAGTTGCTATTGGGCGTTGTTAAAACTTTAGAAAGAGGTTCCCAACTTTTTTCCTTGAAGCCCACCATGCACGTGCTGGAGACACGTAATCAAAACAAAAGGTTATTGTCATTAAACATTTAAGTCGAGACGCTGTAGTTGAAAACAGATTTTTTTTTCCTGCAGTGGTCAATGTTGACATTTTTAGCTACTTTTCACCCTTAACATTTGACTCACCATTTACAATGCTTCTTTTATGAGGTTTTGTTGCTAGCGAACCAGAGATTTGCAGCGTGGTAGTCCCTCGTCTTTCCAACGTGGGTTCATTCACAAATATTGACGTGTTTGGTATCCACGTGTAACACGAAAGGCGACCGATGGCGCTGTAATCCAAATATGGTCAACTCTTTTCTGGCAGACAGCAGCGTTACAAAACCTTTTCTCCAAATGAGTTTTTCATTCCACTCATGCAGCAGTGTCTCCACTTAAAGAGACTAGATGGAATTTAAAAATGTTAAAATGTATTATTTTCCTTCCCCTACATGTTCCAGCAATGTCCTAATGTAGCCCAGACCCATTCACCACAACGGCCTCTAAAATCCTGCACTGTCACTCAAAAAGTTCTTAATTCGGGTCCATCATGCACGAGCTTAATATACAAACTGCAGTTATGCGTTAGACCTGAGGTGCCAGTAGTGAGCATAAAAATGTCAACTTCCATCTAGGCCTTTTGAGTAGCTCCTACAAACTCCAAACTTTCCAGCCTTGGACTTAACATTTTTAAGTGTTTCTTGTTTTTGTTTTTAGCAAGAGCGATGTTTTAATATCTAATTTCCGAGCCTAATTTATCTAATTTTCTAACTAGCTTATTCAAAAACTAAACAAGATCCAAAGTCCCTCACATTTTTATATAAAAACCTAAAATGACAGAAAGCTGACAGAAAACTTGCAATACATTTTTTCTCTTATATTCAAAGATTATTAGTCGATTCATTTGTCAATGAATTGAAATTATTGTTCTTTTGTCCTTGGTTCTGTAGAGGGGTTGGGGAGTGAGGGTTGGGAGCACAGGGAGGGCAGGGAAGGGAGGAAGTTCAGCTTTCTAACAGCCGGGTGCCAGTAATCTACTGCCAAAGTTTCAAATCGTTATAGCTCTACATTAGTTTTTTCCCCCCTATTCACCTGCAGCGTCTCACCTTAAATATGACAAATTTAACGTTTTTCGCTCATGTAATCCATTTTGCTCAAATAATATGTGATGGTGCATTCAGGCCGAACTGGATTGTTGACGATGTAATTTTTTTAGAACTTTCATAAAGCTTGAGTGTATAGATTTGACCACGGTTGTTATATCCGGAAGACTGTGCTCTGTCCTGTTGTCCAGCCGCGGCGTAGTTCTTTAGGGCACCTTCCTCGTTAGTATAGTGGTGAGTATCCCCGCCTGTCACGCGGGAGACCGGGGTTCAATTCCCCGACGGGGAGGAGATGTTTCTTTTTAACCCTATGGTGTCCTGTTACGGCAGCTGTAGCAGTCTTTTCACGCCGTTTTCCCAATAATAATGTGTTAATGTGGCATACGGTGATTTGTTGTTCAGTCAACACTTTATGCTTTAGACATCACCAGCTCTACACAATTTTCCACAGACACCAAAGTTGCAACAAGTTTCACTTACCCTGCAATATTGCTTAAGTAGTGTACCAAAAATTATTATTTTTTTTAACATGGATCATCTTAGCTCAGCTTAACAGCAATAACAAAGTCCAAACATGATTTTTTTTTTTTAGTACTGCTACATCCTAATGAGTCGTGTTAAGCCATATTTGAAAACACAATCCCATTATGTTGAACTCTTATTCTCTAAAGCACGTGTCATCCGGCCCGCGGGCCTCGAGATGAGATGAGAGATATTTTAATCCGGCACCCGACTAGTAGACAATAAATTCCTGAGCATCTAAAAAAAGTACAGTTATGATTTTTTAAAGAAATCACCAGAATGCTCACTTCAGCCACTAGGGGGCTGGCAAAATAAAAAAAAGGAACGAATTTCACATGTGTACAGCAGAGGGCACTAACATAAGAGATCAGGATATAAACAACACATTATAGCCACGTAGTAAATGGACAGTCAGGCTCAGGGTGGCGGTGGCTACTATAGTAGCTTGAGGAGGAAAGACACGCACATCCGACGTACTAAACCAGTGTGCTGGATCCAAAAAGTAGAGCCCTGCACGGGCCTGATTTCTGGGCCCGAGCCCGGCCCGGGCCCGTGAGGTTCGGGCCCGAGCCCGGCCCGGCCCGACAGACTTTCAGAATTATCAGGCCCGAGCCCGGCCCGCGGCCCGGCTCTTCCCTCTCACGCTCTCTCTCTCTCTCCAATATTTTCCAAATGCGTGATTAAACAGCGCTGCAACAGTTGACCTGTATTGTATGAATGAATAAACACTTCTATCTAAACGTAACAAAGCACAGTGTTTATTTTTTATTGTTGGGAGGAACACGCATGCATTTGTTTCCCGCGAACACATACCGTCAATAGAAGCACTCCGCACGCGAACCGCTCCGTCCTCTCTCTCCATACCGCTTTGCAGAGGTTTGCCCACGCGGGGAAACCCCCCACGCCACAGCCCACATGGACGGCAGGTACATGTTTGTGGCAAGAGGTGGCGGGTCAAGACCATGGAGGTATTATCATTAACGACGGGGCGAGAGGACATCGATAGAAGCACATCCGCACGCGAACCGCCCGGTCCTCTCTCTCAATACGACCGCTCTGCAGAGCTGTACGCACGGCGAGGAAAACTCCCACGCCACGGTCCACGGGGAAGGCAGGTACATGTTTGTGTTGAGTTGGCGGGTCAAGAGAGCAGGTGGGCAGGGAGAGAGGAGAGCGGGTGCTGCATTTAATGTCGCCATTTAAGTTGGTTAAAAAGTAGCAGCACAACGCATTGGCAGGGGGGAAAAAACCAAGCCCGAGCCCGGCCCGTGTCCGACGCAATGATGCGGTAATGGGCCCGAAGCCCGGCCCGCGGGCCTTCGGGCCGTCGGGCCCCTCGGGCCTCGGGCTCAAATGCAGGGCTCTACCAAAAAGTACAATGAAAAGAGGAAAAAAAGATCCGCACAACTGAACAATGCTCACCAGTTTATTTGCTCACACCAGTAACGTTTCGGGTCTAGCCCTTCATCAGACTGATGATCAGACTAGTCTGATGAAGGGCTAGACCCGAAACGTTACTGGTGTGAGCAAATAAACTGGTGAGCATTGTTCAGTTGTGAGGATCTTTTTTACTATAGTAGCTTACCACAACCAAGTGTGGAGTGAATGAATAATGACTCCATTGTAACACTTTGAGAAACTTGTGACAAGGGCTTGTAAAGCGCAATACAGGGGGTAGGGTTTACGTTAGCCGGCTGTAGCCGAAAAGCAAATGGCCGGTAAAAATAATTTCCATCGGCCATATTGTCCGACAGTAAAAAAAAAAAAAAAAAAATTATATGGAGAGAATATAGAAAGATATATTAAATACAACATTTGACCCAAGTCAGTGACTGACATAAAGTGTTTTCGAGACAGGCCTAAATATTAAAAAAGGTTCAATATTTCTATCAAAGAAAGTTTCATCTTGCGTCCTTCGCCCACTTTACAAAGCGTAGTTGAAACGCCTTCATCGCTTTCTGGATATGTAACGCTTTTTCTTCATGCTTCGTCACATTTTCCAAGAAAATGGCGAACTACAGGTACATTTACTTTTATAAAAGTATGTGAAGAACACAACAGCTAATACATTTGATCAGGATATTCTGTAAACTCTGTGTGTTCGGTCAGACTGACGCGCTATCCAGCAGTGGCTCTTCCTGGGAGAGTGGCCGGGTTTAGAGGCGCTTCCTTCGGTCAGTCTGCGCGGACGCCTTGGCTTAGTTACCGGTGTTCGGAGCCGCTCTTGAGTGTGTCAGAGCTGGGTCCGTGTTGAAATGCTTGAGACTGACTTTTTATGACTTTAGCATAGTCGATTTGTCTCTCCCATAATATTTCAGCGGCGCGAGACCTGAAGCCACGTTAAAGCACGGAAGGGCATCCTACAGCCCATCCCTCGCTGTGCAGCTGATGCGGTCAGATCTGGACAGCAGGGTCATAGATCCTTCTGTCAGAGTTATAGCGCAGAAGAGTGGGATATGTCCGCGTGGCACCTGCCGCCTCTATCGTCTCCACGCGCACAACTTTATGTTTGGATTTGAGCTGCTGTTGCTTTTTTCTCACGTCGTTCTTTTATTAGAAATAGCCGTGTTTTGAACCCACTAAAGCACTCGTGTAGCGCTCAGTCTAAATGTTGATTGTTATTGATAATAAGCCACATTCATTATATATATTTTTAATGGCCGGTAATTCTTGTGAATGGCTGACATTTTACGACCCAGCCGGCCAAAGTGGCCCACAAAAAAAAAGTCTAGCGGAACCTCTGGTGCAATACAAGTGTAAGCCGTTTTTATAATCTATCATGCTACAGTCTTGTTTGGCTTTGGACCAAATCAGCATTATATTAAACTCACAGCTCATTATTATTTATAGAAAAATGTTTGTTATATGTGGCTCGCTGTGGGAGATGAATTCCGGTCCATGACCCAAAATACGTTTGACACCCCTTAGCAACTGTTAGCTAGCTCCGTCAAAAAGTGGATTTGTATTTGTCATAACAGGGAATAAAGTGAGTGTTGATGAGTCTTTTTGGTGCAATACTGGCGCAATATCCTCCAGATCGGGGCAAAATGGGTTGCAATCTGCAGTGGAGGAATAGGTTTAAAATATGCAACGAAGTGGACACTACAACTACTGAGGCTAAAGCACCAGTTTCTTGTGAAATCGGAAAAAATCCCAGGAGCTAGGACACCTTATGGACACCTTAAATGTAAGGTGGCTCTTTTAAATGACAAGACGGATGGTAAATGAGTCTTACCTTGGCTTACAAGTTAGCGCTCACTGTTTTCAGCTTTGAAAGGGGAATAACACGCAGCGCGTTTTATTTTTGAGGGGTTTTGCGAAATGTCAATTGTCTTACCAAATGAACCCCTCTCTGGTGGAGTGAGGGGTAATGACGCTGCACCTCCCAAAAAATTTACCAAAAAGGTCTCCCTTGGATGAGATGACTGCACAGGTCGCCTTGCAGTCATCTGTCTTGGCTGGCGGCGTATCCAAAAGCCTGCGGCCCGGCCCCTCCGCTCTGTGACGCGCGCTCTCCTAATTGAGTTATCCGTCTTCATCGCGACTAGCAGACTTTGCATAAAAATCGGTCACCTGCCTCCAAATATTAAGCACACAACGAGCCTCTGGTGTGTTTTAGAAGACTGCGGCGAAGGTTAAACGCGGCATGTCGGGAAATATAGGCCCCGCCTCCAATTATGGAGCATTGGGGGAAAAAAACTATGTTTGGTTGTGGAAAACTTAAGTCAGATGTAAGTGAATACAAATGGGTGAATGGTAATAGTAAATGTCTAAAACGGCTAATATCCAGGTCAAAATCTTACCCAAAAAATGTTATTGTTGTATTTTTGTATGACATGAACTAAATGATTGACCATTAGATTTTATAGTAATTGTGTCTCAAACATAATCATGATTCTGTTATTTTTCAAAAAATAGAAAAGTGGGGCGTGCATAAGTATTCATACAGCATTAAATTGCCTTTATAACATTCCTGCAGTTCAATGACTTCTCCGTTCTTGCAGTTCAATGACTGCAGAATGTTCACACCTTGCCCTAACTATTAAATAGAGGCCACCTGTGTGTAATCTACTCTCAGTATAATTCCAGCTGTTCTGTGAGGGCCTCAGAGCTATGGTCAGAGTGTATTGGTCACTAAACAACATCATGAAGGCCAAGGAGCACACCAGAGAGGTCATGGATAAAGCTGTGGAGAAGTTTAAAGTAGCGTTAAGTCATACAAAGATTTCCCAAGATTTAAACATCTCACGGAGCACTGTTTAATCCATCATTCAGAAATGGAAAGAGTATAGCACCACTGCAAACTTACCAAGACACGGCCGTCCACCTAAACTAACAGACCAAAGAAGGAGAGCACTGGTCGGAAATGCAACCAAGTGCCCCAAGATAACTCTGGAGGAGCTGCGACGTACTGCCACTGAGCTGGGGGAATCTGTACATGGGACAACTATAAGTCGTACTCTACACAAATCTGGCCTTCATGGACGAGTGGCATAACTTGTTTTGGGGCTAACGAGTCCCTCTTTGCTTCTGCCATGTCTTATGGATCTTTAACTATATCCCCAGTATTTAAGTCTATATCCAGACCATACGCTTGAATTGATGGATATTATTTTTGCCCGTGGCTAGGCTAGGTTAGCTTGTTACAATCGCCTACACCTCACTGTTGATGAAAAGTGTGCAATAAACCACAAATGCGTCAAGCCCGGTTCAGTATGTGATAATCATAAAGGCTGCTTTATGTAGTTACTGGCTTTATTGACATTATTAGTACATAATAGTCTACTTGTTTTCACTGGAGAAATCCAAGCTAGCTGTTAGCGGCTAAAATCAACAAGCCCAGCTCAGTGTGTGGTCATTTTTCAACGTATACTTTAAGTAGATAGTGGTTTAATTGACTTTTCACATGATCTTTCTGAGCTTTAGCTCATAGCATTAGCTTTGTCCGGTGGGAATGCTACAGGTATTATCAAGGCCCAAACACATTGCCAATGCAGAACCAGCCACTGAATTAAGTTTTCTTGTCGCCGCTTGACTGATGTGTTTCTTTTTAAATGTCCCAGTGCTGCTGTAGCACCGGTTCACAAAACGATGAAGATAATCCTCCATGACTCTGATTGGTTACATCTACGGGCCGCAATAGGATCTGCCCCGGTGGCTTAGCTCCAAAGCACGTCACTGTTTCTCCAAAATGTTCAACATTTCCCAACTCTAGCGTCGGCCGCACAGGAGGCGCGTCCAAAAGCTTCAAAACGCGGCGCACTGGAGGCACATAACGCGCTGCGGGACCTCTTGACGCTCCCCGAGGCATGTCCTCCATGTATTTTGTACGTAAACTTGACGCTTTTGCACTTTCGGTGTGGACGTACCATAAAGTGGCTCTTGGAGGGTTTAAAAACCAACAAAAAACAGTAATCAACTCTTTTTTTTTTTTTTTTCAGTGATTCTGACTTCTTGTGTTGTGGAACTATAAAGTCCAAAGGGTTATGTTCTAAGCGCAATCTGTGCTATGCTCCGTCATGTAGTCACTGCGCAGCAGATTAGGGCACCTTCCTCGTTAGTATAGTGGTGAGTATCCCCGCCTGTCACGCGGGAGACCGGGGTTCAATTCCCCGACGGGGAGGATATAACTTTTTTTATTTGTATTATTTTATTTATTTTTTTACAAATTCGTAGGCATGACCAGTCCTAGATTTTGCAACAGGCCTCATCAGCTACTCCAGTGTGTTAGCAGTACACTTTACGTTTTCCCCTCCGCCATCAGACTCATGAACAAAAACAGGACCCAATAACTTGGTTACAGACTCATGGATGTAATCTGCTCCATTGCACTATGTGGTATGTCCACACTTGGATCCGCTGCTATCGCTTTATGCACCTGCACATCTGTGAATACAATCCCGCTGTTGCCCTTTTTTTGTTCCCCTTTATAGCCTTATAGTTTTAAAGTTTTTATAGCTTATTTCAATTTCTAAATTCTATGTTATATGTTCTTTGTTTCGAGAACATATAACCGAGATTGTACCGAGAACTATTCCTAGTTTGTGAACCTGTTTTCAATGGAAATAAAAACGATTCTGATTTTGAATAATGCAAAAAAAAACTATCTTATTGCAGCATTTCACTGAACCACGTCAAGGCACAAATTAAAAGCAAAGTACACCATTTGTTTTCTCATAACATTTTTAATCAAGAGACTGGGGGTCAAAAGAGTGCTAAAATGGAAATAAATTCGGAAAATCATGGAAGACCAACTGACTGTGATTTTGTGATATTTGTGAATTCTTGCGATGTTGATGTAGCGTTACTTAGCATAACATTCTTGGGCGATGCACAGCATTAAGTAATTTTTTTTTTTTATGTGTTTGTATTAATTAGAAAATTGAATCTCCCGCACACAAATCTTGCAAAAGGTGTGATTTATTTACAATGCAATGCAATACAACGTTTCGGCTCTAGGCCTTTTTTAGGCAAAAGGATTTTGAAACCAAAAGGCACTTTCACAACATACTATGTTCTGTTTTAATGCTTGAAATGTCTTTGTTTTTAAATGACAATAAAGCGTTGATTGATTATAAGGCTAAAAAGGGCAACCAATGCCACTGTAAAGTAAGGTATGCCTGCTGTTTTGTTGCTTTTTCTGAAGTTAAGTCTATTTTGTTTTTGCTTGACAACCCCCGAACTACAACTGGCCCGGCACCCTGGAGAGAATAACAATCCCTCAAAGCCAGCAGCCACTTCTTTGAGGACAGAGAGGTCAACGTTTTAGCTAAGGAAAAACATTGGTTTGAACGAGGAGTCAAAGAAGCAATTTTTGTAAGGAAGGAGAACCCCTTCCTTGAATAGGAATAGAGGATCTTGATTTAATCTTTCCCCCGTGTACAGTAATTAGCAGTGATCAACTGAGATTAGGGTCGTTCAGACTGAAATTTAGGCGCGAGTTAGGTCGTTTGGACATAGAATTACAAAGACCTACATTACAAAGTTGTTTACCTTCAGGTGAGAATAGCTCTTAAAATTGGGGAGGGACTGAGCCAAGCTGAACTTCCCTGTGGTCTATACAGTGCCTTGCGAAAGTATTCGGCCCCCTTGAACTTTTCGACCTTTTGCCACATTTCTGGCTTCAAACATAAAGATATGAAACAGCTCAAGCTCAGTGAAGTTGGATGGACAGCGTTTGTGAACAGCAGTTTTCAGTTCTCGATTGGATTCAGGTCTGGACTTTGACTTGGCCTAACACCTGGATATGTTTATTTGTGAACCACTCTATTGTAGATTTTGCTTTATGTTTTGGATCATTGTCTTGTTGGAAGACAAATCTCCGTCCCAGTCTCAGGTCTTTTGCAGACTCCATCAGGTTTTCTTCCAGAATGGTCCTGTATTTGGCTCCATCCATCTTCCCATCAATGTTAACCATCTTCCCTGTCCCTGCTGAAGAAAAGCAGGCCCAAACCATGATGCTGCCACCACCATGTTTGACAGTGGGGATGGTGTGTTCAGGGTGATGAGCTGTGTTGCTTTTACGCCAAACATAACGTTTTGCATTGTTGCCAAAAAGTTCGATTTTGGTTTCATCTGACCAGAGCACCTTCTTCCACATGTTTGGTGTGTCTCCCAGGTGGCTTGTGGCAAACTTTAAACGACACTTTTTATGAATATCTTTAAGAAATGGCTTTCTTCTTGCCACTCTTCCATAAAGGCCAGAGTTGTGCAGTATACGACTGATTGTTGTCCTATGGACAGAGTCTCCACCTCAGCTGTACATTTCTGCAGTTCATCCAGAGTGATCATGGGCCTCTTGGCAGCATCTCTGATCAGTTTTCTCCTTGTATGAGCTGAAAGTTTAGAGGGACGGCCGGGTCTTTGTAGATTTGCAGTGGTCTGATACTCCTTCCATTTCAATATTATCGCTTGTACAGTGCTCCTTGGGATGTTTAAAGCTTGGGAAATCTTTTTGTATCCAAATCCGGCTTTAAACTTCTCCACAACAGTATCTTGGACCTGCCTGGTGTGTTCCTTGTTCTTCATGATGCTCTCTGCGCTTTAAACTGACCTCTGAGACTATCACAGAGCAGGTGCATTTATACGGAGACTTGTTTACACACAGGTGGATTCTATTTATCATTAGTCATTTAGGTCAACATTGGATCATTCAGAGATCCTCACTGAACTTCTGGAGAGAGTTTGCTGCACTGAAAGTAAGGGGGCTGAATCATTTTGCATGCCCAATTTTTCAGTATTTTATTAGTTAAAATGTTTTGAAATATCCAATACATTTCGTTTCACTTCATGATTGTGTCCCACTTGTTGTTGGTTCTTCACATAAAATTACAGTTTTATATCTTTATGGTTGAAGCCTGAAATGTGGCAAAAGGTCGAAAAGTTCAAGGGGGCCGAATACTTTCGCAAGGCACTGTATCTGGGCTGAGCTGAACCTTAATGTGCTGGCGAAGCTTATTGGATGAGAGGCGAAACGTTCGACACTTCAACTACAGAGTACAGAAGATGACTCAAGAACCTTCATTGAAGATGGACACCGCCTGTACGACTGAGAGCCTACACAGACAATAACCCCTTAGCAAAATCCAGGCATGTTTATTTTTAATTTCTTGACCTAACTGCTAAACTAGAACAATGCAAGTATGGCAGACGTTAAGCTACCAACCTTGGTGCTTAACATGCATTCTCTACAAAGCATTAATCTGTTAGTGTAATGTTGACAGTAGCCCTGTTGCTAGCTGTAAAATCTTTGCTTTGGCTGTGTGTCAGACTGTTTTGGTTATACTGCTGGTTCATGGTTTAAAAGTCATCACTTTTAAACCATGAACCAGCAGACTGTACAGGTTCATGAAGACTGTACAGGTTCATGAAGACTGTACAGGTTCATGGTTTAAAAGTCATCACTTTAAAACCATGAACCAGCACAGTCCTAAGGGTTAAGTTTTGCGTGATCTTTGCTGTGCTCCGTTATCTAGTCACTGCGCAGTAGATTAGCGCACCGTCCTCGTTAGTATAGTGGTGAGTATCCCCGCCTGTCACGCGGGAGACCGGGGTTCAATTCCCCGACGGGGAGGAAATACCTGTTTTTAACTCTCTGGTGTCCTCTTACAACAGCTGGAGTGGCCTGGCCAGTTTAGGCACTTTTTAATTTATGTCCAGGAGCATTTGAACATTTGAGACGGGCCTGAAATAGAAGCTGCTTGGGCTCACATGAAATCCTAAGTAAGTATAGTGTATGTGCGGGTTATGTTTAGTTCAGTTAATTACTGTTAGTGTGACATCAGGACACTGATTTTTCCTATTCAAACTGTAAAATTTTAATTATTTGGCTCAAACGTGTTTCTAGCTTTCACAGTCCCTACTGCACGTCCACATTTTTTAATCAAATTAATTATATGCTTTTGCACCGTTTGTGTGCGCGCTTATAGATTTCCCTCACAGCGTTAAAACGGCTGTGAGTTCCTGTTTCGGTTACCTTGTCGAACCAAAACCTTTTGACGTAGCTACGTGTGTTTTTCTTCCCTGTTGCGCATTGTGATTACCTTGAGAGTCTGCTTGAGTATTTTTGATCCCTGCTCAAGTAATTTAAGTTACAACATTATATGTTTTTGGATTACTTGAGTCTTTGAACCTTTATGAAGTGCACTTGTTATTTTGAGAATTATTACTTAGCTGTTTAAAAGTTAAGTATGATTTAATTTATGGTTGTTAGTATCATAGCTATTTACATATTTTAAAAAGAGATATGACCTGTTGTATATATTGTATCTACATATGTAACTGTGTGCATCTGTATGCACAAAGTATACATATGTATGTATACTTTAATTGCTCATTTGTGTTTTTGTTTTTCTTTGACCTTTCCAGGTCAGGTTTTTGATACGGATTGGATCACACCTTTCAACCACCTGCAACTTTTTGATTTTCCTTTCATGATGGCGAGCTATTGACTCTGTTTTCTTTTCATTTTTATTGAATGTTATGGAACCCCCATAACACTGAACTGAACTGAAAGACAAAAGGAAATAACCCTCTTTGATCATTGCATTGTGCAAAACTATTTGTTTGGTTCATATTGTATTATATTGATAATTATATCTGACCTATTAATAATAATAATATATATATATATATAATTATATACATCCATTCATACCTGCATATCTTTCTTATATAAATACCATATATATATATATATATATATATATATATATATATATATATATATATATATAATATGTATACATGTATATTCAACCTTTTAAAATATATTCAAGTTATTGTAAAGAAACTTGTGGTTGGGTTTTATTCACACACTCGGGCTCTGTGAGTGAATTTCCTTCTGGCACAACTTGGTCAGTTCCTTCTAGCCCTAAAGCGTTACACATCGGTTTTATATAGCGCTTTTCTGGACACTCAAAGACGCTTTACATTGCATTATTTATTCACTCCATACTTGGCGGTGTTAAGCTACTATTGTAGCCACAGCTGCCCTGGGGTAGACTGACAGAAGCGAGGCAACCAGTCTGTGCCATCGGCCCCTCCAACCACTCACTCACTCACTCACTACATTCACTAGGCTTCTTGGTGTTCTCAAACGGTCTCCCATCCAAGTACCGGCCCTTCCCTGCTTAGCTTCCAAGGTCTGACGGGATCAGGTAGAGCAAAGGCGGTATGGCCACTTAATAAATACAGCACCTTTGTAATAAATTACTGCCTGGAAATAATACTGGCAATAGTCTATTGCAGTGTTTTTCAACCACTGTGCCGTGGCACACTAGTGTGCCGTGTGCTATTGTCTGGTGTGCCGTGGGAAATTATCCAATTTCACCTAGTGGGTCTAAAAAAATATTTTTTGAAACAAATTAATTATTATTCGCAAATAATGCGCCGTTTTCAAGTGTCTGTGCTGTCTAGTGATCGACAGAGTCACCATGTAATACTCTTCCATATCAGTAAGTGGCCGCAGGTAACTCATTTCTTTGAGACAATAGAATTAGTGATGCATGAATGCGACTGGTGGCGGTTACTGTGGCATTGTGGCTAGCGAGACTATATGGTGTTCCTATTCAAGACACATTTTCTGCTGTTGGTGTGCCTCATGATGTTTTCAACGAAAAAATGTGCCTTGGCACAAAAAAGGTTGAAAAACACTGGTCTATTGCCTATTTAAAATAATTTCTATTTTTACATAAGGGTAAAAGCCTTAAGATGAAAGATAACATAGTCTGAAGGTTTATTAGGTTTTCAATTAAAAACCTTAAACATAAAAATGTAACATAATGTCTTGTTTCTTTATTGTGAACATTAAGACAGAACTGTAAAGGTTTGGAGAAATTGTCAGTATTTTCTTCCTTAGTTCCGATAATTGTGAATAATTGTAACATTGTAAAATTATTCTTCATTATGAATATTTTTCTCAAAAGTTTAGAACCTTAAGTAATTTGCTGCTGTAGCGGTTACATTAAAAGCTGCTGTAGCGGTTACAAAAAGCTGCTTTTAATAGTTATTTCCCCCGGTTTCTACAATTAGACACATTTGCTTCAAAAACACTACCTTTTTTTTTAACATTACCTTTTTTATGTGGAAAAGTTGACCCTTTAAAATCCCTCCCCGCCATTCTTCTATGCACCACTTCTCTTGTGACTATAAACAACCATACATATGCGCCCATTCTGTTAACTCTATTGTCATCGCCATTTCTGATTTAAAATTCCTTCCAAGACAATGGACAATCTGAAAATGCCCCCCTCCCCAAAGTAAATCAGCTGTGCGATCCGTAAACTGCACAGTGTGTCAGAGTTGAAAATGTTAGCAGTCTTAATGGGAGCTTGAAAAGGTTAGATCTGATAAAAAGCTGTCAGCCGTCCACCAAAAAATGATGTATGGCCATATAATGGGACAGTATGGCTCATTTCTCCCCCATATGAGAATGGGGGTTAGGACTTTTGGGTCGGCCATTATACATCATCTGCTTTGACCACTCGCACATGCACTGAAGGCACACACATCGTTTCCAATTTAGATTCCAATATAGCTCTTTTGTTTTTGTAGCAATGGATGGAGGTAACATTTGGCCTCTGGTTGTTATTCTTTTAGCATTGCGTGTTGTATGCTTTGATAGAGATGAACTTGCAGTGTTCCAGTTCTGAGAGAGTACTGGTCCATTCACTGATTTTTCCATGAGGTTTAGGTCCTTAGGCTGTGAAGGCCATGACAAAACCTTCAGCCTGTGCCTCTCGAGGTCATCCATTGTGGTTTTTGGAGGGTGTGTACAATCATTACCCATTTGACGAAGCCATCCTCTTTCAAACTTCCGCTTTCTCACACATGGACTTACGTTTGCATACAGAATTTGTTGGAATTTAGTTGAATACATACTTCACTCAACCCGCGACAGGCCCATTGCACCATGTGGCTATGCTAGTTTCGTTAACCTGGTATTTCAGGTATCAGGTCAGCTAGATTGTTTTCCAGCTAGACTTAAAGAAAATATTAAATCCAAGCCAAATTGATGCTGAAATTGAACACAATTAAATAAACAGGGATTTAATGTGAACTTGTTCTCATTCTGTAGTTCTCATGTGTTTTTTTTTTTTATCTCAGTCAGATGGAACTCAGTGATTCTGCAACATACATTTCGTGTTTGTTGTTTTTTAATATGGATATTACGTGAAATAATATTGCAGTAACGTTTTCGCGTAATGGTTTAGGGCACCTTCCTCGTTAGTATAGTGGTAAGTATCCCCGCCTGTCACGCGCGGGCGGGCGGGACACGGGGGTTCAATTCCCCGACGGGAGGAAATATATTTATCACTTGCTTCATTTTTATTTTAACGTTTTTGACAATGCAATATGTGACTTTTCTATATTGGTGGAGCTTAGGTAAATGTGTCATTCAGTCTGTGGAAAATAAACTCAACGGTGAGGCTTGTAAAATACACTTTACAGCTTTGAGCACATCTGCATAACAAAGTCCATATACGCCATCCCCCACTCTACTCTGTTAAGCATGACTTTGCTATTTGTTCTGCTAGCACTCTAACACTGAATCAAGCTATCGCAGAGGACACTAAAATATCAGTATTTCTGTGAGCATTTGCATAACACATAGCAAAGTGAACAATGCCTGGTCCAGATAATAATGCCCTATGGGTCCTCTTTTATACAATTCTGGTATCAGGTCAGCTAAATTGTTTTACCATATACCTTTTTATCAATAGCCTTTAACAATTCGTATATAGCGAGGTTTTATAAAGAGTAGGACTCGGATAATTTCTTAAGCAGCCTTTTTTTTTTTTATGCGGTTGCTCCTTAGCAGCAGCATCTTTTGTCAGATTAAACTTTTAAACCATTAAAAGTTTTAATGTAAAACACCAGGTTGTCAAAGTTCAAAGGGTACGAGTTGGCTCTGCTCCATTGTAGGACTCGCTTTGTAGAGTTGTGTGGCACCTTCCTCGTTAGTATAGTGGTGAGTATCCCCGCCTGTCACGCGGGAGACCGGGGTTCAATTCTCCGACGGGGAGGAATACATGTTTTGCAGCCTCTGGTGTACCGTAAAGTTGTGGTTCCTAATCATTATGGTCCCACGTACCACTTAAGTTGTTCATTTATTCTATGTATGTCCTACCTCAATGTTCCTGTCATTATATTTTTCAAAGTGATCAATTAAAGATTTAGTATTTGGGTTGAATTTGAGAGTATCTTAGCTTAATTTTGAACGCTCAACATTCAAACATTTTACTGAAAAACATAATTAAATTAACCTATACCTTAATTATTATTGAAGACAACTCTAAATTTAGGGAATTTGTGTGTGTTTTTCTTTTTATGTGTGGTTTTTTTTATGTGTTTTCCTGATTTTTTTGTATTTTATTTAATTTAGTTTTTTTTCTGATTTGGGGTTTTTATGTTTTTCTGATTTTGTTTTACTAATTTTGTGTTTTTCTGATTTTGTGTTTTTCTGTGTATTTATTTTAGGCGCATTGTGTACGAAATGCGCAGTATGAATAAAGTTGTCTTGCCATCTGATTGAGTTTTTCTGATTGTGTTTTACTGATTTAGTGTTTTTCAGATTTTTTTGTGTGTTCTGATTTTGTGGTTTATTTTGTTTTTATTGTGTTTTTCGGATTTTGTGTTTTTCTGATTTAATGGTTTTATTGTGTTTTTCGGTGTATTTTTAGGCGCATTGAGTAGCCTTGTGTACGAAATGTGCAGTATAAATAAAGTTGCCTTGCCTTCTGATTTAAAAATCTGATTGTGTGTGTTTCTGATTTAGTTTTTTTCTGATTTTGTACTTAATATTTTTTCCTGATTTTGTGTTTTTTTATTTTGTGTGTTTTTTGTTTCTATGCTATTTTATATGTATTTGGTTTCTATGTTGAACTACAGTAACTGTATAGTTATCTAAGAAGGTAACACTTTATTTTTGTTCCGTGTCTAACCTTGAAGTACATAGTGCTCTAAACCGTTATGATGTCACTGCATAGCGGAATAGGGCACCTTCCTCGTTAGTATAGTGGTGAGTATCCCCGCCTGTCACGCGGGAGACCGGGGTTCAATTCCCCGACGGGGAGGAAATGCATATTTTTGACCTTTTGGTGTGCTCTTTCAACAGCTGTTACAGTCAATCACATAACATTGTTGTATTTCTAGACTTATTACGTGGCGTTTGTCTATGTACTATCTAGAATGTGGGGAGAGGGAAGTTTGCATGGTGACACAGACATATTCTCTGTTTCAAACAAACAATTTTCTCATATATTGTCGCGCTTAGTTTGGCAGTCTCATATCAAAACCGCTGAAAAGATTAATCTCCTAGAAACTCTTTTGGTACTAAATTAATTTTTACTATGGAAAATATTAAGATAAAAGAGGCTAATCAGCAACGGGGTAACTATCGACTGTAACCTGATATTTCATCAAAGAAAATTCCATAAGCTGAAAAATGCTTTTCCCAATTATTAATTTTCAGTTATGTATATTCACTAAAATATGATTTTTTTTGTGTGGTTATAATTATAAATAACAGTGTTTCCCCTAGTTTACTGGTTTGGCAGTGGGGGGTATGGCCACACGTGCACGCTGTGAATAAAAAAATACAATGTTTTTAGCAGATGTTATAATTTGCAACAATTTATTGTTTGAATTTCTACATGAAACACAATTAATTCCAATTTAAGTAACTGTAAAGCATTTTGATTTAGGAAACAATACTATGTTTTATTAGATTGATGTAGGCTACCTTTATTTAATTTTCCCATGGATGTTTGGATTTTCCTCATAATTATGTTTAATATTTATCAGGGAGTTCCACAGTTTATGATCTAATAGGACACATGTAACAGGTCTGTGTTCTGCATAAAGCAGGAGGAGCCAAAATCAGCATTTAATTCAATTAAACTTTACTGTACTTCTTGGGAAAATGTGTTAGTGCAAAATTGCTATAAAATCAATAATGCAATTGGTAAGTGCAGACTTGTTCAATATGATACAGTAATAAAAACATTTAAAAGCAAAAAACCTTATCATCCACCTGGCTGAGGGCAAACGGATAATATGTATGAGTGGAACCAAGGAGCTTGCAATTATAGAGCTGAAGATGAAGAATATTTTATTAATAATAATAATTTATTTATTTTCCAAAAATATTCTGGTTAGAGGCTTGTTTGACAACGACCTCCTCATACATTGACTGAAGAGGCAGAGAGTCTGATTTTTCCACTAGCTTCAGTGCTGTTGTCACAATTCTGTGCAGCTTGGTCTTACTCTGAACTGTCAGGGAGCCATACCATATCTCACCACGTGACAACCTCTGAGGAAGGCCACAGTTGTAGCCGAAACCGTAAGCTACGAAAACGAACACTCAGGTCTGGCTATAAGAACAAAAGTGCCATATATCACTATGCTGGCAAAAACTGCAGCGTAAAATATGCCCCTGATCTCTGCTCGCACTCCAAACAAGCATAGCCTTCTGAGGAAATGCAGCCTGTGGGCTAATCTACTGCATAAGTAGTCTACATGTTCCCCTCCAGCTAAAGTTGTTAGACACCATCAGGCCTAAGTATTTGTATGAGGGCACTTGTTCTATGACACTGTTGCCAAAATTACAGAGTCATGTGTTGGGGTCAAGGGTCAAAAATAATGTCATTAGTTTTCTTTGTATTTAACACCAAATAATGATAATCACACCAGGATTTAAAAGTGTATCTCCCTGAAATACACACTGGGGTCAACCTTCGTGTCTAGCAGGGTGAGAATGATGGTGTCATCAGAGAATTTGATAACATGATTGCAAGGGTGGGTACTCTTACACTCATTTCAAATCAAATCAAACTTTATAAAGCGCTTTTCATACCGAAAGGTATCACAAAGTGCTTTACAGATAACAAACAGACGCGCGCACACACACACACACACACACACACACACACACACACACACAGAAAAAATCATTAGGACTAAATAAATAGATGTCAGTTAAAAGCTAAGCTAAAAAGGTGGGTCTTGAGCCTGCTCTTAAAAACATGAACGTTCTCTGCGGTCCTGAGCTCCCATATTGTCCCCGTTGTCTCAGTTTAATGGACACGTCTATCAATTTTTTGTTCAACTTTTCAAAGCAGCGGGAATCTGTAATGAGTAAGGCGTTGTGATGCAGAGTGCAGTAGGATTTTATCGGTGGGAAGATACGTGCATGGAGAATTACTTTGCAACCAAGAAAAGAGTAGGTTTGTGTGTGAAAACAAAAAGATGAAACATTTGATGGAAAAAGAATGGTAACTAGCGGTAACAAGGGATAATGCATGTTTCCATTCAGTCTATATACTAGGAAGTAAATGGTTAGGGTTTTGATTAATCATATTATGTCATCATGTTTCATGTATATGTTAAATGTATTGAGCAGTTTTATCCTATCTTGCTTTTATAAAGGAAAGTCTTTCAGATATTATCACACTTTACAAGATCCCGTAATAACAAGATGCAGAATTATGTCATTTCACAGTAACTGAGTTTCGTGACTACAAACTTTGATTGTAAACTGGTGCTGCTCGTAGTTTTGGGTGTCACTTTATTTTACAGCACGGTAATAGAATGGAAATGGTATGGTCCTTGGAATAACAATCATATATTTTGCAGCCCTATTACCGTAGGATTATGGTTAAGGTATCTTAAGAAAAATTAGACCTACTAATGATCAAGGCCTAGAGCTGAACTGGACTAAAATTCTCACAGAGGAATAGGCATAGTAGATAGACCTATTTAAAATGAGTAAATTATAGAATTGTAATTGCCCTCATTACCCCCCCAACCAAATGTACTTTTCTTTAGAAAAAACATTATTTTGTTAAAAATATGAAAACAAATATAGTCTAAATCACATTCAGCTGCAGTTTTGTCGAACATTGTAACCCATTTTTTGCTCCAAAGTTGCCCGTTGTGTCCAATTTGCCTTTGAACATTGACATACATGAATTCTTTTGTTTCATGGAATCTTTGTGCATATTTTATATCCAAAGACATGCAGACTGCTGTTTGTGGCATTGAAAAGATTTGGTTTCTGTAAATGACAGCTTTGTGAGACTGATTTTCTCGTACCTGCCCTGACTACAGTTCCATGATCAGACTTGAGCCGTCCCTGGCGGAGAACGGCCTGTGTTTATACTTAAGGAGACCCCGTGTGGAGTGGGAGTGTAGCCTCTCCTATTGTTTCCTTTGTTATGACATCCTCCCAGTGAACATTTCCAGAGAAATCACCAGGAACACAATGGAGGTTCCTTTTGGGCCCCTCGGTGTTTGTTTATAGGGGCCTGGCGACACGCGGCAGAGCAGCGGGGGGTCCCCTGACAGCACATGAACCTGGAATATTACTCTGTAATCTAAAAGAGATGCCACAGCCAAATGGGAAATAGTCCAATCAGTGTTTACGACAGATTTGTACTTTGAGACTATGGTGGCGCAGGTAGATGTTTACTTACAAGCACTCAAAATTGGATAAAGGAAAATGGGAAATGTACTTGAAATAAGATTGTAACTCCAAATAGTAACTATATTTTCAGCAATGAAATCTATGTAATTGACCAAGTCACTTTTAAATGTATGCTTTTTTTTTTGCGGTTCAAAGCCCAGTAAATCGGGCAGGAATTTGATATTAAACAAAGTATTAAGTACAAGACTTGTGTATTGATATTATTGACACCGTAATCTCAGGCTTTGTCCCAAACCTGTCCCATTTGAACCATTCGAGACTTGTGCCTAACCATACCCATACACCAGACACAGGTGTTACTACGGCGACACCTAGGGCATCTTTTTAGGTGCTTATAAATGGTCTTTTCACAGTGTGTAGGCCTAAGCTGCTTCTGTCGAAGCCTCCATGGACTCTCATTCCTCCATGTCAACCCTCCCGCGCCCATTATCTCGGGATATGTCGTTTAGCATTTAGCCGCCGTGTGCCGTAAATGAGGCTCGGGAAGGAAGCCACCTCCGACCATTACACCCCGAGTACGCGTGCCCCTCTGTCCTGATGTGGCGGTGTAGGGGAGACAGCCCGCAGTCAAATGAGGCGCGAGCTTGTCGGCTGGAGGGATTCCTGTTTCGCCATGGAACTGCTTTCAAAAGAGGAGCAGAGATTTTTTCTGTCAGCCATCGGCCCGTATGTCATCACGAGTGCGCCGCCTTTACCTCTACAACCCCCCACCCCCTCTACCTCCCGGGTGTCCAGCGTTTGTCACAGATGTAGCACGCTCGGTAAAGATGTGGGAAAATGTGGTGAGTGTGATGTGTGCTTGGCCCCATATATTCAAATATTCAAGGGAGACTTGCACATGCTGTGGAAACAGTTGAAAAAGTACTTAAACTTAGAGCGAGTTGGATAAGTTTTGAGGTATTCAGGTAATTCCCAGTCTTGCGCAAATGTTTTTAACCTGTGTAATTAATAGGGCTGGAACGAATCCGTTTTGTCGTGATCCATCACGTATCATGATACTGAGGGCCCGATATGATATGTATTGCGATACAATTTATTCCAATGCCTCACAATATAGTACCCCTTTTTATCCGCTGAGAAAATCGACATGTTACATTTCTGTGTTACTATACTTTGTAGTGTAACACGTTACGTAACTGTATTTAAATAGGGAAAACGTGGAAGAGTTTGGTAGCTTCTAACGGGAGCTGATTTGGAACTAGACAGTATGTGGAAGAGGCTGCGTTTGTGCTCCGTTTGCATGACAGAGCGCACGGACAAAGACCAGACAGGTACATATCAACTAGTCTAAGGTAAGGTAAGAACATATGTCAGTATGTAAAAACGGTGGCCTATTCCTTTAACGTCGTAGTTTTAACGAAGAAACGTATCCTTCACGATGCCTGATTTATCTCGTTTAGTCTGCTAGCGAGCCAGAGATTTCCAGGAACTAACTGCAACCACAGCTGTTGTAAGTAAGAGCAAAATGACATAAAAAGAGACATGACACAGATGTAGTGTGCAAAAAGAAGTACCGTGAACAACATGAATGAATAAAAGGATTGTTGTCACCATTCAGCGCCATTATCTGTTGGTCAAGTCCTATTAGTGCCGTTGCTGGATGTCCATAAACATGACCAACGCCCTGTACAGAGTCCTAAGTAGTTCTTATCCCGTGAGAATATTGAGGCTGTGTCTGTGCTTTTAACCCAGAGCTGAGACTTGAACCTTATGTCCCACCTCATCTAAGGAGACCAGTGAACCACCTGATCCAGTTTGGGATCAGCCAACAGCAGCCTGACATTTCCTCCTCAGGAATGGCATTAAAAGGAGACGACTTTTTCTCCATGGTCCGCTCGGCTTCCTGATATGGCAAGTGTTTAAGAGCTCCTGGACTGAGCCACACATTTAATGATTGTGTCTGGTCGGCGTCTTCATGCGGAGATCAACATTTTGGAGATATAGGAATTACAGTCATAGTGCTATTATGGCATTACAGCTTTGGTAAGGAGGTTGCCACAGCGAACCAGTAACATTGTGATCTAGCAGATTTGTTTCAATGCTCTTTCATTGGTTTTATTTATTTGCTAGAGATCTACTGAATTCCCCATGGGCTTTTGCTCGTGTAAGCTCTCAATCGTACATGAGTTGCCCGTCATTGGTCTTGAGTTATCATCTCTGCAGTTGAAGTGTAGGACGTTCCGCAGCTTCATCCAAGAAGCTTTGTCAGGCCTGCAACACTAAAGATCTCTCACCACAGGTGTAAAGGATAGTCTCGCCTATAATAGATCGTTTTGAAGCAGTGCATATGCTGTCTTCGTTGTCTCCATAACATCTTATTTTATGTATAACCTGCTATAGCTTTAAGGTGGAACTTCTACATCGGTTCAGAAAGACACAGGACTCTTGTTAGCATTTAATTTCAGTCTTCTGTCAATTCATCTCAGTTCAAAAGGCATAAGTCATTATATTAATTGCCTTAAATGTCATGTAAAAGCATTAACTTTGATTCCAACTGGCATTAAAAGGCAAGATAGTCACTTGGTTGCCAGGGTTTCCGCGATGAATGGGGCAAAAAATTTAATTTAGAGATATCAATATGAAGTGTTTGCTGTGCATTACTGATACATATGAGGGAAAATGCAATGTATTGCAAGTTTTCTGTGATTTTGTTTTAGTACGGCAATGGCCTAAATTGCTTCTATTTTCAGTAATGAAATCTAAATAATGGATAGAGCCATGTTTACATTTCTGGTTTTATTTTGTTAATATATTAGGTACAAAGATTTATTTAGAGAGGAGTTTGGATCTTAAGTATTTGAATAAGCTATTTGTATGTGAAAAAATCTGTACAAATACAAATTTTGCCTTGTATTTTGGGTTTTAAAGCTCCATAAATCAGGCTGGGAACTGGATATTAAAAAATTAATCTGAAAAACCCTCAAATATGAAGTTTAGGACTGGAAAGTTTGAAGTTCGTATGAGTGACTAAAGTGGAGATGTTGTTGCAAGAGTTGAACCTAAACCTAATTTTGAGAGAACGGCCCTAAAGTTTCTTAACGCATGCGAAGGTATATTTCTCCCGACCAGTCTGACTCCCAAAAAACAAGATTACCATATTTGGATTACAGCACCATCGCAGTCACCGCTCACAGTATACGTGAATAGCAAATATCCATTTACCATAACAAAAATGTCAGCACTTATGAATGCACTGAGATGTTTTGTTTGAGTCTTTTTATACTCTGAGGGAAAAAACTACAAATCTCAGCATTGACCACCTGCAGTGTCTCACCTCAAGTCTTAACATGAATTGTACCAAAATTAAGGTCTTTGTTCCTCAAAGGTTTCTCATTATGCCCAATTAGCCGAGTTCTCCTCCGTGTTCTATCTGCCCTCGATGCCCTCTGCAGTCCTCTCCAGTTCGCTCACTTTGCAGCTCCATGGAATATTTATACCTGGGCCGCGGCGGAGGAAACAATGCTTCATATTTGTGCCTTTGTATTTACGGAGAGGAGCTGTGTGGACAGATAATGCCCAGGTCCACAGAGGACCATCAGTCACCCAGCCGCGCTGCAGCGTGGTGATAAGTGTTTCCTTACAGATAACCCAGACACAGCCCGCCGCGCTTTTTATAGGCCCGCTGTCCCCCACCTAACCTTGGGGTGTTTTTAGCACCAGCCACTACACTTTTTCCCGTTTTTTTGTTGTTTTTCTGACCGACACCACCTTGCCCAGACTTCCTTGCACAAGTTTATCCCTGGAACTCAAAATAAATGTTTCGGGTGGAGGGACTGTTGTCTTTTTCTTTTTTGGGTCTTTATCGTCACTTTTTAAAAATCTAGATTGAAGTGTGTTATAGGCAGTGCAGGATTTTAGCACCACTAAAATGGCTTACTTTATCCAAGAGTCAGTGAAGGTGTCTAGTTATTTAAGCATGTTATTTAAAAATGTCTCGATCCACAAAAAAGTTGTACCGTGGGATGCCTCATGTATTTTGGAGACAAAAACAGAGGTCGAATTTCAACATTTTGGCCCGGGATGAGCAACGGTCAGTTTGGAGGAGAAGGGGCACAGAACATCTGTTAATCATGGGGCTTGATCAGTCGTCCTTTGGGGTTGTATTGCAGCCAGTGGCACAGGGAACATTTCATGGGATTCAATTCATTTCCAATAAATCTTGAAGCAAAACATAACACCGTCTTTGAAAACGCTAAAGTTTCAAAGCAAATGGCTTCTACAAATGGGTAATGATCGTAAACACACCTGCAAATCCACAATGGAATGCATCAAGAGGTGCGGTCTGAAGGTTTTATCATGGCCTTCACAAAGTCTCCTGAACTAAACATCACTGAAGATCTGTGGATAAAGAGCAGAGCGTGCGAGACCAAGTCGAGAAATCTCTCGAGAAGAGTTTTGTATAGAAGAATAAGAACAGTCAAACTAGAATGGAAAGACTCTTTGCTTATAGAAATGCTGTGATACTTGCCATATTTGGTGGCTACGAGGTGTTAACTCTGCAGGGACCCACACCTTTACTCTGGGCTTTGAATATCAATCAGTAGCTCCAAAATAACAGATTGGGATATATCTAAACCCTGTGTGACAAAAAGGGTCATTTCTTTTCTAAAATGCTCTTGAAAAATGTCCGTGTTTGAAATCCTTTGGACAGATTTTTCTCGCGTCCGTACAGCGTGCCTCCTTGTCGCTGTGGTCGTCCTGACTGATGCCAACTCCCACATGAACGGCCATTTGTCTCACCCCACTCTGCTTCACATTTCACCGCTAATTCTCTCGGATGGGTCGTCTCCAGAAATGTTGAAAGAGATACAAGCTCCAACCCCCTTGGCCACCACCCGCCAGCCTGGCATTGGTTAAGACGCCCTGTGTGTGTGTGTGTGTGTGTGTGTGTGTGTGTGGACTCTCCTCCTCCTCCCGTCTGAATCTTTGTTCCCAGGTTCTGTTTTGAGTTTCGCGTCTCCTCGCGCTCTGATTGCCTGATAGCTTAAACATCTCGGCTTGTCTATGGGAGTGTGCGTAATCCAAGACACATGAGGCGGCCGCTGTCCAAGTCCACGACCTCGCGATTTGCTCATCAATTGTGCCAGTTGTAAATGATCTTTTTTATTTTTTTTTTACTTTTAGTTTTATCCCCGGATGGAGCCTGTTGTATTGGAAATTTTTAAAATCTATTGGATAAAAGATTAAATTAAAACGTTTTTGAAAGGATGTATACCACAAGTTAAGTGACTTCAAAGCTTTTAATGTCATAGAAGGTTCACGCACATACATAATTTACTTTCAATATCCAGTTCCAAACTGAGCGGGCAAATAATGATAATAATATTTGTACTTCTTTTCTGCTTAAGGATTTATCAAAACTACTACTCTACCACTCTTATCAATACTCCTTGTCGACCCAGTACTCTTGTCAGTACTTAAAAAGCTAAAATTTTTCTTGCTTTACATTTGGACCTGATTTCTTATTTCCAAATTAAGTTTAGTACATACACAATGTACATAATGTAATAAGACATAAGACCCTAACCCTAAGGGTCTTATGCCTTATTTCATTATGTGCCTCCAAAGTACTAATACACGTTATTCCATTGTGTATGTAACACATACAGTGCCTTGCGAAAGTATTCGGCCCCCTTGAACTTTTCGACCTTTTGCCACATTTCAGGCTTCGAACATAAAGATATAAAACTGTAATTTTTTTTAAGAACCAACAACAAGTGGGACACAATCATGAAGTGAAACGAAATTTATTGGATATTTCAAAAAATTTTAACAAATAAAAAACTGAAAAATTGGGCCGTGCAAAATGATTCAACCCCTTTACTTTCAGTGCAGCAAACTCTCTCCAGAAGTTCAGTGAGGATCTCTGAATATCCAATGTTTACCTAAATGACCTATGATGATAAATAGAATCCACCTATGTGTAAACAAGTCTCCGTATAAATGCACCTGCTCTGTGATAGTCTCAGAGGTCAGTTTAAAGCGCAGAGAGCATCATGAAGAACAAGGAACACACCAGGCAGGTCCGAGATACTGTTGTGGAGAAGTTTAAAGCCGGATTCGGATACAAAAAGATTTCCCAAGCTTTAAACATCCCAAGGAGCACTGTGCAAGCGATAATATTGAAATGGAAGGAGTATCAGACCACTGCAAATCTACAAAGACCCGGCCGTCCCTCTAAACTTTCAGCTCATACAAGGAGAAAACTGATCAGAGATGCTGCCAAGAGGCCCATGATCACTCTGGATGAACTGCAGAAATGTACAGCTGAGGTGGGAGACTCTGTCCATAGGACAACAATCAGTCGTATACTGCACAACTCTGGCCTTTATGGAAGAGTGGCAAGAAGAAAGCCATTTCTTAAAGATATCCATAAAAAGTGTCGTTTAAAGTTTGCCACAAGCCACCTGGGAGACACACCAAACATGTGGAAGAAGGTGCTCTGGTCAGATGAAACCAAAATCCAACTTTTTGGCAACAATGCAAAACGTTATGTTTGGCGTAAAAGCAACACAGCTCATCACCCTGAACACACCATCCCCACTGTCAAACATGGTGGTGGCAGCATCATGGTTTGGGCCTGCTTTTCTTTAGCAGGGACAGGGAAGATGGTTAACATTGATGGGAAGATGGATGGAGCCAAATACAGGACCATTCTGGAAGAAAACCTGATGGAGTCTGCAAAAGACCTGAGACTGGGACGGAGATTTGTCTTCCAACAAGACAATGATCCAAAACATAAAGCAAAATCTACAATAGAGTGGTTCACAAATAAACATATCCAGGTGTTAGAATGGCCAAGTCAATCGCAGCAAAAGGTGGCGCTACAAAGTATTAACTTAAGGGGGCTGAATAATTTAGCACGCACAATTTTTCAGTTATTTGTTAAAAATGTTTTAAATATCCAATAAATTTCATTTCACTTCATGATTGTGTCCCACTTGTTGTTGGTTTTTCACAAAAAATTACAGTTTTATATATTTATGTTTGAAGCCTGAAATGTGGCAAAAGGTCAAAGTTCAAGGGGGCCGAATACTTTCACAAGGCACTGTATCAGCCCAATACTCTTTCGTTTTACATATGCTAATTAGTATGGAAGTAGTAGTTAGTAATGAGTTCTTTCTCTCTGCTGTCTAAGGTGAACACTTCTTTTAATTAAAATCCTTCAGGTGTGTCTTTACAAAGCTATGAAATTCTCTAAAAGAAACAGCCGTTCTGATGTTTGGAGGGAGAGAATTAAAACAAAAGAAAAAAATCTGTCACCTCCTTCTGAGTTGTGCCCTGGAACAGTCCGTCTTCAGTTGGCGAATGCACCGACATTACCTGAAGGAAATCCGCCAAGAGACAGGGAGAGCAAACAAACTGCCAACCATATGGTCTTGAACTCCAGGCGTGCATCTGTTCAGTTCAGTTTGCTTTATTGTCAGTTGTACGTATAAAGCATACGCGGAGAATGGAACTGACTGGAAACCGTGATATTGTTGGATAATCAATGGATAGTATACAACAGGGCAGCACAGATAACGGGGAGAGTCTACGCAATAGTTTTTTTTGTTTTTCAGGATTTGGACCAAAACAAGTTGAGAATATGCACTTAACAAAAATACAAACCTTTTTGTTTTTGCTCCTATTTTTCATGAAAGACATGAAACATGTTCTTTAAACACAAAAGACCCATTTCTCCCAAATAACATTCACAAATCTGTCTAAATCTTTGTAAGTGAGCACTTCTCCTTTGCCGAGAGAATCCGTCCGAGGGCTGGACAATCATTTTTGATTCAATTTTAGTTTTAATAATGAAAACAAATATATATAGCTGATTTATGAACTTAGACATGTTTTACACACATTTCAGACTAGACTACAATTGAAGAGTATGATTTGTTTTAATCTTGACTTAAGTTAAATTACTAAGACTAAATAAAAATATGTTGTCAAAATGAACACTGGATTGACCAAAGTTTAATTGAATGACTAATCCATGCCACCTCACAGGTGAGGAATATCAAGATGCTGATTAGACACATGAATATTGCACAGGGGTGTCCTTGGGCTGTCTACAATAAAAGTCCACTCTGAAATGTTTTTTCGAAATAATGCAATAGGCGAAATCCATCAGCTATATTTTTCCCAATTATTCTATATGTTTTAAGGCAGTAAAACCCCTCACCACACACTAAGGTGCGTGCACCAAATGCAGTTCACACGGCAGGGGCAGTTGATTCCTGTGTATTGTCAATGTAAGTGCGCGCACATGTGTGGGTGGTGAGTGTGCGTGGCGGCAGGTGTGTTAGAGCGGTGTCTACCAGCAGCAATGTGCGCATCAGCTGTTCAGAGCGGCGTGAACGCGGCGGGAGGAGACAGGAGGAGTAAAAACACACATTCAGGAATCATTTATTGATCATCTGAATTTGGAGCAATGTAACCACCTCTTCACTTGTGTCATAAAGACACAAGTGAAACGGAGACACCGTCTGAAAAGAGGAAGTATTCATGACAATAAGCAGCTGTGGTTTGAAATGCCTTTTCCGAGCCCAGGCATTCAGATCAGAGGAGCATATTATATTTCGATAAACTTGTGAAATCATGAACGTGGGTGCATTTAACAGGGCAATAGATTACAAATATTGAAAAAATATCTGAGAGAGGAAAGAGGCGAGATTTGCCTCAAGTGTCAGAGAAATGTAGGCTGGTTAAACTATTCCACTGTCACCAAAGTACAAACAAAGAATCAGGAAACCGTTTTCATTCATATCTTAATGCTTAGCAGCAACTGCGCAGTTTTTTGTTCTACAGAATCGCGCAGCAGTGGCTCGGCCTGAGGTGAACACATACGAGCGTCTGATTGCAAGACTTTCTAGCGTGCAAATAGAAGCAACAGCGCGGGCTGTGCGGTTAGGTGTGTACACACCTTTATACACTTTTCTCACTAGTTCATACAGGTTCTCTCTTATGCCTGCTGTACACTGTGTCGATTTTATTAGTCGTATAAGATTTTTAGATGTCATGTTGCAGACGTGGGAATGGAAACATCGTGAGCTGCTCTCGTTTCTACTGTGCGATTGTTCAAACTAAGAGACAATCGTTGCTACGACCAGAGTTTTATCATAGCAGTTTCCGGCGTCAGAAAGTGTGTTTAGCGAGTGCCACATTCTAACGTTTTTTTTGTTTTTGTTTTGTTTTTTTTTTCGGAAAAGTGCTGGGTAAACTTCAAATGCGGACTCGGACACGCTCATGCCTGGCCTGTGTTGCTTGTGACTCTGGCGGCGATGCAGCATGTGCTGATGTGTTGACGAGACACTTGACAGAAATATTCTCTGCAGCGAGAGGATGGCTCACTCTGCGACTAGCCAGTCAGCGCCCATACGCTGCCAAAAAAGAATGCAAAATTGTACCAAAAAAAAGCAGCGAAAGGTGAACCGCGTTATAGCGAGGGACCACTGTATTAGAGAAAAGTGCTCAGCTGCTGTAGTGTTCAAAGCGCGGATGAATGTGGTTACAAGTAAATTTGTTCATATTTCCCAAGATGGGACCCTCCAGATCCCCTTGTTTCATGCTTTGTTGTCCGCAGACTTCCTTTAGTGGCTCTTTTGATGTCACAGGTTGCAGGCCCCTGTTTTCTGCTGTGTTTGCAAAAACGGGACAGTTATTTTGCGATCAATTCCGACTCTCTTCGATATATAGATATTGTGTCTCCTTAGAGACAGTAATGATAACTTGGGCGACAAGTCACAAACATTTATATTACGCCACACAAATCAAAGTTTACATGTACAGCCAGTGTCCAGTAGCGTATTTCTTGCCACGCTATTCCAGGTTTACGGCGACTCTCACCACACTGCTGTCTCCTCCATGCTCCCAGCGAGTTTCAGACGACTCCCCTCCCCGCGGTGAAGGCGGGGGGTCAGGATAGAGCTGTCTGCCTGTCGCCCCCTGATACAAAGTGACCGGGGTCCGATCCGCTGTCCCGCCCGACACTTTGAATTCTCGTCTCCTCGGCGCCAAATGCAAGTGAAAAGCATTAACTCTTTTCGGACACTCGCTCTGCTGAACTTTCCGAACTTTTTTATAATCTCAGGCGGGCTCAGTCAGGCTCGGTGATGGAAAGCGAGTGGGACACGTTTGCATTTGCAGTTTATTTTCGTTTGCAGTTTCTTTGTGGGAGTCTTGGGTTCAGGGTTAGTTTGGAGCGCGGAGTTCAGGGCTGCGTGTCCAAGCAGTGACAGGCGGAGTTGACGCTAAGGCTGCACTTTTTAACCATCTCCGTAGAAAGAGATTTTTCTGAAGAATATTACTTTTGCTAACTATGAGTTAGCAATCGAGTTCGTCACACAGACTTTCACTGCTGTTCTGCTTAAGGCGACACTGCAGTTGAAATGGAGATGTCTATTTGAAACTTTAGCGGTAGATTATTGACTTGAATGTAAGGGAAAAGGCACTGTATGCATAAAAATTGCCAAATTTGCTTTTTGGGTTCAAAGCTCAATATACCAGGCTGGAATTACATAAAAAATATTTCAATATATTACTAAGTCCAATACTGTAAAGTTTGGAGTCTGTAGGAGCTATTAAAGTCGAGATGTTGTTGCAAGACTGGAATGAAAACGTCTGCCCATGCACGTGTACGTTTCCCCTCTGTATCCGCGGCTGTCTCCCAGAAACGAAATGATCATATTTGGATGACAGCGTCATCTCAGTCGCAGCCTTTCGCGCTACACATGGATACCAAACATGTCAGTATTTATGGATACGTCAGTATTTATGAATACATGTGGGGAAAGACGAGGGGAGTGTGTGTGAGTTGAGAAATAGTCACAAAATAACCATAAGCATTTACTTATACAGATAGTAATTTTAATTTTCACCACCTCATACCTGCTTTATCCAAATAGAGTTGTAATGTCACACAAACCATCTGTGGTATTTCTACGGTTTCCCAGGAAATAGGGGACTATTGGCTTTAAAATAAAGGGTTGGGCGATAATTTAACTGTACCGGTATAAATATTCCCTATCACAACAATTTGTGTCATAGCGGTATAAATGATAACTCACGTGAAGCGAGGGCATAAAGAAAACAAACTGTAGTGCAGGCATCAACGGAGTGGATCTAGTTGAGATTTAGTCACTTTTCAAACCACCTGTGACTGTTTTAGAACGGGGCAAGCAACAAATGTTGTGTGACCTTCCAGTTTTTTTATTAAAGTCACCATTGCATCCTGGAGGTTTTCCCAAAGCACATCCAGCTGCTCTCGTGTGCAGGTAAGGTCCAAGCCTAAAAACAACTTATCCGATCTGGGCTTCTAGTCGTCTTTCGTTTTATTTTTTTGACAGATCCCAAACACAAATGCTCCGTCAAACAACGCTTTTTATACCAGAAAACAAATAATTCACGTCCGCACCACACTCACACATGGCCATGGGAATATTTTAAATGAACTTTAGTAGCATCTCAGGCCTAATCGTTAATGCTTTTATCATGTATGTGGAAATGATCATCTTAAAGCATGGGTTGTAAATTTTCAGTGCTAACATAAATGATAATAGTTTTTTATTGTGTAGGTGATGGTATATTTTGAAATTCCAACTTTAATGTGTGTTCTGTAAAAGTAACAGTTCAATGAGATGTCTGTCTTAATGTCTGTCCTAATTTGCAAATGTAACTTAAAAATGTGTGTGAGCACTGAGTTTGGAGGATGCCATACTGCGTCGTATTCTGTTTTTTATTTATTGTAACGCTCCATTGAATTGAATTGTATCTTATCATACTGTGATACATACCAACGAATATTGTTTAGATCCATATCGCCCCAACCCTACTTTAAAAGAATCCTTGGAATGAATTTCCACATGCCCACAAACGGACAGAACAGAAGCAATTAGAAGTGCCATAACATCCAGCAGTTTTTAACAGTAAGTTAATAGCTGTCACAAGTGTAGCATCAATTGTTATGGTCAGTTTATCCACCAAGATGCTTTCTTAATATCTGGATTTGAGATATGTGGACAATCATCAGAATTCTATGGCAATGGTTCCACAACTGATATGCCTTTAGACCAGCCATTGTTGAGTCTTCACTGTTTGGATCTGTTGTACTGCTGTATCAGCCTTAGCTTTATTCTCCAAAGACCACATCCTGCTTGTTCTTTAAGTGGCAAATCTTTTTAGGTGCCCCCTAAATGTAAAAAAATAGCAAATCAACGTTCAAATCCATCTCCTAATTTGGCGCTGATAGCCTTCAACAGAGCTGTATTTTTTCAGCTGCTTACCTCCTCCAAATCAAATTTTTCACAGTCCACCGTCCTCCATCCCACCACTCAACTCGACGCTTGTGGTTTGCATTAAGACGGCCATAAATTATCTGCGTCATCATCACAAACCGTTTAGCTCTCGACTTGCGCGGCTTGAAACAGAACACTCTTTGCGCGGAACTTTGAACTTGCCGTACTATTTTTCTCTTTCCGATGTTTTGCTTTCAAATTGCCGCTGTAGGGTTCATGGGAACTGCACTCCGAGGTTACCTGTGACCCCCCCTCCTCCCTCCTTCAGAATCTCAAGTACTGGAGAAGGAAAGAAGAAGGGGAAAAAACAAAGCATTACCGCCGCAAGAATGTTTTTGCAGCGCCTTGAAATATGGCTAACCTTGTCAGACGTCATTTAGAAGGAGAGGGCCAACATTTTTTAATCAAGAGGGAGAAAAAGGGGTCGGCTAATTGCGACTTTTGATGTCATGTTTGCTTCTCGGGGGCCGGTTCTTCGCCCGGCTCCCTCTCCTCTAGACGTACTTTATCACAAAACGGGCTAAGTGAAAGACTGCGCGAAGGTCTTAGGGCTCTGCAATGCGGTAATCTTCAGGCCCATTTCCTGCCGGCCCCGCGCTCAACTCCAACCTAGACCTCGGTGAATATTCATCACCGTCCGGCTGGAGTTTCTGGACACACGAGCGCCGGAATCTGCAACTTTTAATTTTGGATATATATGCAGTTAGGGAAGCAAAATTACGTCAGATGACACGAGGAACAGAAAATGATTTGAAGATCACACATGATCCCTTTCGCCATTAGTTCTGCGAGACACTGCAGATGAATAGGACAAAAAATTAAATAAATGTAGGGATTAATTTGAAACTTTTGTTGCAGATTATTCATTTTATCTTTTCGTATAAAAAAAACATGAGCGTGATGTTAGCCAGCAGAAAGGACTTTCAGTCATAAGAATAATACGACGGGTTTGTGAAACCAGTCACTAATAATGATGAGGCATTTTCTTTTTTAGAAATGTTATTTTTTTTTAATAAAAATCCTAAATTAAGTCCAAGCCTGTTTTGAGTCTGTAGTTGCTACTAAAGTGGAGATGGTGTTGATGAGTGTAAGGAAAACTGAGGAAATAACCATATTTGGATTAGAGGCTTGTTTAGGGGAAATAACGTGGATGACAAACATCCATTGAATTTGTGAATGGATACACGTGGGAAACACGGCAAACCGTGCTGATATAGTGATATCAGAAAATCTGAAACGCAAATCCACAAACGCCAAAAAATAGGTGTGAATTTGGGGCCATTTTTTCCTTTGACATTAAAACTATATGTCTCCTTGTTTTTCTTTATCAGAACAATTCTCACTCAAAGTTGATGAACTACATACAGAGAACTATATTACCTAACTCCCCCCTGTGCTCTCAAAGCTTCCCTTATAGCAGCCCGAGCCAAACTCTTCGGCGTTGGGGGAGTGGGGCTGAGCGTACACACACTAAATTGTGTTTGACAGAGTGGGGTTTGCGGTTTTGTCGCGGCTTGTCTTTAGTTATTCCTTGGACTTCCTCCCGTCGTAGATAAGCCCGGGCCGGGGGGAACAGACCAAGGTGAGCCATCCCATCGCAAGGGCCTTATCTCAAACGCTGATTTAGGGGCACAAACTCGGCGACAGAGGGCATTGTGCAGCAAACACATCCATCACGCGGCTCCGCAGCTGTCTCCAGGTCGTCTGCAGGAGGAATGGGCAGGGTGGGCTAGGCTGGAAGGGCCCATATGTGGGTCACTGTGTCAAAAGTGCTGCAATATGTATTTGTTTTACCAAGACCGTAATCACATTTAACTCATCAAGTGTGTGTAGAATTGGTGAAAGTCTTTGTGGAGCTACTTGGAAAAGGGCTGAATAGCTAATAGGTTGGAGACGCCAGCAATACACTGCTGCATGCTCAAAAATGTCTAGACCTGGACAAAGTGCTGACTGAAATAAGTCGTAAGCTACAAATTAGCCTTGTTTTTCTAAAGGAGAGTGCATAGATGTTTACTGTGTGGATGCTAAATTCTACAAGCCACCGCTAACACCCTGAGCAGCTAAAACGTTTGTCTATTTTATTAATTTACTGTATCTATTTTAGATGGGACAGTCATTTTAATTGACAGTCCTTAAAGTGCATATGAGAAAGTGCTTTGGAAAATATGACTTATTTAGATGGATAACATCAGTTGCACGTTCATCCGTTGAATATTTATCATTTTATTTCAGTGAAGCAGTAATTTTAATGAAGAAATGTTGGGCAGAAAAGTTATTTGTATTTTTTAAGCTGCTGACCGGAAGTGACATAGAAAGAAGGTAACGTTCACCAGCAGTTTGACTCAGTCATTTCCCATTGACTTAACATGGTTGCACAGCAACAGTTTAAAATGGTTTACCTTCTTCTATGTCACTTCCTGTCAGTGTCCAATAAGGAAGTGAAAATATAAACATCACAAAAATGTCTAAACTAAAGAAAGCTGCGTACAATCTTTAGCAAAAAATCTTAAATATAATCTATGTTTTAGCAAAACATTTGACTAATGTGTCATAAAGTCTACA
Organism: Proterorhinus semilunaris; assembly: GCA_021464625.1. NCBI lineage: Eukaryota > Metazoa > Chordata > Actinopteri > Gobiiformes > Gobiidae > Proterorhinus > Proterorhinus semilunaris. Next base: position 5,077,997 of record CM038361.1, on the reverse strand, counting down.
TGTAATGGTCCCAGTGCAGATTGATGTTCACAGACAGGACAGGACAGCCAAGATGCACGATTGTTAAAATTCTAAAGACGATAGACATTTTTTATAATCAGTAAAAACATGCAACAGAAACGGTAACAAGATGACACCTACAATACAGAACACAAAAAAATCCATTTACACTTCAGCTTCATTTGTTCATTGTCGCAATAAATTGTAAATGTCCACAAGTAACATTGCTCCTTCAGTCATCTGTATTATTGATGAAAAGGCCCCTCTTTTCAATCTAATTTGCATTACTTGTACTAGCCCGATCATAAGCAGGTCTTTATGTCGAGTGAAAATATGTGTTTGTATTTTTCCGCCCACGCCGCATTCGCTCCCACCGTTTATTTTTTCTCCGCTCACCTCTGAGATCTTCTGTGGACATTTCCCCTTGATTTAAAATTCAAGATGGCGGCGCGGCTGGGGTAAATAAATTAGCCGTCACAACCGCAGCATATGAGAGCCTTCCTCTTCCCCGCGCCGCTCTAGAGCAGTATTTATGACCGTTAATGTTGTCCACGGCCTTTGTGGCTGGACTTTTGTGAATTTTGGCTTGGAGCTTGTGTTTTTGCTGGCGAACGACAGAGCAGCTCGTGGGCTCAAATATGCACGGTGTCATGCGGTGATTCATGGGGAATATATTTCCTAGCATGTTAAAAAGTGTAGCGGAGGGTCTAGAGTCACCGATTTAAGTCGGAGGACCCAAGTAGTGTTTCTATCCAGGGAAATTGAAAGTTGATATGTTGATGAAAAGGAAATGATAAAGCTCTGCAGCTATTTGTGTTAGAATAATAATAGAGCACATGCAGCACATCCCAAAGATTGTCAGTGGGATCAAGGTCTGGACTCTGAGGTGGCCAATCCATGTGTGAAAATGATGTGCTCTTTCACTATGTGAGCCCAAGGGTTTCTGAAATATGCCCCCGGGGGAGAGACAAAAAATTGTGTAGGTTTCCTCTGGGTTCTCTGATTTCCCTTACTACAAAAAACATGTACAATATTCAAAGGTTGAATGGTGTGTGTGTGTGTGCGTGTGCGTGTGTGTGAATGGATGGAGCGTTGGCTCCTGTCTGTCGACCCTCCACCACCGTGTGTGGAATGAATGAAGAATAAATCCTGTGCTTTGGGTGACTAGTGACTTGTGAAAAGAGAAATAAGCTTGCATTCCAATTGATGGAATAGCCTGATCATGCAGTATATTCAGGCTGACCTTTTTCTAGGGCTGGGTACTGTGATTCGATACCAGTGTGATATCGGGAAAAAAAAGTGTAGGTACTACCGGTATCGAAACAATTATCTTCTATCTTTAGATCCAAGTTATGATGCTGTTGGTCCAGGGACAGCATTAAAGGAAGTGATCATTTGGATTATAATGATGTGGTTTATAAAAAAAAAAATGTGGTTTATAAAAAAAAAAATCTCAAAAAAACTCCCAATTTTTGTCCAATTGGTATTTATTTTGCCTGATGTTTTCCCCACATTTTTTCCCCACATTCTCTTACCTCACTTTGTCCTTATTTTTGCCACAATTTACCCCAATTTTTCCCATTTCCACAATTTTTTTCAAAAATGTATTCCCAATTTTACTTCTCATATTTTGCCCCGTTTTCTCCCCATTTTCTTAACACAATTTTGTATTAATTTTTTTGCCGATAATGTACATTTGTAGATCTTCCACGCATTATTGTTCCATTTTTTTTTTGTTCTAGATGACAAATATTTTCGTATCGTTCAGGTATCGGTATTGATAACCAAGTATCGGTACCACTTTTTTTTTACGGTACCTAGCCCTACCTTTTTCACATAATGTTGCTGAACATGCATTCATTATCCAATAGGAGGCTCTTACCTATTTACTTAAGCTTATTGAAACAACGCCCCAGCAAAAATGGTGCTGTAAACAAAACTAAAGGTGGTCCAACCAAGTATGACCTTTTTTGTTTGACCTTTCAAGTACTACCAGGCCTTCAAAATCAATCTAAAAAGGGCCTAAAATTTAGCGTAATTTCAATAAATGATGCCTAAACTGGGTGGAAACTATGTCCAACAGAAAACACACACAACTTAAATGCATTACTGAGGCAAACCTTTACTAAAGTTGAGGAATTATGTGGTCAGATTTATGCATCCCTGCAACTACTTTGACCTTTCATAGGTCAACATGTTTACGTTTCTGCAATCGCTACATTTTCGCTTTAGAGGGCAGCATAACTCTTACCACCTGCCCTTCCCCGTTTTCACCAAACCCTTTGCAAAACCGCAGCAGAGCTTAAAAAAAAAAAGGAAAAAGTCCCTGCAACAACATGCCAGAATGAGTTTACGTCGCGAAAACATTAGCATTTCGCTTGACATTTTCGAGGCAGCGCAACTTAAGCGCATGGCTAAAGGCTAACGTCAATCTCTCATCTTTATTTTGCGCTACACTGTATAGCCGCGCTAGCTTCCACCGCTGCGGCCCAGCGGATAGCTTAAGCCGCTAATTACGCTCACAGGTCTCTAATCAAGTCCATGTCAGCTTGTCGGAGGACCCTGGATTAGCGCCGCTGCTTTTTTTCTTTTTTTTTTTCTAAATACCCGGCTAGCTTAAAAAACATTTTACGGCTCTCTCTTCAAATTAAAGTTCCTTCCTCGCAATCCCTTGGAAAACGTGTCACATCCCATTACGCGAATTTGGACGCGGTAAATTAGCGTCGGAGAGCGCGCTCACGCTGGTGAATATGTTGACTTTTATGTGCGGGGAAGGAGGGGAGGTACCGTAACTCTCCTAAAAAGTTGTCTGGAATTTTCCCGGCAAGCGCGATGATGTGTTTTTGCAATTCAAATGTTTGCTCGTTTTTCCTCTCTCCCCTTCTTTTTTTTATATTTTTTTTCTCTCCCCATCGCGCGGCAGGGCTTTGAAGATGTGGAGGTTCTATCAGCCCCAATGACAGCGTGACAGTGCAAAGAGGCAGTGCCCGGGCATTTCTAACCGCATATTTAAATACCGCAGCCGAATCCTGCAATCAAAAATGTATGCAAATGTGGCAATGTTTTGCATGCTGATGTTTTTTCCACCATCCGAGCGCTCTCGCATATTCAGGTGGTGGGAAGCGGTTCGTGGACTAGATTTAGCAACATTAGACGGAATTACTTCATGTCTTACGAGCCCCATTTGATCTCGCGCTAAACAAATATTTCCGGGCATCGTTTTGATGGAAGTTGCGCTCGATGTTACTGAGGGGAATGGCGTATTTCAGGCGCAAAGCTTGATTTGAGAAAGTGTAACCTTAAAGTTCATTCTCACAGCGGGGATTTCTTATTTTCCAGGCCAAGCTATTTCACCTTGTCAAACTTCTTTTTTGATTTTAGATAACATATACCTAAAATCCAAATCTTTGTGTATATGATAAATTCATAGAAACAGAACAGAAAGCATTGTTAGAGAAACCGATGTCATGTTATTAAGCCATAAAGATTACTGCGATAGGCTTACATATATTACAACCCAGACTTATTTACAATGAATCACTGGTTTAGGATTTTTCGGGTATCAGTGAGTACCAGAACCAGAACCAAAACCGGTACTGTGATAATGTAAAGGACCCAGTACAGATGCAAGCCACAGCTATATACTGTGCCGTGGCTAACGCTAACAGGAGCTTAAGGCTGGTGTACATTGTGCGATTTTATTTTTTGTCTTATAAGATTATTAGATGTTACATTGCACGACTTGTAAAATCATGAGCTGCTCTCATTGGGCGGCGCGGTAGTACAGCGGTTAGCGCTCGTGCTTCACAGCTAGAAGGTCCCGGGTTCGATCCCCACCTGGACGGGGTCTTTCTGTGTGGAGTTTGCATGTTCTCCCCGTGTCTGTGTAGGTTTCCTCCGGGTACTCCGGCTTCCCCTACCACTTAAAACATGTACAATAGGCCAGGGTGAATGAGAGTGCGCATGGAGGACGACGGACGTAAATTAACCCAAGGCTACAATCCGGTGTGGCTTGTTTACATGCATGTATATTCATTAACATGCACTGCCCTGACCAAATAAACCAATAAATAGAAATAACAAAATAAAAAAAATCTCCCCTGCGCGATGGCTCAAAGAGACAATCGTAACTACGACCAAAAGTTTATTGTAGCAAATATCAGGCTACAAAGGTACGTTTAGCCGAGGCAAGTGCTAGCGGTGTTTATTTCTGCGGAAAAGTGCAGGGAAACCTCCATGCCTGGCCTCTGTTGCTTGTGACTCTTATGGCGTGTGGTGTTGACGGGGGACACTGACTGAGATCCTAGTTGCAGTGAGAGGAGGTTCACTCTGAAACTAGCCTTCCAAAAATATCACACTCTGCCTGATGTCAGTCGTAGCTCGTCTTTGGTTGTACAACCTACGATTTTGAGCTACGACCTAAGATTTTCCCCACGACGCAGGCGGCCAAAATCGTGCAGTCTACACCCGGCTTTAAATAGTATGTTGGCTCTGCTCGGGTGAACAGTCCCAAAATCAAAGCTTTAAAACCCGGATCCCAAATCTAGCCCAAACTGTCCCTAAATTGATCCATCCTAGGTTAGCTTGATGGCTGAGTGGTTAGCGCACTTACCTTACCAGGGTTCTGGAGTTAGGTTAATCAAATTAATAGGTCAATCCTCCAGGCAGGCGATTCTGACCGTTCGCCTGGCTCCACATCTGGAGACAGGTCCCCGAGCAGGTGCACTATAGTCCCCCACTGCTCCTTACGGGTTGCTTCTGCGGCATCAAAGGATGGGTCAAATGCAGAGGACACATTTCCCTATGGAGACGATGAAGTACATCTTAACCTTAACCTAGTCCCTTAACAGTAACTGCCTAATTAAAGACCACTGTTAAGACTGGTTACGATTGTCTCAGAGGACAATAATAGGACAGTTCGATCTGGGACTGTAACTGACAGGGGACGCTGTAAAGAGTACAGAGATGAGAGCTGCAGTAAACGGGCAACAAAGAACTCCACATGCCCTAATGTTTATCTGTATCATCAAACAGCCACTCTGCCCCTTTTTCTCACTGCGGCGCTTCCCCACGCTAAATAGTATTGAAGCCTTTAAGCGCGCACACCAGCAACGCACATGCTCTGCTCGGTAGACACACGCCGTGAGCCCAAGTCTCGGTTTGTGTTCAAAGATTTGATATTACAGTTCTGATCTGTGAGAGATTTCAGTTCAGCGTGCGAGGCTCCTTTACGTGTTTAATGAGCCATATACTATACACCGTAACTTTACAGCACTAAATGCAACCCAGCAGACTTAAGTAGAAGGAACGGAAATTTGCATTCAAACATATATCGCCAATTAGTTCGAGCAGAAGGGTTGGTTTATTAGTGTTAGTGAACAAGTCCAGTGTCAGCAGCATACAGCAGCGGAGTCTGATAGTGAAAGCATAAGAAGTCTGTGGTTAGATTATACACAATGTAAACACGCTGTATGTATGCACTGGGGATTGCCGAGCTATTTGATAAGGAAAAGGAAAGCTATGGTAAGAGGCTATGTGATGCAAAATGGCATAAATGTTTATTCATACAATCAGTTCTGCTGTTTTAAATACGAGAACTAACGCTTGAAGACAGAAATATGATCTGCTGTATCACTACAATAATGTTTTTTCATGTCTAAACTGCAAGGCTAGCAGGTGAGCTGAACAAAATAAGAAAAATGTGAAGTAATCAATAGGGATGTCCTGATCCGATATTCAGTACCGATCCAGGCATTTTGAGAGTATCGGATTGGAGCTGACTCAATGACTGGATCGGACCTAATCCACCAAAAGATGCGGCTCTGGTCTGCAGGTTTACTGCAGCGCTGCTAGTGATATTGCTAAGCTTCAGCCGCTAACGGCAGCAGCTCGAAAACTCACTGAAGATGCTCTGCAGCCGCAAGAAAAGATGCTTGTTACCTTTGCATTTAGCCTTTAGAGTGAAGTCAGAATCAAATCCATCTCGTAGGTACGCACCTCTGTTTTGCATAATAATTAGCCATGTGCTCCAAGTACTCATGTCTTTTAGTGTTTCTTAACATAATACAATAGACCTGGAAATGCCTTTAGAAGCCGATAGAGCTGAAACTGTAAGATCTATGTCTTTGCTGCTGTTTTCTGAAGGGGCATAAAATGCTGCAATTATAGCACTTGTTTTGGTTTTAAAGCCTATTTTAGCCTGAATATTTTTAATATTACCTTTCTAATTTAAAATTTACTTACATGTTTATATAAAAGCACAGGCCTGAAATAGACTGCCAAGTTGGTGTAACTACTGTAATATGCACCGGTCTACAATTTATTATGATTCGGATCGGGAGGTCAAAAACCTGGATTGGGACGTCCATAGTATTCCATAATTGTCTTGAATATTTTCAATAACATTATTGATTTACACAATTTAAACACATGGTCCAAAAAAGCATTTTTAAGCATTTAGGCAACAAATTGACCCCAAACAGGATTTACAAACACTAAATCAAGACCAAAACATAGCTAAAATTAGGAAAAACTATGTCTAAAACTCAACTTGTGCACAAGAATCTTAATGATTATTTGTAATACAATAAAAATGACAACATTAAAATAATAGAGATAATCATTTTCTTATACATAAATATTTATTGATTAAATGAATAAATAAATGGAAGTCATATCTAGCCATGATTAAGATGATGTGATATTTCTGCGATAAAGCCACCTGCGCCACAAAAGTAAAAAAATAAATAGAAAGCACAAGAGAACGTGGAGAAGAGCCGTCAGTGAGGAGTTGTAATAGGAAATTACTCTTGGCAACTATTTGTTCAGCCAGCACTTTTTTCAGCCAGTCTTCATGCCAACCCCGGCGAGCCCCCATTGGAAAACAGGGCAGGTCCCCCTAATGAGTAATCTATTTCAAAGCAGTCGTGTCTGGGCATGACAGTTTACTGAGAGGCTTGAAGAACTGGTAATTACCAGTGTTACGGGGCAATTAATGCATATTACTCTGCGGCACTCGCGGCGCCGACTGTCAGCTCCCCAATAAAAATGAGCACTCTTCAGCGCAGCCGTGACATTAATTGGACGCTTAATGACTATGCGCAGGAACTAAGCCAAATAGGAACAAAACAGGGACTCGCTCTCGCTCCAGCCGAGCCGCGGAAATTGCTCTAAAAATGAGATTAATTGCCGTTTAGGAAAAAAAAGAAAAAGAAAAGACGCGATAGGGAAAACGGAGGAGTGAGGACGGAATTATAGGGTGCACAGAGCAATGGTTCTTCACGCATGACTGTTTCGTTATTTCACACGGAAGAGTCTGCACCTTAAGGAGGCTCGGCCCGATACCCAATTTACTGTACTGTGCGGCTTGAGCTCATTGTTTGGCCAAATTGTTTTCCAAATTTGGCATAAATATCATCTCAGACATTGGTTTAGAGAAGCCTGTTAGCCACTCCTCAAAACAAGATCATTATAGGTCTGATTATCCAAGAGTTTCCAATGATCCCTATACTGTAAATAGGCCAAACATCAGACGCGGATGACATTTTACTTTCACTTCTTCACTGTTTTTCAACCCTCAGTTGTAGTCATGATCTTTGTCGTTCAGTCTGTTTTGGCTTTCATTCTGTATTAGTATTATATGTTGACAAAATTGGAAGAACAAAAATTACTAAATGCAAAAAACGGTTTAGTAAAAGCATCCCAAATAAAAGCATTATAGCATTAGTCAAATATCGCAATTGGATATGGAAATGGTGTCACCTAATATTGCGATAACAATAATTCTGTATGTTCTGTAGCTATAATAAATGAAAATGACAACTGAATAATAATATAATAATACATTTTATTTGTTGACACCTAAGGTCACCTTACAATTAAAAGAGGTTAAAAACAATAGCACATACACATGTAATCAAAACCTAGCGAGAAGTAGGCCGCTCTGAACAGGTGTGTTTTAATGTGGGACTTACAAAGATCAATAGAGTCCAGTGAACGGATGTGCAGTGGGAGTGAGTTCCAGAGCCTGGGTGCATCCATGAATATGATCGATCCAGAGATCCTCACTTTGCGTGTTTCATTACCTTAAAGGTATAGTTTGTTAGTTGAATTTTTTTACTTTCCCAAAGGAGAAATTTGTTTTGGAAATCGGAATTATATATATGTATAATAAGTATTACATTCTACACAATCTGCGCATACAACATTGCCGTCACAAGTGGAGAAAATCTGTAAAAAACGGTGAAAGAAGAAGCCAATATAAGTGTCTAGTCATCTAATCAAAAGAACTGCTGACTGTCAATTATGAAAATAAACTCAAACATTATTTGCAGTCCATGTAAACCGTAATAACCGCATAGTTTTTTTGTCCGTTGTCCAATGCTTTAAGGCATGGCCATATTTCTCGATGTGGGGCACTCCTCGCTCTTTGTCCAGCATGAAGGCAGGGCTGTTGGCTGAGCTCTTGTTCAAATATTGATGCCTGCTTTTTGCGCGGGCCAACTGTTTGCAAACTGTTGAGCCTCTCTCACGAGCATTATCCACTGCCCGCCTCCCCCGTCCCAAGGTCCGCGATCGATAACGTTTGCTGAAATTTGTGTATTTGCAAAGGACAAAAGCCTCGGCTTGTCGAGTGGGTGTCACCTCCTCGCTGCGATAAGATATCCACACATCCTCTAAGGAGTTGGCCTGTTTAGTCACGCTAGAAACAATATTTAGATTTCGCCACTTGGCTTTTGTAAATGCTTTAGGAGTGTGCCATGCCTTTTCCTCCACTCCGTGCTCGCTCGCTTACCCGCCTCTCTTTCGCTTTTATGTCATTGCAAATTTACTCCAGTCGGAACAAAAAGTGAATTTGAAGAGCGGGGAAGAAGAGAGGTTGTGCCTTCTGTCGCAAACATTTCATTGCTAGCACGTAGCGCGCGCACACACACTGCTCGCTTCACAAAATGCAAAAAAAAAAAAAAAAAAAGTTTTATCTCCCTTATAGCACCTGCTCGAGGCAATCTGCCGCGCTTCCACCTAAATGAATCTTGTCACCGCCTTTCACGTCCTCACACGGCGACGCGCTAATGCAAGGAGATGGCGCAATTTTGAAGTGACCAGGTTAGCGGCTAGCGGCGTTCGCTCTCTCTGTTTCCGAATGAGGCGCGCGCCGTGCTTTGTGGAAAACAAAGGCCGAATCAAGCGTGGCAATGATATACCTATTACCGTTGTAGTTAATAGTCCTCGAGAATGTGTTTATGTTGCGCGGGCCGCTCTCCGAATTGTTCGTGACATCCCTAATCGGGCTAATTGAAGACATTAAGATTACCTGTCAGGCGCGCGTAGCCAGACGCACCGTCCGACTGACGATTTTTGACACGTGAGGGCTGCCGTAGCATCGGTCGTGATGGGTTAGCGCTCTGGGCCGCTAATGGGGGACAATAGGGGGCAGTTCTTAATTCGAATGGCTCGCTGTGGGTTGTGGTTAAGGATAATGGTGATTTTGGCAGCGGCTAATGGAGTCTCTCTTTGGTTACGGTCGGGAGTGTGGTCCAGAGAGGAAGGGCACTGGAGTGGTTAAGGACATGGGAGAGGAACTGGGGGTTGAGAGGCCTGACATCTGGGTGTCTGTGCGCAGATGGCCTGTTTGACAGCTAGCTTATTTGGATCCTAAGCTTATGAATATGAATTATTGTTGTATTGGCTGTTTTGAGCAGTGATGGTCAAAGTAGCTTCAGGCAAGGCACGACGGGTGAAAACAGAGATGTTTCACGCACTGGTCAATGTTGAGATTTTTAGCTAGATTTAATCTCAGTAATAAAAAGACCAGACTCATACTTTTCAATGCTTATATTATAAAGTTTTGTCTGCTAGCGAGCCAGAGATTTCTCAGAAATAACTACAACATTGAGGCGCGCCAGCCGGTTTATTGACGTATTTTGTATCCATGTGTACTGAGAAAGCCGACAAAGATGACGCTGTAATCCAGATATGGTAATTTCCTTTCTGGGTGTCAGGCATGGCCGTAGCAGTGGCTAAAGACTGGAGAAATATACAGGCAGAAACTTTCCAGGCTTGGACTTCAACCTCAGTCCAAGCCTGGATTTACACTAATGTTGCCGATTGGTCAACAAAGAAACATGACACATACTTGATGGGTTTCAGTCCTTCCATTCAAAGTAATCAAGACGAGCATTCATCATAATTGACACTGTATTGGCAAAGGAAAGTCCCAAACGATCAATCACTCCCAGTAAAGTGGTCCACGGAGACAGCACGTGGCTCAGCAGTGTTTATCTGGAGCTAACACATTATCACTTGAGCTGACCCGGGGTCACCCCCCTCACTCCTATCACCTCGGCCACCTTCTCACCTTCACTGCGGCCTTATCAGCCTTACGCACAATCACCCACAGACCTATCAATGAGCTGATGGATGATGGGCCTAACGTGTACGGGTGAAAACTAAGGGATTAGCATGGTGTGACGACTGGGATGATCACCTCAAAAAGTAGCAACATTGGGACATGTTGTTAAATAAGGTTAAAGCATGCTAACGCCGCTCTGGAAAATCATTGGCTCCATGAAGAACACACTGGAGATTTTTTTTCCCATGCGTATTGAGATACACGTATGTGCAGATGTTACAAAACTTTAGAGCCATTCATTTTACCCTTGCAACAAAATATACACTTTAGTAGTTCCTACAGACTCCATATTATTCAGTCTTGGACTCAACAATATTTTCAAGGTCTTTCAAGGGGATTTTTTAATATCTAAATCCCATATCTTACTCAAAAACTAAACAAGTTCCAAAATCCAAGTTGAAAACAATCTTTGCAACTAATATATCAACAGGATAAAGTCATAAATTTAAACCTGGCTATATCCGTTATTTAGATTTTGTTGCTGAAAATATTGGAAATTTTGGGTTAAAATGTATACCTCTAAATTATTGTTCTTTTCAATCTATAATGACACAAAAAGAAGGAAATAGAAATAGTGCTTTAGCAGTAGAGGAAGTAAACAATATTACTCAAAGTTGCAAGAATTGCGTTTTGAGGAGGAAGCAACATTACATCATTATTCAAAGGCCACAAAGATACGTTTTCCATGATATGTCCCATTGAAGATTGCCTTTTATGTGGTAGACCCAGCTTATGGCTTAGGAAAGGCCGATGTATATCCGGATTAACCCTTAATTTTAGCATGTTCGATTCAAGCTGGACAATCTTTCCTCTTCAATGTTTGTCCACCTTAAGATCAAGAGTTCGTTTTGTAGGAAATGTCATGCAAGCATTTAGAACATCAGCATTTGGCCTTACTTAGAACTTCTATCAAGATCATCCAACCTCCCAAACTCAATAAGGGGGTCATAATCAGGGCTAAACTTAACGAAGCATGTCCTCGACCGCATTTGCAACACATACTTTCCGTAACACAACTGTGCCTCCTGCGCACAGTTTTTGTCCCTTCTCAGATCAGGACTTCACGGTCCAACGCGCTGCGACGTCTCAAGATCTGCTTCGCATGAACACAAAACCAAACATGAGCTGGTTTGGACTTCGACGACAAGGTACCAAATGTCAACAACAAAACTGCTTCTATTAGAGTCAGCCTAGAGGCCTGGGAGCAATTCAGAGTTAGATTTACCACAGATTGATTTGTAGTAAACAACAAAGCTTTGATATTACGGTTTGAGGCGACTCAGGCGGGGCCTCTCGGTGGAGTTTGCATGTTCTCCCCATCTCTGCGTCGGTATCCTCTGGGTACTCCAGTGTCCCCTACCACTAACAACATGTACAATAGGCCAGAATGAAGGAGAGTTTGTGTGCGTGGTTGGTAGTAGAGGTGGGAGATATATCGTTTAGACGATAATTTCGAAATTGTTGTCTGGACGATATGCAAAATTGGATATCGAGATAATATTTCATAATTTGTACAATACGACCCCCAAACATGAAAAGAGCAGAAGGAAGTTAAAGAGAAAACAAATAACGCACACTATAACCTTCTAAACAATTATATGCAGCGACTTCAATACTGTCGGGGTTTGGTTTGACTGTATTTTATGTTTTTTTGTACAAAATCACAATCGTTCCTCAATTGCACGCGCGTAAGCTGCTACTAATTTGCAAAACAACGACGGAGTTCTTACCTGTGTGTTATGGAGTTTCTTAGGTTGAAGCAACAATCCAAAAACATAAAGAGCAAAGCTGATGTACGATTAATAAAATAGCTGCTAAAAAAGGCCAAATCTGCGTTGTTTGCGAAAAATAAAAAAAGCACGAACACTTTGTGCAACAGCCCCACCTAGAGTTTACATCACCAGCCGCCACTGTATACAATAATAGGTCAGATGCAAAAGACCAACGGACCTTCTTTGCCAGTTTGCACACATTTCTTTGAAGGATTGCAAAGAAAAAAAAATATCGAGATATTCATTTTTGTCAATATCGCCCACCCCTAGTTGGTAGTGATTGAAGCGATTGTTTTTCTTACCACCACCGAGTACGGCGTGAATGAATAACTACAGTGTGGTGCTTTGAGAAACTTGGTAACACAGCCTTAAAAAGAGCAATACAAGTTTTAGCCATTGTTGCCTCTACCTACCTTCAATTATATTTTAAAAGATACTTATAAACATTGTTTTTAACTTCAAAAAGAAAGTTATCTTTGGGGCATTTAATATTATTATTTTATGCAGAATTTAATCAAAACTAAATAAAGAAGCATAAAATGAATTTATGCTTTTTTCTGATGAAATGAAATCAAAGTGTAAAGATAGTCACTATACATATTTTTGTTTTGCACCACTGATTTGTGTTTTGTACCAACAGAACAAAGGCAGGAGGTGTTTCCTCTTTGATTTCATGTACAGTATTAGTCCCAGACCTGCTATGGTTCCATTATGAGCCTCAGAGCCACAGGTTTAAGCCTGTATAAACTGTCAGACAAATGATCCGGTCAGAAATAACTATGTGACTTACGTGTTTAGATGAGAGTCCTCCTCTGTAGCTCCTGGAGCTTCACCTGTTTCACTCAATGAATGAATGAATGAGTTCCTCTCTTCTGTCGTACGGTCCTGAATCTTCTCTCCATCAAATGTCCACGTCCTGGGACATGGACACTCCAAGTCAGCGAGGGTTGTCCCAAAGTGTGAAATAAACAAGCAGTAGCCAAAGCAGACGAGCTAGTTAGCATCGTAATGCTACCTCCAATAAAGTCCGTTTAGACGTCACTTCTGACTGAAGAAAGTTGTTTAAGTCGATAAGTTGGACTGAATCCTTTCACGTCCTCTCAGGAAACAACACGAAGATTCCCCCCCCATTTTCTCCGTGTTGTCACTTTTTTTTCACATTCTTTGTCATCTAATTTTTGTCACTTTTTCTTTGCTCTTTTGTCACTTGCTCATATGTGGCTTTTTTGTCCAATTTGTTGTCCTTTCATCACTTTTTTGTCACATTTTTGTTTTGCTTTTTTGTTGCTCTTTTATGGGGATTTTGATGCTTTTGTGTTGCGTTTTCATCCTCGGTTTCTTTCAGATTTGGGTAAAGCCAATCTGGAGAAAATGTGCTCGGTTTAGGTGGGGGTTACATTTATAGCTTTATTTTGTTCATATATCAGTTTTTTTGAACAGTTCGGTGGGAGTTATATCTTGTTTAGTTTTTGAATAAGTGATTCAAATGTTGTTCATATTTTTTCCCAGAAAGGAATGATATTTGAATTACAGAGTCACATGGATACCAAACATGTCAATATTTGTGAATTAATACGTATGGGAAAGATGAAACAAATGATGGCTCTCTTTTTTTACATTAAAATGAAGAAAACTAGCAAAAAAATCTCAATTCCGAGAAACTTCGAACCCAGCAATTGTCCTAAGCTGGGGGTGGGGAGGATTCTTGGGTCAGCCCAGGGACCCTTCTTGCTATTGTGGGGCGAGAGTGTTAACCCCTGCGCCACAGCTGCCATTTCCATATTTGTACCACATTTAAAAGCTCAAGAAAAGTGAATATAGCAGAATAGATTTTGGAATGTGGGCCCCAGAGGTGTCTCCTGGCTGACAGGGGGTTAACCGACTGCCTTCCTCCCCTCACCCGATCCCTCTCTCACGGCCTGCCTCAGTAATGACACTCTACATCACTGGAATGGCCTGATCTGCTCAGTTATGACACTCTGAGTGGAGCTTCATTAACACCTAACGATCATATTATTTAATTCTATTACCCCAATGAGTGCGCGCTGAGGGGCTCCCGCGGCAGCCACCGAAGCCATGATCCAGCACTTCACCAGTAGGAAAGAGATGTTCAACTGCTGGATCGCCAAGGTCAGGCAAGTTTTAATATTGGAAATACAAAGAAATGATAACCGATGTGTGAAGCCGTCACTGCTCTACCCGAGGCAGACCTATAACTGCTCCTACGGACTCGTTCACCACAACAGTCACGCAAGCTCCAGTGAAGAGGAGTCTCGGCAAAGTTCACATCCTTCTTAAAACGCTCTCGTGGACAGATTTTACTCTGGGGCCTTTAACCATAATGTTGTTCCTCTGTGTAACGTAATTTCAAATGCTAAATTAAGCACACCACTCCCACAAATACCTACGTTCTATTTTTTAGCTTGCACTTGCTATTTACCACCTGTCTTGATAAATGACTTCCAGAGTTCGTTCATTATAGTGCTATGAAGAAAACTGATTCTGATTCTACAGGTCCTCAGGTGATTCTGGTGCCTTGCGAATTGGCATGTTTGTGTTTTAAATGTTTTTAACCTGAGTAATGAAGTCTAAATAAGGGCGACATCGATTAAAAATGTCTTTTTACTGTCAGCAGTTAAGCTTTATAAATATTATACCACTATCAGGATCTGAAGGACGTTTTTTTGGAGGATGCTGCGTCAGAGTGAAAGGCCACAGTCGTTTTTGTTGCTAAAGTTCAAACAAACAAATGTAGCCTAAAGAAGTATGTCTGTGTAAGTTCTCAGTCGTACAGGAGTTGTCCATCTTCAATGAAGGTACTTGATTCATCTTCTGTACTCAGTAGTTAAAGTATTGTGAGCGTAATTTCCGGACAAACGGCCGTAAAGATGAGTGACTTACTGATATTGCGGAACCCGTGCAAATATCCGTAAAACATTACCGATGTCCCTGAGGTGATTTCACAGAAGTCCAACCCTGGTTCCGATAGATAGAAACTGCGCACTGAGTGCATAGATTTTAATATTGAGAGTGTGTAAATCAATATCGAAAATTACATAAATTTCATATATATAATAAAGCGTGCAATTTTTTGGGGGTATTGCGTACCTAAATTTAAATCAACTTGCGCCGCTCTCTCCTCATTGCTTTCACATGAGCCCTCTTAGCCTCCAGAGCCATAAACTGGCTGCGGTGCTAATTTGCCGACGTGACCAGGCGTCCCCCGAGGTCCTGCGGCGTCGCGCTCGGAGACAGGAAGTCCACACCCCCCCCCCGTCCCGCTCTCCTCACCCAGGCTAACCGTCAGGGGGATACATGCCCCTTTAACCTGTTATTGTGATCTCCAGCAGCCCCCGGTCCCCGTAATTGCCACCTGTCTCCGGGGAGTCCCACGCAACCAGAGCACGGGGCGGCCATTTTGGGTCCAACCCCTGGTAACCCTATAATCCAGGGTTAATTTGGACGTCTAATGTCTTTCGTTGGTGTTTTTGTCGATGCAATGCTGTTCGCTGACAATAACCAAACAAAAGTGAGTGAAGAAAAGGCTAATACACTCAGCGAACATTGTTGAGATTTTTAGCTAGTTTTCCCCCCTTCTTAGTTTTAATGTCAGACTAAAACAAAGCCCAAACTCGCCCTTTACGATGCATAGCACAATAGGCAACAAATATGGTCATTTCCTTTCTGGGAGATGGCCGCGGACAAAAAGGTTTTACATAGACCCGTTTTCGCAAAATCAGGTTTTCCCTGAACTCTTGCAACAACATCTCCATTGTAGTAGCTCCTACTGAATCCAAACCTTCATTCTTGGACTTTTTTTTGACAGGGATTTTTATTTCTGCCTAATTTTTTGAGCTTTGAACAGCAAGCTACAAGGTCAAATTTGAATTTGTGCCAATGTTTCAAACACCAATGTCAACGTTTGGAAAATGGGAAAATCTGGTTACAGATCCTTTTTAAATGTGTTTTTTACAAGCCACATTTTATAAGAAAATACATAAACATGGAAAAGCATAAGCCTAAGGTAGGTGCACTATGTTTAATTTCTTTGAAAATTATTATTATACTATTAAACCCAACTGGATAAAAGTAACTAGTGACAGTGAAAGGTTACTTAATAGGGGGAAAAAAACACTTTCAACAAGAAACTAGAGAATAATTGAAATTAGTTGTCAAAATTATCACTGCTCCGCTCTTGGCCTTAAACCAGACCGCTAATGTGCTTCCCATTTAGGACGATAACCCCCCCCCCGTCCCATAGTGCCGCGGGGTTACAGCCCTAATCAACAACAGTTTGCCTTGTAACCATATCCACATTCAGGGCTGGGGGTCCGAGACAGCAGGACTCCAGTGTCCAGCCGCGCTCGTATGTACGGGCTTTACATGTGAGCTCACGGGGGGGGGGGGGGGATACGTAATATGTTTATGTTGCATGTTCAAAGGCCGCGGGGGTCATTGGGGAGATATGAAGGCTACAGAGCCAAACAAGTGTGATGAATGACCGCAGAGATCATCTTAGATTAGGTGACGTAGTGGTCAATTTGGCGATTTTTTTAGCTCGCTTTAGTTTTAAACTCGACATAAAAGAATTAGACCAAACGCACCCTTTACAGTGTTTATTTTATAGCAATTTACAGACAGAAATGCCGACAACATGCCATGTTCTCACGCATATCCATGCGTGAGAAGGGGCAGAAAATAAGTTACGTGATATATATATATATTTCAAATGCCGTATTTCTCCTTAACTTCTTACCCCCCGGCCTTAACCGAACATATTTTCTCCAGTTTGGCTTTACCCAAATCTAAAAGCTTCTCGACTGGAGCTTACAGCCTATAGGCCAGTGAAACCCCTCATTTGAAAGACCTAGAGAACAGAGCTAATAATTATCCTCACGCTGTTTCTGCATTTTTGTTACTCTTTTGATCTTTTTTTGCTGATATATAAAATTCTTCTTCTGTTTTCATCCTCATGTCTCATTTTTGTTGCTTTTTTGTCACATTTGTGTCGCTTTTGCATCAATTTTATGACACTTTTTTGTCTTGTTTTTGTCGCTATTTTGATACTTTTTCCGAGAAGTGGGGGTTAAGGGGTTAAGTATACAGTATGTCTGTGAAAGGCGATATATAAATAAAGTTCTTCTTCTTCTAAAGTGTTAGTTGGAGTTAGCTTGAGTGTAACATTACACTGCCACCTCCATGTCGTCCAAATCAAAACCTCCATGGCAGGGCTAGTGTCAATGTTTATTGTGGCCCCCGGGTGCATCTAGGTGGTGCGGGGGCCCCTAAAGCATCCCTCCCTGGTCCCGTAGAGAAAGAGAGGGGCCTGGCTTCCATCCAAGTCGGCACCTTTTCGGAGTGCAATCATGTTACCGGCTTTACATCAACATGTCAACAACTCGGCCAGCGAAGCGGCCACCTCACGCACTTCGGGGACCTCCAGCCACCTCACACGTCGGCCGAGCGGGGGCGAATGTCTGACTGTGTATCCCGCGATACAGGGAAATATGAACGTTTCAGTCTTCGAACAGGAGATCATAAATTAACATGAGCTAACACTCAATAGGTCAGGCCAAAGGTTCACACAGGTTTGGGCTAATCATGTTACATTGAGTTTGGGGTGTCAGCAGTGCGGATCCTACCTACTAGGGTCCAATCCCAACATTAATAGGGGTTTTGGTTTATTGTCCATATCACCTTTTAGAGGCAATACACTGCAGGTGAATAGAGGGAAAAAGATGAAAAATGAATACAATACTGGATCTTTTGACATTGCAGAAGCTTATTGAAACAACACCACAGCTATTGGTGCTGTAATCAAAGCTAGAAGAGCCACAATTAAATACTTGAGCGTGTGGTGACTTTTTTTGCCTTTTGTCTCACAGAACTTAGTACATTTCGGTCGCCTTCCTTGCTACATGTGGATACCAAACATCCATATTTGTGTAGTCCAATTAGATTCATTAGGTCTTCTAAGAATGATGCAATTGTTCTTATAGCCGGACCTTTGTGTTGATTTCGTACCTGACGGTTTCGGCTACAACTGTGGCCTTCCTCAACACAAAATCGAAATCAACACAAAGGTCAGGCTACAGTATAAGAACAAAAATTGCATCCATATTTGCACAAGAAAGATGAATGTCTAACATGATGCTGTACATACTTCCTGGAAAACTGTGGCGTACGAGAAAAGAAAAAGTCACATCATAAAGGGTGAATTTGGTCTATTTTTACTTTGGCCAATTTTCTTCCTCAACATCTTCATTTTATTGCCAAACTCTCAACATTGACCACTGTGTGAAAATGTTTTCACTTGCAGCGTCTCGCCTTAAAAAAACTAAACTTTTATCATTCTGATTTATAAGTTGAAATTATGTATGTGGGAAATTACAGTAGGAAGTTAGAGACTGGGCTGGTCAGGATTTTGAGTTTGCCTGGAGAGAAAAAAAGCTTTACCACCCACATCCTTTAGCTCCCCTACTGCTCTGTCCACTTCTGACAGGGCCCAAACACACACGGGGGCTCCCCCATGCAGCGTGCCACCGCCGGGGGCTAAAATTACCCCCGGGAATGTAAACAGCCCGACGAGAGAGAGCGCGAGGCCTTGGGGCAGACTGAAGTCCTAGGCCATTTCCATTTAAACGCCAGGCTAAGGCTGGAGCGCTGGGAGAGCCTGACTCACCCCTTTTTTGTATTTTAGGTTCCCACGCTTCAAAACAGCAGTATGGCCGATCAGCTAAATCCTTTTCAAATTATGGAGGGGTTGTGTAAAGCTGTTAGCGCTACTCGAGCTAACAGCTACATGCTAGAGCTCAATGGTTGTTGACTAAATACAGTCTCCACATTTTTTTATCGTTCCATTCTTTGCTATTCTATTCTATATTCCCCAACATATACAGTGCCTTGCGAAGGTATTCGGCCTCCTTGAACTTTAAGACCTTTTGCCACATTTCAGGCTTCAAACATAAAGATATTCAACTGTCATTTTTTGTGAAGAACCAACAACAAGTGGGACACAATCATGAAGTGAAACAAAATGTATTGGATATTTCAAACATTTTTAACAAATAAAAAACTGAAAATTATTCAGCCCCCTTAAGTTAATACTTTGTAGCGCCACCTTTTGCTGCGATTACTGCTGTAAGTCGCTTGGGGTTTGTCTCTATCAGAGAGACTGAAATATTTGCCCATTCCTCCTCGCAAAACAGCTCGAGCTCAGTGAAGTTGGATGGACAGCGTTTGTGAACAGCAGTTTTCAGTTCTTTCCACAGATTCTCGATTGGATTCAGCTCTGGACTTTGACTTGGCCATTCTAACACCTGGATATGTTTATTTGTGAACCACTCTATTGTAGATTGTGCTTTATGTTTTGGATCATTGTCTTGTTGGAAGACAAATCTCCGTCCCAGTCTCAGGTCTTTTGCAGACTCCATCAGGTTTTCTTCCAGAATGGTCCTGTATTTGGCTCCATTCATCTTCCCATCAATGTTAACCATCTTCCCTGTCCCTGCTGAAGAAAAGCAGGCCCAAACCATGATGCTGCCACCACCATGTTTGACAGTGGGGATGGTGTGTTCAGGGTGATGAGCTGTGTTGCTTTTACGCCAAACATAACGTTTTGCATTGTTGCCAAAAAGTTGGATTTTGGTTTCATCTGACCAGAGCACCTTCTTCCACATGTTTGGTGTGTCTCCCAGGTGGGTTGTGGCAAACTTTAAACGACACTTTTTATGGATATCTTTAAGAAATGGCTTTCTTCTTGCCACTCTTCCATAAAGGCCAGAGTTGTGCAGTATACGACTGATTGTTGTCCTATGGACAGAGTCTCCCACCTCAGCTGTACATTTCTGCAGTTCATCCAGAGTGATCATGGGCCTCTTGGCAGCATCTCTGATCAGTTTTCTCTGAAAAGTTTAGAGGGACGGCCGGGTCTTTGTAGATTTGCAGTGGTCTGATACTCCTTCCATTTCAATATTATCGCTTGCACAGTGCTCCTTGGGATGTTTAAAGCTTGGGAAATCTTTTTGTATCCAAATCCGGCTTTAAACTTCTCCACAACAGTATCTCGGACCTGCCTGGTGTGTTCCTTGTTCTTCATGATGCTCTCTGCGCTTTAAACTGACCTCTGAGACTATCACAGAGCAGGTGCATTTATACGGAGACTTGTTTACACACAGGTGGATTCTATTTATCATCATTAGTCATTTAGGTCAACATTGGATCATTCAGAGATCCTCACTGAACTTCTGGAGAGAGTTTGCTGCACTGAAAGTAAAGGGGTTGAATAATTTTGCACGCCCAATTTTTCAGTTGTTAATTTGTAAAAAAAAAATTAAATATCCAATAAATTTCGTTTCACTTCATGATTGTGTCCCACTTGTTGTTGGTTCTTAAAAAAAAAGCCGAATACTTTCGCAAGGCACTGTATGCTTTTGTTTCATAATGGTAAGAATGTTGTCCCAAATCGTCTTTGTAGAGACTTTTACCATGCTCTCTCATCAAAAACATGCCTGGAATTATATTTCGCTAGCCTTTTCTTAACCTTTACAAAGATGTGTATCTGGGATCGGGGTGATTTCCTCAGATATTCCAGATGGGGGTGATTGACGAGCGTATTAACCAATCAGAGAAAAGCCAGGTATGACGCATACGACATACTGCGTATTTTGAAAACAAGGAAGTTTGTGGTTTTATGAATCAAATGTGACCGATCTGTGTCGCTGTTGCCACGAAAACTTAAGGATACAAGGAGTCATTAGATTTTAAACATAAGAGAACTCAACACGAATGTGTAATGGCTGTTTCAACAAAAAAAACTTACGATAAATGGAAACAAGTAGAAAACCCTGTTAAGAGAAGATGAAGCACCAGCATCTACGCTTAACAAGGATCTAGCTATCTTTGTCAAGCACATTTAGTAAAATATTTCACTAGTGGTTAGTAGTTTCGGTCTTCCTGTGTTTGGATCGATATAAAACATTTCGAGATTTAATTGACTGTTCCAGACTTTGAACAGATACAAAAAGCAGGCAAGTGTTTCGAGCCACTAGCATCCATCCATCCATCTTCTTCCACTTGTCCGTTGCCGGGTCGTGGGGGCAGCTGTTGGAGCTGCTCAAATCACATAGCACCAGCCCCTATGGCTCCTCCTGCAGGTGGTGGGTCCACAGAAGGACGGCCTCATGGTTCTAACCGGGCCTGTTGGTCTCTCATAAGGGGCTTCTGAACCGCTCTTTGTCTGACCCGTCACCTAGGACCAGTTTGCCATGGGAGACCCTACCAGGGGCACCAAGCCCCTGACAACTTAGCTCCTAGGATCATTCGAGTGTTCAAACCCCTCCACCACGTTAAGGTGGCGGTTCCAGGAGGGGAGCCGCTAGCAGTCTTTGACTAATCTTTAAATCTCGTGACTATGGGTGAAACTCGGAAAATTAGAATATCGTGAAAGTTAGACTTTTTCCAAAATGTTCAACTTTGGGTCCATCAGTCCACTGAATATTTTCCAGTATTCTTTGGAACATCCAAGTGCTCTTTCGTAAACCAAAGTTGAATAGTTTGGGAGGAAAACTGGAACAGCACATCAACATCAAAACCCTATCCCCACTGTGAAGTATGGAGCAGGGAAAATCATGGTGTGGGGCTGCTTTGTTGCCTCAGGGTCTAAACCATGTGCTATCATCAATAGAAACATTAATTCACATAATTTCAGACCTGAGACATTCACAACATGCATGGAATAAGTAAGTGAACCCCTGTATTAAATAGCTGGCTGATCCTTTTTTTGCAGCAATAACTGATTTCCTGTAGTTGCAGATTCCTGTAGTTGCAATGATCAGGATGAATCTTGTACCATTCCCTTTTACAAAACGGTTGCAGTTCAGAGAGATTCCTGGGTTCATTTACTTTTTCCTCTCTGTCCTTTACATGTTATGGCCTTTAAAAATATGATAACATGTAATTGTTTGGGTGGTATTAGTTTAAGCAGACACTTTTTGTTCATTCTTATGATTTTGATGAAGATCAGACCACATTTTATGACCAATTTACGCAGAAATGTGAGAAATTCCAAAGTGTTCACATACATTTTCATTCCACTGTATATCAAGCCTTTATTTGTTATAATTTTGATAATTATGGCTCAGCTTGTAAAGACCCCAGAAAATATTTTGAAAATGGACTGTAAGCCATAATCATCAAAATTATAACAAACAAAGGCTTGACATATGTCACTTTGCATGTCATGATATATCATATATTAGTTTCACATTTTAAGTTGAATTACAGAAATAAACCTGTATCACGTGGCAGCAGCTCCTAAAAAGTCCTCCTGTGGGCCTACGTATCAGGGAAATGCTTTCCTCACCTCTCCATCTCTTTTTGAGTTTAATTCTTCCATTGGGCCACATGATCAAATATTAATGTTCTCTCTTTATTGAAAAACCTGCGTGGCGAAGGGTAGCAAGAGATGGAAGTGAAACAGCTGGTTATTTTGTTGGTTAGAACATGCACTATTGATCTTAAAGCGGTAAAACAAAGTGTAAGATAGTGATAAAGATGTGTTTGAGATTGTTAATGAAAACTGGTAGACACAAATAGAGGGGCATACACACATGCTGAACCCACTTGCGCAGTCAAAGCCACAAAATCATTTCTTCATTTGCCGTGAAATGATTCCCACATTTCAAACAACTATCACATGTATCTATATCAGTCGCTGCTGAGTGTTAGCATAGGGCGCTCTGGAGTTGAAACCACAGAAGTAGCCCCTAAGTTAGGCTAACAGGCCCACCGCTGAGAGCCAACAACACAGGATATCCCCAGTGTTTGGGCTCCCAAGCCGGGGTGCAAATCTAATTTCATTGTAGTTTTTAAGAATCGGCTGCACAAACACAACAATGATCCGCGGAGCACAGGACACCGCTGGGGGCTTCTGTGCACACGTGCCGGGAATGTGGATTTTATTAGGCCCGGTCCAACGATGTGCACACACTATACACGGACTCTGCTCACCCATGGGCTTTGAAGAGCTTTCTGCGGATTTGGATCAGTGCTATAAAAGCAAACTGTTTTTTTCAATGCCAGAGGGATATGAAAAAATCATGGTAAAATCATGACGTTTTATGGATTGTTTTTGGTTATACAATTCATATCTACAATTTAAAAATACACCAGAATTAACACTTATTTAAGTGACAGTGCAGGATTTTAGTTGTGGTGAATAGGTCTGGGCTCATTCTACACATTAGGACATTGCTGGAACATTTTAAACTCCATATAGTCCCTTTAAGCTGTTTTAATGTTAAAAAAGGGAAAATAAATACATTGAGATTGGTGAATAGCAGAAAACTAACAATTCAAAAGGGCATTTTAGCTTAGTTACAAGTTTGTTTTTTAAATTTTTATCAAAACTTAACTGCCAATGTCAATGTGGAAATACCGAATATACAAACAATACAGACACAATGTCATTTCACCTCATTTCACTGTGTTTTAACATTTCACTCAATATATAGAATAAAATACAAGCATTTATGTATTACAGATATTTTTAAGCTTGAAAAATCCAAACGTGTTTGCAGTGAGTGTCTCGGCTCTCTTCAGGCCTGATTATCTTTACTGGGAGCGGGACGTCTCCAGCTCCTCTCCATGGTTGTTTACTAAAGGCAGTCAAATATGAGATTCAACCAGGTTGGGCCCTCATCCAAATCCATTCTTTGACTACCCACTGTAAACATAGCATTTTCTGTGTTGAGCTGCTCATTAGGAACATTTCTGGTAACAGTATAGTCCAAAATGTTATGTAGTGTACCTTTAAAAGGGAAACTGTAGCAACAAACTCACTTTTTTTTCTGCTGATAAACTGTATATCTGACATTTTTATAAATTAATGTTTCCAGTCCAACATTTTTTTCCATTTTTGTGCACTCTTAAACCATGTGTGTGTGCGTGCGTGGGCTGCCCCTTGTGGCTAAACAATGACCTGTAATTTGGATTAGTTTTTTTTTTTTTTTTTTTTTGGCGGTGGAAGTTTCAGTAAAAGTCCCCATGATGAGCATGATGATGATAAGTTGATCATTCCCTGACACCAAAGGAGTGGCATTCAACATTACATTCATACATTCGTTATTAATTAGCGGAGAAGTTAGCTTCATGACTGTGCGGCGGGCTCGACCCACTTCGGCGGCAATTTTCAAACTGCAAATGTGGGCGGAGTTTGGTGTTAAGAATGTCTTTAACGGTTTCTATTTAGACTTAAACTGTTGTCCTACTGTTGCTTGTTGCTACTACAAAATACCATTTCATCAAACCATTTATTTCTACTGTACTGTATTCTTGAAAAGATAACTAATATTACTCCACCATACTGTTTTCATCTCAACTCAGTTCTTGTAAGGGGTCAAAACCTCACGTGTGTGTCCGTAAGTCACCTGTTACCACGGTGTAATTGTGAGCTAGCGTAAATTACCGCGTTGAGCTAGCTTAACTTGACCTGGCCTCTGCGTTAGAGCGCCCACCAACCTTCTACTCTGCACGCTCCTGCCAGATGCGCGTCACCCTCCATTTTCCAAGGTCCATTGACACATAAAGCGTCCCTTTTATTGCCCCTCTGCCCCACCTTGATTACAGCCTTAGTGCACTTGAGATAGTCATTTGGACTTGTGTTTGCGTTTTGTAACCTAATGTGGCGTGTGGGAGTTTGGTGATTTATGAGAGGAAGGACGTGACACAGAGAGGGAGTAGTGATTTAGCTGCCAGTTAAAAGTATAATTTGATAATAGTGCATAGTGTTAATATATGAGCTTGGTAATGTAAGGATTCTACAGGTGCGGTGCTATTCCTCTCCCGTTATTTCCCGATGAATTAGCAGCAGCGCTAATAAATAAATAAATTGCTCACATGATGGCCATGAATAGCTAGGGCTGGGTACCGTTAAACAATACCAGTTTGGTATTGGAGAAAAGGTTCGGATACTACCAGTATCGAAAAAATGAAAGTATCGAAAGCAGATACCGGAAAAAAATTCTGATATCTTTAGATTAGAGTTTTGATGCTGTTGGTCCAGGGACAGCATTAAAGGAAGTGACTTGGTTGTTTCCACTCATATAAATGAGTTTTTTTTTCTTCTTCTTTTTTCCCCCATATTTGCCCAATTATAATTTTTTATTATAATTTTTCTCTATTTTTCCCCTTTATTTATTTTTATTGCGCATGTTTTCTTATTTTCCCCCCAATTTTTATTACTTCCCTAAATGTACTAAATCTTTTTCCAGAATGTCCCCCCATAATACAGTTACTAAAATCAAAGGAATACGCTGCAGTACTCAATCATTTAATTTCATATTCATAACAATAAGAAAGAAAAGATGAAAACAGCCGGGGAAAACTTTAGCAACAGGCGTCTAACAAGTGCAGCTGCCGCTTTTATGCCAAGTATTCAGAATACAGTACAAAGTAATGGAATACGTTACAAAATAAATTTTAAGGCAAGTATTCAGTAACTAAATACAATTTCAATGTATTCTCCCCAAGACTGGCTGTCAGCTCTAGATAAAAACTCCTCAATGAACACAAACTAGTCAGGTATAAATACCCAACGGGTCTTTAACACGTAGCCAGTGACTGTCAATCAGCAACTGAATATGTGTGAGACACCGCTAAACTCTAATACAACTCCACAATTTTGACCATTTGTCATAATATAATCAAAGTAGGGAAACGAGTTTTAATATTTTGCTCATCTTGCACAAAAATATCACTGTATTTATTTGAAGACAGCAAAAAAACACACTTAAAACTTTATTGCTTGTTTAAGTCCCGGAAAGACCCTTCTTTTTTTTCCGAGTCATTTTCCGCAGCCGCGCGGTGATGGTTTGGACAGCCTAAGCCTTTACCTGCGGCTGAACCGTGCCGAGGAGCTCTCCCTACAATGGCCTCTTTGTTTCCACGCGTCCATACATCACCTCGGCGCTACAGCGCGGCTAACCCGCGGCCAAACATTGGCTTTAGTCACTCTCCCCAGCCCCGCACATCAGGCACCCATCCCCGGACAGGTCTTTCTGCACGGAGAGAGCGAGGTACGGGTCAAAGAGAGTCCAAGTCTGACTGGGAACCAACGGGGAATTAGAAATGACAAAGGGTGACGGATGAGAAGTGTAAAATAGGATTCAGAGGTGCTGTTGACTTTTGTGGAACGTGCGATGTGGTGCTAAGGCTACTGTTTAAAAGGGTGTGGCGGAAATACGCGGTTTTAATATTAGCAATGGTCTTATACCTGACATGAATTATCAACGGTAAATTGTATTGGCCTAGGTCAACCAGAGGTTTCTTTAGAGTTTATTTCTCTGTTATTTTTATCCATTACAAGCGTTCCATAGGGCTTCAACAAACGATTATTTTGGTAATCAATGAATCTGCACATAATAAAGCTAATGTTGCGCCACTTGAAGAAGTGTTGGTGAAGTAAACTTAAAGTTAATGTTTGCAGGAGGCTCTTTGTGTAGTACTAAATAACTCTTGCCCCTAGAGGCCATAAGCGCAACTGCAGGTGTTGTAGCATGTTGCGGGGTTTTTTTTTACTTATTAATTGTCCGTGAGAGTAAATACTACGCTGACAGAAAAGACAAAGGGACAGAGGGATATTGTACATCCATCACGATGGAAATAATTTTTTTCACCCAAACTCAAGCTGTAAATAGTGTTTAAAGTGGCGCTAGCCCGCGGTTAGCTTTTCCCATTAGCCTATTAGCTTCTTCTTCGTGATTCTATTGGTGTGTATTGGTTGCTCCGGTCCGGTGGCAGTCAAGTTGCAAATGTGGTTTTCTGGCCCGAGACACCAGGGGGAGATGAAAGACCCCCCAATCATACCATTAACACTTGTATTACCCCCAGAGGGACTACGGAAAGGATGTATTAAGGTAAACAAGTTACTTAGTACTGTTTTAAAAAGGTTGAGTAGAGCCTATTTTTCACTCAAACGGAGGACTGCAGTGAGCACCATTTTTACTGATGGCTACAAAACTGTTAAATATTAGGAAGAGTTCAAATTCTTATGATTTAGCCTAAAATGCAAGTTTCCGTGATACTATCATCTGTTAGGTTTCAGAAGGTTTTGAGACTATTGGTAACCATCGAAGTCTCTTATAGCTTAAATAACAATAGAATAAAATAATATGGCATGTTTTAACTCTTGACAGCCTCTACCCCTCTCGTCGTCTCCAGTTGGGTGCTTTAGTGCCTCTCTCTCTCTGGCTCCTGCTTTAAACAGCAGCAGCAGACCCTCATTAGCGCTAACGAAGCACTCCATGCCCGGGCTTGTCAAGTGGCCCCCTGAAAGAGCCACTCAAATTAGCCACATTTCACCAACAATTTCACCCACTCGTTACATGCTCTGGTGTTTATTGGGAGATGAAGGCTTCAAGGTGCAGGGAGCGTAAGCGGCAGTCGTCAGGTTAAGACGGGGCCGACCCTCATTATGAACTGTAATTTACACGCGGGGCCGGAGTGGAGGAGCGCCTCAGACTGAGAGGGCCGTCCATGCTTTAAATCTACCATTGTTTTGTTGCATTTTGGACTTGGTGCGCCTCATTGGTCGCAGAATCTGATGTCTTGAAGTCAAGTTTTTCATATAGTTAACTTGGCAAAAGTCTGAAATGACAAATAACGTAAGCGCAATCTGGAATAGCTCCCGTTGAAATTGTTTGTGAAGAGGATTGAGTATTCACTGCTCAGTGTCCAAAACACCAATGATCTTAAAACCTTATATTGGTTAACCCTTAGCTGATTCACTCCTTGGTTATATCTAGCCTACTGGACGATGCCATACCAAAATGCACACTAGGCGTCACATGACTTATCAAACAACGGCAATAATCTTGTGTCTGCAGAAGACCAATTTTATTGTGTTAAAGTGTTTTGCAAGTCTGTTAGCATCCTCATGATGCTTTGTTAACATTACAAGATACTAAACGCAGGCTGGGGGTGCTCTGTGAATATGGTATGTTCTCTTTCTCCCAGGACACGGAGAATGTTTAACTCGCAGTGGGATAAATAAAGTGTGTAGTTTTCCCTGTGAGAGTGACATTGTGTAACATTTTGGATTCTACTGTTGCCAATACAAAACTTATTGGCAACTCGTGAGTAATCAAAGAAAAGATTTGGATCAGGACCAAAACTATTAAAATCTCATATTTGGCTCTCCATGGAGGTGTCCCACTCCCAGTAAAGTGACAGTCAGGTCGGAGGAAAACTTGGCCGCTCACCGCAAACACATGTTTGGTCATTTTTTACGTACGGGCGACACGGCAGTACAGCGGTTAGCGCTCGTGCCTCACAGCTAGAAGGTCCCGGGTTCAATTCCCACCTGGACAGGGCCTTTCTGTGTGGAGTTTGCATGTTCACCCCGTAGGTTGCTCCGGTTTCCTCTACCACTAAAAACATGTACAATAGACCAGGATGAATGAGCGTGCGTGTGTAGGACAACGGATGGAAATTAGCCCAAGGCTACAATCTGGCGTGGAGTTTTTACATGCATGTATGTTCATTAACATGCACTGTCCCGACCAAAGATGAAAAATATCTGTAATAAAACCAATACTTGTATTGTAATCTATTTATTGTGTGAAATGTTAGGAGGTGTGGCTTTAAAAAGGATGTAGCCTTTTTTCTAAGCAACACTGTTTAGCCACTAGACGCAAGCACTGGTGCAGCAGTTGTATGAACACAAGATGACAGTCTGGTCCGGACCAACGCTGTTGTTGGAAGATAGAGCCGAAGTTTTGAAAGAGTAGGTACTAGCTACAGTTAAAAACATTGCTCTGTTCTTATTATTCACCACTATACAAACCACTTCTTTAGCTCTGCTGTGGTTCCAGTTGCTGTCTGTGCTGCGCTCAGTAGTCTGTATTTTTCCCCCCCACTTTTCATGTCTATCGTGACGGATCGCTATAGTGTCCAGTGCTTCCTTAGATAGTGTTTGTCCTTGTGTTTAGACAAATGTCCCATAATGCCATCTGTTAGCAACACTGCTCAAGTGTTTAGCTCCTTTCATCATAAGCCCCCACACCACTCTGGAGCCAAAATATCCAGAATATTGTTTTCTTTTATACATGTACACATGGATATTTAGGGTTTTTCTTGCGCATCTTATTCAGAATGTGGTTATAACCAGGATACAGTCTGGTTCATAACAAAACTGATTAGACATGAGTAGAAGTGACCTAAGATCCAAGCTCCTTATGAAAAAAAAAGTCTCCAATGAAAAAGCCCCAAACAGCGTAAATTCAACATGCCACGTACAAGTCTGACCCTTTGCACTTTTGCTCTGAAGGCCTGCAGTATGAATAATACAACGTTTGGACAGAGGCAGGAAGTACTCACCGACAAGTACTTAATATGTACTTTTTTATTGAAGTTCTACTTCTAAAAGCATGGTGACATTGTACTGACAATCCAGACTCACGTTTCAGAGCCGGGCTTTCATTACCAGCTGTCCGTCAAGCCCTTAAAGCAGGCATTTTATGACACAGTACTTTCTACTCCTGTTCATCAGTTACTACTTGCACTGTGTCATCATCATTTTGTGGCATCCATCCATTTTCTTCCACTTGTCCGGGTCGTGGGAGCAGCTGTTGGAACTGCCCAAGTCACATTGCAGCTCCTGCAGGTGGTGGGTCCACAGAAGGACGGCCTCATGGTTCTAACCGGGCCTGTTGGTCTCTCATAAGGGGCTTCTGAACCGCTCTTTGTCTGACCCGTCACCGAGGACCTGTTTGCCATGGGAGACCCTACCAGGGGCACCAAGCCCCCGACAACAGAGCTCCTGGATCATTCGGGCGCTCAAACCCCTCCACCACATTAAGGTGGCGGTTCCATTTTGTGGCATGTTTTTTTTTAACAAAATCGACATTTACAATATAAATATATATTTTATTTATTTTTTATTTAATTTTTTTGTCAGACTATTAAAACACAAATCTGACTTTTTTCTAGTAATGGGACGGAATGTGTTTTATCCTCCTTTAGTACAGACACTGTGCATCTAATTATAAAGCCTTTGTTTAAATGTTATGTCCTCTCAGGCGAGTTTTGTAACATTTCTGCCCCTGCAAATTGTAATAGGTACCTTTAAACTAGTTTCTGTGAAGAATTGGGATGCTACAAATATGTTAGGAAAGTTAGAAATGAGCCACTCTTACTTGAATTATTTTCTAAATCGTGAATATCTAATAAACATTCAGCGAAAGATTTAAGGCCACAACTTAAATTGAAATATGTACAGTGTCAACCTCTTGCCTCTGTGGATAGACATACAATATTTGTGACCCGTACAGTACGCCACAACCCCTTTTCGCAATGTAAATGTTTAGGTTTACGTTCCAAAACAATTCCATATTAAGTCGGCGGACTTAGTACGGGAATGGAGTTTCCCTAAGAGCCATGACATCTCGCTGAGCTCGGGAAATGGAGTGTAAGCTGTAGCCGGGCCTGTTAGCGTTAGCCTGTTTGCGCAAAGACACAAAACCGTAAACCACTTTGGGGAAAGTTGTACAACACAGGACGGGGTAAGAAAGCGTGTAGAGCTTTGACGGCCTCTTAAAAGTAAAAAAGAGAAAAAAGAAGATATGGACTTTGGATTTTTATGCTGCCTGGAGAACAAAAAGTGCCTCAAGGTCTGACGGCTGCACGCTGCATACATCAAGTACAATGTGTCATAACAAGTAATTCTCCACGTGGAATGATGAGGTCACTGGGTTGTCTGACTCACTGCTGGGGTACTTGCTGTTATTGCAGTATTAAAAGCTTCATATTAGGCTAATTGTAGTTTCACTTTAACGGAGCGCATTTTCTCCAGTTCGGCTTTACCCAAACCTAAAAGTTTCTTATAGCCTACAGGCCAGTGTAACGCCTCATTTGAAATCACTGATCTGAGATTTTCCCTCGTTGTGTTTTCATGCTTTTTCCATATTTTATGTATCGATTTTTTTGTTGCATTTTTGTTACTTTGTTGTCCCCTTTTTGTTGTGTTTTAATCTTCGTTTACATTTTGTTTTCGTCGCTATTTGCTATTTTAGATTCGAGTAATGTTTGGATAATAACTGGAGTAAATGTGCTCGACTACGGCGGGGGTTAAGAGGTTAACTAAAGCTGAACTTTTACACATAAATAAATTCAATGCATTGTTTGTTTTTGGCAGTTTGCAAAGAAAAAGTATCAATCTCAGTCAGATGAAGACTTTAGTGATGTTGCGATATATGGTGTCTTCCCGCGATACCGATATTGCATCACTTAATATCCCGATACGATATTCTTTGCGATATATTGTGCAACCCTATCCTTGACCACATTTGAGACAAGTTTGGCGATTGTATGGGAAAGTGAAAATCGAAAAATTTGCCCCATAAAAAAGGGACTCTCCTTAGATGTTTGCTGTCCAATAATTCCACAGTTCGGTCGTGTAATGCCAACATTCGTAAATCAGTAAAACCGTAAAGAGTCCCATACCTTAGCTCCAAACGGCACCGTGGGGTCTGAGCGCCTCCTGCTTTAATTGAAATGATTGATCACGTACCTCCGTACCTCCGGGCTGTTCCATCGCCAGCTCCTTGGCCCCCTTTTGGCTCCCCCACACTCTTGCCTCTTGGGGGCCCGAACCCTGTTAACTGTCCGTGAATATACGACAGTCTTACCTGAACCCATGCCTTTCTCCTGTCTGCCTTCGCATTCGGGGGGGGGGGCCCTCAAGTTCAGCAGTGACACGTCTTTATGCATGGGAGCTAGTGTTCAAAGAGTACTTAGAATCTCCATGAGGCAGAAAGGGAAATACCCAGGGAAAAGATGATTTATGGACTTTTGGGGAGAGACGAAGGGTTGGAAATACTGTTGCACTCTATTCTACGTGACCCTTTGCTAAAGCTCTCAGGGTTAGCTGACACTTTAGGGTTGGACGCATGTGAGAAAGCGCGTTAAAGCGGTACATCAGACAGCTAAAGGCTGGCTGTCGAAGTTGTGTTGTGGGACTTGTTTTTAACGGTAGACATCTCAAAATGTTAGAAGCCAAACTTTGATTTACAGTTTTATAAAATGAAGTAGGTTGTAAATGTTGTCCAAAATGGTCCTGCTCTTGGCTGTAGATCGTAAAACTAACCTAAGGCGACTGGGAAAGGTGCAAGCTAGGTACTCAGCTAGGTAGCACTAGCCTAGCAGTTCAAAAAGTTGTTGATACTTTGTAACGTTCGAGACAGTTCAGTTGTGTTGTGGGACTTGTTTTCGCGGTAGATCTTGCACATATCCAAGAACAAAGGGTTGGAAGTGTAATTTACGACTTTATGAAATGAACTAGATCCTAAATTACCTTCCAAATGTTTCCGTTCCTGCCACTGCCTCCAGTAGCTCGTAAACCTGAGAAGTTGATTAACAACATGAAGAAAACTGTGCATTTCTAAGTGAGGTTCACAGTAATGTCTTGCCCAAGGACACAAAAACAGCCCGTTTTACTCCTGTTTTTAAGCCGGGAAAGTTGGAGGTGGCCGAGCATAAACCGCTTGCGGCTGCCCCGACTCGTTTCTAGCTCCGACAGTGCATGCCAGTCACCCCGACTGTTCACGTAAATTAAATGCAACTGTCAGGTATGTGTAAAACCTTGTCTAACACCCGAGTCAAGCCCAGCTGGTCTGATTTTTGTAAAGGGGGGTACTTCTGAGAACTGCTATGCAATTGAAAAAGTATTTGGTGGAACTGCTGGAGCGTAAAAGCCTTCATCGCGTTGATACAATCTAACAAAGCGCGTGAAGCTTTTGTCACTTTCATATGATTTGCAGTGGAAAGTAAGAGTATTGTTGACAGTTTCCAAGGAGAAGTCATGTGTGGTATAACTACTCCAAGACGTGCAGTTGCTTCCAAACGTCACTTTGGACCAATAGGCACATGCTAATATGGGACGTTTAACCAACTACATAACAGGAACAAGGCGGGACAGTCGAGATGTACTGTGCTTTGATCTCTCCCCAGGAAACTCTCTTTTGAATGTGTCCGAACGGGGCTGCCTGAGATTAGCATCTGCGGCGGGGCGATACAAACAGCATCGCTTACAATGGAGGGCTAGAACAATCCGCCGCCGCAAAACAGGCTCCGAGCCAGGCGTCCGAGGGCTGTCATCGCAGCAGGCGGAGGTCAGCGCGTCTGCGGTCACAACATGCGCGCGCTCCAGGAAGTGTTCGCGCTCCTCGCTTGATTTGTGTGTTATTATGGGGAAGTCTCAACGTTCAAATTGTAAAGATAAAAAACATGACATGACTGTACTGTGTCTGTGATAAGGAGATTGCTGATTCATGTGCGTGTTACATGCTTATGCTGGGGTATGAGACTGTGATAGTGGAGTAGGCTGAAATATGGATTTTGTACTATCTTTAATGAAGTTAGTGTCTGTAATGACTATGAATGACCACAGCCTTCCCGGGGACTAAAGATGGAAATTAGCCTCGACTACAATGCTATAAAGGTTCTTGTGACTTGTGCATTGTCCCTTAAGTCAAATTTTCGATCAGCACAACTATGATTGAGAGCAATGGAATGGATCTGTAACTGTACACAGTAGGAATACATATATAACTTTATAATATACATCAAATAAATTAAACCTTTTTTTTTACTGTCAGACATTATGAGAGTCATCAATGTAGCACAGCGGCGTCGGAAGCGTTTGGAAAGTGGGGGGGACACATTTCAAAAATGGAGGGGGTCGACTTCTTAACATTAAGAACTACAGTGGGACACGGTCAGGACACAGAGCAATGTTATTGCTTTAGTGGGACTACATCCAAATCGAGCGCTACTTCAAGAATACGTGAGAGACTAGATCGGCTCAGCAGCGCCTCCTCCTGGCAGCTGGGTGGACATATAGGGCGGATAACCAAACACCTGTGGAGCCGCTGTTCTCCTGTCCAGTCCTGGCTTCATGACGCTTTGTGAAAAAAACTCAGTGAATGAAACTCTTATGAGACGGCGCTCGTGTTTGCATCCACATTTAGCTTCAGCCTCACCCGTTAACTCCCGCCATCGCAAAGAAACATCTCAACGCTTGTATCTTCACATTTCCCACAAACGCAGATAAAATTTAGTCAAGGGGTAAAGGAAGCAAACATTTATCCGTCAAATGAATAATTCAGATGTTATTTGGTTAAGTTAGAGTCCAGACAGTGAGGTTTAACGGCGTATTGACCGGTTGAACACTCGTGCTAGCCCGGGGCAGTTTCCCCAAACTCACGCTACATCAGTTTCATCACTCGCTTTACAAACACATCAAAACTGATGTTCCTCACCTTAAAGTCACTGGTCAGGCCCTTTGTACCGATGAAGACACGCTGTCCACCTGCCGAGGACGCGAAAAGCCCTGCTCCTCCATGTGAGAATCCGTAAAAAACTCCGGAAACACGATGCACGAGTGTCCTTGTGCTTCGGTTTGGTCAAATCTGTCCGTCCGTCCAACAATAATCCTCAGTATTCTCACTTCAGCCGTTTTTCAGTGGTTTACAGAGACATGTTCACATTTCAGCCGCTCTGAGGTGAGGAGCCGCATGAACACAGCTACGCAAAGCGGAGCGTATGCGCCGCGGAGCGACGCGATACTGGCGCGGATAATGGGATAATGCCAATACATATGTTTTTAAATGTATGGAAAATAAGGCGCGGGTCATATTTAATTGTTTGGCCTCGGGGAGCCTATTGAAAAGGTCCAGTCTAAACTAGTAAATGTAAAGTCAATGAAAATTCACATTGTGAAAGTGGGGGGGACCAATCAACCACTTTTCAAAAGTGGGGGGGACACGTCCCCCTCACAATGAATGGTTCCGACGCCCATGATGTAGCATTTAAACAATCATTTATCTTTCCAATGTTCTTTGTGATGGACATCAGGACTGAATCTGTTGGAGAAACTTGTGGTTGAGGCGACAGTGGTGCAGAGAGTGGAGTGGGCAGTCTTATGACCATAGACGTACACTGCCATTGTGTCCTTTGGCAGGACGCTTACCCACCTTGCCTTCAGTGACCGACACTGGTGAATGGGTGACTGATTCCTTGATGTAAAGTGCTTTGAGCCTAATGAAGGTCGAAAAGCGCTATATAAATGTGACCATTTAAAATGACGAGGAGAATCTTTAGTTTCACGTAGGGACTGGAGAGTCAGAGTGCAGTTTTGGAACTGAACAGTGGAGGTTCGGAGGAGGACACAGCAGGGCACTGGTGTCCATAATGGGCTATTAAGAAAACGTGTTACATGTGAGCCCTCAGTGTGGCTGTTATCAAAAACTGACTCATCACACCCCACACAGGGAACACAGGTGTGACTTTACATTCACTTACATTTTCAGACAAATCATCAAACCATTATTGTAATCACTAACCTTAACTTTATTAAGTTAAGAACTTAACGATATGATAATGATTGATATCTCTAATATCATTCATAAATACATATGTTAATTACAGCTCAGGTAGCAAGCTGCAGCGACACAAACATATCATAAAAAATTGGAAAATATATATTTTTAA
This sequence comes from Proterorhinus semilunaris, assembly GCA_021464625.1. Taxonomy (NCBI): domain Eukaryota; kingdom Metazoa; phylum Chordata; class Actinopteri; order Gobiiformes; family Gobiidae; genus Proterorhinus; species Proterorhinus semilunaris. The sequence continues at coordinate 5,042,267 of CM038361.1, read as the reverse complement.
ACTCGCTGTTGTAAACTGTTGCCTTCTAAAATGTATTGAATTACTAAAACGTTCTTTAGTCCAGTTCCCATCAGGGTATAATTTAATTAATATCATTTTATCCAATAGCTAATGTGTTATTTTCTTTTATCTCCAGATTCGGCCCCGGCCTGGTCATCTACTGGTACGGCTTCATCTCCGAACTCGACTGTCAACGCGACCGCGGCATCCTGCTTAAAGACTCCTTCCCCGCGGACATCGTCACCCTGTACCAGGCGGGTCAAGCACACACCCCTACCTCCTCCGCCGCCGCCCGGTGAAGAGGTGAACTGAGGTACAGCCAAAGTCCTGAGTGAAAGATGAGCGGTCTAGAATGAATGGGAGGAAGGACAGAGGAACACTTAACCTGGCCCCGCGCTGGGCTGGACGCGTAAATCCGGAAGCAATTTGGCTTTCCTGGCGAGAGACACGGAGAGAGGGGATGAACTCAGAGTGAACCGGGCTTTCCGACTGACCCCTGAGCTCCGGATCATACAGCGATGGGAATGCAGCATGGAATTGATCAACTCAGCAAAGATTAATGCGAATATCTCCTTTTTTTTTTCTGCTTTTTTTACTTTTTCCTGTCAATTTCTTCTTCTTATTATTATTATTATTTTTTTGTTTTTTTTGTTTATTTTTTCTGACCAGTTTGCTCTCATCATTTAAATTTCAACCTGGAAACAGGTACATTGTCTCATCTTTACAATAAGGTGTTTCAGTATTGTACAGATTAGATTTCTCTGCAAAGGCATTCTCGCGACATCTCCACTTACTGTAAGTATTACCAACAGACGAAAGTTTCCAGTGTCGACTTTAACTTTTTCCCAGTCTACACTGAATACCACCTCCATTCATTGCCTGATCAATTCAATGTTGAACCCAACAAAGCAGGGCAAACTCTGACTAGCTTATTGAAAAACTAAACAGGATCAAAAATTTCCTCTGCGCAAATAATTCATTTAAATCTGGCTATTATTTCGATTTGAATGCATATTATGTGTACTTTTTTATGTGAAAATTATTTTTTTTTTAAACACTGCAATACATTTCCCCCCCTCATAATTATGCCAATAATCTTCACCAAACATTTGGGATGCCCCAATATCGACTTGATATCACATACTTGTACACATTAATGTGGTCCCGATACCAGAAACCAATACCATTTGACATACACGGGGCGCTCCTCTCAGCTGAGCAGAGCGACGAACTAGACAATTCTTAAGTGTGGAAATACAATCTTTCACATAGAGCTAACTTTATTACAGACTACACTCCCCAAGTCAGAGTCTTTGCTGGATTTAACCAGAGCTAAGTGTTGTCTTCACTGTACCATAGTGCAGGGTATGCAGTGTTTCCAAGACGAGCAGGCTAATGTTGCTAATTAGCTGCTAACGGCTCTGGCGACAGTTAGCCGCCTCACGCTCAGGGACTTAATTCATCTGTAAAACAAATCTAGCAACTATGGATTGTTGTATAGCAAAGCCAATGCTGAAAGAGGCCAATCTGGTGGTGGTAGTAGTAGTAAGTAGTAACCATCTAAATATTATTATAAACATAATTAAATTGAAGCATTGAGTAACATTTGGACATGGGCTGTTAATGTTGGACAGTGTACACTGTGGACTTAACCATTTCTTATAATATTCCATCTGTCAGTCTGTAACCTACATATGTTTGAAGGAAAAGCCTTGTACCTGTATCATTTTTTTTTTGTATCGTGAGTATTCAGACCTGTCACCTCAGCCACACCGGAGACTTTGAAATGTTTCAACAGAAATGTCCCGCCCAAACAATGGCGGCCTGCCTGACTGCTTGTGATGAACAACCGTGAGAAGAAGCCATGGTTTGCGTGTTTGTGCTTCCATCAATTGAATGAAGTTTGTAATTTTTTACCATTCTTTATGTTTGAAATCGGATATTGCATATTGTTTCTCTGTTCTCGCATCTTAGCCCAATAAATCATGAACATTGAACACATCTTAACGTTGGCAGTTTTTTTGTTGTTGTTGTTGTTTTCAGGAGAGACTTCGCATTAACCCGTGGGCCACAGAAGCATGACTGCCATGAGTTATTTTTACTTGACTGTATAGATGTTCACAATTCATTTTGCGCCTAGTCCAACCTTCCCAGTGCACCGTGGAAACACATGTAAAAATTATCCATCCAAACAGCACTGTACCACTTGTTGGGGTCAGCGTGTGTCCCCTGGTCGGCTCCTCGGTGAGTACTCAAGGGCCAGAACAGGACAGGATGCTCCCTTATCAGTCCTGGGACCCTGGCCTGTGTCGCCCCTCCCTGCTGTCGCTGGGGTTAGATAAGGACTGCAGGATGGACAGAGTCATCCTCTCTCCTTGCATATATTGGTAATGGACGATGCTCACTAGTAGGTAAAGCCTCAATAAGGCCTGTGATGGAGCTAAAATCATCGGGACGGCGAACAATAAGCACCATGACCCCGAGACAGTAAACAGGGGGGCTTTTGTATTGCTTTTTCTCACCTAGGACACTGTACTAAAGAATGTGGACTGCAGATGGCACTGTCATTGTGAATTAGAGCAGAGGTTCCCAAACTGGGGGGACACTAAAGTGGGAGTTCCAAGATATGTTTTACATCTCTGACATTGAATTTGATGTATTTTTGATTTAAAATTTTATATTTTAGTGACATTGAGTCAAATATCAAAATACAGTATCCAAACTAACATTTACAGAAGAGTTTTTTGAGGGATTTTTGGGGTTGTGGCCTTGAAAGCTTGGGAAACCCCTAATCTAAAAAATCAGGGTCCCTGGTCTCCGAGCGCTGCACCCAAGTTATTGTAATATTTTTGCAGTCTAAAATGAGTCTATATGTCAGTATGTAGCAGTAAATTAGATAAAAAAAAAATAATTCTGATATTTTCCGTAGGCTAAGAAAAGTAAATAAAGATGAAAAGAAAGGACTAAAAAAATGCCAACTTTAGTGACACAGTTTGAAAGCGACTCATTAAAATTCACAGGTCTGTGCTTCTGGATTGGCAGACTGGGGCCCTCTGCTCTGCCGGCAGTAAGTCAGACCGGTTCCCAGTGCATGTTGGTCTGCACCAGGGCTGCCCTTTGTCACCGGTTCTGTTCATTACCTTTATGGACAGAGGCAGAGCCAGGGGCCGGAGGGTGTCCAATTTGGGAACATCAGGATCTCATCTCTGCTGTTTGCAGACGATGTTGTTCTGTTGGCTTCATCAAATCAGGACCTTCAGCGCGCACTGGGGCGGTTTGTATCCCCAGAGCAGCCGAGATGGGGATCAGCACCTCCAAATCTGAGGCCATAGTTCTCCACCAGAAAAAGGTGGCTTCCCCGCTTCAGGTCAGTGGAGAGTCTTTGCCTCAAGTGGAGGAGTTCAAGTATCTCGGGGTCATGTTCACGAGTGAGGGACGGATGGAGCGTGAGATCGATAGACGGATCGGTGCGGCGTCAGCAGTGATGCGGTCGCTGTATCGGACTGTTGTGGTGAAGAGGGAGCTGAGTCTGAGGCAAAGCTCTTGATTTACCGATCGATCCTACCCTCACCTATGGTCATGAGATCTGGGTAATGCATGAAAGATCGCAGATACAGGTGGCCAAAATTAGTTTCCTTTGCAGGGTGGCTGGGCGCACCCTTCGAGAGGGAGGAACTCAGTTACCCGGAGTAGAGCCACTGCTCATTCACGTTGGGAGGACAGCTGAGGTGGCCCGGGCATCTAGTTTGGATGCGCACCCAAACTAGATGCGCATGGTGGAGGCCCCTGGGAAGATCCAGGACACACTGGTGGGACTATGTCTCTAAGCTGGCCTGGGAACACCTCAGGATCCCCCCAGAAGAGCTGGAGGAAGGATAGGCAGGCCCGGGCATCTCTGCTCAGTAGGGCTGTAATCAACCAAGGAAATGGTTGGTCGACCAAGAGTATGGCACATGAAGCGATTAGTCGACCAAAAAAAAAAGTATTATTATTCAATTATTAAAAAACGGTGGCGCAGATGGTAGAGCGGGTTGTCTCATGATCGGAAGGTCGAGGGTTCGAATCCCGCCTCCTGAAGGTGCACATTGTTGTTGTGTCCTTGGGCAAGACACTTCACCCTCCTTGCCTCCAGTGTCTGCGTACACTGGTGTATGAATGAGGGAGTGAATGGGTGAAGCCCCTTATGAGAGACCAACAGGTTAGTTTGGAACCATGAGGCCGTCCTCCTGTGGACCCACCACCTGCAGGAGGAGCCATAGGGGCTGGTGCAATGTGATTTGGGCAGCTTCAACAGCTGCCCCCACGACCCGGCAACGGACAAGTGGAAGAAAATGGATGGATGGATGGATGGATGGATGCTGCAATTGAAAGCCCCTGCATAGTAAAGTCTAGTCGACCAATGAAAATCTTGGTCGACCGCGATGGCATCGACCAATTAGTCGACTAAACGACCGAAGTTCCCAGCCCTACTGCTCAGGCTGATGCCTGTGTGACCCGGCCTCGGATAAAGCAGAAGAAAATGGATGGATGTGCTTTGCCCATGTGCTTTGTCCATGTGGGAGAAGAAACATTAAGCAGAACAAAAGCTCTCCCTATAGGGACTACAAACTACAGCTCAACCTTAATGTACAGGAAACCCTCCCGGACAAAATGTAAAACTCCACGTTGGGGTCACAGGTTCACTCCACCGCCGCGCAGCAAGAGAAGGACTGTGTATCCTCCTGTAGCCTGGTTATGCTAGTCCCTCCGTTATCTTCCGCTGGTATGTCGGGTCAAAATGCCTCTGAAGTGTTGCCTGATTTGTTACCCTTGTCTACCCCTTGGCCCCGCTCCTTGATCTTTCCGCAGGGTCACCGGGCGGCCGTGGCTTCCTCTCGTAACCCCGGCCCATTCCAGCGCACTCCCCAACCAGCTGTCCCCATGTGGTCTGTAAACGCTGACCATTCCCCTCCTGAACGCTACACACGCTTTATGACATAGTTCACTGTAAAGGAGTGAGAGAGGACCGAATACACGCACTTTGTGGTTAAAACGTCTTAGTTTTAATATCCATCCATCCATCCATTTTCTCCCACTTGTCCGTTGCCGGGTCGTGGGGGCAGCTATTGGAGCTGCCCAAGTCACATTGCACCAATCCCCTATGGCTCCTCCTGCAGGTGGTGGGTCCACGGGAGGACGGCCTCATGGTTCCAAACGGTTCCAAACGGGCCTGTTGGTCTCTCATAGGGGGCCCATTCACACTCTCATTCATACACCAGTGTACGCAGACACTGGAGGCAAGGAGGGTGAAGTGTCTTGCCCAAGGACACAACGACAATGTGCACCTTCAGGAGGCGGGATTCGAACCCCCGACCTTCCGATCATGAGCCGACCCGCTCTACCATCTGCGCCACCGTCGCCCCTTAGTTTTAATATCAAAGTAACAAAATAGACCAAACTCGCCTTTTTGCAATATTGACTTTATAACGTTTTGTCGACTCGCGCTTCAGGTTTTGTCTGAAATTACTCACACTTGAACTTGAATCCCCCTGACAAGACTCTGTAATCGAAATATATAAATATTTCTTTGTGGAAGACGCCAGCATCCAAGGTCGCCTGGGACTGTACGTTACAAAACTTTTGGTCCTATTTTCTAAAAATGTGGTTTTCTTTACACTCAACATCTCCACATTAGTAGCGTCCACAGACTCCAAACTTTCCAGCCTTGGACTTAACAAGATTTTGAAGCCTGATTTCATAATAGCTTATCAAACACTAACCAAGATATCCAAAATGCTCTTTACTATATAACTATTTCTACTCAAAACAGCAGAAGACAACAGCAATAACATTTCCAAAATAACACACGCTCGTGAGCACAAACGGTTAAAAACTACAACGTCCAGGAGAAAGTTTAGAGTGCTCCAGGGACACAGATCTAAGACTTTGAGTGGTTTACAACAATCTCAACCTGGGTTTCCTTAAGCTGCATGGACATGTGTAGGCCTACAATTTGTGGACTCACCAAAGTAAAGCCAAGAACCTCTGCAGTCCAGTCACTGAGCTTTAACTCAAACCCAGAGGATGCTCGAGCACTATTGAGGACTTGATTTGGGACAAGTTTCTGTTGGAGCAAGTTTTTATTTATTCTTTATTTGCATAGGTTAGTCCGCTGAGACACCTGCTTTAAACACATCAACTACAAACAGTTTAAAAAAATTAATTACCGATACAGAAGGTTTGGGGTTTTGGAAGTGAGAGTCTGACGCAGTAAACAAAGGCCTGGACGCACAAGTGTGGGGCCTCATTCTGCTGTACAAATGTAAAAAAATATATAGTTTACTCTAGGGCTTTAAATAGATGCTGTGAAAAAAAGCCAGATCAGTTCCTGAGCCCTTCCTGCCATTGTTGTCTAATATGGCTGACAGACCAAAGAGAGGCCGGGTCAGCCCCTATAAATTAGCCCGAGCGCACAATGTAAACTAAATACGCCGCGCTTCAAAGGCAGCAGGCCCGGGCCGTGTTTCAATAGTGTAAATTTAGAAAAGTTTTGATGGTTTTCAGAGCAGGAGATGGGAGACGTGTGTTGGGCTGAACTTGTCACTGTTCCTGTCAAAACAATAAAACGCTGAAGAAAATGAAAGGGATACTATAGATGCGGGAGTGACGAGACACAAATATATTGCGTCATTGTGAGTAAAGTCCCTATCGCTGGAGTCTGGCTCCCTTTGGCCTTGACAACCACAACAAAAACATGAAATATATATTATATTACTAGTCACAAATGTTCCTAATTTTATGTTTACTTTTTGAAAGCTGCTTAGCTGTATTAAATGTTTATTTATATTAAAGTGGACTAGTTTTTTATTAATGTTACACAAATATAGGAAATTAAACAGTTTACTAACCTAGTTTTAGGCTATTTCAAAGTCTGCCTACACATGCAGACTTGTATTCCGTGGTTGTAACAGATGAAAATGTAAACTTTTGAAAGTTTATCCATCCATCCATCTTCTTCCACTTGTCCGTTGCCGGGTCGTGGGGGCAGCTGTTGGAGCTGCACCAGCCCCTATAGCGCCCCCTGCAGGTGGTGGGTCCACAGAAGGACGGCCTCATGGTTCTAACCGGGCCTGTTGGTCTCTCATAAGGAGCTTCTGAACCGCTCTTTGTCTGACCCGTCACCTAGGACCTGTTTGCCCTGGGAGACCCTACCAGGGGCACCAAGCCCCCGACAACAGAGCCCCCAGGATCATTCGGGCGCTCAAACCCCTCCACCACGATAAGGTGGCGGTCCCAGGAGGGGTTAAACGTTTATAATCGGTTCAGTTAAAGCCTTTAGGTCAATAATAACACATCTTTTTTTTCACGCAGTGGTTAATATTGAGATTTGTTTGCTAGTTTTCTCGCTAAAATCAAAGTTTTTTTGCCAGAATGAAAACAACAGAACAAACTCACCCATCGTGAGGCTTATTTATGACGTTCGGTCGCAGGCAAGCGGGAGAGTTCCCATGTGTTTTCATTCACAAAAATTGACATTTTAGATATCTACGTGTACTGCGAAAGGCTGTGGCCGCTGTAATCCAAATATGACGGGAGAAATACGTATACACGTGTATGTGCAGACGTTACAAAACTTTTCGGCTGTTTTTCTCCAAATTAGGTTTTCATTCACTCTGGCAACACTATCTCCACGTTAGTAGCTCCTACAGACCCCACACTTTCCAGTCTTGGACTATTTTGTAGTTTTTTATAATATCTAATTCCTGCCTTATTTATTGGGCTTTGAACCCATCCAAAAATCCCCTCTTGCAATAAAGCTTTCCCATATTTATTTATTTAGGTAATCTACAGTTTCAAATCGACATCTCTAAATGTATGAATTTGTTCCCTATTCACCTTTTTAATTTTCATCCAAACACAACTGCCAACATTCTGCTTTGAATATGAAAACGAGTGAACATCCGTCTCCCTTGTCTGCTCCTATTTCCCACTATCCCGACCTTTCCTGCCATCCCGGAGCTCCGTGCAGTCCTTCCGAGGGGTACTGTATGCCGTTTGGAAAGGTCTCGGTTTGCTTGTGTTTGAATTCACGGCGGGAGGTCGTGGATCCGGCAAAAGGTCAGACCCCCCCCCCCCCCTACGTGCACCTCCACAACCACTCCGCTCCCCATCCCGCCCCTCCATTCCCTTTCGTGGCATTTGGAGGTTGACTGGAGTGACCCCGAAGGCTGAGGGTCCCGTGAGGAAAACATCACCCGCATACCTCCTATTGTCGCTTCTTTCCCAGACACCTTGGTTTCTACTAAACAACATAAACAACACCTTGGAAAGAGAAAAGCACCACTCTTTGGTCCTCATGGCAGGGTAGGCTAGGATAACCTAGTGGCTAGGGGAGACTCCAAAGGGTTGGCTACATTATGGAAACTAATGGGTACTTTACACTTGTCAAAAACAACTTTAAAGCCTGGCTCTAAAGACTTTTATTGTTTCTTAGGCTGTATCCACACGAAGAAAAAACACGTATATTTTCAGAAACTTTCTTTGTAATCACGAAGCCAGCTCAGTAAATGTGTGCGTCCACATGGGTCGACTCAGGTCTGTGAAAACGGTGTAATTCATCTGCCAGGCCTGTGTGTGGCGCTGTGATAGTAATAGTACAATAGAACAAGATGTAGAGGGCGCATGCGCAGTAAACCTGTGTGGAACGTAAACAGTGAAAATGAAACGGTTTCAAGGATTTACGATTTACAGAAGAGACGAGGAGGCGAGTTTATTCTTCAGACGTAACGGGACTAAAGCAGAAAAACCTGTCAGTGACTCTGACTGTCAGTTCAAAAACACAGACTGTTTTTCTACTCGTCACCTGTGGCTCACGGACTCCAGTGGAGCAAAGAGGAGGTCGGTTAACGAAAAAAATAAAGACATCATTACTGAACTTAAGAGTAAAATAAGGCCTTTTATGTGTAAAATGGGTCAAAATTGTCTATATTAAAAAAATCTTAACGGATCGAGCCAGGTTTAAGTTGATGGTTTCATTTCGTTGACACAGAAAGATTTGTTTGGAGGGGATTTTGGATATCTTATTTAATTTTTTAATAAGCTATTTATTGGTAAATAAATAAATAAAGGTTTGCCATAAAAGGCATCTGCTGTCTGTAGGTGCTATGGGTGAACGTTTGGTCAGGAGCTCCCGTAGCTGGAGCCTCCATGATAATAAAAAAAGAAATCCCTCCACATGTGAATTGACTTCTCTCCCACAGCGCCCCACTGACTGACCACACCTGTCGCCAACATAACCCCCCCTGTGGGCGGGGCTACCGTCCTGTCCTGTCTCCACGGCGACCCACTGCTGCCGCGGCTATTACGGGACGAGCCATCGCACCGCAGGCTTTGATCGGAGCCGACTGCAAAGCCTTGGACCGCTGCCTGTTCATGAGCGTCCTCCATTTGTCAAACACGGTCTTTTGATCGACCGGAATACAGCCGGGGAAGTCACAGGAGCGAACGTGTTGCTATTGGCGACTTAATACTGTTTTGGATCTTGTGCCTGTAGCAAAATGTGTCCTCTTCATTTGACCCATCAGGAGCAGAGGGCGACGCGTCCAGCTGGGGTGTTTGCCCATTGTGTGTGTTTTGGGTTGGAATATACAGGAATCATAATAATGCAATGCGAGTCACTGCGGGTGAATCCAGGGGCGGAATGTAGATATCAATTTGAAGTCGTCTCGGTTGCCTTTCCTGCTACACGTGGATACAAAATGTGTCGAGATCTGTGAATGAACAAACAACAAACCTTCATCAAATAAGCCTCGTAACAAGTGAGTTTTCTCTTTGTCATTGACATAACTACAATGTTTGCTAAAAGAGAGTAAACACAATTATTTGTCTTAAGTTTGACATTTTTGGCAGTATTTATTGTTCCTTATCGGGCACTGACAGGAAGTGACATACGCTGCGTTTATGTGGACGGGGGAGTCTGTTTTCCTGAAATGTGACGTCATTGTCCCCAGTTGGTTCATGTGGGAAAGTCCTCAAATACAAACAGTCTTTTATCCCTGATTAGCGCTTAGCTCGGCTCATCATTTAAATGTGTCGTTACCGTCTCAAAAGTTAAACGGTAGTTTGTGAGAAAATATCAATTTACTTTTTGCATGCATCGATGTCGGGGATTTTACTCCGAGGACAACGACAGCTCACACTCAAGTAAAAAAAAGTAGCAATGTTTAACTAAAAAGCTCACAGTAGAAGATAAAAGAAGAAATCCGCTGATTTCCAGTCGGGTACGGAAGTCGGGAAGCTCGTTTTCCCCAGTTGAGCGAGCGTTCATGTGCATTTCCAAACAGAGGACCACATGAACCGGGTAATAGATCATATTATGTCAATGGGAAATGTACCTCTATCTTCCTGTCAGTAGCTTAAAAATTCTAATAAAATAACTTTTCTTCCCTACATTTCTTCATTGAAATAAAATTATAATTATTACTTACAACAGATGTTATGATCATTTCAAAAGCATTAAACATATGCACTTTAAGGGAGAAAACAGGCTAACAATCTCGACTTTGACCACTGCGTAAAAAGTCAATGTTTTCACCTGTCTCGCTGGCCCGGGACCCCCTGAGCTCGGGAAACTAAAGTGAGTGTCGCGACACTGATGCCTGCTAAGAGGAAGTGATGGGGCGGCTGATGGTTCTGCTGCTGCGGTGGTTGAGGTAAATTCATGGTTTCGTCTCTTTTGATCATTTATCTAAAGCTGCTCTGAAATCCCAGTTTGGAAAATGGAAGCGGCTGTGTTACTGAACTGTTGCCGTTGGCGACATAATATTTTGCGCTGGAGAACAGAGGAGCAGCGTTTATCATCGGACGGAAAGAGAAGGATTATTTTCAAAGCACATTATCACTTCAGCAGTATTTTTCCTCAGAGGATCCACAGCCTCAGTGCAGTTACGTAAAAGCCGTGTCCTGGAGGGGAAGGCCTTGAGGTTTTGGCTGCACTTATCTCTCTACCTCGACTAAGTACTTTTACGGCCCCATATTTTACTAAATAAATGTGATTTTTTTTTTTTCACCCTGTTCCACCTGATGATGTCACGAGGTGATGTCTTTTTTTCCAGTGTTTTGAAAGTTATAGGCTCCGCGCACTGAATATTTTGGCTAACTTCCTGTTAGTTTTAGTTTAGGTGAATTGGGTTCAATCTGGCTTTAAATCTATTTGAACCGTGCTAAAGCTGTCGAATCTCTGCAGACTTTCAAGCCCCATATACTGTAGATAATCTTGTGAATTAAACTAAAATCGGGCTTTTTCTTTCAAAATAAATGTTCTTCTGTTGAGGCAAAAAAAACATTTGTCTCTATTTTAGAGACCTGTTGTACATGAATGCATCTGTATATCAGGCTTCTCTGAGGTTCATTACTAACCGTCGGGCCTTGACCCGTCATTGTGAACTGTATTCTCGAGTGGGATGGCCTTCTTTGTCCTCCAGGGGGCTGGGTCATTGGCATACTTTTATTTATAAGGCCATGCTTGGTCTTCTGCCCCCCTTGATCTAATGGAGGAGAGTTGACTCTTACCGTTTTCGTTCAAATGATCCATTTGTTGCTCATTGAACACTTTTAAATCCAGATTGAGAGCCCCTGAGATGACGTTTTTAAATTGTAACTGCAGATTTTTGTGACTGGCAGCTTCCACCACGGAGACCAGGATCATATTTGGATGACAGAGGCTCGTCGGGAGGATTCCGTGCGTCACGTCTTGAAGTGAACTCCTGTAAAACTCAGCAAAAATCTCAATATTGACCGCTGCTTGAGAAACGGATGTGTTCACCTGCCGTGTGTCTCCCCTGAAAAATGACATCAATAACGCAAATCAGTCAGGAGCCAATGCCACCGTCCTCCTGGACGCTCCTGCCGGGGGTCACGGCCGGGTCACGACTTAATGAGGCCATGTGAGGTTGCAGGTTTCATTCCACAGATCACTCGAGCCCATTTGGCCCTCTGTTTCGCCGCCGCGACGTGATGTGCTCTCTCCCTTTGGATTTGGCCAGTAACCTTAGCCCGGACCATTCAGGTATTCAGTAGCAGAGAGGTGCTTTTCACTGTCGGGGCTGAGGGAGCGTTCTGATTGGCCGACGGGTCTTTATCTGGACAGGTAATCCCCACAGGTGCAGAGCTACCTGCGGCTGATAAGGACGACGCTGTGGCAGATGAAAGCCCGGACTCACTTCACTATCTGGAACGGGCTGATTCAGTCAGAGGTAATGCCTTGGACTTGGAACCAAGGCTGGGTACTGTTCAACGATACTGGTATGGTATAAACAATACTGCAGGTACCAAAGGAAAGTGACAAATAAAGGATTTTGCCCCACATTTTCCCCCCTCAATTTTGCTCATTTTTATTTATACTAATATTTTCTCCACATTTCCCCCCCAAAAATTGGTACCAAAAACTACAATAGCTATTATTCCTTAAAGGCAACATGGTGTAACATTTTGGATTCTACTGTTGCCAATGCAAAACATGCGCTCAATGAGCATCCCGACAAAGAAACAGGAGTATTTGAGCACTCAATGACCAAAGAATGGAACGGGACTGGAAACTAACATGTTGTTTCAATCTCATCTTCGGCTGCCTCTAGTCGACATCTCCATGGAGACGAGCTGGAGACGTCCCGCTCCCAGTAAAGTCAGTCAGGTCTTTCCTCTTCTCAAATACACAAATATTTGCAATAGAATAAATGCTTGTATTTCATTCTGTGGGTCAAATGTTACGCAGTGTGGCTTTAAGAAATCACATTTATATATAACATGTAGCTCCTACTTTTGTCTGCAGAGGGCTCTCCAGACAAAGTTCAAATCCTACACTTCTCACATGCATGATTTCACATTTTCAATGTAAGGTATCAATGCTGATGCGCCCGAAATATTGTTTTAAGCCACAATAAAACCCTATGAGCTAATATGAGTTATTCTCCTCATTGGGACTTGTATTTATCCTGCGGATCTCCTGTAAAAGGAGCCATTTTCCCCGATATAACAGACACGTACAGAATATTTGAACATACTCATCTTTAGTATTGACTCTGCTGTTTCCCAAAACACACAGCCGCTTTGCGCCACATCCTGCCGGCGTCACGGCTCCATAACGTCCATTTGAATCGCTGTCCTCACCCTTTACTGGCGTTATTTACCGCAGAAAAGCTGGCGGCGGCGCTCATTAAATCCTAAAGTGGCTAAAGCAAAGCGGCGCGTGGCTAAACCCACCACTTCCTTTTTATTACACCCCCACCTCGCCTCTCTCCCTCACCCATGGACGGGGGCTTGTTGTCACATGAGATATACACATGTTGTCACGTCTATATATTCTTATGATCGTAAGGATTACAGTATGAATGAAGTGTAACATTTCAGATGGCGCTGAACACAACCTGAAATATAGCTGCAAAGCCGCCATTATCAGCCCTCGCCGACCGACCTGCCCAAAGCAAGGGGGGGCTTTTGTCTCCCTCATTCTTGGATTACGGTATTATTGCCACTGCCTTTATCTTGTTTTTTTTTTAAGGGTTCTTAGTTTTTGCATTTGGGAATGTAATATTATGACGATTGCAGTATTTGAGTTTTTGATTGACTTTGCCTATTCTTTTGGCAGGGGGGGGCGCTCAGTACCTGACAAAGAGAAAACGTGTCTTTTGACAATGTTAAGCGCTCCGTGCTCAGTTTTAGTTGACCTCATACAGAGAAAAACATGTAGTATAAGTTCCCAGAGTCAGGACTAAACACGGTGAGGCTGCGTTTCAGTTTCATGCAGCTAAAATCTGGAACAGTCTTCATGAGGATGTGAGACAGGCCTCAACTCTGACAATGTTCAAATCCAGGCTGAAAACAGCTCTTTTTACCCGAGCATATGAAAACTGAAAGTGTTTTATCTGCACTCTTGCCTTTTACTGTAATTGATACATTTTTTATGTTGATGTTTTAATGATTGATTTGATCTGTTTTCTTTATGCAACTGTGAAGCACTTTGAATTGCCTTGTGTGTGAATTGTGCTCTACAAATAAACTTGCCTTGCCTATGAATTTTCATCACTCTATATGTATGTTAAACTCTATACATTTTACTTTATCCAAGTACTTTGGATAACTTTTGATTCCACACTTCTCCAGATCATTTTCACCTGGTTTTCCCTGGAGGAGACAGAAAAAGAGCCAGGCGCTGAATTATGAGAGCAGAGTTAAGTTGGACATCCCTGTGAGTTTAAGTTCAGTGGAGATAACACAGAAGCGTCTGCGTGAGTAAATAAGTGGACAGAAAAAAAAGCAGGTGAGACAACAAAGAACGAAAGGCGGTATTTTTCATTTGCATAACTCAAAGTTGACTGGCGATGTGTCGGCCCAGGTTATGTAGATCCAAGAGCCTGCTGTCCTCTACGCTGATGCTCCATGAGGTGAGCTGCAATGGACCGGTTTGAATAATAAAACTCCCGGGCTGAAATGATGTCCCACCACGCCCCTGCTTCATCCATAGCTCTGATGGCGATCGGATGACTGCTGAAACATTTAGATCGAGTACCGAAAACTGACTATATCTTTTCCAGAGCGGTGCTAAAACAAAGTGGTTCTCGTGTGTAAATGATGCTTTAAATCCATGTGTTGAAAAATGGGTTTTACGAACTGTAATACTGACAGAGCTGCTCAGTAAATAAGTCAATTATCTTTACTTGGGTCATGTTTCATTGAGAACTTCTTAACGTAACACTTTCTATGAAGGCCTCCACGTGTTTGCCTCATAATGCACACTCCCAACAGTAGGTGGCGCTGTGCGGATGTACTATCAAACAGTGGTGGAAGAAGTACTCGATATTCTTACTTAAGTAAAAGTGCAGATACAGGTACTTAATTAAAAGTACAAACGTATGCATTGTAAAATGTACTTTATAAGTAAAAAGTAAAAGTATTTAAGAGTTCATCGTGCAGGATTTTTCAAAACGAATAAACTACTAAACCAGGTCAAAAACAGGAAGTAAATCAGGTCTAAACCCAGACTAAACTAGGTCAGGTCTAAACCCAGACTAAACTAGGTCAGGTCTAAACCAAGTCTAAACTGGGACTAAACCAGTTAATCGTAAAGGTCACTTTGAAAATAAAATACTTTAACTTTTAACGAAATTTAAAAATGTAGTGCAGTAGAAAGTACAGATACAGGCTCTAAAATGTAGTAAAGTAAACGTAAAAAGTATTCATCATAAAATGTATTTAAGTAGAGTAAAAGTACCTATAATTTGTACTTTTTACTTGTACTTATCAAATGCCACTGACTTACGACAAGAAAGGCGGTTTGTCCCTGTCGTGTTGCCGTAACGCGCTTTTTATGTGCGTGTGTTTTTGAAGCTGCAGTTATTTTTCCTCACTTATTCCAACGCATTCGTGCTTTCCAGTACATGTATCGCAAATACTTCAGTGACTGAGCAACTTTGAATATTTGACCTGCAGTATCTGTACTTTAACTCGAGTAGTGAAATCAAGTACTTTGGAAAGTGTTGACAATTAGCATAAGTGCGTAATAATAAATGTATAATGTAAGTGGGCGCGTCACGAGCGATTTCCGTTTTGACAGAGACTAATAAACTAATAAGACGTTTAAAAAGATGTCTACTTCAAGTCGAGGCAGTAAACTTTCATATCCATGCGCGTGTGGCTATTGTTGATGAGCAGTGGACATACAAGTGTGACAACCAGCCCCCCCCCCCCCGTCTCCCCCTGATAGATAGTCATCGGAGGTATTGGTTATCATGGCTACTGTCGCATCCACAAGCCCGTTCCATCACCGCGCGCACCCTCCTATCGTCACGTGCCTGCGCGTAAAAACATCCCCAACAGGCCGTGGATGAGGCTAAAGCCGGTGGACAGAGGCGAGACAGAGGCACGCGGTGTGGAGAGCTGCTGCAAAAAAAAGAAACAAAAGAAAACAGAAACAGATAATGGGATATATGGGAAAGGCGCGCGCATTTGGTGCTAGCTTTTACGCACTGGGGAATGGGAGAGGGAGGGGGAGGCTTTGAAGTGTTCTCCTGGGAGGGTCATGTTGACAATTAAAAGCGCAGCGGCACGAGACGAGGGGACGCATTTCCGACGTAGTCACATTTCGCATCCCTTATTATGATTAATTTTAATTTGAAACGAGGTCGGAAATGACGGCTGATTTTGAGGGACAAGGCCGTGCGTAACTGGATACGAGTAGCCCATATATTAAAACTTGACTGACACGATGGCACTTTACGATGATGAGGATTTGAAAGCAGCACAGGCTTATTTTGGGGGTTAAACCGCGACAGCTTTTCCCTTTACTTGTATTACATTTAATCACTGTCATAATAGGCCTATAAAATACAAGTGGATTGGTTTATTTTTACAAGACGTAAAACATTTTACTCAAAAGTATCTTGGCTATAAATGCGTGGGATTCTATTTTCTTAAGCCGTTTTTTTTATTGTATTCTTACGTATCAAAATGTATGACAAGGAAATAACGCAAATCCAAAATACCCCGACCTATCTTGAATCCTCTTCTTTTGTGCGATCGCCATAGGCCTCAGGTACATTCCTGCGTCTTTAGAAAAACCGCCCTTTGTGACGCCACCTTGTAGACGGCGCGCAAAAAAAAGAAGAAGAAAAAAGCATTCTTTGGCACAAAAGCCGGTCTCCAACAGAAATGCCCTTGCCTTCCCTTTTCCCTTCCTTTCCCCCCTGTGCCAAACTGTACGTGCAATAAATCATGCCATGACATAATTTTTTTTTTTTTTTTTAAATTCGCTATTTACGCTTTTGACTTCCGTGCGTCATGGCTACAAACGGACGCGTAAAAACCTTAACTCAAACTGTCCGGATTCGTTACATCCCGTGCCATTTCTTAAATTAACTTTCCGTGCGCCCTCGTTTCTCGGAGTGTAGTTGGCATTATGCTTCTTCTTCTTTTCTTTTCTTTTTTTGGAACCGTGGGCCTTTTTTTCTCTTCCTCTCCTATTTTTTTTTTTTTTTTTTTTGGCCCACGGTCGTAATGAAGCATTCTCCGTGGGCTTTATTGATCAGTCAGTCTGCGCTAATGTAATTATCCTCATCAATAGGGGGCTGCGGGGAGAACCATTATGCGCCTGACGTTGATAAATGATCGGCCAAATGCAGCCCCCTTTTCTCCCAGGGACCCCCGCCTCGCTCTGACCCGCGCGCGCACAAATCCACGCGCGCGCATCACCATAGAAACACCTTATGGCGCGAGAGGGGACTGCGGGGCAAAAAAGTGCTGAAATGTTGTGGGGGGGGGGGGGGGGGGGGGGGGGGGCTCAAGTGGGACATCGCTTTTACGCGCGGAGAAGGCGCATGTGGCTGGAGCTGCGAGGCCAAAAAGCGCGTATAGCTTGATTTAAAATGACTGGCACCGTATGATTAAAAAAAAAAAAAAAATCAGATTCTTAATAAGAATGACACGTTTGTATTTGGCCTGTGACAATGTTTGTAGTGAGTGCATAGATCGGGCTGAACAAAGATCAGCTCTAAAGGAGATGCAAACAAATGGACTACGGATCCTTGGGTTAGGACGACGCTTTTTAGGCGCGCACTTTTATTAAAGAGAAACGATTACAGCCAATAGACCAGACTCTTGAGTGCGTGAAGGGGATGTTTCTGGTGTGCTTGTTTAAGGTTTGTTGCCAAGGATTTACCTTTTATGGGATCGACAAAAGTGTTTCTGAATCTGACCATACCACGTTGTTATTTGTGGGGTGGAAAACCGCGAGAAATTATTATTAGTTTAGTCTCAACGGCCTAAGGACTAGAAATGATGACTACAGGGCAAGCAATGAAAGTAAATAATGAATCAATGCGGATGCCTGAACTTGGACAGCGTCTTTTACGCACGTAAATACGCGCGGATACACAGAGACGTGGCTTGAAGCTGTGAAAGCATACAACGAGTAGCTTTGTTGAGATGATTGGCACAGTCGCACTTTTTTGGCTGAATTTCATTACGCTGTGGATGTTATGTGGCTAAGGGGATATTTATATACATTTATTTAGAAGCAAATCATCTTGTAAATAATCCCTACGTGGCCATATTTACACCTCCGGGCGCGGGGAACAAGCGCTGAAATGTTGAAGGGGGGGGGGGGGGAGAAGAAATAAACTAGGCCATCATTTTTACGCACAGGAAAGGCGCATGGACACACGGGCATGAAGTGAAGCGTCTACCGAGCCAGCCTGGCGCTTTTTTTTTTGTTGGGGGGACAGCCAGCTGCGCGCGGAAGAAGGACAGTGTGCGTGTGTGCTCGTGCCACCCCCTCTTCTCTCCTCCGCGCGCACACACGCAAAAAAAAAAAAAGGCCAAACTTTCTGCATTAACCAGCACGTGCGCTCCTATCTAAAAATACTCCCCCGCGTGTCACATTGTACCCGGGCAGATGCGCGCTCCAGATTCTCCACCAAGGGGGAATGTCTCCTCGCGAGGCACGGAACCGCCGAAATTCAGGACATTTATTGTTATTTTGGGCCTAAAATCCATTTTTTTTATTTCGTCAGTAGGTCTGTCATTTCCACTGGTACGACCACATGTACGAGCTCAGTCTGTGTCGTGCGTCAGAGGCCTCGGATTATGCGACGTTTCAGTTAAAACAATCGCAGGCACATTTCTGTCTTTTGTCGTGTTCTTTCTTTTCCTTTTTATTTTGAGGCCAAGACACGTCTTAGGAGAAACATGTAAAGTCCCATAGGAGCATCGTTGTTTAAAAGCAACTGTTTTCTGAAAACGCACGACGCCGTGCTGCTTTGATCGGACTGGATTAAGCGAGATTTTCATGACTGCAAAATGTTAAACTCGAAATCGGATAGCCACGCGCGCCCGTAAAGCAAACGCCACGAGACGAGCAAAGCGAGGACCGATAATAAACCGGTCACGCACGCTCCGTATTCCTTAATCAAACTCGGAGCGTTTGCCTGTGTAGCCCCCTTTTTTTTCTTTTTCTTCTCTCGAATACGAGCAGAGGAGCTTTGGGTACGCGCTGGGAATACATATACGCGTTTTTGTTTTTTCTCTCTCTCTCTTCTGGAGCAAGCGCGGGGAGGCAGAGAGGGACTGTGGCTGCGTGTGACAGCAGAGGAGATGGAGGGGAGGAGTTGTTTAGCCTGGCTGCATCATCCATCATCCCTGTCACAGCGAATCGGCAAAAAAAAAAAAAAAAAGAGTGGAGTGGGGGGTGGAGGGGGAGTGCAGGCGAGGCAATCTACCTTCTGTCTATTCGGGAGGAGGAGGAGGGTGGAGGAGAAGAAAAGAGAGAGAGGGAGAGAAAAGGGGGAAAGAAACTATTAAGGTGGAAATCTCGCCCTCTCCAGCCGCGGTAATCCACGCGTTCTCATCTGATCATCTGCGCGCAAGACGAGACGACGCTTCCTTCCGTTTCGGAAAATAATAGACTGGTTAAAAAATAAAAAAAATCCGGTTGGGATCTTAACACAGAGTGGTTTGTTTTGTTGATAAACAGTAAAACAAGGAGCCCGTTTCTTGAATCGTTAGTTAGTTGTGGCCCGCGCGCATTCCTAACTTTTGCGAACGCGTTTCGAGCGCGGACTCCACTCCTTCACAGGGATGGGGTTTATCAGCACGTTTCACAATGTTCAGGGAGCAACACTCACACGTTGATGTAAACAACAACAACAACAACTGTGTCCCGCCTGCACACATAGCCTATCTCAAAATAGCCCATACGGAGGGACGAAACATATTTAAATTCCACCACCAGAGAGGAGAAAAACAAACCGTCTTTAAATACCACGTACCCGCGCTTAGAAGGGAGGACGTTATTACGCGCAAGGCCCCGGGAGTGGGGCACTTTGTCCAGGGCCCAACACGTGCGGCGCATTTGCGGATGTAATGCGATCAACACACAGCGTGCGTAACGGGGAGCACGCACGTCCAGCTTCATTCAGGGGAGGGGAATTAAAGGAGGCAGGGCGATGTGTGTTTATTTACAAGCGGTAAAAAACAAAACAAAAAGTTAATATACGAATTAGGGAAACGAATGGCTGAAGCGTAAAGGTCTGCGCGTGACAGTGCCGTTAATGAGAGCATTTATACACGCGCATGGAGCAGGTCGTTAATTACTTTGTAAAGGAAAAATACTCATTGTGAGAAAAGGCCTAAGCTTTGAAACTAAACATTATTACACTTGTTTTCTCCAATGCCTTTGAATAATTGTGCGCGTGGTAAATTGTGGCAAAATCGAGTTCATCGATTATTAATTGTTAACGAATTAATAAGCTGTCCAAACACATTTAAAAGCATTCAGGCGATTCGAAGGGGACTTTGGAGGCCGTGTTGGAATTTAAACGTGGACAGTTTGTGAAGTAATGCATTTCGATTCATGAGATAAAATGCGTCAAATAAATCGTGACAAATATTGTATAAAAATATCAAACTTAAAATTATGAGTCATTATTATTATTAATAATTTATTTTCAGAATGTTGCTGTCATTGCATTTCTTTTTCTTTTTCTTTCTTTTTTATTGTTTTCACAAAAGGCAGTTAAAGCCAAACGCTTGCACCAAATACCCCAAAACGCGCGCGCGTGTGTTTGTGTGTGTTTGTGTGTGTTTGTGTGTGTTTGTGTGTGTTTGTGTGTGTTTGTGAACTGAAGCGCGCCCGCAGCTCCCGGGTTTGTTGTCATTTCTATTTAAGTCCAGCTCGAGGACGAATGGCCGCGGGGCGAACACGGCCACGAACGAAGAAGATCCAATGAAAGAGGCAGAGACGTGGAGAGAGGGGGGGGAGTTAGGGAGAGAAAAAGACACGGCTAGATAAGAAGGAAGGCCGAGCTGAGCGCAGTACCCAGACGCACCGACAGGCGGAGCCCCTCAATGCTAGGAGGGGGGAAAAAGAAGCTCCAAACCGCGAGTCTACGGCACTGTTTCAACCTACATGTGCTGTCTTCTCCGCGGTCTTTTCCTGCTTCTTTTTTCTTTCTTTTTTTGCGTAGGTTTGTTCTTTAAAAACACTCTTAAATATATGTAAATGTAATATTCAAATAAAGATTGGATTTAGTGATGACCTTCATGTGGTTCTGTAAATAGAACATTAAGACTTCTTCCAAAATCACATTAAATTGATCACTACCAAAAAAAAAAAAAAAAAACAGTATAATTTTGATAAACAATTTTCCAAAGTGCTCACACACTGCTGATTGGCAAACACTGCTTTTATTTTATTTTTTAAATCTTAACTATGTGTTCACTATGTGAACATTTTTGAAATGCACTTTCTCTGTACTCATTTGCTCGGTTTTGAGTGTGGCTAAATGGATGTGTCTGATGGCTCAGACTCAGGCGGTCATTTGGAGTTCAGTCAATCACGGAGAGGCTCCCACACTCGTCACAACAACACTAATAATAATAATAACTGATAATCTATCAGAAGAAAAATATATTGATTAACCTCTTAACCCCCACCTGAACCGAGCACATTTCCTCCAGTTTGACATTACCCAAATCTAAAAGCTCCTTGAACAAAGCGTCAAAAGAGCAACAAAAACGGGACAAAAAAAGCCACAAAAGAGGAACAAAAAAGTGACAAAATGAGACGAAAATGAGACAAAAAACGAGGATGAAAGCGCAACAAAAATGGAACAAATACCCGATGAGAAAGTAGCAAAAATGAGATGGGGGGGAAAAACATTCAAAGTGAAGTGAACAAGGAAACAACATGAGGAAAAAGATCCGTTTAGATCAGTTTTGTGGGTCTTAGCTTTCAAATGAGGCTGTAAACTCCAATCAAGACGTTTGTAGATTGGGGTTGAGCCGAACTGGGGAAAATGCGCTCGGTTAAGGCGGGTAAGAGGGTTCAGACTATCCAAAGACTGTTTGGGGCGAAACATTCAAATATTAGGAATAGGTCGAACAAATTGAAGGCAAAAGTCATAAACTATTCCACCCCCCCACCTCGGAAACGCCGCATCAATCACACAGAAATCTACGGGGGAGAAAAAAAATCAAAAAATGAAATATTTATTACAGCATTTTGTGACTGAACACCGTTTGAAACATTACGTCACAGTCCTCATACAAGTATTTCATGTATTTTTCGACAAAGCTCAAGGGAGACGGCATCTTATC
The DNA here is from genome assembly GCA_021464625.1 of Proterorhinus semilunaris. Lineage (NCBI taxonomy): Eukaryota > Metazoa > Chordata > Actinopteri > Gobiiformes > Gobiidae > Proterorhinus > Proterorhinus semilunaris. The sequence continues at coordinate 5,020,142 of CM038361.1, read as the reverse complement.
ATCATCTAGTGAGGAACACGTGCTGAAAAAGGAAGGAATTTATGGACATACAATATCAATGCCACAGCAGATCTGAAACTAGCAAAAACATTCTTTTCAATTGAGGTAAACACATAGAATATCTAACATGAAACAATTAATAGACTGAACTCTGTACGAAGTTTGATACAATATTCTCCCGGCGTGTTTTTTTCTCCCCCCCCCCCCGCCAAAAGCAACGTGTCCATAATTTAAGTCCCCCCACCCCCCAACTCTCCCGCCATTATTTTTTTTATTATTTTTTTTCCCCCTCTTTTGTGATTTTTCGTTTTTCCTTAACGGTGCATCCGACCACCGAGGGCTTCTCCAGTGCCAACGAATCAACAGTGTCAATATATAAAGTCCATATGGCCACCGTTGTTGATTCTCGCCAAAAAGAAAAAAAAAAATGTACAAGTTGAGAAGCGCTTATTAGTAGGATGTTTCCACTTTTTTTGTTGTTTTTTTTAGTATTTTTTATTTATTTTTTGTTCCTCCTTCAAACGGGCTCCAACCGACGAGAGTCCTTAAGGTACAAAAAGACAATAAAGTTATGTTAAAATAAAAATGTATAAAAAACGACACGATCCAGTGCTTGGGCGTTTTCAAAGGATAAAAAAATAAAATAAAAAAAAAACATTCATGAAAACAAAACAAAAAATAAGAGCTGAAATGTTCCGGAGAGATTTGCAGCCTGTTTTTTTTTTCCCGCCCCGCCGCCATACCACAATTTGGCGTTGTCGGCAGGATTTCATTGCCCATTTCTGCATTTCGGAGATTTAGTTTGCTTTTTTTTCCCATGATGCTGTGCTGCAAGAGAGAGAGAGAGAGAGTTCTCCTCCAGAATCCGGAGCGCACACAGTGAATGAGAGACAGAGAAAGATCGAGAGAGATTCTAAAAACTAGCTTTAGGAAACAAAACCAAGTGACCAACCCAAAAAAAAAAAAAAAAGCACAAGTTTTAACTTAGTATCTATACTTTATACTACAGTAGTTATACTCTTGGAGTCTTTCTGTCCATTTTTTTTTTTCCAGAGTGGATTGACTTCCCCGACGTTACTGAACATGTGCGGAAGAAAAGGAAAAAAAAAGTTTGTCTTCTAGAGTCATTTTCCTTTTTCTTTTTTTCTTTTTTAAGTTTAGTTTCCTCCGCGTCAACGTTTTTAACAAAGAAGCCCAAGACTTTACAAAGTGTCCGGCTTGGTCCACCATTTTTGGATGAAAGTAACAAAGTCGACAAGTAAGAAAAAAAAAGAAAAGAAAAGAAAAAAACATCGTCACAGCTCGTTTTTGGAATTTCGAAGAGCATCAAATTCTGGTCTTACAAATAGCAAAAAAATTGTGTGTGTTGTCGGGTGTTTTTCTTGTAAGTAGCTGCTTGTCGAGTGGAGAAATAAGTTCTGAAGTTCCGGTGATTTCCCCATCGTCCAAAAATATCACTGGGCCTGGATGTCCAAGCCTTGTCCTCCGGCGTCGGGGGACAGCAGGGGGGTCCTCCGGGTGGACATGTCCAGGTGGTGCGTTGGTGGTGGATGGAGGTGGGTGGGTGCTCCCGGGTGCATCAGCATGGCGGGGTGATGGTGGGGCGACGGGGGAGGGTGTCCGGGCAGGTAGGCGGCAGCAGCAGTGGCGGCGGGGTGGTGGTGGTTCAGGGGCCGATGGTGGTGATGGTGAGGGTGCAGGGGCGGAGGTCCGTGGTGGAGGTGTGGCGGGTGGGGTGAGGTCATTTGGTGGTGCGGGGGGTGTTGGTGGTGGTTGTGGTGGTGGTGGTGGTGGTGGGTGAAGGCGGGTGCCATGCTCATGCCCATAGGAGCGCCGTGTGGGCCCAAGTCACCCGGGATGCCTGGCAATCCTGGACACAAGAGAAGAACACAAAGGAAAGTCAATATCTGTAGATGGTCACTATGTTCTACCTGATAACCTCTTAAAGGAACAGGCCGCCGTTCTTCCATACTGAGATATGTTCTTACCTGAGCTTAGACGAGTTGATACGTAACTGTCTGGTCTTTGTGCGTGCGCTGTCACGCTAATGTTGTTAGCATTTAGCCTCTCCCAGCATGTTTAATTTTGTGTCACTAGACTTGGATCGTGTAACTTTTCTCGTAACTGTATTTAAACAGGCGAAACGTGGAACAGCTTGGTCGCTTCGAACTTCACCCCTGTTTGGAGCTGCACCTTTGCTGGGAGAGGCTAAACGCTAACAACATTAGCGTGACTGAGCGCACGCACAAAGACCCGACAGTTACGCATCAACTCGTCTAAGCTCAGAACATATCTCAGTATGTTCCTTTAACCTCCACCTGAACCGGGCACATTTCCTCCAGTTTCACATGACCTAAATCTAAAACAGCGACGTAAGCGAAGATGAAAATGAAACAAAAAGTGACAAAAATGTGATGAAAAAAAAAACCTGGCAACAACATGAGGACAAGGGTCCGTTTAAATTCGTTTTGTAGGTCTTTCAAATGAGTTGTTACACGAACCTAAAGGCTCCAGTCGAGAAGCTGGAGTATAAGATTTGGGTAAAGCTGAACTGGAGAAACTCGGGTAAGGCGGGGGTTAAGAGGTTAAATGGTAAAATGGCGGCCATACTGCATGTTTACATTACACTATTGCCCAATACGCGCAGACATTTTCTTCTTTGTTTTGATGAGATCAGCGAATAAAAACATGATCGGACGGAGCCAGTCATTTGAATCGGCTTTGTCCATATAATCAAAAACCCTGGCAGGTTCACAGCCGCAACTTTATACGTCGACATTACTTTCATGCCGTATTTCTACAACAAATTAGGTCAAATATGAACAGCCACTTGACAGCCCGATGCAACCAAGGGTGAATTCAATTTCAAATAGCTTATCGCGTTTTTACGAGGCCGTTCCGTGCCTGCACCTCTTTAGCCCGGCCGAGTAAAGACACACACCATTGCGCCGGGGCTATTTTGGGCTATGGTGAGTGGTTTACAATGCCCAGTAGCGTTGTGGTCACAGCTCAGGTTTAGAAAAATGATCCGCGCGATTCTCAACAGACAGACGGACGGACGGTGCGGGGTGGAGGGCGAGGATGCAAGAATGCAAACCAAGCTGTATGCACTATGGAGAGCAGGCTTGTGCTGTCACCAAGTTCCCACTAGTGTCATGCTGAAACCAGATAGATAATACACAATGATTCAGTCTACTGTAAGTGTGCAAATGCTGTAGTCGAGTTTTCAGATGATTATTTTTCAATCTTCAAAATGCAAGTATTGTTGACTGCTCCAGTTTTTTATTCTGCCAAGGAATTGACAATATATATATATATATATATATTTTTTAAATTATTTCTGCTGTATTTTAACATATCGCTATTGTGTGCAATTATCTATATGAAGGATCACCTGAAGCCCAAAAGTTCTACGCTGGGGTGGATTACCACAGAAGTAGTTGGCTTCTATATTTCTTATATTTTTCAAAATGTCTATGAGAAAAATTTATGGAAAATGTGCTTCTGTAACCAGAGCAGCAACCAGGACTGAACAATCAATAAAATAAGAAGACTAAACTATAAGCTAATACACCCCCAAAGTATCGTGAACGCAATATCCATATCGCAAGAAGCTACAATGTATTCCAAAATACCTCAGGTCTTACATTTGACTTTGATTTGCACATTTCTGCTACGTACGTAACAAACAAACACAAACCTATAGTTACTGAATAAGGTTTAATAGTTCATTATTGATCCTGACTTTCTCAATTCCCTTCAACTGTAGCCGTTTTTTGGTCCTGATTTTCTAATTTAATGGAATGTACTATGTTGAAACGGTTTAGCAATAACGATATTAATGTGATATTCTCGTACTGTGCTAAACAAGTCCTTAACCAGGACTGAGCCAGATCTAAACTAGCATTATATTATATCCCAACACTGAACACATGTCTAAAGCAGGACAGCAGTCACCAATGACCCTGAACGTTCCCAAACATCTGTGCACGGCCTTTGGATTGTCTTCAAGGAAGCATTGCTATCGACGTCTAGAAAGCGCTAATACTTTTACAAGGAGAACAGTCAATTCCCCAATCCCCTGTGCGGTCCTCTCAGGGGGGGACAAGCCACTACCGACATATTTGATTTAGAATCCCCCTTCAAGAAGCGCTTAAATAATTGAGCACTCGGTTAGCTGTAACACCATAGCGCTGGGGATTAGCAGACTAGCGTGGAGAACATTTGAGCAAAACAAAGTAAGGCGTTTTGTAGATGCACTGTCACGGCCCAGTCACCTGAATTCGTCATTAAAACACAGGCGCAAATCGACTTTCCGAGGCATGGCGGTTTTGGATTTCTCTCGTGGGCTTTTAGCGCTGTGGCTTGCATAACGCTTAATAATATTCCACTCAAGGCAAGTATGACATTTTGACGTGGATATTGGTTGGGGTAATTTAAGTCCAGAGTGTAAATGCTTGTAACAGAAATAAATACAGAATTGTTAGTCAGCAATTCAATTGGCTAAAACATGCATGGCAAATTTAACAGAACTATAAGCTAATGATGAAATTAAAGATATGGGGATAACAGGGAATTCAGTGTTGTGCCACTGGTAGAATGCTAGTCAAAAGCTAATTAGCTCAAAAGCCCTAATTGTGGCAAAAAGGTTTAAGCTAGCTATCAATCAAAAATGATGCCTGTCAATAGCATACAGTGTACCTGCTTTGTCTCATATAAACATCTTTGTAACATGCACTAATTGCTTGGCACATTAATCTATTCTCTTTTACAATACTGTTGCATAATGCTAACAGCTAGATGCTAGTCATATTTGTATCAATGACAGAAGTTAGCTGCGAGGCGGCTGTCAAAACCAGTTAGGCCAAAAACTATTATTGGCACAGTGATCTGACTGGTATTACTTTTCTATTTACCACTTTTCTATTCGCACTTATGTAGGATTTAAAGGTGAAGCTATTGCTAATGCTGTTATCGTTGTGTTTTTATCATGTGCAATTGACGCCTAATTTTGCACATTTTTTCATAGTCTTAGTGCAACCTTGACACTCATTTGGCTTCTGTTTCCGTGCTGTAGCATCATCTGCAAAACCCTCTACAGCCTACTCCACGGAAACAAGTGTCCATTTCCATACAGGGCACAGTGTCAACAAATAACGCTACCCGTCAGCTTTGAACCCAAGTAATTACTCCAGCGGAGGAAAAAAAAAAGTTAGCGCGACACGAGGGGACGTCGGAGGATGAAAGAGATGGATGTCCTCCTGGGTTAGCCCTAGAACTCCCGAAGGCAAGGGGTTCTGAAAAGCCTTTACAATCCGCCACTGTTTGCCAGAATCCGAAGGGCTCAAACTAGGACTAGCCCATTGGGGGGGGGGGAAATAGTTCGTCCCACTGGAGCCGGTGGTGGTGGTGGGGTTGGGTGTACCTGTAGGTCTTGGTCCGGGCTTGTAACAAGAAGCCCTGGGGGATTAGGAGCGGTAATAGGAGGGGAAAGGTCACTGGAAGGTCACTAGGCATGCTCACTCGCTGCATTCCTCCACCTTAGTACACCGCAATTAAGGAATGACACCGCAGGGCCTAGCGAGGGGTGGAACACAGCGAAAGAGAGAAGAGAGAGAGAGAGCAGGACGGCCCCCGCCAAGATTAATGACCAGGATCATTGGTTGAAAGCCGGACCATTTTCTGAGGGAATGTTTATACTGCTACGCTGCGTCGTAAATTTTGAGATTTTTCGTGCTTTTTAGCCGTTTCCAAGCCCAGAATGTAAACATCTTGAAGCAGTGAATGTCGGCTGTATAGTGTAAACTGGATTGCAAATTTCAGGGGTTTGCAAAGTCAAGCTCGAAAGCGGAATCGTGGCCAAGGCGATTTAGCACGTAGGAAATTATTTACCTCAACACACTGACAAAGCCAGTACAGATCATCCAAATTAAGATTTATTTTCTCGGTCTGATAGAAAAGACACTAAACCACTTTAGCGGTCAACATGCGTGAACAATGTCTGTAAGAGCTAGAAATACGTTTGGCTAGCAGCGCATAGATTTCCCCCCAACTAACTCAGACTTGAACCATTTGGAAACAGGATTATTCCAGCTTTAATGTTGCTGGATCTATTGCAAACGTGCAAACTAAATCGTAAATTTAGTCAGAAAAGTTGGAATAGATATTTATGCGAAATCGTTTGTCAGTTGCGCCAAAGGTTACTGCTAGCAGACGCGAACCTCGAATCGCAATACCCGTTTAAAAACATCATCACAATCGATCGTTTCCTTGAATCACCCAACAATACTGTAATCCAACGTCTCTCACCGTTCTTCCACATCCACCGTCGCCAGTCTCTTAAAAGCCCACTTTGCGGAATAAACCTTCACGCTACCTCCATATAACTTGCATCAGCTCTTGTTAAAAGGCCCGGCAGACGCTTTTCGCCACCGTAAGCCGCTAATCTTCCACTCTTGTAATCCACTGCTATTCCGTTATTAAGTGGACATACCCTGCTTCCCCCTTTTTATTAACCGGAGTGCTAAAACCGGCCAAGACAATAACCGGACTCTCTCTTTCCTCCATATCGTCTGCCTTTCCCGAGTTCTCCCTCCATTGCCTCCTCGCGTTCTGCCACGGCGTTCCTGCTCAATGGCCATCCGTAATTAAGTACCAAATACGCCATATTGTGGGTCTGTGTAATCAAATCAAGAGCGGATCATATTCCTTCTGTATTAAGCTATTAATGTAATTGGTCATGAAGCATAAAGTACGTCGCGCAATTAAACCGTTCGGCGAATTATACGGCCCTGTATTAAGAATTAGCCAACCCGAGCAAATGTTGTTTCTGTGCGGGGCTGTTTTAGGGAACATTGCTTTCGATTTTTTTTTATATATATTTTTTTTAAACATTGTCATTACTGGAGACAGAGCGGGAAAGAGACATAGAAAGAGAGAAGGAAAGCTGAAGAGAGGAGAGCTGAAATAACGCCCATGGCTTGAATTGCCACATTGACCCTTCGGAAATTCCCAACGACCATTTACATATAAAGGGATCTTTTAATCAAGGTAAGTGTTATTATATTGTGGCTCATTGGGCACGGGAGTTTAAGGTGTTAAATAAAAAGCGTGCGCGCCCCAGCTCGCCCGGCCGCCTTCGGGATGTCATACGTCTTGATTTTTCAAAATGTCAGCACTGTGGTACTATAGAGCGGCCCCCGGTTTAATCACTCTGCAGCCATTTAGCTGTAATGGTGTGTAGGGCTATATCTGAGAGTGCAGTTACACGCCGAGAAGTGAAATTAGGTATCCGGGAATATGCCAGGGTTTAAAATGCATGTAAATGTTATAGTCCAAGAGGGAATATCATATGTAGTTTTGGAAGACTTATGTTTCGGGGCAAAAAGTGAATTTCCAGCTGACTAATACACGTCGGCAATGTTGTAATGCCAAGGTGAAGCCTGGTTAAAATCGTCAAATTACACAATGTATTATCATAAGTCCTACATGGGTTGATTAGCCTCGCTGCAATGCTAATAAATAGTTTATTAGCAAAACAAACTCAAGACTTAAGTCTATGCAAGATATAGCAAAAAGAACATCATCACTGCAAAATAACACCTAATTTGATGACTAGAAATTGCACCAAAAACACAGTTAAAGTTCTAGGAGGGATGCTAGGATTTGCAACTTCAACAAAAGATCCTAGCTTAGCCTAAATGCTAATAGAAAGTATATATGATGTGCATGTTAAAGTCGTGAAATTAAAGCTAACTTTGTCAAATCTACGGTTCCCTTGCCTCGATCTATGTGGTAAACACGATTTTATTTGTATTTATTAGCATCGAAATATAGAATTGTTTTTTTTACCAATTGCTTATGTGAAAGAGTAAACTAAAGTAATGACAAAGCTGTACTTAAGCTTAAACAATTGGAAAGTGTGGTAGGTATTCTGAGACACAGAAATGAGAGGGTTGTAAACCCTGGCAAAGGAATAACAATCTATGCTAAACTACCACTGTCTTTTACAGATGGAAAACGAGAGGAGGCGGTAGTGCGCAGGTTGATGGCTAAATGCTAACAAAGATACACTGAACTGTAAAAGTGACAATGCAAAAGCTCCTAATCAAGTTGCATCGAGCTGTAACCAAGCTAACAGGGAGCCTATTTGGGATGCAGCTATGTCGACAACCTTATAAATCCATGCCGATGTCTCCCCTCTCTTGTGTTTGGGGGTCAGGCTAGTCACTCTTTCTGGCCCCCGCCTTGTCTTAAATCGTCTCCATCCAGTGAAAAATAATCAAAACAAACCCCCCCCCCCCACCTCCCACCGCGCCGCTCCAAGCTAAACCCCCCCAAGTGAAAAGATCGCCCACCCCACGGCCCGTATATCTCTCTACGGGCCGGTAATGTAGTGCCGTGTTCCTGTCTTTGCATATAAGATAATTTGCGCATCAATCGCGGCCCGGGACGGATTTATGTCACTCGGCGGACACTTTCACTTCTCTCTTCTTTATCGCTTCACTGGAGCCTGCTTAATTTCTCCCAGGCAGACCCCCTTTCTCTACCCCCCCACCCCCCCCAAGGAGATGTTATTTTTTCCCTAAACGTCCAACATTTGCATAGGCTGTCCGGGGATGAGGAGAGCGATGGCCGTGTTGTGATAAATAAATTTGCGGAAAGCCACGCCAGGTTTGGTGCCCCCGCTCAGTCTCCCTTTAGTGTTGTACGGCGCCACAAGTCCGCCTTTATTTTGTCCTGGGATGGTTTAGCGTCTTTATAAAGCGTTCTGCTCTTTATAAACTGCCGGACCCCCGAATGCCTACTCTGGGATTCGGAGACGTAAATACGGAGAAACAACATCAAGTCGAAAAGACATGCACAACTTGGTGAGCACATTGTCCGAATGCTTTAGTGAGCCATCGTTCCGGTAATTAACGTTTCAAATCTGCATTGGTTTATGATTATGGATTTGCGCGACTGGCCCCTTGAAAGCGCCGCAGATTTGTCGACACAATCCTGACGGGGGGGGGGGTTCATTCCTTTAAATGAACTTCTACATTCTTACTGTAATCGTGGCTCCGAGCTAAACCGCAGTTGAGCTAACTAAACTTGACTCTCAGCCACATTATCCGATCAAAACTCTGCAGATGAATTCATGTGTAAACATTGACCTAATGCAATTACTTATCGTCACATTTTTGGAAGAATTTCGCCGGGCTGGAATTTCTCGAGGCAAAAGTTTAGACCAGAAGCAAAGCGTTGGCATTCTGGGGCTGCAGCGCTTGGTCAATTGGTTAGCTTAACAACTGATGCTAAAAGAAGCCCTGTAGCAACAAGATGATGCACTAGGACTGGACACGCAATTAGATGCCGGACCAAGAATTGCGAAGCTGGGGGGGGGGGGGGGAATTATGGACCGTATGCCAAAATGTCTACCATAGCAACTGTTCAAAGCCATAAAAAGTTGTATTTCAATCTCATTCTCAATTATATCTCAGCAGCCAGTGTCCGAGGCTTTGTCGGTGGCCATTTCGTGAGTTTGTTTACTGTTCGCGATAACCTTACAAGCCAAATGTGTGTGGACTGTGCAGACAACGTCTTTGGAGGCTCGTGCATCAAGGTAATGACCAGTTTGGGCTATCGATCGCTCATAAAAAACGTATTAGGCAAGCGCCAAGATGGACGTTGATATTAATACAAATGAAGACGATGCCTGGATTCAGAACAGCTCCTTCAGCCGGTCACATCCTGATAATTGTCTCTTAACAAACCCCATCGCTTGAAATTCCTCTCTCTCCTGTCATTTCAACCCTTCATTTACACTGGTCATGTCCAACTCCAAACCAATCTGTCATTTTCACCGTTAAGCTCTTAAAGTCTATTTAAAGTGGCCAACTTTGCCTAGTTTGAGACTTTTTGTGACACTTTTTATTTCACTTTTTAGCTTCACAACCAATACCGTACCTAATAGTCAAACCAAATGTATTTTTTTATTAAGCTAAAAGGGACCTGTAGGGAAGTGACTAAACATACTGAAATTGATGCACTAATGTCCTAGAACAGTGGGGTCCGGGGTACTGTGGGGGGAGCCTTCGAAAGGTCGGCCACACATCATTCACAGAGAAACAAGTATAATTAATTCTGTTTCTCTGCTTCTCTTCACTTGTGTGAAACTATGACTACTTACTTTAGGCCGGATCCTATCAAACCTGTCACATGAGCGTTAAACCTGATGGAAATACATTGGGGAAAAAGCGAGCAATCTTCAAAACCACCAACCACCGACCGCGCGAGCTAACCACCAACGCTAAAAAGACATTGCGGTGTGAACCCTGCGGAGAAGGAAGCTGCTTTGGACGCTCAAGTGAGATGAAATGATGCAGGGAAATCAAAACACAATAAGCCACAACCGAAGAGTGTAAATAAAATATTAAGAAAAACAAGAAAGGATCCCAGTACTTACTTCCCCCTTTGCCTTTTTTTGCTTTACATGACGGGAGCGGTTACATGTAGTGCCATTGCCCATCCATGCCCATATTCATCCCCATTCCACTCATAGGCCCTAGAGGGAGAGGAGAGAAACGCCAGAGGAGATGTCAGAGAAAAAAAAAAAAGAAGATCTCTGGATGGAAGGAGAAACAAGCAGATAGTTTATTTGTGAAAAGATTTCCCCCTTAGGTAAAAACAACAAGCGGGACAGGCGGGAGGCTTAGAAGGAAACGGCGAGGCCACGGGGTGTTAATGCGAGGATTAGCGGCTAACAGGGGAGGCTAATGCTAAAGTTAAACAAGGTGGGAAGTGGTTAGCAAGGAAGTGCGCCGGGTCAAGAGGGCGGCTAGGTCAGAACGATGTTAGCAAACGTCATGCGGGATGCTAAAGGTTTGTCAAAATAAGCCCTGAACTGTGTTGGACAGTGACATTTGAGTGCAGGACAGTTTTTAATCGGATTTTCACAAAGTTTTTAGGTGAGTTGTTTTCTTATTCGTATAATGGTAATAAAGAACCATTTTAGGGTAAGGCTAGACTTATTTTCTTCAATTATACATTTCCAAATCTTAATGCTTACTGACTGGAGAGTTTACAGCCCATATGCCAGTGTGATATCTCATTTGAAAGATGAGACGTTCTAGTTTCTAGAAATATGTGTAAGATCTGTGTGACTGAAACACAATTTACACCACACTTGCTAACCCTAACCCCCATGTGCAGGGGGGACGGCCCTAACTGAAATGTAATAGGTTAAGATTTTGTATTTCTATGTACGATGTTCCACATTACTGTGTTGGAGGGTTTAGCTTATTGTTCATGGTTTTAGTTGGAGGAAACCGGAGTATCCAGCCAGCCAAGTCACCGGGAGACCCTAACCTAGGACCTGTTCCTCCTGTGTCCATATTTAAATGGCCCACCTTATTTTTTTACTGCCATCCAGTCGAATGTTTTTAATATAGACTGGTCCCGCTTGTCGTACTAGTAAGTGTGAGGCAAGAGCACTAACCACTCAGCTACTCAACTTCAGAATGAGCGTTTATTACGGCCTTGAATGACCGTGAAGCTGATTGTTGGCGTCACTAAAACTACGTCAAATGTTTTTTCTCGATGTTAGTCGGATGCGCCACATGCTTGTTAACATTGCGCCCCTTTTCCCCGGTGTAGGCGCACTTACCGGCCGGTCGGATCCCCATGTGCTGCTGCCCGTCCAGCACGAAGCTGCCCATGGGCTGGCCCTCGGGACTGTACGCTGCTCCTTGGCTCACTGAAGGATCAAGAAGAAAACCTGATTGTAGTCAAAACGTGGACATCAACACGGGAAGAGGGCAGGCGGGGCGGGGGGCAGGAGGGGGCGGGGGAAGAAGGAGAGAAAAACACCACACAATCAGCAGTTTGTCCCAGCTACAGCCCAAACACACTGTTAAGACATTGGAAAAGAGTGAGAGCGGCGGTGTCGTACGGCGGGCACAGGCAAGGTTAAGTCGCATTGCAAAGAGTGGCATACATAGGTAAAATGTATCAGTCAAATCATTTGATTATTATTACTTGAATAAGAATAATCAATATGTTTTGGCCCTTTCTGATACTTTGTTTGATTTCATTTCAAGACACCTCTGTTAGTCCTGTCATAGAAATCCATTTCCCCCTCCTAATCCGGGTCCAAAGTGATGAAATATGAGGACCACCATATCAGAATCAGATCAGAATCAGAAAATCACTTGAGTTTATTCAATTTTCCCCTCCTTTTTGGTCTACAAAAAGGATTGTTTGAATTTTTAATTGCTAGTTGTGGTCCAAACTCTTTTCCGAAAGCTAAATTCACAACTTTCAGGGAGCAATACTGTCACAGTAAGGTAAGCAACAAGTAATTCAATATTGATAAAAACGGGCTTTAGAATGAGATGCATAGGGTACATTTTAATTTATTTTTTCTTTCACAAAAATCAGGTTTTACAATTTACCAAAGGACAAAATAAATGTTATTCCACGATTGGAAAAATGCAGGTATAGTGCCTTTTGTGTTCATAAATCCAGATTGAAACTGATTATGTATTTTTTTCCCCCATTGGATTATTTGAAAAACAATTCTATTCCTCTCAAAACTAATCAAAAGTAACAAGTATCCTTAAATCAAGTATGGATGTACGTTTGCGATCCATTTCCAGGCAGCAGACAATAGCTAGTGTCTTCCGAGTCGACACTGTGAGACACTGTTGGCCATGTACGGTCGTGATTGACGCGTGGCGTGCAGAAACACGCGTGCACAGAGCTCCTCCGGCATGCAGCCGCTATAGCGCCGCCGCTGTCACTCAAAAAAAAAAGGAGAAAAAAAAGGCCCCTCACAGGAGCGCCATTGTCCCCGGCCGCGCACACAAAAGCATGCAGTCTGACGGGACGGAGAGCAATCCGCAACACGCACAGTACAGTGTTGTTTCAAAGTGGATCTGTGGCGCAACTCGGGGTCGGAATGTGTGCCCTGCTATTTTAACCCTGTGTCAATTCTGTGGAAATGTTATGAATCATGAAGAACATCAGGGGTATAGGAAACTTTGTCGGCGTCCCGTCATACATCATAACAAGTAGGGGGGTCTGGATATCCTCCCCCAGACATTTTGTGAAATTGTGTGTCAGTATTTGTTGTCAAACTCATCTGTTCGGCAGACGGGAACGTTCTTTAGGCACATGGAGATTTAATTCATTGAAAGCCGACCCCTATGCATCTCATTAGAAAACCTTTTTATCAATCATGAACTAAACCGTTTTTTTAGCCATTTGCAAAATAACGTGCCAGGAGCTCAAAGTGCACTGTCAACATGTAAAAATAACATTACATTTCATAAAAACAAACAAATGCCACACAAAATACTTAAGGGTAATAATAAGCGCCCTGAAAGTTGAGAACGTCATCCTCGTAAAAATTGCGATTGTGAAATATGTTTCCCCGACAATCTCATTTGACGTAGCTTTCTAATTGATACCCATATTAATGTTTAATCCAAGCCTTCACATTTATCATAATAATCCTTCGACAACAGCTAAATCCCCCGCTCACATTCGTAAGCGTTACCTGTTATGAATGCCTGCCTGCTTATCTTTCCTGATAAAACCCATCTCTATGGAACATGCTCGACTGAATGTACTGTTGTAACCTAACACTCTTATCTGCAATAATCTTGTTGGCGAAGATTAGCATTTAGTCATGGCGTCGTTGCGTTTTTTGTTTAGTTTTTTTTTTCCTCTATAATTGGATTTTGGGGAAATATTTGCATGAAAAGTCCATTAAAAATCAAAATCCTTGCTAATTATTGAGAGATAGAATTTGTATGATTTCTGTATGCTGATGATGCCCTTTTACTATTATTAATGAAAGTAATAGCATTATTGCAATATTCTACCAAGTCACTGTTTCCAGAAGTCGTAAGTAATTATTATTTTTTTAGTTATTAGTAAACAAGATGCAACAAAATGCCAAATCAGGACAAACATTTTCAAGTCAAAGGCTGCGTTCGCTAAAAAAATGTGGTCGATCGCTGAAAATTCTCTGAAAACAAATTGCCGTCGATTATTATTGGCGTGATGTTATAACTAAAAAACAGGATTTAAGCCACCTGGGCTGGTCCACTCCACATGCATTTTGGTTCAAAGAAGAAAAAAGAAAGACCTGATGAAGGCTAATGCCGAAACGTAATCACTATCATTCAAATGTGGACATCGGCTCATGAGTGTGCGATGTTGATGTCCAAAATTGCCTAAACGTAAGGGCTGCAAGCTCTCCTCTAATGTCCGAGTAGCAATTCAAAGAGAGACCTGCTAATATCACTCCCCCTCCGCTTAGTCGGGAAGTCTCCAATTAAAGTCAATCAAAAATTAAACTAGTTGTGGGACGTTACCGTCATTATTTTACTGTAGTGCGTTCGTTCCCGTTGCTTACCTGCTCGATTCGACTGGTCAATCATGGGCTGTACTATTCTTCTCCTGGCGTTGATGAACCTGGAAGAGAAAAGAGAAGAAATATAAAATCTCTCCCTGCGTCCGCCCGCTCGCACAAAAACATTTAGGCTGAGAACGTTAGAGACAGAACAAAGGCTCGACTTCATTGGTAATGTTCAGGTTATATCACTCGATCCTGGACTCCACTGGGTGCCCTCAGCGATGGGTTATTTATTTGCCATATTGTTAAATATTTTTGGACTGTTGCGGCGATACATTGCATTCGAGCAGTTGACTTTCATAATGACAATGCCCAGAAGGAGTAGGCCGATGCTTAAAGCTTATTAGCCCCCTCCGTGTTGACATTTTCGCAAACATAACCGAAAAGAGCATTTTGAAATAAGTGCCAACACAATGGGTACATAAGGAGAATACACTCAATATCCAGCATGGAAGCATCATTTGATTATCGACTCAATTTCCTCGCCTACAGAATTGATATTTATGTGTGCTTATGGAGTGCAGTGCGTTACTAAATCTCAATAGTAGTGTGACAAGACACGGCTCCCTCACAAAGGGCCAACAAAAACTTCGAAGCAGCCCTGAAACTAATGCGCAATCGGGCGTCGACTTGGGAATACTTCATAACCTACAGTGCCATACTTTTAATGTGCCTTATGATCTATTCGGGCCCCCTTTTAATAAAGCTTTTGATTACGTTGGGTTGCTACGGGCACCGGGGAGGCATTCCTCAAGTATTAAGTGCGGCGGCGGAGGAGAATGCTAGTCGTGGCACATCCCGCCCACTATTGTCTCTCTCTGTCTAGTCATTTCTTTGCTCCGAGCAGCTTTACAGTATTTTATAGCCATCCAAAACTAGCAGCAGCAGCCAGACTTTGGTATCAAACGTGACACGGCTATGTTGAACGGATGAATGAGTTTGGATTTGCAAGCCAAAACGTAAACCGTCTGGCTTTTGGCCGACTACAAAGCGATCGCGCCGTGCCATGCAAAGGTTGGTCGAAATACATTGTCAGGAGACGTTTCTAGTGAAATAACATTGGAGTCAATTCTATAAGTCTACCCATTCCTGTTGCTGCAAGCTCAAAAGTCCAAATAAACAAACATACGAAAAGTTTGAAATCTTCAGAGCGTATGGATGAAGCTCTGAGGATTTCCATTTTCATTGGAATCTTTCACTGCTTCGACATGACCAGCGGTGGGTAGAGTGCATTTACATTTGCGTACATTCACTCCAGTAACTTTCCCCTCTGGTCAGATACCCCCCCGCCCTCGGTGCATTGTGGGGGGCTCCACACTCACTTTCCACAGCTGTCCAGAAATGAGGAGCAGGCGTGGGGCTGCCCTGTGCCTTTCACGAGCTATTGTTATGTCAGTGAGCCCATCAATTAGACTGTCTGAAGTTTTATAACCGGGACCTATAGCTCCACAAAGCCTGCTCGGGCCGCCCCATTGGTCCCGTGGCTACGGCAGCAGAGGAGCAGTGGGTCAACTGGAGGTGAGTGAGGCAAGGGGTAAGGTTTGGGCTGGGGTATTATGAATAGACTTGGAACTTGGTAACTTTTTGGGAAAAAAAAAATTGTAATGGATCATGTTCAAATGCATTGAGGTCAAATGGATTTGTTCAAAGTAGGGACACATCTTTCAGTCGCCTCGCAATGGTATGTCCAACGCTTAGTGTTGTTGAAAATGAAATGGCAGCAAAGAAAAGTTTGTCCTACATTGTTTGTCCTAAGTTCATCATTCATTTATACACCTGGATTTATTGCATTACACAATTGGATATTTTGTGAAGAATCATATGAGGTTTTTAAAATCTTTCAGTGGTCTCTCCACCTTGGTGAGCCTGACCAGAACAAGCTAAAGATTTGGAGATGAGTCCCCGAGAACTGCACTGCAGTCATCCACTGCTCCTGGCAGCTTCTACAGTGCCATTGAACAGATTCAGAGGACAACCTTATCCTTAACCATCCTTAACCCCTTGGGAGGGCTACCCCTGTTCTTTTTATAATTTGCGATGATACATTTACAAAAGTAAAATAACTATACTCAAAAATCATTATCAATACAGTGTGCTTGCAAATGTAAGACCTTTAAGGTGGGTTTGTATCCTGTCTGTGAGATGACTTTTGCCATGACATGTGTCATCAATGTCTTTTTCAACTTATTTGCAAATAGTTTGAGAACAAAACTTTTACCCATACGCTAAACAGTAAAAAAAAAAAAAAAATCACGTGAACCATATAGAATTGAAGTTCAAAGTTCAATCGTACATCTTTACTGTATCAGGACAAAAATCTCACGTATCCCATCCACCAATCAAGCCCACCTTTTCTTGACCTCTCCTTCATTCTCTCCGTCCCTCTCTCGTTCCCTTCACATACTAAACATGGTGCGTGGACTTAGCGCTACAGGTACCGCCATGTGGTTGAGATTATCCCTGGGGTTTCAAATCACGTCAGACCTGTCCGGCATGGAGTCCCTTTTCCTTTCGCTAAAGTTCCAAAGTGTCTCGTAACGTACGGTCGGCGGCGGCACCATCAGTCGGGCTAACAGAACCTGATCATTAGCCCGCGCGCAAACCTGGAACCAATTTGGGCTCCTAATCCCCCATGAAGCTCCCGATACCTACCCTTACCTTTTCCAATGAACTTAAACGGCTGTAATCTCGGCTAGCTCACATGGCTAAGTCACATGGTTAAAATGTACAAAATGCGTGGTTGGGGAAAGAAAGAAAAAAGGGACAGGCCAGGGGGCATCAAGAGGGCACGAGTCAGGGGTGTACACTAAGTCCTCTCAAATATGACACATTCATGGACAAACTACATCTTAAACACTATTGTTTTTTAACTTTTTACGCTTATCTTGACGGGTAAATAACTGCCCATCATTTGTGAAAACATGTTTAAAATGCTAATAAATCTGAGACAAAAGACCAGAGCAGAGATTTTAGATTAGCATTTCATTTGATTATTACTATTACGATACAACTTTAAAAAGACAGCGAACTAACCATTTATATCGAGCAAAATATTGTTCAGGCTTAAAGACTCAAAATAGATAGTGATAAGGTTTTGCTAATTCTAATGCTAGAAACAAGTTGGCAACACAAACAAAGTTAGCATCTTTTGAAAGAATTATAAATAAGGGGAAAGCAGAGATGCATCAAGAGGAGCTGGACAAGAAAACTGTGAGACATTCTTGCCTCTGCCAAAGTACGCTGGCTCTGGGCTCCAAATCATAACCACATGCATTTGTACCCATTCCGATCCATAAACACTTCATATTAGGAATGTTACTCCTAGGTGCTAAATCTGCCCACGTGATTCCAACAGGAGAAAAAAAAAAAGAAATCACACTGTATTTTGGAAAGTAAGAATATTCAGCTGGAATGAAGGGACGGTCAACATGAAGTGTGGTGATGGATGGCCTTTGAATAATATATATTCATGTATTTAGACATTTAGAACTTTACTGTGTGCTGGAATACAACAATCAATATAATATGGCCTGAGCGCATCTTATTTTACCACTTTCTATCGTCAGCCGACCCTGCCCTGACAACCTTATGTTTGCACGCACCCAGACACATTTCCACGGCAACGTGACTGCACAGTGGGGCGGGTCAACAAACGGGACCATGCCTCTTGCGGCCTGAGAGAGCACCTTTTATCAGCCCGAGCAAAGCCAATTGAGATTATCGGAGACCAGACCCGATAACTGTGTTTTCCCTCGGCCCCTGAGCCGCTAATGGAGTGTGCTTAGAACCAACATGCGCGCCAATCCTCCAGAGATGCACTTGGGAAGGATAGATGGGGATGGACGGTAGGGGAAGGCGCCTAACCCTAGAGGGGGGAAACCGAAAGCTGACCACGGGGAGCTCTGCACTTCCCAAGCACTTGCTAAAACATACATGCTAGCTGTAAATCAACGCAAAGACAAGCCACAAGTGCTGCTGCTAACTTGTCCCAATATTTTCACTGTTTTTGACAGAAACCTAGGGTCATTTTGATGGGGATTCGGTCCACAAACTTGCCATATTCATGTTGTGGCTTGAAGTCCTTTCAACTGACCACAGTGTGCCACTTTTTAAAACTTCAGTGAAAATAAAGTTAATTAATTTGTGCAGATAGAAAAGACATTGAACTAAAAAAAAATGCAATAAATTAGTGAAATTTCAGCCTTGTTTTGGTCCCGATTTAGTCTTTTCAAAGTCTTGTTTTTACACAATATGATAAAAATGATATTGATATCACAATATTCCTGACAATTATCTTTTTGTTTTCATTTGTAGGATGGCAAAATAAACTCCTACATGTTGACAATAAGGCACATTTTACCACAGAATTCCGGCCTGTCCTCACTCCGCCTCAATACCAGATGGATTCCACAGTAATGTTTCGCTATCCTCAAAATGGTGAGTATACCAGGATAAAATCATGTGACACGAAAACCCATGAATAGGCTGGTTAGAATGTTATGGCGTCGCATGAACGGTACCCATCGCTCCTCGCGAGGGACAAAAGGAAAAGAAAAAACCTCCAAGTCGAAAATGGACCGCGCTTTTATGATCAACATCTGGCGGTGGAGAGTTTATGACGGTTTGGCCTCTGCACAGTGTTAGGAGGCGCACACGTTTAGCCGAGGCGAGCTCACAGCATGGGAACTCCACGCTGTCTTCAAACAAATAATTAAAAGGCCAGGTTAGCGGGTCGCCCAGGGGTCATTCCTCGGGATACGGGGGCAGAATGTGTACATTAGGGATCAGGCGGGAGAGGGGAGAGAGTGGGCCTGGGCTGGAGGTGTGTTTGGAGGGGAGCGGGGAGGTGGGTGCCTGCTGTTGAAAGGAGACGCATTAAATCCTATTGCGACGTTTTGAAAACATTTGGCCTTGACATTTGTATTTTCTTGTTTTAGAGTTTAAAGAAAAGTAGCTGAGATTTAGTTTCAAAATAAAGAAGGTCGGCTACGGTAATGGTTGTCAACACATCAAACGTATAAAATGTATAACGTATTAACTTTCTATGTATTTGATCAAATAACGACTTTGAATCAGAGTTTGGCAAATACTTATTGATACTTGTACAATTTGCAATCTAATAATCTCACTTTATTATTATCATTTTGTTTTGAATGCCCTAATAAAATAAAACAAAAGAGAAACGTAGGCAAGTAGAACAGATCACTTTCAGCTCTCAAGAAGGTGACGGCCAGAGCGAGAGGATTACCCAAACATGCCTGAATAACACCGAAACACAACTCCTGGTTACGTTTTTTCATGGGGGAACATTACAACATGGTCCAAAGCCCAAGCAAGTAACACGGGACCTTTAATGTGGCAGCACTCGGGACCGTTTTCAAGCCACATATCAAAATATGACAACTACGTTTTGGAGCGCGGGTGTGAATGCATATGCGCATAACTGTCAATATTGTCCATGTCAACGCATTTTTGACACCAGGCTGCCAATTGGCCGGTAGGGGAACTTTTACTTACACGGCCCCAGTGACACGGGACATGCATGTACAGCCTTCAAAAAAGCGCTAAAATCACATGACGGACTGCTAGCTCCACTACATTCTGCAGTAGTTTGCGGCTAGCTTAAGTTGTAAGTCATGGTGATTTAAGTATCCAGGCTTGGGTTTGCCAGCTAGCCAGTGAGCGTTTGACTTGTAGACCCGGCCTGAAAACTGTCTTAAGCTTGCTACAAGTGCGACCCGGACGATCGAGAGTAGCAAATAGATCAAATGGCTTCAAAATGCTATGTATGTGCAATATATTAGGACATGTCCGTGACAGGCCAGCAAGATTTAGAGGTATGTTCAGCGGCTCAAAAGGTACATGCGGTGACTATTTTAGGCCCAAGGCATAAAACACAGCAGCTTTACTTTAACAGGCACCCCCTCTCCAAAATATCTAACGTTCTGAATTATATTTGCTTTACCAAAAGGGTCGGAATGAAGCTGATTTAATATTTAGCATGTAATATGTACGATTAGCTCAATTGTCTAGTTAGCTATTGCAATAAGGCAAGAGCTAGTTTAAGAGGTATCATATACTTCCTTGATTAGCTCTCTCATAGCCAATAAACTTTATGACATGAAATTATTACATGTACTTTATTAACCGTACTTTTTAAACATATCCATAGCATTTAACCAAGCACCCCCTGGGTCTTGTGTTAGCTCTTTAATCAGTAGCATTTGTAAATCACTTTTTAGGCTAGCCAAACCAATTTTCGATGACATAGTTAACTAGCTAGCAGTTAGTTGGATGTCCCTGGCAAGCTGGGCAGCCACGCTGGGGCGCTTCAGAGAGGGTTAGCCGAGGTGTTTAGTCGCTTGGCTAGCACACAATGTTATGCTATATACCCAGCGAGTGGGAGCGCAGGGGGGGGGGTTTGGGGGCAAGGCCTGGTTAGTGAGATGAGAGGTGCGTCTAAATGAGGGCTTATGCAACGCTGCTACATGCCGCATGGTCCTGTTTGAAAAGAGAGACGGCTTTGCTTTTGCTTTGAAGTGTAGTTTATGTATTTTGGTACAAGTTGTGCTTGGACATTATCTAACCCCATTTTTTTTTTTTTAAATGGGGTCATCTTGAAAATGTGCAGTAAAAATCATAGTGTGGCTACCAGAAAATGTGTGTAGATGAACAGTAAATCTTTTTTTTTTCTCACTATAGGCCTAATAGTAATTTTCCGTATTTAAAAAAATAAAAAGATAATTGCTGGCTAGTATTAAAATGTCTACAATTGGAAGCAAAATTGTCGATTTTCTGCCACCAGAAGTCTAGCAGTTAAGGGTGCTGCGAATATGGCTGAACTGTTCTGTCCTCAGCGTCGTGGTCCCAAATCTGACAATTTGCTGAATGTCTCTCCCCACTTACCAACTTCTAAGCCTGTGCTGTCCAATTCAATAGATAACAAAACCCTTTCTTTAGTATTAAGTATATTATATACATTTTATGAAATAATATGAATGATAGTATGGTTAAAACGTGTGAATAATATTAGTTTTAAAATCACAAATGAAATGTTTTTGCTTTGGTTATCTAATAAGTACATAACGCCTATGTTTATATCCATAGAAGCCTTAATTTTAACCAAAAAAATTATAAAGCAAAAAAAAAAAAAAACAGTATGTCCCATTCTCAAATGTTCTCACGGTAATGAAAAAAAAGTGGAACAAAAAGTGGAAAACTTTATTTAACTTTTTGTTTTAATCGCAGAATTGTTTCATATAAACCATACATATTATTGCGCGTCAAAACAAATGTCAAAACAAACGTGGCCTCAGAAATTCCTGCTTCACTCCGTGCTTGTGTTTACCTTTGGCTTTGACTGAGCTTTGCTTTGCTCTGTAGTTACTGGTTAGGTGCTCACACTGACACGCCCAGTAACTCGCTCCTGCAGTCGGCATTCCTCCGCTGTGGAATCGTCATGCCAAACCACCCCTGGCCTGGAGCGCTGCCAAGAAAGCCTGAGGAGGGCGGGGCGTAGTAAGCGTAATCTGCAACGTTTAACCAATCACTGACAATAGAGAATAATGGGGGCCAATCGGGAGCTGGGCTACTCGCTTCACAGGTTTGTTATGTAAGAAGGAAAGTCCTGTAATAATTCAAACTATCGCAATCATAATTTCTTCAACTTTCATGGACACTTTTCAGTCCTTTCGGCCTGTAGGCTTCATTGGACAGGACAATACAGCATGGAAGATCTGGAGTCGATCACATGTGCTGCAACCGCTGTAGCTCACCCAAAGACTTTCACACATTTCTCCAATCACTTGAGACACTTTTAGATGCATTTCTCCTTGGTTCTGAAAACGTTGAGCACAATCTGCAAGAATTTTCTGTAGGTAAATATAGTTAAGCGTGAAGAGGAAACTCAGTCCTTTCCCATGAATTGTGTTGAAAAATTAGCTTAGTCACTGATTCTCTGGCACGAATTCTCTAAGCCAGAGAGTACTTGAAAGAAAAGTAGCTTTCTGCCATTTTGGTTCCATGAAAGCAGCTCATAGGCTGATAAAAGGGTGAAACGATGAGCGTGATGGTTCCTTAACATCGGCCATACTTAGGCAATTTTTGGAAACCTCAAAACGTTTTTGCGTTACCAAAAATAAGTTCTCAAAAACAGTATCCAGACGTTCAACTATGGTTTGAATGAGTCACAGTTCTACGTGGTTATTGCTTGTTTTGACCCTCACACAGACCACAGATTACCCACGCTGTCAAAATGCATTACACTATTAGGAGGTTTATGTCCGCACATTCACAGACTTATAGTTACTACTCCTAATGTAATAGCGTTTATGAAAAGTGCCTCACCATCAACTCCCTCGCCAACCACTGTCCTCATGGTCACCATTAAACATCATTGTTTCCATAACTTCCGTTTGGAAAGCCTTCGAAACTGACCCTTCTCCTCGCGAATGTAACGGACTGCCGTGTTTTCGGTATCAGGAAGTGGATGCGAATGGAGCCCAATGAGGGAGGCGGTGTTTAGGTGTAAGCAAATGGTCATTACGGGCCGGGTCGGACACGAGGGCCGGACAGAGGGCGAGCGGCGAGTCAGTGTAGTGTCAACAAACGGGATTCAATTAGCGAGCATGCTCCGCTGGCTCCCGAGACACCGGCAAGAGCTGTAGGACAAGGCTGGGTTTTGAGGAGCTTTCTTCTCCAGACTAGAATAGCAAAACAATAAAAGCATGGAAACTCTGCAACAGATCGAGAGTTAAGTTGGCGTTCGTTTGACCGACTTATCCACTGCAAATATTTGCGCAAAAACAAAAGTTAAATTCTCCTCGAGACCGTCGGTAATTTGTGGCTATGTTGTTAATATTTATCGTTTCCCCGAGTTAATGCTCAGCTGTTAAACCGTCGTCGGCTTCGCACTGCAGTCCCCCGCTGACAGGGGAAGAGAGCGAGGAGTGAGCATGCCGCAGTGCTATTGATTTATTTTAATTAGCTGCTCGTTAAATCGCGTCAGTTTGAAACACAAATATATCATTCCCCAAACACTTAACGACTTTTCCACTCCGCGGCTTTTGGGAAGGAAGGCGATTGCCGCGGCTGAACGTACGAGCACTGACGGTTGTTCTTAACTGTATCAGCCCGCACGAATGTAGCGCCGGTGGATTATTTTAAAGCCACACTGCGGAACATTTCACCCAGTAATTACGACAAAACTATTTAATAACCGGCGTTTTCCAATCCCCTTTAACGTATTTGTCATTACTGTGAGTGCCTCGCCTCAGACCTGAGCCGTAACTTTCGCGCTTTAGTCGAACATGCGGTTTAGAAGCACAAGGTCCTTCCGAATACTTGATTTTTAATAACCCAGTGCACTTTGTAACAGTGGCAAGTTTGTTTAAAGGAACAGGCCACCGTTTTTCCATACTGAGACATGATCTCACCTGAGCTGGGACGAGTCTATACGTACCTGTCTGGTCTTTGTGCCCGTGGAAGAGCGTGGTCGCTTCTAACTTCACCCCCGTTTGGAAATATAGGAATATACCGAGAGAGGCCAAATGCTAACAACATCTTTGGTCTTTTTGCGTGACTGAGCGCGCGCACAAAGACCAGACAGGTACGCATCAACTCGTCTAAGCTCAGGTAAGAACATATCACAGTATGGAGGAACGTTGGCCTGTTCCTTTAAGTCCGGAGTTCTATGACAGTAATGAATCTTGTCAGATAGCCGCATGTAACCTTTAACAGTAAGTAATAAACTACTGTAATTTGATTGCTTTTTAAGTAACGCAGTAATGTAACTCATTACAGTTGCATCATTTGGAGTTTATCTCATCTACGTAAAGCCAAGAATAATTGCGGTCCGTGGTTCTGTCCGGGAAACATTTCCATTGGCAAAACGTTGAGAAAAATCAATTTCCCGACACATAAGTGGAATAGACCTAAACGCACATTCAAAATCTTAAATAACTAGTAAAAGTACATGTAACTAGATTGCTTTTAGAAGGAGTAACCAGTAGTTAGTAGTTGAATGACTTCTGCAGCATAATCCAATATTGAAAATGAATGTGTCCATCTAGAGGGACGCGTACCCGTGATTGATACTCCCTAATTTACAGGCCTGAGAGTAGAACCGGGGGTGAGGGGGCAGGTGGTTTTGCTGGGGGGCGCTGGGGCACCGTAAAAGGCCAATGAGCGGCGTAGTAAAACATTAAAGCCAAACAGGTCAGTGAAAGTCCAGCGGTCCGACTTTCGAGACGGCGCTCCCAAAGGAGGGGGAACAGAGGGAGCACTATGTTAACACTTTATGCCGTATCTCTTTCCGCCCAATCTCTTTCTTTATGCGTGAAATGTAAAAGATCTTGCGTGGCCCTCTCTCCACTATCATTAAGTTCAAATCCAGTGCAGGTTGTAAAAGTGGCCCGAGCCTGCACGGGAGGCGACTGCGCAGTCACAGGCGCGATCAGTTACAGGAGCTGAGAGTTCGGGACAGCCTCCAGCCGGCGTCGGACTGCGCCACGTTCGGAGGATTTCGAACTAAATTCAAAACGTTGGCAGAAGGGGAACCAGGCATGTGAGCGCAGATGATTGCTCCTTCATTTATGTCTCATGACTCGATTGAGTTGGGGCGGCCGATCTTTGTCTTTGAATGTCTGTCAACTTTTTGGATCTGCCAAGGAAGATGGAAGCAGCCAATGGAGGATTCTGGCATATGCACGTTTTTATCTTCATTCATTTGCATTGTACTTTTTCAATAAATACGTCTAAATCCAAATCTCTTTCTTTCCTTTTCTCTCTCCCCCCTGTCTCGCTCTCCCCCCCCCCCCCCCCCCCGAACAAAACGACTCCACATCTGCGGTAAATCAAACGCGGCTGAGGTAATGCGCGTCGGGGCATATGTCTCCTGACTGCTGTTTCAACTTAGGGCTAGGAAAACGGCGCGGAGAAAGATAGGATGAGCTTCCGTGATTCCGTTTTTTTCTTTTTTTATCTTCATTACGGAAAAGTGTGGGAAAAGAAGAATGTTCCACAAGGTTTTGGGGTGGGGGTGGTTTTCTGTTGCTACTTCGTTGGCCCTGGCCTGGCAGTCGATACATTAAGGCTGGTGTCCGCAGATTGAAGTCGCGGGGCACGAAATTAACTGCATTTGGAAACAACTGGGTCGGGCAATCAAGAGGCGACCGTCTTGGCCGCTGTGTCAAAGCATTTTCCGAACAAAGTGAGCTCTGACGACACAGTGCTACTTCAAATCCCTTTTTAGGAAAAAAAGGATTCTTTGGTCAAAAATGAGGATGGTTATGATTGGACTGAAACAATGCGTCGTTTTCTGACATTTCATCAAATGTTTTTAAAACCTTTTTGGATGCACTGCCATCGGGCTCACATGCAAGAGTGAGATGGATCGGCCGCCACAGAGTCCAGAGAATCTGTGGGATGGGCTGGAGAAGGCTTTGCACAGTGGTCACACTCTCCCATCGTCAATACAACATCTTCACGTGCTGTAACCAAAGCTAAAGGTGCTACAACCAAATATTAGGGCATGTGACCTTTCTTTTGGACATCAAACATTGTATTAATGTGACTACAGTGTATCAATAGCATGTGGTTTTGGATTCAAGTTAAAGAAAAGGAAAAACCCAGGCACTCGTCCTGCATTTTCATCTGCATCTTAGAAAAAGAAATTCCAAAAATAAGGAATTTGGGACAAGTGAGTAACTTAATATCAATTTAGGATATTTTGGAAATCAAAAATAGATTTTTAAAACACATTTAAAATTAAGCAATTAACTTGTACTTGCCCATTTTCAAACACATTACAGCTCTAACCCTATCCACTATACACTATCCTAACCTTAAACATACCTCTTCACTTCCAGATCCCACTGTCAGCCCCTGGGTCGTCTTTAGGTGCCTGTGGGTGCTTGCGTTTGTTACCCTCCATCCCCCCCTCCTCCCCCCCTGACCCTCTCACTGTGGGCTGCTCCGGACCCCAGCTGCCCACTGTCCATCAAACACCTCCGGAGCCACGTTTAGGGGAGCTGCAGGAAGAGCGCGCTTTCTGTCCGCGTTTGATGCGCCGGGGCAGCAGCTGTGGTCTGCCCATAGCCCCTACTTTGTTCCGCAGTCTCCCCTCCATGCTCTGTCCTAAGGCGCAACAACACCCTGGCTAGCTCCGGACCAGAAGAGGGGGGAAGAAAAAAAATAGAATAAAATCCCGACAAGCTTTGACATCAGCAGCGGGGGTGTTTCTCAGCCCCAGCTCTGCTCCTAGGCATCTCCTCCTTTTTTTTATATGCTTCAAACCCCCCCCCCTGCCTTTAAAGACGTACTTATTGTTTAAATCAGGGTGAACGGAGTGCCCGAGGCGTCAACACACCTGTAGGAGAGAGCGCCATGCTGTAGCCAGCCCGCTTCACGGCTAACCTGGCCTGCTAAGGTTAAAGAGAGAACGCCACACGTGATTCCCAGGCAAATGCGAATAAACAAATGCGGCTGGGAATCCTTTAGTTTTAATCCAAAACCTTTCGAAAAGTCAAACTGAGTTTTTATCTTGGAATTAACTTGAGCTTATTGTCTTTCATGGTTGCAAGATACAGTGTTAAATTAATTGGAATTTCTCATGGAGTCCGTGTGAAATTTGAATGGGAATTTTGCTACTTCCAGAGCAGTATTCAAGTACATAGAATGTATAATATGGATAATAATTGAATTGAAAAGAATGAAAAGAATATTAATGTTACCTAACATTGATCAGAAATGATTTATCTGTTTTATTTCAAATCAAGCGCTTGAAAATATTTTTAGAAATTAAAACACCTTAAGCAAGTATATAGTGTTTAGTTATTCCCCCACACTTTCCACAGTCTTTAGATTCATGTTAACGCGCATCCCTAATCGGATCTTTTCTTTTTTGTTTTAAATTCTCAATATTTCTCTCCGTTACTCTGCCTCTCTCTTGTGAAGCTCCTCAGGTAGGTTTTAAATTGGGCGGCAGACATACGGATTAGGGCGAAGCGTACTTCCACACCTCTCTTGTTAGCGCTGCCTTTTTTCTCTTTACTCTCTATATCCCTCCCTTAAGACAACACCTTATTATCGTGCATAGGTGCTCTAACTCCTCGCACCGCTCGGAGCGGTGGGAGCAACAGCTGTGCCTGGCCCTGTTTGAAAAAGTGTCTAAAAACATGCAGCGTATGTCAATAATAGCCTCTATGGTGGTAGTGTGGGCACAATGACGGGGGTTCTACAGAGTTAACTGTTAAATTATCATCATCTCAATATTAGGTGACACAATATCCATAAGCCACATTATATTATAATAAATTTGATTGGCATTTACACATTTTTGAAAACAGCTTAAAATGGTATCCTGAAAAATTTGCTAAATGTTATCCCAATGATTAAGAGGATGCCGACAAGGGGACCCACTTTCCCCCATAAACTTTGCACATGGACAACAGGCTTATCCTTCTTCACGTGCTCCTGCCAAAAAAACTAGGTCAAGATTGGGTTCCTGGGTTGGCCACTGCTCTTGAGGCCCTTTAAAAGATGGAGCAAATACAGAAAACAACAGGAGCAATGAAGAGTATCTTAGCTTACTCCAACAAAATCATTTTTAGAGTAGAATACCTTCAGACTGGCTGCCACACACGTAAGTCCAAGCACTATCATTTCTAATACACCCACTGAAGAGCGCTCCCCAGATAAGTGCGGAGATCACAACATGGCCATTATTCTCGCCATGGAAAGTACCGCCCCTTTTGCACTGATATAACCTATGCTAACAGGGGGCATTTGTCGGTCTCTAGAGTATAGGGAGGGTAGGAATCAGCTGTCTCACATGCCTCGATTTCTATAGATTTTTGGCATAGTTCTGTCTTTTGGAGGCTTAGCATTGGCTGTACCCCTAAACAAACCCATACATAAAAGAGGATGTATTTGACCCATCCTCCATGTATGCCGCTGGGTCAACCTGTCAGGGACATGCACCTATATTTATTTAGCTACAAGTCTTCCCTCTCACAAGCAACACGTTTAACACTTTCTTTTCTGACTCTACCACAATTTCTTCACTGCTCTTTTGCATTTCCACTCCAGCCCTCCCCCCCTCTCCCGGGTTATCACATACATAGATACTGTGCCACTCTCGCACTCCCCCTTATTGTCAGATATCAAACAGGGCGGCTTTGTGGATTTACCGAGGGGAGCGGATAATGATATGACAGAGGCGTGATATTTCAAACAAAATTGAGTGTCGATTGCCTGCGCGGCGGCAACAGCGTGGAGTGTACCAGCGGAAATAAGGCCAAACGCTTTGGCGTGCGCCTGCTATCAAACGCTCCCCTCCACTCCGCCCCTGTGATGCGGTAATGGGCTGAACTCAAAGGGAGAAACACGAGGGGAGAGGGGGTCTTCCCAGAGTGGCTTCAGAGAAACATAACAGTACCGCAAAGCGCAAGTATTAGCGACGTCAAAAGAATAGGGTAAATGTTTTTTGTTTCTTATGAAGTAGGATTCTGCATCTACTGGTTCTTTGATATCAACTTTTTGTATATATATATATGTTGAAATAGATAGTATATGAAACGCAAATCTAAAACTAAAAGGTTTTGCCTTGGAATCAACAATTTCTCATGGATTTGTGGGTTTAAAATTGGAAATATTGCCATATTAAATAGAGAAATGTAATGTAGTGTTTAATCTAACTCTGAAGTTGCAGTAATAGCCAGATTGCAGCTATTAGATTTTCAGCTGGAAGCATGGCATGTGAAGTGTCTTGACTAGGACCGCTAGCCTGATATTTTGCACTATACTATAACATACAAAATATACACTATAAACCATGCAATTCACTGAAAAGGGTAGTGAGTTTGTAGATAACTTTATGTAGTGAGCTACAAACTACCGTACACAGCTGCCTGATACAAGTAGGCTATTGATTGTCACCAGTTTAAGGATGTTAAGCCTGGACTGTTTGATATGCAAAGAGTAAAACAACATTAGCATAGTTGCAAAAGTTGTTTTTCCCTACCAACAAACTAGGCTAACTCCTTAGCATTTGTGATCGAGCAAAGCTCTAAACCCACTCCAAAATTTTACCTACATCAAGTATTTATATTGCTTTAGGAAAGTATATCGTCACTGAGCACCGTTTTTGTTTAGGAAACTGCTAGCTCGCTATATAGTCCACCTTCAGACACGAATGTAGGCCAGCGAAACGGTCCGAGCGATTAGATGTGACACTAGATCTGCTGGATAGGCTATCAGGCTTCCCCTAACGGCGCGGTTTGGGTGGCGCTGCCCGTGGGATGCTTTAAAAGCCACTAAGGCGCGAGTCTGAGTGGAAGGCTCTCCCGTCGGGTGTCATCATGCCCGCGTCATTGTGTTTGCGGTGAACGAGTGAGCGTCTCTGACCGTCAAACGTCTGGGTGAGAACATTACTGTGACCACGAGCGGCATCGGTCAAATGCTGTCAGCGCAGCTCCCCCCATCAATTATTAATCCCAGTTTCAATTGCACATAATTGCTCTGACAGATATAAGAGGAGGAAGAACCTAGCATGATACTATTCGATTTGATGAAATATCCTATTATACTTTGAGAATATAATGCAGTATTTTAGTATGACTTTCTTTTCATACTTTGGCATTGTATAGTTGTCATAGTATCAGCAATAGAAAGGTCTAAGGCAATCCAAACCAGTACAAATACAACTATAGTTTTGTTATTACTTTGGTCAAAAAGTACTAATACTACAGACAAGTTATTTTTCAATCCAATCCAATGGGCACTGGGTAGTCACCAATACCGAGTACCAGTCCGATACCACAGTGTGTGAATTAAAACAATAATGACGCCTGTAAAAAAAAAAAGAAGCTTCTGCCCCAAAGCACATGGCTAATTACGTATGATAAACAAAGTCCAAACTGCGCAATTCTGTCAATGTTCTGCTTACACAGATTCCATGAAGGCTAAAAAAAAAAGGTAACACGAATGTATATATGATCATTAGAGAGTTTAGTGTCTGCAGAGCCTGCACAGCCAGTATTTAGGCTGCTGTGACCAAAGGTGTTGGCCACGACACAGTTTGCAGCTGGTGTCGGATCGGTTTTGGTCCAGATACTGATACCCGTAGAATATGCGGTATCAGCATAACATCGTTTGCCAGTACGCTACAAAAAGTAATCTAAATATAAATAAAACTTACTTTTGATTAGCATATTTGCCCTTTATGTGGTAATTCAAATGATTCTCCAATGAAGTATTTTGACACTTAGATAAGATCAATAATAAATTCCTTCAACGGGAAATAAATTGGTTTTCTTATTTTAAGTCAGAATAACTCCAATTGAGGTAAAATATTCTACTTAACTTGTCAAGATATCACTGCGGGGTATCAATATGCAACCCTAACTGCAACCTTACCAACCACCACTACTAGCCTACTACAACTACTTCTTCTACCACCACCTCCGACTGTTTCTGAACTTATAAAAGCTACTTCTGTTTGACCAATTAAGCATTTGAACAAGACAAAATACTCTTTGCACCACTACTACTATAAAGACTACTTCTAACCAAACATTCAAAATGTATACACCACATTTCAAATAAATGATATAGTCGTTGTGCAGTCCATGTCTGCCCTCATCCCTGCACAGTAGCTGGTATGGGTGAAGAATATAAATAGTCCAGTAGTCTATGGAGGCAGAGGGAGAGTTGGCAGGGGCAGGGACTGACACACTGGAGAGGGCCAAGGGGACTAGGCAAGTTTTTTTGATCTGCAGGGTCCCATGCTGTGACTGGCCTCCTTCACAAGTGACAGCCCCCAAACAAACACAGCCATTTCCCCACCATTACCATCAACAGAGATGTTCCAAAGCTGAGTCTACACAAGTGGAGATTATTTATTATTAGTAGACCAGGCATTGCGTTTCAATTGCTTCGACTGAAAACAAAAGCACCTTAAGCAACGGCGCTGTGACGATATGAGAGAAATGTGCAATAGGGTTGAATTTATTTACGCATTGTCTTTGAATGTCATACAATATTCATGCCGTCCCGTCCAATGTATAACAAGAACATGATAGATATGCCTTATATCTCGGGGGCGCTGTGGCCTCCCCTCACCCTTAGGCAGGAGAAACCCATTTCCTTTGCCCCCTTTTTCTCCCCAGCCCTCTACACAACTCACTCCTGATTGAAACATCATCGCCCATAATGGGGCGGATAAATATTCATAAGGCTCGGAGCTAGGAAACCAAAGATTAGTGGCTAATATAGCGCTCATTGTTCCTCTTTTCCCCCCCAAATCTTTTGCATCTTGTTATGGATGTAATACAGTTGGCTAATAGCGGCTAATTCTTCCCGATAACTTCATCAGGAGAGCGTGGATGTTTGTGCCTAGGGTAACGCTCCACTGGTTGCTTGTAATCTCTTCCAAATTGCATTGAAATCTTTAGGCTTTTCTTCTTTTTTTTTGTAGTTCATTTTGGATTCCCCAGCCGACGCGCCTCCCCTCCCCGTGTTTTGGCACATACTCGGGCTGGTATCTCATCCATAACAGGCCTCAACTGGGCCAGAGAGTGGCTTAAACAAACAAAGGGAACATATTGATTTATAGGGGCTTCCATGATGGGCTTATTGGCCGGCACCTCCGAGCCTCACAGGGCGCCAGGCTATGAATCAAGTGTTGTGGGGGGTGAGAAAACGCAGCAGGTAGGAGATGGACACAGGCAGTGAGGAGTGGGTTAGCATGGGGATACAATGGGCTTAGTGTACGTACAAGAACGTCATTTCAAGTTGGGTCAATCGTGTGAAAACAGTGTGATGTATTTGCAAAGCTATTAAAGTCGGGATGCCAAAAAGCAAGCAATGTTTATCGAGTGCACACATACTAAACCGGAGCAGGAAATATATATTAAAAAATATACAAATAATTGGTACGTTCCACTTTTTCTTAAACTTGAATGCAAAAAAGCTATAAAATTACTTTTCCAAACTAAAAGAATAATAATAAAAAAAAAACTGTTTTCAAAAATGAAAAATACTCTACTTGGCTTCTGTTAACTTTTTTCACACATATTTTCTTTACAACTTTAAAGTCCGTCCATCCATTTTCTCCACTTGTCCGTTGCCGGGTCGTGGGGGCTGTGGAGCTGTTAGAGCTGCCCAAACCTCACATTGATGAGTTCAAAAGTTCATAAACCTTATTCCGTCCTCTGAAATGTTTGCGTAGTACTCTGCGCACCTTTTTTTTTAATCCTGACGCGTCCATAAATCAAAGCCTGGGTTGCTTTAGCCTTTTCTCTGTTGTTCGTTGAGCACAACACAGACAACACTATTTTTGTGTGCGAGGCCTCGGGAGCGCCAGAGGTCATCCGAAATATGACAGCCTTCTTGTTTACCCGCACATGCTGTTTTTCTACATCTTTAGGTGAGGAGGTGGGGTGGAGAGAATGCAGGCTAAGTGCAGGGGATTGAGGGGGGGTGAACAACATGCCTGGACAGAAAGAAAATACCTGCCAGGTTCACGGAGTCTAAAGAGCTAAAGATCACACACACTTGCCCCCAAGGCCATTCTGCTACACCTGGTCACCTCGATCCCTAGCAAAAGATAGCCCACAAATGCCTATTTTAAGTTAAGCCTACTATCTCAAACTGCAGATGCTTAGATTTTCTAAGTCAGGCTGGCTAATCTTCTAAGGACACATGCTAGGTTTCTCTGTGTCATAATCCCAAGGACCGAGGCAGAATAGGTCACTTAAATTGATACTGTACGCTACTTATTTCCTAGGTTGTGTGAGGTACCGGGGTATTACCTTCAGTGGATTATGGAGAGAATTCGAAGAACAGGCCGGAATGAATGTAGCTGGAAAGGTCTGTATGAGCCTGTTGTGGGGTCATGTGGTCAATGGTGTTCGTTTATCACAGTGGGTTGACAAAGTGCAACTTCCTTGTGACTCTTCTCGAAATCTTGAGATAGGAGGAGGATTAGCCCGTCACCCTACAAAAGGGTACTGGATGAAAGCCGAACACTTAGGAGGAAATCCCACAGAGAAACAGGGAGAACCTTTCTTCTGCACAAAGAAAGGTTCTACGTAATCCAGGAATCAAACTTGAGACCTTATAGCTAACCACTATGCCATCGCAACACAATTGCTTTTACAACATAGCCAATCGACAAGTGAAAGGATTCAATTTCTAAAGCAAATTCTTTGATTTAAACTGGTACATTGGTTCTCAAACTTCTCACACCAAGTACCACATCATAGAATATACTTGGAAATCGTCGTCGTGCTGAATATTCCATTTACCTACAATTAGTGGGCATCTTCAACATGACAACATGGAAGTCTGACCCTTAACACACTGGCACTTTGCATCTGCGTCCAGCAAACACCCATTGTTCATAACAAGCCAATACCGTTCCGTCTCCTACCCTATGGGAGCGCCATTGGTCCCACACATAAACGGGATCCCATAAACACCGACTCGACAGTATAGACTTTGCATTTTATCTTTCAGCAGTTCCGTCTTTTACGAGCCTCTATAATGCCAGGAGGATGTGCAGGCGGAGAGTGCGGTGAGTAGAAATGAAAGGAGCACCGCTTGGCGCACAGGTTGGAGTCGTAGACGTGGAGATAGAAAGCCCAGGTCGCAAATCTTCCTGCTTTTCTGCTCCGTGCCATCTCTGCTCATTAACAAACAATACGGCTGTGAAATTGGTTTAATGACAAAGTAATAAAATTCCACTCACACATAGCCCCAGGCGCGTTTGGGAGATTTCGAAAGGGGGGCGCTTACC
The DNA here is from genome assembly GCA_021464625.1 of Proterorhinus semilunaris. NCBI lineage: Eukaryota > Metazoa > Chordata > Actinopteri > Gobiiformes > Gobiidae > Proterorhinus > Proterorhinus semilunaris. The sequence goes on along the minus strand of CM038361.1, from coordinate 4,985,940 downwards.
AAGGCTGCCCGCGCACCCCATACTTATTCGCCGACCGCTAACCTTTTCTTAAAAGTTGTTTTTCTTTCTTTTCTGCCAATGAAATAAATTAACCTACTTCTCCATCCTCTTTCTCTGGTGGATTGTCTCTCTCTTTTCTTTCTCTCTTGCTTCCAGAAGAGTCGAAGAATCTTAAAATAAAAAGAATCGGAGTAAGGCTCACCCACGCAAAGCGACTTCATTTCAAAAGCCCTTGTTATTAAACGACCCACCAATAAAACCAAGGCATAAAAGAGCCAAAAGGAGCTATAGCGAACAGAGCCCCCCCTCCCCTTCTTCTCCATTCTGCACGACCGTTGGCTTCGAATGACTTTCTTTCCTCGGAGAGAATTGTAATGAGAAAAAAAGACAAGAATTTAGACTTTTGATGACTCAGCAGTGAAGACTCGCAGTGGTCCGATCGTGTCAGCAGCAAGGATGGGGTCTGTGTGTGTGTGTGTGGGGGGGGGGGGGGGGTAGTCGTGCCGATGTCCCGATGTGCCCCCGGTGGCCGCTAAACTGCGAGTACGCCCCGTTAATGGCGGCGGCGATCCCACACACGCATGTACAGAGCGAGGGAACATAAACACCGCGCCGCATTAGCATCAGCTGTTTAAGACGCCCCTCAGCTAAGCCCCCGTAAGCCCGGCCAGACACACACACCACGGGCCGGTCTGGAAGGCTATACTTGGAAAGACGTTGTTACAGTTCGGGATCAAATAGTCTACATCGCATGAAGACAAAATCAAAACTTTTGGCTATATTGCTTGTAACGAGATCGACACCAGCCACAAGACTTAAAACCCGAACATGCCAAGTTTACAGTACATCAAATGCACAGTAAACTAGTAAAGCGCTGAAAAGACCAACATGCAAAAAAAAGTACTCCAAAAACCACGGTGGCTCTGCAGGGACATTCTGTTGTCTAAATACAAATCCAAGTGCTCATTTTGCTAAACTGTAGAGCTCTGTAATGGCCTACTTTAATTTTTCCCAACAGTTTTGGGATTAAAATTTTTTGCATCTAAACGGTTCTTCGCTATATCGACCCGTATAAACCGCACATTAGTTCAAATCTTTAGATATGTTAAATTGTTCTGTTCCTAATGAATCCGTAATAAATATGTACATAATTACATTACCAAAATGAATCCTGGGGCTATTGTGAAACCCACTCGGCTCCCACTCTGCCAATAACGGAAATACGTTTGAGCAAATTTGCCTTTCCCTTCAAAACCGATAAAATGGGATTATTATTACGCGGCGCGGGGGAAGCACGCCAGATCCAATGAAGCTAACGGCGTCCTCGTGGGGCGGGGGGGGGAGTTTGGGCAAGGGCGGGGTGGCACTTGGGATCTGACAACGAGAGTCAATTCTGCTAATTAACTGGCAATTAGCGCTCCCTAAATGAGAGGGATCACGATGCTTGTGTTGGCAGCCTTCGCTCACGGATACTCTCTCGCACCGTGGCGTGGCCTGTCGGCGCTTGCACCATGTAAACTAAGTATATATTTAGAAAGCCCGGAGCGTGGGGCTGGTGGCCGCCGCAGGTCCCCGGTCGCAGCCAAAAAAAGGACCGTGTGACATTTGCATCTAGGTCAAAGTTGGACAGAAAACCAACTCCACTCAGGGCGAAAATGGGGAACTCGATCATTCTAAAAAATTTCAAGGACAATCCTGGAGGCATGTTTCTCTTTTTTTGACCATTGTACTGTGTATATATATATTTATTTCTTTTGTTCCACTCAGGTTAAATGACATAGAGAAGTTTGTCAAACTACAAAGTACAGTCGCCCCAAGGGGGTCAGAACCTAATCTTTACATTCATTTTACAGCAATTAGAGGCATTCTTACCATTTTGATCATTTGATTATGTTTTAAGTCATGTTTTGACGAACGGCGGGTTAAACATCGGAATAAAGCAGCTACAGTAACAGAAATCAAAATCATGACATATGGAGGCATACAGAAGCCTAAGAGGGTCAAAACTGGAACAAGCTTCCAACATGGCAAATACTGGAAACTCTGTCTTTCAAAGGATTTTCCTGGATGGCAATTCTTGTTGGTATAATCTCAATTATGAACAATAATTGTTTGCCGATTATTTTGTTTTTGTCGGGTCTTAGAGAATGGTGGCCCTATAGGTCTAGTAGGCAATGTCCGGGGCGGAGGCCAAATCAACTGGTGACCCCTAATCCCCGAGAAAAATGTTCAGAATCTGATTGCGAACAACAGAGGTTGAAACAGTTGTAAAATACCCCAAAAATATAGTAAATTTCTTTTAAAAAAAATCTGGGGACAGACCCCCAGACCCCTCTATTTAGTTTATGTGGACAACAAAACCACTATTTGTAAACGGCAATGCCCTCCATCTTTTGCCAACCCCTGTCCTAAAGGGGGAAAAACTTATACGCAGAAGTACATGTTTGTCAAATTTCAAAATATAATAACCTAGGAGAGTCAAATCTTCATTTTAAGCATAAGTGAATAGTCAAGTCTAAACCCATTCGTAGTTAGATGATTTTCAATCATGTGGGGTCACATTTCATAACAATGACTTTAGTGGAATGCAAATCAGCCCCAACTGGACCTGTAGGAAGTCATAGCATTCCAAATGTTCAGGGTTCTGCAAAACTCATTCACTAAAATGCCATAAACAAAAAGTAATTAGAAGAGGTAAACAAACTGGCTTTCATTAAACATATATAAGCTTTTATGACAAAGCAAATAAGTCTAATTCAAGACCAGTAGGAGTTGGCGATACATTTTACACGGCGCACACACGTAATGAGTGAGACCTCAAAAGCCCCTGTTACAGATTCATAAACCCACTTATAAGGAATATGAAAACCTCGGCTGGGCCCGTTCCATTGCTTTCTTTTTACGTTTGGAAAATATTAGTTATTATTTCTGCATTTCATAATGGACTCGCCAGCCAAACTCTGGATCATAAAAATCATAAAAGGCATTCTCCGGCGGGTATGGGACGGACTACGCAGGCTGGAAAAGTGCATCAGGCTTTTGTTCTCCACACATTTCTGCCCAGATACAAATGAGTGGTTAGAAAGGCTATATATAACATCATGACTGTACAACGTCTGGGCATGTATGCTAGGCAGGAACAATGGACACCAACATGCTAACATTTCCGTGTTGTGTGCTGAGGGTAGAAATCATCAGCATCGTCTTTTCTCACATTTTTATATCATTTTTAAGCTAGTCCATGGACAGTGTTTGCTATTTCCCACTGGAACAGCAGATTTCTCTGAAAACTTAAAAAAAATGTACAGCTCATTGACAAACGCACCTGCCAAATCGATATGAGCAAAGCTAAGAGCAATAAGCATGTTGTTTCTGAAAAAAAAATTCTGACAATTTGCAAAGATGACCAGTGCTAGTCACTCTGAGCATTTTAGGCTAACACGATATCCCCATTGTCATGTTTTACGTTGTGGGTACATTTTGGGCAGTACATCCCTGAGGTGATCGTAATCCCTGTTGCCACAGTTGTTAGTTAGAAAGTTTAGCGTTTGAGCAGTTTATACCCGTTTCCTTTGGAGTTTGACACGTTTATATTGAGAAGAAGGTGCAGTATGGCGGCATGACTTGCTTAAAACGTTTTAAGCGCCTCACAGGTTACATTTTTCTCTTGCGTTCCTCCTCTCTCGATAACAGCAATTTTTCATACGGTGGTCAATGTTGAGATTTATGACGCTATAATCCAGATACGGTCATTTCCTTTCTGGGAGACAGAAGCTAAGAAATAAACAGCTGCACGAGCAGACGTTACAAAACTTTATTCCATTTTATATATTTATATTTTTTTGTCTTTTGTCTCCCTTTACGCCAATGAATACAGCACACGCACAGCACTCACTTTCAACCGTACAACATCCGACCGCATCATGAACAAAGCCGATGCCCGAACTATATCGCTGTTGTGCGTGAGCGCGGCGCGAGTGGAGTTTGTCCCGTAATAAGCCAGAGACGGCGTCGGACTGGAGTGTGCGTCGCGGACCTAGGGGAGCGTTGGCGCCGCGGTCTGTGGGATTTCCTCCTCCTTATCGCGGTGACCTGTGCTCCGCCGGGGTTCAAAGGCCGTCCGCGATCCCGCCCCGGTGTCTTAATAACTCACTCATTGTGTTCTTTTCTGCCACTAATTAGATGGAACCCCTCCGTCCCCTCCCCCGCGGCTGCGTCCGTCAATCCCCTCCGGCTGGAAGAGCGCTCGGAGTATAAGCACAGACAGTGGAGGGCTCTTTACTGTCATTAGTGCTCGGTGGCACAGCAGTCAGTCCACCACATATGCCGGGAAAACGACAGGGCGACGGAACGCATTCCCTTTTCTCCCTCTGTGCCTGATTCGGCAAAATTCACGAGGAGACCATTCCACTTTTGCCATCATTAAAAATAGATTGGCATGAAATGTTGGAAATAGCTATTTATTTACTATTGAAAAAGGACAAAAAGTCTTGCAGAGTCAGAGTAATCGTGATTTCACCTTATTGGGGTTATTATATTTTTGGGAATATGGGACAATAAAAAGCTTTGAAATGTTTTCCAACTGGCATTATTTGTATTTTTTTCCATGTTTACAATGTTGTCTCATCAAAAACAGATGTTGTGTTTCGAGCCGCTAGCGCATCTTGGGTAATGTCCTCATTGACGTCCTACGTATCCAGGAAATGCTTTCCTCACCTCTCCATCTCTGGCTAAGCTTAATCCTCTCATCGCCACGGTGACAGTGGGAGAGGCCTATTTTAGCTCACTCATAAGACCAGGAAGTGAAACTACTGGACATTTGGTTTCAGCTGTCCTACATCAACATTGCATTTTCTAACCAACAAAGTGTAAGGTAGGGACAAAGATTCAACACAATAAACATTCTGATCTGAAGCACATTCAGCCCCAAACAGCACCATACAGTTTGCTCAAAAGTTGCCCGTTAAGTCTAATGTGATTTTAAATATTTAAATTCCTCCTCATTCCTTATTCTTTCGAGATTAAACATGCACAATGTGAGTGTGTGTGTTTGTGGCATTAAAAATACCGTAGTTTGGCATTAAAAAGCATTAACTCTGAATTGCTGGTACCTGTGTTAACCCTGATATAACAGGTTCCAATTCAAAAGGTTTGAATAAATGCTCTCGTCATAGTAAGGTGACACCATGGTTCCCAAAGTGGAGGTGATTTCACAACTGCATTATCACCCATTTTAACTTTGTATTCAATACAAAATTGAAAATGCTAAAAGTTGAGGAATATAGGCCAAATAACAAAATAAAGTATCAAAATAAACAGAAATAAACCATATTTGGAAAGTGATGCTCCTGAAATAAAGTCAAATGCTTGATTTGTCAAGTGTCCGGTGATTTGGGAGGTTGCAGCCTGAAATGTTTGGGAACCCCCTTGTTAGACCATGCTAATACTCCCAAAATTGATGGACAAAATTCCCACCAAAAACACCAAATAAACTCTACACAAGACAGTCACTTAAAATGTCCTGATTTTGAGCGATCAAAACGACTGGAAAGACATCACCTTACCAAGCCCGATAACTTGTCACTGTCTCGTAGCAGCCGGCGTGTACGCACCCCTCTGCCTGTGCGCAGTGGTAAATAATGGCGGAGCGGTTAGCGTGTGGGTTTATGGAAGTGCTCGCGTGCTGGGCGGTGCTGAGATGTGAAGGGATTTGGTCAGGCCCCATTTAGCCCGGGCTGCCGGCAGACACCGCTGGGCTGTAGTACGGCTGCTGCAGAGGCTGGCAAGCGCACAAAGGCAGGACAAGGGTACGCCGCCACGTCATTCAGATTGAAACTCTTTCCATTCTGGGCATATTTCACCTCTTAAGATTTGCAAACCTTCCATCAAACAAAGGGATGAGAGGGAAATGTTGATATCCAGGACACAACGGGAAACTTTTGAGCAAAATATTATGAACAATTTGAACCGAAACAGTAGTTGAATGCATTTTTGACCATGTTGTTAGCATTTGGACGAACATATGCTGTAAAGATATTCAAGCTATGTCATAATTGTCCAAGAAATCTAGATTTAATGCAGGTTGAAATCCACATTGTGATTTTTAATCATGCTTAAGGCCTTCATTTTGACACCATTCATTTAGTCTCCATCTGTGACAGGTCCAACTGACTGAAGCTGTCATCAAGCTGAACCCTTTTGTGAGATTTTTTTTTCTACTTGCAATTCGTCATCGACCATGCCCAGTTGACTTCTACTCAACTAATGACGCTAATAAACACGGGAAAAAAATTACAGCTGGTATCTAAATCAATGGAGGCCTGTTATCTCGGAGCCCTGACTTTTACACAATCTTCCTTGTCAACCGCCCATTACGCTGTCTACTGTTATTCTACTGCCAGACACCTGAGCTGACGGCTTTACTACGCGCAGATCACACGTGCGCCGCGACCCTCACCTTGCTCCAGTAATCTTAAACAAACGCAATTACGCTGGCAGACCACTCCCCGATACAGTTAGCGCGACGCCAGTCGTCTCGCTCGTAAGCAAACAAGCTACCAAATGATCAACTAATGTCCTTCCACAACCAGAGAGGGGAAGACACCGTGCAGATATTTACAGCTAATATTACACCACGCTTCCTGCTAGTACGACATGAACTTTACCCTTCTGCTTTTTGATTTTCTTAGGGTAGTTATTAGGGCAAAGACTACAACAGACAAACTATTAGTTATTAAAAGGTCATTAAAAGTCATCTTTTTAGTTTTTACAGGAAAGCTAAAAGGACATTGTGGCCATACTGCCTTTGCTCTGCCCGATCCCGTCAGACCTCGGAAACTAAGCAGGGAAGGGCCTGGTCGGTACTTGGATGGGAGACCGTTTGGTAACACCAGGAAGCCTAGCGAATGTAGTGAGTGAGTGAGTGGTGGTGGTCGGAGAGGCCGATGGCGCAGACTAGTTGCCTTGCTTCAGTCAGTCTACCCCAGGGCAGCTGTAGCTACAATAGTAGCTTACCACCACCAAGTAAGGAGTGATTGAATAATGCAATGTAAAGTGTCCAGAAAAGCGCTATATAAAACCAATGCATTATTATTAAGTGATTATCAGTAGCACCATCAAACAAGATTTTCAAGTCATCTATACCTTTTTTTTTTAATTAAATATAAGACGTTTTGCCTCTCGTCAATGGAGCTTCCTCAATGTTTCTTTTCGATGGTTGGAAACTAGGTAATTGTCACATCTCCGCTAGGAAGGAGACAGACTTACCATGTTTGAGAGATTGCACGTTCCCAGGTCAGACTACATGGATATGGATTGATTGTTTCATTCCTAATGGCGCGGGGATTCTCCGAGTTGACAATGCCAGGATTTAAAACATAACAAAGCAGAGAAGAGGTGAGCCAAATGTGACCCCTCTAGCCTTTCTATCTAGCCCTTCTATCCAGCCCATGAACATGACCAAGCACCAAATGTAATTGGCGAAAACGTCAACAGTATTTTCAGTGGCAAGTTCAAAACCCAATGTGGCCCTTGCGTCGAAGCGTTTACCTATATCTATAGTCAAGTTGAGCCGAACCGCCATTGGCATTGTCAAATGTCTTTATTGTCCAGGGCAGCAATGCATAGGCTTATATTGTTACAGTTACGACATCACTGCAACTGAATATAGTAGGCCTACATGTACGCACAGGCTGCAGGTAAGAGGCCAGTCGTCAGTTGCGTTGGGTGGCTCGTTGGCGGTTGACGGGGCAGCCAAAAGCACCGTCCATTGACTGTGACACAGAGACCCTTGTGCCCTGGGCGAACTGCGATTGTGCCGGCGGACAAAGGCCTGATTCAGCACATCCTGTCCCCGGGGGAGCGGCGGGGAAACCGTAGACGCACGCAGGCGAAGGCACACACCCCCTCTCGCCCTAACCCACACCTACCCGCCCTCCCTCTTCCACTCATCCTCCGCTCGTCTGCCTCTCCCCGCCCTATCTCCCGCTCTTTACAGTTCAACCAGCGACGGCATCAAAAGGGAGCCGCGGAACAAAGCCAGGCGAGGCCAGCCAGTCAGGAATTTGAAGAGCTCTTTTGGGGTTTTCATAGAGGCAATTCTTGTCATGTGCAGAGCGCCTTAGCAGGGGCGATGAGAGGATAAGTCAATGGGCGACTAAAACAGCTACCAAATTTGGCTAATGCTACATGAAGAAGATTATGTTGACATTTTACGCTAATTGGCCAAAAGCTAACAATAAATGATCAAGACATGCTAATCAGCAATTGAGATAATGCAGGCTAGCTTTTGCTAACAACAACAGCAGCAGCCAAAAGCAACATCTTTTTCGACTGATAGCTACAAGTTAACAATGAACACGTTAAACGTTATGCTATGCTACTAGCCATAGGAACAAAAAGGGCTATTTATGCTAATGCTACATAAAGACAAGATTATGGTTAATAACTAAATCATCTATGGGTCTGTGAGGGTTTAGAGATCTTTATGGAATTGGAAGCTAACATCAGGACTATAATATTTAAGCTAATTAGCCGGAGAGGTGACATACTGGACTACTTGACATTTTGAAATGTCTTTGTTTGACCGATTTAATGTAGTTTCCATAACGTTACTATTAATTAGGTGGTATAGAACATTTGAAATTGGATGCAAACAGGCTACAACCTAATGATTGATGGTGAGGACAATGTTATGCTATGCCAATTAGCTATTCATTTCAAATGCTAATGGGAGTTTCCATATTTTGTTCAAATATTGATGATCAGTATAGCATTGCGTCACCTGCTTGATAAAGATTACACACTGCTGAAGGAAGCCACCACCAGCAAGGATTTCGAAGAGCTCTTTTGTTGAGATTTTCATAGAGTCATTTATGTCACGTGCCTGTAGATAATGCTAGCTGGGGCCAGAAGCGGACATGTCAAAATCTGCTCTCATTCTTTGATCTGATAGGCCAGAGCGGACATCCCTTCTTGTCTTCTCCTCTGTAAAAGAGCCAATAACGCGAAATCCTGTGCCAAATGAGATGACAACTCCCCGGAGACCCCCACAGACAGACCAGTGCGCGCCTGTGATGTCTTCATTTGTGAAAAGTGCTTATGGCATGTTGGTGTTAATGAGTGCGGGGGGTGATGGTATTGTCCTATGCGGCGAACACATCTAAGGCTTTCTTCTAACAGTATTTAGAAACTGTTTTTAATACGTTGTGTCTAATTAGTTCATCTGCATGGTGATTGGTCCGGTTTTTATGCCAGTTTTCATCAACTTTACGCATCTGGGTCCCCAGGCATGAAGTAAAGATGTGTTATTTTTGTACTGCCATTTTCAAACAGTAACGCAAATGCCTAGGGACCTTAAGTCGCTTTCTCATAATATATCGAGAAAGGTTTTTAAAAATGATACAAATTTCCATTGAATGAAACAATCAAAAATATATCAATGTTTTTTACTTGAGCATCACAGATCAAAACATCTCTTTTCAACACATTTTTGGACAACAACAATGGATTCCCTGAATTAAAAAGTGCAGTTCTACATCATATGAATCTAGGAGACTAACTACATGGACATGCTGCGTGCCTGCAAGTGCAAATAAGCATCGTAGACCAAGTGATCTTGTGCGAGATTCTTCCTGTGTAAATGGATCAAAAGTGTTTTGAAGCGAGGCTTGAATTTCAAAGCTTCTCAGAACTTGCAAAGTCCTTCTACTATATCCATCTATTCGAATCCCGCGTTGGCCCACTATTTTTGCATCAATCACCATGACACAGGCAAGGCAAGTCAATTTTCTGCTTTAGTAGGTAAGGTGCGTGAAATAAAAAAATAAATAAAAAACAGCCAGACTCAGGGGCGGGCGTAGGGGGGCTAATCTTTGGTTACTGTTGTAATTGAAATGCTATCCACACTGTAGGGTGCATTAAAGCCTTGATAACACCGGTTCCTGTGGCCAATTTAAGTAGCTTGCCTTGGCTAGGAGCGAAAGGGTGGCGGTGCGGGGTGCTTGCAAAGGGTGGGTGAACATCGGCGCGAGGAGAGAGAGGAGGTGGGGTGGGGGGGGGGGGAGTTCGATAGATAAGCGAACGACAAACCCAGGCTAATTCTCCAGGCATGTTTCTCCATTGTGATCCGAGAAGAAAAAGAAATGTGTTGGGGAAGAAAAAGGAGTGAAAAAAAAAAAAATGAATCGCAGAACCAACCAAATCAATTGACCCTCGGGTGGCTTGTCAGGCTTTGCGAGCGTGATAAACCTAAAAGCTCCCGTTAATGTCGGCCTGCCTGCGCCCGACAGATAGGGCACTTTGTAAATGAACCCGCTTTGATAAATACATTAAGGGAAAAGCCGCGAATAAAAGGCGGCAGACATCATTTGTAAATAGCACCCCCGCTACATGGAATTAGAATGATAAAATAGGCCCGCCATATAATTAAGTTTGTGTAAGACCTGAAATCCGTGCAAATACCTTCCCGCCATTTAGAAAGGGAGCTGTCACTTCAATTAATCTGAACATCACCCGCCGAATGTAGCGCGCGAAATTAAGCCGGCCCCGATAAAACCTGGGCTAGTATTCCGATAAGTAATTCCTGTATCATTTCTTTGCCTCTGTGATCATTTTTATTTAATCCCACCACCCCCAGTTATGCACTAAGCCATGTACAAAAGGGTCTGCTGGCCAGGCCACGGAAAACCTTAATCCAACATATTGTCGCTCCTATAAAACCAAAGAGGGGGTGGCAAGACGTGGTTTTGGCTTTTATTTTATTTTATTTTTTTATTTTTTTTGGTTCGATGATCTTTCGCCTTTAAAAATATCCACAAAAAGACCACAAGTGATGCCAGCAGAACATCCTCCTTGTCTCTTACATGTAATTGCATTCCCGAGGTTGTCTACGGTGTGGGCACGGCTAACCGGTTTTGTGAGCATTACATGTATTGGCAAAATGAAAGCAGGAAATGCAACGCTGGTGGTAGAGATAGGAAGAGCACTGCAAAATAGGAATATCGACGACTTGAAATGACATTTCAGAATCTTGATTTGGGTAATTTTGGCTGGTTTGGATATTAAACTTTTAATTGTAAAGATAGTCCAGTGGGGAAGTTTAATTCTTTTCATGCAATTTCTTGATAGCACTTTTTATTGAGAGTCTTTGTATTATCTCTTTATCCGGAACTATTGCTGCAATGAATATTCTGAATTGAAGTCATTTATGTCAATATCTCTTCTTGGGTTATCTTGACTTACCAGTTGTTTACTTGTAAGATGGTGAGGCCTGTGTCTTGGGCTAGCTGCTTCTTCTGCTCTTCAGAGGGGTAAGGGTGCTGCGAGAAAACAAAGAAAGACAACACATAAATAAGCTTGCTTTACATAGATTAACATAAATGCATGCACTCATACACATATACGCCCCGAGTTAAGTTGCTAGCCCGTAGTGTATATTCTTGTATGGTGTAACCCAAGAGTGCACCCGTTTGCTGACCTCTACCCAACCTTGAACATTATAGACATTGGGAAAACCTACACGTGTCCACCCACTCAGCTGCATAGAGCTCCTATTCACACGCTAAACCTGTCAGAGCCGGCCAAACGGGTTCGTCAAAACTGTCAACACGGATAACCCCGTTCGCTTGTCCCTATGCCTGCCCACACACCTAGCGTATAGCATATTCATAGGAGAATACTAAAGGAGACAATGGGCATCCTTGTATAACGCCATGTAATAAGAATGAGTGGGTGAAGATTTGCAAGAAAACACGTTTATCTTCCCTTCACCATTTGACGTGTATCTTAATGGTGGCTTTTTCAGCTTAGCCGCTAAGAATGATTCCTGAAGACTTAAAGATACAAAACAGCTTTCATTCAGTGCCTGAAAATGTAATTTGGCAACAAATTGCTAAAAATAAATGTAGCAGGTTGTATGACACATTCAATTATTTAGCGAGGAACTGACGTCTAAGTCATTAAAACTAATATTTCTGTGGGGGGGGGGGTTTGATTGTAAAAATCAATCAAACGGGATTGGAAGTGAGTCAAAACTACTTCAATATTAATCATCTATTCGCTGTAAATGTATAAAGAATCAAGTATGTATGTTGAAAAGGACACTTTTTAGATTTGATCAACTTCAGGAATCTAAAAAAAATGTATAATAAAACATTTTCAAATTTTCCTTTGAGTTTTGTAATCTGAGATGGGAATTTCTTGGCCAAAACTTGTTCATGCATATGTTTTTGTTTATGTTATCAACCACAAATAGGCCCAAAAAAGGTCTTCCATGTTGTTCCTCATTTGTAAATCATAAAACAGTCTGTGAAAATAGATCCTTTTATATTGTAATGCCATGAGAATGAGTGGGTGCCGATTATCTCCCCTTTGCTGCCTGACATGTAGTCTGACGGTGGCTTTTTCAGCTGAGCCAGAACGATTTTTAAATACTTAAAGACAGAACAAAACAAGCTCGGATCTGATGCCAAGACTTTTACCTGAAAATGTAATTCACCAACAAGAGAGGGGGGGGGGGACGCAGAGATACTATTTACGTCAAGTCCAATCTAGAGGAGCACAGGATGATATAAATGCTAGACCTTGGGCTTGGCGCGCTCCCCCTGGGCTAGCTATGAAGCATGACAAAACAACAGTGATCGCTGGTGACAGATGTCTTTAAGGGCCAGATTAGGAGTCGGAGCGCACGCAAAGCAAATAAATGAGATGCTATGTGTTGCCATTCAGCGCGCGCAGACAAGGCGACGATATTGCATCCCGTACAGTAGATTGGGTAAACAGAATTCGGCTATATTTAGATGCTGTCAAATCTTGTCAGCATTGATTCTTCTGTCAACTTGTTACAGTCAGGATTCCAAAGCGGTGGAAATGGCGGTTTTGTCCACTCGCTAGCATTTGCATTTCTGAAGAGAGAATCCAGGACTGGGAAGCTAAAAGCGGATGTGCCAAATTTATTAAATTCCACATTGTTTGCGTTTCAGATTACACACAATGAAACATACAACCGTCATTGTTCACATACTGGAAGGTCAGGCGATCGTTAAACTAGTCAAGCTAAGGTAGCGTTATTAGCATATAACAGGTTTTAAAACAACTACAGTATTGTGTCTGTTACTCAAAGTATGCACAAAATAGAGAATATAGAATTAGTAACAGTGACCCTTCCTTCAACCAGTCTTGCTGTGAGGCGAGCGTTCCAACCACCTGGTCACCACATGGCATAATTGGATTTTCAAAAGTAAATCCTCTACAACAGTAATTCTGACCAAAAATCCAAGAAACTGTGCTTATACATTGTTCCCATGACCCAAAACAGACCTCCATCTTGTTCCTCACGCGCGAAACACCATACTTCCGCCCACCCATTTACAACAGTTTCCAATATCAAACACGTATTAGTCGGACATGCTCAAATTAAATTTTACCTTGAAATTCTAATGTCATACTAATGAAGCAGTGGGTATCAGGCAAGGCAACATCTCATCTCCGCTCCTTTTTAATTAAAGGTGAGTTGAAAAACACCGTCTAGAGGAATGCCTTCAATTAATAACAAACAAGGCTAAGATTGGACAAATAATGAGGCCCCCGCTCGGAGAAAGGCATTAATCTGATTTGTACTTGTGTATGGGGCCCCCCTTTTAATATGCTAAAATCATTAACAAAGGAAAGACGATAATGCGCTCGTGGAAATACATTTTTTGATTGCCTGGTGCTGACATTTACTTGGCTGGAGGAGACGGGGGCGAGAGAGAGAGAGGGAAGCTTTCTTTGACTTTCTTTGTGTGCGAGCTATGTACAGTAGTGCGTAAACATGCATGAGATCATTAACGGAAGACTGTAAAACTAGCCATGTAGGACACAATGTGGAGATGGGGATATATCAACGTTGTTTTAATTTTTGAGCTATTGAAAGGAGTAACAGCGGTGGCTAAACAGCAGCTTGAAGCATATCTTTTAGTTTCAATTTTTTTTCATTTGGCATGCATAACGTTGATAGCTAAGTGCTAGCCAGACATTTGTGGTTGACCAGCTTTAGCCTAACCCGTAGCCATCCATTAAGGACAAGGCAGGGTCATCAAGATAACCTCAACCCTCAAACCACACGGGGACCACAACAAAGCTATGTCGGGATCAAGGGCAAATGGTCCACTTTCCCAAACAATGTTCAAAAACCAGTTGGGCCACGACATGAAATATCTATTCTCTTTTGATTTGGGGGAAACTGCATTGGACCCTAGGCGCCCTAGAAACCTTCTCCAGAACTTAAGCTACGTTTGAGCGTAATGTTTTTTTTAAATCGCGATTCGGTTTACCCCGCCTTCAGAACAGAAAACATGCCAAGGACCCACTAGCGTATTCTACTCTTAACCAAAGTGATGATACAATGTACTTGAATTGTTTAAAACCACGTGTAAGATGTGTCTGTTTGTCTTACTGGCAAAGTTGTTCCAACAACAATTACTGTTTAAGATTAGATCATTCCAAAATCTGTTACTATTAATGTTTTCTACAGGACCTTGAAAGGTTCCTGAACCCAGTTTGAAAATGGTGGACCAGGCGTCCAATTATTACCTTCTGAAGACTTTGCATAACAAGTTATAGTTATAGAACCACATCTTTAACTCCTTGTTATACTTTTTAAAGTACCCAAATCTATATCTACAATAGGCTTAAGGTCTATTTTAAGGTTTAAAAAAAAAGCAGAATATGTTAGTTACAGAATCACATTGTTGGCTATGCTTCTTTTGTTTCAATAGGTTTCTTGAAAATTCTTGAAAAATTCCCATATATCCATTGCAGTCATTTTACAAATTATAGTTCAGAACTAAACAATTGCAGCCTTTTTGATATAAGTGTGTTGAACCATGCAGCTCCGAGTCTAATGCGTGCGCATATCTGAAACTAATCGAGGCATCTTTTACAGTGTGCGATACGACCAACGACCGATCTCTAACCACACATGCGAGACAAATGTGGGTGCATGTGCGGATGATGTGCCGTGGCGTGGGTGGGCCGGGGGATTGGAAATGGGACTGGGTCATTTACATTGTATTAAGGCTTCCCTCGGCCTCTCAGGACCAGGCCCACGGTCATCAATCGCCGCACTGTCAGCCGTAGCCGCGCTCTGGCCCGGTGATAAATACGCCAGCCAGCGGCACGGCTCGTCCGGGCAGCACCGCGTAATGGATGGTTTGAACAAACAAGAAAGATGTCTCATCAAGGAGAGTGGCCCCCGTGCACACAAAAGCCCTGAGTAAGGAGGTTTAAGCCTGACCATGGAAGACACCGCACTGAAAAAAATCCTATTGCCATCAGCTCATAGCCCCTCCAGCGCTGGATCAAGGCCTTATTTGTGTCAGATTAGGAGTCACCCACAGACCTCTCGATACCTGCTTACACGGGTCGGAAACAATGGGGGATGTAGAACAGATGGTTCTCAAACACTTCAGACTCTTGCAGCACTGGGAATAATAATCATCCTGGAGGGGGAAAAACTGTCTTAGAAGTGGTCAAATTAAGACAATTTACACAGATTGTCAGAAGATTTAAACATCTTAAGCTAAAATTGCTAATAGAACAAGCGTGATTTTCCACGACACGCAACAGAATTCCCCCAACAAGACTCTGTAATCCAAATATGGTTATTTCCTTGGTGAAAAACATCAGCTGAAGAAGTCCATGGGGATATTGGCGAGCATGCGCATAGAAAAACGTTAGGACTCGTTTTCTGAATATCTCTGTTCAATATCAATGACAAATAAAAAAGACATTTAATTCCAAAGTAAGTGATCATAAATGTCGATCAAATAATCTAAAACATGACCGTACTATACAGTCCTGCATCCACCTGTACAGCCTCCCAGGCCGTCCCCACCCCTCTCCGGTTTCTCGCCTTTTGTTGACCCCGCTCAGTGGCACACACCACACAGTTTTTATGGCTGTCATTGAGGCCACCCACACTTTATGTTGCGACGACGTGGAACTCGGATCCCTACTGCAGCGAGGGAGAGAGAAAGGAAGGGGAAAAAAACAAAGGCAGCTATAGGGTGTGGACTAGCTTCAGCACACACATGCATTTGTAGTGGGCTTAGCGGTTACACGGCTTCGGCAGCAATGAAATCGGAGAAAGGCGATTTAGACCTCTGAGTGACCTCTTCACGTTAATTGCTGCGGTTGGAAAATGCCAGTAAATCAACAGCTAAAAGTTGCCACACGCTGCAAAAAAACATGGGAAAAGCTACATTATTAGAAGTGACTTGTTTTATCGAGTCATTTTGTAAGACCTCCACAATGTTTGAACTCTTTCAAGGTATTCATGATAGATTCATCAAGATATTGTGGTATTGATCTGTTCATCACTAGTTTGGATATTTTTCTTATTGTATCTGGAATGATATTTTCTGCTGGAATACGTTCTTGCTAGACAGTTTTGCTTGAAAGAATAACAACTTAAGATTGTTAAGAATTACCCCAAAACAAGATAAATATTCTAAATTGACGTCCCAACATATCCCATCTTTCGTAGCGTCATATCCTGGATAATTCCATCTCTCTAAATGATCGGTAATGCGCCTTTGCCTTAGCCTCGGGAGACGCCCGGGACATGTCCGCTTTAATGGATGAAACGCAAACACAGACCAAGGATCAAAAGATGCTATTGATAATCCTCTCTCCCACTCCGCTCCGGACGCTCGATACGGTCAGCTACAAACACCAAGGCCAATATCCTTAAAACAGGATTGACCGCAAAGCATAAAAACAGGCCGTCTATAAATAATTACAGGCCCAGACGAGAGGCTTGAGTTCAGTGCAAGATTGGAAGCGGTGAGAGTCATCAGGCTAAAAACCGTTGATGAACGTGGACTATGGAGAGCTGGGTTGACAAGGACATTTGCAAACATGTTTCTGTGGTCCTTTGCATCGTATTAGGTTGCTTCTTAAACTTGTTTGACACGTGTGGTGGCAAGAACCTGACATTTTGAACTTGTGTGGACAATCAGTGGGGCCCCTCCTCAGGTATATTGTGACTGGGGCCTTGAAACACAAAGACAAACATCCGGACAGGTGGATCCCATTCTGTCACTCAACCTAAATACAGCGACTGTGACGGCTGCTGACTGACTGCGCGTTCCTTAGTGTGTTTTATGCAATGGCTTCAGTTTCTCAAACACTTTTCTGAATCTGGCCTTGAGAGTTCCAATGAAATATACTAATAAGAAACTAGTTTGACATTTTATATTCCATTTAGATTGACAGTTGATTTTTAAATTGTTAAGCCCATTGGGAATCTTTGGGATGAGCTGGAGAAGGCTTTGCACAGTGGTCACTGTACATGATGTTGGTGAAAAATGAACGCGACCATGGATCTTTTGACATTTTCAGGAGCTTATTGAAACAATGCCACAACGTATGTGTGCTGTAATCAAAGCTAAAAGCGCTACAGCCAAAGATTACAGCGTGTGGCGTGTTATTTGTGGCGACTTCTTTTTTCTGGTCAGGCTATATTTCCCTGGCCCCTTGCAAAATGTAATAACCCTACATGGCTCTAGGGTCAAAATGTTTACCACAGCCATGATACTACTTTGTCATTTCCACACACTTCGGAAACCTATTTCAAGTATTCAAACGGTAAGTAAATGAGTAAAATACAGTAGCTACTTATAAGATGAAAAGAACTGAAAAAAACGCGATGAAACACATGTCTAGAACTGCACTGTGCCTCGGTGCTTGCCATTTCCCCGTTACATGTGCTACAATAAGCCCGTGGAGCCCTCTCTCCCTTTTCACACATGGCCTCATTCGCCATCCAGCGCGCTATATTTCACATTCATACTCTCCTGACACCTATTTGCTGCCGTCGACAAATCCCGCAGCCTGATCATTATCCAGGCTATCCCGTACTGCCCGCCCCCCCCACGCCTGCACCCCTCCAAGCCCCCACCGCTCCCCCTTACACCCACCTAACCTGCCTGCCCCTCCGACGCCGAGCCGCTGGTGGACCTCTTGTTGATGGATGACATCATCAGCGCGAGACATGAGTTATGAGGCCAGGTCACGAGGTTGCCGCGGCTTGCAAACCTATTCCATGCTAATGACTCCCCGGAAATCATGGGGCCAGCGACTTGTTTACCCCCCAGGTTGCCATGGCGACGTCCACGGCCTTGGTTATGGCCACTTGGATCCTTTGATAAGACCTTCCTATCTTGGCAAAATTCGCGTATTTGTTCGACGAAGTCCGATCAGTCGAAACAGCCGGACCTTCCCGAATCAAAGAAATCCGTTGTTTCGTGACAACCAAGCAACTTCATCAAGTATTTGTGACAGGCTGCGGACACACAGCAGTGCATTGATGTTTAAAATCAGTCATCAGGCAAATCTCTGCCAAATTCTAACTGAGTTAAACAACAGGAATCCTAAAAAACAGTTATACCCTTCAAAATACTCTCAAAAAACATTGTCTTGTTTTTTTTGGGGGGGACAGGACGATCCAGCTGTTGCGATTGGGCTTTCTTTTTATTCTTTACACAATCCTGTTGATGTGTCATATATAAATTTGACTGGGGAATTTTATTGCGAGAGGAACGCGTGTTTTTGTTTGTTTGCTTTGCCAATGAACAAGTTAAATGCTTGCTGACCAAACTTAAGACCTTTAGTTCTGCTGATGAAGCTTCTTGGATTAGAGGCAACCGTCCAACACTGAAACTGCGGAAGACATTTTAGGAACCTTTGTTTGTGGTTGGAAGTGACTTGCTAATAGGACTTGCCTGAAGGTTCCAGCAGGTATGTTCACCTTTCTTTCAGTTTCGAGTTTGCATGTTTTCACCACTACAAGGTGGGTGTCCTCAAGATTTTCCATCATCAACCCAAGTAGGGTCATCCTCCAGCAAGGTGATCAAGTTGCTAACTGACCTGAAGGCCCGAGATTTCAACGAACAACCCTCTAGTTTACAGGCGAACGCTGAACCCACTGCATCGCTACACCCATATCTGCATACTTACAGATCAATCATTTTATTTTCCAAGTTTACTTTATCTTTTTCAAAGTATTGGCACAATTGATTGTTTTTTTGAACCATGCCTTTCCATCTTCATTGTCAACCGTTTCCTTTCATAAACCTCCCATTCGCATTGATTGGGATCTCATTTGTCTCTAATCAAAGTGACTGGAGCGTCATCATATCGTTGACTGTCAAAAATAAGTCCGCAATCAAATATAGGGGTGATGTCTTAATATGGATTCCACGACGGAGATTGGCACATTTTAAATATCAACTCGCCGGCTAATAACAATCGGCGGCGCTGACAAATGAGAATGGGAGAATGCATATCAGCGTTGGGGTGAGATCAAAAAGATACGGTAAGTTACTGTAGTTGGGCCCGATCCATCAAAAGTGTTTACGATGCGCAGCGGCATAGAGAGAGACGCCGGCTCTTTAGGAGCACGTTTTATGACAGACGGGTAATTTATAATGGCAGGCGTCACATGGACTGACAAGTGACAATGAAAACCAGCAAAGTTTTATGAAGATGAATGAGATAATGTCCGAGGATAAGCTCAAACGCAAATGAGTTGTGTTTTACGGTAATGATAATGAGTTTGGGAGTGTTTGTTTTCTAAATTGAGTACGGATGTAAAGATTTAGACAATGGTTCTCAAGTTGTCATCTGTACTAGGGTTGTATAAGTGTTGAGGTTGTTTCACATTGTACATCGAGAAGCTTCATCAGCAACTGAAAATCTTGTTGGATTTATACAGATCTGGTGGGAGGTGGTTTACTTTGTTATGGGTTCGTATGATGATTTGAGACTTGAGTCTACGATGGATATGGAACAAAAACATCTTGCATGTTACCCTAACTTGCAATCATATTCTTGAGTAAACTGTGGTCCTAATTTCTTATTTTCTAGCAATTAAATTACAAGCACTGATCATGCTGAACATCAACAGAATTATTTTAATAAAAATATTTAATTCATAACACCTCCTATACCAAAGTTCAGGAAGCCAGTTGAACACAATGCAAATCCAAATGGATGGGTTTCAGGCTCATGAAAATGTTCTGTTTATGGACACCATTTTGAGGACTTTCCATTATTCAAAAGATAGAATATTTTGTTTCGAGCTGCAAATGGCTATGGCTATAGTTGGACACATGGGTATAACTAACTTTCGGAGACCCCATTGTTCATTCTTAGACCAATGTATGAGTCTGTTTTGCCCATTGTTTAGTTTTACGATTACATTGGGCTGTCTTCTTTGACATTGGTCAAAGACTTAACATATCTTGATATCTGCAGGCAATCAGTTTGAAACAAAACAAATCCATGATCCAGACTAGTTTTTACTTGCAAGTCTCACTTTTACTTTCTTAGAGCGCAGACAAACAAAGTGTTCTCTCTACTGGCCCGACTGCTTCCTGACAACAGTTTGCAAACAGTCAAGAATGCCACATGACTTCAACACCTCCCCTCCCTCTTTCTCTCTGTCTCTCTCTCAGATACCACTTATGAACAGAACTCAGGCCTTTAAACTCTTGCCTCGTTCCAAATGCTGATAACGAAACAAGCACATGCCCAATGCAAAACGTACCTTGCTCTCCAGCTCTGCATTGACAATGAAAAAAAAGTGATTGCTGCGCACACAAGACTTTAGCTCGGGGCATTGATTACAGACAATATAAAAATAATGCCCCCCTAAAAAGTGTGACTGTTGGCCTCTCATACAGCGAGTTGGCCGCTAGGTTCGCTGGCAACACTTCACGATTGCCAGTGCCGCTGCTATCAATGCCCTCCCTTGCCACAACCACTGGCACAAACTCTGAATTGTCCTTTCTGGATGCCAGCCAGGAGAAGCCAGGAGCAGCCTGTTCGCTAAACAACCACAAGTACATGTTTGTTGTTCAGTTTTTGCCTCTGATGCCCTACCAGTTGCGAACAGCCACATGTACTGTATTTGAAGAAGACTGCCTTTCAAGTAGAGCAATGTATCGCCAAATTTCCATCATTGCAATGTTTCGCAAAAGGTCTGAGGTCTTCCATCTGACTGAAAACAAATTTTTTTTTGGAAACACTGCCCCAAACAAAAACAGACGGTGACTTAAAAATGCGTTCAGTTTTAGACAGGATTTTTCTAATTAGCTTCCATTGTGGCCACGTTTCGGTCCTGGTATAGTACTTATATAAACAACATTACTATGTTCTTATATATTTGTACAATAATTCTAAATTTTTTGTGTGGAACTTCTGTCTACGTCTACAACAATTTCCTTTCCTAAACCTCAGCTACAACTGATCTCGGAAACAACGGATCTTGTTTTGCGTTCTGAAGCATCCAAATTAAATCTGCATCCTACTCGGGGTTAACGTTTTAATAGGAATACAATATGGATAAAAGGCCGCCCTTAAGTGTATCCCTGTGCCCCTTTATGGCTAGTTAGCTGCTAGGTTAGTTGGCAACACATCTGTATAACTACAACTATTGCCTCTATGCCCTCCCTTGCAACAATCGCTGGCGCGCATCCCGAATTCTGCTGTCTGGAGGCCAGCCAGGAGCAGCCTGTTTGCTCTACACCCATTAATTTATGTTCATTGGAGATGGTGCAAGGTTGTAAGAAGACGACTACACTCGCTCCGTTGCCAATCCAGGGAGTAGAGGGCGGGGGGGTTCACAAAGCCCGAGTAAGAAGGAGCCTTGAGGGATGCGCGAGATGCGGGCTCCCGATTGTACCGACGCTACGCGAGGCTAAATAGCAATCACTCCCACACAATCCCAATGCACCTCCAGACGAAGCGCATCGACCGGCGAAGACAGAAGCAGGTTTTAGGGGAACGCTTCCAAATTCCATTCATGCATAATGGAAAGATAACAGCTCACTTTTATCCAATAAAGAGAGGGAAAAATGGCAGGGTGTTGCTGTTTCATAGTGAGAGCTAGACTCGGCGGAATATTTAGCTACTGTTTGCGGCTGCAGATGGGAAAGAAGTATGGTGGAACTAAGGCAGTGAAAATATCTGACAACAATAGGAAAGACAATGATTTTGATTGTCTTTGCGGTGAAAAGTGTTATGGCGAAATTGAAAGCAACATGATAACCAAGCATCTGTACCGTATCAAAAGGCTAATCCATATTTTCTATACACCTGTAATGAGCTTGTTCGCTAGTGACAATGACACTATAAATGTGATGGCTAGATCAAAAACATTAAAACAGACAGAATTTGCTTCTAATTTAGATTTTTCCATTTCTGTGGCGAACTTTATTATTTGTTTGCATCACAACACAACAACGTTCTCTTTTGGAGTATTTACACAGTAAGTTAGGAATACACTAAGTAAACAGTGTTTCCTTTATAGACCAGAGGCATAGGCTAATTAATCCCGAAGTGGCTTAATGAAGTCAGTGCAGCTGTGTACTATTTGAGGTAACATTACCCTGATCTACACTGATAATTTGTTGCTAGGTAGACAGATAACACAATATTATAAATGCTACAGGAAGCTACAAACAGACAATCAAGTGCCTATCACCAGCCTGATTTTTACCATTGATACAAAAGTCCATGGTTTCCTGTATTTTTACTACCCAACCATCCTCTCTGCCAGATCCTCTCATCTCGCCCCTCTGTTTCCAAACTTTCCGCTCCAGCTTGAAGCCAGGTCCTGGAGGGCATGAAGGAATTTGGCCTGGTTTTCCGACCGGTCTGCCTGGTGCTTTGTTGTGGTAGCGCGGCCGCGTACTCAGGGGCGCCCTCGATCTGTTCTCTTTTGATGTTAGCGCAATACGGGCCAGCTAGCTGCATCCTACTCGCCGATGCCAAAGAGCTATCCATTTGTAAGATGGCTTTTTTTCAAAAATGAAGAGCCAATTGATATTACCCACTTTTCTGACAGGATAACGAGACAACTGCAGCTATTGTGTCGAGTTAAAAAGCCTGTAAAACCTTAAAACGCTCCCCAAATGTTTGTACATACAGGTTCTCAATCGCCATCTGTACCGAGTTGTTTATGTCGTGCTCAGCCTGCTGTTAAGAGATCAGAAGTTGCTGATGAAGCCTCTCAAGGTGAGAGAAGCAAATCATCCTCAATACTAAAACATTTTGTATCTAAATGCCAAAAGCCCTTATAGAACCTGCCAATCCGAGAGCCTAAACATTTGAAAGCTACAGAACATGCAAACAATACAAACATGCCAAACAATACATAAAAGGAACTCAGATACCTCATCCAGCCACAAAAATGCCCAAACAAACAGAACCTCATTTCTACATAATCTTTCCTCTGTCAACAAAATGGGAAAAAAAGAAAGAAAAATAAATCGTGCCCGAGGACGCAGCCATCAACTACTTGCAGAGGACAAACAAGACATGCGCCCCAGGTCATCAGTGTCTGATTTGGAAGACACGGCAGAGCAGGCATTTGTAACCTTCTCTTTTTTCTCTCTCTCTGTGTGAAGGTTGAGGTCGCGAAGCAAAGTCAAACATCGCGAGTAACATTTGTCCTTTACAGTTTGAGGCAGGAACACCCCCCTCCCCCGGCCCATAAACAGCTGCGGGGGACATTTCCTGTTTGCTAATGATGCTAAATGTGCGCGAGCCGACCATGTCAAATTTTCGCTCCCTCAGAACGGACAGCTGGGGTGGAAAGATTTCCCTCTCCGCGGTCCGCCATTATCTGTCTGGGCTTCGTCTTCCTAAAGCGAAGATTGTTCCGTTTTTCTCGATTGATAAGACACTATTATGCCATTGACTGCACCGAGCCACATACTGATCGAACTCATTTCTCAATACCTTGAACAGAATGACTGGTTTGCTCTCTTTGTCACAGCTCTTTTTCTAGCTCATCAACTTCAACGGAACCCAAGTAGTCAGACGCACGAAATATGCCGGAATGTCTTTCCGCAAAACGGGCCAGACGGACACTTCAGACCATGCCAGTGAGATCTTTCTTCCCAGATCACAGGGGCCGCCGCGGACCAAAGCTCTCCGGGCCTCGATCACTCATCACCAGTCATCTACCTGTTGTGTTTCACTGTCTCCCTCCCCGCTCAATGGCCTTTCAGAAACGTGCGATTCTTCAGCATTCCTTTCATCTGCAAGGGCGTATGACTGAAGGAGATGGGTGCTGTCACCGCTCGACACCCAAGGGCGACTGACCGCGCAGACGGTGCGGACTGACGGACTGCCCGGGGACGCTCTCTCTGTGCTCCTCAAAGACATCGCCAACGGGGCCGCCCGAGTTCAGATGACACAAATGCAGAATCTTGGTCGGAGTTATTCTGGCTATAGAGTTGGGTGTTTTGGATCACTGGTTTCCAATGAGGGCTTGCACGAGTTTGGAAGGAATTAGATCTGTGATTTATGTGTGTGTCCATGAGCATCAACGTTTGAGAGGAGAGTGAAATATGAACGGTGCTACAGTGATACAAGAATCACATACATTTCAGAATATGCCTGTACTTTGGCAAAAAACAACAGGGTTAGGAAGTTTTAGACAAAAAAGGAAACATGGAGACAATAAATCTATGTTTTTGTTCATTCCATTATAGTTTATCCTTAAACAAATCTTATCAGAGTAAAAAAAATAAATAAAAATTAAAATATAATGTATTTAAAATTGGGATTAACTTGGATATTGCATTTTGCTGCACACAAATTGCACCTAAAATAAGGGAAGGCTTATGCAAAAAAACACAAATATAAAGTATATTCTGCGGTATCTATAAAACAAGACATTAATCTCAATATGACATTTAAGTCATGATAAATTGATGCCATGGCCAATAAATGCAAGCTTAATTAGACTTTATTTTGTGTCATTTCTGATCAAAAGAAAGGCTCATTTCAGTCTTAAAACTCCATCTCACAATCATATTTACACCCTGTCCTCTCGTCGGGTGCTTTCGGGCTCGATCCAGACTCTGGGCCGAGGGTCTGACCTCTCGCCCTGGGCCGGCCTTACAGCCCTAGCTGCAGCCTGTGGTGTGTTACGGGGGGCTTTATCCACTGACAAAGCGGGCAGGAAGTTGGCAGCCACCCAGCAGCCTCATGGGAGGATGACCATCAGCTAGCTCAGCTTACCGCGCATTACAGGACGGTCCATTTAGGAGCATGTGTGCAACGCTCGTCCTTGGGTTTTTGTATGGGTTCCTGCCACAGACAGAACTACAACAGAACAGAACTAATGGTAACATAACAATAATCATGCTAGTAGTGAAATTCAATGTGGCAAAACTGTAATTGCTTGCAAAACAATCGTCTTAGTTAGCAAAGTTAGCATAGATTTCTATTATATTGATAGGCCTTGCGTTTTGTTGGTTGTTTTTGCTTATAACTTCTTTCTGTAAATAGAAATAACTCAAAGACAAAGCGGACCGTAGCATTGATTTAGCTTCATTATATCATAAGGCTAGCAAAGCACAATTGTCAACCTAGCAAGGTGTTACCATGGCCACTGTTTGCACCCATGAACACCTACAGCACAATAGTCATGTTCGCATAAATTAGCTTACGTTGGCGACTATAGTTTGAGTTTGTCATCAATTAAAAATGATGTGTGAACTTAAGTTATACAGGACTCCACTGCAAACACATTCACCATCCCTCCTTTCCACTGGCGTTCACAGATCTCCCCAAAGCAAAGCGCTACCAAATCAGCGCTACATGCTTGACCTTTACTTTCCATGCTAATAGATTTTTTTTTTTTTACTACGCTGGCTACCTAATGACACACCGAAAAAACCCGCCAGCTAGAAATGTCCCCATCTCCGAGCTAACCCGATCAGCTACGCGTGTTAGCGACAATCAGGCAGGGCTCCAGCTGCTGGACTCTGGGGACCCTATAGCTTCACTTCTCTCCACTCCTCTCTTCCCCCCGCAGCTTTGCTCATCAGCGCGGCACTCAACTCGGGCCAGTCCATAAAAGTCAGGTAATTCATACTTCATTTATACACCGGTGCCATTAATAAAGCTGATGAACTTTTACTCCTTAAATCTTAATGGGCCGTTTTCAAGTGTCTGCCGGTGCTATAGCCTCTTCCTGTCTGGCTCTCCACAGCTTTCTCTGTCTTTGGGTTAGCCATAGCGCTGCAGTCTAGTTCACTATTTCCCAAGCAGGAGTGTAAACTGGTACCTCAAAGTACTTAGAAGGGGGTACTTGGAATTATTAAGTTTTTAGGTTTATTGCTCAAAACAACAGGGAGAGGAATTCTTCAGCAAAGTCTGGCGCAACGGCTAGCGCTCGTGCCTCAAAACAAGAAGATCCCGGGTTCGATTCTCACTTGAATCTCGCTCCCTCCACAGACCACGGTGACATGAACCATATGCTGGCCTTGTTTTAACTTTTGCTTATGGCGGTCTGCTCTCCCCTGGCCGTCTGTATACGGGCTCGCCCAGGGGTCAGTGACCTTTAGGGCCCGAAGCGCGGCCCCTGATAGCTCCATGGCCCCGCAGCCTGTTGACAAGCGTCTGTGTTCTTTTCAACAAGTCGTTGGTCGGCGGCTGCCCCCGCCCACCTCTCTTCCCTTCCCTGGAATGTAACTCAACCACTCACTGAGGTAACCCAAGCCCCTCCCCTCGCCGTCCGTCGCTTACAGCCAGAAAAAATAAGGCTGGAGGAAACCTATTGGCCCGAAGTTAGGCGGACTGGGGGAGCAGACAGCTGCGGCCCATCTCGACACCCAATTTTCTCAAGAGGCTGTTTACATCGCAAGGCGCTTCCTGAAAGCTGACAAAGTTGTTCCGTTCTCTGTCCGCAACCTTCAAACTCCATAGACAAGACCAAGCAGTCACAAAGTATGTCCCGTAATGCAATGAAAGTTAGTAAGTTGACAAAGAAATCGTTTGTAGCTTATTTTCTCAACAAAATGTCTATTTTATTGAACCAGTAATCGCACATACGTTTAAAGTACAATTCAAAGATCAAACAGGTACCCTGCTCTCCTGCCCCTGAAACCCCATTGTTCTCCCACTAACAGTTGAAACCCAACACACGTTTATGCTAGTGTGTAAACGGCACCTAACTATTGCTTCCTCCCTTTAGGTTCGCTTCTCCACCGCAGCCTACGGAATAATTAATGATGCAGTTGAGGTGACGAGTCGGGCCGGACCTGTGAGGGCAGTTCCTGGATGCCTGGGTAACCGGGTTTTATGGCGGTCCCAGGAAGAAGACAAAAAAAGGGGGAGAGGAAAAAGGACCCCGGGTGACAGATAGCTTGAGCAAGAATGAGACATAAAACAGTCAGGCATTGGGACAAGATTGTTGATGTCCCCAGAATAGGAACTCTTTTGGGGTTCTCATCCGCCCATACCTTCCCCCGGCCTCTGTCTTCCATAAGAAAAGTTGCCTATACTTTTCCCCTTATCTTGAAGTATTACAGAGAATGATGATGTGCGCCAGCTACACTGACTCTAAGTACTGGATGTTTTCGGTATCAATATTGTCCCAAATATTACCTCCGAACTTTTATTTTCGAATCTGGAGAGCTGGGTGACACCATACAAATAAAGCGTGGCCGGCTTCGTGTTAGAATGCCTCCACTTTTCAAGCAACATACAGCCACAACAGCACAACGCAAACACACCGACTAAGTTCTATCAGTATGCTGCTTGTATAGACCACATGGAGGGGAACCGGACTTTATGGAGGGCCCGGAAAATAGAACAAGTGAATGGGCTCAGGGTGACGGATAGCGCGACCAAGAATGAGACATAAAACAGTCAACCATTGGGAGAAAGAGCGATTGTTAATGTCCCCAAGTACCAACTCCTTTTGGGTTCTCATCCGCCTTCCTCCCACCTCTCCCCCTCTCGCCCCTGGCCCCTACCTCTGCCTGGCTGATGGCGGATCGGGGGGCCTGACCTGTCTGCTGATTGATGGTAATGTCTCAGGAAGTCATTTTCTTGGACAGCGCCCTGCCGCCTTTCACCATGCGAGCTCTCTGAGCAGAGGTGAGCCCATCGCACCCTCGCACAACAACGGCTGCGGGACTTAACTCTTTGCTTGCCCCCTGAGTCACAAAGCTAGTTACAGTAAGTGTGGGTTTGGTTAATCTATGCGTCTCAAACTGGTGAAAATGTGGACTGTTGCAAAGGATATTGAAAACAAAATCTAACTTTTGAAAACAGTTTGGGATTGACCGTTGTGAATTTAATATTAGCATAGAAATGTGCTATTTGAGAGAGAACTAGCCAACATTGTCTCTTGGCTAACATGAGATAAAAACAACTAAAAAAACAAGGAAAAGAGCTGCGAAAGCTCACAATTAACTGCTGGGTACCTATTGGTGGTTTAATGTGAACGATAACTCTTGTCTTTCACAAGAAATGAGTCCAGGAATCCTTTTAATCTTATGGGTTTTGACTATACAATCCCAAACTCTGGGGTCATAAAAATGGTGCCTATCAGTGACACCCATGGATAGGAATAAAGGGTTATGAAAACTTAGCAATGTTTTGAAAGCAAACTGTCTCATATTGCATAGGTCTTTTAGGGAACTTTCTGGCACTCAGCATAAGTATTAGCATTAGGATTGAACTGACAATCTTCTAGTAATTGGGCAAATGACCACAATAGTGTTTAGTAATCTTAATTTCTTTACCTAAAACAACATAAGCAGAACATGGAAAGAAGTCTGTTCAAACTAGCTAAGATGCTAGCATTACAGACGCCATCACTTCCCAGATCAAAAGGTTGACCAGACCCATCAAAACTATGCGCCCTCGTCTTTCTCTCACGCTCATTCTCCCTCATCATTTTACCATGACGTCATATATGGTGTCTGGACTCGGAAAATTGTCGCCTAGAGTTGACTAAATAAATGTTTGCAGGAGACCAAAGAATATATATAAAAAAATCGGGGGGCCATCTTGAAGTGGATCTGTCGAGTGGCCCCTAATTCGGCTTGCTGCATTACTGTCAGCGCTTACTGCCTCCATTATGGGAATTAGGCAATGCTTCCAACACCAGGAATGCCTTGCTTTGCCGGTGAATTGCTAACATGTGGCTCGTCTCCGCGTCGAGTGTCAAAGACCAGTTGTCTTTAAGGATCTTTCTTTAAAGGGGAGATGCTGCAGGCGTAACTCAACTTTGTAGGCTAGTTTGCTCTCTTACTTTGTGTTTTCACTTGAAAACAAAGAGGAAGCCTACTCTATAGAACAGTCATTATGGCACTGAATAAACTTCCCTCCATAGATGTACATGAGAAATTGTAACTCTAACTGTAACACATTGTTTTTGTTGCTGTATGGAATATTGGCCATTATACACACAAAAGGTCTTATGCAATACATTTTTTTGATATTTTTACAGCTATTCACTTGCCGTGTATCGCCTGCTTTCCTCTCGTCCTTCCTCCCCTCTCCATATTTATTTTCTTAATACGCCTCAAACTGTGCCTTAAAGAGATCCCACTCCGTTTGAATCCAAATAACCGAAAATGATCCGTGAAGAACCGCCGCCGTTCCCCGTTTTTCAATAGGCTTCATTAGTTTTTAATATCAAGCCAAGGAAAAAAAGAAGAAGAAAAAAACGGGTGGGGGTGGGGGGATAGAAACATGGATATAATCAATGGAAAGGGCCTGCTAGCCTATTAATCTCCCCCCAAAGGATTGTGGGTTAATGCACGTCCTCGCATAGGCAAACATGGTGGTGCGGCTGGATGCCTGGATGAGCTAGTTAATGGAACAAGCGAGCGTTTTGGCCGCCGAGATGGATGGCCGTTCCCCGGGTGAAAAATGACTTCTTCTCCGCGTCCCGCAAGAGCCAGACGCACTTGGTTCGATTCGCTGGAGACCCGGCTATCGGGCTAGGGACCGTTAAACAATGACTTTATGATGATGTATCCAGATTCACGAGTAGAAGTCGTTGATTTCATACTAATAAACAGGCAATTTACCACTCAGAATCTAACGTACTGAGGTTTAAATACAGTATGTGGCCACAACCCATGTGTCGACTCGTTACCCAAAAAGCCCCTAAATAGACACCGATACACAATGTTTTTTTTCCAGCCTGTCCCGGCTGTTGGAAAACCTTACCCAGATTCATTTGATTTGGCCCATAGATAGACTTGCTAATGCCCAGGTGGCTGCGCCTCGGTCTCTCTCATCCCTTGTCTGTCTTTATCAGTCCACTGTACTCTCCTCTTCTACACTTACCCCCTCTTCTCCTGTTCCCATCAGTTACGCAGTGTCCCTACCAGTTGAAGTATTACACGTTGTAGTTGTTTCTGACATTAGCTGCATTGTTTCATAGATGTATTGGACTTGTATTGGAAGCATCCATCATTGTAGATGTTGCAATATAAGTCATCTCTGATTTAGGCTTCATGTTTACGATGAAGTTTGGCGGTTGTAGTACTAGTACAAGCTATTGCTGTCATAGTAGTAGTCGTGACCGGTATATATCAGTTGTTGTAATTGAACTTGTTTAAATTGTCCCACCTCCCCTTAACAACAGTCGTAGTAGCGGTAGTAAGAGTAGTAGCGGCAGCAAGATTCGGGATACTTTGTTAGCAATCCAAATCTAGCCTTGCTAATGCCCAGGTGGCTGCGCCTCGGTCTCTCTCATCCCTTGTCTGTCTTTATCAGTTCCACTGTACTCTCCGATTCTACATTTACCCCCCCCTCTTCTCCTGTTCCCAGATTAGTCGGGCTCTTGTTCGCACTAGTATTGGGTCCCTGATAGGATCTGGGGAGCGCCTCGCCTTGCTCCGGTGCCCATGCGTTGCCTGTCCTGCCTGCCACCCCCATTGTCCCGGGTTCACTCACCGGGGGACACGGACAGGTCCCAGTGGGGAGTGATATAGTGGGCTGGCTTTGTGCAGAATCGAATGTGTCAAGTACACACACAGCAATAGAATATTATAGTATTATTAAGTATTGTTAGAAGGCTAGGTGGTTGTAATAGTAGTAGTAAGTAGTGGTGATGGTAGCAGAAATAGTAATTAATGTTTATAAGGAGATAGCTTATACGTTATCAGGCTAAGTCCGGAATTACGTTAGCTTTGACCCAAAAATGTACTTGATTAAATATAAACAGCTTGCAAAGACCGCTATGAGTACCAATAGTACCAATAACCTGACATTAGTAGTAGTAGTAATAGCATTGTTATAAGGAGGAAGTTAGATATTATGCCCAGAAATATGTTAGCCTTAGCCAAAATGTTGCCTTGATTAATAAACAACTAGCATAGTTGGCAAAAAAAGTCAACAATAACTTGACTTCTAGGCTACTCAGAAACTCAAGCCAAATCAAGAGCTTCTGAGTTGGCGCTCATTTCGTTAAAAAAACAAACAAAAAACCTAGAAAACTGTGAGGAAATGTGTAATTACAACCCCTCATCAAAACATGACCAAAACTCGCTGCAATTAGCAGTTCAAAGGCGTCATCAGTGGAGAATTAAACTCAGCTCATTTGTCACACTTGACTCACAGGCAGTGTGACAGTTTGGGCACAAATCCGGGCTAACCGTAAGTAGCGGGTTAGCGCGCCCAATCCTCTTAGCTTTGTTTTCCCTCGACGGTTAGACAAACAGCAGACACCTAGCTGTTAGCTCATTTGACATTAGCCCACATGCCAACCTGCTAGCCCTCATCCTCTTATAGGCGTCCTGTTTGCACTCCCAATCCAACGTGCCTCCAGCTGCCCCGGCAAACGTCAGGACACTTGGACACGGGTCAGGGTTAAGAAAAGTTGAGAATCTGAATCATGTTGTTTGGGACAGGCTGTAGCTATAAATGGGACGCTTACTTTTATACGCTAATTATTACCTCAGGTAAAAAAAAAAATATTCTGTAGCTACCTAGGCTAAGATATCACGTCTATGTGGTGGATTGGCTGAGATCAGAATTTGGTTAATGCTAGCAGCTATGTGAACAGGCTACAGGATTCTGCAAAGATTCTTGGAGTAGCCTGCTTGCTAACTGTGCTTATATACAGTATTGAGATCGAATGCTGTTCCTACCTATGCATTTCTATGCTTAAGAGTAAATACCTAGAGAAGTATGCTTGGTTCGGGCTAACTATAAATCAATCGTGCCACTAACAATACATATGGAGATTAATGCTGCTAATCAACGTTCACTCCTTTCTTTTGCTACCATTGCCACCCTCTTTCCTTAATCCCGGAGCTCTGGATACACTCTTGCGTTCGTGGCTTGCCGCAGGGATATGCAAAAGGATCAAGCTTTGCCTGCGATCAATATTCCCGAGATCACATCTGGAAGCGTGGCCTGCTTTACCTAGATTTAGATTGATGTATTTATTTTATTCAGGCTCTTTTCTTCCCTTGTCTTTCCCCCCTTTCCGTCCATCCGGCTTTTCTTTATCAGTGCTTTGGAGCGGGCTATCGGGCAGGCTCATCTGGGCCGCCTCACACACTCTTAGGGCCATGTGGGTCGGAAGAAACGCAAAGTGCCAAAAAGCTATTACTCACACTGCTGCCTAGCAGTGTTAACATCACTCTATTATTGCCACTCCTTTCATCATTAACACCTCTACTGCTTTTACTATTACTACTACTGCTACCACTACTACTACTACTACTACTAGTAAGGAAGGCTACGCATAGAGCACAATTTGTAGATGAGGTTAGTCAAAGCGCTTTGACTACAGTAGAAGTGCGAAATAATGTTTGCAAAAGCAAGCAATACGGCAGATACTGTATGTTCTGTTTTACTATTACTGCCACTAACCTACAACTACTTCTACTTCATTTTACCGTAAGTCATGCTTTTCATAATTATGCAAATATAATCTTTACAACCACTATTGGGCCAATACTACAAGTTGTTTGTATTGCCTCAGTGCAAGAAAAATCAATTTGCTACTACTACCAATACAACTACAATGAATATTAATACAACTAAATTATCCGTATAGTAAGTCATGTTTTAACAACTACAACGCACCTACTACTACTACTACTACTACTACTACTACTACTACTACTACTACTACTACTACTACTACTACTACTACTAACGCCACTACTAATCGGCATCATCATCTTATTATATGAATGAAATGTTCTAAAAGTAATCAAAGAGGTCAACAACATTCATTCAATTGCTTACACTCAGTAAGCGTTTTACCTCCGACCAAGAGGTTTCCAGTTTCATTCCTTTCCAAGTCACCATTTGCAATGCCTTAGTAGTGTTTCATTTTCATGTCAGATGCCCTTCCCACTGCCAACATCCAAGCATATTGAATTATTTCTTGCCAAAGCGTCTATTGGGAGATATATGGTCCGCTCTGAACTAGAGACGACAACTCTTCCCCCCCCCCCCCAATATATCTTTAATAGAGTATTCATAGGCAAGTGCACCTGGGAGTTTGTGGTAAATGCTGGGGGTGCAGGGAAGAGTCCGTGGAGGGCGTCGCACTTGTAGCTTGGAAAAAAAGCTGGCAACAAATTGACCCGCTCAGCCTTTTGAAGTGAACTGCTCGCTCTCTAGCCCTCTCTCTACAGCATATCAATGGTCCGAGGGGAGAGGTGAGAACAAGAGACAGGGCTTTCCAGTTGTAAGGACCCCACTGCGCTGGAATCTCACGGCTGGGCCCCCAGACGCAAAGCAAAAAGAAGGAAGAGGGCGAGAGGAAATATCAATTGGAGGAGGGGGTGAAAAAAAAAAGAGACTGATCCGGGGAATCGGTTGCGGGTGAAACGTCCCAGGACAGGATGAGTAGTCGAGCCATCCATATATGCATTTATTTATTTGTTTTTATTTATATAAACCTGTCAAATCAAGTCTGGTGAGGGTAAATCAAAATGGCTAAACTGGGAATTGCCTTGGAAGGCTCCGGGGTCCCCGGACGAGCTGCGCCGTGAAAACAAAACCAAAAAACTGCAAGGCCTGTTTTTGATTCCGGTGCACAACCTATAACATTTTGACCGCGATGGATCTGTTGCTCCCTCTTCTCCTTCCCTTTTTTCCCCTCTCTTTTTTGCATTTATTTTCTTGGTGTGAGATACATTTTTAAGCAACGCCAGCCTGCGTGCAGAATCTAGTAATGTAATAATGTCTTTATTACATTGTTTTTTTTTTTCATTCATTTTCCCCATAGACAATTTTAATAAGAAAATGTATCTGAAAAGTGTTGTTTCCCAAAGACAATTGAATTAAGATTGTGGCGTGTTCATTAACATGCACAGTCCCAACCAACTGCGTCAGTCATCACCACATAGCTGATTAGCCACCGCCGTTTTTGCATGTTTCTATGGGAAAAGTGAATGGGTATTTTACTTAAAGGGATATTTCAGGATTTTTGACATTGGGCTTCATTTCCTAGTTATCCAGAGTGTTGTTGATGTCTGGAGATATGTTTTTCTTAAATTCATGCAGTTCTTATATTTGAAGAGTCTAGTGGCACTAGGCTAATGCTAGGCTAAAGCATTTCTATGGTATCAGTTAGCCTGAATTAAAAACAGTCTGACCCACTCCACAGTGCACCTGAGGTAAATCACTTATATCACTTAATCACTTCCATGAATTTAAGAAAAAAATATCTCCAGACGTCAACAACACTCTGGATAACTAGGAAATGAGGCCCTAGGTAAAAAATCCTGAAATATCCCTTTAAGGAACCAGAGTGGGTTTCAAGGTGAGCGGGACTGCTGAGGCATGATTCTTACCATTGAGTTTGCTCATTTTTATTCATCAGTTTAAGAAAACATTCCTTTTTGGCAGAGCAGTGGTATGGAGCGGGGGCTAAGCTAGTCCCACTACTACTACTACCACCACTACTAATACTACTACTACTTTTGCTACTGCCCCTGAGCGGCTTGTGGTAATTTCAAAATGGAAACCCAATCGTCTTATGTATTATATTATGAGTAAGATAACCCCACGTGTGTAGAAAAAGGCGACGGGGGCCAGAATCAGCCGCTGTTATCTTAATAAGCCGGCTTTACACTGGGGGCATGTTTACCTCCCCTGGATGGTGCGCACATGAAGTCATTGTGTTATGGCTACAGTTGCCCCGGGTAGTGCTGCCGGGAAAAGGGAAATGGTATTGTGACCGATGTAAGTCCCAATGGAGGATACATGAGTCCTATAGGTTTTTGTTTTTGTATACATGTGCGGCAAGTTTGCTTGGTGGAGGGAGGATTTAAACAACTAAATAAAATCAATAGTTGAAAAGCCAGGCCTCCGCATGGTGGCTAAAATTCAAGGACCACGTTCAACTAGTGTTAGTATTGTACTATGTAGACAAAAAATTCAGTTCTGGGGGTCCTCCCCATGGAAAATGTCATACAAACTGACAATATTATAGTATCTTTGGAGTACATTAACAGGTATTTGACCTCAATTGTGCACAACTGTATTTTCTCTGGAGAGTATATTTCTCAAGCGGATATACTGTATGCTTGAAGGCCATATTTTCCTCCTGTGTCTGATGTTGACTACCCCCGTTTTAAAGCAACACTGGGGAAAATTCTAGGTTACATGTGCAGCATCACAACGAAACTGCTGTAAAACTCAAAACAATATTGCATGATCTCCTTAGCTAGAAGCCTTTTTTTTCCTTTTTTTTTTCTACAAAGCAATTTCAAAATAAAGCATTTGGAAAATGATTTCATGTATTCAAACCACATGTTAGTCAAAGCAAAGCAGCAACATCTCAAAAAATCCATGTCAACACTAAACAACCCTGTGCATTGAAAGAGGACTAAATATAGTATTTCCAAATCTTGTTCGCTAGCTAACAGCAAGCAAATGCCATTATACTTGAAGTTAATTTAGTGTAGACTATATACTCCTCTAGGGCTACCTCCGCTGTTTGGAGTAAGCGTGTTTATAAATCTCTACTACGGCCTGTTTCCCCTCCATCGTGGTCAAAGCATGTGCAGTCAGGGGCCAGTGGAACTCACTTTGGGGCCCCGGTGTGCACATTCTTCCATGAACGCTCAAAGACTTGCACGTTGCATCATATTCGCGCCATTGTTTTGTTTTTCTTTTCTTGCTTTGTTGCTGCATTACTGGAGGGAGGATATTGTATGTTGTGGGATGATCTTTGTTCTTGCTTTGGCAAACAATGTAGAAGCTTTTAGCGCCGCTAAACCCGCGTGGCCATGCATGCAACGTGGTGCAATAAGTTAAGCAGGACACAATGCATTTTCGATGGAGGAATTAGCTTCAGGAACAAAGTCTTGTGGTCTATGAATCAGCGTCAGTTGCCCAAGTTTATCCATCCATAACTCCTAGCCGCTAAACCATTCAGTGTGCACCACATAGTACCTGTCTGTGTTTGTGGACTGGGGTCAGCGATGAAAGTGGAGAAATTGCAGGTCAAAGTGGAAACATGCAGGCATGAAGAGCGTTTTGAGATTGGTCTGATTCCGATGCCAGGTTTTTCCCATACAAGCACACACTTCCATTGAGTATGTAAGGTTAATACGCAGTGCTGTATGTCGGGGGATCCCATATGAGGTTAGCTTAGCTTTGAAGTCGGCTGGCGGATTAGGGGGCAAAGTGTAAAGGTGTGCTGTCAGACCATAAAATGAATGACGTTTTATTATATTTGAAAACGAAAGTAATAAGACCAAGTGGAAGACGATAAGGCCAGAACCCTGGAATCATCCGAAAAGAGGATGTTTTATTTTTGTGTTATACACTGGGCTAAAATGTACACATGACTTCATTTCTAACAATAAAGCCACCATTGGTTATAAAAGACATAACCGTTACTAATTGTTGGTTATGTCTAGAAGACATAACCAACTCCTGCCCTATGTCTAAGGTCTAGTGAGGCTTCACTGTTGGCTGTGCCCAGGACACAAATGATCACACGAGGAGATTCCACTTTTTCAGTTCGTGCTCCTTCTTTGTGGAACTCACTCCCGTTTCATACACGGCAAGCTAATAACTTAATTTGATTTAAGTCGTTGCTAAATACATTTTAATACCATAAGGCATTTGGGTAATTGTTATTAATTATGCTTGGTGTAATTTTATTTGGTGTAATGTATGTTTTGTATTTTTGATGTCTTTCTGTGAAGCACTTTGTAACTGTTGTTTTGAAAAGTGCTAAAAAAATAAAGTTTAGTTAACCCTCGAGCCCAATGGTTCCCAAACTTGTATGCATAACAAGTAATAAGGTTTACATGTACTTGTTCAAATTGACTACTTTACAAAGAGACAAAAAAAAAAGAATATAGCCATAACAGTTTTATTATTATTAACAAAATATTCAATTTTAAAACTAATCGGAAGTATTATTTTTCAGCATTTTGCATCAAAACACAAGACAAAAAAGAGTAAATCAGAGCTAATATTGACCAAAAAACATCAAGACTAAAAATTGAACTTTTTAAAGTTATTATGTGTATATGTTTGGTTTGTTTTTAGCTGCGTTGCAATGCAGTGTAGCTTCTAGCGAAATATGGATAACACGACGCTGGAAACCACAATAACGTTCGACGCAGCCTCTGTATATGTTCTGATTATTTGTTGTTGATATGCTATCGTCTGTATCTTCGGGACTCACTTTGATTTGCCAAATGTGTATCTGCCGCTGCGTGGTGTCCAGATGCTCCATTTCAGCTGCCTGTGTCTCTGCTTTCTAGGGTCACCGAGCTTCCACCTTCATAAACAAACCAGACAATGGCTAACCACCACTTGCACTCCGACCACTACCTCTCATTATCAGCCACTTTCCAACCTACCCCCGCCCCGTCTCCCTTGTTGCGCGGCCGCTAATGTGTTTGGTCAACA
The DNA here is from genome assembly GCA_021464625.1 of Proterorhinus semilunaris. Classification (NCBI taxonomy): domain Eukaryota; kingdom Metazoa; phylum Chordata; class Actinopteri; order Gobiiformes; family Gobiidae; genus Proterorhinus; species Proterorhinus semilunaris. The sequence continues at coordinate 4,948,227 of CM038361.1, read as the reverse complement.
CGCACACAAAGCCGCGCTTGTTGCCCCCTTGATGACTCTGTCCACCTTCCTTGACTCCCTTTCTGTCGCGGGTAGTCACACCCGAGAACCCGGGCTGAAGGCAGGTTACCGCGGGGTTGTTACGGGTGACTGCCGCGCTGACTTTCTGGGGAGCGCTCCGAGGCGGACGAGCACATGACGGATTAGTTTTCGGATAGGCCCTTCTTCGTGACCCCGCGGAGTCCCCTGTACGGCTCTCGCCCCTTAGCTCGCTACTCGCCCCTCCTCGCTCTTTGCTCCCTAAGTCCTAAACCCGAGCCCCCCCCGCGCCGCCTTTCCTCGAACAATCAAACTCTCTCGACAGTCTGAGGAAGTGAAAGGCAAACAGATTTACGCTGTCGGTTGTCAATATTAGTTTTTAAAAGGATTGGTGGGGATTTTGTTGAACGAGATGAGCTAAAGGCTATTCCTTGGATTTCCTTTGACGAACTTTAAAGGTCTGTTTGGAAAGAACGGTTAGGAATTATTCATCGCAGTTAGCGCTCTTCCCTCACAATAAGACGGTCCTCGATTCGACTCCCCAGGTGGGGCCTTCGACTGTGGTGTCCTTCTTCCCTACTTGCGGCCAGTAGTCCATCAGTCATCCAACTTTCCAAAATCGTCAACTGGACAGCACTGAGTTGAGAATGTTTCGCCTCTTCGCCTTCAACTGTTAGTGACCATATTTGAATCAAGAAACACAAAACTGACCCTTGCACCTGACTGCTTTTGTAAATGTAGGGAAAGATGCACAACGAAAGAAAATCGTCAAGAAAATCTCTTGACAAAAACCTGAATGGACTTGGACGGCGAAATAGGAGCGTTTCCATTTGCAAACTTTAAAACGTGACACAATTTTAACACAGTCTAAAATAATGTGCTAGCAACATGGAATCCGCCACTTGCAGCCCTCTCTCCCGGTCACAAAGCGCACAAAGGCTAGTGTTTCAAAGTATTTGCAGATGTCTCCCAGTTAAACGCCGCTTGTGCTCGGGTAACAAAGCGGGATTAGAAGGACTAGCGCGGCTTAAGTAAAAGTGGCGAAGCTCCTGGCCGCAACTGTTTAGTCTGGCCCCGCTGTTTACCCTCTCCTTTTGGGCAACTTGTTTAGCGGACGGGGCACAAACATCCGTTGCCATGGGGGTTAGCTGAGCGGCCGGCTCCTGCGTTCGTTTATTAAACTTTGTGCACCTATGATGTTCGGAGAATGACCCGCGCCGGCTCTTTTATGTGCGTCTATAAAGGGGCGGCCCATGAGAGCAGGTCCCATAGGAGGGCTCGACCTGGAGATGACACCCCCACCACCCCCCACCACCACCACCACTCTCCCTCCTCGCCCCGGTCGCCATGGAGACTAATGCTATGTCGGTGCGTGGGAGACGAGAGGGTCGGGTGGGAGGGTTAGGCACTGTCACTATCTAATTGATGAACCCGTGCGCTCATGTAGGTACTCCCGTTTGATTTAACGTAGACAACTGGACACGTCAACCATAACTGAGGCTTAAAAAAAAAACTCTTTAGGGAACGTTACAAGCTAGAAGGTCCCTAGGTTCAATCCCGGCCAGGCCTTTCTGTGTGCAGCACAATCTGGGAAACACAGATCGGAGCGCTTCAGCTGTAGAGGAGCTAAAGAGGATTACTGCATAAATGAAGCAAAGTACTACTGCTGGCATGTTCTTGACGAGGGAGCGTTATAACATGGTTAAAGGCGCAAATGTCTTTTTTACCTCATTTGGTGTAACCATCCAGAGAGGCTATTTTGCCATTCATTTTTCCCACAGACACTTTTTAAAAGGAGATAATCTGCTATAAACACACAATTTTGAATACAAGCAAAATTTTCTATTTCAACGACTAGAAATTGTGATTCCTTCAATTACTCGACTATGATCAGCAGTTCAGTTTTACTTCAATGTTCATGCACCTACTAACCAAAACAGCTTATATTTGACTTCTGGCTACTTCTGCACAAACTATAACTATTATTAAACTCAACAGTTGGCCGTGATATCTCCAAGCTTGTACTCCTTGGGCGGTATTGTCAGCGTCGGGCCACGTGAGCCCGCCACCTCACATGCCCCATCAGTAATTGGCACATACGGGGCAGATCAGCTGGCAGGAGAGGGTCAGTCTGTCTACTGCTCCTCGCGTCAACCACCCCCACCTCCCCCACCAACACACACCAGCCACGCCGCCGCCACCGCCACCCTCCCCGCCCCGTGACTCCTGGACATTATCCAGACACATTAGGCCGAGGGAAATCCCAGACCGTGTCCATAAGCTCCTCAATACATGGCCAAGATTATGTTATCAGGAAGGCAAACGTTATGTCGAAAAGCAGTGGAGAAGGTGTCTTCAGTGGGACACACAACAGCATTGCACTTTGAGAAGAACAGCAACTTGATTTGAAAAAGTTGGCATAAGATTTTCCAAGGAAATAGTTTGTAAATTAGATTAGAATTAGAATTTTGCTTACGAGTGTGTGCAAATATTGAACAAGGACTGATTATCTAATCGTCCGTTTGTACTATAGTTTTTTTGTTGGTGATTGGAGAACGATTCCAAAAGCAATATCAACTTTTTTTTGCGTTTGTTATAACTACTATATTTCCTCATCAAAAACATGCCTGGATTAGTGATTCTCTAAGCCAATGACTTGCTTGGCCATCCTATCCTTACAGAGACATTTTTTTATTCACATTATAAAAATATAGAATATCACTGCTGGGGTACCAAAAAGAATGTCCACTTTTAGACTGTCCATTAGAGCTTTCATTCCATAACCAATGACCACTCTCCTACTAGTCTCCTACTGGCTGGCTCCTGAAACCCCCCCCCCCCCCCCCCCCACACCTCCTTAGCTTCGCCTCTATTTATTTTCATTGGGTTTACGCCGGGCCAGAGACAAGACCCCGGCCCGCAGTGGTATCTTTGTATCGGAGTGCTTCCTGTTTTCATTGCGCGGGCGACCCTTGTCTTTACAGGGGTGAGGCCGGGCTAGCGGGGGGGCCCCGGGAGAAGGAAGGCCAGGGGTAGCTCGGGGCACCCAGAGGCTAATTGTGAATTTGAGAGTTTGCTTCTTCCGTTTCTTTTTTCCAAAAACACACGGGCAGCACCTTGTTGGGCATTAAGAAAACAGACTTGGTGCCTTCAATCAAATTGGCAACGACTGTGCATGAAGAATTTTGAACTGTAAAATAGCTTCAGGAAACTGCAAGGCAGAGCATGGAAAAGTTGGTTGAAGGCGAGTGGTCAGTAGCGTACAGGGAGCTCCGAGGCATCAAGGGTGTCAAGTTATTACGGCGATATCCCCCCTTTTGGCCTGCCTGTTTTGAGGGGAGTGCTGTTAAGCTGCTAAGCCAGGTGTATTGGTCCCATGGGCGGCCTGAAGGGAAGTGATATATCCCCTGGTCATTGGCGAAGTCCTTGAACTGGGAGCGCGTTCACAAAGACGCGTAAAAAGAGCAGTGGTTAAGTTTTAAGGACAATTAAGCTGCGTTTTGTGGCGGAGAGCTTGAGCGCTGTGGGAAATGTTCTTCTATTAAACAATATTGAAGTCATCGACGTTCGTAAAATGCATAATTAAACACAATTTTGGACGGAGGAGCATTCACGCTGAATTTGACCCATCATTGCCAGCAGTATACTAAGATATTAACATTTCTGAAGACATTGGCGCCATGAACTTATATACACTGAAAGACAAACCCAAATGAATAATGATAAAACAACTTTAATAGTGTGTTCTACAATGTTGCATGCAACTCAACACAACAACTAACCGCAATAGTCACTTGATAAACCATACCAAAGTACCATCAAAAACACGTACTGCATTTGACCCATTTGAAACAGCAGTAACAATAATACCCATGTCACAGTTTGTATAGTTTACCATCCAAACTTCAAATACAATTCTGTCATATTTGACCCATTGAACTGCTGTTCCCAGAGATACCAAAGTTCTCTGGCTGTGCAACTCGGTGCACCATTGCCGTTTTCTCCTCGGACTCAGAGTTAGGGTTAAGGTTAGGGGTTACGCTTAGGAATAGGGTTGGGGTTTGGGATGTGGGGAACAGTTCAGCGGCTGAGTTCAGGTTAGGGGACGGATATATTTCCCAGTTGTTAAACATGGGTGGGAGAACAATCCTGGGTAACGGGGAACATACTGTAGGTAGGCACCAACAACAAAACAAAAGGTTGACGAAACCTTCAAACCCTTTTTGCACACATATAAAGCCCATTAACTCCCGAATGCATGGGAAAAGGGTTGCACGATCCTGCTACACCCTCTGGACAAACGTCATGTGTTTTGCTCTTACTTCCAGCCGGTCCGATGCTATGGTTTGCCGCTTCATTGCAACAGGCCGCAAAGTTTCCGTCATTCTACGGTGGCTCCTACACAGCCTATGTGAAACCGTCCATCTCGTGATTTCTCCCAAGAGTGTGTGAGGTCAGCGCAGAGCGAGAGGGAGAGCGGGAGGGGTGAGAGAGGGCAATTTTGTTACACTGAACCCAAAAGCCAACATTTGTTTCTATCGGCCTGTGTTGTTTTTTGTGCGGGAACGGGGGGGCCGTGTCCCTTTTGGAGCCTTTCAGGCGTCGGGACAAAAGCCGGTGGTTGAGAACATATGTAGGGAGACCCCCAGCGGCTCACAGCGGACCCCTCCCCTCAACTCTCTCCTTTTACTCCATGAATGCCGCCATTGGCCTTTCAAAGTTTGCAAAGTCTTCGAGAATTCAACCTTTTCTCGCACAAACGCGTCCGGCAACGGCGCGTACATTTGCTTAACAAATTGAAAAGCAAAAAAGAAAAAGAGAATAGTTAATGGGTGCGAGGGAGAGTTTATGGGTGGGGGAACAGCATGGGGATAGTTCAATTAGGAGAAATAAAGGTAGGTTAGGAGGAACGGATTATGTTTTGGACAAAAGGGTGCAAAGAAAGATCGGGGGAGAACATCTACAGGCTTGAAACGCGAGAAAGAAGAGATTGAAAGACCTTGATTCTGTAAAATGCCAAGCGCTTTTCGTACCCATTCTGTCCACACTCTTTCAGTCGGATCTTAAAACAATTCTAAAGAAAATTGCACGACAAAGCTCCGTATGTAACGGCATGGTCTTTTCTCTCAAGACCGTGATTTGGAAAAAGAAAATGGATACACGCTCCTTCTGAATGGGATAGAAAAGAAGTTCGCAAATCTCTACGCCTTGCGAGAATTGGCTTGAGCTTTGAGGAGCTAGCGAAAATTAGCATCATCCAGGCCTTCCATAGGTTTTTACAAAGAGGAGGAAGAGTTCCGGGGAACAAGTTCTGAAGTACTATAACATGGAACGACTTAAAGAAAAGCCCATCGCCATCTTTCCTAAACCCAATTTACTCTACCTTTTGCTAAACCACACTTCCACCATTTTCATTTCCAGATTGTAACCAAAGCCTGCTTCAGTGTGGCGAGGAACTGAACGGTGTGTGTGCGTCGAACAGCTGCGGAGCCATTTGGATAATGACGAGACGAGAGTAGTAATAACCAAGCAGGGCTGCGGTCAGGCGGTCTACGGCGTTGTTGGTTTGGTCGGGCTCAAGGCTGTTGGAGAGAGGCACGGGGGCTTTTCTGTTGAAGCTTGACTGCCCCTCAATAGATAAAAGTGATTAAAGTACCCGCGATTATCCCCCCTGACCAATATGTAATGGATTTAGAGCTCGTTCAATTAGGCCCTGTTTGCCGGTCACTCATTATGCACGCTTTTGGTTTGGGTAATCTGCTGCTTTTGGTGCGAGGAGTGGGCATTGCGCGGGGAGAAGGGAGGGGGGCAGTTGGATGTAAGGGACAGATGTTAATCAATGAGGCATATGGCGTTCACTATGTTTACATGAAAGATTGAAGTGGACTTGATTGTCCCCAGACAGGAAAGTTTGTCATCCGCATTTGACCCAGTCTTCAGTCAGTTTGGAAGCAGTGGGCAGTTGCTGGGCATATATTCTTCGGAGCGTAAGTTATGATCAGGAGAGCTAAGTTGGAAGCCTACCGCCCAAAACAAACTATTGCACATGTTTTGGACACAAGAAAAGTGCTCTAGGAGTCATGGAATTGATCCCATCAAGCTAGTATGATTAATTAATGATCATTAATGAATACATTTGGGGTAAGATGCCCTACCTGACTTCCATTCATAGTCAAAGTTAGATATCTTCAAAGTTAGATCTCTTAAGGCTATCTATCCTAGCAATGTAAACTGTCACATTGCATACTGTCTATTAGTATTGAAAAAAAAAAAAAAAATCAGCTGAACCTTTTGTTTAACCTCTACAAACATGTTCTAGAAGGCTTTTGGTACTCAGTAGTTCAGTAGTGACATTTCAATCTCTCATATTTTGACGCAATACACAATCTTTTGCCCATCATTCATCCCTATTCCCGACTCCTCTCTGCATGTACCGACTGGCTATTTCAATCTTCCCCTCCCCCCCTTCTGTACATTGTCACCCGTGTCTCTGGGACAAGCAGCAGCTTATGTGTCGTCCTGAAACCTGACCTCCGCAGCACAAAATCAATACAGCACGATGTTGCGATCATGTCCCAACATTAGCCGGGGCGGGGGCACACGCTTTCCCTTTCATTCTCCCATACAGAGCACCAAAACACAGTCATAATCTGCCCCGGTCCGAGTAAGAGGTTGCAAATGAAAGGGTTCACAAAGGCGTGGGGTGTAAACAAGAGCAAACCGGTTAAATAAAGAGTGAAACAGGCTGTACTGTCTAGCTCAAATGACTAAAAATAGTCCTCGATCTATCCTTCGTGCAGGATAACCCCCCCAAAACAAATTCCAAATCACATCTCTCAATTATTCCCGCAGTGACCCCATTCATTCAGTGGCACTCCGGCCCGCACTAAATGATCATCCCGCACTGTAGCGGATGTCAGATCTTGTTTGCGCCGCGGCGTCTTACTCACAGTGCTGACCGGAGCAAACAAGTCGGCTGTGATTAGCTTGACCAGGTCACGGTGTCCGTCTGACAGGTGTCTGACAGGTGAGTCCCATATCTCCTGACAACTTTGTGACAGGTGTGTGCAAGTGGTTTTCTAACCCCCCCCCCCCCCCCCCTAACAGGCTAAGTGCTACTCCCAATGGATTGTAATCAAGCCACGAAAACAAGAATCTTTCTACTAGTTCAACTGCACAACTGTATCAATGGCAGTTGTTTAGACTGAGACATTGTTTTCAATGCAATTTGCTATACATGAATTAAGTGGTTGATTATGCATAAGCTTAAGACTCAACAAAATCTTAAAGGAACAGGCCTTTTTACATACTGAGATATGTTCTTACCTTAGTTTAGACGAGTTGATCCGTAGCTGTCTGGTCTTTGTGCGTGCGCTCAGTCACGCAAATATTGGTAGCATTTAGCCTGTCCCAGCAAAGGTATAGCTCCAAACTGGGTGAAGATAGAAGCTACCAAGCTGTTCCACGGTTTCCGCATTTCCCCATACAGTTACGTGAAAAGTTACACAATCCAAGTATAGGCACACAAAATTGTCGATTTTTTTAGGCCTGGAAAATGTCTACACCTAGAGTACTTTGACGATATTACTGCGTGGACGTCTAAGTACTCCAGGTGTTATTACGCCTCACAATATAGTGCCCCTTTTTATCCGCTTAAAAAATCATGTTTAATTTTCAGTCACTATACTTCGTGTAAAGGCTCATGTAATTATATTTCAAAAAGGGAAAATGTGGAACAGCTTGGTAGCTTCTATCTTCACCCCCAGTTTGGTGCTATACCTTTGCTGGGAGAGGCTAAATGCTAACAACATTTGCGTGACTGAGCGCACGCACAAAGACCAGACAGTTACGCATCAACTCGTCTAAGCTCAGGTATGAACATATCAGTATGGAAAACAGTGGCCTGTTCCTTTAAACTCTCAACTTTGTGGTCAGATTTTCCTTGTTTTGGAGGGTTCAATGCTCGATAAGTCAGGCTTGGTATTAGATATTAAAGATGAGAATCACTGATCCTTCACTACCACCAGAACATCCCAATCCACCGCATTTCCAGAAACTTCTATGGCATGCAGCTCATACTAACAATCTTCCATAGACACTTGAGCTCAGGGCCCATTCAAACTCCACATATCGCTACGCCGCACACGCCAGGGGTCAAACAGCAGCCCTTACCGTGAGATGCTGGAATAACCACGCCCGCATGATGTTGGTTGCCACTTTGGGGAAAATGCCGCGCTTTTTCTGCCTCTTCTTTTCCTTGTCCGGGTCGTCGTCGTCTCCTGTGCCGGGCGACGCCACGCTGTTGTCTAAGCCATCTCCTGGACGGAAAGCAAAACCAGCGTTATACAACACCCCCGGCTTTCGCAACCGGCTTTTTTGAAATTTTTTTCATAGTGCAAAGGTAGGAAAAGTAGAGTGATCCAGGCAGAAACGCAAGGCTTATGATAGATGGATAAATGGACAAATACCACGGATGATGGAATGTGTTAGCCCGGAGGTGAGGCTAAGAGGCTGCGTGGCTAAAAGAAGGCCAGATATGAAGGCGGAGGGATTTGGATGGTCTTATGGTGGGCTTTGTGGAGAGTGGGGGCTTTAGGCCAAGGCCCCAGCTTGTGGGACTTCTATAACAAGTTGATACTGCTCTGTTTGTAATGTTAGCTAATGTTTTACTGTTGTTGTTTTTTGCACCAGGGGTTTGGGAGTAACGCAATTTCGATTCTCTGTACGCGCTTTACATGTGGTAGAACTTAAAGCTAACTGAACTGAACTGAAAAATGCACTATCCTGACGGATGAGTTAAAAAAAAAAAAAAAAAAAATCCGAGGTGGAAATTAGTTTTTGGTTTCAAAAGACGCATCCAGCATCAGATGACTTCACAGAACATGGCACTACATTTCCTGCATTAGCTACCCCTTGTCCAAAGTCATTCCATAAATTAAATAGGACTCACATAACATAACAAAGTAACCCTAAGAACCAGGCTCGTGCCAAAAAAGCAGATATTGTTAACAACAACTGATCACCAAACAAATAGTTCACAATACCCTACCCAAATACGACACGACACAACATAGGCCAACTGCAATGGGGCAAAATAGGCATCACTGAGAGAGATTGATTTGAAAATGGGAAAATGTGGGTTCAAGGGCCTTTAATTAGTTCTATGCTAAGTATCTTTTTGCAAACCATTCCGTCTGTATCCTAGCGTTGTACAGCCGAGGCGATGAGACTCTAGGAGGCTGCTTGCCGAAGAAGCCAGCGTTGTGAAGTCTCGACGCGAAAGCCGAGGGATTTAGATGGCCTTAGATGGATGCCTTTGCAGAGAGCGCGGGGGTTTTTCTGCTGAGGCCCTACAGTCTGCTTGTTCTATACCCCAGAGCACGGAAGAGGGGAATGAGGGTTAATGACTCTAATGTTATGCTTGGACGCTGTAACACTGGGGTTCTCTTTTGCACTCGCACAGTCGGTGAGAGGGGAGGGAAAATTGGAACAAAGATGACAAAGCGGACAAGGAGCCTTCAAGTACAGTGCAGGCCGGGACTCGTGTCATTAATGCAATTAAATTTACATGCTTGACATAATGCGGAGGGTTTTTCTCTTCTTCTTTTTTTTTAAGCGATCTTTTGAGGAGAGCCACAGCGAGGAGTGCAGCCAGCAGCAGTTGGCGTGTTTGCGATTTGGAGAACTGTGTTTGAATGCGAGAGAGGTTTTGCTAAATAATTGCGAGTTTTGACGCTGGAATAGTCATACTTTTGAGAAATAACAAATGCCTACAATTGTTTGGTAATCCGTAAAAGATTTGAGGAAAGTAGATTGTTCACATGCTATACTGTATGTGTAAGATTTCCTATGCTAATGTTTAGCCTTAGGAACAGATGAGTTTAAATTAAGATGTGTTAATAGTCTGATGTGTTAACTCGTACAACGTTTAGAATTTTGTTTGTGAGGAACTTTAAGCTGCAGTGGCTACACTTGGAAAGTAAGCTACATGACGTATCACTAAACATATAAACAATGGAAGTCCTGTCTAAATAAGTGAGTCTTTAGTCTGGACTTAAACAGTAACAGGTCAGACTCGCAGCTCGACTGGAAGCGAGTTCCACAGCTTGGGCCCTGCCACGGCAAAAGCACGATCGCCCCAATGCCTGGACCCGGTCCTGGACCCCGGTCCTGGGCACATCCAAAACCATCTGAGAGGAGAAGTGCAGGGCTCTGCACGGGCGGTCGATGGACAGATATGGGGGAGCATATCCATGATGAGCTCCCCCATATCTTCTGCTATTAGCTTCTTTGAAACATAGCGCATCCAGTATTTGACCATTTTTTTCAATCTCCATTGATTTATTATTATGAAATGAGTCAGGAATCCCAGAAATGTTTGCAGTTTTCCCATCAACGTGAACGTAAAAAGTTATGGCGAACGTTTTGCTGATAATTCAACAAGTCATCGTTAGCCTGCAGCTTGTCTCTCATCGAACCGCACACTACACACACATTGCAAAATGTAAAATATTTCCTCCAAGTTTGTTGTTTTTAAATCCACTTAAAAAAAAAATTAAAAAAACACCAGCACTCCAGCGTTCATTTTGAAGGGCGTCCGGCGGAGTAGGACTAGCTTCATTGCTTCACTTGGATGCACATAAATGGACTTGTCTTTCCTTCCCCATCCTCCCCCCTCCCCATTCTCTCTTTCGCTCGCTCTACTCAACTCCCCTATGCTAACAACTACCCGACGCCCCTTCCCATTCTGCCAGATTAGCATGACGAGCTAGCAGCAGGAGGAGGAGCAGCAGCAGCAACATCGTGGCTAGCACCCACCCATCACTTTCACTCTAGGCCAAAATACAACATAAACACGCTTGCAACATTTCTCCTTCAAATCCAAAGTTTCCAGCCTTAGCATTAATTTAGCATTAGCACAAAAAAAAATTCACTTTTAGCAGTCGTCGTTATTATTACGCCCCCCCCCCCCCCCCCCCCTTCGCCTGGGGCCACGAATGCCTTGAAAGCCTTCCTTGAGGGCATCTAAATTATGTATCTGAAAAAGGCGTATGCCACGCAAGGACCCCGGACGCTCGCCGGATCGAGAGCCGCTTGTCCGGAGGTTTTTGGGGAGGCGTCAATCATGGGCACCTACGCGGGGATTATTCTTGCATAAATATATCGGAGCTAATAACATTTTCTTTTTTCCTCCTTCTTCTTTTAAGCGGCGGACGGGAAGGAGGCCCGACAATGGCGTAATCGGATGCAAAACAAATGAAGAACACAAGGACAGCGGTGGCTCCAGAAGCTATGTACCCTGCTGCCAAAATGGGACTTGAATTCTAATTCTTGATTTGAGTATAGCACTATGGCACATCTGTTTAGCACTCTGCAGTTGTTGTTTCAGGTCTGAAGACTTTTACCACAATGAATTTTTCCTTTTCATTGTAATTCTGTTGGCTAATCGGTGTGGTTATTTTTACTGGGACGTCTTTCTATAAAGTGCACCTTAATTGTTAGCTGTTTGTTAACCGTGGCACAGCTGCTAACCACTTGCCCTCCAACAGGAAAGCCACCAGATCCTTCATACTAATGTGGCTGGCTGTGAACACAGCGACATTCCATAAAAAATTCTTATAAAATGTACTTATTTCTTTTACGTGTACGTAGAGCTGGGCACCGTTAAAAGACACCAGTCTGGTATCGGGAAAAAAAGTTTAGGTTCTACTGGTATTGAAAAAAATTATACTATCGAAAGCAGGTACCAAAAGAAGAAGTTCTATCTTTAGATCCAAGTTTTGATACTGTTAGTCGGCATTAAAGGAAGTGACTTGGTTGTTTCAGCTCAAATAAATGTTTTTTTTTCACATTTTCCCCAATTTGTTTTCCTTTGGAGATGACCCCGATATCGTAAATTTGTCACCAGTTCATCGGTCATGGTAATGTACCAGGTTGCACATTAGTTTCAAAGACATTAAAGATATACAGACGGGGTAACTCCAGAAAGGTTCCACATGGTCCGGGAATCGTACCTGGGACTCCTCCTGAAACTACTACAAAGATAAGTATTCCAAACCCGAGCCAATTACTTTCTTCTACTCGCTCCTCTTTGGTGTCCCTCTTGTTTTTTTTTCCACGGGCTCTCATTTGGCTCTCGACTCTGGGCTGCTGTCTGCGCCTGTGTTTTCCTTCCGCATCATTAGCGCAGGGCCACAGTGCGGCGGAGGCGAAAAAAACACAGAGGGAAGTGCCGACTTTGCAACTCGCCGCGTGTAGCTAAAGAAGCCCCATCCCCGTGAAGGACGTGTGGGCACAGCGACGTACGCCGCGCTACGGGGAGCTGAAACTTTAGAATGGGGATTCATTAGTGGCGAACGCCGTAAATCCGCCGCTAAGTATGAATCCTTGTCGGGGGAAAGACTAAAACAATAAACTCTGGGTCTAGCCCTGGGCCTACTCCGACAGCGAGGGGCTTCCTGGAGAAACCCGAGCCAGACGGAAGTCCAGTCTGCCATGACTCGGGCACAAAAAAATATGCTTTGATGCTTTTGGTTATCTGAAATTAACATTGTAAAAAAACAAAACTAAAAAAACGACTGCCTCCCTTTGAATTACATTATAAATAAATACAAACATTAGGTAGACTTTTCATTCAGATGCACAATATAGACACAACGACATTTCCTTGCATTGTACTTGCAAGATCTAAAAAGATGATGTTGCCATTATGTACAATTTTGGTTGGAAAGAAGACTTCTAAACATCAACACATTTCGCTGAATAACACTGACACAGTATGCTTGTTTGGCAGTTTGCTTCTGTTGATTCTCTCTCCAAATGCCTCTCCCGCTGCGAGCGCTCAGCCCGGGCCGGTGTTACAGCTGCAGTAGCAGCAGCAGCGCGGTGGCCAAAAAGGAAGCCCGATTAATTTTATTGACGTTTCCATTTTCACTGCAACGCGATAGCCCTATACCTACACTCCCTCCCCCGGTCAGGGCCAACGCGACCCGACCGGCGTATTTACAGACTGACCTGTCACTTGGTTACCCAGCATGCTCTGGTGCCTCCTGGCCCCGTGTCCGCGCGGGTGAAACCCGACTCTCGGGGCTATCAGCTCCGGGCCGCTCTCACATGAACAGGCAGCGGGGCGCAGAGCGGACGTTTCAAAGCTGGCATTTGAGCGTGGTGATATTTTGGGCTTTGTACACGGGACATGCCATATCGTGAACGTGTATGTTAATGTTGCGGCTAATGTTGCAGCGAGCGCTGAGAAAAACCCCTGTACTCAAGCGTATGCTAATCGGTTGGAACTATTCTCTGTGCGGTCGGAGCCTTTGTCCGAGCAACTCCATGCGGACTCATGGGCGACTTCACTCCAATCGACAAAATGTAGGACATGGTTGGCGCGAATCTCCTCAAACTGCACAAAACTCGAAACCAATCCACCAAAAAAAAAAAAAAAAACACAACCATGACCTTCTGTTTTTTTCTTTTCCTATTCTCTTCACGACTTTTTGCAATGTCACATCCTATTCCCGAAGTCTGGAGACCGGAGGCCCCCTCGTTGACCTGAAGATCCCTCAGGGGTTCCCTAAATAATAATAACAACTCACTCTATTCCAACGTTATGTTTTACAGATGAAATAAAATAACAAATAATGATTCAATAATCGTCATGGAAAAGTACTATGACCGTAGTATCGTAGTCAAGGCGTTTCAACGGGAGTGAGTTCCAAAAATCTGACGAACTGCGAGAATGTACAATTTAGGCCATTTCTGTGGTTCCGCAGTTCGGTGGCGGAGTGGTTAGTGATCTTGCCTCTCAGTAGGAAGCTCCTGAGTTTGAATCCCAAGACAGCAAGGGCCCTTCTCCAAGTTTCCAAGTCTATTCTACGGTTTCTATCACACTTGTTTGAGGACACCAGTTCAGCTTTGACCATTAAGATATTTAGTTCCGAACTGTTCATTGCCGTGACAAGGGCCGCCAACTTTTCACCGCTTGAAACCCGTGAACAGGAACGGTGATAAAGACAATAACTGTTCTTATTTTAGACTTGACGGGACACGTATCGATAATATCACAAAAGTTTTGAAGTTGGTGGTAGAAATAGAATCCCCCCCCCCAAAAAAAGCGAGAGAAAAGCACGTAGAATAAAGGCTCACGAACTTGCTCAACCTCATTACATCTAAAGCGGGACTGGTTTCTTCGCATCCACCCCCACTACTACTTTCCCCCTCTTTTCTTACGCGCCGGGCAAGAGAAGGAACGCTCCAGGGCAAATTGTCCCAAACGCTAATGGCTTCTGACTGTTCCCTGGCAACTCGGCGGCTAATGCCATGCTAACCTGCGTGTTACGGAGAGACAGAGAGAGAAGTATACAGGGCAAGGCAGTCCCATCTTCTTCTGGCCATGTGACACAGACTGAACCGGGGAGGGTGTTGAGCTAGAGAGAGAGAGAGAGGTGGGTTGGGTGCTATTAGGAGCCTTGGGGGCGGGGGGGTAGCCGAGGTGCTGGAGTGTAGCCTGGGGCAGTTTCGGAAAAGCAGCGCCCTTGGAGATGAAAAAAGAAAGAAAGGGGGTGAAGAAGAGAAAAAAAGACTCTGCACCCACGCTCTCTCCTCTCCTATCAATATATGTGACTTAAAGTGCTCGGAATGAAACTTCTGGGGCAAGTTTTATTTATTTATGTCTTGTCTGTTTTAACCCGGACACTTTATTTTGTGTTTTGGTCGCCAACCCGGCCTTGACGAAGCTACTCGGTTAGTGGCGAATTGTCGCCTTGTGAAATCTAACCTGGACTTGAGCTCTCTTGTCCATATGTCGTACCTTTAGAATTATAAAGTTCTTTCTGACTTTTTTGGGGGGGTCAAAATAGAGTTATTTTGCGTATACTGGTTCCTGGAACCATTCGGTCGGAGTTTGGTCAATTTAGAAGTAAATAAATAAATAAATCTAAGTATCTTTTGTAGTGTAGATTTCGTTGGGCGTTTCCCCTAGATTATTTCACCTTGTCTGGGCATCTTTGCTTAGAGACTGCTGCCTCCGCGACCTGGCCCTGGATAGACCTGAAGACAGTGGATGGACGGAAGGGATGTTTTTGACTCGTTTCAATACAATGCATCTTTTTTTGTTTTTGTTTATAGAAAGTTATTTGCTAATGGGGCAAGAAACGTCCACCAGTCCTTGTTCTCGATACAAGCAGGATTATCTTGAATTTTTAAGGTGGTTAAAGGTCTGAGACAATAACCAGTTACGATGAGTTTTGGATGCCCTAAAGTGCAGGAAGTGGCGCGGGGGGATATCGCAAACAAACAAAACGGGAAAGCTGCTATAGTAATATTAGCGGCAGCGCACGGCCATCTCTCATCACCAGTGGGCGCTTATTAAAAATGCATTCAGGAGGATCTCCCCGTGAGTAAATTGGAGTCATGGCTACGCTCATTAACTGTTGTGGGGGGAAAGGGACGGTAAACACGACGGCGCAGGCAACAGGCTTCGGCAAATTCAGGGTTTTCACACAATTTTGATACTTCTTATATATATATATATATATACATACATTTTTACAGAGAGTAAAGTGGTATGGGAAAATTGGTAATATGCTGCCAGCCTTTACATTCAGTGCAGTGGGGTTCGCTAGCTGAAGGCCTATTAACCCCCGCCAAGACAGCAACTAAAACTGTGAGGCAAGAGAAATCCTCGGACACCGTCCCGCCAAAGCGATACTGAAAAATATATACTGCACTGTCAAAAATAGACACTTCTTTCCGATCTGCGCTAAAAGCTTATATCCTTGCAAAATGATTATTCCAGCTAACTTCCTAACTATTTATCCAAAACACTTAGCTATCCCTTAAAGGTGAGTCTCCGTCTACAAGCCGGCCAGCTAATGCGTTTCTTTGGCCTCATGCATAAAAGATTCAACATATGTTTTCAATAACACATGCATAATACATGGGATTTGTGTTGCGCACCTCGAGGAGCTCTAAATGTCAGACACCGCTTGTTTACCCTTCGTGAACAAGATTGAGAATTTTAATTTCAGTTTGCCGGACCTGCATGTAAGGGTCCAATTGGGTCCCTTCAAATAACATAATAAATACATGTAATCCGTTTAAGTGACTTGGATGTAGTTTGAATAAGTTAACACTGCTCATTGGACCATAATAAATCAACTGTAATTAAATTATAGGCAATGTTTTCCCTTTTTGTTGTTGTTTGTTTTTAAGTCAAATGTACAAACGCTTTTAAGTAGTGCAAATACAATAAATTGTCACTTTTGCTCAACTTAAAACTATTAAGAATAAGTCAACATCTGCTTTTTTCTGTGTAGATTGAATAATATGTTCTTGCTACACATATGGCATGTGAACTCAAAGAGTTGTGGGTTCAAATCCCAGCTCCATCAATTTGCTGAATGTCTCTCCTGCACTTTCATCCAGTGCTACTGTCATGTCAAGGAAAGCCTACAGGCCAAAGAAGTCTTCATTTTTGCCCTGTTTAGCATGTTCTATCTTTGGCTTTGGTGATTTTCGGAGGGAAGGCCAGGCGTTTGTTTTAGGCCAGTGAAGCAGTAAAGTGTGAAGAGGCAGTAACTAATTACGAATGTTCCCCTACACCCCCGGGCCCATTACCCCATGTCACCCAAAGCACTAGTACAAAATACTAAAAGTGAAATCCTTCAACATGATTGGACTTGCTATTTCTACTTTTAGTACTTTTAACTCTGTTACTATAACCAAGTCTAACAAAGTTGCATGGTCAAAAAGAAAGCATCAAAGTAACATTTACTCATACTATGACATACTATGGTTGCATAATTGTAATTCCACTTATTTCCACCATACATATTTATTACCACACTGCAAAAAAACAATATCTGTCAATAAGTTCACATTACTCAAATTAAGAATATTTGACCTCAATTCAGGGATTCTGACTTGCAAGTAAAAATAAATATTCAAGTAGGTTTTACACACCTACTCAAATCAAGGGCAATTGTACTTGTTTCAAGATGTTTTAATGTATTTCTCGATTACTTTTTGCAGAGTGTTCGATGCCATGTAGTTTCTTTAAATGACAGTTCACTTTGAGCTTCTCTGACTTTTTCACGATGCGATTGTTATACTGCATATGGCTAATAAACTGAACTTAAAAAACTATTACTATGGTTTGTATTGGTCAAGTGGATCTCAAGCTGGCAGGCCAGGAGCCAAAAGTGGGTTGCCGGATCATTTAAAGTGGCTAAAAATGACAATTGACTTTGATTACAAGTTGAAATGGTTGAGAACCAGTGTCTTATACCGAGGCAATCGTTTTTTCCTAGTGCTACCAAAACTTCCAACCATATTGCTAGCATGCGTCTCCCTTTAGCCTTTCTGTAATCCCCTCTCCCTTCATTCTCCCTCTGCCTGTGGTGCTCCTGCCTGTTTCTATACGTGTGCGATTGTGTATGCAGACCGAGCATGTGGTCCCGGGACCCCTCCATAAATCCAGAGTAAATAAAAGGAGTGAACCGGCGAAGGGGGGGGTGGACAAAAGCAGTGCCCCCCATTGCTTGTGTGATTCGCCGCTATTTGGACGAGTGAATGTGCTAAACGCCGCTTATGTTGGCCTGAAAAGTTGTGGAGAGAAAGGCGGGGAGGGCCTTTTCAGTTCTGGGGGCTTTCTCAATGGCCGGGCCAGGGAGGCGAGAGGTGGGGTAGTGGGAGGTTGTATGGTGGAATGAGAATGAACTACACAGAGCAAGGTTCAGGCCAAAGGAGATGGTTCGACAGAGACTTTTAAGCCCCCGAAAAAACGACAAAGTATTGATATTTGTATTAATATTCTCGTCTCTTGATGTTTGCTTGTGTGTCATGTGAACTGGAAAAAGTATTTTGGGTACTTTTCAGTTTTGTGGTCCGGCAGCTTGATGGTCAAAGTTGTTCTTAATAAAATGTGAGAGAAATAAAACGTACACTGTAAAAAACAATGTTGACAAAAGATCAGGGAACTGGCAATACAACTTTTCAGAGTTGACTTGTAAGGTTTTGGTAAACCTACACATTATACTGTAAATCAGTTATATCTGATTATTAGTCAGTATACCGGCAAACAAGCATTGTGTATGGGCAAACTCCTCATGTTTGTAAAGTTCAGTAAACTAAAAAGATGTTGTACAGCCTTATCTTTGAGTTGAGTAAACTTTTATGTTTACTATTTTAGAATGATTGCTATCAAAATAATAGTTTTGAAGTACAATTGATGGATTAAAAAGTATGTAATTCTGCACAATATCTTATTTTCAGTTTTAGTCAAATAAAATTGAATGTCGTCAACTATGACTATGTTTTTCGTCTTTTCCTTAGTCATTTAGTTTTTATTGTTGATAAAATTATATCCACATTTTGATCATAGTTTTCATCATCATCAACTACTGTATTATTCATCCAGGTTTAGTAAGCAAAAACAATTATTTGACTAGAATTATTATAGTCTAGTTAACTAAATTAATGCGATCATATGATATGCTATGACTTTTAAGAGAGCTTGCTGGAGTATGCTCCTTCAAAATGTTTAACTTTGTCACCATTGTTGAAGATAATAACCTGATTTATAACCTGTGTCATGTGATAGAATCCCATCAATAAATACATTAGCCTACTTTCATTCATGAGTAACTATTTGTAACCAATAGTCAAAATGGCTTACTAATCTTTATATGGTCATAAATAGCAAGCTAGTTATTTTCTTTTAAGTGTGGTCTCATTCTTACTTCCTTGCATATTTCAGTGCATGTTTTACCTTTTAACCCTCACAGCCAGACAAGTGCTAATGACTCTAACATATTTAGCGATAGCGCACACTTGCTAGCATCTTTCGGCAACCAATTCGCCGCGCTTCCTCGCCATATGTTTTAGCGCTTATTTCCCATTATACAGTCGGACCAGGCCATTTTTAAGTGCTTCCAACGCCGGTCCATGAGCTCTCTCTTTTTTCTTTCTTTTTTTTTTTTACACTGATTATTTCCTGATCTTTGCTTAAACGAGTGCTGGCCCCTTGCTAGCTTGCTCGCGCTGGACCATAAAACAGCAGCTTGGTAAACAGCTAGCGGAGCATGCTGACAAATTGGGTAGTGCTCAGGCCAAAGTCATTAACGGCCCTAAAACCTGTCAGAGCAATTACGCCACGCGAACCCACTGCGCTAGCAAGTCCCCCCCACACACACACCCCTCTGCCAAATGCTAAATGTCACTGCCCGCCTCGGCTGGATCGGGCTAGGAGGGTAGAGAAAGTAAACAAATGCCAGTCATGGATGAGAAGTCAGTTTGCAAGACAACTTAGATGTGTATGTCATTTCAGTATTTCGGCATTCATTTTTTTTGTTGCTAAAAGTAGAGGTTAGCAATTCCAGTTCTTGATTCTCCCAAGGTCTACGTAACTTTCCTCCCAGTGGTTAAAGGGTAAGTACTGGGCTCAAAGCGTTCTCTCGCGTGCCTCAGCGTTAATATTTTGTGTTTGGCATAATGTTTCTGCAAATCTATTCCGACTCCTGTGAAACAACTGAAAAGAAGCTTTAACTTTGAGCCAGCCACATGCTAGCTAATCAATAGCGACGTGATGAACGCGCTTTGAGCACAGAACTGCTCAGAATGGATCCGGTGATAGATTATGAGATTAAGGGACAGTTTTGTATTCCCACTGTGGGAAATACAGGTCAAAATGCATCAGCAGCAGAAGAAGAAACAATCAAATCACAAACACAGTTACTCGCTGAAGGAACAACGTGCATATTGTAAACATTCATAAGCAAACACAAAATCATCACTGTCATGTAATTGCTGCAATGTTTCTTATTTTATGCACCGAGCGCTGTTCTGCTAAGATAACTCCCCAACACAGCTGTCCGTGCATCCTGGCCCGCTCCGAGCCGCTGCCTCCTCCTTTGCATGACAACTAACGTGCACTTTCTACCCCCCCTCCCCAAAACACGTCATTAAGCGTTCCCTTTAAATGAAGTGGAATAAGAGCTCCTAATTAAGACTTGTTTTTTCCCCTCCTCTGTGTGGTGAAGTGAAGCAATCGGGCGGCAAGGGGGAAGTAACGGGTACAGGGAGGAGGGGGGTGGGGGGTCGCAAGCCTGGCTTTCTCTCCCCGACGGCCACATTTGCTAAGCCCTACAAGCTAACATTGCATTGTCATTCCTGGAAAATGCAGTCTTGACTTCAAATTCCAAAGCTTTGGTCACCACTGTGCAATATATAAATACACACATCCATACTTTTTAGTACGGGCGTCATCATCAATAGCCAATCATCTCCAAAAACATGTGCCAGACCAGACTTGCTAACTTTGCTGAGAGCAGTACATGGCCCGCTCCTCAACAGGCTTTACTTGAAAAAAATTCACCATGAAAAGGATCGCCGAAGGATACAGTGCCAATAGGCGCTCCATGCAATATGATTTATATAGTTTGTCATTTGCTAAATTGTCCTTAATATCATAGCAACCTCTTGATGATTTTCGATTTAGTAACATCAAAAGCGGATCAAAATCCCAATTTCAAATGTTTGCAATGACCAAAATGTGAATGGCGTGATTTTTTTAGGCGGTGTCATTTGCAAACACCATCCTTGGGAAAGAACATTGCGTAATATTTGAACGGGCCTATCTTTTTCACTTCCCATGTTTTATTAAATGAAATGAATGTAGTAGGTCCATGAGGAGTGGTGCACTGGAGCAATCGTGGCAGCAAAGGGGAAGTAATGGGTAAGGAAGGGGGTTGGGGGGGGTCACAAGCCAGCTTTGGTCGCGCCCCACTCGACGACTTTAGCTAAGCTCCGAACCCTAACCGGCGGGCCAGATATTGCATTGTCATCCCTGGAATGCTGCAGATAGCTATCAGGTCTGACTCCGTGGGTTGGCCTGTAAGGGGAACTGGAAATACCAAGGGAAGGGTGAGGGTGCAGAGGTTGGAGGTTGTGGGGTTGGAGGGGGTAAAGATTGTTTTGCACTCAGTTAGGTTAGGTTAGGTGAAGACGCTTTACCTTTGAACCCAAAATGCAGGTTGTTCCTAACATTTAAGAGCGCTCCCTGGGGCTAAAGGAGAGGCAGGTTATGGGGTTTGTAGGTGCAGCTAGCTCCAGGTTAGCTGTGCAGCATCTGGTCTACTGCTCTATAAAAGGCCACTGTGGGCAATCAAGGATAATATCCCAACAGCATTTTCGTGGGATAAAACAAGAAACGTAAAGGTCTTATGAAACTAATCCACTTTTTATATTGTTTTTGGCTATTGGTTTTTTAGCTTATGCTACTTTGTCCTCCAGAAGATTTGATTCGCAGAATTTGATTCCGCATTTCACTGACTTGCATAAACTTAACATCCAAATGGCCGTGCCCATGCTAGCGCACTTTCGAGTCCGTCCGGAGGATTGGTGTCAGTTAAGATGTTCCAAGACTTCATCTGGGCACAAAAAGCTTCTGGCGAGAGCAAAGGAATAAAGATGTGTGAAAAGAAAAGGAGGCAGGCCCTTGCAGATGTCAGGAGGCAATTTGCATGAACGGCAAAGGGCTAAACTGTCGGGGTTGGTGGGGGCCGTCCCTTTTGCCCGTTCTCTTTTTTGGGTGGGGGGGGGGCTATTGGTTGGGGGGGGGGGAGTAAATCAAAAGGATGCCCATGACCGCCCTGCACACACCAGACAAGCTCCGGTGGCTAATGGAGGGCCGGGGGTATGACTCTTTTCTGCGCTCAACACTTCTAATCGTGTGTACCGCTGTGGCTTTTGGCCATATCGCAAGAAACAAATCCAGAAACCCTACTACTACTATTCGTACTACTTTGTACTACTATGAATTATATGTTACAATTTGAGATAAGATTGTTGGCAAAAATGTGGTAATCTTCCTAGCATCCATTCAATGTAAACGCTACACAACAATCGGCAAAAGATAACACCGCCCAAGCAGAAAGCCTGCGTAAAGAGAACTTCACTGATATGGAACAATCCAAAGTGTTGCACTAGTTAAGGTGAAATGTTACGCGCTTGTTTGCACAAAGTCCGTTACAATAGGTTAAGGTTCTAATTCGAAGGTTGTGCTGTACTTAAGTTCATTATAATTAGCGAGACATTGTCGATTCCCTACAGATATGACTTGCTCAGCCAAGCTATCAAGGCATCAAGTGCTTTTGAGTAGTCTGCTTTTACTGTCGACATCTGTTGCCAAGAAACCCTGCCAGGACTTAGAGAAATATTGCGGAGATTACACTGTTTACAACAAGTGCATTCATTCTCTGTATGCTCAATTACGTCCCAAAACCAAACAAAACAACCTCGGAAATGTCAACTTCCACGCTGACACCCCTGACAGACTTGAGAATTTGCCTCAGCTCCCTTCCAGGATGGGCGAGTGTATTAAAAGGTTTATAAATCAACAAGTCAACCATCAAGACTGTGGCATATCACCTCCTCTGTTCGGCGGCCCTCTCTCATCAGCCAAATACCATGATTTTTTTTTTTCTTCTTCATCCTCTTTCTTTCTCCACCGCCAATGTTATTTTTTTTTTCCTTCTTTTTCTTGCACACAAATGTCCTGCAGGCATGGAACAAAGCGAGCAGAACTGATTACTGCGCGCTTGCCCCGCTCCGCCAGTCGAAAGTCTGTTTGGCTTCCTAATGAGCGCGCTAAAAACCCAATTCATCAGCCATAACCTCTTCGCAACCTGCCTTGAAATCTCCGTCCATTATGGGCAGCCCAAGGACAGCGTGTGTTGCAGGCGGTTGTGCGAAGGGTCAAGGGCAGGGAGAGGGGAGGGTATGGGTTAAAAATGAAGTACTAAAACGGTTTGGGGGTGCTACTGGAGGAAAGTTTTTTTTAAGGGCTGGAGCGACCAAATAAAACTGTTACTTGAATCGTTTTTTTTAGACTTTTACTCAAGAAGAAGTGAAAAGTAGTTCTCCAAGTAAACAAGCATTCGGGAGAAGAGACAACTTAGTAACTGAACGTACTAATATTATTTTAACATTTATTATCGTGAAGCTTTTATGGCTCGACCTCAGTGGAGGGTGTAACAAAATTTGTCTCAATAGACGCATTGAGACATATGGGTCGTCAGCCCAACCCAGTACAGATGATGGAGTAATATAATAGATTCAGAAATGAGCGACTATCTTCTTAAACTCTGGTCTTTTGAACATAATGAAATCAAGTCAAGTGCAAGCTAGCAAATGCTAAAACACACATACGTCGGCCGGCCGTTTGGAGGAGTAGGCGGGGGCCGACTTTAACTCCCAGTGTTCCTCATTACACCGGCTCAGAGTGATCCTCCCGACACCTGAGCGGTAACCAACGAGATTACCGAATTGATGAATGCGTGCTTTCGAATGCGGCTGTTTTAGTCTGCTTTAGTAATTAATTCGTTTTCCGATAGCGTATTGATTAAGCGTAGCCCCTGATAAAGTTCAAACCGAGAGGGATCCCCCCAAGGGTCGGTGCTAGGCCCGCTGCGAGGCACCGCTGGAAACGCACCGCTTCCACCTGCCCTGCTCTCAAAGCCGTTTAGACTCATAAATTAGCAAGGCCAAGCAAAGGGAGTTAAAGATGAAGTAATGGTAAGTGTGCACAGTGAAGGTCATGCAATCTTTTGACTTTTTGTTCTTTAATTGTTTGCTGAAGTTGCCGGGTTGTGATTGAATTGCGGAAGCTTGGCGGATGAGAGGCGAATAATTCTTAAATTAAAAGAAAAAGTACAGGAGAGGTTTACTTGGAATAAATGTATAGATTGATATGACAATGACGTACATTTCTGTGGATGGTTACCTCAATACATTTGAAATACGGTTCGCTATGCTAGTTATGTAGAATTGAAAATCCTAAATTCTACCATATATTTCCTTGCTTTTTTCTTTCCAATACTGATATTCAAGTCGACGGCTAAATTCCAATCCACTCCAGTACATTATTACTATGCATTCTTGCAAACTGTCAAAAAATCTGCTACATCTATGGAATTCTCTCATTGTAACCACATCGTTTTCACCTCGCAGCTCCTTCCTGCCCCCCCATTCCCCACCTCTTCCTCGCCCTACAACCAAAACGTACCCTTTCACAAAACTCCCCTTTCATTTTTTTTATGGCTGCGTTTCCACCCCGTACAGCCGACCGAGAAAAGGGGGGAGGAGGAGGAGCGGCGAGAGAAAGTCTGATCAACACACGGGGCTTTCTTGAGGGGGGGGGTGGGAGAGTTCTCTAGGGAGCTAACTAGCAGCAGCAGAAATCAGATGGAGCTTTAAGAGAGTGAGGCGCTCATGTCTTGTCAGGACCCCTCACCTAGCAGGCTCCTTTACAAGTCAATAACCGCGCCATGCCCAAGTGTCCTGGCACACATTCGCTTCCCACTGTACAGGAAGGGAACAAGCGATTGTAGCAGGGTGATGTAACGTGTGGTACAAAAGTGCAGCGGTGCATCAATTCCTCAGCCATACTGAAGTCACCATTAGACCCAACTCCAGACGCTCAAAAATCACTTTAAATTATATGTAATGTAATGTAATGTAAAAAGTCGCCTATACTTACATTTACTTGTAAGTTGATTGAACAGAGAAAGATAAAGCAACTACTTGTCATTTTTGTGACTTATTACTTATTTTCTTGTCATGGCACAGAAAGAACTGTAAAATAATAAAAAATGTGAACCTAAAATATTAAACTAACTGACTGTAAAGGATTTCTGAGTTGACTGAACTTATTGGGCGTTTGCTTTGCCAAATCATATACAGTATTCCTGCTCAAATTTACACTACAAAAGGCAATAAAGTTGAATCGATTAAGAAGTGCTTTACAGCTGTTACTTTACCTTCTTTCATTTAAAGACACTACATCTGTGTGTTTTTGTTTGTTTGTAGTGATGGATTTAAATATGTTTTCTGTGAAATTGACCCTAAAAAGTGCAAGTTGTGAAACGTGCCGATAAACTTGTTCCTGTGAAGAATTTGGATGCCACAAATTATGTTAGGAAAGTTAGGAATGAGTTTGGACCACAGCTAACATTTTCATGTTGTGGCCTCCTCTTTCATTCTTTGTAATAAAAAAAAAAGCAAAGTACAGTAGGAGTATAGTTTACTGTGGCAACATAGACGAGATTCAATTAAGCGAGTATACTATATATTGTCCAGCGCCTGTCACACACACACTGCATTAAACACATAGGATCTTTAGACTAATCAAAAGTGGCAAATAACGTGTGACCCTATGAGCAGAGGGATCAAGTTCCTTTCCGATATTAAGGGCAGATGAGAAAATATAATTAAAAGATGAAAGTTAATACATTGGACTTGCGTTATCGGGAAAGCGGAATGCTTCCACTTCTGATGAGGTCTTGGTATCAACTGCCTCGTTCTGAGATAGCTTCGCTGGTCATTTCATTACAACCCAATTCTGAGGCACTAATTTTTGATTTTCGCCGGGTGACAGCAGTTGGCACCGGATATTGCGAGGAGAAGGCTATTATCAATTTGAAAGATACAAATTGAAGGGAAAGCTATTCTCCAAACTGCGCTGCCAAGATGGAGCTGCCGGGGAGCCCATATTGTCAATAGCAAGACATGGTCGGGCGGCTCATCTTTTGTCTATTACGATAATTGCAAGTGGCATCTTAAATACATTTTGAGGAAATGTTGCCGTTGCGCGTAAACTTTTAGACATCACGAAACGTTGGCCGCTTTCCTAACTACACTTGGATGGACGAAATGAAAGTTTAGCATTGTCAGTGCAAGGATGTCAGAAAAAACGACTGAACTGGCTAAATAAAACAGAAGCAAGTTCATAATCTTTGCATATGTTTGTTGCGATTACCATGGATTTGGAATTCTCTAAAAAGAAGTTCAAATGGTCAGGGGAGCGTTGTTGAAATCCAAGTACGGAGGGTTCTTACTGCTACAGGCTACGTTCAAAGACTCCGATTCCCACACTCTAGACACAAGCAGAAATGCAAACTCCTTCTCCCTGTGAGGCACGAGTTCTAGCAAACGTGGTCACTGTGAAAGCGTAATTGTCGACGCTATTACTTCCACTATTACTTTGAAAACTATAAAAAGATCTTACCAACTTCTTCCTCATAAAACTTGCTTTCTTTCTCAGCTGATCGGATAGGATCGTAGCTACTGTTGACCTTTGCGAACATCTTTCATCCTGCGTTTCGTTTGATGATATTTCAGTAACTTCGCCGGTCTATTTCTAACCCTCTTGTTTTGCTTGTATTTGCCTATCCTTCTTTGACATTATCTATCCCCACACAGCGCACACGCTCCGGTCCTGACTTCCAATGCTAGCGCTTTCATCGCCTTGCAACTTAACCGCTAAAGTTCCCGACTGCAGAGGAACGCGCGCCCCTTCTCTGTTAGCGATAATTAGCCGTGCTCCTCAAGCCTTCGTTTTTTTTGTGTTTTTTTGTATCTTTTTGAAGCTCGCCGTCTCCTTTTGTTTCACCCTCTCCTTATTGACTTTTCGAATTTTTACCCCCCCCTTCCTCGTATCCACCCAGTACGAGCAACATCAGCAAGAAGCAAGCGAAAGAAGCAAGAGTTACAGCGCGATACCCCCAAGCCGGCGTGGTGTTTTCTCCCAAGACGGCTAGCGTTAGCGTAGGGCCCGCCGGTGCCGAGCTTCCCGGCAGCCTACCACTGGCCCCCCATGGGAATCGAATCAAAGCGAACGGCTCTTAAAATGTAACCGAGGGTATAATGAGGGTGCTCGCAAGAACAATGAGCATGGAGAGTAGGAGTGCGGGGAAAGCAGAGGAATGCCGGACCAGTGCAAAGTGCAGTGAAGATGAGAAGCGGCGCTAAAGGCGAGACACTGCAGGTGATGAGATTTTTCTTGATAGAGGTGTACATTTGAAAATAAAATGTGAATGGATGATTGGACGTACCCAGAGTGAAAATGCAAAGGTTTGTTTTATGGACACATTAGATTAAGTCTTTTCTGGAAGATGTGTCTTATTTGGATTCCACATTTCCACATGAACACTGCAAACTATTTTCTTTATTAAGACTCAGTTCTCTACTGCACTTTTACGTCAAACTTTGCAGCGAAAAACATGACCCGACCATGGATTACGTTTGAGATTTTGACAAAGGAGTTCAATTATTTGGCATCTTATCTATGGAGAAACAATGCAAAATGCATTGAAATGTATTGGGTGAAACGTTGCAGTGCAGCGCTAATATGCAGATTGGACGTTTTCGTTTGCCTCGAGGAGAAAGCAGAGTTCACAGCAAAGGTCCGGAAAGAGTGGTGATAGTCTTAGAGAGCTCGAGTGGTCGACCGAAAGCATGTAGGGAGCACGGCTAATTTCTGCCCCACAGTACGGGCACGGATGAGCGCCCACACAATGGTAGGTGCTTTGAATGCCGTAGCACTGATGGGGCTGTTGAACTGCTAGTGCTAAAGGGGCTGGCTGGCTGCTGGCTTCACTAACCTTTCATTTTCAAGCGCTCTTCCTTTTGACTCATAAAGGATGAAAATGATCTCATGGGGAGGGCCTAAAAAGGGCGAGAGGGTGCCAGGACCTTGAGGCATCCAGCGTGGAACTGATGCGAGGCCACTGGGGGTACTTTGCTCACTTGTTTGCTTATTGTTACGCGTTTCGTTGAATATTTCTCGTTAGCGTCTTAACAATGAGCGCGTTCGGTGGGCTAGTCCTCCAGCTAGGTTCTCCTGATAATGCATATCACTAAGGATGCTACCCTTTCAACCAAATAGCCTACTACTGCACTGGTAGTGTCTGCAATATGGCTGACACCAGAACAACTATCTAGACCAACTATCCGAAGGTCTGAGGGGGAATTTTACTGACGGTGCCAGGGATTTTGCTCAAGCCATGCTAACTTTTAGTTCCACTCCTATCGAAACCCACTCAGGTTTCTCGAAAGTAATATCATTAATTTTTCACTACTAAGTATTTGAACAGATTATTTAGCTATTGTTTCATGAAAGAAAATTACATTTACTTGAAATTATGGCAAATAACAAGTTAGCCTCAGTTGTGCACCTAAACACTTAATATTTGAAGAGCCAATGGGGGAAACAAGTGGATTTTGCGGTTCCCTGTTGTGTCTCAAAGCGGCATACAATTTATCCTGCGTTGTCATGCCAAGCTAACTTTGTGCAAAAATTCCTTCAGTTATCCCATTTAGCCTGCTAGCATGAGTCTTCTTGTTTTGCTACGCACGGGCCGTCCTGTAAAGCTTTGCCCCCACCTCCTCACCACCCCTTCACCCCCCCGCGTCGCACCATAAGAGCATTCTTTCCTGGGTCGTGGGGTCATGCAACACAGATGTCTCCTGCAGACCCTCCAAGGACCGCATCCAAAACAATGCCCCCCCCCCCCCACCCGTATGATTCTTTTTCTTTTCTTTTTTTCCCCTCCCTCTACAAATCCTTCTCCTTTCTGTAACAT
Source organism: Proterorhinus semilunaris (assembly GCA_021464625.1). Lineage (NCBI taxonomy): Eukaryota > Metazoa > Chordata > Actinopteri > Gobiiformes > Gobiidae > Proterorhinus > Proterorhinus semilunaris. The sequence continues at coordinate 4,919,788 of CM038361.1, read as the reverse complement.
TGTTTGATTGCGAACGCGACTAAACATGTTTTTTTCCAAGGTGGAGTTAGCTTTTTTTTTTTTAGATAATGAAAGAAAGCAAGCCGTTATCACAAGATAGCGCTAAGCTAGCTAACACTCCCCCGTCTCCCCTAAGTTTCCTCCAATTGTTCTAGAGGGGCCTTAGTCATCCTCCTTTAAAAAAAAAAAAAAGAACTTGCTTTCTCTCGGAGTTGCCAGGGAGAAAAATGAAAACACGTTAGAGAGCAGTTCTGAATTTCACAGTGGTTAGCAAACAGAGACAAATAAAGTAAGAGACAATATTTGACGTCTAGGTGTAGCTAATTTCAACCGTTCCTCCAAGCTCCGTTAAATGTACTACATCATGTCAATTTTAGGTTTTGTAGAGTGCTTTTGCAATTGTATTTCATCATTCACAACTTGAAGTAACGTTTTGTACAGAACGTGGGGAAAGGCTGTTAAGGTATGGCTGCAAGAATAGCTGTTAGCAATTAGCGTGACAGTTAGAAATGAATGAAATTTAACCTAAAAATTTGCAGAACGGGTGAGGGGGAAACTTGTATGAACGTGAAATAAATGTGGGAGGGGACTATGGGTACCATGACACTCAGGACATCATGAAGTAGAACCGAGTATTCTTAGACTACGCAGGATTACTCAAACATGCACTACTCTAGGTATGTTTTTCAAGCGGGAACATTAGCTACGATGCTGTAAACATTTCCAGCCAATTTAGCATGATTTGGTTTGTATAATATAAAATCTGTTTTCAAATACCGGGGTGGAGCATTACAGCGCTAAACAACAAGAGATTTTAGTGTTTAGCATTTTAGCATGTGTAATCGGAACTATTTTTTCCCCCCATAAAGCTATGCTAGTATTTTCATGCACAACCCCCTCGTCTCCCGCAAATTGATAACCCTCGAAATGAATTACGGTAAATGCATAATCACTTTTTTCCCCCCCTCCTGTGTCTAGCCCTGCAGCGAGCTAGAATTCTCATTTGGCATGTTTGACTTTTTTTGTTTTGTCGCGCATTTAGCCCCACTGTGCCTTCTCCTGCTCGGGGCATGTAAATAAGAAATTATCCAAGCTGACTAACGCGCCTAATACCTCCTCTGGGGTAATCGGAAATTATTAGCCGCGCCACAACGCTTCCTGTAAACACCGCGGGGACGCCGTCAAAATCGCGCACCTCCGCTCGCGCCCCAATCGCTGTAAAATAGGTGCACAAAAGTGATCGGGTGGCGCAGCGTTTTGCGGCGATGTTTTGCTATTGTGTCGCGGGTGTGGGGGGAGAAAAGCGATCGCGGGCTTAAGGAGTCATTTAGGCATGTACCGGAGTGGGAATCAGACTAGAAAATGAGCTTATCGTGCATAATGTCCTCAAAAGCTTTGCATAAACGCGAAAATGAGGCGGATTGTGACACACATCCTTGCCGCGGCCTCCCACGCAAGTCGAGGGGAGCGACAGCGAGGCTGAGGAACTACCTGTAGGGCAGAGGTTCTCAAACGGCGATTTGGATCGGTACTTTGCTGTCCTGGTTTTCACGCATCGTAGTCCCGGTTCATTGTGATACTAAAGCCCTGGTGTAGCCCAGTTTTAGACCTATCCGACCGTTTTCAGATCCAGGTTTGGTTGTGGTTTACGTATGGCTCGGTCCTGGCTTAGGCTTAGTCTTTGTTTAGTCCTTGTTTGAACCCAGTTGGATCACGGCTTAGATACTGATTAGACACATGATTCTCGCCCCATGTCTTTTAAATTTACTGCCGAAGGAGAAGCTCTGTGAAGATGAGCGGTTGTCTAAAGTCTGGACTCAAACTAAATGAAAATATGTTGACCGTAGCTCCTGTAACTCCTGCTAAAGATACAGCATAGCCCTAGCTATGTCTTTGTGTTTACTCTATGGGCTTTGACTTAAAGCCTTAAAAAGTGTAGACTTTACCTAGTTCTGAGCCCAGTATTTTCTCAAACTTACTTTTCACAAGAAATATAAGGTTCTATCTGACATTTTGTGGCAATATCGAGTTATTCACATATTCTTGTTGGACTCATTCTATAGTGTCCACCATATTAACAGCTGATTTTGGTGTATTTTTTTTACATATTACCCGTTTCCATTTAGCCCTATGAGTGGAAACAAACTTTAAACCTAAATATCTCAGAACTACTCAGAACCCAGATCGCACCTAAGGGGACGATATTTGATCTTCCAGGACCTACCCTGCCTCGATCCAAGATGAAAACGGAGCTACTCACAGACCTAAATTGGTCGAAATGCGTTACTGAAGCCTATACTCCCTTTTCACCGCAGCCTTTACGGATGATCTTCCAACGGGTTTTTGACTAAGCCACTTCCACCCCTCCGCGCCGCTTTGAGGTTTTCCAGGGTGCGACCTCTCTGTGATGTGGGCTTTTCGGACATTAGCCGGGGAGGAGGAGTGTTCGGAAGGCCGGCGGGGTTGGGGGGTTGGGGTGTTGGTGGTGGAACGGCAGATTACAGAGCCCAGCGAGCCGGGAGAAAGGAAAGAAAGCAAAAAGCGCACAAGGCCCATTGGTCAAACACAATGGAGGCTGGAGTGAAGGGACATGCGGAGTCAGGGTTAAACTCCAAACAACGGCACTTTAAATGGCCGGCCGGGAGATTAGGGGTTTTGGAGAAATTCCGCCGCAGGTGTGCGTTTGATCATTTCGGACACCGCAGGTCTCTCTGTCTCTGCGGACTTGGCGACTTGCATTGTAGCAGTATTTCAAAGTGGCAAATAAACGTTTGACTAAGCCCCGTCAGATACATCAAGCTTGACTTTTCTAGATACCAACAGCCAATGTTTCGTGATCATGTCCTTTTTTTTTAAAGTAGTCATCTGCAATGGGTCGTTTTTGAAAGACTCCAAAAACAAAAAGAGAACTCATGTCGAAGGTACAAATCTGAGTTGTGCAGAAGTTTTGCATCAAAGAAAGAGTTTTCAAATTGTCAACTGTTCTGGGTTTAAGCCTTGAAGGACATGAAGGGGGATTGGATTTTGCAACATCGATAGTTACAGTAGGGAAATGCTATAGCTTTGTACTTTTCGTTTTGATTCTGATCTATTCCAAGGCTGGTAATGACGATTCCAGAAATGTCACTGCCATTTTTAGTTGTGTTACAAATGTTGAAATTTCTAAAAGCCATAATAATGTTAATTTTATACAGCACCAGACTCAAGACATTAGTCAGGATATTCTCATTATCAGGTTGTAGTGCGTGCGCCACAAAGATTTATAGAAAGATTTATAGAAAGATTGATCATTTGTAGACAACTCTCAATCAATCATTACTTTTCTAACCTGTGCCTAAAGCTCGCAACAGCAGCCACTCTACACTCTGGGGTCGCCCCTCCAGGTGTTAAAAAAACAAACAATGGCATCTAGCTTTGCACATAGCGCCGCGGCGACACGCTTTCACAGTCGGTAAACACGCACAAACGGCGCACGGCAAATCTGGTCAGGACCGCGGCCCAATTGGATTAGCACCTCTTAAGGGCGACTTCTTGGCTGACCCCCTCCAGGGCCGCGCGCAGGGTAGCCGAGGGTGACCGCAGAAGACAAGGCCCTCTCCTCTCCCCCCGGCCGGTGTAATGGACGCGGGGGGTGGTGGCCTCCACGGGCCGGTGCTCAAAGGCCTTTTAGCCGTATTACACATTGGGATACATCAGCACATATGGACCAGGGATTGACAAGGGTTTCACACACAATCAAACAACGTTTTATTGGGAAATTGCTACAAATTGCTTCGATGCACAATTGAAGTAGAATGAATCCGGCAAAGTGGCAAATTATTCAGAGCGGTAAAATGACTGACTTGCGATTGTACAAACGTGTGCATGCTACATATCACAACGCTTAAGTTGGAGGGGTGGAATAAAGTCAAAATGGCTGCGTACTTCAGAATGTCATGTTATAATTTTATTTGGAGCAGGGGTCGATACATCTCAATGGGAGAGAGACCGTTTTGGACTGAAATCTGTCAGAACGGTTTCCCTGATCGTTATTTGATTCACAAGCCATTCATCCTTTCATCGGACCAATATCAAGCGCATCATTTTGAGCATTATCTCCACTTTTGGACACCTTTATAAGACAGACATTTGACCTTAGTTCATTATGTGCTGAGAGAGACAACGTATGCTCTGACATCAAGTGAAAGCAACCTGTAGATAGTGGTTTTGTCTTGATTGCATCCCATGAATACCTTATTTCACTCTTAAAAAGAGCGCTTGCCTAATCTAGACTTCATCTACATCCTGAATTTATACAAACCAAAAGGATAAAAAGAAGGGTACTCTCCACAAAAGCTTCCCCTTTAATGCTACAAAAACATACATTCCCCCGTGCTGCCGTCAGAATAATCTCGGTAATGCGTTCCCTATGTTCTCCAAACATTAGTTCGCACATTAGGCTGACCCACGTGAAGTTCCCCTTCCTGCTCCGGCTGCTGCTTTTACATGGAGAAGGACCCAGGCCAAAGTGTGCTCCGTGCACGTACCCAAGCAGGTAAAACGAGGCCGAGATGGGTCAAGCGCGCCGCGGGCCTGTTCGTGATTATGGACCACGGGGACCATCCGAAGACGGAGAAAGGTTTGCAGCCGTGGATGGAATAGCATTATGGTGATGGAATGAGTTACTGGCCGAGAGAGAAGTATTCATTGCACTGCATTTGTCAAAACTATTTTCTAAATTCTGACCTCAAAACCTCTCGTAACAGACCGGAATAGTTACAAAAGCCAAAATCGTGTTTTGGAATAACTTTGATCAACAAAGATTTCCCCACAGATTTCCAAAGACCAACAGAAATCATATTAAAATGATCTGTCTATGCAATTTCAAATACCTCAAAAACTTGGTTACATACTTTCGCTACATCAATAAAACTAAGCGAATCATTTCATAATGCTGTAATTGGGTATGCTTTGCTAGCATATCAACCAACGATTACAATGCTTCATAAAAACGACCTTCTAGTATTGCACTGCATTTGGAAAGTCTACTTCATGACTATCATGACTTACATTTTGTAAGTAAAGACTAAATAAGAATAATTTCATAAGCTGCACTGGGGTCATATTGTTTTAAATGCTAACGTATAGCACCAAAGGCAACCAAGGCTTAGAAAACAGCCTTCTCTCAAAAGTCTTGTATCTACTTCTGCAACTTCTGATATCTAAAATATGTCGTTTTTGCTCGTACACTTCTAAGGATACAACTAAATAAGTATTACAAAAAATGTTCTGCACTTGAGGTCTTATGTAGTGAATGCTATCCTATAGCACTATAAGCTAACATACTTTAAGAAAATAATCCTGCATGCATGCATTTGGCATGTCTAAATGTTGTAGTTGCGTACATACTTTTAAGGGCACAATATACAAATATGTGAAATAATTGTACTATAGCATCATTTGACTACAACAAACAAAGCCTTTCAATACACGTCAAATAAATGTATAGATCATGTTTATGTTTATTGGTTTAATCTGTGGAACGACTTGGAAGACCATTTAAAACAGTCTAAAACAGTCAAAGCTTTCAAAAAGTTGTATAAATCTTCTATCATTCAAAAATATATAAGTTAAGGATGAACAAAGTAAGAAACTAGTGAAAAGACTTTAATAGATCCATAATGAATGAATTTAAATGACATGATTTAGTTAAAATAAATTAACGTAAAACAAAATGTATATTTACATATATATTGGAGTGTTGAAATTTATGTTAAAATCAATTCTAAATACATACTTATTTCTCTTCTGTTTGACACTTGATATTGTTTATTACTAATGTTTGTGTTTGTTTTTTCTCGTAGAAGTCTGTAAATTGGGTTAGGCACAATAAGTTTTTTACTTCAGCCTAAACCCTTTCGGTCATGTTGAGCACGAAATATTGAGATGCTTGTTTTATGTTTTAAAAGAATGAAAATGAAAAATGACCGAATAAACTACTACTACTACTACTATTTGGTTGGGACAGTGCAAGTTAATGAACAAGCCACACCGGATTGTAGCCTTGGGCAAATTTCCATCCATCGTTCCCCCATGCACACTCTCAAACACACTCTCATTCATCCTGGCCTATTGTACATGCTTTTAGTGGTATGGGAAACCGGAGTACCCAGTTCCTCCGGGTACTCCGGTTTTGCAGACACGGGGAGAACATGCAAACTCCCCACAGAAAGGCCCCGGCTAACCGCTGTACTACAGTGCCGCCGTCATCTATTCATCAAATTCTGATGACAAAACCACTTGTACATCACTGCAAAGTTCTACAAATCTGAATAATTCCTTATTTATTAGCATGCAAACCTAGCATAATTTTACTTGACGAACACAGCCTTCCAAGTGCACAAAGGTAAGACATTTTCCGAAGGCCAAGCAACCGAATTTACCGAAAATGTCGACACTATCTCAAAACCATCTTCTGCTAGATAACAACCAGCGCAGGTATCAATATTTCAAACGCTCATGTTAATCTAGCATAAAGACTGTATGGCAAACATGTAGCAAACTACCTGTTCAATTACTTTAGAAAGCTATTTAGAAATAATTTGAAAAGTGGGAATTACCATGATCCTTGGAATGCAACTCCCAGTCCCTGCCGTAACCAGGCCTGTGGTTTAGCCCATCAAAGTGGTGGAACCCTGGAACCAATATTAATGGTCAGAGCCACCTCTATAGTAAAGACAAGCAACAACACTGTCCGTGCAGGCTGTTCTACAGCTGCAATCACTTTACCCAAAGGTCCCATATGATGCTGAGCTAAGATTGTTGTTTTAGCTTTGTATCACGTCATACTGTTGTTTCCTCGTCAAAAGATATACATGTTTGTGTCTTACTCTATGCCAATCTTGCATATTTATCTCAAGACTTCAAAACACTCTGTTCCACTGGTCTGTATCCAGTGGTAATCCAGGAAGTGTAGCTTCACGTTTATTGAGTCCCACTGAGATATGGGAATGTGCCTTTTCAGGGGAGTCCTCACCTTATTGTGCAGAGGAAACCCTAATGTGCATGTTTTTTTGTTGCCTTGCAAAGCATCCAGAGGAAGCCAATACGCAGACATGGGAAGAACATGCAAACTCCATGCAGACTTCCACCCGGCCTGAGAATGGAACCTGGGGGCGTCCTTGCTGTGAGACGAGGCAGCTCTTTAAACACCTTAAAAGCAAGCAGCTGCTGTTTTGCCCCTCCATGAGCAAATGTGGTTTCAAATGTGGAGCCAAATTACTTGTTCTTTCACACTCACAGCATTATTTCAATGTTATTTGGATGCACAACAGGGGCTAAATCAACGCTAATGTGCCTAAAAGTAGACTTACAAGCCTAAACAAAGCATCATATAGGACCTTCAAATTCCCACGTTTTCCGGCCCTTTTTTTGTGTTTGTTTTCAAGGTTTTGTTTCCCTCCTGATTTTGAAGGAAGACTGATAGAAGAAAGGGAGCGAGGAAAGAGGAGAGAGGAGAGGAAGGAAGGAAGGAAGGAGCTAAGGGAGCAGCCGATCATTGGCTTTAATCACATTTTGGACGCGGGCCAGGTAGTCTGCAGAGTTGGGAGCGAGACACATTCAAGGGGAGGGGGACGAGCAAGAATGGGGGGAGTGAATGTAGACGCAGACAGTGGAATGATTTAAAAGTACAAGAATGGCAAGAGTGCGTATTTGCTGATCACATAGAAAACAACTGACGCAAAACTTCTGTCAGATTGGTTAGCCCGTCTGGCGAGGTTTTGCGATGGACGCTGGTGGCAAGGAAAGTGAAGTGAAGACAAATGGATCGTCGAAATCACAGGATACTTGTATGGACTTTTGCTAGTTCGACTTTGGAATACACCAACCGCCTCGCATGTTAAGACTATCATGTGTAAAGTACAAACATCGACCCTTGTTTTTTTTTATATTACTGATCCACAACAAAACTACAAAAATACAAAGAGTGCATGGAAATGAAGTAGTAAATTCCTAAATAAATATGTTTGTGATGGATTATCCATCGTAGCATAGATTTTCAAATATCATCAACTGGACTGGGTTGATCGAGTGTCGGTTGTGTAGCTAGTCTCACATTTAGCTTAAAAGAACGTCTCAACTCAATCAACCTAGTCCAGTCGACAATGTTTGAATACCTGGTTACAGGGATTACAGGGACAAGCCATGTCCAAAATGACACCGACTGCTGTGTCTTCTAGCGTGGCAATTACTGACTGGGTGAAAATTGGCTGTGTAAGTCTATGACGTCGCACGTTAAACTAAATCAATAATTGGTAACAAACATTTCCAGAGCAAGTGTCAACTCCACATTGTGTAATGTGTCGGGGCTGAGGTTTTATTCCACCATCCGCTTGCCGTCTGCCAATCTGGGAAAGGGTGGGTTGGGGCGGGAGGGAGCTGGTGTACGGGAGCGACGGGCACGTTTACCGTAAAATGGTCCGGACGAATGCTGCTGAATCTAGCAAGAATCCGGCGCGGGGGGAGTTTCAGGGGCGTGGAGCAGAGAGCGAGATCCATTTTAAAAACTATGTGCATTAACTATAGTTTTCCCCATAGATTGAGCACCCGGCATGAATTATTGAAGCTCTCTTATGCTAATGGTATCATGAAAGTACCCCCCCTCCCCTCCCCGCCGCCCGTCCTACCCCAGCTCTCCCCCTCTTAGCTTTCAACAAACTAGCCGTCCCAGCTCTTCCCAACAAACCGGCGGACCCACTCCACTGGGTGCACGACACGCACCGACTAGCAACGTGCGAACAAGTATCGACTGAGCTAAATGGTCAAAGCTAACGTGTTGATTTTCTAAAGCATATTTACACTGTGTTACAATGGGTTTATTATGATTAATCAGATACATTTTTGAGTGCGATTGTATGTACATGAAAAGAAGAAGTTATAAGCTTGGCCATATTACTCAATGTGAACAACTCAACAAGCCATATGAAGAAAAACTTTCTCCTTGTTCTGTTATCTTTCAATCACACTCTCCCCTCTGTTCTATTTCATTCGGCAACCTTGGTATCCACCGCAGGCTCCTTGGCATTTTCCCCCTAACAAATCCGCCGTTCCCCCCCTTTGCCTCTACCTGCCGGAGTCTCATGGTTGAGTTCGTTGGTCATTGCCTTCATGTGGGTGGTGGGCGGCTGGTTGGGGGTGGTGGGGGTGCTCTTGTGAGAAAGCGTAGCCGCGAGTGCTAGCATGAAAACAGCAGGGCTTGGTTCAGCGTTTATTGTTTATCTGTTGTTTATGGGCCAGTGTTGAGCTTTAATTACTACACTAAATTAAAGTCTAACAGCCACTTAGAGGGAAAGCGGCACACACATGCACATTAGGTTTACGGGCAGACACACCTCACTGGTCACCGCGGCTGCTGCTGCTGTGGAGAGCTCTTCTGCCATCTTTGTTGCTCCTTTCAAATGCCTTTTTAATAAGTGGCTAATTTGCACGGTCTGGCACGCTTCGGCTTGACCGGATTTGCCTTGGCTTCGCTGTTCATTGGTTTCACATGACTTTTCCCTGTGGCGGACACTGTTTTGAGGACTTTTGGCCATTGAAACATTTTTAAAGCAATAGGTTGAATTGTTAGTTTTGATAGCGATGGCACACATTTTCACTCCACTTGAAACACAGGGCATTGCAATGATCGCATTTGGTCACATGTCGATTCCCCTGTTACGGACGGACACCATTCAAACTATGTGATCGTGTCTTAAATTCTTTATTGCTATGGCAGCGGTCCCTATATTTTATCACTTTGGACCAACAGATAGTCTACTTAGGTTTTAAACTGCAAATATCTATCCATGTGTTTCAAGTGATGCAAAATTACGATTATTGTTATAGAAACAAACCCTGTTCTACCTAAAATGGGCCAAAGTCATGAAAAATGGCATTCATAAGAAAAAAACATGAAAGATGTTTTGCTCAACCAATAAATTCACTTATCCAAACTTGCTTCTGATGGGAAATGTTTTTTCTTCCCAACAAAAATAGGCCAAAACATTTTCTCTGTAAATATCGTTCTCAAAGAAGCATATAATTACAAATGTATACCTATTTTGGGTCTGGGGGTTGCTGACCTATGCTATCCAAATAGAAGATGAAAAATGTATAAAGCAGAGTTCTTGAAAAGTTGAGGCTAAAAGGCAAAATCTTACAGTGTCCCGGAAACTAGTAACAATTTGTTGATTGTTGATTTCAAGCGGGAACACGCGCAAACCCTCATGTAAAAACTCTCCGCACAGAATCAAACCTGACCCCTACACACCATCCCCTGGGATCCTTTACAGTCCAATTCAACTCCTTCCTCTTCTTTTCCCCCTACTCTCCGTGTCCTCTGATTCTGTCTGTCCTCCCACGGGAGTCTTGGCGGTCCTTCGAGCCGGGTGGTGGGGGGTTTGTTCAATTGATGAGAAAATGTACAAAACGCCTCCTTCGCTCACATCTGCAGCAGGCCGAGGGAGTTTCTGCTCACCACTCCACATGTCAGCACGGATTTGGGCCGCGTGCATAGCTAATAATTACCCAGACATGCGGCACACAGGAAGGGGAGGGTGGCTGCAGAGAGGATGAGTGTTAAGGTCTTAGCATGGACATGGACAAACTGCTTAAGTTAATATTGTTGATTGCTTGCTTGCTGTGATAATAAAAAGGATTTGTAGTTACTCTTTATTGAAAACATTTTAAATTTGATGGGGTTGAAGTTCTCTATTGCTATTGCTGTAGCCAAAGGGTAGACTGGTGGAAGCGAGACTAAGCGGGTAGAACATCTTGCCCAAGGATACAACAACAGTATGCAAGAGCCAAAGCCGGGATTCCAACCACTGACCTTTGGACCCGTGGACGAATGCTCTAACTGCTGTGCTACTGTTGCACCAACACGCAACGATCCGTTTCCACTCGATCAAGGAATCAGACCCTTGTTTCTTGGCATGAGGTGGAAACAACTGTGTGTATCATCATTTGTATGTACAGTAAGTCATGGCAGCAGCAGATCTGTTTGTTTGAGTAAACTTTCGTATTATTAAAATATTTTTTATCAACTTGTCACTTTGTCAAGGGCTACTATAAGATCAATCCTGCACAAAAAGATTGCATCTTTAAGAAGCTCCTAAGTGCACAATTTAGCCTTGAGGTTAACATTCTTATCTCGCACGGACATTTTGGCGAGCAGTCGATTGTTTAGTAAGAAAAAGGGTGAGCGAGGGCACTGGAAATAGTTGCACTTGATTTTTTTTTAATAAATGAAAACTCAAGTCGGAAAGCTTAACTGGCAGTCTTTGCTGACAGCTCCGAACACGCGTGGCCCTTCGCTTTACGACTGCGCCGTAAATTATTCCTGCAAGAGAAGCAATACATATTTGAGCTCTTGTTAAATTGTTTTTTGGCAGCGGTTCAGAGCGATGATGAGCAGACACAGTGCACGCCGAAGATGGTTGGAAGTCAGAAGTCCTGTTTGCCTGGTGCGCGAGTTACAAGAGCCAAGTCAAGCGATCCCAATGTAACCGATACCCAATGTATCTTTAGCGGCGGAAAAGTTCAATTTGACATTTCCTCTGCAAAACACAAGTTTATTTTCTGAGGTTTTTATTGAGACTATTGGTAGACTTTTGACTTTCAGTCAGTTGTTAAGAACAAACACCCCTCCCTTGCGTTTTACTGTGTACAAAACTCCCCAACAATTGGATGCTCATATCCGTTGAGAATTTAACATCGTGGAAAGGAAACAATGTGGTCGACTGGACTGGGTTTTGCTTCTACTCGCTCTTAAAGTCAGAATATAAGACCAGTTAAACTCACAAGCTGGAGGTCTATCTAACTCTGGCCACTTCTGGGAGGAGGACCGCCATAACCCCGTCTACTGCACCACTTGTTTACAGTTTCACTAACAACAAGTCCTATCACAAACTGCGGGTTTTACACTTTCTTTTCAGCATGCTACAGCAGTTGCACGCAAAAGTGTGTGCTTCCTTATCAATCTCTATCGTTGTAACTTCCTGGTCATATATCATCAGTTGAGCTGAACCTGTTTTGCCTCGCCGTGTTGCACCTTTTTAGCTATAAAGTGAAAGAATGCTCCAACAAAGTCCTACCGTCTGCACCGAGGAAGCTTTCTGGATGGAGAGCAAAACATTGGCATCTATTGAGCATATTCGTGATTTTCCCATTTTGATTTTCGAACAAAAACTCACAGCTCTAATTACAATAAATGTTTCCCCTAAATCATGTAGCCATCACTGGGAGCCATGCTTCTTTTTCCTTTTCTTTTCTATAAACAAATGTATATATAAAAAAAAATGCACCCAACGTTCTGACGGACGACTTTTCTGCAGCGGTCTAACGAGGCCAGTTGTTTTGTGTGCGCCGCGCTGTGACCTCTCGCTTCATTTTTCACATTCTTGAAATTACGTTAACGCTTGAAGCACTTCGCGCACTCCCAAACAACACCAGCCCCACCCGCGACCCCCCCTCTCCGGCTCGGTGGATTCTGTCAGACAATCCAAGCTCACCCGCTCCCCCCCGCCCCCTTCGCCGCCCCGCACACCGAGCCCCCTTCCACTCCGCCGATCCGAGTCTGAACTGGCCTCACCCGCCGACGCTCGCACATAAAATTTGTAGCCGGCCACTCCGGAGTGTGTGGAAGTAGGCGGCGCGCTCCTGTAATGGGGTCTTTAACAGCTTGGCCTCGGTTAAAAGGGGTGACCACGAGGAGCAGGAGTATATACTGGAGGATGGAAGCCAGGGAGGGACACGCGAGTGGTGCAGGAAAAAGTGGCATCTATAACGAACTGGGTTTTTCCGTGAACACAAATTACTAAGAGTTCAGAATTTTAGACGGTGGTTGACCTATAACTCAGGTGGTGTGGTGTGAGTGTGTGAGTGTATGAATTATGACGCAAACATGTAAAGTGCAAAGCAATTGTGAGCCAATATTATTGGGTCAGTAAAGACAACCACCAGTAAAACTTGAACTGCTGACCCTACCGTTGACAGGTGGATGCTTAATACACTGCACCACCTAGTTATAAGGCCCTCTACTTGTTCTAATAGACAAGAGTTGTATTTGCTAATTAAACACAACAATATCACTATGACAACATCGCCTCCATCCAACCTTTGCTCTTGTTGCTATACCCTCTCCCATCCTCTCGCCTGTTCCCCTGCAGTGGGTCCCCCTGTGGGTGAGCCCCCCGCGTCCGGCCCGGGCGCAGGCCCACTCGCCGGCTGCCGTAACCGTAACTGTCTGTGGCCCCGCATCGATCGGCTGTTACTGGATACGCTGCGCAGAGGAGTCCATAAGTGCTCTGTGGATTACAGGTCACTTGTACTTATGTGTGTAAGATAATCAATAAGCAGTGCATTTCTCTCCTCCTTCCCCTGCCCCCCCGCCCCCCGCCCCGGCCGCCTTCATCTCACTCAAAGCTGTCTTTTGATGGCTGATAATACGCCGTGAGCTCACGTCTTTGGTGCTTAAACCTCGAGCGACGGCTGCCTAGCTTTTTCTTAACCAAAACTGATATATATCTCATGCCGATGTTCTCACGTTTCCCTGTAAATTTGGACACAATTCAGGCTATATCACCTACACAAATACAATCAATTTACTTACATATGCAGTGATACGACAAAGTAGCAGAGCGGTAAGCATTTTGGCCTCGCAGGAAGAAGGTCTTAGGCTTGTTTGTAAGTAGTTCTGGAATAGTAGTGACTGACATCGAAAGCATCCATACTTAACCCTAACTCCTCCCCGTCGGGCTATATATTCAGCTGCGCCCATAGTGGGACCTTTGTCGCTGACGAAGCCTTTTGGATGAGAGGCGAAACGAGGACTTCAACCACTGAGTCCAGAAGATGAATCAAGTACCTTCATTGAAGATGGACAACTCCTGTATGACTGAGAACTTACACAGACATCCATACTTAAATTTCTCTACAATTTCAAAGCATTGTTGTCGATGGTGGAATACCGTGACAGTATTGCTCTCTCAAAGCTGTGAAACGTGCTTCTAAACTCTTGCTTGTGGACAACTGGGATGTTAGAGGAGACCTTATTATACAGTACATGGACTTTTTTAGTGGTAATGGAAACCGGAGCAGAACATACATACTCCACATGTAAAAAAAAAAAATAGGAATCAAATCTTGGGAGCTTCTTGCTGGGAGGCAAGAGCGCTAAACATTTGCACCGTTTATACATGAGCAACACAATTCATTTTCTCTGCTGACCTCCCCGGCCCCGCTGGTCCACCGTGGCCCCTTTGTCTGCGGCCCAGAGCTTTCGAAAACGATCTCGTCCTTTCTCCCTCTTCAGCAAGGGCATCGATTGGAGTAGGCCTACCGCACAACACTTTCATCAATACCCCCACATCGCCCGTATCTGCAAACCCGAAACGCTTAGCGACGCTCTGGCCGTGTGGATCTCTTGCAAGTGTTTGCGCGTAGAGAGAGAGAGATGATGTGATGAAATTTCATGCAAAACCCGTGATGGTGCCAGAAGGCGGTTACAAAATCATACACGAAGATGCTGTGTGCTCAAAACAACACGAGCTGATTGTTTTGCGTTTTTTGCCGAAACGCGAACTCATAAGCAACATCCGTGAGCGATAATTGCGCGCATATCCTAATTAGTCACAGTATTGCACTTAACGTAACATGGCGGCCCGGTTGTTTACAGTTAGCAGTTGGTGCAAAAACAATGCAAAGAAGATAAGAATAACTGTTCATTGCCCATTATATATTCGAAAGAAAGACATCAACAGACACTGATGAAGAAGTATGAGTTCTAAGATGTCCATGTAATCAAGTGAATATTATCAACGATAAGAAAGGTCTGGTGGTCTAGGTCCCATTGTCTTGCTTTCAGTTTAATTAAAAGTCGAGCCGTTTTAATGACCGATAAGACACTTTAAAGGGAACATGGCTTTCCACCATGTTCTCACGATCCCTCATCAACAACACACACAACTTAGCAGTAGCTTGCTTCGTTCATTCACACACACACAGTTCCTGTCCTCCTCATTTTGTTCATTTCTTCTACTGTTGAAGCACTCCAATCTGCATTTCCTAAATTCTATGCATCACGGATGACACTGGAAGCCGTCCACCACGTTTCAAAAACCAATAATCCATCACCGGACCCGTTCTGAACACTTCCGCGCCATCAATTTCAAGACTAGGCCATCCACGGGAAGTGAAAGCTTGCCCTCATTGATCTATCACGTTTCATTGCCATTGCTGCCAACAGAGGGTGCTCCAGGCTAACTTCAACACACATTTGCACACGCCTTACTCAAATTATAACAACTGATTTACTTCATTGATGGAGGACATGTCCACTTTCTTTCAACTAATCCTTCCACTATCCACACCTTACCCAGTTTATTTATTTATTTATTTTTTAAATAAATATTGTAACTTAATTTGATTTTTTGGACGCTGCTAAATCCACTTTCCTCTGCGCTTCCACCCCTCACCTCCGCGCACGCAACCATCAATTCGCTTCGCCTCAACTTACTTGTCAAAAATCGATCGGAAGCGTGACTAACACTTTGGCAGTTCGCAGTCTTCTCGCACACACTGTCTGTACCCCGGCACCAAAGAACTTGTTTTGAAATGCTTTATGGCGCGTTGGCAGGTCGCGCGGCACATAATTAGGGAGCCGTTGTGCGCGCAAAGTTAATATGATTTTCAATACAAGCTCGAACTGGCAAGCGCGCGTGCCGTCGATCGCCAAGCTCTCGTCTGTTGTCCTGTTGCCCAAAAATAGCGGCGTTCCTAGAGGATGTTTGTTTCTAGGTATGACTACCGCGTTCGCATGGAAGCCAGGCAAAATCCGGGCTAATCCAATTTTTATTTTTTATTTTTATTTTTTTTTAAGGACGGATGCAGCTATTGCAGATCTGGCAAAGGTGGGATGGAGATGACGAGTCGTACATGGCGCACCTGAATGAACGCTTGTATGGCTATTTCCTGATACCTGACACACATGTGCGCGGCCAGTATTAATTCAATTATGAATCACACGGCATTGTGCGATGATGAACGGCGTAAGCGTGGGAAAACATGGAGCACAGCAGATGTGCCATGCAACGCCTGAAAACGAGGGGAAATTGAATTGCTATGATGTATCAAGTTGTAGGCCAACGCAAAGTAGTTGAGAGAATACACTGCACGTGGAAATGACTCGCGAGTGTCATAGCAAATAGTAACTCGGCGCTGACACTCAAGTGGCTTCTGTTGCTACAGTGTCTGGAAAGGTTTGGAAAAGCAGGGTGACCAATTTGGTGTACAGAAAATCTACGGTAGAATGGTAAAAATTGGGCTTTTGCTGCTACTTCTTCGATAAAACAAATTCATGGAAAGACAAAAGACCGTAAAAACGATGTCGACGTGCCAACTTTATCGGAACTTCTACGATGGAGGGAAAACGGCATTTACTATACTCCGCAATAACGTTACCCAATCTGACGCCAACCTTTGCAACCACAGCCATCTTTTTATCACCCCGGTGTTGAATAACGTCTATGACTTTATGTTCATAGATGTTTATACAATTGGTGCCGCAAAAAAAAACAGAATTTGGTAAGACTCGCATTGCTATAGAGCCCACATAAACTAGATCGTTGTCACTTTTATCAGAATATTACATTTTTGTGTGATGTTACATTGTATCCATTCTTTTACTGTGATATCAGTTCTGGGTTTCGAAAGGATCCAAACTTAAAACAAATAACCAATTTGATTTGGACATAACAACTGTAAGGTACTATTTTTGACCAATAAATAAATGAAACAATCCACAACTGTTGAAACTGTGTGTTTTTTTGTGTGGGACATAGCTCTTCAAACTTTCGACACTTTTCTAACACATGTAGATAGGCCGATAAATTACAGACCGCAAAAAACCCTGATTTTTACGCTACGGGCCTTTATCACGTCACGCCAACATTGCTAGCGTTCATATGCCGACAACCTCTTCTCAAAATTGGCATATTCCTTGGAAATCCAGATTAGATCGTACGGTTTTGATCTACGGAAAAGGAGGTACAATAGATGGGGAGACGGATGAGGATGGGGTTTGACTTGGCGCAGTCCGGGGACGTCCCACGCGAGGACGGGCCCCCGGGGCGCAGACACATGCCCTCAGTTTCTGTCCTGGCTCACCTTGCTCACTGCTGTTGTCGCCGCTCTGGGAGGCGTGGCCCCCGCTGGAGGGCCCTGGGGTGCCCGCTGAGTGCGTGGAAGTGGCGTCGTCGTGGTCTCTCCACGAGGCCGGGTTCTGAGGAGAGAAAAGAAAGAGGACATAGGGTTAAAACCTGGGATTGAAATTGTTTACAGATTTGTGATTGTTTTCCACTCAAGGTTGCAGTGCGCATTGTAAGCAGGTACAGGAGCATTAAAGGGACTATACGGAGTTTAAAAATGTGAATATTATGTATTTTCCTCCCCCTACATGTACCACCCATGTCCTAATGTGTAGAACGAGCCCAGACCTGTTCACCACAACTGCCTCTAAAATCCTGCACTGTCACTCAAAAAGGTGTTCATTCGGGTCTGAATTGCCGTCATGCACGAGCTTAATATAGACGCTGCAGATACGCGTAAGACCTGAGGTGGCAGTAGTGAGTTTAAAAATGACCGACTTGCATCAAGTCCCTTTTTAAAGCAGTACTAAGGAACTCTTGCCCCTAGAGGCCATAAGCGCAAATGCAGGTGTCGTAGCACATTGCGATTTGTTTTACTCATTAATTGTCCCTGAGAGTAAATACTACGCTGACAGAAAAGACAAAGGGAGAGAGGGATATTGTACATCCAATTACACAATGGAAATATTTGTTTTCACTCAAACCTGTTTGTTTAAATATTGTTTAAAGTGGCGCTTGCCCGCAGTTAGCTTTGTCCGTTAACCTGTTAGCTTCTTCTTTGTGGTTCCATTAGTGTGTATTGGTTGCTCCGGTCCGGTGGCAGTTAAGTTGCAAATGTGGTTTTCTAACCAGAGACGGAGATGAAATACCCCCCAAACATACCATTAACACTTGTATTACCCCCAGTGTGACTACAAAAGGATTTATTAAGGTAAACAAGTTACTTAGTACTGCTTTAACGTTTGAAAGAAGATTAAAATCTGAACAGCCAAAATAGAAGAACAAAAATGCTTGTAGAGGTCTACACTACACGGTTAGCATGTTTAAAAACAATTGGACATGAGCAGAAATATTCTATTGTTGACGGAATTTAACTTAATCGTCAGTAAAATCATTGATTCTTGATTTATTATCTTTTGAGAAAGATTAATAAGCCCATTAATAAGACCATTCTAAAAGTGTGACCATTCTTAAATCAGGCTGATTTAGTTTATTCCAGATCTAGTTTTGATTTATTTGACAACCTTACAAACTGCCTTTTTATGCAGTGACTCCACAATCGCACTTTGAGGATAAGCTACATTGGGCTCACTTCTGCCTCGGGGCAAACTGACAGAAGTGTGGCAGTCGTTCCAAGCCAATATCCACCATAGCCATTAGACATTTGCTTGAGTTCACAGCAATGACCTCATACAGCTAGAACTGGTTCATTTTATAATAAAAATTATGACGCAATCATTATTACTGTCCAGTTTCAAGCAAAGTATGCAAAAAAATAACAACATTTAGACCACATATAACATTTGGAATTGTGCGCTAAAAATGCAAAAACTTCTCTTCCTGGCTTGGATTTTTCCATTGATAAAAAGACTTGACCAAAACCCCAGACGTTTTTCTTCCCATAACTTGTGGGAACTCTCCCACTCAGAGCCGACTCTGTCTTGCTTTTGGGTTTCTCCTCTCCTCTCGGTTTCCCCCGCGGTCGTTCCCACTGCCCAGGACTTTCTACTGAACAGGAAAACCTTTTATCGGGCAGACCGAGGTGGAATTTCCTTTGGCGCTCCGAAAACCCACGGACACTCAAGCGATACGTCACACTACTTACTACGTTCTGTCCTTCAAAAATACCATATCGTCGCACGTGCAGCGTTTAGCTTCTAAACGAACTAATCCAGACTAAAGCAGGTCTAGATTGGGACTAGACCAGACCTCAGTCAGAATGATCAAACGGGGGCTAAACTAGGACAGAAAATTACAAAGGGGAAAGAAGAGATGGAAGAGAGGAATGCAAATCTCATTTGGTGTGCATGTGCTGTATATCTCTTTGGACTTTCGCACCTAGCGTTGTCTACAAAAGACATTCCCGTATTTGAATTACAAAGTCTTGTCGAGGGGATTCCGTGACTAACGTGGACACCAAAGCGCGGCCATGTTGTAGTGATTTCATGGACATTGAAACTTTAGCAAAAAAATCTCAAAAGTTCAAAAGCAGAACCAAACAAAGACTAAACCAGGAACCAAAGAGGTTCAAAACAGGACGACGCGTCTTCTGACAGCACTGAACCAAGACTAAACCAAGACTTAGAACTGCACTAAAAACATTTTGCCACCATTTGATTTTCGCTCATCATCTGAGTACGCTGACAACATCTTGGCTAGCGTTAGCAGCTAGCGTTGTCTGGGGCAGCCTGGTGCAGAACTCAGGCTAAGTAAACACAAGCTAACACCGGGGCTAGCCACAAACCTCAGACCACTTCTCTCAATTCCCGCTCCGGGCTTTCTCCCTCAAGCATTAGATAGACGAGAAGGGAAAAGCACATGCCCAGATGATCCTTTTTTTTTTTTGGATGGGCTCAAATTTGATCAACTGCCGCCAAGAAAGCAATCTCAAGCTAAAGGCCCCTGGTGTAAGCGGTTTATCGTGATATTTGTGGTCATTTCTCAGTTTCTGCTCCTACTGCGCCAATAAGGGAAGCGCCAGGAAGTCATAGACACTGCCATCGGGACGATATTTAGACATACAAAAGGTAAAATATTTAGACATCAAAAGCACGCGGCTAAGTGGTCCGCACACTCCACCGCTCTCACAAGAGCGACACTCCAATCCGCCTCACGCTTATTGTCCCGGGGGGTGCTCCAGTCTTGTCAAGCACTCTCCACCCGAACTCCTGCCTCTCCGTTTGATTGCCATGCGCCGCACAGCCGATCTGGAGAGGGGTTTTTGGAGTGGCACCCAAGGGTGATCTCCCGCACATGAAAGGAAAAAGGCTAGGGCTTCCTAGCAAAACAGTTGGGGAAAGATATAGGGGGCACCAGTGGGAGATGCTTGGGCGTTCTTTGGGCTAAGGTTTGCATGCGTTAGTGGCATACAAAGGGGGGGGGGGGGGGGGGAGGTTTCTTGAAATTGTGCCAGAACAAAAGTTAAAAAAAAACGAACTGAGGAACAAAGCAAGGCTAAAATGGAAGTAAATTATATCAAATAACATTTAATAAACCAAGCCATTCATTTAACAAGTCGTCAAATGTGCAACGCCGAGTCCTATTACGTTCAACGCCGTACAGCAGCAAGCAGCTCTCGTCATAAATCATGTTTGTCAACTCTGCCTCCTACAACCATAAATCATGTTGCAAATTGTAGATATAATTACAGATACCTCCAAAATACGGCGTTATTATGTTTACACTACATGTCCGTAATAAGGAATGGATCTGTCTACACAACACGCGCGGCTTCCAAAAAGGCGCGGGACGGATTCCAACATCGTGCAAAAACCTGTGAAGTTGTGATATCCCTGAACCCGCCCCTTCTAGTGCTTACTTTAAACAGCCTACAATAAAGGCTTTATTTTCTTCTACCATTCACACAGGAATAAAACCCACGACCATTATGTTAGACTTCGCGTCAACTAAAACCGGATCAGCTTTTTGGATCATTTCCCAATACATTATGCAACTAAAATGGACTCGATTAGATTACATTTATAGAGAGTAAAATAAATGCCTTAAGTTGTTGTAGTAGTAGTAGTAGTAGTAGTAGTAGTAGTAGTAGTAGTAGAAATGTTTAGTTTTCCCTAAAGTAAGCAGCAATTAGGAACTGTATGCAGATCACAAGTGCAATGCCACACAATGCAAGCTTGCAAGATAAGACGCTCGAAGTAAGACGACGTAGTAGTAGTAGTAGTAGTAGTAGGAGTAATAGTTTATCAGCCACTTCATCTTCTGAAAATAAATGTGTATTTTGTTCGCATTATAAAGTATTACACGACCCAAATTGACATTATTAAAAAAGAGGTGGCATCAAAAATATGGCATAATTGCAGTAGTTGTGGTGGTAGTAGTAACAGTACTTGTAGGATTGCATCAACAAGGGCATCCGACTTAAAAAAAAAACACAACAAAAACTACATGTCAAACTAACACTATGAAACTTGATTCGTTACATGTTTTGCGAAACTCATTTTTCCACAAATAACTGCAACCTGTATTATCCCAAACTCACGCACCTGATTCCCTTTACACCAGAAAGCCGCCGCTAGACTAGAGAAAACTCCTCTTCCCCTCTCTTACTCTCTCCCTCTCCGTATGCGCTGCCAGCTATAGCCACTGCCGCACGGTTTTAATGCAACATCCGATCGATAGGACTTAATTCAGCTATCATTGCGGGGGTAATGTGTCATTTTTAATAGCGCTGCCACTAAATTAAATTCAAAGACACCGCGGCTAATGGCGTCGAGGGGAGAGATATTTTGCCGTGATTTGCTAGCCGCGGGTTTAATGCTCTCATATCTACGCGCAGATGTACTGTAGAGGTGATCGTTTCGACGCTACGGGGCAAAAGCAAAGGGGAGCGTCGGAGAGGATGAGAAGACAGAGTGGGAGAGCGGGGAAGAGGGAGACATGTTTTTAATTACACTAAGTGTCTTCGGTTCAGAATGGTGTCAAGATTAGATCAAGCTTCCACTAATACTGCAACCAGCTACTACTACAGCAAAGACATTTTTTTTATTAACTATAACAATCTTTTATGTAAAAAAAAGAAAAGTTTCAATAACAATATATTATGCTAATGCTGCTAACGCTAATGCTGCTAATACTACTATAACTGTAATGGTGAGCATGTTTTATATACGATTCCAGTGAGGACACAGGACCAGCCTAATTAGCTGCCTGCAAATAGCTAGCGTTTTATTACCTGTTTATAATTGCAACCTTTGCTAAAAGAGAGTATTCAAATTTCTTTTGTAAATTCAATGTTCAATATCCAGTGGCTTCATAACCACTATATCAGCCATAACCCCGTTTTCTTTCCAGGCATGTGTGCAAAACAAACCCTGTTCAAATGCATTACAGCAACTTTGCTAGCTCCGGCGCGGCTACAAAAGCAACAGCCTCCCCTCCGCATGAATTATTTATTAGCAGGGGAGGGCGCATCCACAGACGCTGCCAAGACAACACAAGCATTTTGTCACAAGCCCCGTGGGTCTGATAAAGTTCAAACAGTCACCCAAACACAACAAAATAACGCCAAAGACGCAAGGAAATACTAGAAAACAAAGATGTAAGCATGACTCCCTTAAGCTAGCTATAATTAGGAGCAAGGTCTGTATGCTAGTCGCTAATTGTGTTAGAAGTGCAATGCCAAACAGTATGAGATTGTAGGCGTGTAGTCTAGAAGGTGTCATAGCCTAGTTGTAGGAGCAGCAGTACATTAGCAGCAGGCTACATTTAACTAGAAAGCCCGGAAGAGAATCTGTGGTAAAGCAAAAAGAAACAAAACAATCAAAGATAAACTGCTAAAAGTAGCCATGTTAACTTAACTTAACTTACACGCTGACAAATAATTCCTTAGCTATATGTACAAATATTAGTTAAGCCTGATCTTCAGACTATATTCATACATTTCTCAACTTCCTTTATTTCTTAAACAAATGATGGAATAGAATGACAATGTATTTCCTACCGCTAGCTATAGCCGAATTGGACAGCAAAGATTTTGTGTACACGCAAGTTGCTAATTAGTTTATATTTAAAGTGCAGTAGTAGTTGTAGTAGAAGAAGTTGAAGTAGAATTTGAGTAAAAGGAAAAGAGGAAAGTAAGTAAGAGGAAAAGAAGAATCAAGGAAGAAGTGATATAGCCTACTGCTATTGCTATGTAGTTGAGCCTAAGTTAGGCCTATAACAGCCAATGGGCTAATTAGCTTTTTATACTACTTTTCCTATTAGTAAAATATTATACCAAAATATTATTCTTTCTTAAGTCCATAAATTGTCCACTTCTTTCTTTTCTTGTTGCAAATTATATACTATTTTCTTTATATGCCTACACATCTGTAAATACAATCCCACTGTTGTTCAATGTCAAATTGCTGTTGTCTTACCATATGTCACTTTATTTTATCTTATTTATTTTATATTTTTTATGCATGCCCCTATAGCGTTATAGTTTAAAATTCTTAGCTTATTTTTTATCTTAATTCTGTGTTATATGTTTTATGTCGCACGTTTGCACCGAGAAAAATTCCTAGTTTTGTGAGCCCTGTTCTGAAACAATGGCAATAAAACCTATTCTGATTCTGATTTTCCAATGCTAGCCATAACCTAATTTAGGAGGCCAACATTTCTATTTCAACTAGGGCCGGTGAATTCCAATGAATTAATTACATAAGCCTTAATGCGATAAAAAATATTCATCGAAATAAATCACACTTTACTTTAGTGGCACAGACACTTTTTCAGTTTCCTTTTCCCTGCAAGATGTTGCTTGGGGACGAACACCGCGTAAAGCCAAATGCAATTTTTCGGCCCAACTTGTTTTTAATATTCACACAGTTGAGCAGACATAAACTTATTTAAAAAGATCATTCTCCAAACTAAATCAAGCTGCTGTTGTCTTCCAAGTGTTTGAAATGATCACACAGGCCTCACATCTCCACTTGAAACAAGCTAAAATGTAGGAAAATAAAAAGAAGCATCCAAAATATACTTCTACAAAATAAATACAACACCTAAATAAATGCGATTAATTCATGAAAAAGGCCGCTTCAAATGTTTAATGGAGTCCCACCACTAATTTAATGTGCAAATATTAGGCTCCAAGTCGTAGAAGTAGTAGAAGCATCAACAGCAGCAGTACAGTAGTAACAAATCCCCAAAGCTAGCATGCTATAATTAAGAGCCAAAGATTCTGTGTACGCAAGATGCTAATTGTGTCAAAAGTGCAACGCCAAACAATAGGTACAAGATGGAAGGAGGAGATACCAGAGATGCTAAGTCTCCGGGGGGTGGCCTATTGCTTTGGCTGGGGCAGGCGACCGACATCCCACAATACACGTGGTAATTAATATAAAAGGAGCAGACAATATGGGGAGGGGAGGGTTTGCCGTATAGTGCGGGGAAACAGCCACAGGAGAGGCAGTAGGCAATAGCGCAAAGTCCCCGGTCTCGCATTTACAAACACCTGCCCGGCACAATCTCCACAGCATCCCCAGGAATTTGGAATAAAATTGATTTAGCGGCATCATTGAGTCTCTCGCCCGGAATTCCCAAGGAGGGCAGCGACGGGAGGGAAGGGGGGTGGGGGCTGAGATCTGGCAAAGGCAATATAAGCGGAGTGAGCAATTGCCGTGGGATTGTAGTCGGATATAGATATAAGTGTGAACAGCGGTGCAATTACAATAGCCTTAACCAATGAACAGTAACCATTTTAGAGCGCGTGTTATCAAGATTTAAAAGTCAAAGCCACGATAATGAAGTATACTGAAGAGCATACTGTGTGTAAAATTCCATCTTATAAATCTACATGTAATTTATCATATAATAGAGTTTATATTACTGTGATGTAATAGAGCACTTGCATATAGACTGTGTGTATTTAATATATTATGGTAAAACAAAAATACAAAACATTTGAATAGTTAAAACTAAAAAATATATAACTTACAGAGCCGTCACAATTGGGGAGGTCAATTGGGCAATTCCTTGGGGGCCCCAAGCTAAAGGGGGCCCCAATATGTAGCTGTTCATACCAACAGGCTTGTTAATACAATGATAATCACGGTTTCCGTGGGGAATTACAAAGCATTAAAAGTCATTAAATGAATTGTGCCCAAATCAAGGCCTTAAATGTAACTGAAAAGCAATCAATTGGACTGGCATTAAATCTAAATTTATTTGCATTCGAAAATACCAAAATGATGGTCTAACGTATATTAATTTGCAGTTTTGGCTAAAATTGACAACATTTTTTGATTTGTCCAGTTCTCTTTCCACTGTTTTTTAAGTATTAAATTTGACTTGCTTCTGCCTGTATGAACCCTGATCATGTTTTATATCATGTTGTATTTATCTATGGGGGTTCCTGCTTCCATTGTGCCCCTAAAAAATTCAGAAACAACTCTGACAACCTAAACACCATGCAAAGGCAAGGCATCCCTGGGACGCAGTGGAGTAGTATGCGCAGCCTAGACCAGTTATGCATCGCTTGTAGTAATCGGCTGGTAACTGTAAAAGTAAAGCGTACTTCCAAACAAGTTGTGTGTTTTTTTTTTTTTTCTCTTTTGCACATGCCATCCCTCATTCATCCAAACACCTGCTGGCTCCTCCGCTCCTCCCCGGCCTCATCCCCTCATCCCTGCAGGAATCCACAATCAAATTCATTTAGCTCCATCATTGAATTTCCTTGAACTCCCCGCGGAAAGCAGCCGCATGCAGCAGGAGGAGGGGGGGTTGGGGGGGCGTTGGAGAGGGGAGGAAAAACCTGTCTGCGCCTATGTGTGTCACAGCGAGGCGCGCGGCGGGCAAAACCGCTGACGCACCGAAAAAAAAGCAAGCGAGAAACGGGGTAGGGGGGGAAGAAAAGAAAACTCGGCGTGGCCATAAATCACCCATAAATTGACATTTCCACACACATCTCGCCGCATGGCGTAAACAGCGCGGCCGCATGCGAGTGTAATTACATAGAGGTGCGTTTTCGGGGAGTGTGGGAGAACAGAGCCGGTGCATATTTACAAACCCGCAATTACCAGCGGTATAAAAAAACAAAAAACTAAAACTACAACTAAAAACACTATCATTTAGCAGCTAATAATTCACCCAGGCGTGTTTTAACAGACACCTGTTTATGTGCAACGCCTTCCGCAACTTTCTCCGAGGGCGAAAAGGTTTGCGGTAGTGTGGCAAGTGGAGGAGGCGGCGGCAAGCGAAGTAGCCAAAATGTTTCATCTCAAGAAAGAGACTAAAACTATGAGCATAACAGTCTGATTCATGTTTTAATAGTGACTGACAAAGCAGAAAATACTGAGAAAATCCTTTCCCTTCACAAAGAGATGATGAAGTAGTAGTAGAAATGGGAGCAGAATCTCTACATTTTAAGTTCTTTCCATTGCAAATAAGAAGCAATGCTAAATGTTACAATATTAATATTGGTATATTATTATTATTAATGATCCTTTTCCGAAGCTGTAAAATGCCAATGCAGGGAAAAGGCCCTTTATACACTGTGACAAACAATAATAATAAGCTGAAAGGGGTTGAGAGTTATTCCTACAAGTGAGAAGGAATCAAAGTTGAATCTACGCTTCTTTAAAAGCCAAAGCTCCACATCCGGAATACCTCTGTAGATTTTGATGAGGTCTTATTGTGTTAAAGCTCCCGTTTATGCACTCCGTAAATCCTGTTTACTGCAGGCGCACGCTCAGCAGCCCTGTTACCAGCCGTGCATTATGGGGAAAGCAACAAGTGTACGATACGAAATGTAAAAGGTAAAAGCAGGACGCCTGAACTGAGACAGGCCCGAGTTTGGATCTACTCACTGGGAAGTATCGTTCATTACGTCATTTCAAAATAACCAAAATAATACTGTCTGTATATTGTGTGTGTGTGCGGGGTTTTTTTTTTTAAACAAAACAGAAATTCAGACCGCCATTTTGAAACAAAGAACGCTACACTGAAACGTGCTATAACCAAAATCAGGGGAGAAAGGTTTAAACTGTGGTCCAAACGAGCCGATCGACGGGGGCTTCAGATGCACAAATACGGCGGGGGGGGGGGGGGGGGGGGGGGGGGGGGGGGGAGGAGAATGTGGACCCTCGTGGAATTCCTCCTGTGAATGTTTACGTGTTGTGGCCAATAAAAATATGATAACATGTCGTCGTTTGGGTGGTAGTAGTTGAAGCAGACACTGTTTACTCATTCTTGTGATTTTAGTAAAGATCAGACCACATTTTATGACCAATTTAGGCAGAAATAAGAAATTCCAAAAGGGTTCACATACGTTTCCCCCCCACTGTATCGGATTTTCCAGTGCGCCGAAAAAACAAAACTCATTTCATTCCACCGGCTGAAAAGTGTAGGGCCCTTGAAGCTTTGATATACATTCACACTTTTACGCATTTGTAAAGCACTGATTATTTCATCATTTATACTTTTAGGCTCATAAATCAGCGACGTTTTCTCCAGTTCAGATTTTTTGCATCATTTGAAAGCTAAGAACTCATCTAAAGTGAGCTTGCGTTGTTGTCACTTTTTTTCTTTTCATTTTCATCCTCGTTTTCGTCTCATTTTTGTTGTTATTTTGACCCTTTTGGATTTGGGTATTGCCAAACTGGAGAACATGTGCTCGGCGTAGGTGGGGGTTAAGAGGTTAATGAAGAAATGCTGGACAGAAAAGTTATTTTTATTTGATTTTTTTAAGCCGATGACAGGAAGTGACATAGATAGAGGTAAAGTTCCAGAGCAGTTTGACTCACTCATTTCCCACTGACACAATTTGGTCGGCACGGCAACAGTTTAAAATAGTTTGCCTCTGTCTGTGTCACTTCCTGTCAAGCGTCCAATAAGGAAGTGAAACTATAAACATCACAAAAAGGGTCAAACCAAAGAAAGCTGGGTAAAATGTTTTGCAAAATGTTAAATATAACTGAGTTAACTATGTATTAGCAAAAATGTTGTCTAATGTGTCATATGCACTTTAAGAATAAATATTTACCAAAGGCTTTGCAAACACTTAAAAGCGTAGTTATTTTTAAATGTTGCCACAATCCCTTTGTATCTGTTAAAAATACAAAACACAAATCATTCGTTGTTACTTTTGCAAACCGTTTTATTATGATATTTTCCAGCTAATTTACATGACATAACGTTGGATCGTATGTCAACACTGAACAATTTCCCCCGGCAGACGCACACGAAGCTAAAGATTAGCTGGGAGGGGACCACTATCTCTCCCCGAGGAGCGCCCGCTGCTCCGGCGAAGAAAACAAAAAAACAAAACTATAAGCCCTAACCGGGACTTACAAATCCCACGCAAATTCCCCAATAACAAATGTGGAAAAGAGTGAAATTCCCCCCCCCCCCCCCCCACACACACACACACACTTTCCCTCTAAACAAGTCCCCGGTGCTTGAAAGGGAAGGCTAGACAAACAAGAGTGTAGGCAGCCGACACAAAAGCTCATTCTCGCCGGCAGATAATATTCCAACAGCGCTAATTCTATTTGCCTGGCTAATTGGATGTAGCGCGGGAGACGCAAATTCTATTCAGTAATTAAAAAGACAAGGGAGAGGGACGTTTCTCTGACGGATGGAAACAGTTTGGCAAAGCTTTACACAGGCCAAAAAAGGTCAATATTGACATTCATTTTTTTCCTTTTGTGGGTGGGGGGCCTTCGGAATCATGAGGAAACGAGTGAAAGCTCTACCATGTTAAAATGTAAAATAAGCTATTTAAGCACAGAAACCATTAGAACCATTAGAAACACTGGAGCGATGCGTCTCTGCACATCTAAGTCGGTATTCCATTAAAAATCACCTGTTTCCAGCTAGAACAGGCATTCACAACATTAACAACGTGTAGGCTATTTCTCATTCATTTAATGTTATCCTCATTTAAAAAATAAGGACAATTAAGTGCAAATACTTCAGTAGAAGCGAAAAACGGCACTGGTAGCTAGCGTTAGCATATGTAGCATGAAGCTAACGGTAGATTCCGGGTTAGCATTGGGTTTTTTTATGGGCTGTTTGCCCACTTTGCTCCTCTCCACGTGTCTGTATTTTTATTTAGTAGAAAACTATATTCAAAATTCAGCATTTGTTAAAGCAATGGTCAGTTTTTTTCTGCTTTGTTTTCCCTCCTCTGGCTGCTCTGTACATGACCATATACTGTATGGGCAAATCCAAAGATGCCGTCTGTATCTATATCAATGAGAAACGAGCGAGTCAGAATTCATATGGAACCCTCCTTCTGTCCACGTCATGGACTTAAAAATGCAAAAAGAACTTTTCTTCACGACATCTCTTAATTAAAATGCAGCTTCACCTAAATACAATTATAATGATTACTGACAACAGATATGATCCGTCTAAGAAAGTCCATCCATCCATCCATTAAATCATTTCATTCGCAACTCGCAGCCCTCTGTCCCGTCTCAGGAGCGACTTATTTTTAGGGGGTCGTATGCTCAAGAGACAGGTAACTTGAGTCTACTCGAGCGGCGTAGTCAAGTGCGCCGTAGCTACAATTATGGTCTGACTGTCAGTCGGAAGAATAGAGCGATATGGAGAGAGAGACACAGAAAAAATGGGGGTAGATGTAAAAGAGAAAAAAAAAAAAGCAGCCAAGAACCTCATCATTGTCTCGAGAAAAGAACGGAGGGGGGGGGAAAAATGAGTGGTACCCTAAGGCGATATATTAAAAATGCATATCAAAGCAAAGAGGGAAGGAGAGAGGGGGACAGACAGTGTGGAAACTAAATAAATTAGCATATCTAACTATCACACGGCAAGCCAGGACACAACAGATTAATAATAGAAGACAGGCAAATACATATGAATAAGTCACGTATATCAAATATATGGAGAGAGAGAGAGCAAGAGGAAGAAAGAAGGAGAAGTGGAGCAGACATTCGGCGCGCTGCATTGTTGATTCCAAACGCATCACAATTAGACACGGTAATGAGTTAACCGCTCGGTGCCGGGGAGGGGGGCACGCGCCAGGCTAGTAGTGGCCCAATATCAGGCCCGCAGCTTACTCCTATTTAAACACTCGAAAGTCCATGAGCGCATTGCCGAGTCCTTCGAACTCCCTGGGGGGGGGAGATTGATGAGTTTGATTTAAAGCACATGGAAAGCTATGGGGACGTATCAACTTTCACAGTGTCGCACGTTTCGGACCAGAGGTGGGTGGGGTAGCTAAAAGTATTACTGGAGTAAGTCGCTTTACTCAAGACGGAGTAAAAAGCAGTAAACAAAACAATCAAAAATGCTACTCGAGTACTGTGAGCGTCAAAAGCCTGATTTAAGATTCAGTCGTGACATAAATGATGAGAAACAAAACACGAAACGATGTAAATATCCTTGTATTTCCAAAAGAAATGCCAGTAAGATTGTATATAATAACTACACCTTATGTCGCCTTAATAAATGATGCATTAACACTTAATTCATCATATTTCATTAGTTAAATGTGACTAACACTTACTAATTGATCTGCATTGTCCTTACAAATACACGTTCAGTTTTCCGACACTGAAGCTCCAAATGTTAGTGTTGACTTCATTCTCTTGTCCTTGTGACGAAGAAGACTTTTCTCTCTTTGGGGAGCTGCGAGTCCAAACAGCCGGCGGATGCGACAACATGGCAGCTGTCCTAAAGTAAATACTCCGAAATGAGAGCCATTTGGTCGAGCCTCCGCACCGGCAGTCGACTCGCATGCACTCAACTATTTTTAAGACTCGGCTGCAGCAGCTTTTAGGCTAATAATTCAGACGTAGCGTCAGAATGCAGACCTCCGATCTACAGCTGTCTCGCCATGACGGGTAGTAGAAAAGACATTGTCCTGACTCTCTGAAGATTTGTCAACAAGAGCTTTAGGGAGGTGTTTGTATTCCCCCCCCCCCCCCGCCCATGTACGTGTTTTGATAGGATAAAAGCATGTACTAGTTGCGTCAGCTAAGTGGCAGGTCAATGTTCCAAGGACCTTGATGTACGTTTACCTCCGTCTATGTCACAAACATAGACATAAACATGAGACGGACTTAGCAGCGCGGTTAGCTGCTGAAGCCTATTAGGAAATGGCGGCTGGCGGCTCCAGATGTTCCTCGCTGTCATGGGCTTTCCTTTAAAACTTTTCTCTTGCCTCTTTGCGTCTTTATTGAACACGGGCTCGTCATTCTGACCTCCACGGGTTTGCCATGACCGCAGTCCGTAGAGGAGCGACGGACAACGATAGCCGCTCAGCGCGACTCCAACTGAAGTTTGTTCATGCTAGCAATGTGGCTGGGGTTTTGGAGCCGGCTCGTAAAGTTAGAGTAAGGCTAAAATAACAAAAGGGGGGTGAAAAAAGACATGTGGAAGGAAGAGTGACAAGTCTGTGTTCAATAATAGTGCACATTTTCAATTGAAAGTCCATAGGAGCCAAGAACTTCCGGAACCCGTTCCCACTTCCTGTTAGTGTTGCAAAATCCATGTTTTTCCACAGTCCATGGCCGTAACAATGTCGCAACATTTATTTTCTCCTTTCGCCACTCTTATTTTTGTCCTGTTCAAACTGCTAGCTTAAACGAGCGTCAGATAGCTCGCGCTGAACGCTATGAAGGAAGCTATCCATTCTACAGGCTATGGTCACATCCTGTAACCCACCGCCAGTAGGGAAGAGAATGATGTCGGATGTCACATTTCTAACATCCTACTTCTTCACAGGGATGAGTTTATGAGTTTATGAACAACTTCCAGGGAGCGACGACTAGAATGAGATGCAAAGGTGATTTTTGTGCAAATGTCTGCTTTTACAAAACAAATTTAATATCCTCTCCTGGGAAAATAAAAACAATCAGGTACAGGGCCTTGATGTTTATCGACAACCAAATTTCTCATGGCAATTTGCTTTTTTAACGCATTAAAGGCGACGCGACGGTGATGGAATGATCCTATGCCACATTTGCAAACATCATCGCCGACAACTTTCCGACAAACCGCCCGGGCCTTTTCGTCACCTGTAAAGCCGGCAAGGTTGACACGCTTCGAAATAAATCTTTTGGATAAAATAAACAACAGAATTGTCGCGGCCCGAGTGATGGACGACGGATCGGCCCTCCCTCTGTCACCATCGGGCCGGCTTGCAAGGGGAAGGAGACTTGGCTGGAGCCTTCCCCCGACACCATCTGCCTTCGAGCGAAAACAGCAAGCTTTATCTAATCTGGGCGATGTATAAACAACGGCACAGCTCATTTCGGCACTCGTCCACGCCGCGGCGTGCTGGGAGAGGCCTGTGCAGTCGCGGTTCATCGATGAGTTTATGAAAGAGGTGGCGATGTTCGATAATGGTCTCGAAAACCGACGATGTCTCACGGAACCGTTTCAACACAGCACACGGTTCGTAAAGTTCAAGGAGAAGCTTAATTCTGTCCTTTATTCGTGACAAGATAAGCCCTAAAAAAAAGCAGTAAATCGCAAAGAAATGTGCGTTGATTTCTCAAAACAGTGAAACAGTCGTACTAGACATAGGAAAACAGCGTTTCAATTGAATGCATTTTCTGTCCATATATAATCATAAATGAAGGCACACTTTGCAGTCCATTACATTATTGGGCAAGTTTACATAACTTTCCATATCTGTTAAACAATAAGAGCGGTCACAAGAGTAAAAACGTAAACTTGAGCGATGTTGTTCAAATTGCTCATTTTGTTGCCGTTTCTTTTGCCAAACATCGATTTTTGTATCATTTGTATATAGCAGAGGTTTGTGTATTACATTTCAACGCTGCAGCAACTACTGCTGTTTGTTGTGAATGGTAGGGTACTTTTTACATCTATTCGAGTAATATTATAATGAAGTACTCCACACAGTTCTTAAAATGGCAAAAGCTTAATGTGACGAATAACACGGATGTAGTTTGTGTTTCATGTCCTTTATTCTTCAGGAAAATGATTTGTCTATATTTATCTGGCATTTCCTTTGGAGATACTGTAGGATTTTTTCATCATTTTATGTTTTGTTTCTGTACGCTCCAACACTTAGTGCTCAAATAGCATTTCCCCCCAGGTGCGTTTTTGAGTCATTATTTTGGTCACTACTTAAAGTTACTCTTACTTGAGTAGATATAAATTGGAAATATAAATAAATCGTGCGTCTAAGAGATTATTAAGCCTGTTTTGTGGCGTTCAGTGGAGTTTAAACTTTTACTTTTGGCCCGGACTAAATCCTAACTTTCCTAAGACGTTGCTAACATTCCAGCACCAAGATCAGTTCATAAGCACGTCTCACAAACCTTCAGGGATCAAAACCCATCACGAGAATGTACACCACAACCAGCTGCAGATTCATAAAAGGGCTTTAGAAAAAGATCGGGTAAAAAATAAAAAAATTAAAATTAAAAAAAACAAGTCAGGTATAGGGCCTTTAACTTCCAATCCGTACACGTCGCTGTGTCGCGGGTGCGTGCCCTAATATCACAGACGATCTAGCCACACACCGGGCTATTAGGCCCGCAGCCAGAGTCGGCATATGTAAGCACCGTGACTTTGCATAACACTTAAATCAGCTTTCCCTCTTAACAGGCTTTTCCCCGGCGCACCCCCACCCCCCCACCCCCAGCCCCAAGTCCAAGTGCGCGCCACGTAACGTTAACTCCATCCACTCGTAACACTCGCAATAACTCGCACATCAACGCACTAATCGTATGATGATGATAATAATAATAATAATAATAATCACCGAAGTCAGCTCGTATCCAAGGTTGGGGAGGCTGTAATGGGCGGGGGGACGCCGGCGGAATCGATCGCCTGAACAGAAATTTAAAGCTACTGTAGTTCGGGCGCGCGTAAATCGAATAGAGCATTATGGAGCCTGCAGCCATAGCGGGAGGGGAAGGAGCGCGCGCGCACACACGGGCGCAGGCGAACGCGGCAGCAAACCGCACGAGCGATCGATAGGAGACAATTAAAAGATATTAACATCACGCACTGAAGGCTGGGGCCCCCGTTGAACTTGACTGCAAGCCCTTTACCCCCTCGCTTTCTCCGCCTTTTGCGACATAATCCCGAGGAGGAGGGGAGGGAGGCAGGCTGGGGGGAGCACGCACGCGCCAATGGAGGTGCAAAAAAAAAAAAAAATACAAATAAAAGGTGCTACCTGCGATTCCAACCCGTGCCTTTACGCGTGAGGCGGGGTGGGGGCTTGTGTTTGGCTGCGTAAGGCCTGCGGATGTAACTCACTAAATATATCAATATATCAAGAGCGTGGGGGTCCGTTTGATGGCAGGAAAACCCTGAACACGAAGGAAAAGTTTTCGCCCGCATCTCATCGCAGCCAGAGCACAGACTAAGCCGAATTCGGTTGGAAACATATAGTCAGCAAGTTCAATAACACACAGCCTCTGACAAACACTCAGTGCCCCATCATTACAAGCCGCTTCCGTTATGAATCCATCCTTGACAATGTCCAAATCAAACCCCCCTTTGCACGAGAGGCACACCCCCCCCTCCCTCCCTCCCTCCCTTGCTTTAAGAGACGCTGCCCCGGAGCGACACACTGGCTGATAGTGGGTGACCGCATCATAAAAGGCCGCGCACGGGACTTATAAAGCGTGCTTAAGCGGGACAAGCCAGGACAGTGCGAGGCGAGTTACAAACGCGGTGGGGCAGGAATAATTCGACCGAAGCGCCTGGTCGTGTTTGTTAAACTCGCCGCTTCCCCGTGGTCTGTTTTCGGAGCATCTTTAAGCGCACAGAGGGCCATGCACTTTACAGATTCTGGAAAATATACTTTTTATTTTTTTAACGTTGGTACAATCTCTCACTTCGTGCACAAGTATTGTTTGCACCAAACTGCTCTCCAATCCAATCCATCCAAAAGCGGAGAGGACTAGAGTCACCAAGCCCACTGCGCGCAGACCTG
Source organism: Proterorhinus semilunaris (assembly GCA_021464625.1). Lineage (NCBI taxonomy): Eukaryota > Metazoa > Chordata > Actinopteri > Gobiiformes > Gobiidae > Proterorhinus > Proterorhinus semilunaris. The sequence continues at coordinate 4,885,012 of CM038361.1, read as the reverse complement.
TACCGCACTGCTGTGGCTCCCCTCCATAAAACGAGGCACGGGCGCGCGCCACGTGCACGCGCGCCCCTCACTCGCGCACAAACACGCACACAGACGCGCGCACGAGTGGCCCAAATCAAAAGGAGTAAAAAACAATATCCATGAGATCACACGCAGCTTTTTGACCCCCCCTCTCCAAGGGACGCACAGCCAAAAGGTGCCAGTTACGGCTGATGGGTGGGGTGACCACTGTACTGCTATAGCCCCCCCTCCCCAGGCCCGGCTCATTGCGCGCACGCAGACCTGCTACGACGCACCGCTGCCTTTTCCTCAAACAGCACCCTGGTTCAGCAACGAGCCACATGCACGCGCAGGAGACAATATGCTACACAGAGACAGACAGACGCGCGCACGCACGCACGCACACGAGTGGCCTCCCCAATCAAAAGGACTTAAAACAATATCCATCGGATCACACGCCGCTTTCTGACCCCCGGGGGTGGTGCGCACAGCTCGAAATGTGCCATCGCCAAAACCAAACCGACACACAAACACACGCACGCACACATATACACACGCACACACACGCACGCAGCCGTAATGGGATTATTAATGCGCCGCCTCATACACACATTACCAAGCCGAATAATAAGTGGGAGTAGGAGAGTGAAAACACGCTTGTTACTTACGTGATCGGCGAGGTTAGTCGAGGATCCGGACAGCTCCTCGTGGTCCGACTTGGAGCTGCCATCCCTCTCGTCGATAACTAAGTCTATTGGCATTTTTCCTTTCAAGCAGCTGATGTACCGATGGCAGAAATTGTCGCAGAGCTCGTGCACCTATTGTTCCAAAAAAAAAAAAAAAAGACAAAAGATTGTTTCGGGATTTTTGTTTTGTTTCGTGATGGGGAAGGAGGAAGGGGGGGTGGGGGTTCTTAGGCTGGAGTCAAGACCAACAAAGTAATTAAGGGGGCATTATCGGTCGCGAGGAAACAATAGTCAAGGAATAGTTGTGGGGATTATTATTCCTTAGAGACCAGTGCAACAAGTTGAACGACACACACACACACACACACACACCGAGACAAAAAAATAAATAAATAAAAAATCCACATTAGCGCCGTGAGCTGGGGAAGGATGCGCGGATGAAACCAAATCTGCGGATCGATAACAATGCGCAAAGGGAGATGGGGCTGTAACTGGTTTTATCAATGGGCTTAAAACGTATATATATAAAAAAAATACACGTTTCAGAATTTTACGCACGAAAACAACATGCCACAACATTTATGAAAAGATTAGTTTTTGTATTTACCTTTTCTAATTCCAAGAGATGAAATCGTAATACTTGTATGGCTTGAATCATCTGGGGGAGGAAAAGACACAAAAGGAAGTGAGCGCTTTCGGGCAAAAACATTTTTTTTTTTTACGCACAGTCGCATGTCAAAGTGGTTCCGAGATACTCGTTCCAAAATGCCTCCCCCCTCCCCCCCTCCGTATACAATCGCTAACTCAGTGGTCACTCGTGGGGACAGGCGGGACATTGACATTGGTTAGTGTGGTCAAACAAACCGGCTCGCCCCAAGAAAAAGGGAACAGGAGCAGATTGGAAGATGATGGGAGACCGAAAAAGCTACTTTCCCCTCGGATTATTTTTGGTTTATTTTGACGCATGCGTTTGTAATCGAAGCTGTGCGTAATGGACATGCAGAGAGGAGTATTAAAGTGCACTTACCAAATTGTCCAACTCTGGATTTGATGAAAATAGAGGTTTTTCTGCCCGGACCTAAACATTAAAACATTAAATACGAGAGTGAGGTGATGTTTTGCAAGCGCGCGTAAAATTGTCTTTGTGTAATTTAAAATGAGAAAGATGGTATTTATAGCAAATTACACACATAATCCACTCTATACTTTCAACAAAATAAATACAAATTATAAGCAGGGAGTAGTTAATGAGTGCTTATGTTTCTTTCTGTGTGAGTGGTTGTATTTTATTTTTTTCATTTTTGACCTGTTTGGCAAAGACCGCGATGTCCTCGTTGAAGGAGTCCGAGGAGCACACGTCTCCGCCGGCGACGCCGGGCTCTCGGGGCGTGCACGTAGCCAGCTCGCACTTCTCGAACACCAGCGCGAGCAGCGGGAACAGGGGGTGGCTGGAACAGACACAGCACACGGCACAGGCGGGGGTTGAGGCGGCGCGGAGGGCTTGGCGAAAAAAAAAAAAAAACAACAACGAAAAAACTATAGCCTACGTGCGTCAATACTCGCAAAAGATTATACTACAATTATATACCCCCCCCCCCCCCCCCCCCCCACGCCAAAAAAAACTAAAAAACTAAAATCGTCCTATTCTATAAAGCAAGAGAGGGTTTTGTGGAGGTTTTGGTTGTTTTTGTGGAGTTTCTGGTTCCAAGTTGCAAATGTATTTATAATATTGTACATGCACACGCGTAAAACGGCCACAGCGTATTTTCATTAGAATTATGATAATAATAATAATAATAATCATAATAATAATAAGGCGGGGAAACACAAGCTTTGCGAGGATTATTTCATGCATAGGAGATGCCCCAATTTTACGCACTGAACCCCGTCTCCAGACCTTTTTTTTTGTTTCCTTCCCCAAACATATATTTAATCCACGTGCTAAAAGAACGCTGTCTCATTGTCGAATCTTGAGGCGGCGTAGTCCTACGTTTTGTTGTTTTTTTAGAGAGAGGTTTAATTGTCGGCTAGTGCTGACATTTCTGGTGACAGCCAAACTCCACGGCATCTTAATCGCGTGTTTGGAGCACTTTTGCAGCCGAAACTTAAAAGGAGAACGGTGTGCGTAAAATGTGTTTTGTTTCACGGAGGCGCGGCGAAGAGCTGCGGTTATCTACAACAGGCCTCTCCAGTTTGCCAGAAATATAACAGAGACAAAACATATTTTGAATGTTTTTTTTGGTCCCCCCCCCCTCTCTTTGTCAACATGTGACAACTGCCAGAAGCTGCAAACAATTGACCCCGATCGTAAATCTGAATTAAAAACGTTTTCGTAAAAACGACAACTATTTCTTCCACCCCCCCTCCAAAAAAAACCCGTAGAGCGGACAGGCTGTCAGCAGCAGCAGCAGCAGCAGCAGCACGGCGTGGCTTAGAGGACGCTCCGTGCGTAAAAACAAAACAAAAACACACTAATATCGTCCCATCGTGTTTGATGAGTTTAGGGGCAGGAGAAGGGAGGTTGTCGTAGTTCAGAGGGGGCTCTTGTGCGTAAAAAAAAAACACAAAAATAAAAAACAGGGGGGCTTTGACTGAGGTACAAAAACTTCCACGGAGAGTTGAAAACATTCGTGGGGGTGAGAGAAGTGTGTGTCGGTCGTAGCGCGGTGTGTGAACTCGACACTGCCCTGCGCTCCTTGCCTCCGCTCCGGGCTTATTCCCTTACTTACTGACGGTCTGCTCCTACAACGTGTCTACAATTACACATCAACAAAACTCCCTTGACCAGAAGTGGGAAAAAGTGGAAAAAAAAGGTGGTTCCTTCACACACACAAAAAAAACCCTCTTGCATTTCAGGAGGAAAAAAAAAAAGTTTGTGGAGGGGGGAGAAAAAGCGCCGGCGGCTCCTCTTTCGCCTTACCCATAAATTTGGTCCTTATCCCGCTTTAAAACGTCGTTGACAGCGGAGCCCATGCTCGTGGGCATGACGTTGGGGTGCGGCGCGTGGGCTCCGTAGTGCTGGCTCGCGTGGAGCGGCGGCCCGTGGTTCAGGTGGTGGACCTGGGGCAGCGGCCGCGGTCCGTGCGGGTCCCCGTACATGGACGCGGGCACGCCGTCCATCCCGCCGTAGTGGGCCAGCTCATCGTACTGCAGAGAGACACAGCGGTCACTAAACATGGTCAAAGCGCGTTTCAAAAAAAAAAAAAAAAAAACACAGACAAAAAAATTGTGCTTGGAGTGTGTTTTTGTTGTTGTTGTTGTTGTTGTTGTTGTTGTGTCTCAACGGACCAGGAACATAGTGCGTGTGAGACAAGAGTGGAGTGTCCCCCGTGAAAGCGCTTCAGGAGACGTCAGCCCCGCTCCTCTCTCCGAAACTAAACTCTACAATGTCCAAGTGCAGGAGGAGTGCTGCGCCGTCCCTACTGCGGCTGCTGTGGAATCAGGGCAAAGCGAGGCACGTTTTCAACCTACCCTTTGCGCCATGAGGCTGCGCTCCAATAAACTCCTGATTCTGCCGTATATTTAATATCCCCCGTCCCGCTGCACAAGAAGAAGAAGAAGAAGAAAAAAAGGGAAAGATTTACGGGCGGCGAATCGCGACTTTTCGAGGAGCAACTTCTTTCCTTTTTGTTGTTTGCGAATTGTCCTTAGTCGCCAGTGTGGCTCTGCAGAAAGCGTGGCATCGGGAGAGTTTTGCAACAAACAAAAAAATGTTTCTTGTTTTTCCCCCCTTCTTTAAAGTTTCCAAATAAAATCGTGTCCCGTGAAGTGAAGGTTTACAATCGGCCCATCAACAAGCTGCATGTAACTAAACTGTCGTGTCTCATGGCTTTTTGCCACTCCAGCTGTCAATCAAAGCCAGAGGTTGTCAAGGTAATGAATGAATGACGGTCGGCGATGATGTTCCGAGAGAAGGACGGGCTCTCTCTTTCTCTTTTTCTTTTAGTCCGTTTTCATCCCGCAACTCCGCCGCGTCCTTAATGCATCCAGATCGCTATCGTCTTTTATTATCGCCGCAGCGGCAACAACAACAACAACCAGAAGAAGGAGGAAAAAAAAGTCGGAGAGGGAAAGAGCCCGCGTAGAAAAGTGAGGGGAACGCCGAGTCCTCCTGCTCTGTTTCCCCCCGCCGTGAGGTATTCGCTCTATCTGCGCGGCTGAGGCTGAGATGAGTGAGTGTCAGCGAGTGTTGGCAGGTTGGGCTGCTAGCTGCTTCTAGAGCTCACAGTCAGTTCGCTGCGCCGAGCGGTGGGCGAGAGGAATGACGGATCCCGGAAGTGGTGGTGGCCATAGCCAGTCCTGCAACAGCAGCAGCGAGCAGCAAGCCACAGAGCAGAGGAGAGGAGAGAGATTCAGGGGAGTGCGTATAGGGGAAGCACACAGAGAGCGAGCGTGAGGGCGCAGACACGGCTCCGCGCTCACAGCCTGGGTAGAGTTTAACAAAACGAAACAAAAGGCAACAACATCGAGCCAAACTGCGCCACGGGAGTCCGGGAGGAAGCGAGGGGAAGGTCAGCCGCTCCGCAAAACGCGGCGAGTCGGCTTTTAAAGTCAACTTTACGCACGAGAATGACTTTCTTTGAGCACACTGTAAGCGCACGCACACGCGGCGGCTGCAGGCTCCGCGCTCACAGTATACATGGTGGGGTGGGGGGGTGAAGCCAAACCCGAGTCCCAAACGAGCTCAAGTGCTGCGTTTGTGCCGCTGGAGCCACAGGAGGAAGCCAAGGGGGAAGGTTAGAGCGCGCTCCGCAAAAGGCGTTTTCACAGCGAGCTTGGCTTCCGAGTCCACCTTTGTGCAACTTTACGCACAGGAATCGCCTTGTTTAATCACGAAATCCCACACAAAAGCTCCCAAATCACATTAGGGTTGAACTTCTTAGATTTATTTTTTTGATTTATTTTTTGTGCAATCTGCGCGTTGTAATCAAGTAATGGCACCTTATTTAAACGTGCAGCTTTACGCACAACTATCCCTTTGTTTTTCCGCTCCACAGCTCTCAAATCACATCGTGTTTATTATTCATATTATTTATTATTCATTAAACAATAAGCTTTCCAAACATTTTACGCACGGCTCAAATCGACTGGCCATGCCGTTCCCGGACCTTTAGGCTTTGCAAGACGATCCCATCGAGCGAGCTCTCACTGCGTTATTGTGACTCTTACGGAGTTTTACGTCAAAATAATATCCCATGCGTGCGAAAACAGTTTACTTATGGGAAGTGTATCGTGCACATTTGCTGGTACACAGTGTCGCACGCACCTAAAACAAGGCTCTTGATTCGGGGACGGGCCTGTCCCAGCTCATAGTAATGTCCCAACTAATTATTTGGAAGTAGTTCTTTCTCAGGCACCTTCCCCTCGTCCACACGAATTAACTTTTTCCCCCCCAAATGGCAGAGAAAGTCATTTGTGTCCCTCCAATCTTCACTCAATTATCAAAGCACCCCACCACCACCACCTCCTCCTCCCCCCGTAGGGTCATCCATCATGCGTTTGAGAGGAGGGGCATCGATTCCAGCGAAGCGAGCTGAGCCTTGGCTTTTCTTTTTTTTTCTTCTTTTTTTTTTAAGAAGGGGGGGCCGCTTCGGTTTCTTTTTTACAAACAGAGAAGCAACGGGCCGCCTTTAAACCCATCAGCGCTAATAAAGCATCACGACCGCTCATAGATGCTTCATAAAATTCTATTATGTGACATTTTCTCAAGGTGTAAAAAAAAGAGAGAGAGAGAGAGAGAGAGGGGAAGGGAGGGGGGTCAGTCAGGCAGTCAGCGAACGTCGGGGTCAATAAAGTCAGGCAAAATCTAAGAGGAAGAGAAAGAAAAGATGGAGTTTTTTTTTTTTTTTTTAAAGCGAGGCATAGATTTAACAAATGAACGTTTGACAACGGCGTGTTTGTTTCCCCCGACGGGTGTGTGTGTGTGTGTGTGTGAGAGAGAGATTGCGTGTATGTGTGCGTGTATATGTGTGTGTGTGTGTGGAGTGGAGAGGGCTGTGGCTGGCTTTGACAAACGGCCGTGTGGACATCTGAACGCGCAATGCACTGCAGCGGGGAAGGGAAGGGAAGGGGGAGAGAAAAAAGGCGAAAGGACTGGAGAGGGAAGCAGGAGAGGCGAGGCGGAGGCGCGCAGTTCACAGCGTTCCACCCCGCGCGTCTTTGGCGACCTCTCCCTTTCTCCAGACGCCGCGTAAAAAACGGTGTAGGTTTAGAAAAACGGGATTCACACGTGGCTTGAGAATTTATTTATTTTTTGATTCCATTTGGAATACACGGTGAGTACCGCACAACCTTTCCTCATATTACTTCTTCTATTTTTTTATTATTTTTTTTAATCGACAACTTAACTTTTACGCACAGCTCGCTTCCTCTAATTCCACTTAATTATCGTTTGGGAAATTATCCTCTCTCTACGCGTGGGGATTTTTTTTTTTTCTCTCCCTCTTTTTTTTTTTTTTTTTTAACCACCTCGATCCGTGCGCTGCGCTTCTCCCCTCGTGGAAATATGTGATTTGCCCCCGAGGAGAGTGATGTAAACAGGCGAGGAGCGTGTGAAAATAGCAGCGCCTAATTATGCGTGTCCAATCTCCAGGCTTTCCATAGAAGAAGTAGAAGAAGAAGAAGAAGAAGAGGAAGGGAGAGAAAACGGGGGGAAACACATACTTGTAAACGCGATGGAACTGGGCGATTTTTGACTAATATTTACGCGTGTTTGGACAATTAGTAAAAGTCAGCGGCAGAGTGGATATCCGTGAATCAGGTTGGCCAGATCGTCAGGGGCGATGCTAAGCGCGTTTTACGCACGAGGAAAAAAGACCCCCAAAAAAGTTAGGCAATTGGCCAAAAATAAAAGCATTTTTTTCGGGCCCCACTTTGTATTCTCGTGTGTTTGCTTTATCATAACTGTATGTTTGTGCTATACGTGGTGCAAGCTTCCAATCATAGTGCATTCTTTCATTATTTCTTCTTCTTCTATGACTCTCGTATGTTTGGAGGCCCTCGTTTACAAGCTGCTTCCGAGCTGCGCCTTTTGCAAAACTTTGGAACGGACTTGAGGTCAAAACGCCACTCAACAGGCAAGATCCGGCCGCTGTTTTAATGATTAATCCTTCATCCTTAAAACAAATAAATAAATCAGGCCTTTATTTACACCACTGACCTTAAACGCTTTACAGTACAGTTTTTTTTTGTTTTTTTTTGTTTTGTTACAACTATAGGTCCTCTTCTCCCCGCGTTCAGAAATCAGTGGACGGCATTAACGGGGCGATAAAATTTCATCTGCGGGGTGTCAGGTTAGGGTCAGGTGAGGGTTAAAGCTCTCCATGTCCGAGTGGGACGGAGCCAGCTGGGGTTGGCTTCATTAAGGAGGACGGGGGGGGGGGGGGGGGGGGTGGATGGTTTTGGAGGGCGGTGTAGGGGGGGAGTCGGGGATCTATTTCAAGGCAAACATAAATGGAACAATCAGCGAGCTAAGAAGTGGCACATCCTCAAGGTATTCGGGAGGGGGGGGGGGGGGAGAGAGAATGAAAGAAAGAAAAAAAAAAAACTTGGAAGAAGGCTACAATTTTGGCGAAGGGTTCGGTGGTGTTGTGTGTTGTTGTGGCTAGACGCTGCGGGTGCGTAGCCGTTGCTTAATCCCCACAGCGATGTGAACATTTTCTGTCTTCCGTATCCATTTACCGACCTCCGAGGAGAAACACTGGCGTTTGACAAATCAAATCGGCCTATAATCTTGTTTGTAACTTTCGGTGGCCTTCTCACCCCGCTCTCTTTTAGACATGGGAGATTATGCAAATGCGCTTGGTTAATGTAGAGAGATAAGAGTGGATTGGCCCAGGGCACGAACACGGGGATAACAATACGCAACATCCATTTCACAATTTGTAAATGTAAGAGCTGAACTTTATTTTTTTTTCATCCAAGTTGAGATTTACGCAAACACTGAGCAATGTCATAACAATAACAGGATCTACTGGTTTGTATTGGGAAGTAAAACAATAATTTAAAAAAATATATAATTTGGTTCGGAGTTAAAATACTTTTACGCACACTTTTTTTTTAAATTTAAAAATAAATAAATAAACAAAAATCTTAGTTATCTTTTAGACGCCTTTTCAATAACATTTGCTATTTTTACGCACAAAAGTAGTCCGTGGTTATTTCAAATGAACTCACCGCGCTTGCTGCCGTGTGTGGTGGAGTAGTATAAACTAAAAAAAAACTAAAAACAATTGCGTTTGTGCAGCTAAAGCAACTTTTACGCACAAGAAAATTGTCCCTCAAAATCTCCAATTAACCCATATGAACGTGTTTTATAATTTTTTTATTTTTTTGTACTGAAATAACTTTGGGACTTTATGCGCCTTTTCTTTAACCTAACCCCATTTTCTACGCTCCAAAAAAAATGAGTCTACAGATTTTTTAGTGAAATCAACCTTGGGGTAATGTAAGTAAAATAATAAATATACATGGGATAATTAAGTTAGGAGCTTAAAAAACCTTTACGCGCAAGAAAATAGTCCAGCCATGCGTCAACGCATCCCGGCATGGTTTACAAACAAACCAAAGTTTTAGTCGCCTACAAAATGGAAAGCCTGAACTTTTCGTGACCCTGCGCCAAAATGAGGCTTTAAGCTCCTCAAATACGTGCGAAACTTTCACGACTAACTGTAAATTCTTCAGCCCCAGAAAGCCCCGTTCCCCCCCCCCCCCCCCCCCCCCCCCCTTCTCTCTCCCTTATAGTCCGGTGTCCACGCATAACAGCGCTGCCTTGTGACACCGACCAGCGGGGAGGAGAAGCGAGGGGAAAAGCCTCCACTCCAGCCTGCCCCAGTCTACTGCTGCTGCCGCTACTACTACTACTACTGGTGCTGCTCCCGTCCGTGGCTACAGAGCGACACCTGGCGGGCGTGTGCGTAAAGCCAACCCGCGAAGCGAGAAAGAGAGAGAGAGAGGAGGCCTCGGGGAGGAGAGAAATCAAACTATCCGGTTGCAAATTGCGCAAACACCCAAACAAGTTTATTTTCTCGATTTTAAAATGCACTCGGATTGGATTGCCGGGGGTGAATCTCCGCGAGGGGAACAAAAAAGGGGAAAAGAAGGAATGTAGAGTAAATAAAGCGAGGTCAGTTTAATCCAAGTGCGTAAAGCTGCTTCGCTCCAAATATGTCTAACTATTTTGTTTCGTTTGTTGAGAAACGTTCCCCATATATGAAGGACACTCTTGTGAACATATGTGTCTGTAAATAAATACATGAACAAAATAAAATAAAAACCTGCTCTTGGCCTGGTCTGTATTTTCCATGTTTTAGAAATAAACTCGTCAAATAACAACAATAAAAAAGCAAGCTGGGTCTATATCTGGTGTTTTTGTGTTGTGATTATTATTATTAGGCTATTTCTTTAGATTTTGGACACAGTTCAAAGTGATCATGCAAATAATACATATTTACATTAGTGTGGAAACGTAAACACGGCGTTTCTACGTCGATAAAATGACAAAGTATATCCACACTTTTAAGCGCGGGAGTGGAGTCTCCTTCCAAGCCATTCCTCTGATGTGTAACCTCTACACGCGCGCCCCGGGTTTGGCTAGGCACCCTTGCTTTGGGACACCCTTGGGACTCGGGTCGGCCGTAGCATGAATGAACCGTGCGTAATGAGCTTCTGAGCCCGTCCCTCGTCTCCCTGTGCCTTAAACCTGCCGCTTGGTGTTGGTTTTACGCGCGCTTCCCCTCGCTATAACCCACCCCTCCTCCTCTTTCCCCTCTTCCTACTTTCCACATACGCCGTCTCCAAAGTGTGCCATTGCGCGCACGCCCCCCGGACGAATTAGCACATCGCGTAATCGTGCAGACCCTGGAGAAATGGGTGCTCGCGGGTGCCACGCCATTTCCACACTATTCCACACAGGCCTGCACGTAGAGCTACGGGTGGAAATTGATTACGCGTGTGTTTTAAATTATGTATTTTTATTCACCTATTTATTACTTTTGTTTAACTATTATTAGATATTTTTATGCGAACGTTTCATGTTGTATATTTGTTTTCTCCAAACGATGGCAGGTAAAATTCTTCAAACGCCAGTCCAGTCTGCATCTGAGAGATAATTCGATTGCTGACAAAGCCTCTTTGGCCACAGAACTCAAAACAACCCAGTAGAGATGACGGCTCGAGGACCCTTTTGTCTTCAGAGGCGTTCGATCAGTTGCGAATTAAGAAGAAGAAGAAAAAAAAAAACTCCCTCAGGACAAAGACGGGCCCAAAACGCGCGTCCTGTAATTGTTTACCCATTATTTACACCGACGCCGTGGCCACGTAACGTAGAGCAGTGCGCGCGCCTGACGTGCCCCGCGTAATTGAGAGAACTCTTTAAGTGTTGCGGGCCTTGAACGTGTCGCGGGGAGTTAATGGCGGTGACCCACTCGCCGCGCCACTGTCGCTCATCATTTATCAGGCTTAAGGGGCTTTTAAACAGGCGACTTTTTTCCCCCCTGTTTTCTCTCTCTCTCTCCCCCCTCTTCTTTTATTACGCGCCAAGCAGCCACCTCATCCGCGCCACCGCCACCGCCTCGGCCGTAGCCTTATCTACATTTTAGAGGGACGATCCGCGCACGCACCGCTGGCTTTTAACGCGCGTTTGGAAATAGAAACATGTCCAATGAAGTGGCCCTCCTCCGCTGATCACAGGGAATATGGCTGGAGGCGACTGTCTGCCTCCCCCTCCCCCCTCCTCCCTCCTTTCCAGTCCCGAGACCAGGCAGGCACCATGCTCTTCTCCACCTATTTGGACACAGTCGACGTCCTCTTTAGTTCGGACAATCGCGTAAAGCCCCCGCCGTAACCATGTGCATTTACTCCGGCTTTACCCAAACGTAAAAGCCTCTCGACTGGACCTCACAGCCTCCAGGCCAGTGTAACGCCTCATTTGAATGCTAAGACCTACAAAACTGATCTGAATGGATACTTTACCCCTCGCATTGATTGCTGCATTGCCATTTCTATTCATTTCTCTTTTGATGCGTTTTTTTTTTTTGGTCACACATCTGTGTCACCTGCCTGTTGTCGTTTTTCGGTCGCTTTTTTGTCTGTTGTGCTTTTGTCACATTTTTCATCACTTTTCTGTTCCTCTTTTGTTGCTCTTTTTTTTTGTGTGGCGTTTTTTGTCACTCCGTCGTCTCGCGCTTGTCGCTCTTTTTGTTGCGTTTTCGTACTCGTTCTCGCTTTGTCGCTTTTATCAAGAAGCTTATAGATTTGAGTAAAGCCAAGCTGGAGAAAATGGGCTCCGTTCAGGTGGGGGTTAAGAGGTCTTGCATAATTATTTGTATTTTGTATTTATTTCCACAGGGACAATGTGCAAAAAAAAACATGAATTAAAGATGCTTTGCACTTTTTATTTTTTTTATTTATTTATTTATTTTTGAACAGGGACAGTGTACAATCTACATTAGCCTCAGAAAGGAGAGATACATTGCACCAGATTTAGCTTGAGCTAGTTTCCATCTGCAGTCCCTGAGCAGGCGAGTCACAAAATATACAATATCACATATATTTACCCACTCAAATACAAATACATACAATACCCGTTACATCAGTCCACATAGAATCACGCCAACATGACTACAATAAAACATCACTACAGTTCATATTTACATTTCTCAGCACTTTCCGTGTATTGCGAGAGAAATCCTTCAGGTCTAAGGAAAGGCTCAGAGTCGGTGGGAGTTTGTTCCATTCTTTGATGCCTCTGAATGAGAAGGCTCTCTGCGCAAAGGCTGGGCCACGTTTTAAGCGCTTTTTTAACACGTCCACACTGGTCACCTTTTCTCATTCGTATTTGAGATGGGTTTCTTTTCCAGCAGCGCGGGTGTGGCGAAGGTCCTCCTTTCTCTCGCTATCTTGTGCGCGACGTTCACGACACAAAGCCACGCAAATGGCTGTTTAATGCGATGCAATTTTGCAAGCACGTAATAGCAGTATTTTACGTTTTAAATAGAATTTGTGTGACCATTTCAGGGCTGGATAGAGGATGCCAGAATGGAATCAGGGGTGGAAAAGTTGGGGTTAGCCTACTTCTGGTATCCCAAAAGAAAAAAGAAAAAGAAGTTGACGGTCAACCCAAAAAGCGGTTTACGTTTGTCATCACATTTTGACTCCGAAAGTCGGCATCGACGGTAAAAACGCCTATTCAATCACACTTTGACAAAAAAAGGGTTAAAAAAATGAGGTATCGCGCCTTTAAAGTGATAGTCTGTAAGATTGGAAAGTGAGGAGAGAGTGAAAGTGACATTTGAAAGTAAATAATAAAATTCATTCCCTTCCTGATTGGACCAGGAAGCCGCTCCTCGTTTGCAGAATGAGGAGAGCGAGAACAATCTTTCAAAAGTAAACCATCAAGCCCCCTCCCCCCTAAGCTCCTGATTGGACCCGGCAGTACGCTTCACAGGGAAAGCTCGTCTCATTGGCCAAAGTGATGCCGCCGTGGATTCTGATTAATTCCTGAAATCAGTTAAGGATGAATTATAATGATTTCATATGAATTGGGCTATGTCAAATGTCAGATTGAGGCGGTCAATTATGCACAATCTACTAAATCTGTAAAACATTTAAAGTGACAGACTATCACTTTAACTTTATTTGATATATTTTTTTATGGTTTTCATACTCACTGATCATTTTAGACTTCTTTGATACGCCGTTTAGTCCTTTTCCATTCTGTGTATGTCGATTCATGTCGACTATAATGTCATTCTGTTCGGAAGCGGCGCCATTTGGATAATCGTACGTCCAAGTCATTATAGGTGTGGAGCGAGTGGGAAAGCAGGTGTTTATAGTTACCTTATCTTTGGCTTTAGTCACGCATTCGGCTGTAGGGCGTCGTGCGGGGCGGGAACGTCAAAGGTTTTCCGATATCAATTTTGGAAATGAATTATTGATTGGATAAAATGTATTTACATGTTTTGCTGGGGGGGGGAAAAGGCATATAGCAGCAAGTTGAGCGCTTTGGACAGCCAGTTCCAACGCCCAGAAACAATATCTTCAACGGCCACACATGCAATCGACAGAAGCGTTTACGTGTGAGGTATGTGGGAAAATATGGATATCTCAAAGTAAACTGAACTCAATAGAAAGAGAATTTACAGATTCCATTTTTTTTAAAGTATGAAATCATGACGTGTTTGGGCCTTTAATTTGCATGATTTCTACAATTCACCTAATATTAATTTGTGAAAAACATGTCCCATTCTGATATTACTGTGGTCCTACTTGTCAGGGACTTTTTTTTGTCCCGGGCGGAGGGATACGAGTTCACTTATAAAAACTTACTGGCTGTTCTACTAATTGTGGTACGTTCCAGGCGACCGGTAAAACTGGTACATTTCAAACCTCCCAGTTGGAAAAATGTAAACTCGGAGGTGATCAGAGTGGTCCGAGTTCGGATACGAGATGGAGACAGTAAGTCAAACCTGCACTTCTCCCAGTGGAAATAATGATGAAACCTTAAGAAAACCACTGCACCAGGGATGCCAATGTTACCTTTGGTCAAAGCCTTCAGTTTGAATTATGTCCAGTTTGTAGAAACGTTCATACAACGTTAGCATCTTATTAGCTAACTGTTGTGGCGTTCGCTGCTTTGTTTACGTACGAGTTTATTCAGCTGGAGCGCTCTGAGGTCGTAAGTTGTAATCTTCATGCGGAAAAATACTAGTTACCAGTCACACCATTAAAGTCTCCTGAGGAGCCATTCCCTCTCCGTCTGCACAGACTAGCACACGCAGCGTTCTCTCGTTTACACGTCCCATACGGAGCCCCAAAACACGCACTTTCAAACGGTAACTTGGGTGCAACACGTCCAAGAATATCTATATGTCAAATTTTCCGCAGGCGGCAAACAAACCAAATACATACAAAATCCACCGAACAGAAAAGCAAGACTTATATTTCCTATAAATGCATGGGGTAAAAAAATAAATACATCAATGTTATTATTGTGAAAGAAATGAAGACTTAATGCCTGTGGAAACCCAGAGGAAATAGAGATGGAAGTCGACAGGATTGACTTCAAACTGCATGGATGACACACGACACTATTCCTACAGGTATGTTTCTGACGAGGGAACTATTCCTACAGGTATGTTTCTGACGAGGGAACTATTCCTACAGGTATGTTTCTGACGAGGGAACTATTCCTACAGGTGTGTTTCTGACGAGGGAACTATTCCTACAGGTGTGTTTCTGACGAGGGAACTATTCCTACAGGTATGTTTCTGACGAGGGAACTATTCCTACAGGTGTGTTTCTGACGAGGGAACTATTCCTACAGGTATGTTTCTGACGAGGGAACTATTCCTACAGGTATGTTTCTGACGAGGGAACTATTCCTACAGGTATGTTTCTGACGAGGGAACTATTCCTACAGGTGTGTTTCTGACGAGGGAACTATTCCTACAGGTGTGTTTCTGACGAGGGAACTATTCCTACAGGTGTGTTTCTGACGAGGGAACTATTCCTACAGGTATGTTTCTGACGAGGGAACTATTCCTACAGGTATGTTTCTGACGAGGGAACTATTCCTACAGGTGTGTTTCTGACGAGGGAACTATTCCTACAGGTATGTTTCTGACGAGGGAACTATTCCTACAGGTATGTTTCTGACGAGGGAACTATTCCTACAGGTGTGTTTCTGACGAGGGAACTATTCCTACAGGTGTGTTTCTGACGAGGGAACTATTCCTACAGGTGTGTTTCTGACGAGGGAACTATTCCTACAGGTGTGTTTCTGACGAGGGAACTATTCCTACAGGTGTGTTTCTGACGAGGGAACTATTCCTACAGGTATGTTTCTGACGAGGGAACTATTCCTACAGGTATGTTTCTGACGAGGGAAGAATATTGAAGCACAGATAAAATATTTGAAAAAAAAGTGATGCAATGTGGGAATGCAACCATTTCGAGCCGATAAATGGTTTAGCCAATTGTGGTGACAGATCAGGAAACTGACCAGCTGCCAGGTGTGTCCCCGTCGTCTCTTTGGCTAGATAGCACTGCAGCGCCGCCACTGGCGAGGCAGGAGAATGCGTCACAAAAACTTTTTTTTGTCAAATTAAAACAATGCTGCAATTTTGGTCGCCAATGGAACCGATAATCGAACCTTAGAGTCACTTAAACATAACACGGTCCCTTTGCCGGATGACATTTGCGTTATTATAACAATGATTTATGCTTTGTTGGAGTGCGGTGTTGGTTTATGGAAACAGTATGTCATTACCGCATGTTTTAATTAGTGCCTGTGCTCACAAAGGCTTGTGTAATCAACGTGACTGAGCCCCAGAGACCTCCATTTACGTACACCGCCATAAACTTTCACTTAGGCCTGGCTCCTGGCACAGGGTTTGTGGGGTGACGCTGCCAGACCAGCAGGGGCTGTTGAGTGTTTATAGGACATTCTTTATATGTCATCAATGGGAGTTTAAAGGAGACGTATCCAGGAAGAGCTGATCTTTTTTTTAGCTTTTAATCTAGCGTTCTCTTGTCAAAAACACATCTACACGAGTATGTCATTCATGCAAATTGTGAAATACCTTGACCACTTTGGCCATTCCTTAGATTTTGTTGCATCATAAATGGAATACTAAACTGTTCTCTGTTTTTTTTTAAAGCCCGTACTCCATCACCGGACCTGCTCTGTTCATCACGACGCTACTCATTCTTTAGCATGTCGTTAGCTGAAGCCGAAAGATGTTTTTTCTTATTCCTTACACTCTCTTCCATGCACATATAGACATCATTTCAACTTGAAACATAAAGTATCAATGTTAGAGTACCCACAAATAATGTTTCTAAGCATTAATCACATACAGTGTACACTTTGCAACACTTACCCCCCACCTGCTGATGTCATGAGGAGGTACGGTGTGTTCTACAATCCGGTGTGGCTTGTTTACATGCATGAGACCCATGTATGTTCAACGTTCATTAACATGCACTGTCCCGACCAAATAAACCAATAAATAAATAAAGTGAGTGTAAATGTTTGAAGCAGCAACAGTCAACGCGCTAACACAGTTTAGCATTATCATAGAAGTTTACAAAAGATCGTGAACTGAACTATTATGTTAGAGCTTTGCCTCCTTTATATTGTGTATTGTTTTTATTATATTTTTGTACTTTATACCTTTTTGTGAAGCACTTTAGTCAACAACAGTTGTTTTTAAAAGTGCTATATAAATACATTTAGATTGATTGATTAACATTTGAGCGATCTGCTCTGATGCAGCTGAAACGTCCATGTCGTAATAATCCAATATCTACAGGGATACATTTGTTATTATTTATTTTCATAAGGCACACACCACCGGGAGGCTGTGAGGCGTTCAAGGGTTGCGGGAAATAATCAAATAATTTTGTTGTAAATGGAACTATTATGTTCTAAATGCCAACAAACACAGACTCACATTAATGTTGCAGTTAAGCAAAAAAATAAATTAAAAAAAGTCTCAAAATGTTTCCTCTGCTACATAATTTATTTATGCTGCTTATATTTGTGCTGCACACTAGGATTCATGGCATTTCCTTTCACCTTTGAACGCTTCATACAGGCAGCGTGTGGTGGAGTGAGGGGTGTGGGAGAGAGTTGAAAGCCAAGTGCTAATGCAGGGTTTACTACAGACAAAAATAATTACTGGACAATAGCAGTATAGTATTGAAAATAGTTAGGGTACTACTTGTACGAAAACTTAGTTGGTCCTAAGATGGCACCAAAGAAAGTTACTTGGTTTGTTCCAATAAATGTCAAAGTCAACAGTTTTTAGGGGGAAAGAATTAGTATTTTATCGAATGTATCAACATTACTATGTATTATGGTACATGATAATGATAAAATATAATTATCGAATATAATACCGTAAAGGTACTAGAAAAGGTATTGTTCAGGTATACCGGTAAATCAAGTACTGGTATCCAGAGGTGGGGAGAGTCGCCAGAATATTTACTCAAGTAAGAGTAAAAAACTACTGGGAGAAAAACGACTTGAGTACTGTGAGTACTGAGTAACTGTTTGTCTGATTTATGGTTCAGTACTAAGGAGAAAAAATATGAAATAATGTAAAAATCCAAATATTTTCAAAGAAAATACCATAAAAACATATAAAAATGAATCCTTGTGAAGAAGTAACAAAACACAAAATTGACTCACAGTGCAATGAGTTACTTTTTTATTTTAAGTAAGAGTACAGATTCAATTAAGGCTTCATTAAACTATTACTCAAGTAAAAGTAAAAAGTACTGTTTGAACTATTCAAAGAAGTACAAAAAGCTAATCATGTACAATTACTTGAGTAATGTAAGCGAGTACTACCTACCCGCCTCTGCTTGTGTCAATAAAGAAAGCTGAAATGTACTGAGCCCGACCTAAAATAAACATTGTTAAGCTAAAGTCATCGTTTAGGCAGGTCTACGTGTTTTAAAAGTCCCGGATGGTTCATCGTGTACTGGCTCTTTAAAAGCCCAGAGTTAACGGGATAAGGCGGTCCACCTTCGCACCTCTCCAGTCCCCACCGGTTTCATGCGCTCAAGCAGGCAGGTATACGGCCCGTAATTACCGGCTGTTGTCAAGCTAACGCAAGCGACTGATGCTAATGCGGAGCGAGGAATCAAAGCTCTGCGCGCGGGACCCGTCCGTGAGATCTGACGATACCCCGTACCCCTCCTCCTGGAACGGGAGCTATGGTATGCTAATGTGCCTCAACACACTTAGCTTTGCACTGTGTTATGTTATGTTCCCATTGTGTGATATCAGAGCGCCGTAGACCCTTTCGGAGGCAAGACCAGGAGAGTAGTTAACACTCGGAACAAGAAGTCTCCGGGCTCAAGCTCTCAGACGGTCTGCGGTAAATGCGAGGGTGGGCTTCCATTAAGAGTCGGAACTCAATCGAATCCAACAGCGGTGATCGAAGCTAAACTACCTTTTTAAGTGTACGCATAAAAAGTAGCCATGTTCCTCTGGTGTGTGCTTCGCATCAGGCCTTCAGAATAACACAATAGAGCTGGAAAGGCCTTCAGACGCCACCAGAGCTGAAATAACACCGTCACAGTGAGCGTTATAACACCGTATCTGCTGCTGCTGTCGTTTTTAAAGTGGCTTAATCCACAAAACATGAACACATTTGGTTGGGGCTTTGCCAATGACCTCCGAAAAATCTGTCCCAGTCAAAAGTGTGGATCACTTGTTCTACACCCTCCCCCGGATAGAGACCGGCTGTTCTTGGTTTTATTTACGTTCCGCAGCAGTAACGGGTCCCCTCGACTAGGGATGGGTACCGTTACATGTTTTTTGATACATGTACTTTCACGATACTTGGTTTTCGATACCGATACCTGAACGATACTTTTTCATCTCCAATGTCAAGAAATTTATAATTTGGGGAAAATTTTGAGAAATTATGGTTAGAATAAGGGAATGATTTGTAATAAAAAAATGGGGATGGGGGGGGGGGGGGGGGGGGGGTATTATGGGAAATAGGTGAAATATTAGTAATAAAAAAATGTGGTGAAAAAATTAGGGCAAAATAAGAAAATAATTTGGCAAAAAATGTGAAAACACACATGGGGGAAAAAAATCATTTATTTGAGCTGAAACAACCAAGTCACTTCCTTTAACCTGTTACCTGTCGCCACCCTGCATAATTGCATAACCCTAAACTGGCAGGTAACAGGTTAATGTTGACTCTGTACCAACAGCATCAAAACTTAGATCTAAAGATACCCTATTTTTTTTTTCGGGACCTGCTGTTGATACTTTATTTATTTATTTATTTTTATTTTGTTTTCATTAAAGATTAAAAACAAAAATTAAATAGCAACAAAAAAAATAAAAAATAATCATAATAAAATCATTAAAAAAAAATATATAATATAATAAAATAATAATAAATAAATAAAAGGGCGTCTGCTTGCTTGAACCTTTTGAAGTACCACAGAAACTGATCCCACGCCAAATAAAACTTGTCCACCTTTCTAGAACTGAGTTAATTTAATAACAGTTTTCTGCTTGCAGTTACTGGGGGTACTCCAAAAAAAACAAAGCACAACTACAAAGCACGTAAAAAAATGTGATCATTAATATATTTCTTTCAGATTGTTACCAGTGATTACTGAGAATTACTTTTATGTGAAAGATACATAAATAAATATTATACTCTGAGATCTTGATACTTCCCAGTTGTCATTACCATTCTCAGTATAATTTTAATTTGGGTGTAATTTTCATCATTATTATTATTATATATTTATTTAATTGAGTTATATGTGAAGTATGCTGTAGCCCTGCATAGTGTGGTGCATTAAAAAGCCAGAGTGTAGAGCGGGCCAGTTGAAGAGAGCAGTGACTCCCCATCAACAAACCCCCACACAGCTGCCCTAACAGCTGATTTTGTAGATGATGTTCCTATGCTAAGTGGTGCATTAAAGGACACGGTTTAGAGCCCGTTGGGAGGATTCCAGTTCATTACATAATTTGGAAATTGAATATTTTTTCAACTGATCTTTTAAAAGTGTAGTATTCATGTCTGAGCTGGGAGGCTGACGGGGAAAAGATGGGGACATTGATTTAATAAAGCCACGGATTTATAAATATTGAAAAAAAATCTGCATTAGAAATTTGATATTTCCGAAGCAACTGATCAACAGATTGCAAACACATTTTCAATAAACAAATCCTGTATTGAATGTATGCCTTTGGCTTTCCACTGAGAGACACTTATTTTTTTCCGATACCAGACTGCCCTACTCCTGACTCCATTACACATAAAGCAGTCAAATCGGCCCGTGGCTGCCCTGCACTTTCCGGAGCAGACTCACTCAATCAGGAAAAGCCATGTAAATATTATGAAGTAAACTGTATGATTGTGGAAGTATTGTTGCATTCTTTTGAACACACAACAATGTCTTTTCCCTTACCAACAGTAGTTTTAAGCGATCCCTTGCCAAATGATCTGCAACGCCCTTGAGGTGGTGGGGGGTCCGTGGAAATGTGAACCACTTATCCAACTGAACCATTCGGAAATGATGCAAGAACGTTAAATCTAACTCCCCCCCCCCCCCGAGTACGGTATGTAAAATATGAGCACTTTTGTCGATGAATTCCGCTTATGTCCACTTTGCATCCACGAACAACGTCGGAGCTTTGGAATCAGCCTCGTCTCGATCTCGCCGTCGCTGCTGCTTTCACTCCCCCCCCCCCCCCTTCGCCCCGGCAGACAATCGGCGTCCCGGGATTTCACTGCGCGCACCTGTCATCGGACTCGCCGCGCAGAAATGGGACTTGAATGGGTTACACGGCGCTAAACAACACAATAAAATGGTCTCGAAGGCACAAGCGGCGGCGACGATTGTTTGCAGAAGGTAAAAACATGGGGCGCGCTCTGCCCCCCCCGGCGTATGGCAAGCTCCCTGGGACACTTGGCATGCAAATACTCCGAGGCAGGAGCATGAAATATTAATTGTGAAGTCGAATAAAGATGTGATGTGTGGTATTTCGGCGGCTGACTCATGAATTTGACGTTATGGACGCTAAATGGCTCGGTGCAAATTCCCTGCAACTAAATTCAGACAAAACGGAGATGCTGGTGTTTGCCCCCGATGACGCTATTCCAGGGATCCACCAGTATTTGGGCGACCTGAGTTTGTCTACTAAAACAAGCCACAGAAATCTAGGCGTTAACTTTGACAAAGCAATGTCCTTAGAGCGTCACTCTAAACCGCTGACGAGGAACGGGGGCGGTCGCGGGACACTAAAGTGAGGGTCGCAAGATGACTTTGAGACCATATCTTTTACATTTCGGACATTGAATTTGATGTATCCTTGATTGAGAACAATATATTTGAGTGAAATTAAGCCAAATGTCAAAATACAGTATCCAAACTAACATCATTAAACTAGATTTTGCTTCACTGGATGGATGAGGTGTGTTTGTGAATGAATGAATGGTGGTCGTCAGAGGCATTTCTGTCGGCCTGCTTCAAAACCACCACCGTGTGTGGAGTGCATGATGGACAAAGGCCCTAAAACTGTGTGAAGCGCTTTGGGTGACTTCTGTCATGTGAAAAGCCTTACAAATAAGCTTCCATTCCATATGAACAAGGGACAATCTCATTGAATGAAGCTCTGGATCTGATGTGTAATTTAATACCCACACGTGTAGATAAAAATCGTTTTTATTTGGCATTTTTTGTATGACATTTTAGGGAAAGTTTAGCTTCCCTTGATTTTTGAGGTTCCCATACATTGTTACATTGTATCTGTGCTGCCATGTCATAGGTTTAAACCCCCAGTGGTACAAACTCAAACTAATCAGAGCGATTTACGCACGTTTGTGAACTCACTCACAAACCTAGCAACGACAAGAAAGCAGGTTCAACACTTCTAGAGACAGGACGATCATGTGAAAACTGAATCCAAGTACCAACACACTGCAACAGTATTCACTATAGAGGTGGAGCCAACATTATTTACACTATGGTGAAATGTTGCTGATATTTCCATTCAGTATTATGTACTTCATTATTTGTTAATGTCACAGATTGTAGTTTATTTCTATAAATCAGAACCTAACCTGTTGGCCATGCGGCAGCTCTACGCTTTATTTCTGTATGAGGTGACATTTCCTCCAAATAACATTTCTTTTCTGAAATGGAAGATGTCAGCACTGGCGGGGGAAAGAAAGCCATTTCCTGTTCGCCGGTGTCCTGCGTGCTCACACACGTCAGAGTGCTGCACATGTGACGCCTATTTCATATTTATATTTGTCAGGGAGTTTTCCGAAGTCTTTCACGGACATTGTCAGTTAGATGCATGAACGGTGCAGGCTGTCAGTTTGGAGCCACAGCCATGAGAAGAAGAAGTGTTCGGACCAATCCTAACCAGG
The DNA here is from genome assembly GCA_021464625.1 of Proterorhinus semilunaris. Classification (NCBI taxonomy): domain Eukaryota; kingdom Metazoa; phylum Chordata; class Actinopteri; order Gobiiformes; family Gobiidae; genus Proterorhinus; species Proterorhinus semilunaris. The sequence goes on along the minus strand of CM038361.1, from coordinate 4,862,403 downwards.
TCAACGGCAGAGTTCTGTCAAACTAAAATCCTTCGTCAGAATTGTAGTCAAAGTAATATTTTTGCTGATGAGAATTAGACTAAAACGAAGTAAAAAAAAAAGTAGTTGATAATGACAAAGCGATGACTAAAATCTACGGATATTTTCAATGACTAATAAAAACTCAATTGAAATGAAAAGTACAGACTAAAAACTTCCAGACTTGAATACTTTCAGTCGACTCTGTGGCTGAAATACGGTACCGTAATTGTGTTGTATAAAGCGACTAAATCAAATGGTACTTTTAAGGTTGATCTGAGACCGGCTCATTCCTTCTCATTCCTCTCATAATTAGAGACTTCTCTTGCGTATCTAGAATAGCTTTTGTGGGAATGGTTTCATCGCGATGACCTACTTATGCACTTTGAAATAAGCCTTTGTTTGGTCGTCACTGACGGAAATGGACCAGCCTCGTGTTGACACAACCAAACGGGGACATTATCCTCAAACGCTTTCGCAAATGATCATTCCAGCACAATATGGATGGGACGAAGAAAACCCCATGGTGATTTGGACTCTCGATGTCCCAGACTTATTAAGGTTGGAAATGTCATTAAAAAGCATTACATTTTGATCTCAATGGGCATTAAGTCTGAGATTCTTTGGAAAGTGTGACATTGCTCGACTTTTAGTGAAAATACATAAAGAATTTGTGGAAGATTCACTCAAATATTTGCTCAAACGTTTCCCGTTTTCTATAACAAATTTTTTGCGCTATAAAAACTGGAGGAAAGCTGCGGGGACACGGGGAGAACATGCAAACTCCACACAGAAAGGCCCCGTCCAGGTGGGAATCGAACCTGGGACCTTCTTACTGAGTAGCACGAGCGCTTTATGGCATTTTCACATTATTTCATGTTTTGTTTCTCATCATCCATATCTTTATTAAAACATTAATCACACTTTTGCGCTCAGTTACTCGGTACTTACAGTACAAGTAAAACTTTTTTACTCTTACTTGAGTAAATATTTTGGCTACTCCACCCGCCTCTGCTTCCTGGAGAGGGAGGGCGCTACCTCATGACATCAGCAGGTGGAACAGTGCATCTGCAGGCGAATAGGGATTCAATACTGATATTTAGAGATATCAGTTTGAAACCTTTTGCTGTAGATTACTGGAATAAGTATGAGAAAATTATGTATTGCAAGTTTTCAGTCATTTTATGATTTCATAATGGATACTGAAAAAATCGGTAAAAAAATAAATATTTTATCTTGTTTTGGGATGTTCAAAGCTCAATAAATCAGGCTGGGAATTAGAAATTGAACAATCCCTTGGAAAAATAAACAGGTGCACGCTGTCGTGGTGTCCTTGGGCAAGACACTTCACCCTCCTTGCCTCCAGTGTCTGCGTACACTGGTGTGTGAATGAGAGCGTGACTGGGTGACTGGATCCTTGCTGTAAAGCGCTTTGAGTGCCTAATGTAGGTGGAAAAGCGCTATATAAGTTGAGACCATTTAGCAATAAACATTCAAATCCTGTTAAGTCCAAGACCGTAAAGTTTGGAGTCTGTAGGAGCTGCTAAAGTGGAGATGTTGTAGCAAGAGTGAAATGAAAACCTCCTTTTGAGAAAACTGGCCCTAAAGTTTTGTAACATTTTGCGTCTGGCGTCTCCCAATAAGGAAATGGCCTTAAGACGATATCCACTTAGCGAGGGTTTACAAAGCTTTATTTTGCTCCATACCAGCTCAACAGTTTCAGGTGGGACGCACGCTTTAGTTAACATGGCCGCCTTCTTCTCCTTCCACTGGGGGGCGTCGATATGCATGAGCTCATGAGGGCGGGAAGGAACCGCCGGTCGAATGCTAATATGCTAATAGCGCGCGGCTCGGTGCCTGAACTGTTTGCATTACACGGTTGACTCAAGCGGAAGCAAAACCACTCCGTCCTCTGGGTATTTTATGTTTAAGGGGCATAACCGCACTGATTGGCAATGAATACAAGGGTGTTATGATGATGTATGGAAGCGCAGAGCGGCTTTGGAATCACCTGCTTAGATGTAGAGGCCAAAACAGCGGGCTCTAATTCACTTTTTTACGAATCCGATTTTGGTTGCGCTAAAACAGCCACTTAGTCCTTTGTCCCCCGTCCCACCTAGATAATGTCCCACTTTTTCAATAAAGTTAGGGGAGAATGGCAAATTATTCACCGGTATGTCCACATTTTTTTGTTATTAAAGGAATTTTGCTGAAATTAAGTCCTTAAATGTTACAAGTAGCATTAAGTCGAAATTACTTGATGTTTTATGCCATGAATTCATTCATACAAAATACAAAACGTTTGTCCATTTTACACAATGATTTTGCCCAATTTGTCAAATATCCAGATGTAACTCCATTCCTCGACTTAATCTAATGTTCCCAAATGTATAGATACAAATGCATAGATTTGTTGCATTTAAGGCATTAAAAAGCCTTACTTTTGCATAAAATGTTCAGTATTTGTGGCCTATGTCTATCTCTATGTGTGAGTTTGGACCAAAATAGCAAAGGAAACACTTTAGTGCTGATCTTCATGTAAGAATTGATCATGTCTGTCCCTCCATGTCCCACCGCTTCACAGGACCAGTGTTGCCACAGGTTCCTTGAAAAAGTAATCAGACTACAGATTCCTGGTTACTTCTTTATAAAGTAACTTAGTTTCTTGTCAAATCAATTAATCAGTAAAGTAACTCAATTAGATTACAAGTTACTTTATTAGTTACATTTGTCAGCCTCAAAATACAAAGCCTACAACTGGTTTTGCCAATACTGGCGTTATTGGAAGTGCTTTTTAGTCACTCCACGAGACGTAAAAGCATTTAGACAGAACAAGAACTCAGTGACTTGGAAAGTAACTTTAATCTGAGTACTGGTCTTGTTTAAAGTAATGTGTTAGATTACCCGTTACTAACTCGTTACTGGCACCACTGCACGTGACCTGTCCCACTCCTAATTCTCAGTTTCAATGAGCTCCCACAATGACATTCACTTCTCACTGAGATCTTGTATTGATGATGGGAGAGTGTGACCATTGCGCAAAGCTTTCTCTAGCACACTCTGAAGATTCTCAGTGGGGTTAAGATCTGGACTCTGTGGCGGCCGATCCATCTCATGCTCCCTAAACCACTCTTTCACAACCTGAGCCCCATGAATCCTGGCATTGTCTTCTTGGAATATGCATGTGCGATCGGGGAAGAAGAAATCCACTGAACCTGGTTATTCGGGATGTTCAGGTCGTCAGCTGATCTCATTCTTTGGGCTCATAGTGTTAATAAACTATATGGGAAAAAATCTTTTGTTTTGGGGTTAAAACATTTGTAAGAAAGAAATAGGCAGAGTGAGAGAAAGCGTTTTTCCATACTGAGATATGTTCTTACCTGAGCTTAGACGAGTTGACACGCACCTGTCTGGTCTTTGTGCGTGGCCGTGGAAGAGGGTGGCAGCTTGTAACTTCACCCCCGTTTGGAGCTATAGGAATATGCTGGGAGAGGCCAAATACTAACAACATCTTTGGTCTTTTTGCGTGACTGAGGGCACACACAAAGACCAGAAAGGTACACACCAACTCGTCTAAGCTCAGGTAAGAACATATCTCAGTATGGAAAAACGGTGGCCTGTTCCTTTAAGTGAAGGTCAGACGTAGCCTGTTTTCTTCTGATTGTGGCACAGACTTTTATTGACATACAGTAGTGTATAAAATAATAGCCGTCCAACATGACTAACCGGATTATTCACCGTTTTTGGTATAAATCATAGAACTACATGGACAACAATTTACCAGTAGGTGCAGTAGATTCTTCAGTAGAAACAGACAGACCCAGCATTTATGGTGTGCATGCTCTTACTTCTGTGTAGTCGAATATTCAATTGAAAGGGGTGTGTTCAAAATAGTAGCAGTGGGGAGTTCAATTGGTGATGTCGATCATTCTGTGGAAAAACAGGTTTGAATCAGGTGGCCCTTATTTTAGGAAGTCAGCACATGGTATACATGCATTTCACTTTGAAATCCTGAAGAAAAATTAGTCGTTCAAGACATTGTTCAGCAGTACTGTGTTCTTTTGTTAAAAGGATGATTGGATAGGGTTAAAACTGCTAAAATGATCTCCAAGGCCTTAAAATGGAAAGCAAAAACACAGAGATGCAGAAAATGGAAGACTACCATCATCTGGCCGAAAGAGAAATGGAGAAACATTTTGTGGACTGATAAAAGTAAGATTGCTCTTTTTGGGTCCAAGGTCTGCAGACAGTTTGTCAGACGACCCACAAACTCTGAATTCAAGCCACAGTCCACTCTGAAGACAGTGAAGCATGGTGGGACAAGCATCATGATATGGGCATGTTTCTCTAACTATGGTGCGGAGCCTATTTATCGAATATTTATCAAAATAAATAAATAAATGACACAGCATCAAACTTACGTGACATCAACTGGGGGGTTCCCCAAGGCTCGATACTTGGGCCATTATTGTTCATATTATACATGAATGACTTTGTAAAAGCATCAGATAAACTGCAAAGTATTTTATTTGCCGATGATACAACATTATTTTACTCAGGGAAAGACATACAGGAGATAACAGAAGTAGTAAACGAAGACCTCCAAAAAATAAAACATTGGTTTGACCTAAATAAAGTGGCTCTCAATGTTAAAAAAAACTAAATTTATAATATTCAATGACAAACGAAAAATATTGAATATATCAATAAAAATAGACGGTACGGAAATTCAAAGGGTTCAAGAAACTAAATTTTTAGGCGTCATCATTGATGAGGACCTCAAATGGAAGTCACATATAAATTACACAAGAGGAAAAATAGCCAAATCTATTGCGGTGTTAAATAAAGTTAAATTCTCCCTAAATCAATCCGCGCTACTTGCTTTATACAGCACAATGATTATGCCATATTTAACTTACTGTGTGGAAATTTGGGGTTCAACCTATAAAACCTATATACAGCCACTGTTCATTCTACAAAAACGGGCTTTGAAAACAATACATAATATTAGATATAGAGATCCATCAAATCCACTATTTATTAAATGTAAGCTACTAAAATGTGAGGATATAGTTGACTACAATATCCTGCAGGTTTTGTATAAAGCAAATCAAAAAATATTGCCAGTGAACATCCAAATAAGGTATGAGAAAAGAGAAAGCCAATATAATCTGAAAGGCACAGACATCTTTAAAAAACCCAGGTTCAATTCGAAAGCAATGGAATGCACTGTTACAGTGACAGGAATTAGTCTATGGAATAAACTTCAAAAAGAAGTGAAAGAGTCAGGAACTCTCTTGGAGTTCAAAAAACACATAAAAGCTGCACTGTTAAAGAAGTATGAAAATTAGACTTGGACAGGATTAGTGTGAGATATTTGATTTGAACAAACAAACATGAATATGGTTTGTTTCTTTTTTGACCATTTGTAAACATTTTAGGAATATGACAGTTCGGTATTTTATTGTATACATTGTAAATAAGTAAATATAGAATACAAAAACATCAGAAAATACTGTAAATATGTATATGATTGTAACCATATGTATGTATATATATATATATATCTATATGTGCACATATTTTAAAAGACAGCATGTAAAGTGTGAAGCAACAAAAGGGGCAGATATTATAAGACTCGTTCTTCTCCTCTGCTCCGTTTCATTCATGCTATGTTGGATTGGCGGTCTTGTGGTGATTGCATGATGTCACTTTTGAATGAAATAAATAAAAAAAATGAAATGAAATGAAATGAATACCAGGGATCATGGGTCAGTTTGGATATATCAAAATACTTGAAGAGGTCATGTTGCCATATGCTGAAGAGGAAATGCCCTTGAAATGGGTGTTTCAACAAGACAATGACACACCAGTTAGCAAGCTAAGTCTTTGTTCCAGACCAAGAACATTTATTTTATGGAGTGGCCTGCCCAATTCCCGGACATTAATCCCATAGAAAACAAAAATGCAGTTTCTGATACAAAACCAAGGAATTGTGGAATGTTGTCAAAGCATGTTGGGCTGGAAGACCTGTGGACAGGTGCCAGAAGTTGGTTGACTCTATGCAACACTGATGTGAAGCAGTTCTAATAAACTGTGGTCATACAACTAAATATTAGTTTATTGATTGACAGGAAAGCTAAATCCTAAGGGGAATTTCTTTTTTATGTAGTAAATATTGAGCTTGTACTTCTACAAAGTACTTGAAGAAATTATACATTTCTCTCATGTTTTGATTTAGAAAACCATGGGCAATGCTTCCAATGCAACGAAATAAATCTATTATGAAGATTGTGTGCTTAACTACAAAACCATTGATTGATTGATTGATTGATTAACTAACGTTTTTAAACACACTGCTATTATTTTGACCACAACTGTACAGTCCCAGTGAAAGGTTTGGAGACCATTTTTATGTATCGACTTTTATTTATTTTCAACACTATTTACACTGTACGATTCTCATTGAAGACGTGAGATTATGAAGAAATTTGTTTTAGATTTTAAATTCTTCAATATTGCCACCTTTTGTTCTTGCCATTTTCGCAGCAAGCTTCACAAGGCAGTCACCCACCTGAAATGACGACCCTATGAAGGAAGTCTGTGAAGCGAAAGCTAAATGCGGCTATTTTGAACAATCCATTTCAACCTTTTTTTTCTTTAAAACGTAATTCCATACATGTTGATTCATAAGGGAATGCCTTCAGTGAGAATATACAATGTAAATATTCTTGAATTAAAAGAGAAAACAATACTCTCCGTGAATAGGTCCTATAGTTACGTGAGTCATCAAAAAAGGGTCATCTTCCCGATTGCGTTCTATAACAAAATATATGATCACATGAGACAAGAATACGAGACCAAAAAGATGTACTCGGTGACGTTTTTTTCTGTCTGCGTCCTCGGTTCAGTTCTGTGTGTCAACCCGGTCGCGATTTACTCTTCATGTTTTATTATTATTGTGGCCTCGCTCTTCTTTTGTTCCGCCCCGTTGTCAAAATGTGATGCCGTATATTCTTTTACTACCTCCCCGCGCCGGCGACGACGATCTCCCGCGCTGGCCCTTTTAATATTCTCTGCTTGTTAATTATTAAAGGTATGTATTTGAATTATAAATATACTAGTTATACAGAAGTAGGCAAAGCAGGCACATAGCCCCGGGCTAAACTCCTCCATTACCCATTATTTCCCGGTCTGCCGTCTCCCAATGCCTGCCTCCTCTACCCCGATGTCGTGCTTTCCACCCTACACCCCCCCCCCCCAAAAAATAGGAATTCCTTTGTACTTTAACCCCCCCCCCCCCCCCCCCAAAAAAAAAAAAAAATCCCTCTCCTCGACACACATGTGCACCCATTTTTTTAAGTAGCATGTCACACAGTTGTCTTCGATATAATGAATAACCAATCTTCAAGAGGGCGCGGGAGAAGGCTTTCCAAAGAGAGCGGGAGAGGAAAAAAAAAAATGGCGGGCATGTCACGAATGATCCGATTGCTGCTAAATCATTAACATTGTCAGACAGAAGAAACCGTAAAAAAAAAAAAAGGGTACGAAAAAAATAAATAAAAAAGAAGAAAAACCCGGAAAAAAAGTGCTGTTTGCGAGATGGGAAATGGTAAACAAAGGCTCGCTACACCTGCCACATCCTACCCCCACCTACCGCTTCAAGCCTGTGTTATTCTGCTTTAAAAAATATATATATTTCTTTTTCCCATTCTTCACTGGGATCTCGGAGGAGCAACAAAAAGTAGGAGCGGGGGAAAGTGAGGAAGAAGCTGTCAGAGAAGTTTTTTTTTCAAGTTGGCGTGGTTCGGGGGAACGCGGCGTTAGCGGCCTCCTCCTCCTCTCTCCGTCAGACGGCTCTTTGTGGTGCAGGGAATCTGTGGCTGAACGGCAAATATTATAAGTGACATGCTGCATGCCGAACACTGTTTCATGATGGCGAAAACCTGTTAATCGGTTAATGTCAATTAATTGGGCCGTTCCACATGGCGGTTAACCCGACGTAGACGCCAGAAACGAGTAATAAAAATACTACAGAAGACTGCAAACCCGTATACCTCCATCCGAGTACGGTAGTTTGCAGTTGTCAGAGTACCCTCTCTTTAAGTCATTATTGAACACAGGCTTTTTCATTCGTGATAAATGCGCAACATCATCCTTTATTTTTTTCATTTTGCCAGTTTTGTTTTCGCCCCAAATCTATATAATAGAGCGGGCGCCAAAAAAAACGTCAAAATGCTATAGCATGAACACACTTAGTTAGCCCTCAGTCCATCAGTATTGACGGTCTATGGCGGGGGTTCTCAAACTTTAAATGAAAAGGTCCGAAAAGAGAGAGTAGGTCTATAGAGACGTCACAGCCTCTTCAGAATGCTCTGGGAGAAAAGCTGAACTCTCCCCTTCCCTCCCTCTGCTTCCGCCTATTGTGATTGTATGTATTTGATATTGCTCTGTTAACTCTTTTTGCATCAATGGGTTGAGTGGTTCTCTACATGTAGTAGAATTGACATTAAATTAAGTAAAATTTTGACCCACCTCTGTTTAAAAAAAAAAAAAGTAATAGGATTGTGTGACACAAAAGGTTATTCTGTGATAAATACATTATTAAAGCTGAACTTGCATAACCTAAAAGGAATCATTGCTGTAATTAATGTTAAATCAGTATCTGTTGTCACATCTAGTGGCGGCACATAGAGTTATGACCTTTCTTTAGTTTAAAGGCCAGTTTAAACTATATGCTCTTGATACAGACAAGAAACCAAGTGAATGCAACGTGCTCAAGGAAAGATCCCTATTTTCGCATTACCTTCTTGCCTTACCACATAACTGAACTCGTCCTAACCTCAGCGCTCTGTTTTATCATTATTACTCAGATTTCTTGACGCTTGTCCCTTAGCACTAATCCTCTCCTCAGCCACCACTAATGTCCTCCGTGTAATGCTACTTATTCCTGCTTAAGGCTAACGCTAACCTTCTAAAAGACACCTAGCGCTCCATGCTCTCATCTGTCACAAGGATTACTAATTTACCTTCGATTTCCGCGGCTCAGCGCAGAATCCAAAGCATGATGGATGGCAGATGGAGAGAAAGCGCGGGGCTACTGTTTTTAACCTTGCTACGGTCATTAATGGTCTTTATACCTGCGGAGGTAGTAAAGGAAAGACAATGAATTAGTGGTGAAAGCACAGGAGGCCTGGATAGGACAGACCTTCTGTAGAGCTGCTGGAGGGTGGAGGAGAGAGGGAGATGAGTAGACTTGACAAACATAACAAAAATAGCAAAGCTAGTAACGTTTCACTATAATTGGACACTTAGGATGTCAACTGTTAATCCTGTAACTCGAATTGTGATACTCCAGAATTAAAAGAATCCATCCATCCATCCATTTTCTTCCAGTTGTCCATTGCCGGGTCGTGGGGGCAGCTGTTGGAGCTGCCCAAAACACATAGCACCAGCCCCTATGGCGCCCCCTGCAGGTGGTGGGTCCACAGAAGGACGGCCTCATGGTTCTAACCGGGCCTGTTGGTCTCTCATAAGGGGCTTCTGAACCGCTCTTTGTCTGACCCGTCACCTAGGACCTGTTTGCCCTGGGAGACCCTACCAGGGGCACGAAGCCCCCGACAACAGAGCTCCAGGATCATCCAGGCTCAAACCCCTCCACCACGTTAAGGTGGCGGTTCAAGGAGGGGTAGAAATCGATCCTCATGTCAAAATTTAGTTAATCAATCAAATTGCAATTTTTTCATTTGGAATTGTCTGGATATACAACACAAGCAATCTGAGACTCACAGATCTAAACTGTTCACATTTCTTCTGGTCACAAAATATATAGAGAGGGCCTTAAATTTAATCTGTACACCATTTTGTATTTCAATCTGTACACCATCGTTGGTATATCGTCCATCGCCATCGTTGGTATATTTGACTCGGCGTTGCATGGTTGTGTCTGTTGCGTCCCAATGGACACACCAAGGTTAAAAGCGACTGAGGAAAGTTCCTTCATGGACTTCATGCAAAAATCCACTATCTATCCTGTTTAAATGCATCCATGTTTAAATTCATCCCGGCGAGTCAGCTGCTTGCTCTCTGTTTGGTCAGTTTGAAAATGTTGAAATGTTGATAAGTGAGAAACCAGGAACTCAGTTTAACCAGCAGATTTGTCTCTTTACGGTAAATTCCACAGGTGAATTATTGTAACTCCATGTTGCAACGATCAAAGACAAATAGCTCCTCTCCACATATAGAAACTGGATATTGGTTAGGTGTCTTTCAAGAATGAACAGAATAATTCAGGTCGTTGCTACGCCCAATAGTTTGCATTTCCAAGGATTTTAGAACCTATTTTTCAGTTTATCACCAGCTTTTTTGTTTTATTTACAGTATTTCACCTCTCTGCACTATATTCTAACACATGTCCATGCAATGCAATAGATTGAACTAGTGTTAGAAGCTTTCTAAGTGATTTAGAAAGCTGTGTGTCTGTGTGTCTGTGTGTGCGGGTGTCTGTGTGTCTGTGTGTCTGTGTGTGCGGGTGGTGGGTGGTGGGGTTGTAGTTATTTATGTATATTTACTGGTGGGGACGATTTTTATTATTTTTAATGATTTTTAAGCACTGTAAAGCACTTTGTGTTACATTTTGTATGAAAAGCGCTCTATAAATAAAGTTTGATTTGATTTGATTTGATTCCATGGTTTTAACTTTTTCTCAAAGCGAAACAGTTTTCAAGCTAGCTTTGTAGAGCAACACTCGCTTGCCATTCTCACAGAGTTCAGGTATCCATTCATTTAACATTAACAAATGTATGTTTTATTCCACGCACTGCTTCTCCTTTATCAAACCATAGGCAAACGACCCCGTACCACTCTTACGGAAAGATGCCTCATGTGTCTTGCAGTCCAACCGCCCCCCCACAATGTCAGACTGAGGCAGGTTAAGTCAAAGGCATGGTTATCCTTTGCTTTTATCGCAGTAACTACACTTTCTTAGTACTACAAAGAAGGGTGTTAACAGAACTCGGCGGGTCACCTCCTCCCGCTGTATTCATCCCTACTCTGTATGCTGCGGTAATGATCGGGAGAGGCTGCTGTTTGTTTGCCTCAAGTACATGACAGCACGAGCACGGGCGGCCATCTTACTCCTGACAAAACAACGGCTAATTAGCGGCAGCCTCGACGACGCCATACGCATCCACGACATTGACCTGTCAAAGATGGCGGCGCGTGATCAAAGGGAAGCGCTGACATCCGCGCGACTGTGTGATAGGCATGTTTGTATGCACGTAGTCGCACGTACGCAACGCCGCCATCGGGGGGCGTGTGCCAGGACCACTGAGGGAGGGGGGCCGTGTTTGAAAGTGTCACAAATCTGCATAAATATGGATAATAAAATACGTACAAACCAACCAAGGCACTGGTGAGAGGGTGTTCTCCCTGGGCTGCACAGACGGCCAGGGAGACTTATTCCTTCTTTCTTTAAACTTTGCAGAAAAAATATACTTTGACAAAAATACCTTTGTCAAGATCCAACAAAGAAGTTACAGTGTATCGCGTTCCGTTGCTTATTGACGAGTTGGGTAGAACATCGACATCATCCTCTTTGTCTGACCCGTCACCCAGGACCTGTTTGCCCTGGGAGACCCTACCAGGGGCACGAAGCCCCCGACAACAGAGCTCCCAGGATCATTCGAGTGCTCAAACCCCTCCACCACGTTAAGGTGGCGGTTCCAGGAGGGGTGAGGAGAATCTGTTTGATTAAATCAGAGTTTGCACAGTCATCAGGCAGAACTTGACATCCTCCAGTGCAACAGATGCTGTAGATTGGCACCACCCAATCTAACATCTATGGGAATTGATCACTGGAGAAGAGAGTTGGATGACTCTTGAAATGTCGGGAAACTATGAAAAAAACTTTAAATCTTTTATATATCAACCTGGATGATTGAGGACAATCTGTCTGATATAATTACAAAAGAGTTCATAAACAAATTAAAAAAAATTGCTACAATTTAAAATAAAAATGGCTGAAATTCTAATTTGCTCAAGTTATTTGTCTCTCCGTCTGTTACTGTGGTGTGAGGGCTGACTCATATTTGTCACCAGACTGTGTGACATCATGAGGTTCTTCATAGGAAGCCTTCAGCGCTCCTCGGATGTTTGGGGCTTTCAAAAACCCGGTAATGACCTAATGAGTGGTCAGGGACTCGCCAGGCGGGGGCTGGCCTCAGGATGGACATAACTAAAACAAAACACACAACAACAGGCCCAGTCTGCTCCACTGAAACAAGCAAACTGAAATAGAACCTTTTATTTTATTTTTATTTTTATTTTTTACACACATCTGATATCAAGTAACAGTTAACGTGCCTTTAAGGTGCTGAAAATGCAGACACTTACTTTTTGTCACATTGTAAGGCAAGGCAAGGCAAGGCAAGGCAAGTTTATTTGTAGAGCACAATTCATACACAAGGCAATTCAAAGTGCTTCACAGTTGCATAAAATTACAAGAAAACAGATCAATTCATTCATTAAAACATCAACATAAAAATTAATCAATTACAGTAAAAGGCAAGAGTGCAGATAAAAAACTTTCAGTTTACATAAAAGGTAGTGCTTTACTTTGAGCCACAAATCTTTCTGAAGAGGAGGAAAACCACCATTAAAGGTTATGGTATACGTTAATACTTTTTCCTGGCTTGCCTCACATTTGTACTAATAAACTAAATTGTCGGAGCTTCTGTGGCTTGATTATGTGTATGTGTTACCAACACCTGGAAAAATATGTGTGTCTTTAGGGCTTCAATGTTAAAAATGTAACATTAGAAATGCATCATTTAAGGAGAACTAGCAAACCGTAGAATAACATTAGCAAAAAATAAGTAGAGAAAGAGCTGCCGGGTCGCTGGTGATCAGACAGCTCTGATCAAGGTAACAATGGACAGATGATATCCGCATGAACATCATGACCAGTGGAGTCACCCAGGGGTCAATCCTGGGACCCCTCTTATTCAACCTGTACATGCTTCCATTGGGTCAGCCAATAAACAGCAATAATGTGTCTTACCACAACTATGCAAATGACGCTCAGAGCTACGTGTCACTGACGGCAGGTGAACATGGGCCTGTAGATACTCTCTGTCACTGCATCGAACAGATCAGTTTGTGGATGCAAAACAACTTTCTCCAACTAAACTCAGACAAAACTGAGATCATTGTTTTTGGCCCACAGACACAAAGACAAAGTGTTATCAGTCACCTTGAGTCTCTCTCTCTAAAACCAAAAAATCAGGTTAGAAATCTAGGAGTAATCATGGACTCAGACCTGAACTTAAACAGCCACATCAAAGCATTAACATCATCAGCTTTTTACCATCTGAAAAACATTAAGATCAGAGGAATAGTGTCAAAACCAGACTTGGAGACACTCATCCATGCATTTGTCTCCAGCAGGTTAGACGACTGTAACGGCTGCTCACTGGCCTTTCTAAACGAGCTGTTAGAGCTGCAGAACATCCAGAACGCTGCTGCTCGAGTCCTGACAAGAACCAGGAAATACGACCATATTAGTCCAGTGCTCCGGTCTCTGCACTGGCTTCCTGTCACTCAGAGAATAGAATTTAAAACAGCTCTGCTTGTGTACAAGTCTTTTCATCTCTGACATGTTAGAGCCGTATGAACCATCCCTTCAGGGAGGGGTCTCCTGGTGGTTCCCAGAGTCAATAATAAACACACTGAGGCTAAAGCTATACTTCATGAGGATGTGAGACAGGCCTCAGCTCTGACAATGTTCGAATCCAGGCTGAAAACAGTTCTTTTTACCCATGAATATGACAACTGAAAGTATTTTATCTGCACTTTTTTACTGTAATGAATACATGTTGATGTTTTATAGGTTGATTTGATCCGCTTTCTTGTGGGACACGCAGTTGCATAAAACAATTTAACACATTGTAGTGTCCAAAGTCTTCATGTGAACGATAATTCCTGTTTTTAACAAGCTAAAATTACCCATTGGGTAATTGTTATGGATTGCAGCAGGAAGCTTGGAAGTCTTGGAAGCAGTTTTGTGTATGCATTAGCATAACTATTTCACTGACACACCATAAAGGCACAACGGCCAAAATACCACGATAGACGCATCACAAGAGCCGACTTCGTCCGTTTAAACCGCTGCGTTTTGTAAACACCGTCTCCCTACGGTCACATGAGCGCGCTTGCGTACTTCTGGAAATATGACAGCTGAGATCGTTCCATTATTACCCCGGGGCCTGATCCATGTAAACATCCCACCCCATTAGCCGACCTGTGCACACTGCGTATCCATGGCGACAAACACAACAACCTCTATTTGCGTAAACTGGGCCGTGTTTGTGGACGGGATATGGAGATCAATATAAACATAACGGAGGGACTGCGAGCTAAACGTTTGAAGGGCTCTTATCGACTCGTCATCTTCGCGCTTCGCCGGGTCCAACGGCGTTCCAAGTCGAGTCGCTGGTTAAAATCGGGAATGTTGAGATAATGGGCGAACTTGGAAGGAAGACGGAGAGGAGAGGGACAGAAATCCGATCGGATGTCCTTTTATAACCCCCCGCCTGAGCCAAGCGCATTTTCTCCAGTTTGGCTCGACCCACATCGAAAAGCTTCTCGACACGATTGAAAAGCGTATAGAGGCAACATAAGAGCAACACAAACAATAACCGGGCAAAAATAAAAAAAAAGCAACAACAACGTGATGAAAACGCGACAAAAAAGCGCCACAAAGCAGGGAAAAGAGCAATGACGATAAAGCGACAAAAAAATAACAAAAACACGATTTAAAAAAAACGATGAAAACAAGACAAAAGAACCACGAAATGCAGCTTTCAAATGCACTGGCCCATTGTCTGCAAGCTCCAGTCGAGAAGCTTTAGATTTGGGTAAAGCTGAACTGTAGAAAATGGGCTCGGTTCAGGCAGGGTTTAAACAGTACATCCAATCTGATTTCAAGGCAACATTAAAAATGTTGCCTTGTTTTTTTTGAGACTCAATAAATAAGTCTAGGAATTAGCAATTAAAGATCCCTCTGAGAAAAAAAAAAAACCAAGATCGGAAAGTTTGGAGTCTGCAGGAGCTACTAAAATGGAGATGTTGTTGCTGAGTGTAAAGAAACCTAATTTTCGAGAACATGGGGCCTAAAGTTTTGTAAATTCTGCGGATGCGCCTGTATATTAGATTGCAGCATCCTCTCGGTCGCCTTTCGTGCTACACGTGGACACCGAACATGTCAATATTTGTGAATAAATAAGCGTGGGAAAGACCAGGGATCGCCGTGCTGTTAAAGTCATTAGTGGTAAATGTACCGCCTCACGAGTTGACATAAAAGTAAAGAGTGATGTCATAAAGAGTGAGTTGGGTCTTTGTTTTCACACTGACATTAAAACTCAGAAGTTAAGGGAGAAAACTGCACCCGCTGTGTCTCGCCTTAAGTGAAATGGATCTCTTGCATTTGGGTTGAGGCTAGTCGTGATACGCTGGAGATGGGCTCCGAACAAGATGTCCGTCATAATCTGGAAACCGGTGTTAACTCGGCGAGCTCCAATGGGTGTGATCGACGAACCAGAGAAATCGGTGGCCCCTACCAAAACAAAGACCCCGCCTTACACGAGCGCGGAAGACGTAGAGCTTATCAAACTCACGCATGGATATAACAAGCGGCGCAAACTTTCGACTTCCATACTTTTATAACTAAACGCGACTTTCATCCACAGCTTTTGTTAATGGGCCGCTCCTCCAGCCTATTCCTTTGATAACTGTTTATGGGCTTCATCTGACAGGAGCAGCGCGCACAGATCCACGACTATCCGGCTATCCGCCACACGCCATCCTCCTCCCTCGCAGCGCACGGTGGCCTGAGCAGATCTCCAGTCGGCACGTCAGCGCTAATGAGCGGGAGTGCATGTGAGGGGAGTCCGTTTCCGATTAATGCGCCGACAACATGCCCGTTCCTCCACATGGAGTGGAGTGCTCTTTGTACGTGGGCCCTTTATATACTGTATATCTGGAAAGTTATTATCTGACTGAAAAAGTGTTGCGTGTCACCGTCCAGTCTACCTTCACATCCTCATGAAGAAGAAACTCAGATCACTTTCAAAAAGGTCGGCTAAATCTTAAGAATATGTATAAACTGCAATACTTCATCCTGAATGAATTGAATATGAAAGCACCAGTTGAGTATAAACTAAAAATCAAGGTGACACTGCGGAAAAGGGAAAAGTGGGGTGCGTACAAGTATTCATACAGTGCATTAAATTACCTTTATAACATTCTAATGTTATAATGACTGCAGAATGTTTACACCTCGCCCTAACCATTAAATAGAGGCCACCTGTGTGTAATCTACTCTCAGTATAATTCCAGCTGTTCTGTGAGGGCCTCAGAGCTATGGTCAGAGTGTATTGGTCACTAAACAACATCATGAAGGCCAAGGAGCTCACCAGAGAGGTCAGGGATAAAGCTGTGGAGAAGTTTAAAGCAGCGTTAAGTTATTCAAAGATTTCCCAAGATTTGAACATCTCACGGAGCACTGTTCAATCCATCATTCAGAAATGGAAAGAGTATAGCACCACTGCGAACCTACCAAGACACGGCCGTCCTCCTAAACCAGGGGTGGCCAACCCGCGGCTCGCGAGCCGCATGCGGCCCTTGGCCAATCAGAGTGCGGCTCTTTGCATGATTGGATATGTTTAATACAATGCGGCTCTTTGCAAAAGAATTGGTACATGTTGCCCATAAACTGTAACAGTCTTTAAGAATCTTGACCAAAAATCCAACCATAGTCATACAGACCCTGTTTTCCATCTCTACACACATGAATGAAAGTGAAAGCGCGTAAAAGGTGCTCGTGCAGCCTCACTCAAAGCGGGATGTAGTTAAACAACAGTCTGGCAGATCGTGGCACTGGGATCAGCTTCTGTGCTTTTCAAGTTTCTGATTAGCCTACTCTTTATTTGATGAAAGTTGGCCTCATATTCACAGAAAAAGATCAAAATTAGGAAATAGAAAAAAGGAGGAGGAGTAAAACTACCACAATTATTGAAAAGAAAAGAAAAAGGCCAGGCATAAAGTTATTGTTTATTATGATTAAATATAACAGTTTCATTACATTTAATCATATTAAACTACCACACTCGGATTTCGCGAATGGTCGGTGCCTTTGTGGCTCTTCACAGGATCAAGGTTGAACATTTCGGCTCTTGGCCTCTGACCAGTTGGCCACCCCTGTCCTAAACTAACAGACCGAACAAGGAGAGCACTGTAACCAAGTGCCCCAAGATAACTCTGGAGGAGCTGGGACGTCCTGCCGCTGAGCTGGGGGAATCTGTACATGGGACAGCTATAAGTCGTACTCTACACAAATTTGGCCTTCATGGACGAGTGGCAAGAAGAAAGCCATTATTGAAAGGAGGCCATCAGAAATCCCGTTTGAAGTTTGCTAGAAGTCATATGGAGGACACAGCTACCATGTGGAAGAAGGTGCTTTGGTCAGATGAGACAAAAATTTAACTTTTTGGCCCAAATGCAAAACGTTCTGTATGGAGCAAACCTAACACTGCTCATCGTCCTGAGTGCACCATCCCCAGTGTCAAATATGGTGGGGGGAGCATCATGCTATGGGGCTGCTTTTCCTCAGCGGGGACTGGGAAGATATTAAGAATAGTTGGGAAGATGGATGGAGCCAAATACAGAGACATTTTGGAGGAAAACCTGCTGGAGTCAGCAAGAGAATTGAGGCTGGGGCGGAGATTCACCTTCCAGCAGGACAATGACCCTAAACACAAACATCTACAATGGAATGGTTTAAAAACAAACATATTAATATGTTAGAATGGACCAGTCAAAGTCCTGACCTAAATCCTATTGAACATCTGTGGAAAGACCTGAAAACTGCTGTTCACAAACGCTCTCCTTCTAATGTGACAGAGCTTGAGTTGTTTTGTAAAGAGGAATGGGCTAAAATGTCAGTCTCTACATGTGCAAACCTTGTAGAGTCAAACCCCAGAAGACTTGCTGCTGTTATTGCAGCAAAAGGGGGTTCCGCTGGGCCGATCTAAAGAGCAGCCCCGAACATACGCAGCTGGCCCAACAGAAAGGGACGCTCCGCACAAATGAAGTTAGACGAGACATGGACCTGCATTATAATATATATACTGCTATGTTATAGGTTTGACTGAGGACCGCCGTTTAAGGACCTGTTCTCTGTTTTAAATGATTATAACCTCAGCACTTTTAAGTGCGAGAAAGAGCTGCGTTTAGTTTCCAAGCCTTACTAAAGGAGAGTTTTAATGCTCAAAACCTCAGCTAAATGCAGCCAACTGAATCTTGCATTGACCACCGGTCTGTGGGCCTTCACACATTGATATGAAAAAGATTTGGACACCCATAGTCTAAAAACAAGCCCTAATCCAGTATTTACTGTTGTGCTCATAAGAAGGCAAGAAGCCCATGTACGTTCATGTGTAATTACACCACATTAACCTATATGCATCTCTATGTTACACACCTCTGCAGACCTCCCTTATCCGCCGCATCCATTGTATAAAATCGCATTACGCACACTTGGCAATCCTCACCCTTAGCTCTAATCTAACATGCACCATTATCGCCGGCATCCCACCTAACGACCCTCTCGCACCGTTCCAGCCGTGCGTTACATTAGGGCCCCCGCTGAGCCAATGAGCTTCAGCCAAACGGACTTGATTACCGGGGCTTTAGCGTCAATGATCCTGGAATAACAAGCTCCATATTGGCAATCACCACCGCCAGGTCTGTTCCAGGTTAACAGGCCCGCAATGATGGGGCTAATGTGTTCTGAGGAGCCATATGGAGAAATAATATGAAGAGGAGCGGACTTTTAGCTGAGCGAATAAGTGACACATGCTCCAGTGCCCGTGGCTTTAGGGCTAGAAATCCAAGAGGAGCTGCACGTCTTCCTTTACTTTCCTTTTAAAGTGGGCATAACGTGCAGAATTGACTCTTTTTTTTCCCTGCTTTTAACCACGCCGTCCGTCTTTTGTTGAGTTTGTTAAGTGTTTGGTAGAATGTGGAAATGTCCCCTTCATTTTCAAAGCCCATAAACCACCCATGAATCCTTACGCGTTTTGACGGACTGGGATTATACTTATTCTAAAGAAACAGTAGTAAAAAATGCATTATACCTACCGTCTTTCTAAAATAACTGTATTTAAAGGGGGGGTATTATGTAAAATCGACTTTTTAATGCTTTATATCATGTTATTATGTCATTCCCTCATTAAACACGTGCCTGGAGTGTTGCCTTGGCTCATTCACATACTTTTGAGTAATCAGTAAAAACTTAGACGGCGGCCATTTTAGGTGTAGCTATGCCTCAGTCCTCCTAGGAACGCCCCCACCTCCTGGAGACGCCTCTGGACCTGAGCCACCAACCACTGCTCCTCAGCTCAGCAGAGCCCCCTCCCCGCACAGTGTTGTTGTTTAAATGCCACAGTAGTGTGCTGAAGGGGGCGTGTCGGAAAGCTTCTTAAAGAGACAGAGGCCTATTTCAAGACGTTCAGTACAGCCATTTGGAGAGAGCAATTTTATTCAAGGCAGTTATTTTAATTTACTGCATATACAGACCAACAGAAGGTTACGTCATCATTGTAGTGCTATAGACTGGTGCTATGTGATTGAAAAAAGCATAATACCCCCTCTTTAAGAACACAGAGAGCTTTTGTTTTAGTTTATTTAATTTATTTGACAGGGACATGGACAGGAGCATTAGTCAGCATATGAAAAGATGCTTTGTACCGGACTTTAGTTGTTGGAGCTCATTTCCATCTGCAGTCCCCGAGATAGACAATAACAGAACACTGCACACAAAACATACAACGGTAGAAGTCCATTTCTCCATTTAGACCAGGATAAAAGCAGCTTCGGGCGTATGTATCCAGAAAGTGTCACGTTATAAGGTGCTTGAGTTTAATTTCTACTTCACTGGGGGAAACACCTGCGGTTATAACTGTAGCTGTTTTAGCATGGAAGCTAAAGGCTAATGTTAATGTGGCGCAAACAAATATCAAAGTAGCACCGCTATCTTTACCCCCCCCCCCCCCCCCCAACACACTCTGCTTTGCGTTTGACCTCAGTGTCCTCCTGTATGGTAAATCTTATTCCATCTTTTATTTCCTTTAAAACGTGGACAGGAAGTAGCTGTCACTGCCCAACAGGAAGTTAGCCAAAACCATTCTCCGCGCAGAGCCTGTTGGATTTGCGGTGCGGCCCTAAATGGGAGACGCGCGTCGCCATGTTTGCTTCACGCCTGGATTCCTGAGCTGATTGTCAGAATCATTTTGAGCGAGGGGCCTCCAGCAGAGGACTCGTGGTGTCAGAAAGTTCAATAATTTACTGTCACCGGCTGCTATCAGCACGAGCAGCGCGCCCCCGTCAATATTTGGAGACTCTCGAGGAAGCGGTTTTGACACTTGGTCTAATTACGCGCGACTGTTATCAAGCGTGGCAAATCTCTTCCGTGTCATTTGTGCACCGGTCTGTCTGCGGCAGATGCTGCTGCGGCAGATGAGAAAGGAGCTTGTTTTGTTGATGAAGACGTGATTGACAGCGGGAGCTGCGGGGGAGGCGGGACATGGGACCGTCGGAGTCACGACACGGAGGGAAAAGCCATTTACGCCATTTAGGTGAAGGTGTTTTAGTTTGAGGGGAGTTTGATTCTGTGGCCTTTTAAAATACTCTTCATTTGCACTGTTAATGTTTGAGAAAGGATGAAGTTTGTGCGTTTTGAGACCTCTGATGGAGGGACATGGTTAAGTTTAAGGGCAATATATCAAGTTTTTAATCATGTTTTAATCAATGTTTTACTCAAAAACAGACCAGGGGTAGTGTTTTGTTTCATTCATGCGGCTTTGAGTAATCTACCCCAGGAAGCGCTCCCATTCATATTTGGGACTGTCAAAAGGTTCCCCACGCCCCCCCCAAAATCCAGCCTTCATTGATTGTGGCAAACATGAAGAATGTTTTTTTTTTTTTTTACAACAAATGAAGCCTAGGCGGTAATTCAACCTGGTAGACAAACTTCAGCTCACCAACCTCCAGCCAATGATCGCACCTGAAAGGGCCACACCTCCACATCAGCGCCAGAGCCGCACCTCCGTAGCAGCCAATCATCGCCATCAGTCCCGCTTTTAAGCCCCAGCAATCATGGTCCGTTTGCTTCCCAGCTGTGCTGCGACCCACCTCCACCCCATCTCCGCCTCTTCCTTCACTGCTTCAACCAGCGCATCCTCCACGGATCTTCTATACCACCACCAGTGTCCAGGCTCCGGGGAAGACATCCCTAACTCCAAGCTGTTTACCTACACTGACTGGTACATCGTTGTCTACCGCCGGGGTCTGATCACCAAAACTAATACATATGTCAATAAATCTTCCTAATCACTGCTTTCGTCTGTGTGAGTCTATCCAGGTTGAATTTTAGTGAGTTCTCTGACTCGGCTCAGTGCCAGGCAGAAAACGCCGTCGGGACGTCTGGCCTTCATTTGAAACAGGGCTGTTGTGTTTCAAAATTGAAAAAAAGATAAATTTTGTTTGTTAAACAAGTTCTGCAGCCTTTAAGTATGTGTGTGTCAGTGGCAATAAAATATCCAGGCGCACAGATGTGAACGTGGTTTGAATGTTCCGAAGTCACGCGACTATTCAGATAAGCTAAACATTCAATTGATGTTGCGATAAAAATTGCGATTTTATTTTTTCCTGCTTAAAACGATATCGAAATCAAACTTTTCTTTTTTTAAACTGTCTGTGGCTGTGAACGCCAGGCTCAGGGTCCAAATAACTCTGACAATAGCCCTTAATGAAGGAGAACAAACCAAAGGACGACTGTCTGTTGCACACTGCAGCGCGGGACAAAGAAGCGATCTAATGCACACACTGTGCATTTAGTCAGATAAAGCCTATCAGTAAATAAAGATCCAGGAGCAGAGAAACCAAACACCGGACAGAGTTCGAGTAGGATTACACAGCTGCACCGTAAAGTCAGACCCAGAGGAGGCGGAGCAGATGCAAAAGTCCTCACTTCAGTCTAAATGACCCTGAGGCGCTGGACATGACCTCCTACGCGCAAATATATTATAAGTTAACTGATCAGAAACTCACTTCAGTTGCACAGAAGTGGCAGAGTTAAGGAATAGTTGCATAGGAAATTGTGGATTATTGGAATAGTTGCGGGAAAGTTTGTGGGCTTTTTGGATGACGGCTCTTTCTTTGCAATTTTACAACCAAAACAAAGTTGTTCACTCGCTGTAAGCATAGCCACATTCGTGCAACAAGACAAGGGCACTTTTCCCCAACTACTGTATTTACCTCCTTGGCACTTGATTTCCGCGCCAACTTTCAATCCAAAACGATGCCCTTGGTACTAGAGGTATTTTCATGTCATTCTTAAAACACTTTCTCCAGCCCACGAGACGTACAGAAAGTCCCCCGCTTGGACAGGCGTTATGGCCCGTAGCCTCTTGTGTTTACATTCAGCACGCCGACTGCTCCCAGCGTTAATGTATGTAGATTTCATTTCTGACGGCCGATTATTTGACTGCCCGTTTTGTCCGAGATTTACGGCCCTGCCTCCATCTCCCGACTGCAGCGGCGACCTCTTATCTTTAATAAAAGCGACGAGCGCGTTAATCACGTTTTGGCCGGCGGCCCCTTTGCGAAGACGTTAAAACGCATCGCACGGGGGCTAAGTAAACACGCTTGACGACTTTCCAGGTAGCAGGGGGAGAAACGAAGGAGAACAAAAAAATAAAACTACGCTCATTACATTTACCGTAATTTTACATCTGCTGTTTTGGAAGCGATGTACCGTGAGGCCATAAAGCTCGTAACAACTGCGCATAAATTGTGCTGATTTGTGGCTGGAGCGGCTAATTCCTTGAGTACATTGTAAAGAAAAAAGTGGAGAAAAATATAAGCAGTCAGGCCTGAAATTGGGATTCCATAAAGGCTTTAAAGTACATAGAAGAGAATGAAGAATGGATGTGCAGTGCATGGATAGACATAAAACAGACTTAATACTAGATCTGCATGATTTCCGCAAAATTGCGACAGATACTGCGATTCAATTTGCGATTTGATAATTCTATGTATATAGCCTATATATATATGTTTTATTTTTCATGCAATTGAGCATTAAATGCCCAATGCATAACATCATGGTACTCAGTTATTACATTGCAGCTCCATGCAGCAATAAGATAGAAATCTGCGACAGGCTTTTTAAGGCGTTGTCAGAAACATGCTAAGTTTTCTCTAATACATTTGTCGCCCTCACACTCTTTCTCCCAATTCAGCTGCATGAATGAATTCTCCGAATCACATGGCTTGTTTGATCAAAATCCGCCTCATGTTCCCGTCAATAACTTGCTGTAAAGATGTTACAATCTGGACGCAGTTTAACACAATGTTCGGCTTTTTTAACACAACCCACTCCATGAACACATGATTCCGTGACACAACCCGATTTTAGGTACTACTGGTATAAAAAATAAAAAAAAATCTAAAAAAGTATTGTTCAGGTATTGTATCGGTATCGTATGGTGAAAGTACTGGTATCCATTTTGTTTTAACAGTACCCGGCCCTAATGCAGCATACTACATGGGAGAGCGCTACAACCTGAAAGTGTGGTGGCTATATTTGAATTTGAGGAGCTTTCCCCAATTTAGTTTGACATTGTTTCTCCTCGATTGATGGGACGCTGTTCGTGACCCTTTCACTTGATGTTATTTTCCAGTAACAGCGCTGGTACTTGAGCACTGTGCATCCTGTTCCCTAACCGTGTCAGGAACTCCGCAAAGTGCACTCCGCTCCATTTGACTCCATATCGAGCTTCATTGTTGGTTCAGTCCCTGTCATTCCATCATCACTCATCTTTGTTTACCCCCCTCAACTCTGACTCTCCGGGCTGTGGGGCGCCGGGGGAGACCGTCCTATCAGCCAAATGCATATCTTTTTAACATGTGGGCAGAGCGGCAGTGCTGAGAGGTGGAGACAATCACGGATAGCAAACAGTGTGAGCGGTGCGGAGCAACAAGACACATTTTGTGACAAGATCTTCACTCAACCCGCACGCTCTGGACGTGCTGGGATAGTCCGCGGAGGGCTGGAGACTGATAGCACTGTGTATCTATGTATAGCAGGTAGATATCAAATTTTACTGGTAGGTGAGACTGTTACGAAGGTGGAACACTGTAAATGCAAATATATAAATGTGGAGCTACTTCCTTCCAGTGAATGACCTCTAGATCTTTCTTTATGTTGAACAATTACGTGGATAAAAGAAGACACAAGATTGCCTCAACCCCTCCTTGGTTTGAGCTCCCCAATGATCCTGGAGCTCTGTTGTCGGGGGCTTCGTGCCCCTGGTAGGGTCTCCCATGGCAAACAGGTCCTAGGTGACGGGTCAGACAAAGAGCGGTTCAGAAGCCCCTTATGAGAGACCAACAGGCCCGGTTAGAACCATGAGGCCGTCATTCAGTGGACCCACCACCTGCAGGTCGAACCCTAGGGGCTGGTGCAGCTCCAACAGCTGCCCCCACGACCCGGCAACGGATAAGTGGAAGAAAATGGATGGATGAATGGAAGATTGCCTCAAAGAACAAACATCTCTAAGTGTGAGATTTGTACAAGATTGTACAAAACAAAGGTCTAAATACTTTGTCAGTCATCATTGCCAGACACGCCTCCTGCACATGTGTGGAATAGAGGAGACAACATTGTGTAAGACACACATGGATAAAACCACCACCAGTGGACACCGGGATGATTCAGACTAGATCCCCTTGCTACGTGCACCTTCACTGGCTGCTTTTGCCCTGCACTGACCAACCCAACTTACAGCTAAACTACACTCGAAACTGCTGTTATCTCCTGATGCAGGTACATTCTAGCCTGGCACGAGCCAGACTGATCCTCCATGTTAAGATACATGGGGATACAGTCTGGAATTGTTGCAATTTGAATCTCGCTGACTTCGGCAAAACCAAGACGAGCCAATCAAAGCACGGGAGGCGGGAGTTAACAGTGCGTGATCTTCCACACCTGTGCTCTCTGGGCCGTAACCAAAACAGTGAAGATGGCGGCCGCGACACAACGATCTTTTACCAATGCCATTTCTTCTGCTTTAAATGAGCTGGACTTGTCCTTAAAGCCACAGCAAGAAGCTGCTCTGAGGGCTTTCACCAGAACATCTACTCCACTGCACGTGTGGACTACAAACAATCATGGCAGAGGACTTAAAACGCAAAGCGTAGGTCGTTGTGTTTGATTGGTTTGCGATCGTTATCCCCGCCTCGAGTCTCGATTTGGAAATTGCGTCCTATTACCACAATTCCAGACTGTCTTTATATGTATTTATAAATACATAAAGTCAGTCTGGCTTTATGCCAGGCTAGGTGAATTCAGTACTTGTCAAAACCTCCCTCAGTCCGTGTGCTGCGCTTTAGATAAGCCATTAAAGCCAACGCACACCGAGATGCTTTGAAATGCAGTTTCATCCCGTTTCTATGAGAGGGGATGTGCACCTCTACCCTTCCACAGTAACACAGACGACGCTATGGCCTGACAGACAGGGAGACTGCTGTAAACTTTGTTTGAAGGGATGAGAAGAGCAGCAGAAAAAGATAAACCATCAACAGCACTCCACATGAACGGATAAATCATGTGTTTAAAGCTCTGTACGGTTTGAGAAAAGAAATGTCGTTACACAGCGCGTTCTGGTCTTTAAAAGACTCTGGACTTGTCGGGGCCCGTGGGAGCGGACGGACTGTGCAGGTCTCTAACTCACATTACTCAAGTAACATTTTCTCCAAGTACATTTTTACTGTTACTCTTGTGTAAATATATTGCCTACTCTACCCACCTCTACGAGACAGTATTGCCGTGAATGAGCGGGTGTAACTTGTGTAACAGAAACAACACTTCTATCAATAACAATGGACAACAGGGAAGCCCCGAGGTGCTGCTACAGACTTACAAACCCATAACACTTTTACAAAACTAGAGCGTCCCAGAGTATCCAGCTTGCTAACTGTTTCCTGGTAGTACAGTTGGTAGCCATTTGTCCTTTCTATTCTTAGCTGTATAAGGCGTTAAATGTAAAAACTACCATGCCCCAAAGTGGAGTCTTTTTGCCGTCAATGATGCTCTGCTCTTCTTTCATGTTGTGCTGTCTTCATCAATAACCCATCCTGGTCCACAGACGCTGTATCACTGACCGAGACCGTCTCAAAGTCACCGAACTCTACCCCCGTACTTGTGAAATATTCAATTTCTCTGTGAATTCAAACTAAAATGATCTCATCCTTAAAGTAAATGTAAATTGACATGATTTCCAACAATGCCTACTCCACCAATAAGAGTCGTATCAAAAATGCATGCGGAATTTCATTGTTGACATTTCCGTGACAGGGAACAGAGGCAGCCAGTGTCTTCATCACTCCGCCCAATAACAGCGGATTCAAGCGGCCGTAAAGCACGCTCATTAGAAGCTCGCGGGAGAGAAATATCGGGAGTATACCTAAAAATGTCACTTTTACGGCGAGCGCGGCGAGATTATAACGTGCGGAGGGAAGTGATTATATCCGGGGCCTGTCCTCCGGCGTTATCTCCCGCTCGTAAAGACGTTTGAATTCATAGGACGCCGCAGACACTTTAATTGAATTTTAATCGCCGCGTTACACGGAAGGTTTAGGCGCAATCGATGAAAGATGGAACTTTCGGGCTCCGAGGCACGTGAGATACCTGAGACGCGATCGTGCTGTACAGTAGAGGTCGTTTCGAGACGTGGTAACGATGATAAACGCTGCTTCAGTTGAGCATACAGTAAAACTCATCGCCTCCGACACAGAGGTTTATACAGATTTGTCCATGAAATCACAGTATTTTTAAATGGTGTCAATTCGAACGTGTCATTAATAAAAGGTTTTAAATTGAAAGAAATCGGACATTTGGTGGGGAAAAAGGTGAGAAAACTCCTGAAATATCCTTTTAAAGGTGCACTATGCAACATTTTTTACGTAAAACTATGAGTGCGTGATTTGACGTTCTCCGTGACCCAGTGGCTGTATGGGATGCTTAACGTAGCGCCTTTACTTTCCATCCCGGTGGCTCCCATGATGCTTCAGGATCAATTTCATTATTACCATTCTCTTACTTTAATGATTTCTGGTCACTTTTTATGAATGAAATGCATTCATAACCATGGATACGGTTCAATCCGCAGTGAAAACCTAAACAATTGATCCTGGAGCATCCTACAGGCCATCGGGATGGTCAGTAAAGGCACTATGCATCTGCTGGGTCACTGAAAGGTCAAATACCTATTTATGTCAACCAGTGCTCATTTTGATGACATAATTTAGTCACAGTCTTTTGACAAAAATGTCATTTAATTTTAGTCTAGTTTTAGTCGAATAAAATTCTATGTGAATTTAGTCATCTGAATTTAAGACAAATTTAGTCAACTTTACATTTATAATATTTATTATAATCAGAACTAATCGAGGTCCTGCTTCTCCCACATGAACAAAGCTCAGAGCTGTTCCACTGGTAGACAATTTAAATGATCTGAGGCTCTTTCTGACTGTCAGTGGAAGTTTGGATGATTTTCATTTTTATTTAGTCTTATTTTAGTCGACATTTTAGTTATAATTGTCGTCTCATGAGAAACGTTTAATACAATTTTAGTCCGAAAAATATTATTTAGACTAAATTTATGTCTAAATATTTTAGTCGATGAAATTAACACAATCAACTTTGTTATTTTTCATAAATAGTTTCATAGTGCACTTTTAAGTAAAGCCACTCTGATTCATAAACCCACATTTAAATTGACAGGTACAGTGGGATGCATAAGTATCGGCCCCCTTTAACTTTTCAACATTTTGCCATGCTATGGGCCATAAACATGAATATATTTAACTGAAATTGTATGTGAAAAACACACACTAAGTGACACACAATTGAAGTGAAATGATTTTTTTTTTATAAATAAAAATCTGAAAAGTGGGATGTGCATAAGTAAAGGCCCCCCTTTACCAATTTCCTTGAGAAGTTGTCTGATTATTTCGGAATGATCACATGTTGACCCAATGACTACCTGTGTGTAATCTAATGTCCATCCATCCATCCATTTTCTTCCGCTTTATCCGGGGCCGGGTCGCTGGGGCAGCAGTCTCAGCAGACATGCCCAGACTTCCCGATCCACGCACACCTCCTCCAGCTGTTCTGGGGGGACCCCGAGGCGACGCCAGGCCAGCTCGGAGACATAGTCCCACCAGCGTGTCCTGGGCCTTCCACGTGGCCTCCTCCCAATAGGACATGTCTGGAGGCGACCAGGAGGCATCCGGAACAGATGCCCTAGCCACCTCAGCTGGCTCCTTTCGACGTGAAGGAGCAGCGACTCGACTCCGAGCTCCTCCCGGGTAACTGAGCTTACCCTAATCTAATGTGTGTTATCTAATGTCAAATACAGCAGCTCTGTGATGGTCTCAGAGGTCTGTTAAGAGACTGTTGGGGAGCAGACAGCATCAGGAAGTCCAAGAACACACCGGTCCGGGACGAAGTTGTGGAGAAGTATAAAGATGGATTAGGTTATAAAAAGATTTCCAAAGCTTTGGACATCTCTCAAAGTACAGTTAAATACACCATCCAGGAATGGAAAGAGTGTGGCTTCACTGCAAACCTACCAAGACCCGGCCGTCCTCCTAAACTTACTGACCGAACGAGGACAGCACTGACCAGAGCTATTACCAAGACGTCTATGATGACCCTGGATGAACTGCAGAGAGCTACAGCTCAGGTGGGGGAAACTGTACACAGACCAACTATTAGGTGTACACTGCACAAAGCTAGCCTTGTGGCAGAGTGGCATTTTTAAAAGAAAACCATAAGAAGTCCCATTTGCTGTTTGCCAGAAGTCACCATGTGGCCTCCATGTGGCTTCTAACAAACTAGCAAACTGTCTGCTCCCCAATAGTCTCTTAACAGACCTCTGAGACCATCACAGAGCAGCTGTATTTGAACATTAGATTACACACAGGTAGACTCTATTTAGTCATTGGGTCAACATGTGATCATTCAGAAATCTGCATTCAACTTCTGAAGGCAATTGGTTGCACTAAAAGGAAAGGGGGGCCGGTATTTATGCACATCCCACTTTTCAGATTTTCATTCATAAAAAAAAAAATCTAAATCATGTAAACATTTAATTTAACTTCACAATTGTGTGTCACTTAGTGTGTGTCTTTCACATCAAATTTCAATTAAATATATTTATGTTTATGGTCTATAGCATGGCAAAATGTCAAAAAGTTAATGGGGGGCCTATACTGCAACCCACTGAAGGTCACAATGGAGTAATGCAGTGGTTTGTGTTGTTTACTAACATTTCTATTGATACCGGAAATAGTAGGTCAAAATGACCTCAGGATGGAGAAGCAATAAGAGTGTTCAAAACATAATATATAAAGTTATATTTGAACACCTTTTATTAAGGCAGGTTGATAAATGCAAAAGGCCCATGAATGGACTTTCATTTTTTTTATTTTTGACCCTTTACAATGTGATTCAAATAAAAACGATCACTTTAAAATACCCCACCTAACTAATTTAGGAGTTATTAAAATTAAAATAAGAAAAACTGCACACGTAAAAGTGGATAAACCGCTTAGTCCTTTTTTTAGGCATTTTTTTTTTCTTAACTCAAGCAGCGTTCTCTATTTCCATATCAGATTTGGGGCGCTAAAATGTGATTTTTATTGGCCGATACTGATACGCACGGCCAATATAAATTGGCCGATTTTTCCAAATGTCTCACCTATAATCCCGTGTATGACGCTTGAACTGGGACAGCGGGGTTCTTAACAAAAATCTGCAGATTCTAAAACAAACATCGGTAAGTCTTTATCTCGTTTATTTCTGAAATGATGCGCTAAAGTCTGTAACGTAATAATATACGATCTGAGGTCTACAAACTTGTGATTTTCATCTCAATGTTTCTCTGTTCCCCTGAGTCCGAAGGAGTTATGTGAGGCTCATGTTAAAGCTCTGACTGACTTTCCAGGGTTCCAGAGACATCGACCTTTAAGTGGCATGTCGGCCGATAGCCAGTATTGTAAAATACCCAAATATCGACCCCTACCTGCAGGGCCAGGGACTGCAGGTGGAAATTAGCACAAGTGCTATAACCTGGTACAATGCATCTCTCCTTTCTAGGGCTAATGTATATTGTACACTGTCCCTGTTCAAATAAATAAATAAATAAATACCTGAAACTGTAATACAAGCAATTTCAAATCACAAACAGCTTTATCCTCTCCTGATAAATGACTCCCCATGTGCACTATACCGTGCCTTGAGTCCACTCACTACTCCGGCTTCCAGACATGGGTCGGTCTTGCTCCATCTCACCTTGCCGCGGTGCATTGTGGGTCACCCGACATAAAACCTGTTTACGAGGCTCGGCCACGCAGTTTTTTTTCCCCCTGCAGTGTTTCGGGAAGGCGCGCGTGGATAAATAACACAAGGCCGAGCGTGCGGAGACTCCGGTAATTACATCGGTGCGAAAGAGCGCTCGGTCACCTTCAAACCGAGCCCACCTTTAATGCGCCGGAGCCATAAATATTTTCAAATGTCACACCTCGCGAAGACGGCGTCAGGAACGCCGCCGCGCCGTAAATCAGCGTCTGAGAAGAACCGGACGAGAAAAGATTTGGTATTTTAGAAATAATTACTATTACAAAAAGGGGTAATGAATGACGCTATAAATTAGGCCAAAGCAGACCATTAGGAGGGGATTAGTTTATAAAAAGTCATCGTCGACCCTAAAAATCTTTCGCGGGATATCCTACCCAAGAGTCATAATTCACGGGGCTGAAAAACATGTGTGCCTAAAATCACTAACTGTCCTGATTAATGCTAAATGAATTGATTTTTTGAAGGGAGGCGCTTTTAAATGTGAATATTGTGCATCCGCGGGAGCAGCATGACATCACCATTACCCCGCGATAATGCCAAAGTAATAATGTTCCATGGTCAGCTTTTTACGGCCGATACTAAAAAGTGCCGTGAATCACAGCTTCTGTCTGCAAACTTTGTTCCAAGTTGTGGCGCAGACGTCGGTTCCAACCCGGCGTACGAGATAGACGTCTTCATTTGTTGGATTTACTACAGCGCATCCTTGCAAGTTTGAATTATGCATAGGTCAAATATCACATTTGAGACCGACACATTTCCTCTTCTGAAACACTGAAGAGGTACAAAGAGCCCCCCCACACCTGCAGCACAGTGGAGGCGTGACAAGAGGAGCTACAGGAAACAACAAAGGGACTAACGAGGAGGTATCCGGGCAAGACTCGCAGCTAAGCCACACGTGCCTTCTATTGTTCTTGCTAATGGACGTTCACTGGAGAG
Organism: Proterorhinus semilunaris; assembly: GCA_021464625.1. Classification (NCBI taxonomy): domain Eukaryota; kingdom Metazoa; phylum Chordata; class Actinopteri; order Gobiiformes; family Gobiidae; genus Proterorhinus; species Proterorhinus semilunaris. Next base: position 4,830,905 of record CM038361.1, on the reverse strand, counting down.
TGACAGATTAACTGCAAAGCTCTTCCAGTGTCCTGCACTGGAGCTTACCAGTGCAGGACACCACGCTCTGGGACAAACCCAGGAGGCAACGTTTCAGAGGGTCATTGAACACATCCAGCCAGGTTTCCTCCGGGTGCTACGGTTTCCCCCAGCTGGTCGGGTTGTTCCACAGTGGCAACGCGCTTTCTCCACCATAAGCCGTCTCCAAAGGCGTTTCAGAGAATATGGCAGTACATCCAACCGGCCTCACAACCGCAGACCACGTGTAACCACACCAGCCCAGGACCTCCACATCCAGCAGGTTCACCTCCAAGATCATCTGAGACCAGCCACTCAGACTCAAGCTGCTGAAACAATTGGTTTGCATAACCAAACAATTTCTGCACAAACTGTCAGAAACCGTCTCAGGGAAGCTCAACTGCATGCTCGTCGTCCTCATCGGGGTCTTGACCTGACTCCAGCTCGTCGTCCTCATCGGGGTCTTGACCTGACTCCAGCTCGTCGTCCTCATCGGGGTCTTGACCTGACTCCAGCTCGTCGTCCTCATCGGGGTCTTGACCTGACTCCAGCTCGTCGTCCTCATCGGGGTCTTGACCTGACTCCAGCTCGTCGTCCTCATCGGGGTCTTGACCTGACTCCAGCTCGTCGTCCTCATCGGGGTCTTGACCTGACTCCAGCTCGTCGTCCTCATCGGGGTCTTGACCTGACTCCAGCTCGTTGTCCTCATCGGGGTCTTGACCTGACTCCAGCTCGTCGCCGTAACAGACTTGAGTGGGTAAATGCTCACATTCGATGGCGTCTGGCACGTTGGAGAGGTGATCTCTTCACGGATGAATCTCGGTTTACATTGTTCAGGGCAGATGGCAGACAGCGTGTGTGGCGTCGTGTGGGTGAGCGCTTTGCTGATGTCCATGTTGTGGATGGAGTGGCCCATGGTGGTGGGGGGGTTATGGTATGGGCAGGCATCTGTTATGGACGAAGAACACAGGTGCGTTTTATTGATGGCATTTTGAATGCACAGAGATACCGTGATGAGATCCTGAGGCCCATTGTTGTGCCATACATCCATGAACATCACCTCATGTTTCTGCAAGATAATGCACGGCCCCATGTTGCAAGGATCTGTACACAATTCTTGGAAGCTGAAAATGTCCCAGTTCTTGCATGGCCAGCATACTCACCGGACATGTCACCCATTGAGCATGTTTGGGATGTGCTTGACCGGCGAATACGACAGTGTGTACTAGTTCCCACTAATATCCAGCAACTTCGCACAGCCATTGAAGAGGAGTGGACCAACATTCCACAGGCCACCATTGACAATCTGATAAACTCTATGCGAAGAAGATGTGTTGCACTGCATGAGGCAAATGGTGGTCACACCAGATACTGACTGGTTTTGAGTCCCCAGACCCCCAATACAGCAAAAAACTGCACATTTCAGGGTGGCCTTTTATTGTGGGCAGTATAAGGTACACCTGTGCACTAATCATGATGTCAGATCAGCATCTTGATGTGGCACACCTGTGAGGTGGGATGGATTATCTCAGCAAAGCAGAAGTGCTCACTATCACACATTTGGACTGATTTGTGAACAATGTTTGAGAGAAATGGTAATATTGTGTATCTGGAATGAATTTTAGATCTTTAAGTCCAACTCATGGAAAATGGAGCAGAAACAAAGGTGTTGCGTTTATATTTTTGTTGAGTGTAGTTTGCATAACTTAATAGCACAATACTTTTGATTGTTGATTGGACATGTCTAAATTATAATTATATTGTACAATATGGATATTGAGATATTATTTATTAGAGTATTTAATACAAGTAGTGCTATTTACTGTAGGATTATGAAATGTGTACACAGCTTAGATGTATTTCCTTGGTGCTGTTTTATGCAGGCCAGGCTTTAATGGTTGATGACGAGCTACTGAAACAGGATTGTAGCCTAAAGAAGAAGTATCAATCCACCTGGAGATTGCTACCCCAACCTCCTGCGCTGGTAGAAGGCTCTTGTAGCCACCCTCGCAACTCACTCACACCTCATTCTACGGCCCTCCCATACTCATTCACGCACTCCTCCCCATGGGTCACAACTTTACCCTGGACATTCAAACCTGGCCCCGGGTCGTATGACCGGTGAACAAACTGTGCGAATACTGAACTTATTAGGAGCGCTATAAGACAGCTCCGATTACTTTCATTCGTGGACACTTTGCCTATAATTGCTGCGGGATTGTGATGATCTCTTTCTCTTTGTAAATACTATTGTGAACTATTGTCTCATACTCGAATGGCCATTCTCAATGTTGTTGTCTATTTGTCCAAAACGTTTTACATAATTCATGGCACCATCAAAATGCCAGTTACCGTCTCCTCTCCGAGTTGATACCCAGTCTTCTAGTCCTAGGCCATTTGAATAGCCTGAAAGTAAATTCTATTGCATCGTAACCAGAAGCTTCCTATATTCTATATAGTGTTGTTTATTTATTTAATTTGCATTTTATTGCAGCATATTGGCTACAAAAGCACTTACTTACTTAAATCGGGTAGTATGAATGACCTAAAGCCATGCACAATAGGGTAAAACCTCCAACTAAGTAGCCCTGACCACATTCGTCGCTGTTAGGTGGACAATGCTGATGTTTTCACGAACATAAAGACAGTTGGACTGTTGCAACTCCCTCTATTCTGGCCTCCCACAGTCGTCACTCCACCGGTTACAGTTAGTGCAGAAGGTGGCGGTAGTTTTGTGTTAAAATGAAGATGAAGAAAAGGAAATTAAAACGAAGAGGAAAAAGTACTGTAAGCACCTGTAGTAAGCATTGCAGACCTTTTACATCTGTTCCGGATGCCTCCTGGTCGCCTCCCTCGGGAGGTGTTCCAGGCATGTCCTATTGGGAGGAGGCCTCGTGGAAGGCCCAGGACACGCTGGTGGGACTATGTCTCCGAGCTGGCCTGGTGTCGCCTCAGGGTCCCCCCAGAACAGCTGTGAGGAGGTGTGCGTGGATCGGGAAGTCTGGGCATCTCTGCTGAGACTGCTGCCCCCGCGACCCGGCCCCGGATAAAGCGGAAGAAAATGGATGGATGGATGGACCTTTTACATAATAGCCTTATGAAACCTGACCTTTGCAACTAATGTTCTCATTGTTTATTTCAGATGGACCTCTGCTGAGTGGCACGCAGTGAACTGATCGGCATAATCCTATCTCACAATAATCGATCTTATCCACATTTACGTTCTGTCATTCGTTGGTGTCATTTCAGATCCTGTCAGAAGAGGGGACTACATTTGACTGGATCCTGCAGACTGTATCTTCACCAGGTGGATGTAGCAGCAGAAAAGGAACCAGGCCAATTACTCCCCATACCTACTGCTTCAGACTGACCATACACATCTCAAACTCTGAACACCCAACTCAATTTACTGTGTATCAGTATCTATTGTATCAGTACAATATTCAATCATCTGTTTTATGGTGGTGAACTTTGTGGGGGTTTCATGAACATTTTTTGACCAAGCTTTTGTAGTTTTCGATATATTGGTTTGAAATAAGGCTGCACTGAATACATCTTTTGTTGGTCATTTGGTCAACTATGTCTATTTTATTTATTTTCATTGAGAAGCAAACTGTGAGGTAAATAGTTTTGAAATGTAGAAAGCTATTGTTTTAATCTTAGCTTAACTCCTGTCGTTATTAATATTATAAATATTAATAGCCTATTTGTAGTTGATGAATTAAATACAATTGTCCATTTTGTTTAAATTCTTCTGTTTCGTTTGTCTGATCAATTATTATTATTATTTATTTATTTATTTGAACAGGGACAGTGTACAATCTACATTAGCCTCAGAAAGGAGAGATGCATTGTACCAGGTTATAGCACTTGTGCTAATTTCCACTTGCAGTCCCTATTGTACATGTTTTTAGTGGTAGGGGAAACCAGAGTACCCGGAGGAAACTTACACAGACACGGGGAGAACATGCAAACTCCACACAGAAAGGCCCCGTCCAGGTGGGAATCGACAAAATATACACATCCGCGGCGGATTACGTCCCCAGGAAAGAGCATCCAAAGCGGCTCTTGGGCAGATTCGCAAGGTACACAACGGACCTGTGGCTCCGTGCTAAAGGCTCTGGACCACGGAGGGGTCGCTGGTCCGCAGTGTGCAAGAAGACTCCAATGCAAATCTTGTGACGACTGTTGTTGAGGATTTAACGGGTCCTCCCATTGGGGCCTGTTGTCCAGAGCCTCCCCCGATGGTGACCTGTTGCAGCGCGGGGCCCCCGCTCATCATGGGCCCTTGTCCCTCAAGCCGGCACTTATTAGACCCGTCCCGAACGCATCGCCCAAACCCTGCACCAAACGACACGAAAAGGCCAACTTCATCCGCCTGATATGTCACTGTTTCCAGTCTTCTCTCACAGCAGCGTGTTTCCCAATAAAACAAGCTTCCTCTGGTTGTTTGCCTCGTAATCCTGCTCTAGCAGTGTTTTAGGACATTTTTAGTGCAACTTGTAGATATAATATGAACTGTAGCGCACTTCAGGGAGAAGGGCCCTTTGCGCTGCAGCAGTAGCGGCCCACGCACTCAGCCAGTTCAAAGATGTAAGCAGCAAAGAATAACAACTGGAAATAAATATAAACGTCATCGTTTTATTGTACATTGGCTATACACATTACAGCCGATCCACCTATTGCACTTATTTACAATGAAAACTTGGCGCTCTCGGGGGCCCCTGGTGGCCTCGGGGCCCTAAGCAGCTCGTAGTCTGCGTCTGGGACAGTTGACAACTAAATCAGTAAAACATGAGGGAATGTTTGTCTGAGTTTGATCGCCCACGACGACAAGGATGCAGCATTTGTCAAGGTGAGTGAGTTGTTTTCATTCAAAACTATTGTCCAAACGCTACAGATTGGCAAGCATTTCTAGTTTTATATAGCATTTTCTAATGTGAGGGCTCCTAAGTCGGTTTCTTTCTCACTTTTGAGGTGGTGAGTCAAATATGGACGTCTCCTTCACGTCCGAGGAGCTGGGGCTATTTGGAGGACGTCTTTGGGACCTCATCATACCCTTCAACCCTGGGTTTCCTTTTGAGCCCCAAATCTGCCCAGCGCAAGAGGTCACACCCGTGGCAGAAACAGGTAAGAGTCCAATACGAAGCTGAAGGAATTTTAAATGTGATTCATTGTTGTGATGGGTGGAAGGATTTCACACTATCTGTAGTGCAACTCTGGTGGCTAAGGAATTTTTAATCATGTTGTGTTTGCTTCTCTGCTCACATTAAAGCGCATATGAAGGTAAAACATTTTACTTTAATGAGTAAAATGTTTTTTTACTCATTAATTATCCGTGAGAGTAACTGACAAAAAAGACAAAGGGAGAGTGGGATATTGTACATCCAATTACATAATGGAGATCATTTTTTTCACTCAAACCTGGCTGTAAATGCTGTTTAAGTGGTGCCAGCCCACAGTTAGCTTTGTCCGTTAGCCTGTTAGCTGCTTCTTCGTGATTCCATGAGTGTGTATTGCTGCTCCGACCCGGTGCAGGCAAAGTTGCAATTTTGGTTTTCTGGAGAGAGACACCAGGGGGAGATGAAACACCCCCCAATCATCCCATTCGAGTATTACCCCCAACAAATAATGGATCATTTTAATCTCATACAAATGATTGATAAACCTACCAGAATAACTGCCCACAGTTCAACCAGAATAGACTTACTATTTACACTTTTTACACTCCATGATCCTGTCCCATAATGAGTATTGTATAACCACATGGTCACTTGCTGCTGGTACAAAACTCAAACCAGTAGAATCGCTTTTTTAAAAAGCCATAAAAATCTTGGACAAGAAACTGTTCTCATTTCACCACTGCACTGTTTTAGAGAAGTATCATTTACTACATTTTGATAACTTCATTAATTTCATAAATATGGTTGTATACAGACTTTTAAAGCACACTTCAAAGAGTGGCTAAAGGAAAACCAGGCCTGCCAACTCTTTTAGTTGTTATTTTATTTGTTGTGGTTCGTTGTTACATTTTGTAAATTGCGCATGTGTCTCCTGCCTAGGGACTACAGATGGAAATTAGCATCTCTCCTATAATCTGGCATATTTACAGTGCACATGTACAGCTGTTCATTAATATGCACTGTCCCTATCAAATAAACACCAAAAATACATATTAAAAAAATCTTAAATAATAAATATAGAGGTATCTTATATACAATGAATACAAAAGCTTTAAGGGACAAAATGTATAAAAAATAAAAATAGGGCAGACTATAAAAATGTCAGCCCAGAGGTGTAAGCGTCCTTCACATCAGCATCGAGTAAGTCCAGAGTCTTATTGTGCCTTGTGTGGCATTTTACAAATGAAGAATTGAAGAATAAAAACATGTGGACTTCAGAGACACAGTTTGAAAGCGTGTACATTTTGAATGTCTGACGCTGTTGCTCTCGTTTCAGGACCAAACGTTTGCAAGAAATCCCAATCAGCCTCAAAACCTCAGAAAAAAAGCAACGCTGAAAAAAGGAAAGTGCCTCCACTCAAAATTACATCTGGAGGTAAGAAATGCAAGAAATACATTCTTTTCCACAATAATCACCAACCACAAAATAACCCAAAAGTTATATTTTTAATAGAAAATATTTTAAATCCTGATTCTAACAGACCTCCTTTAAACCCCACAGACGCTCTCTGTGAGGCGTTTGCAGACCACTTCAGGGGAAAGATAGACACTATCAGATGTAATATTTGATCTAACCAAAGTAACACGGCTTTAAATACATCTGGTTGTCTACTTGTTCCAAAAGAAACACTGCACAGTTTTGTCCAGGTTAATGCTGAGATGCTGGATAAAGTTTTCTCCTCAGTGAGGCCCACCACATGTCTTTTAAACCCGGTCTCAACCCCGTTTTTTAAAACATTGTATGAATCATTTAAAGACGATGAATTGCTCTCTTCAGACGGGGGTCTTCCCTGCTGCCTTTAAGGGGGCGGTGGTGAGGCCCCTGCTGAAGAAGACCAATTTGGACTATAATAATTTTATCAACTCTAGACCGGTATCCAACTTACCATTTTTAAGCAAAATCTTAGAAAAACTTGTCTTTATCTAACTTAATGATTTTATAAGTGCACATAATGTCCTTGAGAAATTCCAGTCTGGCTTTAGGGTAAACCACAGCACTGAGACGGCCCTTTTAAAGATCTTAAATGATCTTAGATTAAATTATGACTCACAGAAGGTCACAGTGTTGGTTCTACTGGATCTGAGCGCCGCTTTTGATACAGTTGACCACACTATTCTTTTAACTCGTTTAAAACACATCAGCCTCTCTGGTGCTGTCCACAAATGGTTTACATCCTACCTCACAGACAGGACATTCATGGTGAGTGTGGATACTTGCTCCTATAAGGTCCATAACATTACATGTGGTGTGCCCCAGGGTTTGATTTTAGGCCTAGTGCTTTTTAATCTGTATATGCTCCCTCTTGGTGATGTCATCAGGAGACATGGAGTCAACTTTCAAATGTATAAAAAATAAAAATAGGGCAGACTATAAAAATGTCAGCAGTGCTAAGTTTCCAGAGGTGTAAGCGTCCTTCACATCAGCATCGAGTAAGTCCAGAGTCTTATTGTGCCTTGTGTGGCATTTTACAAATGAAGAATTGAAGAATAAAAACATGTGGACTTCAGAGACACAGTTTGAAAGCGTGTACATTTTGAATGTCTGACGCTGTTGCTCTCGTTTCAGGACCAAACGTTTGCAAGAAATCCCAATCAGCCTCAAAACCTCAGAAAAAAAGCAACGCTGAAAAAAGGAAAGTGCCTCCACTCAAAATTACATCTGGAGGTAAGAAATGCAAGAAATACATTCTTTTCCACAATAATCACCAACCACAAAATAACCCAAAAGTTATATTCTTAATAGAAAATATTTTAAATCCTGATTCTAACAGACCTCCTTTAAACCCCACAGACGCTCTCTGTGAGGCGTTTGCAGACCACTTCAGGGGAAAGATAGACACTATCAGATGTAATATTTGATCTAACCAAAGTAACACGGCTTTATATACATCTGGTTGTCTACTTGTTCCAAAAGAAACACTGCACAGTTTTGTCCAGGTTAATGCTGAGATGCTTGATAAAGTTTTCTCCTCAGTGAGGCCCACCACATGTCTTTTAAACCCGGTCTCAACCCCGTTTTTTAAAACATTGTATGAATCATTTAAAGACGATGAATTGCTCTCTTCAGACGGGGGTCTTCCCTGCTGCCTTTAAGGGGGCGGTGGTGAGGCCCCTGCTGAAGAAGACCAATTTGGACTATAATAATTTTATCAACTCTAGACCGGTATCCAACTTACCATTTTTAAGCAAAATCTTAGAAAAACTTGTCTTTATCTAACTTAATGATTTTATAAGTGCACATAATGTCCTTGAGAAATTCCAGTCTGGCTTTAGGGTAAACCACAGCACAGAGACAGCCCTTTTAAAGATCTTAAATGATCTTAGATTAAATTATGACTCACAGAAGGTCACAGTGTTGGTTCTACTGGATCTGAGCGCCGCTTTTGATACAGTCGACCATACTATTCTTTTAACTCGTTTAAAACACATCGGACTCTCTGGTGCTGTCCACAAATGGTTTACATCCTACCTCACAGACAGGACATTCACGGTAAGTGTGGATACTTGCTCCTATAAGGTCCATAACATTACATGTGGTGTGCCCCAGGGTTTGATTTTAGGCCCAGTGCTCTTTAATCTGTATATGCTCCCTCTTGGTGATGTCATCAGGAGACATGGAGTCAACTTTCAAATGTATAAAAAATAAAAATAGGGCAGAATATAAAAATGTCAGCAGTGCTAAGTTTCCAGAGGTGTAAGCGTCCTTCACATCAGCATCGAGTAAGTCCAGAGTCTTATTGTGCCTTGTGTGGCATTTTACAAATGAAGAATTGAAGAATAAAAACATGTGGACTTCAGAGACACAGTTTGAAAGCGTGTACATTTTGAATGTCTGACGCTGTTGCTCTCGTTTTAGGACCAAACGTTTGCAAGAAATCCAAATCAGCCTCAAAACCTCAGAAAAAAAGCAACGCTGAAAAAAGGAAAGTGCCTCCACTCGAGATTGCATTTGGAGGTAAGAAATGCAAGAAATACATTCTTTTCCACAATAATCACCAACCACAAAATAACCCAAAAGTTATATTCTTAATAGAAAATATTTTAAATCCTGATTCTAACAGACCTCCTTTAAACCCCACAGACGCTCTCTGTGAGGCGTTTGCAGACCACTTCAGGGGAAAGATAGACACTATCAGATGTAATATTTTATCTAACCAAAGTAACACGGCTTTATATACATCTGGTTGTCTAATTGTTCCAAAAGAAACACTGCACAGTTTTGTCCAGGTTAATGCTGAGATGCTGGATAAAGTTTTCTCCTCAGTGAGGCCCACCACATGTCTTTTAAACCCGGTCTCAACCCCGTTTTTTAAAACATTGTATGAATCATTTAAAGACGATGAATTGCTCTCTTCAGACGGGGGTCTTCCCTGCTGCCTTTAAGGGGGCGGTGGTGAGACCCCTGCTGAAGAAGACCAATTTGGACTATAATCATTTTAACAATTCTAGACCGGTATCCAACTTACCATTTTTAAGCAAAATCTTAGAAAAACTTGTCTTTATCTAACTTAATGATTTTATAACTGCACATAATGTCCTTGAGAAATTCCAGTCTGGCTTTAGGGTAAACCACAGCACAGAGACAGCCCTTTTAAAGATCTTAAATGATCTTAGATTAAATTATGATTCCAAAAGGTTGACAGTGTTGGTTCTACTGGATCTGAGCGCCGCTTTTGATACAGTCGACCATACTATTCTTTTAACTCGTTTAAAACACATCGGCCTTTCTGGTGCTGTCCACAAATGGTTTACATCCTACCTCACAGACAGGACATTCATGGTAAGTGTGGATACTTGCTCCTATAAGGTCCATAACATTACATGTGGTGTGCCCCAGGGTTTGATTTTAGGCCTAGTGCTTTTTAATCTGTATATGCTCCCTCTTGGTGATGTCATCAGGAGACATGGAGTCAACTTTCAAATGTATAAAAAATAAAAATAGGGCAGACTATAAAAATGTCAGCAGTGCTAAGTTTCCAGAGGTGTAAGCGTCCTTCACATCAGCATCGAGTAAGTCCAGAGTCTTATTGTGCCTTGTGTGGCATTTTACAAATGAAGAATTGAAGAATAAAAACATGTGGACTTCAGAGACACAGTTTGAAAGCGTGTACATTTTGAATGTCTGACGCTGTTGCTCTCGTTTCAGGACCAAACGTTTGCAAGAAATCCAAATCAGCCTCAAAACCTCAGAAAAAAAGCAACGCTGAAAAAAGGAAAGTGCCTCCACTCAAGATTACATTTGGAGGTAAGAAATGCAAGAAATACATTCTTTTCCACAATAATCACCAACCACAAAATAACCCAAAAGTTATATTCTTAATAGAAAATATTTTAAATCCTGATTCTAACAGACCTCCTTTAAACCCCACAGACGCTCTCTGTGAGGCGTTTGCAGACCACTTCAGGGGAAAGATAGACACTATCAGATGTAATATTTTATCTAACCAAAGTAACACGGCTTTATATACATCTGGTTGTCTAATTGTTCCAAAAGAAACACTGCACAGTTTTGTCCAGGTTAATGCTGAGATGCTGGATAAAGTTTTCTCCTCAGTGAGGCCCACCACATGTCCTTTAGACCCGGTCTCAACCCCGTTTTTTAAAACATTGTATGAATCATTTAAAGACGATGAATTGCTCTCTTCAGACGGGGGTCTTCCCTGCTGCCTTTAAGGGGGCGGTGGTGAGACCCCTGCTGAAGAAGACCAATTTGGACTATAATCATTTTAACAATTCTAGACCGGTATCCAACTTACCATTTTTAAGCAAAATCTTAGAAAAACTTGTCTTTATCTAACTTAATGATTTTATAAATGCACATAATGTCCTTGAGAAATTCCAGTCTGGCTTTAGGGTAAACCACAGCACCGAGACAGCCCTTTTAAAGATCTTACATGATCTTAGATTAAATTATGATTCCAAAAGGTTGACAGTGTTGGTTCTACTGGATCTGAGCGCCGCTTTTGATACAGTCGACCATACTATTCTTTGAACTCGTTTAAAACACATCGGCCTCTCTGGTGCTGTCCACAAATGGTTTACATCCTACCTCACAGACAGGACATTCATGGTAAGTGTGGATACTTGCTCCTATAAGGTCCATAACATTACATGTGGTGTGCCCCAGGGTTTGATTTTAGGCCTAGTGCTTTTTAATCTGTATATGCTCCCTCTTGGTGATGTCATCAGGAGATATGGAGTCAACTTTCAAATGTATAAAAAATAAAAATAGGGCAGACTATAAAAATGTCAGCAGTGCTAAGTTTCCAGAGGTGTAAGCGTCCTTCACATCAGCATCGAGTAAGTCCAGAGTCTTATTGTGCCTTGTGTGGCATTTTACAAATGAAGAATTGAAGAATAAAAACATGTGGACTTCAGAGACACAGTTTGAAAGCGTGTACATTTTGAATGTCTGACGCTGTTGCTCTCGTTTTAGGACCAAACGTTTGCAAGAAATCCAAATCAGCCTCAAAACCTCAGAAAAAAAGCAACGCTGAAAAAAGGAAAGTGCCTCCACTCGAGATTGCATTTGGAGGTAAGAAATGCAAGAAATACATTCTTTTCCACAATAATCACCAACCACAAAATAACCCAAAAGTTATATTCTTAATAGAAAATATTTTAAATCCTGATTCTAACAGACCTCCTTTAAACCCCACAGACGCTCTCTGTGAGGCGTTTGCAGACCACTTCAGGGGAAAGATAGACACTATCAGATGTAATATTTTATCTAACCAAAGTAACACGGCTTTATATACATCTGGTTGTCTACTTGTTCCAAAAGAAACACTGCACACTTTTGTCCAGGTTAATGCTGAGATGCTGGATAAAGTTTTCTCCTCAGTGAGGCCCACCACATGTCTTTTAAACCCGGTCTCAACCCCGTTTTTTAAAACATTGTATGAATCATTTAAAGACGATGAATTGCTCTCTTCAGACGGGGGTCTTCCCTGCTGCCTTTAAGGGGGCGGTGGTGAGGCCCCTGCTGAAGAAGACCAATTTGGACTATAATAATTTTATCAACTCTAGACCGGTATCCAACTTGCCATTTTTAAGCAAAATCTTAGAAAAACTTGTCTTTATCTAACTTAATGATTTTATAACTGCACATAATGTCCTTGAGAAATTCCAGTCTGGCTTTAGGGTAAACCACAGCACTGAGACGGCCCTTTTAAAGATCTTAAATGATCTTAGATTAAATTATGACTCACAGAAGGTCACAGTGTTGGTTTTACTGGATCTGAGCGCCGCTTTTGATACAGTCGACCATACTATTCTTTTAACTCGTTTAAAACACATCGGCCTCTCTGGTGCTGTCCACAAATGGTTTACATCCTACCTCACAGACAGGACATTCATGGTGAGTGTGGATACTTGCTCCTATAAGGTCCATAACATTACATGTGGTGTGCCCCAGGGTTTGATTTTAGGCCCAGTGCTTTTTAATCTGTATATGCTCCCTCTTGGTGATGTCATCAGGAGACATGGAGTCAACTTTCAAATGTATAAAAAATAAAAATAGGGCAGACTATAAAAATGTCAGCAGTGCTAAGTTTCCAGAGGTGTAAGCGTCCTTCACATCAGCATCGAGTAAGTCCAGAGTCTTATTGTGCCTTGTGTGGCATTTTACAAATGAAGAATTGAAGAATAAAAACATGTGGACTTCAGAGACACAGTTTGAAAGCGTGTACATTTTGAATGTCTGACGCTGTTGCTCTCGTTTCAGGACCAAACGTTTGCAAGAAATCCAAATCAGCCTCAAAACCTCAGAAAAAAAGCAACGCTGAAAAAAGGAAAGTGCCTCCACTCAAGATTACATTTGGAGGTAAGAAATGCAAGAAATACATTCTTTTCCACAATAATCACCAACCACAAAATAACCCAAAAGTTATATTCTTAACAATAGAAAATATTTAAAATCCTAATTCTAACAGACCTCCTTTAAACCCCACAGACGCTCTCTGTGAGGCGTTTGCAGACCACTTCAGGGGAAAGAGAGACACTATCAGATGTAATATTTTATCTAACAAAAGTAACACGGCTTTAAATACATCTGGTTGTCTACTTGTTCCAAAAGAAAAACTGCACAGTTTTGTCCAGGTTAATGCTGAGATGCTGGATAAAGTTTTCTCCTCAGTGAGGCCCACCACATGTCCTTTAAACCCGGTCTCAACCCCGTTTTTTAAAACATTGTATGAATCATTTAAAGACGATGAATTGCTCTCTTCAGACGGGGGTCTTCCCTGCTGCCTTTAAGGGGGCGGCGGTGAGGCCCCTGCTGAAGAAGACCAATTTGGACTATAATAATTTTAACAATTCTAGACCGGTATCCAACTTACCATTTTTAAGCAAAATCTTAGAAAAACTTGTCTTTATCTAACTTAATGATTTTATAACTGCACATAATGTCCTTGAGAAATTCCAGTCTGGCTTTAGGGTAAACCACAGCACCGAGACAGCCCTTTTAAAGATCTTACATGATCTTAGATTAAATTATGACTCACAGAAGGTCACAGTGTTGGTTCTACTGGATCTGAGCGCCGCTTTTGATACAGTCGACCATACTGTTCTTTGAACTCGTTTAAAACACATCGGCCTCTCTGGTGCTGTCCACAAATGGTTTACATCCTACCTCACAGACAGGACATTCATGGTGAGTGTGGATACTTGCTCCTCTAAGGTCCATAACATTACATGTGGTGTGCCCCAGGGTTTGATTTTAGGCCCAGTGCTTTTTAATCTGTATATGCTCCCTCTTGGTGATGTCATCAGGAGACATGGAGTCAACTTTCAAATGTATAAAAAATAAAAATAGGGCAGATTATAAAAATGTCAGCAGTGCTAAGTTTCCAGAGGTGTAAGCGTCCTTCACATCAGCATCGAGTAAGTCCAGAGTCTTATTGTGCCTTGTGTGGCATTTTACAAATGAAGAATTGAAGAATAAAAACATGTGGACTTCAGAGACACAGTTTGAAAGCGTGTACATTTTGAATGTCTGACGCTGTTGCTCTCGTTTCAGGACCAAACGTTTGCAAGAAATCCAAATCAGCCTCAAAACCTCAGAAAAAAAGCAACGCTGAAACCAGGAAAGTGCCTCCACTCAAGATTACATTGGTTTCAAGTGGAATTTCTCTTCGGTAACTCCATCTCTCCCGATTTTAAACCTCGTGAGACTTAACTATTCAGGTGAGTAATAATTGATTGATTGTCTCATGTCCTCCAGATCGAGAAGGACGAGCCAGACGTGGAGAGCGACTTCGATAACCTCAGCATGAACAGCGTCTCTGTGTCTGGAGGCTCCAACTCCCGCAGAAGCAGGAGCAAGAAGAAGCCACCCAAAAGCCCAAGCCCAAACGTAATAATACCCACAAATCTATCCCCAGTCTCCTGACAAGAAAATCCAGATTAAAGACTTCAAATTGGCTTTAATACCTAGATCTGAATTATGTCTAAGATTATTTTGTGTTTTTAAATTGTTTTATCTTTCTGTGAAGCTCTTTGGTCTTCCGGGCGGCACGGTAGCGCAGTGGTTAGCACTCACGCTTCACAGCAAAAAGGTCCCGGGTTTGATTCCCACCTGGACGGGGCCTTTCTGTGTGGAGTTTGCAGGTTCTCCATGTGTTTGCGTAGGTTTCCTCCGGGTACTCTGGTTTCCCCTACCACAAAAAATAGGCCAGGATAAATGACGTGTGTGTGAATGCATGATGGTGATCAGAGGGACCGTTGGCGCAGATGTGTGCAGTCGCGACAGCGCTTCTGTCAGTCTCCCCCAGGGGAAACTGAAGCTTCTAACGTAGCTTACCACCACCGAGTGTGGAGTGAATGGAAAATGCTCTCATGTAAAGCGCTTTGTGTCTGTGAAAGGCGCTATATAAATAAAGATCTTCTTCTTCTTCCTGATGTTGTTGTAAAGTGCTAGAGAAATAAACTTTGACTGATTGATTGATAAAGATGACGAACAACCACTATTTCAACAGAAGGAAAGAAAAAACAAAACTATAGAATACTGTGACTGTGGACTAAAATGTGTCCAGTTGAGAGGTTCAGGAAGCATGCGATGGATTGGCCACCGCAGGGTCCAGATCTGAACCACTTTGAGAATCTTTGGGTTGTGCTTGAGAAGGCAACAATCCAAAAATGAATTCAACACTGGATTGTTCGACACTGCCGAAGCGTATGAAGCAACGCCATGGCAAATGCGTGCTGTAATCAAAGCTTAAGGCGCTACAACAAAGTATTGGAACACAAGACCTTTTTTTGGTTTGTTGAGGCGCCTTTGAAGTCATTTGGAAACAGATGGTTTACTTTTCGATTTACATGTCCTTGTGCTGTGTCGGACTCGCGAGGTACCAACACGCCAGAGCTCCGGCTTCCTCCTGCAACCTAAAATAACCAGAAGGGACTCCTGCTGACCATGAAAGTGGCTTGACTCCTGGAATAGGGTCCAAGCGCTGCAGTCGCCTTTCCTATTGAACACGAAGACGTGAAGTTTGGGACCTGGCGTTGCTTAAGAATTTCCTCTGGAGAAGAAATGAATTTGAGCGATCGCAATGTCATCAAGTCCGGGTGACTATGTTTTGAATCAATAATGATAGTCCTATGACAGGCAAAACCAATGTTCACAAACAGGGCATTGCTTCTGTTGCGCTGTAACAGTTCGGTCATTTTATAAAACAGAGTTAGGGGCCTGGATGCATCAGCTGTTGCCGACCATTCACCAAAACATCCGTCAAAAATCGCGGAAGTAAACAACAACAACCATTCGAACAACCATAAGAACAGCTGAAGAACAAAACTACGCTTAAGATAAGGGAGCATTGAAAACATGGCACAAAAGCACAGAAAAGTCAATTTAGCTCGATATGTCCCCTTTTAAATCCCACCATTATTTTTGATTAGATCATTCAAGCTTTTACATTTTGCACTTAGTTTTGGAATTAAGTTTAATATGCTTCTTTATTTCACAAAAATTCATATCCCGCCTTGACATCTCGATTCCTACCTCAGCTATCTTCCAGCGGCAGCCCTCGCACCCACCAGTTATAAATCTAGCCGTAGCCTGGCTTTCGCCGCTGCACGGATGGGAGGAATTTATCCCCCGTGCCTGTATGCGGAGAGAAATGACACGGCCCATCCTCTAAGGCTCATAAAAGCCTGAATTAAATATCAAATGGAGGCGCTGATGGATAGCGTCCCCAGCCCCCCGGTGCCAACCAGGACAGGTGCTGCTAACGCGACAACTTGCAACTGATCCCAGCTTATGACTTCATTATGCTACTTACTGACCGTCCCTTCCCTTTTATCTTCAAACAAAACAAGACTAGGCTATTTTTGAAGCTGACTGATTTGCCATAACAGGACATTTTAGTCCGCTCCATTAAGTATGTACTTTTGCATTTCCCTATCTTAATTCCAAAGTATTATTATGTCATTGTTTAATACTGTTCTCCATGAACTGGGCCTGACACATTTTTGAGCTTCCTCATTTATACGTTGTTGGAATTTTGGGATTTTTGTCCGCTCTGGGTTCAACTCTATTTAGTAGAACTTTGCCGTCCTAGCTTCAGATTCAGATTCATTAATTGTTTTGTCTCCCAAGGCAGAAATTCGACTTGGAGACTTGCGCTAGGCTAAGCACTACAAATAAAAGACACGGTTGTTATGAGACTAAAACTGTGCCTGAATCCTGGACATTTGTGAAAAAAGTGGTTTGAAATGGTCACATCTCAGAAGTACAAAATACAGGATTTGCTGAGTTAGCATGTGAACTGTTTTAGTAAGTGTCCCTTTTGTCGTATCGGCTCGGCTCTACCATGCTTCCTGTGGATGACGTTGCCAATCGGGCAAGCTAACAGAGTGACTGGCTGATCATCTCACTAGAGGTGACGGTCAGTCCGAGCCAATGGTCCTGACAGTCTTTTTTGATAAGAGTGAGCTCTATTAATTTAAATAATTGCTTAAAGGGACTATACATAAGTTTAACCACAAATAAATGTATACAAATTAAAAATTTCTTCCACATACATGCTGCAGCAATGCCCTGGGGAGTAGAATGAGCCCTGGTCTTTTCACCGTGATTGCCTCTATATGCCTGTAAAGTCTCTTAAATAGTCTCTGCTCGGGTCGAACAAGCAAACAGCGTAATGTGTAATGACATCATGCGCGATCACACTCAGCTGTAGCGTCAGCTGTAGCGTTAGATGTAGCGTTAGCTGTATTTCCTCTATACTAACGCTGCCGAGCGAGTGGTAACTTCAGGAGGATGGATTTAGCGGAGAATAAAAGGAGACCGGCTTCAAGCACCATCGAAACTCCAGCCCAGACCCCAACTAACGAAAAGAAACAAAGAGTTTATTCGAGTGTGACAAAAAAGGCGAAAGTCGAGTCTGATCGGTGTAGGCAAGGAACCAGAGTAAACATCGGAAAATGTTGAGAGAATCTCTCAAAAGACCCGCAGCTTATTTTTGGTTGAAAGGTAAGAAATTATTACTAAATACGAAAAGTGTTGTTGATGCTTTCAAAACAACGGTGTCCGACTGTCCGTGCATGTTGTACAGACTTCACTGAGACAAGCCATAAAATAATCATATTTGGAAGTTACCAAAATAGTTGATCTAATAGTTTTATACCAACAGGAGTTGTGTTAGTAGCAGACTAGTAGTGTCAGTAATAAGAGTAATTGTGCTGAACCTACAAAACATTTGAGTAGTAACTGTGGTAATGGGGCTGCATTTACAATGGCAAAAATAATGCTGCTAATGTTAGCTTTTCTTAGCCGCAACATAAGCACGACTGTTCACAGATTTATAAGTAGTGAAACGAGTACAAAAAGTGGACATGTGCCGTTTACAATGTAGTTTACGAGTTAGCTACGCTAACTTTCTGCCCAGGGAATTTAAGAGACGATTTTGGCTTTTCATAGTAGCATTTCTACCAGTGGAATTATTTAATTATTACAATTAGGTCTACGTTTATGCATACAAAGTATACGAGTTTTGTTTTTCTCCTTCAAACGTCAATTCTTTGTTTATCTGTATTACTTGGCTTCTTCACTCGATTCACTTTGCTGCATTTGCTCAAGTATTGCATCTTATACACTCAAACTGATTTGGTCTAAATATCTTACAAAACAGTAACATTTCTTACCTCAGTTGAATGCCTGCAAATCTGTAAATTTACCAGGACGGGACTGTTATTTCTGGCGCTCGTAAAGCCTGCGCGCCTCATGCACAAGCTTATCATCGAGGCTGCAGTTATGCATTTGGCCTGAGGGGGCAATTGCGAGCACAAAACTGTCAAACTCCACATAGCCCCTTTAACTATGGGACATTTGCATATTCACTTTGGAGTTCATTTGGTGAGGATTTAGTTACAGGTTGGCTCTCCACCATTTAATATTCCCCAAATGTTAATGACTAAAATAAAATGTTTCCTTTTCATTGTTACCTACTCCTCTTTTGAGTGTTATTTTTTAGAAAACGAGAGAACAACTAACTGCTGTATATCAATAGTTAATAGAGAGTCAAATAACATCAAACATACAAAGGATAAAATAAAATGTGCAATGTCATGTGACGTCTGTTGACTGTTGTATGGCAGGCAGAGCTCATAGTACTGACACCACCATGCGCTACAACTTTGCTAGCAATTGTTCCAGTTTTGCTAACATGACTTGACGGAATAGTAGCCCAAAAGATTTACTACAGGCATATCCGTATTTATCTAGTCCTCAGCAGAACTTCAATGCCTGGCGCTAAACTGCTCAACTACAATAGAAGACAGCATCGCTAAGCTAAAATTCTTCATGAAACACAAATTGTCATCCATTTTCATTATCTTCCCTGACAAGTTGTTCCATTGACTAGCGTAGCGCCATTATTACGCACTGCTTCTGGAACACTCCCTACTTCATCTAAACTATTCTCAATTATTACGCGTCTGTCTGATTAAGTAGTTCGAAGTGTTCACATCTTAGACGTACAAAATACGGGATTTGCTATGCCAACATGTCAACTGTGTTAGCAATGATTCCCCTGTTCGCTAACATGACTTCATTATGCTACATTTCCCCCCTCCCTTCATTATGAAGTATTGTCGGTAAAGACCACGCGAACAGATCTTTTTTTTTAAGTTGTCACATATTGGTATTACCGCATAATAATTCACTAAAAGACTTGCTAGAGCTCTATCCATATTTATCTAGCGTAAACTCGCCTCTCCTCAGCAGAAGAGATTGCTGTCTTAGCCTGACGCTGAATTGCTAACAATAGCGGAACCCATTGCTAAGCTAAAATCTAGACAGTCATCCATTTTCATTATCTTCCTGACAACTTTGTTCCATTGACTAGTGTAGCGCCATTATTCCTGACTGCTTCTGGAACACTACTTAACACCTACTTATTTTAAACCATTCTGCCTGCATGAATAAGTAGTTTGAAGTTTTCACATCTCAGAAGTGCAAAATGTAAAACAAGAATTGGCTATGCTAACACGTCAACTGTTATAGCAATTATCCCTGTTCGCTAACATGACTTCATTATGCTACTTTTTGTCCCTCCCTTCTTTATAAAGGATTGTCAGACAAGAGCACTTTAACAGATCTTTTTTTTTTTAAGTTGTCACATTGGAAATACGGAATAATAATAGGCTAAAAGATTTGCTATAGCTCTATCCATATTTATCTAGCGCGGATTCTCTTCTCCTCAGCAGAATTTCGAAGAGATTGTCATCTTAGCCTGACGCTGAATTGCTAACAATAGCAGAACCTATTGCTAAGCTAAAATTGTACATGAATCACAAATTTTGGGCCATTTTCATTATCTACCCTGACAACTTTGTTCCATTGACTAGCGTAGCGCCATTATTCCGGACTGCTTCTGGGACACTCCCTACTTTATTTAAACCATTCTCAAACATTCCGCGCCTGCCTGTATAAGTAGTTTAAAGTTGTCACATCTCGGAATTACGGACTACGGGATTTGCCATATCCATATTTATCTACTGCGGATTCTCCAGTCCTCAGCAGAAGCGTGCGCGCGGAGGAGATTGCTGTCATCTCTCCCGCACTTCATTGCCGGGCTAAAACTGTGCATTATGAATCATCAAATGTCGGAATGCTTTGTATTATCCCTGGAGAAAATTCCCAATCCGGCTTCGAGCCCCACGGCTGATGGACATGCCATTATTCACTCCCTCGCACGGGAGACAGGAGCGGGCGGATAGGCAGGCAAAATGTAAGTCTTAAGATTAATCCGCCGGTCTGCAAAACGGAATTACACAGAACAATTTGTTAAAAAAAAAGAGTTAGTTGCAGACTTTATTATGATTTTTCACCCCTTTTTTTGCGTTTGGGAACCTTTTACATTGACAAGTCTACGTCACGTTTGTGTTATATTTCACTCAAAAAAATATGAAATAGAATTAAACAAGCATTAATTCCATTATGGGTGTTTGCTTGGGTAAAAAGTACAGAAAAGAAGGGAAGGAAGAGGTGTGTGTGTGTGTGTGTGTGTGTGTGTGTGTGTGTCTGTATATATGGTTTATGGAGCCAATTGACCTGACTACTCACCAGCACTACGAGAACCTAAGGGGATTAGCAGGACTATGCTACGGTCCTCATAAACCAAGATTTTGTATTTTCATTTTTAGCATATAAAGAGCATAATTTCATTGTTTTTCTGAAGTCCTTTTAATGCTCAATGATAATATATCATGCACATATCAAGTTTTTTTAAATTCTTAGCTTTTAAAGACCATAAATTGAAAGTTTATTTGACGTCCATATAATACCCCAACCTGACTTCTTGTGTATGGAGTGTATGATGTGCTCCCCCTACCCTACTCTGGCGGTATTGAAGGCTCCATTGTGATTGGTTCTTTATGGGGACACGTGCGGGATATGTGTCCGGGCATGTTGAGTGATTTCGGAAGACATCTAATGGTAATGCGAAGAAGAAGGACCAAGAGAAAGTTCACTCCAAAGAAGACAAGAAAATATATTGGTAAGTATCTAGTCCTTGTTAAATATACGTTATCAAGTATTTTCTGAATGGAACTTAGCCCCGGCCTGGAGGATTTATCCCCGGGCTGGATGATATGGGGACCGGGCTATTGGGTTTTGGAGCTGGCTGTGGAACTTAGCCCCAGCCTTGGTGAGTTTTCCCCGGCCTGGATGAGTTGGGGGGTGTAGTCCGAGGAGGGGTGCTTAAGAGTGGGTCCGAGATGTGGGCTGTGTGTCCCCGGAGGTCCAGAGGAGTCAGGGGGGCGAGTGTGTGCACGTAGGCCGGGGTTGGAGTGCCCTGAGCCGGGTAGTGTAAGTGGAGTAGAGGGTGGGTCATTGTGGTGGATGTTGGTGCGGGGCTGGTAGCTTTAGGAGCAGGCTGGTCAGAGGAGGTCCAGAGGAGCCAGGGGGGCGAGTGTGTGCACGTAGGCCGGGGTTGGAGTGCCCTGAGCCGGGTAGTGTAAGTGGAGTAGAGGGTGGGTCATTGTGGTGGATGTTGGTGCGGAGCTGGTAGCTTTAGGAGCAGGCTGGTCAGAGGAGGTCCAGAGGAGCCAGGGGGGCGAGTGTGTGCACGTAGGCCGGGGTAGGAGTGCCCTGAGCCGGGTAGTGTAAGTGGAGTAGAGGGTGGGTCATTGTGGTGGATGTTGGTGCGGAGCTGGTAGCTTTAGGAGCAGGCTGGTCAGAGGAGGTCCAGAGGAGCCAGGGGGGCGAGTGTGTGCACGTAGGCCGGGGTAGGAGTGCCCTGAGCCGGGTAGTGTAAGTGGAGTAGAGGGTGGGTCATTGTGGTGGATGTTGGTGCGGGGCTGGTAGCTTTAGGAGCAGGCTGGTCAGAGGAGGTCCAGAGGAGCCAGGGGGGCGAGTGTGTGCACGTAGGCCGGGGTTGGAGTGCCCTGAGCCGGGTAGTGTAAGTGGAGTAGAGGGTGGGTCATTGTGGTGGATGTTGGTGCGGAGCTGGTAGCTTTAGGAGCAGGCTGGTCAGAGGAGGTCCAGAGGAGCCAGGGGGGCGAGTGT
This sequence comes from Proterorhinus semilunaris, assembly GCA_021464625.1. Taxonomy (NCBI): domain Eukaryota; kingdom Metazoa; phylum Chordata; class Actinopteri; order Gobiiformes; family Gobiidae; genus Proterorhinus; species Proterorhinus semilunaris. The sequence goes on along the minus strand of CM038361.1, from coordinate 4,808,693 downwards.
GTGCACGTAGGCCGGGGTAGGAGTGCCCTGAGCCGGGTAGTGTAAGTGGAGTAGAGGGTGGGTCATTGTGGTGGATGTTGGTGCGGAGCTGGTAGCTTTAGGAGCAGGCTGGTCAGAGGAGGTCCAGAGGAGCCAGGGGGGCGAGTGTGTGCACGTAGGCCGGGGTAGGAGTGCCCTGAGCCGGGTAGTGTAAGTGGAGTAGAGGGTGGGTCATTGTGGTGGATGTTGGTGCGGAGCTGGTAGCTTTAGGAGCAGGCTGTGGAACTTAGCCCCAGCCTTGGTGAGTTTTCCCCGGCCCTGATGAGTTGGGGACCGGGGTATTGGGTTTAGGAGCTGGCTGTGGAACTTAGCCCCAGCCTGGGTGGTTCTTTGTAGGTTCAAGTATTGTCTGTTTATCTTTCAGAGTGACACTGGGAAGGACCAAAGGCAGGAGATGGCACAAGAAAAAAACAACCCAGACTCAGACCCAGACTATGTGGGTGATGAAGATTTAGATGAGCTCCCCCATCCAAATATATGGCTGACACAAAAGTCGGATACAAGTCTTGCTCCTGCTTCTAGTGCACCGGGAACCAGCCAGCAAGGTAGTTCTTCATACACCTCAGAGTTGCATTCAGAGAATGGTCCACAAAGAGGAGACCCACAGCGGACAAGTTCCATAAATTACTGCTTTGTCTGCGGTAAGCCCCAGAAGAAAATATCGAGACATCTTAAAACACACAAGACCAATGCAGAGATTGTACAAGTCTTTTCCCTTACTGATGTCAAGGAGCGCAACAAACGGATTGAAAAAATTAGGAATAAAGGGAACTTTTTACATAATCAAGCAGTATTACAAAGTGGGAAAGGGCAATTGAAAGTGAAGCGACGATGCAAAAAAAAAGCTTTGGATGGAAAGTTTATTCACTGCATGTATTGTCAAGGCATGTTTCTCCGCAAAGAACTATGGAGGCATACTCGCAGGTGCCCTCACAAACCCGAAGATGCAAACCAAGAAGAGACGTCTGGAAGGAGAAGGATCCTCGGCTCTGCATCAGCTCAGGATGCCGCCTTATGTGCGCAAATCTCGGGTGGGGTTTGGAAGCTTCTCAGTGTTATGAACGTGGATGAAGTTGGATCAGTTGTGCGAAATGACTTCTGTATTCTCCAGTTTGCCCAGTCACTTTACAACATTCATGGACAAGATACAACAAAGTATGAATACATAAGACAAAAACTGAGAGAAGTGGGACGTCTGCTGCTGTGCTTGCGGACAGATTTCTCTGTGCCGACCCTGGAAGATGCTGTTAGGCCTGCAAACTTTGAGAAAGTGGTACAAGCGGTCAAAAAGGTAGCAGGTTTTAATGATGACAATCTTTCGTACAAAACCCCGAGCCTTGCTCTTAAACTCGGCCACACACTGAATAAGATCTGCGACATCATCCACTGCCGGGGCTTGATGGCAGAAGATGAGAAGCTGGTGAAGTATACTGAAACATTTAAGAAGTTGCTCAGTACCAAGTGGAAAGAATATGTATCTCCCAATGCCCTTAACACACTGAGTGATGCCAAGTTTAATAAACCGTTAACCTTACCATTCACTGAAGATGTTGTGAAACTTCACAAGTTTTTGGAAAAGGCAGCAGAAGAGGCCACAAGCAAACTGCAAGAAACAGATGATGCTCAAACTTATGCCCGTCTTGCCATGGTGTTGCTCACACAAATCATTGTGTTCAACCGTCGGCGAGCTGGAGAGGTTTCCAAAATGCCTCTGAAACATTTTCTGGAGAGGGATAATCAACAACTTCATGCGGATGTAAGCCTTGGTTTATCGGACACAGAAAAGAAGCTCTGCCGGTATCTAAGTCGCGTGGAAATTATGGGTAAAAGAGGGAGAAAAGTTGCAGTTCTTCTCCCCCGACCTGTTGTCAATGGTCTTACACTACTCACAAATAAGAGGAAAGAATGTGGTGTGTCTCCCTCAAACCCATTCTTATTTGCACGACCCAAAGCACCAACCCATTATAGAGGAAGTGACTGCCTGAGACGTTTCTCCACACAGTGCGACACAAAGTACCCCGAGCACCTCCGGTCGACGGGTCTCAGGAAACATGTGGCCACGCTATCTCAAGTCTTAAACCTCCAGGAGAATGAGCTGGATCAGGTGGCAGACTTCCTTGGACATGATATCCGCGTACACAGGGAATTCTACAGACTGCCTGTTCCAACAACACAACTTGCAAAGATATCCAAAGTATTGCTTTTAATGGAGAAGGGATCCATTTCCTCGCTAAAAGGAAAGACGCTGGAGGAGATTGAACTTGAAGGTTTGTTAAATGTATCTCTTATCTGGGTGTGCATGTAGGGCCGGGGTAGGAGTGCCCTGAGCCGGGTAGTGTAAGTGGAGTAGAGGGTGGGTCATTGTGGTGGATGTTGGTGCGGAGCTGGTAGCTTTAGGAGCAGGCTGGTCAGAGGAGGTCCAGAGGAGCCAGGGGGGCGAGTGTGTGCACGTAGGCCGGGGTTGGAGTGCCCTGAGCCGGGTAGTGTAAGTGGAGTAGAGGGTGGGTCATTGTGGTGGATGTTGGTGCGGGGCTGGTAGCTTTAGGAGCAGGCTGGTCAGAGGAGGTCCAGAGGAGCCAGGGGGGCGAGTGTGTGCACGTAGGCCCGGGTTGGAGTGCCCTGAGCCGGGTAGTGTAAGTGGAGTAGAGGGTGGGTCATTGTGGTGGATGTTGGTGCGGAGCTGGTAGCTTTAGGAGCAGGCTGGTCAGAGGAGGTCCAGAGGAGCCAGGGGGGCGAGTGTGTGCACGTAGGCCGGGGTAGGAGTGCCCTGAGCCGGGTAGTGTAAGTGGAGGAGAGGGTGGGTCATTGTGGTGGATGTTGGTGCGGGGCTGGTAGCTTTAGGAGCCGGCTGGGGATCTTAGCCCCAGCCTTGGTGAGTTTTCCCAGGCCTGGTGGCTTTAGGAGCGGGCTGATTGAATTGAATCCCCCTTTTGTTTTTAGATGAAATTCCCATCAGTGCAGATGAGGCCGAAGAGGAGAGTCACAGTGACTCGGGGGACTCTGCTGAGAAACAAGCGGCAACTGTGGTTATAGATGATGACCCGATCGACATAGCTGATGGAGATACCTCTGATTTTGAAGGCAAGTTCTTCTGTTTACTCTTGTAGTAGTCTTGCTCTGACTTATTCACATTGTTTTGTTTAAATTAATTCCTAATTTTCCTTTTCAGAGGCAGCACAGAGGCCTGCAAAGCAACCTGGACCAAAACGCAGAGTGACAAAAAGAGCATGGTCAAAGACTGAAGAAGCAGCTGTAATGCGGCATTTTAAAAAACACATCAAGAGAGGAAAACTGGCCACAAAAAATGAAGTAACTCAGTGTAAGCAAGCAGAAATGGCCTTAAGTCAGAGAACACTGCAGAATATAAGAGACTTTGTGAGAAATCGTGGACTAGCACATAAAAGACAACTAAAGGTAAAAGATGGATAAGCATGGAGTGTATGTATGAAGAACATTAAAACTTTTCCAGCCTCTAATTGTGGTTCATCCATCCATCCATTTTCTCCCACTTGTCCGTTGCCGGGTCGTGGAGGCAGCCGTTGGAGCTGCCCAAATCACATAGCACCAGTCCCCTATGGCTCCTCCTGCAGGTGGTGGGTCCACGGAAGGACGGCCTCATGGTTCCAAACGGGCCTGTTGGTCTCTCATAGGGGAATTGTGGTTCAGTTATGTTTAAAGTCCTCATAATTCATCTTTGGTCCTCATGAACCACCTTCTGGTCGGTGGCTGTGTATAGACAACCGTAGCTGATACAAGGATGTTAAATAGACCTAAATTTTTTTCAGATTTTTTACAGTTAGTCTATCCAGAGCTTATCTCTCTAGGACCTTGGGAAACCATAGTCCTCTTAAACCACACCAGGGTTGGTTTTTCCAAAAGGTCAACATAAACCATAAAACCACGTATGTGTGTGTGTGTGTGTGTGTGTGTGTGTGTGTGTGTAGGAGGGTCATATGGGGATTTGGGGTGGATATCAGGATGTGAAACTAGTGGATATCTTGTTGCAGCCATTGCAATTCCGAGTCATGTGACGCTGATCTTAGCCCATATCGACACATACGATTGATACATCATGGTGTGGTTGCAGTACGTACCAATGCAAGTATCCAGCATGGCGTCTCCAGTCCTTCATAAACGTTTACCCACATGACTCTCTGGAAATTATGTATTTTTAATTCTATTCTCGGCTTTATAAGGGTGACTTTATATTAATTAAAGCTCAAATGTTCAATTTAAAGTCTTAAAGTAGAAATGTTCAACTAGTCATCAAGATTCCAGCTATACCAGCTGAAATATAGAACAGTGCAATCGGCTCAGTGCAAAGAACGTTGCATTGCCACACAACGCTAACTTCCTACAGTATCAACTGTTTCATTTCCTTGTTTTATTAGGAAGTTCGCCATATCTCATTCAAATATGACATAAATTAAACAGTACGTGACCGAAAAAATGCTAAAGATGCTGCAGTTGGGTAATCACATGCAACATGTTAAAAGCTTTACAGAGGATACGTGACTGCAAGAGACTTGGGGTGTGAAAGTTTATAGTTAGAAAGTTACATTTCTTTTAGTTCTAGTTTAAGGGATTTTAGCTTTTTCTTCCTTACAACAGAGAGATTTCTGGGCTGTCTGTCACGCACTGCCCTTTGGAGGTTTATCCACAGATCTTGGCTGATGTTTAGGTCAGGAGACTGAAGGCCAAGGCAAAACCTTCAGACGGCAGCTCTTGATGTGATGGATTTTGAGCTGTGTTTTAAATCATTACTGATTTGTAGAAGCCATTTGCCTTTTTCACAGATGGCGTTACTTTTTCCTTCAGAATTTGTTGGAATTTAGTTAAATCCATTAATCGTTTCACTTAAAAATGTTCCCTGTGTCACTGGCTGCAATGTAACCCCAAACGGTGATCGATCCACTCCCCCATTTTAACCTCTGATGTTTGTCTGCCAAATGCTTGAGGCTCGTCTAAATGTTATACCTAAACTTTTGCATTCCACTGTAGAATATTTTTCATCTTCCCCACGCGTCATTATTCACATAGAAATTTGGATAAGAGGTGCCTTAACTTTCGCATGTGTTTAGAAATATAGCGTTTTAGCAAATGTTAACACAGCAAAGACAGAGCCAAAGTGATTAGCTTGACGTTTATTTAGTTTTAATCTTATACATTTAAATTGATGTTAAAAATGTAGCCTGGAAATAATCGCTACCTCAGATTGGCCATCAGAAAGTAAGTCAATGACATTCTGTGCATACAATTACTTTCAGGTCTTGGTTAGGCAATCGCCACGGCACGCTGGACACCTCAAACATGGGTGAACATGGGTCAACAATGCAATAGTGCAGGATAGCATTTTTTTTTCCGTCTTAATATCCCCCCCTTATTCTACACCTCTGACATAGAAAGTTGGATAATGCTATTTCTGGTTTCCTGTCCTCTGTAATGACATCTGGGAGGGCAACGAGACAGATCTTTTGTGAGGGGCTAGTCGTTGATCAATACGTGCATTATCTCTCCCACCAGCTTTAATCACGGGGTGAGGGAGCGCCACAAAGCCAGCGCTCACTGTCACTGAATGGTCCTCACAATTAGGATAATAACACGGTGAGCACCGGCAGAGGAGAAGTCCGTGTGTGGGGCTGCCGCGAGCGAGGGAGGGAGGAGGCTCCAGGACAAGACAAGTGCGTTTTAAATCTTACACCTATCATTAGGTCCTTTGTCGTGGTCGTACGTTTCTGTAGGAAAAGTGGCCGGAAGGTTTTGCCCAAGGACATTGTCAGAAGCAACATCCCTAGCTAACTTTTCTGGCATGAACAAACACAGTGCGCTCTAATCTCCCCAAAGTCCTTCCATCATTGACGTCTCAAACAAGGAAGCATAACCTTCTGCACCACCCGGGGAGTATTTCTGGACCCCTCTCCGTCTCCGCCAGCTCAAGACATTACGCTAGACCCTCAAGAAGCATCCTCAGTCTTCTGGAGAAGCTTTGTCTTTGCCAATGTGGCCAGGACGTTCGGCTGCAAGTTCTCACGGCAGGTCTCATCCACAAGACGTCTGGGAAAGTCCGCGAAAATGCAAACCGATCTGTGGCTATTGGGATGGTGTTCGTAAATGGAATAACTTCAGATTTTATTTACTTTTTAGACATTGTTTTGGGAGTTAGTCCATGTACGTTGTTGCCAGTTACCAAGAGAGTCTACACTATTCCATCCAAATTGCCAGTTGTATTCATCTTTATGTAACCTTTAAATAACTAAGAAAGTCCCATTGAGGCCCGCTACCTCAAACCCGCTTCCACCGCTACCTCTACTCTGCTTCCACCGCCACCTCTCCACGTCCTCCTCCCTTCTTTATTCCCCTGTCTTCCTCCTTCCCACTCTCTCCAGCACCAAATTGGCAGCTGGCAGGCAAATGAATGCGGCGTGAAGAGAGCCCACTGAAGTGCAAGGGCCCCGCTGTTCCGGCCAACAAAGGGGCTCCGCGCGAGACATCTGCTGTTCAGTTATCAGAATACATTTAGTCACGTGCCTCGCAGCTTTCTTCTCCCACCACCAGCCCAGCGCATTCTTTCCTGACACCAACCCCCCTGCCCCTTTCAGCCTCTTTTATTTAAACACTTTAGGTATGGCAAGATAACCCTGTAGTGCATCCTGTCTATGTAACCAACGCGTGAAGTCGGCTTGAATGATCGCCAAGACGGCCCGAGGAAATGCTAGGCTGAATGCTAATGAGGCTACGCTCGTGCGAGCTAAAGTAAATTGAGCTTGCCACCATGATAAATGAAGTTAATGAATGCAATGGTTTCGGAGCATGCTAGCTTGGGTGGCTGCCAGATGGCCAGTGCTTAGCGTTCGGTTTGTTGCCCATTGGACTAGAAGTTATCTCTAGAAGGAGTTCTTGACTAATGATAACACGTACGCACTAACTTTAATGTGAACATCTCACGCATACACAGTGTAAAAACATGATTTTGCATATTATATTTTTAAATAGTGTCTATGAAAGCAAAGGACTGCTCAGGATTTTTAATGGGCATGAATGGGTCTGGTGATGATGATTTGTTTTAAAAATGCAAAAGACACGTTTGAGTTCCATCTATGACACAAAATAAAAAAGTCTATGACATAAAGAATGAAACAATCAAAGTCAACAGGGTGATTAAAAACTGTGTGAATAAAGAGAATTGCTACTCGAGGTCTGTTTTTGATAAGGGAACAGCATTATAACATTGTTAAAAGTTTAAAAGAAGAAGTTGACTGACATTAGTTGCCTACCCAAAACTGCAGTGTTTTTGGATCACCCGAGATAGTTCATGATGTCGTGGCATTCTGCAAACATTTCTCAAAGCAAGAAGCTCCCAGGTTTTAATCCATGGCACCCCAGACCTCGACCCTGGCTCAAAAAAATAGGTTTAATGCAACTAAGGGGGTTCACGGTTCCAACAAGAACATAAAAAGTGCTTCACGTTTAGAACAAAAATGAAATGCATCTTAAAATGTGACTTATCAAGCGTTTGTAAAAAAATTTGGGGTAGGTCCTGAGCTACTGGTTGAAGATCCCCGCGTTATTGCATTTGATTTCTGCAGCCACAGGGGTATGAACTCCCACCTAAACACCTATGTGGGATTTGACATGAAATGACCCAAATGCCTTCACTCATATTTTTGGAAACAATTCTCCAAAACCGTCTCGGATTTGATTCAGTCATTGTATCAATGACAATCGTCATTGATACAACCAATAGTGAGTGGGTCAAGTTTGAGGATGGTGTCTTTTGCAGTTTTGCAAATATGTTTTTTTATAAGTGGGCATGTCAGGCCAAAATGCTACATTTTGACCAACCCTATTTTCTCTGTAGTTTGACCAAAGTGAATGTTTTTTTATTGTATTAATTAATTAATTATTAAATGAATTATGCATTTTAGTAAAGCAATTAAATGGTTAGAGAGAATAATAAATAATGATAATTAGGCCCGAGCGGCCTGCCGTAGCAAGGGCCTATTGTAATCGCAACGCAGTGCGCGCAGCGCACTGAACCTAGGTGCGCGGAGCGCACGAAAACAGCGCGAAGCGCTGTCCCCATGTCAAACGTAAACTCACTGTGTAAAACAGTGACTGCCCACACCTCTGGTGTGGGCCCTTATACTTGTAATTGCAGCAAAATTAATGGGGGTATATGGCCAACTGTCATACGGAGGTGGATGACGAGCGCGAAGCGCTCGTCATTCACCTCCGAGCCCCACCGGTGTGTGGGGGAAGTCGAAAGCTTTAAAAAAATGTATAATATGTTGTAGTCGCGAAAGCGACTATATTGTTTTTGCAGGAAATATTATTAGGCCCGAGCGGCCTGCCGTAGCAAGGGCCTATTGTAATCGCAACGCAGTGCGCGCAGCGCACTGAACCTAGGTGCGCGGAGCGCACGAAAACAGCGCGAAGCGCTGTCCCCATGTCAAACGTAAACTCACCGTGTAAAACAGTGACTGCCCACACCTCTGGTGTGGGCCCTTATACTTATAATTGCAGCAAAATGAATGGGGGTATATGGCCAACTGTCATACGGAGGTGGATGACGAGCGCGAAGCGCTCGTCATTCACCTCCGAGCCCCACGGGTGCGTAGGGGAAGTCGAAAGCTTTCCAAAAATGTATAATATGATGTTGTCGCGAAAGCGACTATATTGTTTTTGCAGGAAATATTATTATTAGGCCCGAGCGGCCTGCCGTAGCAAGGGCCTATTGTAATCGCAATGCAGTGCGCGCAGCGCACTGAACCTAGGTGCGCGGAGCGCACGAAAACAGCGCGAAGCGCTGTCCCCATGTCAAACGTAAACTCACCGTGTAAAACAGTGACTGCCCACACCTCTGGTGTGGGCCCTTATACTTATAATTGCAGCAAAATGAATGGGGGAATATGGCCAACTGTCATACGGAGGTGGATGACGAGCGCGAAGCGCTCGTCATCCACCTCCGAGCCCCACGAGTGCGTGGGGGAAGTCAAAAGCTTTCCAAAAATGTATAATATGATGTAGTCGCGAAAGCGACTATATTGTTTTTGCAGGAAATATTATTATTATTTTTTTTCTTCTTCTTCTTCTTTCTTCTGCTCTTTGAGCAGGAATTTGACCCCCTGAACGTAGTCGAAAACTCACCAAACTTTGCCCAAAATTCAGATCCGGCGAAAAATTGATTAAAATGTGTGTTTCGTTTTGGGGAAATAAAAAATGGCGCGACAGCGCCACCTACAAAAGTGAAAATACATTGCGCCTATGGGGAGGGGGCCAACATAAACTTTGTCGTAGAGCGACGAGATTTGGTGCAGACATTCGTCATCTGACGACAACCAAAAAACATTATTGTGGCCACGCCCCCAAACAAACCGGAAGTCCGCCATTTTGACAGGAAGTCGGGAAAATGGTGAGTCAGCGTTTTCGCTGACATCGCATTTTAACGAACTCCTCCTAGGGCGTTTCACCAAATGAGCCCAAAATCGCTCCAGTTCATCCCGAGATGTGGGGCATCAAAAGTTATCCAAATTTTTTGGCTAAGTTTTACGGTTTGTTTGCGGCGAAGCCGCAATCTTTACGAAGAATTTTGCGACTTACCGAAAACAACAAATTGCTCCCATTTGCACAAACGAACTCCGATTAAAAATCGGAAATATACATTTTATTGACTTTTCACCCCCGGACACAACAAATGTGAAAAAGTGAGATTTGGCGCGATAGCGCCCCCTCTAGGCCGAGAACAAAAAATGCATTATGGGAAAAAAATTAGTTTCTCGGAAATGAATAAAATTCGGCACAATATTAGCTGATGGCATCCCGATCCAAAAAGCCAATGAGACCCATACCGTATTTTGTACGGTGTTGCCATGGAGACGACCGAGGCCCACCATGTTATTCCAATGGGACTGACCCGCATATCACACATTATACACAATTACAGCTCGTTAGCGCCCTCTGTAAGGAGCTTGTGGACAGTAGTCATTGAAGTACGGCCCGTCAAGGCCGTCCGATGCTGCTTGTGAAATAAAAAAGATTTGGGGCGCGCTGGCGCCCTCTGCAGGTTGGGGCCATCATTCACATGGAGACACGAAAAATCTCGTTTTGATGTTTACTCACAAAGATTAATGGCACATCAGGGCAATAAAATGTAGTGTGGCCACGTTGGCGCCCTCGGTAGGGTTATGGCGCGGCAATGGAGGCACTGAGGGAGGCCTCCATTACATGGTTGCTAGGCGACCAACAGGAGGTCGGCCATTTCGGGAAACATAGAGTAATCAGCGCCGAAGGCGCCATTTCTCGCCTTTGCTCTTTTATAAACTCGACCTAGGGTGGCAGCGACATTATAAGCAGGTAGGGCGCGGCAGCGCCTCCCGGTTATTGCGGCGGCGTGCGGCAACCGGCGTCAATCGGCCAACGAACCCCAGCGAGGGCCTCTCGATGCCGCTTGCGGCTTTAATTATTCTTCTTTATTAGGCCCGAGCGGCCTGCCGTAGCAAGGGCCTATTGTAATCGCAACGCAGTGCGCGCAGCGCACTGAACCGAGGTGCGCGGAGCGCACGAAAACAGCGCGAAGCGCTGTCCCCATGTCAAACGTAAACTCACCGTGTAAAACAGTGACTGCCCACACCTCTGGTGTGGGCCCTTATACTTATAATTGCAGCAAAATGAATGGGGGTATATGGCCAACTGTCATACGGAGGTGGATGACGAGCGCGAAGCGCTCGTCATCCACCTCCGAGCCCCACGGGTGCGTGGGGGACTTCGAAAGCTTTCCAAAAATGTATAATATGTTGTAGTCGCGAAAGCGACTATATTGTTTTTGCAAGAAATATTATTATTTTTAGGCCCGAGCGCCATTTATGGCGTAGGGACTATTGATTCTGCAACGCAGAATGGACCTCAGCGGCACTCCGTCGGCAAATCACGCGCACAACAGATACGACAGCAATCAATGACCCTGACAAACGTATAGGTCTCGGCCAGCGCTTTCCCAAAATGTATAATGTGTGGTGGGCGGACAACGAAATCGGCTATATTGTTTCCGTAAAAATTATTATTATTATTATTATTATTATTATAGCACTTTCCTCCCTCGGAAACAGGCTTTTGACCCCCTGAACATGCACGAAAAGTCAAAGAAAAATCACCGAAAAATCCGGTCCGGTGAAAAATTGATGAAAATATGGGCTTCAAATGTGGCTGATGCAAAATGACACAACAGCGCCCCCTGCAAAATTTCAAAAAATCATTTGATGCGTCTGAGCCTCAACAAACTTTGCCGTACAGGCACGCCGTTCGGCACAGCCATTGTTCAGGTGATGGCCGGCAAAAAACTTGATGGTGGCCCCACCCCCTGACCAACAGGAAGTCCCCTATTTGGAGTGGAAAAATGAGGGCGCGTTTACGCTCATGTCGCATTTGAACGAACTCCTCCTAGGGCGTTTGTCCGAATGAGCTACTGATCACTTCCAACTCATCTACACATGGTGGGGAGCAAAAGTTATTGAAAGAATTGTGCTGCGTTTTGCAGTTTGCGTCCAGTGGAGCCCCAAACTTGACCTTTATTTGGGCAAATTTTCAGACATCAAAAATGCCTCCTATTTGCACAAACTAAATCCGATTTCAACCAAAATTGAAACACTTACTGACCCTTCACATCTGAATGGATTAATATAAGAACTTCGGTCGTGCACACTATAGCGCCCCCTCCAGAGTGAAAAGATATTTTTGCATTGAGTCCAAAAAATTAGTTTCTCCAAATTGTGTGCGCTTTGGCAGAGACATGGCTTATGGGATTCTGATTCAAAAAGCCAATGACACCTATGCCCTATTTTGTACAGTGTTGTCATGGCGATGCCCACATGGCCAATGTTATTCCCATTGGAGAGGCACACGAGCCTCCTATTCTTCACGAATTCAATACCGACACGGAAACCTGTGCATTTGACACATTCTTTACGTCTTGCCTATCCAAAAAGTCCATAGGAGCGACACAAAATTCCAAGAACAGCGCCACCTAGCAATACGTTGAAGAATGCAGTTACATTTTTCTTTTTGGAAAACGTTATAAGCACATTCGTATGACTTCACCGAGTAGAAAATTGCATTATGGACATATCCTATTTTGAAAGATGTGGGCGCGGCAGGGGTTAATGGGTCTCCCACACCATTGGCTCCATTATAATCTACATATGCATGTGCAAGTCTCCTATTCTTCACGAATTCAATACCGACACGGAAACCTGTGCATTTGACACATTCTTTACGTCTTGCCTATCCAAAGAGTCCATAGGAGCGACACAAAATTCCCAGAACAGCGCCACCTAGCAATACTTTGAAGAATGCAGTTTAATTTTTCTTTTTGGAAAACATTACAAGCACATTCGTATGACTTCAACGAGTAAAAAATTGCATTATAGACATATCCTATTTTGAAAGATGTGGGCGCGGCAGGGGTTAATGTGTGTCCCACGCCATTGGCGCCATCATAATCTACATATGAATTTAATCCCTTACTCATACTCACTGGATACACCGAAGTGACCAACGAACATGACAGTCACATGCGCCTTGGTCAGAGCTTTCCGAAAATGTATATTTCGTGGCCGTAGGGGCAAGCGTTACCCTTATTAGGCCCGAGCGCCATTTATGGCGTAGGGACTATTGATTCTGCAACGCAGAATGGACCTCAGCGGCACTCCGTCGGCAAATCACGCGCACAACAGATACGACAGCAATCAATGACCCTGACAAACGTATAGGTCTCGGCCAGCGCTTTCCCAAAATGTATAATGTGTGGTGGGCGGACAACGAAATCGGCTATATTGTTTCCGTAAAAATTATTATTAGGCCCGAGCGGACCTGGCAGGTCTCGGGCCTCTTGTAATTGTACAAGCAGTGCGCGGAGCGCACTGAAGAAAGACGTGCGCGTAGCGCACGTCCCACGGGAAAAGAGCGCGGAGCGCTCAAAACCCATGTATGAGACAGTAATCAGGGGGCTCCCGGCACCAACACCTGTCCGATGATATAGGCGTGTGCCACGAAAGCGGCACATTTGTTGCTGCTCACAAAAAAAAAAGGTGAAAACCACAGTGAAGGCGCAACATGGACAAGAAAGTGGTCGATGACGAGCGAAGCTCGTCATCGACCATGGCCACTCACCAAAGCCCAAAACACTGATACAGTGAATCAGGGCATCGAGCCCTATCCGGTGATATAAGTATTTGCCGCGAAAGCGGCAAATTTGTTCTTGTACTCACAAAAATACGAAAAAAAAAACGGATTGGAAAATATTGAAAAAGAAGAGGTAAAAGACGAGCGCAACGCGCTCGTATTTGACTATAAACCTTACGGTTGGATTACTGGACGTGAGACCTTTCCGAATATATAAGAATGCGCCGCCGAAGGCGGCGCTATATTGTTATTGTATGAGTTTTTCTTATTCTTATTATTATTATTTTTCTTCTCCCCCCCCCGGAGCCAGTTTCAGCACTTTCCCACCGACGAAAAGTCCTGAATTTTTGCCCAAAATTCAATTAGGTGAAAAAAAAAAACTTCACATCTCCAAATTGTAAAAATTCAAAAAAATGGCGCGTCAGCGCCCCCTGGAAAAACGACGTTAACATTGCGCCCTATGGCAGGACGCCCCAAAATACCGCAAAACCCGAAAAACGTACTTTGTCGTAGACGAAAAAAATTCGGCACAGTTATTGGTCACGTGAAGCCAAACAAAAAAACACATTACGCGGTTGCTAGGCAACCAACAGTATGGCGGCCATATTGGCCAGAAGAGGGAATTGGCGCCGAAGGCGCCATTTCATGCCCTCGCATTTGAACGAACTCGTCCTAGGCCGTTGAACGCAGCGACTCCCCGTTCGCTCCAGATCATCTCCACATGTGGGACATCAAAAGTTATTAAAAACTTTTTAATAGGATTTTTGGTTTTGCCGTGGCAACGCCATGAATTTGGCGTCCGTTTTCGCCGCTCGCCGCCGCGTTCAAACAGTCATAACTCGCACATACTTTGGCCGATTTGAGCGAAACTTGAATCGTTGGTCGAGTCGTTGACCCCGGATGTTTTGATATAGGAATTTTGAAAATTGCCGCAATAGCGCCCCTGCAGAGCACAAAATATAAATGAATGGAGCCAAAAATTAAACTTTGCCGTAGATGCATGAAATTTGGTACAGACATCCGTCACGTGATCCCGAACAAAAAATATATTGATGCCCCGCCCCTTTTTCCATCGTGTTGCCATGGCAACGGCCCAATGTCAACTTTGCCGCAGCCAAACCAAAATTGGTACACGCGTGCGTCATGACTGTCCGAACAAAAAAGTACATTATGTGGTTGCTAGGCGACCAACAGGAGGTCGGCCATTTTGGGAAAATCAGCGCCGAAGGCGCCATTTCTTTTGCCAGCTCTTTTATAAACTCCACCGAGGGTGGCAGCGACATTATAAGCAGGTAGGGCGCGGCAGCGCCTCCCGGTTATTGCGGCGGCGTGCGCGAACCGGCGTCAATCAGCCACCGCGGCCCGCGAGGGCCTCCCAATGCCGCTTGTAATTAGGCCCGAGCGGCCTGCCGTAGCAAGGGCCTATTGTAATCGCAACGCAGTGCGCGCAGCGCACTGTACTGAGGTGCGCGGAGCGCACGAAAACAGCGCGAAGCGCTGTCCCCATGTCAAACGTAAACTCACCGTGTAAAACAGTGACTGCCCACACCTCTGGTGTGGGCCCTTATACTTATAATTGCAGCAAAATGAATGGGGGTATATGGCCAACTGTCATACGGAGGTGGATGACGAGCGCGAAGCGCTCGTCATTCACCTCCGAGCCCCACCGGTGCGTCGGGGAAGTCGAAAGCTTTAAAAAAATGCATAATATGTTGTAGTCGCGAAAGCGACTATATTGTTTTTGCAAGAAATATTATTATTCTTCTTTATTAGGCCCGAGCGGCCTGCCGTAGCAAGGGCCTATTGTATTCGCAACGCAGTGCGCGCAGCGCACTGAACCGAGGTGCGCGGAGCGCACGAAAACAGCGCGAAGCGCTGTCCCCATGTCAAACGTAAACTCACCGTGTAAAACAGTGACTGCCCACACCTCTGGTGTGGGCCCTTATACTTATAATTGCAGCAAAATGAATGGGGGTATATGGCCAACTGTCATACGGAGGTGGATGACGAGCGCGAAGCGCTCGTCATCCACCTCCGAGCCCCACCGGTGCGTGGGGGAAGTCGAAAGCTTTCAAAAAATGTATAATATGTTGTAGTCGCGAAAGCGACTATATTGTTTTTGCAGGAAATATTATTATTCTTTCTTTCTTTCTTTCTTCTTTCTTTCTTCTGCTCTTTGAGCAGGAATTTGACCCCCTGAACATAGTCAAAAACTCACCAAACTTTGCCCAAAATTCAGATCCGGCGAAAAATTAATTAAAATGTGTGTTTCGTTTTGGGGAAATAAAAAATGGCGCGACAGCGCCACCTACAAAAGTGAAAATACATTGCGCCTATGGGGAGGGGGCCAACATAAACTTTGTCGTAGAGCGACGAGATTCGGTACAGACATTCGTCATGTGATGCCAAATAAATAATATTATTGAGGCCACGCCCCCTGACAAACCGGAAGTCCGCCATTTTGACAGGAAGTCGGGAAAATGGTGAGTCAGCGTTTTCGCTGACGTCGCATTTTAACGAACTCCTCCTAGGGCGTTTCACCAAATGAGCCCAAAATCGCTCCAGCTCATCCCGAGATGTGGGGCATCAAAAGTTATCCAAATTTTTTGGCTAAGTTTTACGGTTTGTGTGCGGCGAAGCCGCAATCTTTACGAAGAATTTTGCGACTTACCGAAAACAACAAAATGCTCCCATTTGCACAAACGAACTCCGATTAAAAATCGGAAATATACATTTTATTGATCTTTCGCCCCCGGACACAACCAATTTGAAAAAGTGACATTTGGCGCGATAGCGCCCCCTCTAGGCTGAGAAGAAAAAATGCATTATGGAAAAAAAATTAGTTTCTCGGAAATGGATAAAATTCGGCACAATAATAGCTGATGGCATCTCGATCCAAAAAGCCAATGAGACCCATACCGTATTTTGTACGGTGTTGCCATGGTGACGCCCGGGGCCCACCATGTTATTCCAATGGGACTGACCCGCATATCACACATTATACACAATTACAGCGCGTTAGCGCCCTCTGTGAGGAGCTTGTGGACAGTAGTGATTGAAGTACGGCCCGTCAAGGCCGTCCGATGCTGCTTGTGAAATAAAACAGATTTGGGGCGCGCTAGCGCCCTCTGCAGGTTGGAGCCATCATTCACATGAAGATGCGAAAAATCTCGTTTTGATGTTAACTCACAAAGATTAATGGCACATCAGGGCAATAAAATGTAGTGTGGCCACGTTGGCACCCTCGGTAGGGTTATGGCGCAGCAATGGCGGCACTAAGGGAGGCGTCCATTACATGGTTGCTAGGCGACCAACAGGTAGTCGGCCATTTTGGGAAAAATCGAGTAATCAGCGCCGAAGGCGCCATTTCTCGCCTTTGCTCTTTTATAATCTCGACCTAGGGTGGCAGCGACATTATAACCACGTAGGGCGCGGCAGCGCCTCCCGGTTATTGTGGCGGCGTGCGGGAACCGGCGTCAACCGGCCAACGAACCCCCGCGAGGGCCTCTCGATGCCGCTTGCGGCTTTAATTTCTTCTTCTTCTTCTTTCTTTCTTCTGCTCTTTGAGCAGGAATTTGCACCCCTGAACATAATCAAAAACTCACCAAACTTTGCCCAAAATTCAGATCCGGCGAAAAATTAATTAAAATGTGTGTTTCGTTTTGGGGAAATAAAAAATGGCGCGACAGCGCCACCTACAAAAGTGAAAATACATTGCGCCTATGGGGAGGGGGCCAACATAAACTTTGTCGCAGAGCGACGGGATTCGGTACAGACATTCGTCCTGTGAGGACAAACAAAATATATTATTGTGGCCACGCCCCCAGACAAACCGGAAGTCCGCCATTTTGACAGGAAGTCGGGAAAATGCTGAGTCAGCGTTTTCGCTGACGTCGCATTTTAACGAACTCCTCCTAGGGCGTTTCACCAAATGAGCCCAAAATCGCTCCACTTCATCTCCAGATGTGGGGCATCAAAAGTTATCCAAATTTTTTGGCTAAGTTTTACGGTTTGTTTGCGGCGAAGCCGCAATCTTTACGAAGATTTTTGCGACTTTCCGAAAACAACAAAATGCTCCCATTCGCACAAACGAACTCCGATTAAAAATCGGAAATATACATTTTATTGACTTTTCACCCCCGGACACAACAAATGTGAAAAAGTGAGATTTGGCGCGATAGCGCCCCCTCTAGGCCGAGAACAAAAAATGCATTATGGGAAAAAAATTAGTTTCTCGCAAATGGATAAAATTCGGCACAATAATAGCTGATGGCATCCCGGTCAAAAAAGCCAATGAGACCCATACCGTATTTTGTACGGTGTTGCCATGGAGACGACCGAGGCTCGCCATGTTATTCCAATGGGACTGACCCGCATATCACACATTATACACGATTACAGTGCGTTAGCGCCCTCTGTCAGGAGCTTGTGGACAGCAGTCATTGAAGTACGGCCCGTCAGGGCCGTCCAATGCTGCTTGTGAAATAAAAAAGATTTGGGGCGCGCTAGCGCCCTCTCCAGGTTGGAGCCATTATTCACATGGAGACGTGAAAAATCTCGTTTTGATGTTTACTCACAAAGATTAATGGCACATCAGGCCAATAAAATGTAGTGTGGCCACGTTGGCGCCCTCGGTGGGTTATGGCGCGGCAATGGAGGCACTAAGGGAGGTCTCCATTACATGGTTGCTAGGCGACCAACAGGTGGTCGGCCATTTTGGGAAAAATAGAGTAATCAGCGCCGAAGGCGCCATTTCTCGCCTTTGCTCTTTTATAATCTCGACCTAGGGTGGCAGCGACATTATAACCACGTAGGGCGTGGCAGCGCCTCCCGGTTATTGCGGCGGCGTGCGGCAATCGGCGTCAACCGGCCACCGCGTCCCGCGAGGGCCTCTCGATGCCGCTTGCGGCTTTAATTCTTCTTTATTAGGCCCGAGCGGCCTGCCGTAGCAAGGGCCTATTGTAATCGCAACGCAGTGCGCGCAGCGCACTGTACTGAGGTGCGCGGAGCGCACGAAAACAGCGCGAAGCGCTGTCCCCATGTCAAACGTAAACTCACCGTGTAAAACAGTGACTGCCCACACCTCTGGTGTGGGCCCTTATACTTATAATTGCAGCAAAATGAATGGGGGTATATGGCCAACTGTCATACGGAGGTGGATGACGAGCGCGAAGCGCTCGTCATTCACCTCCGAGCCCCACCGGTGCGTCGGGGAAGTCGAAAGCTTTAAAAAAATGCATAATATGTTGTAGTCGCGAAAGCGACTATATTGTTTTTGCAAGAAATATTATTATTCTTCTTTATTCTTCTTCTTCTTCTTCTTTCTTCTTCTGCTCTTTGAGCAGGAATTTGACCCCCTAAACGTAGTCAAAAACTCACCAAACTTTGCCCAAAATTCAGATCCGGCGAAAAATTTATTAAAATGTGTGTTTCGTTTTGGGGAAATAAAAAATGGCGCGACAGCGCCACCTACAAAAGTGAAAATACATTGCGCCTATGGGGAGGGGGCCAACATAAACTTTGTCGCAGAGCGACGGGATTCGGTACAGACCTTCGTCCTGTGAGGACAAACAAAATATATTATTGTGGCCACGCCCCCAGACAAACCGGAAGTCCGCCATCTTGACAGGAAGTCGGGAAAATGCTGAGTCAGCGTTTTCGCTGACGTCGCATTTTAACGAACTCCTCCTAGGGCGTTTCACCAAATGAGCCCAAAATCGCTCCAGCTCATCTCGAGATGTGGGGCATCAAAAGTTATCCAAATTTTTTGGCTAAGTTTTACGGTTTGTGTGCGGCGAAGCCGCAATCTTTACGAAGAATTTTGCGACTTTCCGAAAATATCAAAATGCTCCCATTCGCACAAACTAACTCCGATTAAAAATCGGAAATATACATTTTATTGACCTTTCACCCCCGGACACAACCAATGTGAAAAAGTGAAATTTGGCGCGATAGCGCCCCCTCTAGGTTGAGAAGAAAAAATGCATTATGGGAAAAAAATTAGTTTCTCGGAAATGGATGAAATTCGGCACAATAATAGCTGATGGCATCCCGATCCAAAAAGCCAATGAGACCCATACCGTATTTTGTACGGTGTTGCCATAGAGACGACCGAGGCTCGCCATGTTATTCCAATGGGACTGAGCCGCATATCACACATTATACACGATTACAGTGCGTTAGCGCCCTCTGTGAGGAGCTTGTGAACAGTAGTCATTGATGTACGGCCCGTCAGGGCCGTCCGATGCTGCTTGTGAACTAAAAAAGATTTGGTGCGCGCTAGCGCCCTCTCCAGGTTGGAGCCATCATTCACATGGAGACGTGAAAAATCTCGTTTTGATGTTTACTCACAAAGATTAATGGCACATCAGGCCAATAAAATGTAGTGTGGCCACGTTGGCGCCCTCGGTAGGGTTATGCCGCGGCAATGGAGGCACTAAGGGAGGTCTCCATTACATGGTTGCTAGGCGACCAACAGGTGGTCGGCCATTTTGGGAAAAATAGAGTAATCAGCGCCGAAGGCGCCATTTCTTGCATTTTTGCTCTTTTATAAACTCCACCGAGGGTGGCAGCGACATTATAACCACGTAGGGCGCGGCAGCGCCTCCCGGTTATTGCGGCGGCGTGCGGCAACCGGCGTCAACCGGTCACCGCGTCCCGCGAGGGCCTCTCGATGCCGCTTGCGGCTTTAATTCTTCTTTATTAGGCCCGAGCGGCCTGCCGTAGCAAGGGCCTATTGTAATCGCAACGCAGTGCGCGCAGCGCACTGTACTGAGGTGCGCGGAGCGCACGAAAACAGCGCGAAGCGCTGTCCCCATGTCAAACGTAAACTCACCGTGTAAAACAGTGACTGCCCACACCTCTGGTGTGGGCCCTTATACTTATAATTGCAGCAAAATGAATGGGGGTATATGGCCAACTGTCATACGGAGGTGGATGACGAGCGCGAAGCGCTCGTCATTCACCTCCGAGCCCCACCGGTGCGTCGGGGAAGTCGAAAGCTTTAAAAAAATGCATAATATGTTGTAGTCGCGAAAGCGACTATATTGTTTTTGCAAGAAATATTATTATTCTTCTTTATTCTTCTTCTTCTTCTTCTTTCTTCTTCTGCTCTTTGAGCAGGAATTTGACCCCCTGAACGTAGTCAAAAACTCACCAAACTTTGCCCAAAATTCAGATCCGGCGAAAAATTAATTAAAATGTGTGTTTCGTTTTGGGGAAATAAAAAATGGCGCGACAGCGCCACCTACAAAAGTGAAAATACATTGCGCCTATGGGGAGGGGGCCAACATAAACTTTGTCGCAGAGCGACGGGATTCGGTACAGACCTTCGTCCTGTGAGGACAAACAAAATATATTATTGTGGCCACGCCCCCAGACAAACCGGAAGTCCGCCATCTTGACAGGAAGTCGGGAAAATGCTGAGTCAGCGTTTTCGCTGACGTCGCATTTTAACGAACTCCTCCTAGGGCGTTTCACCAAATGAGCCCAAAATCGCTCCAGCTCATCTCGAGATGTGGGGCATCAAAAGTTATCCAAATTTTTTGGCTAAGTTTTACGGTTTGTGTGCGGCGAAGCCGCAATCTTTACGAAGAATTTTGCGACTTTCCGAAAATATCAAAATGCTCCCATTCGCACAAACTAACTCCGATTAAAAATCGGAAATATACATTTTATTGACCTTTCACCCCCGGACACAACCAATGTGAAAAAGTGAAATTTGGCGCGATAGCGCCCCCTCTAGGTTGAGAAGAAAAAATGCATTATGGGAAAAAAATTAGTTTCTCGGAAATGGATGAAATTCGGCACAATAATAGCTGATGGCATCCCGATCCAAAAAGCCAATGAGACCCATACCGTATTTTGTACGGTGTTGCCATAGAGACGACCGAGGCTCGCCATGTTATTCCAATGGGACTGAGCCGCATATCACACATTATACACGATTACAGTGCGTTAGCGCCCTCTGTGAGGAGCTTGTGAACAGTAGTCATTGATGTACGGCCCGTCAGGGCCGTCCGATGCTGCTTGTGAACTAAAAAAGATTTGGTGCGCGCTAGCGCCCTCTCCAGGTTGGAGCCATCATTCACATGGAGACGTGAAAAATCTCGTTTTGATGTTTACTCACAAAGATTAATGGCACATCAGGCCAATAAAATGTAGTGTGGCCACGTTGGCGCCCTCGGTAGGGTTATGCCGCGGCAATGGAGGCACTAAGGGAGGTCTCCATTACATGGTTGCTAGGCGACCAACAGGTGGTCGGCCATTTTGGGAAAAATAGAGTAATCAGCGCCGAAGGCGCCATTTCTTGCATTTTTGCTCTTTTATAAACTCCACCGAGGGTGGCAGCGACATTATAACCACGTAGGGCGCGGCAGCGCCTCCCGGTTATTGCGGCGGCGTGCGGCAACCGGCGTCAACCGGCCACCGCGTCCCGCGAGGGCCTCTCGATGCCGCTTGCGGCTTTAATTCTTCTTCTTCTTCTTCTTTCTTCTTCTGCTCTTTGAGCAGGAATTTGACCCCCTGAACGTAGTTGAAAACTCACCAAACTTTGCCCAAAATTCAGATCCGGCGAAAAATTTATTAAAATGTGTGTTTCGTTTTGGGGAAATAAAAAATGGCGCGACAGCGCCACCTACAAAAGTGAAAATACATTGCGCCTATGGGGAGGGGGCCAACATAAACTTTGTCGCAGAGCGACGGGATTCGGTACAGACCTTCGTCCTGTGAGGACAAACAAAATATATTATTGTGGCCACGCCCCCAGACAAACCGGAAGTCCGCCATTTTGACAGGAAGTCGGGAAAATGGTGAGTCAGCGTTTTCGCTGACGTCGCATTTTAACGAACTCCTCCTAGGGCGTTTCACCAAATGAGCTCCAAATCGCTCCAGCTCATCTCGAGATATGGGGCATCAAAAGTTATCCAAATTTTTTGGCTAAGTTTTACGGTTTGTTTGCGGCGAAGCCGCAATCTTTACGAAGAATTTTGCGACTTACCGAAAACAACAAAATGCTCCCATTTGCACAAACGAACTCCGATTAAAAATCGGAAATATACATTTTATTGACCTTTCACCCCCGGACACAACAAATGTGAAAAAGTGAGATTTGGCGCGATAGCGCCCCCTCTAGGCCGAGAACAAAAAATGCATTATGGGAAAAAAATTAGTTTCTCGGAAATGAATAAAATTTGGCACAATATTAGCTGATGGCATCCCGATCCAAAAAGCCAATGAGACCCATACCGTATTTTGTACGGTGTTGCCATGGAGACGACCGAGGCTCGCCATGTTATTCCAATGGGACTGACCCGCATATCACACATTATACACATTACAGCGCGTTAGCGCCCTCTGTGAGGAGCTTGTGGACAGTGGTCATGGAAGTACGGCCCGTCCGATGCTGCTTGTGAAATAAAAAAGATTTGGGGCGCGCTAGCGCCCTCTGCAGGCTGGAGCCATCATTCACATGAAGACGCTAAAAATGTCGTTTTGATGTTTACTCAAAGATTAATGGCTCATCAGGGCAATACAATGTAGTGTGGCCACGTTGGCGCCCCCGGTGGGTTACGGCGCGGCAATGGAGTCACTAAGGGAGGCCTCCATTACATGGTTGCTAGGCGACCAACAGGTGGTCGGCCATTTTGGGAAAAATCTAGTAATCAGCGCCGAAGGCGCCATTTCTCGCCTTTGCTCTTTTATAATCTCGACCTAGGGTGGCAGCGACATTATAAGCAGGTAGGGCGCGGCAGCGCCTCCCGGTTATTGCGGCGGCGTGCGGCAACCGGCGTCAACCGGCCACCGCGTCCCGCGAGGGCCTCTCGATGCCGCTTGCGGCTTTAATTCTTCTTTATTCTTCTTCTTCTTCTTTCTTCTGCTCTTTGAGCAGGAATTTGACCCCCTGAACGTAGTCAAAAACTCACCAAACTTTGCCCAAAATTCAGGTCCGGCGAAAAATTAATTAAAATGTGTGTTTCGTTTTGGGGAAATAAAAAATGGCGCGACAGCGCCACCTACAAAAGTGAAAATACATTGCGCCTATGGGGAGGGGGCCAACATAAACTTTGTCGTAGAGCGACGAGATTTGGTACAGACATTCGTCACGTGACGACAACCAAAAAACATTATTGTGGCCACGCCCCCTGACAAACCGGAAGTCCGCCATTTTGACAGGAAGTCCGGAAAATGCTGAGTCAGCGTTTTCGCTGACAATGCATTTTAACGAACTCCTCCGAGGGCGTTTCACCAAATGAGCCCAAAATCGCTCCAGCTCATCTCGAGATGTGGGGCATCAAAAGTTATCCAAATTTTTTGGCTAAGTTTTACGGTTTGTTTGCGGCGAAGCCGCAATCTTTACGAAGAATTTTGCGACTTTCCGAAAACAACAAAATGCTCCCATTTGCACAAACGAACTCCGATTAAAAATCGGAAATATACATTTTATTGGCCTTTGACCCCCGGACACAACAAATGTGAAAAAGTGAGATTTGGCGCGATAGCGCCCCCTCTAGGCTGAAAAGAAAAAATGCATTATGGAAAAAAAATTAGTTTCTCGGAAATGGATAAAATTCGGCACAGTAATAGCTGATGGCATCCCGATCCAAAAAGCCAATGAGACCCATACCGTATTTTGTACGGTGTTGCCATGGAGACGACCGAGGCCCACCATGTTATTCCAATGGGACTGACCCGCATATCACACATTATACACTATTACAGCGCGTTAGCGCCCTCTGTCAGGAGCTTTTGGACAGTAGTCATTGAAGTACGGCCCGTCAGGGCCGTACGATGCTGCTTGTGAACTAAAAAAGATTTGGGGCGCGCTAGCGCCCTCTGCAGGTTGGAGCCATCATTCACATGGAGACACGAAAAATCTCGTTTTGATGTTTACTCACAAAGATTAATGGCTCATCAGGGCAATAAAATGTAGTGTGGCCACGTTGGCGCCCTCGGTAGGGTTATGGCGCGGCAATGGAGGCACTAAGGGAGGCATCCATTACATGGTTGCTAGGCGACCAACAGGTGGTCGGCCATTTTGGGAAAAATCGAGTAATCAGCGCCGAAGGCGCCATTTCTCGCCTTTGCTCTTTTATAATCTCGACCTAGGGTGACAGCGACATTATAACCACGTAGGGCGCGGCAGCGCCTCCCGGTTATTGCGGCGGCGTGCGGGAACCGGCGTCAACCGGCCCACGAGACCCGCGAGGGCCTCTCGATGCCGCTTGCGGCTTTAATTAGGCCCGAGCGGCCTGCCGTAGCAAGGGCCTATTGTAATCGCAACGCAGTGCGCGCAGCGCACTGTACCGAGGTGCGCGGAGCGCACGAAAACAGCGCGAAGCGCTGTCCCCATGTCAAACGTAAACTCACCGTGTAAAACAGTGACTGCCCACACCTCTGGTGTGGGCCCTTATACTTATAATTGCAGCAAAATGAATGGGGGTATATGGCCAACTGTCATACGGAGGTGGATGACGAGCGCGAAGCGCTCGTCATTCACCTCCGAGCCCCACCGGTGCGTCGGGGAAGTCGAAAGCTTTAAAAAAATGCATAATATGTTGTAGTCGCGAAAGCGACTATATTGTTTTTGCAAGAAATATTATTATTCTTCTTTATTCTTCTTCTTCTTCTTCTTTCTTCTGCTCTTTGAGCAGGAATTTGACCCCCTGAACATAGTCAAAAACTCACCAAACTTTGCCCAAAATTCAGGTCCGGTGAAAAATTAATTAAAATGTGTGTTTCGTTTTGGGGAAATAAAAAATGGCGCGACAGCGCCACCTACAAAAGTGAAAATACATTGCGCCTATGGGGAGGGGGCCAACATAAACGTTGTCATAGAGCGACGAGATTCGGTAGAGACATTTGTCACGTGACGACAACCAAAAAACATTATTGTGGCCACGCCCCCTGACAAACCGGAAGTCCGCCATTTTGACAGGAAGTCCGGAAAATGCTGAGTCAGCGTTTTCGCTGACAATGCATTTTAACGAACTCCTCCTAGGGCGTTTCACCAAATGAGCCCAAAATCGCTCCAGCTCATCTCGAGATGTGGGGCATCAAAAGTTATCCAAATTTTTTGGCTAAGTTTTACGGTTTGTTTGCGGCGAAGCCGCAATCTTTACGAAGAATTTTGCGACTTTCCGAAAACAACAAAATGCTCCCATTTGCACAAACGAACTCCGATTAAAAATCGGAAATATACATTTTATTGGCCTTTGACCCCCGGACACAACAAATGTGAAAAAGTGAGATTTGGCGCGATAGCGCCCCCTCTAGGCTGAAAAGAAAAAATGCATTATGGAAAAAAAATTAGTTTCTCGGAAATGGATAAAATTCGGCACAGTAATAGCTGATGGCATCCCGATCCAAAAAGCCAATGAGACCCATACCGTATTTTGTACGGTGTTGCCATGGAGACGACCGAGGCTCGCCATGTTATTCCAATGGGACTGACCCGCATATCTCACATTATACCCGATTACAGTGCGTTAGCGCCCTCTGTCAGGAGCTTGTGGACAGTAGTCATTGAAGCACGACCCGTCAGGGCCGTCCGATGCTGCTTGTGAACTAAAAAAGATTTGGGGCGCGCTAGCGCCCTCTGCAGGTTGGAGCCATCATTCACATGAAGACGCGAAAAATCTCGTTTTGATGTTTACTCACAAAGATTAATGGCACATCAGGGCAATAAAATGTAGTGTGGCCACGTTGGCGCCCTCGGTAGGGTTATGGCGCGGCAATGGAGGCACTAAGGGAGGCCTCCATTACATGGTTGCTAGGAGACCAACAGGTGGTCGGCCATTTTGGGAAAAATCGAGTAATCAGCGCCGAAGGCGCCATTTCTCGCCTTTGCTCTTTTATAATCTCGACCCAGGGTGGCAGCGACATTATAACCACGTAGGGCGCGGCAGCGCCTCCCAGTTATTGCGGCGGCGTGCGTCAACCGGCCAACGAGACCCGCGAGGGCCTCTCGATGCCGCTTGCGGCTTTAATTCTTCTTCTTCTTCTTCTTTCTTCTTCTGCTCTTTGAGCAGGAATTTGACCCCCTGAACGTAGTCAAAAACTCACCAAACTTTGCCCAAAATTCAGATCTGGCGAAAAATTTATTAAAATGTGTGTTTCGTTTTGGGGAAATAAAAAATGGCGCGACAGCGCCACCTACAAAAGTGAAAATACATTGCGCCTATGGGGAGGGGGCCAACATAAACTTTGTCGCAGAGCGACGGGATTTGGTACAGACCTTCGTCCTGTGAGGACAAACAAAATATATTATTGTGGCCACGCCCCCAGACAAACCGGAAGTCCGCCATTTTGACAGGAAGTCGGGAAAATGGTGAGTCAGCGTTTTCGCTGACGTCGCATTTTAACGAACTCCTCCTAGGGCGTTTCACCAAATGAGCTCCAAATCGCTCCAGCTCATCTCGCGATGTGGGGCATCAAAAGTTATCCAAATTTTTTGGCTAAGTTTTACGGTTTGTTTGCGGCGAAGCCGCAATCTTTACGAACAATTTTGCGACTTATCAAAAACAACAAAATGCTCCCATTCGCACAAACGAAGTCCGATAAAAAATCGGAAATATACATTTTATTGACCTTTCACCCCCGGACACAACAAATGTGAAAAAGTGAGATTTGGCGCGATAGCGCCCCCTCTAGGCCGAGAAGAAAAAATGCATTATGGGAAAAAAATTAGTTTATCGGAAATAGATAAAATTCGGCACAAAAATAGCTGATGGCATCCCGATCCAAAAAGCCAATGAGACCCATACCGTATTTTGTACGGTGTTGCCATGGTGACGCCCGAGGCCCACCATGTTAATCTAATGGGACTGACACACAAATCTCACATTATACACAATTACAGCGCGTTAGCGCCCCCTGTAAGGAGCTTGTGGACAGTAGTGATTGATGTACGGCCCGTCAAGGACGTCCGATGCTGCTTGTTAAATTTAAAAAGATTTGGGGCGCGCTAGCGCCCTCTGCAGGTTGGAGCCATCATTCACATGGAGACGCTAAAAATCTCGTTTTGATGTTTACTCACAAAGATTAATGGCACATCAGGGCAATAAAATGTAGTGTGGCCACGTTGGCGCCCTCGGTAGGGTTATGGCGCGGCAATGGAGGCACTAAGGGAGGCCTCCATTACATCGTTGCTAGGCGACCAACAGGTGGTCGGCCATTTTGGGAAAAATCGAGTAATCAGCGCCGAAGGCGCCATTTCTTGCCTTTGCCTCTTTTATAATCTCGACCTAGGGTGGCAGCGACATTATAACCACGTAGGGCGCGGCAGCGCCTCCCGGTTATTGCGGCGGCGTGCGGCAACCGGCGTCAACCGGCCACCGAACCCCCGCGAGGGCCTCTCGATGCCGCTTGCGGCTTTAATTTTTTTTCTTCTTCTTTCTTCTGCTCTTTGAACAGGAATTTGACCCCCTGAACATAGTTGAAAACTCACCAAACTTTGCCCAAAATTCAGATCCGGCGAAAAATTAATTAAAATATGTGTTTCGTATTGGGGAGATAAAAAATGGCGCGACAGCGCCACCTACAAAAGTGAAAATACATTGCGCCTATGGGGAGGGGGCCAACATAAACCTTGTCGTAGAGCGACGAGATTTGGTACAGACATTCGTCACGTGACGACAACCAAAAAACATTATTGCGGCCACGCCCCCTGACAAACCGGAAGTCCGCCATTTTGACAGGAAGTCGGGAAAATGCCGAGTCAGCGTTTTCGCTGACGTCGCATTTTAACGAACTCCTCCTAGGGCGTTTCACCAAATGAGCCCAAAATCGCTCCACTTCATCTCGAGATGTTGGGCATCAAAAGTTATCCAAATTTTTTGGCTAAGTTTTACGGTTTGTGTGCGGCGAAGCCGCAATCTTTACGAAGAATTTTGCGACTTACCGAAAACAACAAAATGCTCCCATTTGCACAAACGAACTCCGATTAAAAATCGGAAATATACATTTTATTGACCTTTCACCCCCGGACACAACAAATGTGAAAAAGTGAGATTTGGCGCGATAGCGCCCCCTCTAGGCCGAGAACAAAAAATGCATTATGGGAAAAAAATGAGTTTCTCGGAAATGGATAAAATTCGGCACAATAATAGCTGATGGCATCCCGGTCAAAAAAGCCAATGAGACCCATACCGTATTTTGTACGGTGTTGCCATGGAGACGACCGAGGCTCGCCATGTTATTCCAATGGGACTGACCCGCATATCACACATTATACACAATTACAGCGCGTTAGCGCCCTCTGTCAGGAGCTTGTGGACAGTAGTCATTGAAGTACGGCCCGTCAGGGCCGTACGATGCTGCTTGTGAACTAAAAAAGATTTGGGGCGCGCTAGCGCCCTCTGCAGGTTGGAGCCATCATTTACATGGAGACACGAAAAATCTCGTTTTGATGTTTACTCACAAAGATTAATGGCTCATCAGGGCAATAAAATGTAGTGTGGCCACGTTGGCGCCCTCGGTAGGGTTATGGCGCGGCAATGGAGGCACTAAGGGAGGCATCCATTACATGGTTGCTAGGCGACCAACAGGTGGTCGGCCATTTTGGGAAAAATCGAGTAATCAGCGCCGAAGGCGCCATTTCTCGCCTTTGCTCTTTTATAATCTCGACCTAGGGTGGCAGCGACATTATAACCACGTAGGGCGCGGCAGCGCCTCCCGGTTATTGCGGCGGCGTGCGGGAACCGGCGTCAACCGGCCAACAAGACCCGCGAGGGCCTCTCGATGCCGCTTGCGGCTTTAATCTTCTTCTTCTTTCTTCTGCTCTTTGAGCAGGAATTTGACCCCCTGAACGTAGTTGAAAACTCACCAAACTTTGCCCAAAATTCAGATCCGGTGAAAAATTAATTAAAATGTGTGTTTCGTTTTGGGGAAATAAAAAATGGCGCGACAGCGCCACCTACAAAAGTGAAAATACATTGCGCCTATGGGGAGGGGGCCAACATAAACTTTGTCGCAGAGCGACGGGATTCGGTACAGACATTCGTCCTGTGAGGACAAACAAAATATATTATTGTGGCCACGCCCCCAGATAAACCGGAAGTCCGCCATTTTGACAGGAAGTCGGGAAAATGCTGAGTCAGCGTTTTCGCTGACGTCGCATTTTAACGAACTCCTCCTAGGGCGTTTCACCAAATGAGCCCAAAATCGCTCCACTTCATCTCGAGATGTGGGGCATCAAAAGTTATCCAAATTTTTTGGCTAAGTTTTACGGTTTGTTTGCGGCGAAGCCGCAATCTTTACGAAGATTTTTGCGACTTTCCGAAAACAACAAAATGCTCCCATTTGCACAAACGAACTCCGATTAAAAATCGGAAATATACATTTTATTGACCTTTCACCCCCGGACACAACAAATGTGAAAAAGTGAGATTTGGCGCGATAGCGCCCCCTCTAGGCTGAGAAGAAAATATGCATTATGGGAAAAAAATTAGTTTCTCGGAAATTGATAAAATTCGGCACAATAATAGCTGATGGCATCCCGATCCAAAAAGCCAATGAGACCCATACCGTATTTTGTACGGTGTTGCCATGGAGACGACCGAGGCTCGCCATGTTATTCCAATGGGACTGACCCGCATATCACACATTATACACATTACAGTGCGTTAGCGCCCTCTGTACGGAGCTTGTGGACAGTGGTCATTGAAGTACGGCCCGTCAGGGCCGTCCGATGCTGCTTGTGAAATTTTAAAAAATTTGGGGCGCGCTAGCGCCCTCTGCAGGTTGGAGCCATCATTCACATGGAGACGCTAAAAATCTCGTTTTGATGTTTACTCACAAAGATTAATGGCTCATCAGGGCAATACAATGTAGTGTGGCCACACTAGCGCCCTCGGTGGGTTATGGCGCGGCAATGGAGGCACTAAGGGAGGCCTCCATTACATGGTTGCTAGGCGACCAACAGGTGTTCGGCCATTTTGGGAAAAATCGAGTAATCAGCGCCGAAGGCGCCATTTCTCGCCTTTGCTCTTTTATAATCTCGACCTAGGGTGGCAGCGGCGTTATAACCACGTAGGGCGCGGCAGCGCCTCCCGGTTATTGCGGCGGCGTGCGGCAACCGGCGTCAACCGGCCAACGAGACCCGCGAGGGCCTCTCGATGCCGCTTGCGGCTTTAATTATTCTTTCTTTCTTCTTCTGCTCTTTGAGCAGGAATTTGACCCCCTGAACATAATCAAAAACTCACCAAACTTTGCCCAAAATTCAGATCCGGTGAAAAATTAATTAAAATGTGTGTTTCGTTTTGGGGAAATAAAAAATGGCGCGACAGCGCCACCTACAAAAGTGAAAATACATTGCGCCTATGGGGAGGGGGCCAACATAAACTTTGTCGCAGAGCGACGGGATTCGGTACAGACATTCGTCATGTGACGACAACCAAAAAACATTATTGTGGCCACGCCCCCTGACAAACCGGAAGTCCGCCATTTTGACAGGAAGTCAGAAAAATGGTGAGTCAGCGTTTTCGCTGACGTCGCATTTTAACGAACTCCTCCTAGGGCGTTTCACCAAATGAGCCCAAAATCGCTCCAGCTCATCTCGAGATGTGGGGCATCAAAAGTTATCCAAATTTTTTGGCTAAGTTTTACGGTTTGTTTGCGGCGAAGCCGCAATCTTTACGAAGAATTTTGCGACTTACCGAAAACAACAAAATGCTCCCATTCACACAAACGAACTCCGATTAAAAATCGGAAATATACATTTTATTGGCCTTTCACCCCCGGACACAACAAATGTAAAAAAGAGAGATTTGGCGCGATAGCGCCCCCTCTAGGCCGAGAACAAAAAATGCATTATGGGAAAAAAATTAGTTTCTCGGAAATGGATAAAATTCGGCACAATAATAGCTGATGGCATCCCGATCCAAAAAGCCAATGAGACCCATACCGTATTTTGTACGGTGTTGCCATGGTGACGCCCGGGGCCCTCCATGTTATTCCAATGGGACTGACCCGCATATCACACATTATACACAATTACAGCTCGTTAGCGCCCTCTGTGAGGAGCTTGTGGACAGTAGTCATTGAAGTACGGCCCGTCAGGGCCGTCCGATGCTGCTTGTGAAATAAAAAAGATTTGGGGCGCGCTAGCGCCCTCTGCAGGTTGGAGCCATCATTCACATGGAGACACGAAAAATCTCGTTTTGATGTTTACTCACAAAGATTAATGGCACATCAGGGCAATAAAATGTAGTGTGGCCACGTTGGCGCCCTCGGTAGGGTTATGGCGCGGCAATGGAGGCACTAAGGAAGGCCTCCATTACATGGTTGCTAGGCGACCAACAGGTGGTCAACCATTTTGGGAAAAATCGAGCAATCAGCGCCGAAGGCGCCATTTCTCGCCTTTGCGCTTTCATAATCTCGACCTATAGGGTGGCAGCGACATTATAACCACGTAGGGCGCGGCAGCGCCTCCCGGTTATTGCGGCGGCATGCGTCAACCGGCGTCAACCGGCCACCGCGTCCCGCGAGGGCCTCTCGATGCCGCTTGCGGCTTTAATTTATATTTCTTTTCTTTTCTGGACACTCAAAGACGCTTTACATTGCATCATTCATTCACTCCATACTTGGTGGTGGTAAGCTACTATTGTAACCAACGCTGCCCTAGGGTAGACTGACGGAAGCGCGGCAACCAGTCTGTGCCTTCGGCCCCTCCGACCACCACCAACCACTCACTCACACAGCATCCAAGTGGCGATCAGGCCCTTCCCTGCTTAGCTCTCACGGTCAGACGGGATCGGGCAGAGCAAAGGTGGTAATACTTGTCTGTAAGTGTGGACCAGTTTACCTTGTGGTTTTCATCGTGGTCATGATGTTAGCAAAGCAACTATGAAGTTCCCGTTGTTGACGCAAATGTAAAACCCGCCCACCTAATCTTTCAGAGCCAATGCTTAAGTTTCCAAATACCTCTGATCACTCACAATCCCCCTTGGACATCTCCGCTCCTACATGTGAGTAACACGAACAACTGCAGTGACCTGATAGTCCTGTCCGGCAGCAGACAGGGGTGTCCTCTCTCCCCCCTTCTGTTCGTTTCCTGTGCCGACCTGAAACACGGCTGTTTACTCTAACACTCAATCCGTGCAAAGTGTGTCATTGGCTTTGCACGCTCTTCACTCACTCCCCCCCCCCCTTGCCCCGTCCCAGCGGAGCGCCACTGCATGAAGGTTGCACATCCAGGAAAAGGGACACCACCGCCTCCCCCGCTAGCCCCCGCAGCCCTCTCCCCTTGCACAGGCGTGTAAAGTAGATGACTTCCTCCAGGCAGGTGGCGCTGGTCCAGATGTTCTTTTGTGAGAAGGGGGGGGGGGCTACGATGGGGTCGTGGGGCCAGGGGGGTGTAATGCGTGTATCGCTCGACACAGGCCGATGCGACGACCTCTCCACAGAACATCACCGCCGCAGCCGTTTACACCATATTGACTTGTAGCGCCCGGGGCCCGACACCACTGGGGTGCCCTTCCTCCATCTCCAGACGGTTCTTCAGTGGGGTTGCTATCAGAAGATGAGGCGAAAGGAAAAATGGGTTTCTATAACAAACAAAAATGCTCGATAGCATCTGGGTCTGTTACAACAACTGCCTTCTGATGTCTCGTTCATAATATGAAAACAGATTTGACAAGATTTTGTTTTGTACTGTACATTACTAAATATGAGAATAAAATGTATTACAAGTTTTCAACCATTTCATATTTTCATTATGCCTAAAAAATTGCCTGTATTTTCAGTGACAAAAGCTAAATGGATAGAGCCAGATTTACACGTATTTTGTTGAATAGTAAAAAAATAAAAAAAATCAGAGGGAATTTTAGATACAGTATCTTGTACAGTTGTTGAATAAGCCTTTTATAAGTAAAAAAAATATGTATCATTCTTTTTTTTTTCTTATTCTTTTTTTTAAATGTGCTTTTTTTTTGTGGTTTCAAAGTTCAATAAATCAGGCCATAAATGAAATATTAAAAAATCCCTCTGAAAGGGCGTCTGTAGGAGCTACTGAAGTAACTTTTGGGAAAACAGGCCCTAAAGTTTCGTAACATTCGCAGTGTACGTGGATACTAAATATGTCAATACATGTAAATCATTACGTTTGGGAAATCGGTCGTTGGTAAAAGGCGGTAAAACTAAGAGGTTGAGGGAGAAAACTCGATAAAAATCTAAACATCAACCACTGCGTGAAAAGTCAATGTTTTCACCTGCAACTTCTCGCCTCAAAATACTTTCACTTTGTCACTGAGGCATGTGTAAGCTTCCATGGTGTTGCTTGGTGGGAGGTCCTTCTGAAGGTAACAGTGCAATATAACAAATTATAGTTTGTAAGATTGCAAAATGAGAAATGAAATGTTCTGGTTTTGGGACAATTTGCTCTTAATATAAACTTTGACCTGAAAACAATGAAAAAGCCTTCCCCTCACAATAACTCAAACTAGTTCCAGATTTATTTGGGAAAATGCTATTTCAAGAGCCATCTACTCGAAATGCATTTTTCTTACAATAGTAACTTACAATAGCACTAAACAGTATGCAGTGAAGGAATTGTGCAACTTACAGTGCATTTGACACATTATTATTATTATTATTTGACTTTATTCCGGACACTAGAATGATGGTCCATATTAAAAGAAAAAGACACACATAAAAACAATACATTCATCTCCTGTATAGGCTCAAACGCCAGTGAGTCCACATACGAGATGAATATCGCACCGAGCTTAACCCAGGGTTGGTCAATGCAGTGATGATACTGTTCATTAGACACCATTTTTGCCAAAACATAGTTATCATGATTATATTTAGAATTTAGTTTTATAGTTTCGCTTCCTTATTGGACACCGACAGGGAGTGACATAAAAGAAGGTAAACCATTTTAAACTATTGCTTTTTTTTTATCAGATTGGAGCGCTTCAGCAGTAAAAAAAAACAAAACAAAAAAAACATTACTTAAGTGAAAAGATTAACACAACAGTGAAAATGCCATGGTAATTTCCAGTGGCCTGTTGATACCCTGGCGCTGCGGGGATATACTGTATACCTAGAATGCACACGCTGTCACAAATGTCAAGAATGATCGATGGGACGCCATGACGCTTGAGTGAGAGGAGGTTGCCGGGGGGGAACGGCCGGTTCAAACTGCCCGGTCAGCACATGGGCGGAGGCTGGACTCTCTCTCCCAGTAATGAGCTGTTGTTCCTGTCCCCCTCTCTTCAGCCACACTGCCCCATGGACGCGCGGTTAACGCTTGCCCCCCCCTGACAGTGAGCGATGTGTGGGTTTATTAGGCCTGATGGGTGTCGTGTTAGACCAGCATTAAGTTCTTGCAAAGTGCGGCGTGTAGTTTTCCCGTGGAGCGGACCAAAGGGACACGGGGGGCAGCAGGATGTCAGGCTAAACTGTTGTATAATACGGAGTGCGGACAGCTGCCGAGTGTGAACGACATGGGACAAGCCAATAGTTTGTATCTATCACCACCAAATTAATGAGAAAAACATTATGGTTCGGTTTATTATCTTAAAACTAGACTTTTATTTTTGACCTGATTTAATTTGTAGTTAAACAAATTTGTATTCATTTTATTGAAGTTGTGCCATAATGGCACCAGTGGTAATAAACTGCCTGGAATGTCTGCCTGGACGTAACTATCTCCGATCTGCGGCTGCTGCTGTTGGTCAGGTCTAGGTTCAGCCCAAGGAATGAGATCAGCTGAACATCCTGAGTGACCACCAGGTTACTCCATCATTTGATTTCTTCTTCCCTGACGGCACGGGCCTATTCCAAGATGACGATGGCGTGATTCACGGGGCTCGCGTTGGGAAAGACAAAGGGGTTTGCCGCCACAGAGTCCAGATCTAAACCCCATTGAGAATCTTAGGGATGTGCTGAAGACGGCTTTGCACTGTGGTCACACCCTCCCATCATCAATACAGGATCTGAGGAGTGAAAAATGAAACGACATGGACGACATTTTTTTTGGTGGCCACTTTAGGAGGCAGTGTACTGAAATTGAAAGAATACAAAGTAAAACACTTTTTTTAATGTATTGCTTTTCCCTTTTATTTCAAGACTATTTACAGTATAGAATCTCACTGAAAACATAAATTTATGAATGAACTCATATGTCATTAATTATGTTTTAAAAAATCTCTTCAAAATCTGCTTTGCACAGTTAAACCATTTCAGATGACGACCGTATGAAGCTCATTGAGAAAATGCCAAAAATACAGGGAATTTAAAATATAAAACAAATGTGGTATTATTTCACCCAATCCGATTAGAATCACACAATATACTGTAAATAGTGCAGAAAAAGATCAGGTCCAGGCACTCATCGTCTGCATTAAAAAGCACACATACGAGTGTCGGATCATACTGTAAATAGTGTTGAAAATAAAGAATATGTATATGCACACAATGCATATATTTAAACGTTTTGAGTACATATTAAAAGGATATATGCTCAACTGTGATATGCTACTTGACAATGTCCTAGCATTTGATGGAATACCCCTGGATATTATGGTGCAGTGGCTTAGTGCTCAGTCACGCAAAAAAGACCAAAGATGTCGTTAGCATTTGGCCTCTCCCAGCATATTCCTATGGCTCCAAATGGGGTGGAAGTGACCACGCTCCTCCACGGGCACAAAGACCAGACAGGTGCGTATCAACTGGTCTGAGCTCAGGTGAGAACAGATCTCAGTGTGGAAGAACGGTGGCCTGTTCCTTTAAGATGGCCCTGAATGATGGAATCTAGCTACACTTTCACATTTGAGAGATTCATTACACATAAACAACCGTTATTGGACTATTTTGAAATCGGATGGTTTAAATGATTTGCTCTGAGCAGAGTTCCAGACGCTCCTACATTTGAAAAAACAGGAGCAGACTGGGCCTTTGATTTATCACAGCGTAATCTACATCCCCACGTCAGTAATGTGAATCTAAAAATCTTATAAGACAAAAAAAAATCACACAGTGACACCAGGCATAAGGGAGAACCCGTGAACTAGTGAAAAAAGTATATAAAGTGTGTGGTGAGGGGTTTTACCGCCTTAAAACATTTGTCTTTGCATTTCAGCAGTTGTTCAATTGAATGGTATATGAAATTAAATGGTGAAATCACGATGCTACATTAGTACGGTTGGTTGGTTGGCGCAAACAGAGAGGCCGCCATTGTTACTCTCACCTAACGTCACCCCCCTTCTCTCCCAAAATCCCACACGACTGTATCTTCTTTCACCACTCTGCAACCAACCGCCCAGCCTCTCCTGCTCCCACCACATCTGGCATCTCCACACATGCACACACACACACACACACACACACGCACACACACACACACACACTCCGCTTTACCCCACACAGCCTCTTGTTTTCAGGTTCATTAAGCCCCAGCGCTGGCCCCGGAATGGCTGACAGGATGAAAAACGGTGCGCGAGTCTCCCCCCGCAGGTATCCATTGGCATTATCGCGAGGGCTCCCCTGTCACCGGCCTTGTTATAACTCGAGGGGGGGGGGGGGGGGAGCGCTAATTAGAGGGACGACGACCGCTCCAGCAAAAGTCCATTATGCCCGAGTGGACCGCAAAGCCGAAAATACCTGGGATATTGCCGCACTTCTTCTTTTTTTTTTTTTTTTTGCCAACGGCGGGTTTATTTCAAAGATGGGCCAATGTTGGTGAAAGAGTTGTATGGGGGGGGGGGGGGGGGGACGGTCGGTAGCTGTCAAGGGTTTATGAAAATGACGGCCCAAATTAGGCGGCGTGATCAAGCCGCTTCGCACGGCGCTGGGGGGAATACTCGGAATTCTGGGAGTCCAGGGAGATCCGGGGGAAAGTGAGCGGGAAGCCATGAAAGGGAAATGGGACATGTACTGTAGGTGGCCGTCACGGAGATTGGCGGACCCGGGCGCGACACCCGGGGCGTAGTTTTCGCGGCGAAGCTAACCCACGATCATGCAATTTGGACAGGGTTATTATTGATCATATTCTGGACAAACACGCCAAAAACACAGGTTTTACGTGTGCCGACATTAAGGGCCTTCATTAAAGGCCTAGGTATTACTTAGCATTGGATCAAATCCTAATTGGAATTGTTCATCCCTCAAAAAATATTGGTTAAAGGGCAACGTATGCAACTTTATAACTTGTAAACAAAGTTGCTGTAAGTGTGTAGAAACCCTAAAAAACAATTGATCCTAGAGTGTAGAACAATGTGATGGAAAATAAAGGCGCCTCTGGGTCACTAAGATCAACCTATTTCTGCATAAAAAGCCCTTTTTTGAGCCCTGGTGACTGGATCAAGTGGTGATGTTTTCATTCACAAAAGATTTAAATGGCAACTTGTCCAGATTAATGCAAAGGTTACAAAGAAAATCATGACAATAGATAAGATACAGTATATAGTGTTTCTCAGTTGGGAAGTCTTCCATTGACTGCAACAGGCCACCAGCCGACTGGTCCCATGTCCCCTGTGAAGATGGATCGGCTTCTAACTCTGCATCTGATATCCTGCATGTAAGTCATTCCATAATGGTGAAAACATCACAGAGCTATATGATTTCATCTTTCGACAGTTGAGAGCATTAGGAGAGCTCCTCGGTTCCAGCGTTTAACCTCCGTGGGCTAATCTGTGCACGGCGGCGTTGGGCACTCCATCACTCTCTCTTTGGGGAGAGGCAGCGCTCTCATTAGCCCGGGCTTAATGGAACACGCGGATACACTCCTTCATCCAGAGAGGAGAGGGCAGCAGCCCAAATCTACGGGAAAGCCACCCCTGTACTCCCCGGGCTTTGTAAATCGTCCCGAGCGCAGGTTCCCGGGGAGGGGCCATCTGGGACTCCAGCAAGTGTAGGAGCCGGAAGTTGATGGTATTAGTGCTGCATACACTGAGCACATTCTGTGAGCCTGGGAGTATCGTCAGGTGAGAATTCAAGCTGGATAGACTCACACAGACAAAAGCAGCGATTAGGGAGATTTATTGACATGTATTTTAGTTTTGGAGATCAGACCCCGGCGTAGACATCGATGTATAAGTCAGTGTAGATGAACAGCTTGGAGTTAGGGATGTCTTCCCCCGGAGCCTGGACACTGGTGGTGGTATGGAAGACCCGTGAAGATGCAGCAGGTAGAAGCCATGGGCAGAAGAGGTGTAGACGGGGTGGAGGTGGGTCGCAGCACAGCTGGGAAGCGAACGGACCATGATTGCTGGGGCTTAAAAGCGGGACCGAGGGCGATGATTGGCTGCCACGGAGGTGCGGCTCTTACGCTGATGGCCGAGGTGGAGGTGTGGCCCTCTCGGAAGCGATCATTGGCTGGAGGTCGATGATGCTGAAATTAGTCTCCCAGGTTGAATGAGCCTTACGAGTCTGAGATCCTCAAAGCGCTACACTGTCGTCATTATCATTCACTATACTCGATGGTGGTAAGCTACTGTGGTAGCCACAACCGCCCTAGGGTAAACGGAGTCCGTCAATCAGCCATCAGCTCCTCCCTCTATATTCAAACTAAGGTCACCATACATCCAGAAAAATTCAGTGCTGTCCCGAATTGGAGGCTTTTGTCCCGTATCTCGAATTTAGCCCAAACTGTCCCAAAAACGATCCTCGTCCCAGATCAGCAGTCGTCTGATTAAAGTTGCAAAAAGATGAGATATTAACTGAACTTATTCCAGTGACCGCCTTTGAATCTGGATAGAGAGCACTTGAGACGACCTCTTAGAAATTAAATCATTTGTTAATCGTCATTTTATTTTAGAATTGTTAATGAAATTGTACGTGTGTCACTTTTGCTGCTTTTTTGTCTTTTAATCTCAATGGGACTTTCCTGGTTAACTAAAAGGTTAAATAAAAAAAAAACAAGACCAAAACACCACAAGGCAAGACGAGTGAAGAGTCTTGTTCAAGGAACCAACACAGTCTGCGCCAGTCGGAGCGGGGATTCGAACCCCAGACCTTTGGATCTACGGACAAACATCTTTTCACGCACAGAGAGGCTGCAGATTTAGTCAAAGTGCCTCCCTACGCGAAGGCCGTGTTCGCTTTCAGTCGTCCAGGAGCGAAACGTCCTGAACTCCGCCAGCCCAAGAGCGTTTGAGTAAACATCTCCCACGCCTACAGGGCCAGGGGAGTCGTCCAGCCGCCAGGAGAGAATTAGGCCAGCGCCGTCTGCTGTCATCCCCCCCCCCCCCCCGACATTTATTCCATTTCCCCGGCTCGTGACTTCCCCCCCCCCCCCCCGACACACAACATTAACGGCGTAATTTACATAGAATTACTTACATCCCGGTGGCGCGCGCTTCCATTTGTTTGACCGGCGCGGTGCAACAGGGAGGACGGGATCCGCGACCGCTCTTCCACATGGCCAGCTCCTTCCGACGAAAAAACGTTATTGGAAAGAAGGGGAGTCCGATTGCGCGGACGCATTAGCGCAACGGCTGTGCGGACATATAGAAGGGCGGCGGCGAGAGATAGCCTTCCGTAGGTTTGTGTTATGGTGATTAAACACGGCGTAATTAGACCTGCGTAATTGAACTGTGTCATAATGTCTGATAGGGTTTAGCGAGGGGGACGCAGGACTTTGGGGAATGTAGAGCAATGGACGAGGTCCGTGTGCCAGGGCAACCATGTCCTGTTGTGTTATGTTAAGTGTGATATCATTTGACATGATCGGCAGTGGACGGTTAGCTAGCTCTGTTGGGCTTTTACGTCATGAGGGACACTCTTTGATAAATGGCTTGAAACATGCTTGAATGGATGCTGATTGAATGGGTTCGGATTGTCTTGAAATAAGATTGTCAATGGAACAAGCATTTATTTTTAAGGTGCATTACAGTTTGTAAGTGAAAAAAAAACTTTTGTGTTTGACCTTTTAGTGACCCAGCGGCTGTATGGATGGTCAGCATTGCGCCTTTACTTTCCCTCACGGTGGCCTCCCTAATGCTCCTGGATCAATTGTTTTCAGAGTTTCTGGTAGACAGACCCTCTCACCAGAAAACCTACAAAACAATTAACAAAAAAAACGTTACTTAATGCACAATGTCTGTGCAGGCTCTCAGTCGTACAGCAGTTGTCAATCTTCAATGAAGGTTCTTGAGTGATCTTCTGTACTCTGTAGTTGAAGTGTCAAACGTTTCGCCTCTCATCCAAAAGGCTTTGTCAGCGACACTAAAGTTCCAGTTCAGCCCAGATAAACGATGGTCTCAACTTATATTGAATTTGATGTTCCTTCATCAGGCCCGAAGCGCTTTACAGCAAGGAACCAGTCACCCATTCACACGCAGACACTGGAGGCAAGGTTGGTGAAGTGTCCAAGGACTGCATTGTCAGGAGCTGAGGTTTGAACCCCCAAACTTCCAATCATGAGACGACCCACTCTACCAACTGTGCCACTGTCGCCCGATAGAGACCACAGGGAGGAGTTCAGCATTAACAGCTACTCTCACCTGTGGGTAAACATCTTTGTAGTTCTAACTCACACCTGAGTTTCCGTCTGAACGACCCTGCTCTCCTGACCAATCACCTGCCTATTGATCTGTCCTGGGCTGAGTTTCAGCCTCATTAGCATCACAGAGCCGTCCCGGCCTGGAGCGCAGGAGGCTGCTGTACAGCGGAGACAGGTGACATCTAAGTCCACCATTCCTGTTCATGGAGGGATTTAGTTTCTTCACAAAAAAAATGCTTATTTGACTCCTCTTTCAACCCAACGTTTTTCTTTTGATCAAATTTTAGCCTCATCCAAAAGGCTTCATCGGTGAAACGTTTGACAGTCTCTTGTGTACTACAGAGCACAGAAGAAGACTCAAGAACCTTCATTGAGGATTGCCTAATGCACCTTTAAATTAAGAGAAATGTACTTGTCCACGTAAAACAAGACAAAAACCCTTGGAATGAGGAAAGCCAGAAAAATCATTCTTGTTCCATTTATAAATGGATAGTCCAACGCTACTTAAAAGAAAGCACTTTTAAGTCATTTTTGGTCTTTCCGTTTCTCCAAATAGTGCTGCTGCGAGAAAGCCTGAACTGGGACAATACCAGGTCTAAGCTGGGCTCAGTGAGGAGTACTTATTCAAGATTCAAGATGTTTTATTTGTCAAACCATGTGACTGATTCGAAATTATATTTCTCTCATCCTTGATTGTGAAGCGGGGGGGTGGGGGTGTGGGAGGGAGGGCAGGGAGTTCAGCTTCCCGATGGCCCTGCGTACGAAACTGTTCTTAAGGTGACTCGACCTGGCCCGTAGATTCCGCAGTCTCCTCCCTGAAGGCATTACCTTGAAGAGACTGTGTGACGGGTGCGTAGGGTCCCTGGTGATTCTGACGGCTTTGCGGGCGAGACGGGTGGAGTACATGTCCTTAATGGAGGGGAGAGGAGCTCCACAGATCTTCTCCGCTGCTCTCGCGATGCGCTGGAGGCTCCTTCGGCAGGAGGCAGTGCTGGCGCCGTGCCACACAGTGATGGAGCTGGTCAGGATGCTCTCTATAGTCCCTCTGTAGAAGAACCACACAGTGATGGAGCTGGTCAGGATGCTCTCTATAGTCCCTCTGTAGAAGAACCACACAGTGATGGAGCTGGTCAGGATGCTCTCTATAGTCCCTCTGTAGAAGGACCACACAGTGATGGAGCTGGTCAGGATGCTCTCTATAGTCCCTCT
Source organism: Proterorhinus semilunaris (assembly GCA_021464625.1). Taxonomy (NCBI): domain Eukaryota; kingdom Metazoa; phylum Chordata; class Actinopteri; order Gobiiformes; family Gobiidae; genus Proterorhinus; species Proterorhinus semilunaris. Next base: position 4,766,824 of record CM038361.1, on the reverse strand, counting down.
GTAGAAGTGCCACACAGTGATGGAGCTGGTCAGGGTGCTCTCTATAGTCCCTCTGTAGAAGAACCACACAGTGATGGAGCTGGTCAGGATGCTCTCTATAGTCCCTCTGTAGAAGTGCCACACAGTGATGGAGCTGGTCAGGGTGCTCTCTATAGTCCCTCTGTAGAAGAACCACACAGTGATGGAGCTGGTCAGGATGCTCTCTATAGTCCCTCTGTAGAAGTGCCACACAGTGATGGAGCTGGTCAGGATGCTCTCTATAGTCCCTCTGTAGAAGTTGCACATAACAGAGGCTGGGACTCTAGCTCTTCTTAACTTGCGGAGAAAGTAGAGACGCTGATTACTTTTCTTGACCAGTGATGTAGTGTGCATGGTCCAGGAAAGGTTCTCTGTGATGTGCACACCCAGGAACTTAGTGCTGGTCACCCTCTCCACTGCAGCACCATTGATTGTTAGAGGAGCATGCTGGACCCGTGCTCTTCGAAAGTCCACAACAATCTCTTTTGTCTTCTCCACATTTAGAGAGAGGTTGTTCTGTGTGCACCACATGGCCAGACTGCTCACCTCACTCCTGTAGTTTGACTCGTCTCTGTTGTTGAGACAAACAGGAGAAACAGCACTGCATTGGCAACATTGTGTCGTTTCACGTAGGCATGCTGCTACTTAGGAGCCAATATGTATTTGTATTGAGTTAAATAACAATAATGTTAACAGTGTTCAATTAATTGCATTCTTTACAAAGTACAGTCATTATTTGATTTAATAAAGACAAAAAAGGCACTATACCTGCTTATTTTCTTTATCCTCCTTTAGTATAATAAATTAAACACGTTTAAAACATTACAATGTGTAGCTCTATAAAACAATAATTAACTGTCTTTTCCACAAACAATCTGTTTCCCCTCTCACCGCTGCAGCAGCATGTCTGCCCTGTTACTGCGCTTATAGTAAATATAAGTATTTATATGTAAATATAATGTTTTTCCTACTTGTCAATACTGTACAGTGCTCTTACTCAAGTTTCACATTCAGTCCTGATTTAGTCTATACCGGGCTCAGACCGGCTCTCTTATAATTACAAATGTTTTTGTAAGTTAGCCTTACCTCATGTTAAATTTTTTTTAAGAAAACTAAGTGCATTTGTGCAGAAGAAGCCAATTATCCGTGGGCACATTTCTCCTCTCCCAGATAGTTTCAGTAATTAAGGGGAAGCAAACACAGAAAGTCTGCTCTGACGGTGAACGACTTTCTGCATGAGCTAAACCTCCGACTGGGAAAAATGATAACGCTCCTGTGCCAAAAAGAGGATGTGGTCTCTACAAGTCGTTTACTTTATGTTTTGTGTATTCAGGCCAGACACGGCAGGTGAAAACATACATTGTTCATACCGTAAGTTTGAGGGTTTAAAAGTAAAAAAATAGACCAAACCCTTTCCTCCTCAACCCTTTAAATTTTTTATTTCACAAGGTTTTGTCGACTAGTCCACCCGACAAGGTGCCGTATTCCAAATATGGTCACTTCCTTTGTGGAAGACGCTAACCACAGAGGTCTGTAGGGATATAACAGACAACATCTCCTCCCATACAGACTCCACACTTTCCTTTGAACAATATTTCGAAGATTTCTTTCTAGAGGCTTTTTTTTAATTATCATTATTCCCTGCCTGATTTATTGAGTTTTTAACCCCCAAAAAACAAGGGAAATGTTTTGATTTTCCTACCTTATTCAGAAACTAAAGATCTAAAAAAGCACACCCCTCCAGCTCCCCTCCATCCCGCTCCGCCCGGACCCATTTTCCCAATTGCTTTCCCTGCCTCTGTCCCCCTGCCGTATTATTACGCATTGTTTCTTCGGGAAAAGCGTTTCTATCATTGTCATTAGAAATATGAAAGTTTTTTTGTGTGTGTGCGTGGAAGGATTGCGAACAGAGAGGTGAGGGTAGAAAGCCATTGAAAGGCTGTAATTATTGGAAATAGTCTGCTAATGTGTATTATCATGTCATTAAATGTAAATGAGATGGAGCTGAAAGAGCCTCGTGTGGGTGACGGCGACGGGGGAGTGGGAGGCGGTGGAGAGGATGGAGCAAGAAACAAGACAAATGTGAGGGATATGCAGGCTCCAATACATGACCCAAGGCGACCGGCCAGAGGACAAGGGGGACAGTACATATGCCTACATTCATTTTAGTGCTGGGTACCGTTTTTTTTTCTTTAACAATACTTGGTTTTCGATATTGATACCTAGGGCTGAGTACTATCGTGAAAAGGGGCCTACTTGGTACCAACCAAAAAGCTCCAGTGGGGTGGCGGTATCGAAAAACCACAAATCTTTCAGTGCCGAGTTTTGGTACTTTACTTTCCAGATGTGAATATCTGACCCGCAGTGAGTCTAGAAAAGCAACATGAGCGCGCAAATGCAGCTGTTTTCTTAAAGGAACAGGCCGCCATTTTTCCATACTGAGATATGTTCTTACTTTAGCTTAGATGAGTTTAATGCGTAACTGTCTGGTCTTTGTGCGCGCGCTCAGTCACGCAAATCTTGTTAGCATTTAGCCTCTCCCAGCAAACGTATAGCTCCAAACTGGGGTGAAGTTAGAAGCTACCAAGCTGTTCCACGTTTGTAAGGCGTAATAACTTAGGAGCACTAACTTAGGTATCATTACGCCTTACAATATAGTACCCCTTTTTATCCGCTTAGAAAATGGACATGTTTAATTTTGTGTGACTAGACTTGGATCGTGTAACTTTTCTCGTAACTGTATTTAAATAGGGGAAACGTGGGACAGCTTGGTAGCTTCTAACTTCACCCCAGTTTGGAGCTGGTAGAGGCTAAACGCTGACGACATCTGCGTGACTGAGCGCACGCACAGAGACCAGACAGTTACGCATCAACTCGTCTAAGCTCAGGTAAGAACATTTCAACCTGGATAGACCCAAACAGACAAAAGCAGCAATTAGGAAGATGTATTGACATGGATCAGACCCCGGCGGTAGACATCGATGTATGTATAGAAGTCAGTATGGATGGATAGGTTGGAGTGAGGGATGTCTTCTCCCGGCGCCTGGACTCTGGTGGTGGTATGGATGGCCCGTGCAGTAGAGAGGAGCCGTAGAGGCGGAGATGGGGCGGAGGCGGGTCGCAGCACAGCTGGGAAGTGAACGAACCATGATTTCTGACGAGGCTGATGATTTCTGATGAGAGTAGCTGTGATTAGAGGGGAGGAGCCGGGCCTACCCTAACTCCTCCCTGTTGGTCTATATATTCAGCTGCGGGCTGAGCGGGACTTTTTGTCGCTGATGAAACCTTTTGGATGAGAGGCGAAACGTTCGAGGACTTCAACTACGGAGTACAGAAGATGAATCAAGTACCTTCATTGAAGATTGTTGGTACAGCTTTGGTAAATGATAGGTGACAGAGTGAGCGCTCTCATTGTGTAAAGTTCTTTGACGTGTGATCTGGTCGGTCCCTGATCAGGAGGTAATAATGTCCTTTCTCTCTTTATATCACTGCTTAAGTGGAAATTCTGCTGAAAACATGCTGTTTTAGGACATCCTGAACGATACTTAAAAAAAAAATGTATACACACATTATTTGAATTAAATTTTAATTTAAATAAAATAACATAAGTATCTAAATAAATAGCGTTAAGGCACCGGTACCGAAAAGCAGGTATCGCTTGTATTGTTGGTACCCAGAACTACCGATACCTCAATTCAATTCAATTCATCTTTTTTATTTGAGCATCTGAGTTCCACACAGTTCTACTCATATACAAAGTTCAGCACAGTAATCAAAGTCAAAAATAGGTACAGTCGTAAGTAAATACGTAAATAATAAAATAAATAAATAGTGTGGATATGATGCTCAAAAGGAGTAGGCAGAAGCTTAAGCTTGTTTGCACCTACCCCCTTGTGTACTAAAGAATTTGATACATTGATACATACTGCATAATCAAAAAGATATGACAGCTCTTTTGTCCTATTCCAGTGACTATACAATCAGCAATATAAACATCACAATTCTACCAATTCCAAGGCAAGGAAAGAAAACTCGAACCTTTTCTTCAATAATTACAAATACCCATCACTGTCAACACAACTAGTCACCAATCTTTTGATTTGATCATGTTTTACTTGATTTGGATTTAATGCTATTAATGGTCACAATAATTATGGATTGTGTTATTAACAACCATAATTATATGATTTATTAATGATGGAAATCTATTTTAGATTTTTAACTATTATATTATCCTTATTTATTTCTTTATACCATTTTAATAATAATAATCGTTCACTTCGTTGTCACCATCTACAGCGGACTATATGATAGTGTGAGGCGAACGATACGTTTTCCGTTACCTATACTAAAATATTTGTACAACAGAATAATGTGTGGAAGATCTGCAATATCGGGTTCATCTCCAATATTAAGAAATCTGTGAAAAATTGGGAACATTTGAGAAAAACATATGAATTAAAAACGTGCTTCTGTAAAAAGTGTGTCATCTTTACCAGGCTGCAACATTTATTAGTTAGCAACCCATGGCTCTACTTGGTTTCTTTTGAAATAATTATACCAACGTGCTGCTGACATGACCTAAGCCTGCTAATGTTATGTGGTTCTACTGCGTTCATAAAGGGCTGCCATTTAAAACCAGCAATGAATTGCTTTTGATTAGGGCTATGAAAAGATCAGCTGGACTTTGTGCAATAAAATAGTTTTGATGAGTTTTATTTGTTTAAATGTGCGCTCTACAACACCTGTGCGTTTGGACTTTGTCACCACACCCAATCTACCTTCCCATGGGACTTTACATCTTTGGCCCTTTAATGACGAGAATTGGATTATTCTCGAAAACGTCAGGCAACTATGAAAATGTTCAGCAGAAATGTTTACTTTATGTAGGTCTCACTCAATATGACATTTATAGCAGACAATGAAGAGGAATATTTCATTTCCTAATTTTCATTATTTCTGTAAAAAGTTTCAGTGACATTTTAAACCATAGGCACATATCGTGATAATATCATTAATCGCAATTATTTCGGCCAAGATAATCGTGACCCAACATTTCATTATGGTCCCATCCCTAATCCTGCAACAGGCTCCAAACGTTCCTTCCTAATTTCTTGAACTTTGAAGCGCATTTCTACAGCTTATATCACTTATAGCTTTTTTAGATTTGAAAGATTTACTGTAGAAGATCCCAAATCCGCTCAGAAAACTAATTTATAAACCAAAATAAAAAACATACATTTAAACCTGGCGCTATCCATTATTAAGAGCAAACGTTTGGCATCTCTAAATGTATTTTTTTCACCTATTCATCTGCTGTGTCTTGCCTTGCTCACAAAATTACAAAACGCAGCAGTCTCCAAATATATCCCACATGTTGATGATGGGAGTGGTCGCCGCCCCTCATTGGCCGCGGCATATGCATATGTGTTTACTCATGCGTCTGACCCCGCCTCATTCCGCTCGGGCTGCTTCATCAGTCTGGACCACCGCCTGCAGACCTGCTATCAGAAACATTAGCACCGATATTAATGGACACAGGCGGCCACGACTAATGAAGCAGCCCGCACAAAAGGACGGGAAGATTCTCGGCGGATCGGTTGGTGGAGTATACTGGTTATTCCTCAAATCGAGAGAAAATAATCAAAGGTTCTAGACTGGGAGTTGGCACATACAGATGTCTTCATCCACGTCACATGAATCCCTTTAACTGCAGCACAAACAATAACATAAGGGTAGACAAAAGAGGCTGAATTTGATCTCAGATGATAAGACTTTTCAGATTTAGTTCTTTCAAAAAGTCAATAGTCCATAAAGTCTTATATATCCATATAGCCCTATTTTGGGACTAAATGTAAAAGTAAACATCCAAACCCAGACGTGGAAAATATTTGATATTCTACTAAATATGCATGAATCCTGCTTTATTGTTACAGATTTGAACTGGTTAGCTCTCACTTTAGTGCACCATTGTTTAAAACCAGTTTTACCAGATTTTTTTTCTTTGCTTTGAAGGCTTTATTTTTTCTATCCGAAAACCCTTTACAATACAGTTAGTTTTCTGATTCTCATTCTCACTGTATTTTATGAAGTTCCACCTCATAATATACAATATTTGACCCTTAAAGTTGGCTAATATTGGCCTAGTTTTTTTCAACCATGTCCAAAAAAACAAAACTAACGAGTAGTGCCTGGAGAAGCCCAAGCACCACCGGTGGTGTTGGAGAACCCCTGCCCGAGGGAAAAGTCATTCAGTAAATCTTTGGCGCTAGGTGCTGAATCTGACGGCTGAGATGACAGTTCATTTAGAATATTATGAAGCATAGGCGTTATTCCAACCTGAGAGACACATTTCAGCATCACCTACCTCCAGCCAATGATCGCTTCCGAGAGGGCCAGACCTCCACCTCAGCCCATCAGCGCACCTCCGTAGCGGCCAATCGTCGCCCTCGGTCCTGCTTTTAAGCCTCCAGCAATCATGAATCGTTCGCTGCCCAGCTGTCCTGCGACCCACCTCCACCCCATCTCCGCCTCTTCTGTTCATGGCTTCCCCCTGCTACGTCCTTCACGGGTCTCCTATACCACCACCAGTGTCCATGACTTTAATTCATCTATTGATGTCTACTGCCTCGGTCTGATCACCAAAATAAATCTTCCTAAACGCTGCTTTTGTTTGTTTGAGTCTATCCAGGTTGAATTGCATTTTCAACAAACTACTCCCACAACTCTTTACTGGGCTTTAAGGCAAGGCAATACATGTGAAAAAAAGTATAACTTTTGCAGTGGATATATTCGTTATCAAGATAATTTGAATAGATATTTTTATCTACAAGAATAAAAATGTAGCCTCTTTTTTTGGGTTCAAAGCTAATATGACAGGTTATAATGTTTTTGAAAATATGATTTATTTAGATGGATAAAATCTGCAAGTAATAATTGTCATTATCATCATATGCAGCAAATGATTGAAGAAATGTTGAGAAGTTATTTCATTTGGCTTTTTAAGCTACTGCCAGGAAGTGACATAGATAGAGGTTAGGCTACGCAGCAGTTTGACTCATTTTTCATTAATATAACATGGTCGGCACGGCAAAAGTTTAACATTGTTTGCCTCTGTCTATGTCAGTTCCTGTCGGTGTCCAATAAGGAAGTGAAACTGTACAGTAATCATCACAAAAAATGTAAATCTAAAGAAAGCTGGGTAAAATGTTTAGCAAAATCTTAAATATAATTGTGATAACTATCTTTTAGCAAAAAATGTGTCATATGCGCTTTAAATCAGGCAGGTCATTAAGATATTAAAACGATTCTTCTGAAAAAACAAACACAAACAACCCTTCAATATATAGCCTGGAAGTTTGGAGCTTGTCGGAGCGACTACAGTGGAGATGGAATGAAAACCTCATTTGGATTACAGCGTCATCTCAGTCGGCTTTCGCAGTAAACATGGGCACTAAAAATGTCTATATTTGTGAGTGAATAAGCGTGGGGAAAAGGGTGTGATGTTGTAGTTACTTCCTGGATACCTCCTGCTCACTTGTGACAAAATGTCATAAAATAAGCCTCGTAAAGGGTATGTTAAAAATCTCAACATTGAAGTTCGTGCACGTCCTTGTGGCAAAAACACCCTGCCGTGTGTGGTCTCCATGCCTTTGCCCCTTTGCCCAAAGACAGCGGGACGACATAAAAAAAAAAAGAAAAAAGGACCTTCTCTAAATGTTTTTTTATGCACTTAAGACACACCATTGTAGGGTCTCTTTGAGTGGTTCGCACTTGAAGGGGGATTCCTCGCTCCCTTCCCTCCCCAAGCGCCGTTGCCGCCTAAGCAGAGTGGGCCGCGAACGGATATAATTTGTGCCCGGTCGCCAGAGGAGGGCTTTTGATATGCAGACGAGCTTGACCCCCGCGCCGCAGCTTTAATTGGGTTTTTAATTTTCCGGCCCATCTGACAGTATCAAACATGAACCGCGCAGCCCGGCCCCGTCACTCCTCGAACCGCCGGGACACGACAGCGCGAAGAAAAGAGCCGGGGAACTGGCGGAATAAAGGCGCCGCGGCCCAAAAAAAGGGCTTAATAGTGCGGACGGGTAGCTAAGGCGGGGAGGCGGGTAGTGGGCTGATGGGATACCACCCTCGGAGACAGGGAGGAGGTGGGGGGTGGGGGGACACGACCGCCTCAAGTATAGCCTGTCAGCCGCTGAAGGAAGGCGGCCACAAAAGAGGCGAGCAGACCGTACAGTAGCCGCGCTCGGGGCCGACTAATGCATTCTTTCTTTTTCCGAAAAGCGGGCGATTGTGGAATGAAAATGATCTCAAATGACCCGAGCGTTTGCAGAAGTGACAAGATGATTGCATACTTGACCGTTTAATGCGCGTTTAAAGTCTCTCCGCACTGTACGGCTGGAGAGGGCGGAATGCGCGGTCGCGGCGGCTTTTAACGCCACAAAATACTTGCCAGCAGCGGAAGGAGTATCCACCGATTGCAGTGCAGAAAGTAAACGTATTTGCCGCAGATTTTGAAAGCGTTAACATAAAAGGTTTACTATCTGCAGGGGTGCCCGAACTATTTTCATCGAGAGCTGAATTTGTGTACGGCGTGGATGAACGGCAATTTGATGAAATATAAGTAATATCAAATAATATATATTTTTTCCCTTCGTTGGCTGATTTCAGCAACTAATCCGAATAATCCTCAGAGTCTTTTCCTGCTGGTCAGAAATACAATTAAGTGCGGGGATGGTTGAGCAAAGCAAGAGACACACAGACATAAAGTTATAAAAATGATCGACAGAAACGACCCTGTCTACAAGGGGGGGGGAATGGTGAGACTCGGCTCTCATCGTTCACTTGAAAGAACGATGTACAGACTTGTTCTTGACCGACCATCACTAGTAGAAGCTTACAGTTCTGCTGCGGTGGGGTTCCGCTGCTAACTCTAAAGGGGTCGATTGTGGAATGGAAACGCTCTCAAAATGACCCGAGATGTTTGTAGAGATGACAAGATGATTGCGAACTTGACCGTCTAATGAGCGTTTCAAATCTTTTCGGGCTTAGAGAGCGGAACGCACAGTCATGGCCTCTTTGAACAAGACAAGAGCGTTCTTGCATTTGTTGATCATGAATAGAAAAGGGTTCCATTTAAATAAATCAACTTTGGCACTTACAAACTGGCAGGCACAGGCGACAACGACGAAAGCAAGAGAAAGCATGATTCCTCGGGGGAAATATCTCGCCCTAGACCTCTACACTGGTGGTGGTGAAGAGGAGTGGATGGAGAGATTTTTAGTTCTGCTGCTGCAGTGGAGTTCTAGCACTTTCGTAGAGTGGCTACCCTCCAAACCAAAGCATTCTTACTCTAAAGGGGTCGATTACGGACTGAAAATGATCGCAAATGAACCGAGCGTTTGTAGAAGTGACAAGAAGATTACATACTAGACCGTTTAATGAGCTCTTCAAATCTTTTTGAGAGAAATTGGTTCGTTTTTTAACACAATAAATCGGTCCTGCATTTGTCGATCATGGACAATAAGGAAAAGTTCAAGGGAGCTCCGCGTTGTTGTGAAAAGCGGTTCAAGCAATAGAGATGAGTGAGGTAAGAGGAAGAGTCTGGAATGGAGAGACTTTGGCTGTCCACCCCCTAGGTCCTAGACACTAATGGTTAACAAGAGGAGGAGACGGACAGCCTGCGGAAGCCCTATGGTTTGACTGCTGTTGGTGGGGTTCTGGCCCTTTCCGAATCCTCTTCATCTTGGAATAAAAATGATCTCAAATGACCAAAGTGCTTATGGAAGTGACGAGATGTTTGTGTGTTTGAGCATTGAAATGTCTTTGCATGTTCATGAGAGCCGTTACGTGATAAAACATTCTTCCGTTTGTCGCTCATGGACAATAAGACAAGTAAAAAAGTATTTGTGAATGTCAGATTGATCAGGATAGGCGAGTGTGGTGCGAGGAATGGATTTGAATGGTGCGAATTGAAGAGAAAATAGGATATTCTACGGAAAATATCTCACACTGCTTTATGACCGCGACGCTAGGGGCCGACATTGCTGCAGTACCTCCATATGTGGGCGGCAAACCAAGCTAGTTCTCCATTAGATAGCATTGCACTTTCCACACGTTTTAAGCAAGTGTAAAGCCTGGTTTCAAATTTTTTTTTTTTACTTTCTACAGCTAGATATTGCTCCTGTGATAACTCTGGCTTAGTTACAATTAAAGAAACCAGGCTGGTTTTCCTAAGGTATTTTTTAGAAATCTCGTATACTAATGAGGGCTGGACTTTGATTGACAGGCCGTTAGCATTAGAGCTAATGGCGCAGGCGCGGCTACGACCGAACTACGTGCCCCGCGAGGGCCCAGTCTACAGTGAAGATCCCGCCCTTATGCCCTTTTTAGGAACATGCTCCGTCAGGGCGTAGGAGGAGTCTGTAAATCCGCCATGATTTCCCTTTTGAACGAGGTCATCATGGTAAACGGGGAGGAGTGAGGGAACGGAGTCAATTAATTATTAGGTCTATGGTCAGTGGTGAATGGTGAACAGGAGGACATGGAGAGTTTGATGAGGTTTATGGTTCTGCTGCTTCGGTGCAGATGGAGCAGAAGGAGGAGAGAGTGATTTTATGGAACTCGCTTGAAAGGCGATTTGTCTAAAATAAATGTTAGCTGGATGTGGATTTGATTGGCAAGACAGTCCTATGCTCGTCAAAAACAGTTTCACAAGTTCACGTAAGAGATTTAACTGTCAAAGAGATCAAACTGTCCAATGGTAGCATCTCCTTTTGGCACATGGCCGCGGTTCCCCAATTGTAACACAGGCAGACTTCTACCAAAGAGTGTGAGCTGGGTCAAGATAATTATGTCCTCCGTGTGCAGCACTCTCTGACCCGGAAATGATCAGACACAGAGGCAACAAAAATGGAGAAGTGGAAAGGTATTGTCCATATCGCCAAAACAAATGCGGTCTTTGTAAATTTCACGTGTGGAATCTGGATGAAAAACTTTACTACATGGATTATGCGCATTCGAAGATGTTTTCAAAGTTTATTTTACTTTAATAATACGTCGTAGGCCCCGAAAGGATCACACATCAGAAGGAAATCTGCGCTAACACCCGCGCAAAATGCTATTTTGAGCCAGACGGCTACAGATACAGGCGCAATGGTGCTCATGTGTGAGGTCCTCTGTCTACAGCTGGGTGATTGAAAAGAAACATATGCCCTAAATGTGATAGTGTGGCTCTCTGTGTATTGTTTTTTGGAACAATTGTTTTTCTTCTAAATCATAGAAATTGGATTTTGTGAACAAAAATACACTTATAAAATAGTTACAACTTTGGGCTCTTTTGTTTTGACCAATTGGACCACATACAACATTTTTATACCCATATACATATTTGATTAACAAAAGTGTCTAAAATGATTTTCGCCTGAATTATTCCCTTATATAATGGTTAAAATAATTTCAATTAGATGCACCTGAACCTAACAAGTCCTACAGATCTAAAAAGCCCAGGGTAAAAGCCCAGGAAAAAAACAAGGTATAACAAGTGATGTATAATATTGAAATAAAAGACAAAATTATCTGCAGTTAAGTGGGAAAAAATACAGGCGAGAATCCCAAAATATAGCCCTCGGATGCCAAAAATCCATGATGGACAACCTCAAGAGAAGCAGTCTTTGCCTTGGCCTCCCCAGTCTCTTGACCTAAACATGATTGGAAATCTGTAGATGGACTTCACATGAAATCTCTCAGAACAGGAAGAAGTTTTGTGAAGAAGAATGGGCAAAAAAAAGACTGCTATAGACTTCTTTAACTTGTACTCAACGCGCTCAATACGTTCGGGCCATAGAACCAGCTCGACGGAACAACGCACCAACCATCACCCTTAGTGGGCCGCCCCAGTCCACCTCCCTTCCCTGTCCCCGTGCGCTGCAGCCTGTCTGGGGAGGGGTTTCTTGGACAGGCCTCTACTCTCCCGCCTCCTGTTTGCCCAATCTGGAACCAGTGCAGAGTCTTCCAGCGCCGTAATCTGCTAACCAAACATCCCGGCAATTACGCAGGCTGATAACTAGGGGACATTTTCATCCAGACTGACAGCACTGGCGAGAGGAGAGTGTTCGGGGAAGAGGGGAAAAAGCTTCTCTCGTCAAGACGCACACTACACACCGCTGTTGTCAGGGTAAATAAGACGAGGTTATCTGATAGTCCTCGGCCTCACATTCCAGCAGGTCCCGCAGTGCGCACTCGGTGGCAGATATCCACTAGCGCGTACGAGGAGCTACTGATGGATCAAAGTTGATTCCGTGGTATGATTTGATATTCAGCCCATGCCAATTGGATGCGACTGGATTCCACGCCAATCGAAGCACAAATGAGTCGTGAGAAATGGGATTATGTCTACGGACAGGTAGTGGTTCGAGAGATGCAGTTCCAGATTGCAGGTGGTTTGCGTCACGGGTACCTCACTGGAGTATGTAATCATTAAAATTATGTTTCTAAAATACTGCGCAACGACCACAGTTGAGCAAAGAGCTGGACAACAAAAGGACATACATTTTTGGTCAATTAATAAGACACTAAGGAGGTTGTTTATCAAGGCCGGTGCTTAATAGTGACTGTATGAGCATTTGTGAGCACACAGCACCCAATTTATCAGTTGAAATTACCTATATTACAGTTTTAGGGCTGCAAATGTTTTTAGTATTTTTGCAAATACTAGTGAAAAAAATCATGGGGAAAACAATGAAACAAGCACAGTCTAACCTAATGGTATGCAGCCAAATCGATGCCACCTTAACAAACGTTGTGTATTTGTCTAAATAATGGATAGATTTAAAGCTAATCATAAGTGAAAAAATCTTTAAAATCTCTATTTTATTTTTTTATTTTTTTTGGGTGGGGGGGGGGGTGGGGGGGGGTTCAAAGCTCAATAAATCAGACATTGCAATCAGATATTACAAAATCTCTCTGAAAACAAAAAAAAATTACTTAAAAATATTGTTTTCCGTAGCGGAAAGGAAATGACCATATTTGGATTGTAGCATCACCTTGGGTAGAAAATATGTCAATATTTGTGAATCAATATGCGTGAGTAGCCGGCTTTTGCGGCGCAATGTTGGAGTTACTTCTGGGATAGCTCCAGCTCCCTCACGGGCAAAATGTCATGTAGTCACTGTACAGTAAGTTCTCTCTTTTTTATTCTCCGACATTAAAACTAAGATAAGACTTAAGAGAAATAAAACAGGGATATATATTCACCATCTTTACTATCTTTGACCACCACTCTCACCTTAATGGGATAAAAATAACCTGTCTGACCAAAAAAATTAAATACAAAATAAGTCACAGGCTCTAATATTTGTTTGTAGCGCCTTTAGCTTTGATCACAGCAGGCATTCACAAAGAGTGTGACCACCGTGCAAAGCCTTCTCCAGCACACCCCGAAGATACTCAATGTGGTTAAGATCAGGAAGATATTCATTTAGTTGGAGGCCAGAAAACTCATTGTCTGAAACCTAATAGTCTCAAAGGTATGTATTTTGATTAAATCTTAGCCTTGGATACACATTTAAATGTATGCCACAATTTATGAAAATAATCTACATCTGCCTTGACAAGCCATTGTATGTGCACAAACCTTTCACTTTGGGTAATGCGCTGGTATGTTGAGAACCACCAGTTAAGAACCACTAAGTCGTCACACTCCTAAAACGAAACGGTTAAAGCAGTGTTAAAGCTCGTGTCCTTGGTGGAACGTGATCGAAATCGTCAGACAGCGCCATCTTTCTGAGTTAGGCCCGTTTCCATGACACGCATTAGACAAATGCAGCTATTTTTCACGAGCGGCGAGATATATTAGCGCTTATATTGAGAGTAATGTACCTTTCTTGGCGCGAGCGAGAATCCTCAACCTCTAGCCATTAAAATGCGTCAACTTCTCCACCTTTTCCTTAAAGTTCACGTTCTCATTGAGGCAAAATTACGGCGTCCCGAAAACGACCGTAAAAAATGCCACGCTGACGGGGCCTTTTAACACATATAACACGGCGGTGTGTGTTACTCAGACTTTTGAACACTTGAAGAGGGTCTTAAAGAGTTTCCAAAGTGTGTCATCCTCCAAAACAGGAATGAGAAAACGTTGAGACGCATATCAATATTTTCTATCAAACAAAATGTAAAACAGTGAACAAAATGTGTTTGAAGCATATTATCTCCATGTCCCGCTCCCAGCAGAGATACAAGTCAAAGTGTGTGTATGTTTTAGCTCACTGCAATGCATTTCTTCATGAGGACAATAATGTAATTTCATAGAACGCTTTTATGTAGCTAAATAGGGAGGAAGAAAGAGTGTGAAAGCGCCACGCCCCTGAGAAAACAACATAATATCCATCCATCCATTTTCTTCCTCTTTATCCGGGGCCGGGTCGCGGGGGCAGCAGAGATGCCCAGACTTCCCGATCCACGCACACCTCCTCCAGCTGTTTTGGTGGGACCCCGAGGCGACACCAGGCCAGCTCGGAGACATAGTCCCACCAGCGTGTCCTGGGCCTTCCACGAGGCCTCCTCCCAGTGGGACATGCCTGGAGCACCTCCCGAGGGAGGCGACCAGGAGGCATCCGGAACAGATGCCCTAGCCACCTCAGCTGGCTCCTTTCGACATGGAGGAGGAGCGGCTCGAGTCCGAGCTCCTCCCGGGTAACTGAGCTCCTCACCCGATCTCGGAGGGTGCGCCCAGCCACCCTGCGGAGGAAACTAATTTCGGCCGCTTGTATTCGCGATCTTGTCCTTTCGGTCATTACCCAAATCTCATGACCATAGGTGAGGGTGGGAACGTAGATCGATCGGTAAATCGAGAGCTTCGCCTCAGACTCAGCTCCCTCTTCACCACAACAGTCCGATACAGCGACCGCATCACTGCTGACGCCGCACCGATCCGTCTATCCATCTCACGACATAATAGTACAGTCGCAAATCCAATAGCCAACTTTACAGTTCACGTTACAAAGCTAGACCACTGCATTGTGTGCGTGCTGACTCGCATTCAGGTGACGGGCTATCGTACGCGATTTCGTCGTCACTCAGCGGAGCCGCAGGATCTTGTAACGATGAGCCTTCTCCGATTCCGTTTGGTCGGGACGTTCAGCCGGGGCCTTTCGTCTACATCGGTGTCCCTTCCTAGATAACTCCACATCTCAGAGCGTTGCTAGTAACGGGCTCGTCATTCTCGGATGTGGGACCGTTCCGACCGACAAAATGCAGAGGACAAACACACGCACGACCCCTTTATCTTGGCCGATTCTCTTTCCAATTGTGCCATGTTGTCTCGGATCTTACCGGGCTTCAGAAATGGGATAAAGAATGTCCCCTCTGGCAACCGGTCTGGATATCTAGAGTTTAATTTGCACAAGCCCCAACAGCCGCGCTTAGTACCTTCTACTTTCAACGTAACGGCTGTATAGCACTTAGTTCCTTGGCGTTTGAACATGTTTCGTAGCTGAAAACTTTCGAAGACTGACTGTCGAAGCGATTTTGAAAGGCACTGGCTGAACACGCACTATGGCTCAAAACATGGAACGAAGGAAACGAACACGAAGTAGCAACAGTTTGGCGCACTGTGGACCCCTTTACGTGTCACGAGATGCCAAGACGATTTCAATATTTGTAGCTCAGAATTTGCCAGCCAAAACGGTATCTACACAGCAGAGCACTTCGCAGACAGTGGAATGAAAAAAAAAACTCAAAAATCCCATTATGGCTTTTGTTAATTGCGGCAGACGAATGCTAATGTCTCGGAGCGGGGAAAAAAAGCAGATGCGCGTATGAAAAATGAGAATACACAGACTAATTATTACATCCAATATTAATTTAATTACGCCGTTATGTGCGATACAGTAATTTACAAGGCTTCCCCCCCCCCACTAACCGCGCGCTCTCTAAATGAATTAGGAGCTAGGGAGGCTCACGGGGAGCGAGGGCTTCCCCAAAGGCTCACTGGGGGGCAAGACACCATCATTCCACTTCTGGGAGCTGGGATTTGACTGTGAAATTAAAACGTGATTCTAATGAAATGAGCGCGGGAGAAGAAGAGAGCCGGGACGCGTCGGCCTTCTGTTCCTATTACAGCGCCATCGTTCCATTACAGAGCGGAGGAGTAACTGGTGCTCGGAGGGTCGTGGAGACGGGACCGGAGTCCCAGACAGACTGCAGGTTTTGAAGAGCGGGGGAATATTTGCAGGAGTTTGGTAATAATCTCAAACACATCTGTATTACTGTCTTGGTTAAAAAAATGCGAAAATGATCTTAAACCGCCAGTTGTTACATTTCCTGATTTTCAAGCTATCCTAAACTAAGTCCCACCCACAACTCCTCCCCTTGCTCCCCTTGGCTCTTGTGGCTGCAGTAAACATAAGGCTATGGCGAGTGTCTTTACTTCACGGTGAAAGGATTAAAGGTCCTATATCATGCAAAATCGACTTTTTTGAGCTCTTAACCATGTTGTTATGCTATTTCCTTCTCAAAAACACCCCCAGAGTGTTTTTTGGCTTCATTCACGCAGTTCTCAGTAATCCTCCTGAATCCTGCTCTCTGAGCAGCTGCTCCGCCCTCTCCTGGTAAACGACTGGCATGTTCAGTTGTGTCGTCACAGCGGAACGGAAGTGCTCCACGTCTGTAATCTAATGCCTTACGGCCGGATTTTCATTTGTAAAACCGCTTTTTTCATTATTTCTGTCGTGCTGCCCCTGTCCCGAAAACAAACGCTCCCCCTGAGCGTCTGAACCATAGACGGTCTGAACAGATGGTCATGTCATGTTGCACCGAAAGTTGTGAAGAGGGAGCTTTTTCTAACCTACTCTGGAGTCTGGACACCTGTTCTTTTTTCTTACCTCACGATAATGTCACGGAGAAAAGCGCGTTTGGCTGCGAGGACAGGACTTTATTTTACCTTCCTAAAGAAGAGGCCATAGAAGTTGGAATTTCCCTCCGGGATTCAGCGACTATCAGCCACAATAGTGTTTGTCTGAGCCTGTCGCTGATGGATGCTTGATGAACCTTGGCCAGAATCAAAGTGGATTAACTTTTATAATCAGCGCAAGTCCCATACTGGAAACATCAGAGTGGTGAGTCGATCAAAATGCATGTTAGCGTGTGTGTTAGCGTGTGTGTTAGCGTGTGTGTTAGCCATTTAGCCATGAAGCTGTGTTGCGCATGTTAATTCCTTATAACAGCATCATGAAGTAACTTCACTTTTTGCTGTGATATATATATTTCTACTACTGCTAAAGTTGTATGAGCGGCGAGAGGGGGCGGAGTTAACTGAATCCAAGCGTTTTGTCTTCCGGGTTGGAAAAATACCTCCAGAAAATACTTATATTTATCACAAAAATTAGTGCTCCGTAGTGGTAGAGGTACAATATATCATATAAATGCCTATACTTTACTTTGGAATGGCTAAAATAGCATGATACAGGTCCTTTAAGGCCAGATGGTGAGTAGGGGAAAAAAATGTAATGCAGTGATATCAATTTGAAACGTTTACTGTACAGTACTGATATGAATATTAGAAATACAATATTGGGTATCGGCTACAAATGTCTGATACAGAACCGCTTTAATAACAACTTTCACCGACTAGATCTAAGTGAATGCTGAATGTCACTTTGAAGAAAATCATTTGGAGAATTCAATCGCTGTGTCAGTTTTAACCTCTGCAAAGGTATTTTTGATCATGGCCACAGCTAGCAACAGTATGTGAAAGCTAGCAGCAGTATGCTCATGCTAACGTGTTTGTATTTTAGCTTATGAAATGCTGTGAAAGATTTGTATTTTGTATTTATTTATTTAAAAGGGACAATGCATTTATAAAGAGTAAAATCTGACATATTAGTTATGCAAGTTGAAATAATTAAATACATTTATGTGAGTTGTTCATATTAATGTAACCTAAATAGCCGGTCAAATGCAGTGAACGAATTTCCCTATGGAGATTAATAAAATATAATTTAGCTTATATATTTAGAGTAGAAAGTCCAGTTATTCTTGTTTAATGTTTTTCCATTACAGTTTATTAATCGCCTATAATTGATCATTGATGAAAACAATTTTGACTTTATTGATCTCACAGCAACTACCTTTAAAGGAACAGGCCACCGTTTTTCCATACTGAGATATGTTCTTACCTGAGCTTAGACACGTTAATACGTACCTGCCTGGTCTTTGTAAGTGCCCTCAGTCACCCAAAACGACCAAAGATGTTGTTAGCATTTGGCCTCTCCCAGTATATTCCTATGGCTCCAAACGGGGTGAAGTTAGAAGCGACCACGAGCACGAACAAAGACCAGACAGGTACACATGTAGGTGTCTATGAACTCATCCAGTGAAGAATTGCTAAAAAAAATTTGGGAAAGTTAGAAATGATCTTGAACCACAACTAATATTTTAATTTTGTGGCTTCCTCTTTCATTGTCTCTTATAAAAAAAAAAAGATATAAAAAAAAATCAGGCGAAGGGGCTTTCGCGAGCGGCACGGTGGCGCAGTGGTTAGCGCTCGTGCTACACAACTTGAAGGTCTCAGGTTCGATTACCACCTGGACGGGACCTTTCTGTGTGGAGTTTCCATGTTCTCCTTGTGTCTGTGTAGGTTTCCTCCGGTGTCCTCTACCACTAAAACATGTACAATAGGTTCCCCTCTGGGGCCTGGACTCCCCTGAAAAAGAGATTATTAATCTCAGTGGGACTTTCCTGGTCAAATAAAGGTCAATAAAGTATAGTGGAGTTTACTAAAGGCATCTTATTTTGATTATTTAAATAAAAAATAAAAAAGAGGGGAATGACATCTGGCTGCATTCAGAGCCTCTGATATTTTCATGACAAAATATAAATAATGATAGAGCCAGGTATAAATGCATAGTTTTATTGTGTTGATATATTAGTTACAAAGAACAAACCCGTCACAATATTGTTCAGTCCAAGCCTGGAAAGTTTAGAGTCTGTATAGGAGAAAGTGGAGATGTTGTTGCAAGAACCTTCATTAGCCGCTTCATCTCTCCACATTCACACATTTTAATAAAGCGGCCCGTCTCCTCGCCTCTGGACATCACGGGGACGGACAGCTGTGCCTGTGGACAGGGTGAAAATGGACTCCGGGACATGTCAAAGAGTGCGATTTCCCCCGCTCCCCCTCCCGGTTTAAAATTAGCGGCGTGCGGACACGTGAAGGCTGCAGGACACGGCGGGGGAAGTGTGAGCGCTCTCTTACCGTGAGTCCGCGGTCCACCTCGGGATGCGGCTTCCTCGGGTCAAGAGTGTAGCGGTATTTATATCATAACATTTCATTACAGCGTGCGACGGCACCGGCCGCAGTCCACGAGGAAGCTCACGCCTGTTGTTCCTGTGGCTGTGCGTGCAAACGTTACATTTACAGGATGTTTTTTTGTGCTTTCTGGATCGTGCTTTCATGCAGGTGGCAATAGTCGTGACTCATTTAGATCTGGTTAATGCCGAGCGGGAGAAAATGTGCTCAGTTAAGGTGGGGGTTAAGAGGTTTTAACTCTCCCTATGACATGCTTTCAGGTGTGCAACAAGCACACTTCCTCCTCTTCACAATGAAAGAAGCTACTGTCGATAAATAATAAATAAGTGTTCTGTGGTATACAGTGGAGAAAAATGTATGCGAACGCTTTGGAATTTCTCACATTGGTCACTAAATGTGGTCTGATCTTCATCAAAATCATGACAATGAAGAAACAGTGTCTGCTTAAACTAATACCACCCAAACAATTACATGTTATCATATTTTTATTGGCCATAACATGTAAACATTCACAGGACAGAGAGGAAAAGTAAATGAACCCAGGAATCTCGCTGAACTGCAACCGTTTTGTAAAAAAACGAATGGTGAGCATCCTGATCGTTGTGAGCGTCTAATCTGCAACTACAGAAAAGCAGTTATTGCTGAAAAACAAGGATAACCAGATATTTAAGCCAGGGGTTCACTTACTTATTCCATGCATGTTATGAATGTCTCGGGTTTTTCTGCAAAATATATTGATAAACTTGTGAATTCATTTTTCTATTGATGAGAGCTCTGTACTTCACAGTGGGGATAGGGTTTTGATGTTGATGTGCTGTTTCATTTTTCCTCCACACATGACATCATGTGTTCCACCCAAACTATTCAACTTTGGGTTAATCCGTCCACAGAATATGCCAGAAGCGCAGTGGAGCATCCAAGTGCTCTTTCACAAACCAAAGTTGAATGGTTTCAGAGGGACACACAACGTCCTATCCTCACTGTGAAGTACACATGCTGTTATGTCCAGTTACTGTTGGGGAATCCCAGCCGGACAATCCAGGTTTCTCATTACCAGGAAACTGTGTTTTTATGCTCAAAGACAAAACCGGAATATTAAAACCCCCCGATAATAACCAGGAAACTCGAATGCATGTAAACACACTCACTGAAGGCTCCAAGGCAGAGAGGGGACGGAAATTGTGACCTGTGACTTGAAGGCCAAAGCGATGCTCCGTGTACACAACAGGATCCTCTACATCAGCTGGGCAGATACTCTAAATTGAATCCACGATGACCTTCACTCTCTATTAGAAACCCCTTGTAGCACTTCGCTGTATTCCGTGTTATTGTAATTTAATTAGATCTGCAGACTTTGGTTCCTCCAGAGCCCTATCTCCCCATCTGAGACCGGAACAGAGCAGGGATCAGCCTGAGGTCACACTTTACACGGACCACAACTCGGCTGTTCCTCAGGGGCCCGCGTTAGGTCCCTTAGTGTTTGCAGTAACAATGGCCTGGCGCGCTGCCCTGCCACGTCATACCGCTAAGTACGAGCTCTTCCCATGAACAGAACACAATTATGAAAAGACTGGTGCTGACGTAGTGCTGCTGCCATTGTAATCCAAATATGAAGTGAATCAACGTTAGGAGGCTTTTTTTGTAAATCAAGATTTCCTCACAGTAAGTTTGATGTTCTATCTTTTAGAGGTTGTTTTTCTTTTTGATAACTGCAATACATTTTTAGAAACTGCGATGTCAGCCGGCCCAGAGGAAGTGCCACCAGACATAATGAGAACACGCAAATTCCAAAAGCCACCTTTGGTCTAGAAAGGTGAGGGAGAGGGCGCATGGATCAGTGAAAACTGCTTAAGCTAAAATACATCGTATTAACGCGCTACGCAAGTGCTTTAAAATCTATACATGTAGGTGCATTGTTATTGATAATGTGGCACAATATTCATTACTTTTTTTTAAATGTCCGGTAAGTCTTGTTAAAGGGTAAAGTGTCTGGCAAAAAAACAAGAGTCTTGCAGAACCTCTGCAGCTGTAACTTTTCCGGCACAAGATTAGCTGAACACAAACTGCTTTCACTCCTCGATGGCAACTTTGTTTGTTTATTCACAGCAAAACAAGTCTGCGGAAGTGACACCTCTTCCTTCATTCTGTCTGCCACCGTTTACTCCACACCACTAAACTACAGCTAGGCCTGTCACGGTAACAACGCCTGGAGCTCGATATACTGAGGCAAGAAATTATCGCGATAAACGATGTTACTGAAGACCTCATAATGCCACAGAAACTAACTCCAATACTTAATAATCACGGTTAAGTCAAGTTATTCATCTTAAAATATCCCAAAATGAACATAGAATACAATGAGACACAACTTACTATGGGCAAAACAAAGTATTACATTAGAAAATGGGGGGGGGGGGCAACTAAATGTATTGACGACAAATATTGAGCATAAAATGGTATAGTTTATCTGTCATTTATTGAACGTTAAGTTTAACACAAGGTCAAATATTTGATGAGGTGGCATTTGATTTGAGAAACACCATCATTCTATCAATCAAACTTTATTTATAAAGCACTTTCACACCGAACGGTATCACAAAGTGCTTTACAGATTACAACATTTAAAACAATACGCCCGGCACCCCCTCCCATCCCTCCGAAAATACAAACATTACACACACACACACTCTAGCCTTTACCCCACCGTCTACGCACACACCCCCTCACTCACTAACTCACACACAGAATAAAATAAATAGATACATAAGGCTGGGTACAGATGGACAAGTGTGGAAACTCGCCGTGAGTCTTTCTGTTGACTTTAGGAATAACTAGGAGACCCCTGCCGGAGGAGCGAAGGGGCCGTGAAGGTTAATTAAGTAAAAGCAGTTCTGAAAGATGAGAAGGACCAAGACCATTAACACATTTAAAAACCATTAAAAAAACTTTAAAATTGAGTCTATCCGGAAAAGTAATCAAACTAGCATGCAATCAAGTACAATCTGAAGAGGTCCTGATCCACTTTTTTGAGCTCGATCCAATCCGATATTTTGACACTTCGTGCTGGCTGATACCAATACAGTCTTTTTGTATTATTATAGTTTGATATAATATTATTATACATTAAATATATATATATCTATATCTTTTGTAAGAATAAGCAATTGCAGACCTATTGCATCTTACAGTAGTTTCACCAATTGGCTTCAATTA
The DNA here is from genome assembly GCA_021464625.1 of Proterorhinus semilunaris. Lineage (NCBI taxonomy): Eukaryota > Metazoa > Chordata > Actinopteri > Gobiiformes > Gobiidae > Proterorhinus > Proterorhinus semilunaris. The sequence goes on along the minus strand of CM038361.1, from coordinate 4,744,284 downwards.
CAGCCAATGCCTTTCTATGAATATGTTTTGGTGAATAAATAAATGGTCACACAGCGCCTTTCCACCTGCTTTAGGCACTCAAAGCGCTTTACATCAAGGAACCACTCACCCATTCACACACCAGTGTACACAGACACTGGAGATAAGGTGGGTGAAGTGTCTTGCCCAAGGACACAATGACAGTGTGAACCTGCGGAATTCAAACCGCCGACTCCCTGATCTATTGGCGCCACTGTCGACAGAATTTTGGATTTAGCTTCGAATGTTAAGTTAAAAGGTAATGTTTGGTGATATAAAAGGCTAAAATAGGTATGTTACTTAAAAAAACATATATATTTGTATAATTACTGCATTTAATCCCCTTCACGAAACAGCAACAGAGCAGTAGTTATTATAGTTTCAGCTCGATCTGCTTCAGGTCTATTACATTATGTTCAGGGCCTGTAAAAGAACACTAGGACCTAATTATTCTGTATAAAGTGTGCAACTATAAGAGCGCTCTCATCCCCTGTTGGATTCAATTCTGCCTGAGTTTCCAACTCCTCTGTAAAAGCTAAATGAAGCTCTGCAAAGGAAACAAGGAACTTTTCTCTGCCATTATTATGTGTTAGCGGCTGCTGAGCGTCCTCAGTGAGCGTTCAAGCTGCGACTGTTAGCGGCAGGTTAGCGATAGCGGCTGCGATCCTGAATGTGCAGCGGCTGCGGTAAACCTGCAGGCTGAAGCCGCTGTAGATCCAGGGTGGTCTTATGGAGGATTGGACCCAATACAGTTATTAAATCCAATCCCAGATACTATACTCTCAAAATGCCCGGATCGGCTTCTGAACTGAGGCTTGCATATCGTTTCCCGCGTGGTTAATTCCGCAGACACTCCTATCAAACTCTGCGATGTAAACTGAAAGCCCTTCAAGACGGTCTCCTTTCCGTACACAGAAACGCGTCATTCACTTTCATAGAAAAATGTCATGTCCTATTTCCTCCTATTGTGGAAACCGAAGCGTTCGGCTCCGAAAGCGAACCCCGGCCTCTCCTAAACCTAACCGTGTCACTCCATCACGCCCCCCCCCCCCCTTCCCCAGACGCTCCTTTACCCCCGGCGCGCGCCCGTATTGCCCCATCACTCACCCGGGCTAAGTAGAAATAAAGTGACGGATTATCATTTGAGTTTGTGCAATGGCTCAGAGCGTATGGAAGGAGAAAAGAGCAGTCCCTGCCATTTAGGATAATGGTTAAAGATGTGCGGCGCGAGTGGTTAATGTCCCCGCGGTGTTTGCTCTGCGGGGGTCTCCCGGAAAAAAGGGAGGACGGCGGTCTCGGGTCGCCGGGGTTGGGGTCGTGGGGGGGGGAGGGGTCTGGCTGCCTCACTTGGGTCTGACTGGCAGCGGCGGCGGGGGCACGTTCGGTCACACTTTTCGGTGGGGTCATTATTCCGCTCGATGGCTGAGATAATGCGCGGGTGTCTGTCTCCCGCGCGTCCCGTTGTTAGCGCCCGCCTTTATTTGCATTTGGCGGCTTTTAGAGACACGAGGTCGGGGAGAGGGTGAGGAGCGGCTGATTCTTTTGGATTTGCGTTTAGTTTACTTTTTGTTTTTGATTTTTTTTTTTTTTATAACGTTTTCACAGTTGTAACTAGCAAAGCGGCAAAATCGTTGAGTTATGACCACGCCTGACACAATAATACGTCTCCATGGGTATTTGTCACGTACAAAACCTTTTTACGCTTCTACAGACTTTCTGAAAGGGATGGGATTCATCAGTTAGCCCAGCAGTTCATATTTCAGTCTTATCTTAAACAGTGTTCCCATAATATGCTCATAACACGCTGTGCGTCGGGCATTAAGTCTCTGAGGGGGGCCACATTTGGGCCACTGTGATCGCACGGCATGGTAGTCTGTTAGCGGCGCTTTTTATGAATGCAGCTAGCACAAAACGGCCCGTATGAGGTGAGAACTACACTGCGTTCCAAATTATTATGCACGTTGTATTTCAGAAAACGGCTGTCCCGCCAAGACTGTGACGTCAGTAAGGAGTGGGCGGAGTCATGCATCATGGGGAGAGAGCTGGTCAGTCCCTTTAGGTTCCCTGAAGGTGTGAAAATGACCTCTGAAAAAGTATAATAAATAATTACTCAAAAGGAGTAGGCCGAAGCAACATTATAGGGACCCTATCCTACCCTGACCTCCACCCTATTGAGAACCTTTGGAGCTTCTCAAGCAAAACATCTATGAGGGTGGGAGGCAGTTCACGTCCAAACAGCAGCTCTGGGAGGCTATTCTGAGATCCTGCAAAGAGATCCAAGCAGAAACCCCCCAAAAACGGTTTAACTGTTTAAGGGATGCAATCATTTTGAAGCTGCTATCAAATAAGGGTACTTTGTTAAAATGTAACTTGACCTGTTAAAAAGACTAGATGCAAGTTGGTCATTTTATGCTCACTACTGCCACCTCAGGTCTTACGCGTAACTGCAGTTTCTATATTAAGCTCCTGCATGACGACACTTTGGACCCGAAGTAACACCTTTCTGAGTGACAGTGCAGGATTTTAGAGGCAGTTGTGATGAACAGGTCTGGGCTCATTCTACACATTAGGGGAAGGAAAATACTTGGTTTTAAAATGTTTAAACTCTGTATAGTCCCTTTAAGATCACTGTTAGACAAGACTGTAAAAACAGCAGTAATATACCACTTTTCAGCCAGTATGACATTGTAAATACCATTTGTGGTAAAAAGCTGTACACTGCATCATAGGAAGTTTAACTGACGACATCCACAAAATACAGTATTTTACTTCTTATTTAAAAAATGTTGTATGATACTGTATTTTTTTTGCTGCTCCGAATGACACTCTTTTAACGGACGCATACATTTTTAACACTGAAGAAACTGCGCGGGCCAGCTCACTATGTGCCATGTGCACATCCTCTTGAATGAACTGATTCGATTGTATTTTAGACAAGTTTTATTTTCATAGTAGAATGGAGAATGACACTGTCAAGCAAAAGACAACTTTTAGTTTAGTTCATTTGTTTATTTGAGCAACAAACACTCTGCTCAAAAGGAGTGGGCCGAAGCAAGAGCAAGAGCCCAGCCCCAAAATCAAGACAATTAAAATCATCATTTCACAAGAACATAGTGGAACAACAAAGGAACAAAATAGCAACAAGGAAACAGCAAAACAAAATGGACCATACACACCCGCAGCATCCGACCATACCCCACAACGGAGCAATACTGATTACGTAACAACTAATTACAAAACAACTCTGATAAAGCTACATACTTACAAACTATTTACAAACTATTTACAAAGAACTATAACTTACAAAACACTGTTTGAAGTGTTCGTACATCAACAGAAAGAAGCACAATTACAACAACGATCTAGTTTCAAGTACGAAGTCTAGAACAAAGCAAGTAACAAACCGTTTCTTTCAGACGGTTACCAGGCCTAACATTGTTAGTATTACTAGTTTTCACTAGTTTTATGTTAAAAAGACAGATTAATATACATATTTTACTCCGTGAATATTATGTACATTTATTATGTAAGCCCTACACAGTGTAGTGCGTTAAGCCAGGTGTAGAGCGGGACAGTTGTAGACGGCAGAAGCTCCTCAACAACAAACCCCTACGCAGCTGCCCTAACTAGCTAGATTTTGTAGATAATGTTCCTATGCCATGTGGCACGTTAAGAGACGAGGATTACTTGAGCCGGTTGATTTCCTCAGCAAGCAAGCAGCCGTGGAGGAGATCAACACATTCGAAATACCCGGTACGTTCGAGTAATAAAAAGGAAATCTTAAGTTGGGCTAACACCGTGCGGTTTTAGCCTCGAGACGCGAGTCGTGCCAGAGGAAAGCAGCGCGGACACCTGGGAAGTACAGCAGCAGGCCCCTGGAGGAGAGGTGAGCGAGGGATAAACACGCTGATCACTGCAGACACGAAAGTCTGCAAAAGTTTAGTGGCTATCGGCTAATTTAAGCTAGGCTAATCATGTGTCATGTCTTGATGTAGACACGCTGTCTGAGGGGATGATATGACAGACCAAGCTAGTATCCATGGTAACGCGTGTCATGTCACTCGTATACAGTGTGAGCAGGTCGGTCGTCTGTGTTTTTGCTCCGTACAGTGTGAGCACCTGCACCGTGGACTCCTACACTCCTGTGAGTTGAAGATCCATTTAGCTTGTTCTAAATCGTGTCTCAAATCGCACACTGTGTTTTCCTTAGAAAATATCTGCAGTCTCTCATCTTGGGCTGGCTCAGTACGAACGTTATCATCCAGTTTAAAGCTATTGTAAGTTGGAGCCTGGCGATATTTTCTGTGAGGGGAAGGCAATATTGGCATTGGCTAGCTAGGCTATCGCTTAAAATGTACTCTGCCAAGAAGATTGAACGGGAGGATTAGCAGTCAGTCAGGCATAAAGCTACTTTGATCAGAATCAGAATAGTATTTATTGCCATTGTTTGAGAACAGGTTCACAAACTAGGAATTTTTCTTGGTACAATTGTGCAACATAAAACATATAACACAGCATGTAGAAAAAATAAGCTATACCAACTTTAAAACTATAAGGCAATAAGGGAATGCATAAAGAATATTAAAATGTTAAAATATGATATGACGACAACAATTTGACATAGAACAACAGCAGGATTGTATTCACAGATGTGCAGATGTCTAAATGTTACCCTGTTGGCTCGCTAGCATGTAGTGTGAGAAGTCGGTGTGGCCTGATGATGTATTGTTGTAAGCATTGTAGCTTCCGCTCAGCTAATGTTAACACATTTCATGCCCATGTTAAAAGTCACAGAAAGTTGGCTAACTACAGGTTTTCATGTGGTATCGATAGGGTGACCAGATTTCCCTCATTAAAAACTGGGACCCAATGAAAATTTGCGGAGATAGCTAAAAAAAAAAATTTCCCCACCTTGAATGGTAAATCTGTAAAAGTCTAATGTCAATTTAATAGAACAATCAGCAGTGAAGTGACACTTTTGTGCTTAGCTGTAGCTACTGACGCACACATGGCCAAAATCAGGAAGTTGCAAGTCAAAAATAGCATGGGAGCGGTGGGAAACCGGGACACCTGGGACAGAAATGCTGTAAAACTGGGACAAATCAATGGTTTTGGAGAAATCCACTGGGACATGGGACAGAGGGCTCAGAACTGGGACCGTCCCGGGTAAACTAGGACACCCTAGGTATCGAGGTGTGCTCAGGCAACTTGAGGATGTAGGGACATCCAGCGTCTTCTACGAGACACTGAGAGTAACACAACAGCCATGCAGCAGAGCCAGACTGGCATCACAACAGTGATGATGAACTTCCTGGAAAAACAGGACTCCATCTTTCTTTTGGCAGATGTCAGTAGGCACATTTCATCTAGTGAAATGGCATACATGTAATCAAATGTTTAATTTACTGCACTCTTTGGCCCTAGTCTAGAATTACAGGAAGTTACTGTAGAAAACACATTTTTGTCATATTTTTATCACACGTTTTCATTGCTTATTTGTCTAATTTTTTGCCACATCTTTGTTCATTATTGTTGCATTTTTTGATCAGTTTTCTATTATCGCTTTTGTAGCGTTTTGGCCACACTTAGTTTTTCTCCTGAGTGTGTAATGTAACTGTGATCGAGCCACAAAAATGTGGCCAAAACGGCAACACAACCACAAAGGACCAACAAAAACGTGCCAATCATAACGAGGAAGAAGCTTAAATCAGTTTTGTAGGTCTTAGCTTTCAAATGAGGCGTTAGACTGGCCTAGAGGCTACAAGCATCAGTCAAGAAGCTTTTAGATTTGGGTAAAACCTAACTGCACAAATAGCATTAAAAATTCGCATTAAAAAGTTGCATAAGCGCGTTTTTCTCCAGTTCGAGTGACCAAATGTAAAGGTTTCTTGCCTGGAGAGCTGTAGGCCAGTGTAGCGTCTAATTTGACCAACACAACAAACGGATCTGTTTCCCTTGCGCTGTTGCCATGTCTTCACTTTTCTGCCGTTGACTGCAATCATTCCTTTACAATTATTTGGGTCTAAGAAGAAGACATGTCCAGCCCTAGGGTGAACTAGGCCGGTGTTGACATTCAGACACAGCCGTCGTTGTTGTTGTGCTGAAATGCCTGAACAGAGAATGTTACACGACAAAAGCGCATTCCTTCGCTCCCCTCAAACATGCTAACAGGTGTACAGTGAAATCCAAGCCTCTTAATTCCAATATCCTCTTCTGCTTTGAACCCGACCAATCCTCTCAAGAGGTTTGGACCTCCCGCAGGCTCCTGGAGATCCCCGTCCAGCTTGTGCACACCGGGGGGACCCCCCCCAAACCTTTCCACGGCAACAAACAACCAGCTAATGCTATACGCTAACGGCGGGACAAAAAGCCTGTGCCCAGACCAGACCGCATATGTTGAGGGGTTCAGACGCGGGTTTTTTTGGGGTTAAGTGGCACCGTGGTGTACCCCCCCCCCCACACACACACACACACACACACCCCTTACCCCCCGGGAGGCTCTATTCTCGGTTTGTCTTTGTGCAAAGCCAAACAAGGGGGATTTAGAGGGATGAAAGAATGCCACTTAATTCGGCTAACGCGTTTGGCATTGTGTCGTCTGCCGCATGTTGTCGCCGATCGTTTGCCGTGCGGAGAAAAGGCTTTGGGAACACCGTCAATGTTCGAGTACTGCCGAGCGATACGACGTGTTTGACAATAACGGTTCCAAAATGTGGTGGCTTGTTGCGACAGAGCTCGTCAAATTGCACGGGGAGGATGAACGATGTCCAAATGGCATTAAGTCAACAACAAAAAAGGAAACAGTCGGAATGGCCCAGTTGTTGAGGACTTTGTCAAATGGTGTGAAGAGTCCTATCTTTTAAATGTAACATAAGGGTCCTTGACTTCAGGAACAGTGCTCCCCCACATGATGCAGCATAATATAAGAGCCCAGCTAATGGACTGTTTGGTGCCCCACCAGTATCTTGGAACAACTATTGACCAACTGTGCGGTTGCAGGTAAAGAGAGTCATCAATCTCCGTGGTTTTTGTTCTTCTTTTTTGTAGATGAAAATCCATTATTTTCAGTTTCTATCGAGCATTTATCGAAGCAACCCAAACTTTCTCCTTGGTCGCTTGATACGGGAGCTCCTCTGTTAGAAACAAAAAACTCCTGGAATCAGCTGGTCAAGTGGCCAAGAGAAGTACTCGGGCAGCCTCAGAACAGTTTGGAGTCTCTGTACTGTAGACTGTTAGAGAGGATGTCCGTGCTGTGGAAAGTATCTGCGCGTCACTTAAATGAAATGCTAATTATTACTTACAACAGATGGTATCCATCTAAATAAGTCATCAAAAGCATTCAAACCCGTCATAAGTGCAGGCTGAAAGCACTGTTGTTTACTGCTGCCTATGGCAATTGAAACAGATTAACCGTTTTTTTGTAATATACATTTGCTTATAACATATGATACCTATAGTTACTGTTACTTGATTGCACATTTTCCTGTCTTTCTTGCACCCCGCTGTTTCTTGAGAGCTGCTGTAAGGGAAATTCTCCATTGTGAGATCAATAAAGTCCTATCTGATCTTCTGTTTTTAAATTCTTTATTGTATTATGTGTATTTATGTGTTTTTATTGTACTTTTGTTGTTTTATTGTACTTTGACTGCTGTTCAGCAGGAAATGAGCCCTATGAATCCATCTTTGCTCATTCTGGCCAGAAGGTCTTATATTGTCCTCATTGGTCCACAGACGTTGTTTCAAAAATACATCAGGCTTGTCTAGATGTTTTTGCATTAGTAAGATTCTCATTTTAGTGGTGAGGACTAAGGGGGGGACGAAGCTTCCCCATACCACTCCTGATTGCTATGAGGAAAAGTAATATTTGATGTGAACACATCTATATCTAAGGATACATGTTATGAAATATGAAAACAAACAAAAATCACTTACAATATCTTCAACTCTCATGCACATTCACATGACTCTCACCTAAATCTTACCTCACCCTGTTTAAGTTCAGCGTATTCTATGTAATAACCAAAAGATGTAACCTTTTCCACATTCCCCGCCCTCTCCTCAGTGACTTGTCCGACGGGGGCAACAGGAGATGTCTGAGATCCCGTCCCCGTCTCGGCGGCTGAGGAAGACGTCGCGCCGCGGCTCGGATTGACAGCCCTTGCTCGCGTGGGTTCGCTGTGGGGCCGAGATAAGAACCTCGCTATCTGCGCGCCGTCTAATGGCGCGGCCTTGGGGTCGTGAACCGGCCCCATCCCAGAGAGAGAGAGGATCTGCTTTCATTCATGTCCCGGCACCTGTCCAGAGACGACCCTTCGAACCCCGCGCGACCTGGGCCGGTATCGGCGCGGAGGTGTCGGGGAGGAGATAGCGTCGGGGTCAGGGATCTGTTTGCTGACAAGTAGTAATCACGTTAGGATTGGGTCTATAGACTGGCTAATACACAAAGGGCTTTTAAGGCCAAAATTGGATTGAACTTTGATCCGGTTAAAAGCGGAGGTTTGTAATGGCAGGGTTGAGTCAGCCGCAGGCCGGGTTTTATGGAAAGGCACCGGGGCAGAGAGGAGCTTTGTTGCGACTGGGAAAGCAGTAAAATGGGAGGCAATCACGGTTTAAATGTAAGGCTTCGACAGTCTAATATTAAGGTTGTTACGATGCAGAGGCACACGTAGGCGCGGTAATTATCCGCCTCAAACGTAAATCCATTGTCATTGTCACTTATGTCGTGTTGTCTCCATTGTGGTGAGGATAGGCAAACTTTCTGTATGCTTTGTTCTTTTTTTGCCCAGGCAGATGTATGATTGTGTCTAGAGCCAATTCAAACACCACTTCTGGGTCATTGTCAAATTATGGGCAATTTCTGATCCGAAAAATAAAGAAAAATAACTGACAGAGACAGCTTTGATTTTTTTTTTCTTCATTTCAATTTTATGTTTCATTGGTGTTACGACTGTTTTAATGACAAACACGTTGTAAAGATGCAATGATGCTTGTTGGTAAATGTTTCAACTGTTCCATATGGGAAATTAAACAATAGTCATGTCCAAGAACAGCAGGGGTGGGTAGAGTAGCCAAAATGTTTACTCAACTAAGAGTAACGTTACTTTAAAATAATTTGACTCAAGTGGAAGTAAAAAGCAGTGACCTGAATATTTACTCAAGAGTAAAAAAAAAAGTACTTTGAGAAAATGTTACTTAAGTAATGTGAGTAATGTGGAACTGATGATTTGTAGTGACATAAATGATGAGAAATAAAACATTGCCCATAATTTGATGATGGCCCATACAGAATTTAGAATTTGAATCCAAACATAGTATTGCAGCGACTCAAACACACTCATTAATCCTGGCCTATTGTACATGTTTTTAGTGTTAGGGGGAAACCGGAGTACCCGGAGGAAACCTACGCAGACACGGGGGGAACATGCAAACTCCACCCAGAAAGGCCCCGTCCTTGTGGGAATCAAATCCAGGACCTTTTTGCTGTGAAGCGCGAGTGCTAACCGCTGCGCTACCGTGCCACAAAACATCTGTGATTTCAACAAAACATGGCGGCATTAAACAACAACAACGATCCTCTAAGCCTGATAGTCGTAAACAATATAATAATAATTTGAACATTAATAAAACACGATTAGAGCTTATGAATACTTCCTGAAGCTAGTGACTGTGTGCCCACTGTTATGTTACTATATTCAATAATGAATTCTAAAATATTTTTTTACTATGCAGTGCCCAAGTTGTGCTGTAACGACACACATCTGGACTGATGTGAAAAAGAGAGTTGCATATGTAACTACAGTTCTATGAAGAAGCACAGCATCCAGAGACTGAGAAAACGCCATGTTCACCTTATAGAACCTGGCGAAGGAACTAGAAGACCAAGAAGCTTCCAAAAGCAATTCACTCCCTTGTCCTCTTCTACACCACTTCACCGGGTCGTCATATAAAGTGTTACCGGATAAAATGTGGAAAATGTTGCACACGTTAAGACAAACACGCAGAGGTCAGAATGACGAGGGCCTGTGTTCTATAACTAGGAGGAAGGCATTTCTGGAGCCATTTCCTTATGGAAGAAGTAGGCCACAATAAGTCCATTCTTAGTTTTACAATCCATGCCCCCATCTATAGTTTCGAGAGAATAGCAGTCTCTTAAATTAGCACTTAAATTACTGCTGCTCAGAGAAAATACCAGCATTATTTCCGGCCTCTGTACTATCTACAGTTTCTCCCCAAATGACATTCCCCGTTCCAAACCTTCATATGTGTGGTATTAGCACATTCATCCCGGGTATTAGACGGACTCCTGGGAAATACAGTCTATCAAAGACACTAACCGAGATGTGACCAAGTCTCCTTCCGTCCCACTCGCTACTGTATATTCGCCAAAGACGTTTTATTCAATTTCTGGAACCACGGAGACCGCTGCGCGATAATCCGTTAACTGTCTCGCCCCCCCCCCCCCCCCCCCTCTTCTGCCGGCACCTTATTAAAGTATGCAGATTCATTTACCCCCCTTTCGCATATTATTAGTCGACGTCGGATCGGCTCGCGTTCGAAATCTGGCAAACTTAACGCAGACGGAGCGCTTGTCAATTAGAATCCCGTCAAACGGAGGGAGCGTTCATCTCCGTCGCCTTGTTTTACGCTCGACCGGCCCGCCCTGTTGATCTTTTTTTTTTATCCGGGGAGGGGCTGGGGTGAATTGGCAGCAGGGTGGCTGGGGGGTTGTGATTTGCGTATTTCAAAACAGACAGGGGCTCAATATGAATCTGCCGACGTGATTCCCAGAGCTTTGACAATCGCGGGGGGGAAGAAATATCACGTCACTCCGAATGACGAGGCGGCGCGAGGAGAAGCGAGATCGTACGGGACGGCGTGGTATTTATGTCACCGCGCTTTAAGGTTTGATTGATTTGCACTTTCCCTCCGATACGTGTTTGGATTATTTGGCGTTAGAAATCGCCTTGGAAAGAGAGCGGCGCTTGACAAGTTAAGAGGGCCAATTACGGTTGAGTAAATATCAATTGTCTGGGGTAGCAATGTGCTGACGTGCATCAACGGCGGCGTGGAAAAGGCTCGTGGACGGCGGAAAGGTTGGGGAGTTCGCCGTGCCACTAAACTACTAGGAGGGCCAACATTGTGCGAAATTCACTCAAAACGCTGACCCGTACCCCGACACGCGGCTCACGGAGGATTCTAAGGAAACTGGTCTTGTTCTGTTCCGGTTTGCTGAGCGAAACACTCTCAAGTGCAAAGTTTCATCGACCTGGGAAGCTGGATATCCTCAGATGGAAAGTGTGAGAAAGAAATGATGAAGAGGATTTCAATAGCAAAGAAAGCCTTCGCGGGGATGAGCAATCTCAACGTTACAAGGAAGACAAGACTCTTCACGGATGAAGTACGGATGTGTGAGACTTGGACCATCTCAAATCAGATGGAAAACCGACTGTCCTGATGAGAGTCCACTGGACAAGCCACACGACCAATGATACAATATTACAGAGACATTTCTGTATCCGCTTCAGGAGCTTTATCTGGAAAGAAGGGTTGGGGCAGAGAACAACCTTCCTCCAGAGTATCGCTGCCTGGACCGGAATGGACAGCTGAGACTGGCAACGACGAGAGACGATTGGCATTCCATGGTCTGCGAGAGAAAGACCTGTATAACTTTTTTATTAAAATGAACCCAATATGATCTTGGGACTGAATCTCACCCTTCAATAAATGTGTCCCACATCCATCCATCCATCCATCCATTTTCTTCCACTTGTCCGTTGCCGGGTCGTGGGGACAGCCGTCCAAGCTGCCCAAATCACATTGCACCAGCCCCTATGGCTCCTCCTGCAGGTGGTGGGTCCACAGAAGGACGGCCTCATGGTTCTAACCGGGCCTGTTGGTCTCTCATAAGGGGCTTCTGAACCGCTCTTTGTCTGACCCGTCACCTAGGACCTGTTTGCCATGGGAGACCCTACCAGGGGCACGAAGCCCCCGACAACAGAGCTCCCAGGATCACTCGGGTGCACAAAGCCCTCCACCATGTTAAGGTGGCGGTTCCAGGAGGGGATGTGTCCCACAATCAATGAAAAAGGCAACAACTGTCACTTGTGTTGCCTACTCTGTTCTGTGGATTCTTTAGTTTGTTCGGGGCAAATCTGTAGAATTGAAAGAAAAGAGAAATATCCCTTTCTCTTTATACAACCAAAATGCAATTCAAACCATTCGATAATTCCAGTTTTGGACCAGCTGCAGGCCATGGATGGAGGCCAGGTCTAATCCGTAGTATAATGAGTTACAGGGGTCCAACTGGCATGAGATAAGGCCATGGAAGACACGACTACTTCATGAAAAAGTTCATATTGTGCTTGAAATGTCCAAAAAGTCCTTTTCGTGGTTTATTACATACTTGTGCAGAATGAGCGGTGCTGTCTGACATGCCTCAACCCCCCCTTTGGAACTTCTCGTCAGCCTCTGTGGCCTGTGTCGGCGACTGTATTTCTTGGCTGCCAACCTTTGAGCGAGCTGAATGAGGCGGTGGAACAATGATGTGACAATGAGGTCCCCCCCCCCCCCACACACACACACGAGAGCGCTCTCTCATCCCACACAATAACACGATTTAGTCTAATTAAATCCCAGCTAATAGCCTGTGATTGAGCCCCGCATTTCAGTCAAATTGAATTAGCCGAGCCCACAGACAATTGCACGAGGTACGGAATAGGTCAAACGGGTCGAATGAACGGGTTTGGATCGATCCGGCGACAGGAAATCATACATGCTACAGGGCCAGTCGAGAGGGGACAGTCTGCGTGGATCATAGAGTGATACAAAGGAGTTTGAGTCGGAGTTTCTTGGGATAATGTCGCTGTTCCCAAATGTTCCTTAGCTGTGATTTGTACTTAGAAGTTAAGGTGAACCAAAAATTTGCCAAAATTGCCAATATTTTCAGCGACAAAATCTAAACAATGGATAGATCCAGATTGAAAGGTATGGTTTTATTTTGTTGACATAATAGTAACAAAGATTTTTTTTTTTTTCAGAGGGAGTTTAACATTTTTCGCCAGTTTGGTTTTACCCAAATCTAAAAGCTTCTCGAATGGAACTTTACAGCCTACAGGCCAGTGTAACGCCTCATTTGAAAGTCAAGACCTACAAAACTAATCTAAACTTTTGTATGCTGTTTTTGTCATGCGTTGCTTGTTTTTTTTGTCACTATTTGTCCCTTTTTTGTTGTGTTTTCATTGCCTATTTGTCAATATTTTGTTGCTATTTTGTTGCTTTCTCGTCACGTTTTTGTTTCCAGCCTAGGCCAGTGACTCACTTGAAAGCTGAGAACTTGTAGTTTCTGAAAATATATCTAAGGTCTGTGTGAGTAAAACACAACTTACAGGTGGTGGTGGATGACAGGTAGGTCATTTTAAGTAGGGATTCAATTTATAGATACAGTGCCTTGCGAAAGTATTCGGCCCCCTTGAACTTTTCGACCTTTTGCCACATTTCAGGCTTCAAACATAAAGATATAAAACTGTAATTTTTTGTGAAGAACCAACAACAAGTGGGACACAATCATGAAGTGAAACGAAATTTATTGGATATTTCAAACATTTTTAACAAATAAACAACTGAAAAATTGGGTGTGCAAAATTATTCAGCCCCCTTAAGTTAATACTTTGTAGCGCCACCTTTTGCTGCGATTACTGCTGTAAGTCCTTGGGGTTTGTCTCTATCAGTTTTGCACACTGAGAGACTGAAATATTTGCCCATTCTTCCTTGCAAAACAGCTGGAGCTCAGTGAAGTTGGATGGACAGCGTTTGTGAACAGCAGTTTTCAGTTCTTTCCACAGATTCTCGATTGGATTCAGGTCTGGACTTTGACTTGGCCATTCTAACACCTGGATATGTTTATTTGTGAACCACTCTATTGTAGATTTTGCTTTATGTTTTGGATCATTGTCTTGTTGGAAGACAAATCTCCGTCCCAGTCTCAGGTCTTTTGCAGACTCCATCAGGTTTTCTTCCAGAATGGTCCTGTATTTGGCTCCATCCATCTTCCCATCAATTTTAACCATCTTCCCTGTCCCTGCTGAAGAAAAGCAGGCCCAAACCATGATGCTGCCACCACCATGTTTGACAGTGGGGATGGTGTGTTCAGGGTGATGAGCTGTGTTGCTTTTACACCAAACATAACGTTTTGCATTGTTGCCAAAAAGTTGGATTTTGGTTTCATCTGACCAGAGCACCTTCTTCCACATGTTTGGTGTGTCTCCCAGGTGGCTTGTGGCAAACTTTAAACGACACTTTTTATGGATATCTTTAAGAAATGGCTTTCTTCTTGCCACTCTTCCATAAAGGCCAGAGTAGTGCAGTATACGACTGATTGTTGTCCTATGGACAGAGTCTCCACCTCAGCTGGACATTTCTGCAGTTCATCCAGAGTGATCATGGGCCTCTTGGCAGCATCTCTGATCAGTTTTCTCCTTGTATGAGCTGAAAGTTTAGAGGGACGGCCGGGTCTTTGTAGATTTGCAGTGGTCTGATACTCCTTCCATTTCAATATTATCGCTTGCACAGTGCTCCTTGGGATGTTTAAAGCTTGAGAAATCTTTTTGTATCCAAATCCGGCTTTAAACTTCTCCACAACAGTATCTCGGACCTGCCTGGTGTGTTCCTTGTTCTTCGTGATGCTCTCTGCGCTTTAAACTGACCTCTGAGACGATCACAGAGCAGGTGCATTTATACGGAGACTTGTTTACACACAGGTGGATTCTATTTATCATCATTAGTCATTTAGGTCAACATTGGATCATTCAGAGATCCTCACTGAACTTCTGGAGAGAGTTTGCTGCACTGAAAGTAAAGGGGCTGAATAATTTTGCACGCCCAATTTCTCAGTTGTTTATTTGTTAAAAATGTTTAAAATATCCAATAAATTTCGTTTCACTTCATGATTGTGTCCCACTTATTGTTGGTTCTTCACAAAAAATTACAGTTTTATATCTTTATGTTTGAAGCCTGAAATGTGGCAAAAGGTCGAAAAGTTCAAGGGGGCCGAATACTTTCGCAAGGCACTGTAGATACCTTTATTACGGACTCGTGGTCCAGACCAAAAGACAAACAGATAAAAAACAAACAATAAAAACCTGTAAACTTTCAAGAGGCAGTCATACCAATGTTTCCACAGCTGCGAGGTGTAAAGCACAGCACAGCACAGAACATTGGACAACAAAACGATCACAACATTTTTTGAATCATTCAGGCGACATATAAACTTAAACATCAGGTTCACTCGATTCTACAGGAAAAGTTCACTGGCACTTGTCCATCGGGGCTGTTTAAATAAAATTCTTAATGTATCATTGTATGCAACTGTAAGTTTCTGGAAACTGGACTTTTCATATTTCACCCACCGATGTGCGGTGTACAGAGGGGAGCGGTAGGCTCGAAGCAGAGCTAGTTTCACCTGTACAGAGCAGGAGGAGAATTCCCCAGACAGAATGTTCGCTTGTGAATATAACATCTGGCACTGACGGTACATGACCTCGTCATCTGTTAAACGATCAGTTATGATGTGGCCGAGGTACTTTAGTTTAGTTTAATAGTTTACGTGAGCATTCTGCTCAAAAGGAGTGGCCTACTTTACAACATCACATACATTCAAGATGTTCCCCGAGAGCTTAAAGTCAGGAAACTTCAGTGATCCAAGGCCGTGGGAACCAAGGGTGCTGAGGGCGCTGCAGCACCCCCTGGTGGATAGTTTGTGAACTATTTAAAATAAATAGGAAATATGCACAGAAAAGGCATTTTTGGGATACATTTTGTCCCTCAGCACCCCCTAACAAAAATATCTTCCCACGGCTCTGCAGTGATCTGTCCTCCTTTGACCGACATATCATAATTACACTTTTAATGGAGGTGTACTTCACATACTGCAGTTCTCCGTACACAGAGCACACATTTAACAACTGCTGGGGACCGGCAGAACTAGGGCTAAACACCACCAGGTCGTCCGCATACATTAAGTGATTGAATAAAGCTCCACCAACCATACAACCAGTTTGGCACATGTTCAACTGTCTGGACAGGTCATTCATATCAAAATTAAAGAGCACAGGGGACAGAAAACTGCCCTGTCTCACACTATTACGAAACACATTTGTCCCATTTGACCTGCATAGTCTGATGGGCATACCAGTAAGCAAGACATCGAATTAGATATTTAGGCACAGCTGCTTGACACAATTTCTTGTGATTCACACGATCAAATGCCTTAGAGGTACTTAATAAATAAATATTAAAATAAATGTTTTTTGGGAAAGGCTTGTGACCCACTGAAAACAGTTCCACGACCCACTTTTGGTTCCCGACCCATCAGTTGAGAACCATTGTTTTGAGTGCTGTCATTTAGTAGGTTCAGTTTTATTCTCCTTTCCACCCAGGTCTTAGTAAATTCTTTGTGAAAGATGGTGCAATGTGCAGATTTCCACGAGACGCTGGTGGGACATTGGTGAGGACGTGTTCCCACGTTCCCCATGCAAGCATACGCCCCTGGCCATCAGAAAATCCAGTGAACCCAGCTTCATGGCGCATAGGGCCCTGGTTCTAACTTCACCTCCTTCTTTCCTGCACATTTCCAAACTTCCCCAGTCCAAACTTGGTACAGAGTGTTTCCGTGAGTTTTCAGTGGGAGTTAGAGTCAACCTGTTGTGGTTGTGACAGCTATAGCCAGGGGGGCTGTGTGCCGCTCGGCGAGTGAAGGAGCGGCTTCCAGACCCCCGGGCTCACATCCATGCGGCGCCTGGGCACAGAGTAGAGCTGTACTGACAGGGGAGCCATCCGCCTCCCATCAGCACTTTTACACCCCTGCGGCGCCACATCACCGGCCCACTCGCCAAAAACTCTCTCCCACAGGGGAAAAGTTCGACCAAGAAACTCCGACTGCTCCTCTCCTGTGGAAGTTACACGCCAGTGATACGGACTGAGCCCGGGTTTATTTATTATATTGGTAAATGCAGAGAGAAGGACTTAAATCATGCACTGTACTGTGGGAAAAAGCGAGTCAGTGAGTTAGGGGTGACCCATTGCACATGCATTAGACGTAGCAGGCTGCTGATGAAGGCCACAATCAAAAATATGAGACCCAGTTCAAAGCTGAATAAATCAGGCTTGGAATTAGATGTTAAAGGAGCTCACGAGTTCCATGAGGAGGAATATCCTCATTTAGAGAAAACCGCCCCTGAAAGCTCGTCCAGAATGCGCATGCGTGGCACTTTTCTTCGCTCTTCTGTATCTGGTGGCTCCCAGAAGGAAAAATTCCATATTTGGGTCAATATTTGTGAACAAACCCCCGTGGGAAAGACCGCTTTTCGAGGCGGCGGAGCTGCTACTTCCTGGTTATTGGACAAAACATCATAAAATAAACATCATACGGGTAAGTTTTGTCATTTTAATACTCTGACATTAAACATTCTAAGACGTAAAGGGAGGAAACTAGCTAAAAATCTCCTCTTCGACCACTGCGTGAAAAATCAATACTTTCACCTGCCGTGTCTCGCCTTAAAAGAAATAGGGCCCGATCTTGTGTTTCTAAACACAGACTATAGCGTAACATGATGTGCTTAGCACATTTAAGTGGAAAGTACATGTGGTGGAGAAACACTCATGGCCAATGGCGATGTTAAGTACGGTGCCATGCTATTGGTTTAACAACCCATTAGTCCGACATCTTATTATTCCGAAAATGTCCCATTGAGCAGAGGTGCCATTAGTCCGACGTCTCTAACCCAGTTGTGTTGTGGATTAGAGCCATATACAACCATTGGCCCTAACCTTAAGGGCAGTGGACTCCTGCCTGAACCTAATTTTATTTTTCAACCCCTACTCAATGGGACATTTTCGGACTAATGGGGCGTCGGACTAATGGTCCGATCCCGTTATGTACAACAGCCTTTTCCTCCAACCAGACTCTGCGGCCGGGAAGGGGCGACGGGTTGTGGGAGAGTGGGGTCCTGTAGACAGAACATTGTTTAGCTCACATGGGGTTAATAACGAAACGGGAAAAAAGTATTTGGTCAGTTCCCCATAAACTTTCCATTGGATTTTGGCCAAATACTTTTCTTCCCCACTGTACTTGAGTAAACTGAGTAAACTATTCTGCCAATGAACAAAAAAAAAGGTTTGTCTAGCAAAGTAGCAACATCTCGACTCTAATCCCAAATAATAATCTTTAATGCTGTACTTTTTAAAAGCAATAATGGATGACTCAGTACAACTACTATTTTTGACGTAATCAATGAGCCCAATAGCTCCTGCATCATCAAATCAAGATCCTGAAGTCATTATCCACTCAAAGTGTTCCTCCCCTGGCCGCATACCTCCGCTCCTCCTCGGCACCTCTCCTCCTGGTGGGCCGGGGTTAGGCGGAGGTTAGAATGCAGCCACACTGGTCCGGACAGGAACAGAGCCCTGTGAGAGAGAGACAGGATTAGACCCGCTCCTGACATTTGGCACAACACCTGGCGGGGCACGGGTAATTTAGCGGTGTGGGGGGGTCAAAGGTCACCGGGGGCCTGCCCTGCCCCCCCCTCCTCGCGCGCACCGTGGCTGTTTTAAACTGTCCGTCACGGTCTTCGAGATAAACGTCCGGAAACATGATGGGAAGTATATTTTATGTATTTCACAGCATCACATTCTGTCGCCGCTTCACCTGCCCCCGTTTTCAAATGTACAAAAGTATTTCATTTAAAGGTGCACTATGCAACTTTTCTTATAAAAAAGAAAAAGTTGATATTAGTTCCTATTTGACCGTTCATTGACCAGTGGCTGTATCGGTGGTTAGCTTAGCGCCTTTACTTACCATCTATTTCTGGGTTTCTGGTAGGTTTTCGGCACAAATGATGAGGAGGAAAGCTTTCTAAATGTTTTAGAAATGATAAAATAAGTATTTGCAAATGTTTTAACAGTGCACAGTCGTCAAAGTGTTTTATTGCATTATATAATTGGTTATTGCAAAATTTGAAAATGCAACACATTACAGGTGAAACTCGAACGTTTATTTATTTCTGTCATTCAACTTAAAATGTGAACCTATTATATGATAGACACATGACATGCAAAGTGACATTTGTCGAGCCTTTATTTGTTATCATTTTAATGATTATGGCTTACATATCTGTTTTCTTTTCATTTTATGCAACTGTGAGGACTTTGAATTGCCTTGTGTATGAATTGTGCTCTACAAATAAACGTGCCTTGCCTTGCAGTGCATTTTCAAAATATTCAAATTTTAAGAGATTTTTAATTTAGTTGTTTTTATAAGCCATAATCATCAAAATTATATCAAATAAAGGCTATACATATTTCTCCCTGCCCACTCCTCCTCTACTGCCCCCTTCTCTCGCTCCACTGCCCTGCTCGCTCAGGCTGAAGGCTGCTCCCTTGTCAGCTTGGAGTGCACTAATAAGGCCCTTCTTTAATTCCGCAGGATGCTCGGCTGCCCTTTAAACGGCCATTTCACTTTCAGAGTCGTGCTAATTGTAGCGTGGCGTGCGCGGATCTGGTAATCACCCTGGGATTTTCCTTTCTCTGTCACTTTCCCTTCCTTTTCGCTCCGGTTTTGCGGGACTTTTGTGAGAGGGCCCTTAACTTAAAGAGGCGACGAGAGGTATCAATTTGTTTGTGTACTTGAGAAGTTCCCGAGCGTGGGTCAAAGCGAGGTAAACACCGGCCTTAACTGCAATGTCACACGCTAATCTGTTTTTTTCTTCTCCATTTTATATTGTCAAATGGAGATGGCACAAAGGCAGCTGTGGCTTCCTTCGGACCAGTCTGTAAGGCGGGAGTCTTCAGAATGTTCCACCCCATGGGCTAGGGGAGCCCGGGGCTATTTGTTACACTTTCTCCTAGAGTTCGTCAACAGAGAGTCCCACAAAAGTCAGACCTGCATTAAAAGAAAGCTTGAAACACCCTGACCTGAAATAGACCTCGCCTTCCTTTTTTCTGTCATATTGGGAGAAATAGTTTAAAAAAAAGTCAAACACAAGAAAATCGAAATGTAGCTTTTTGACATAAAAAGACAAAATTCGTTTTAATATAGTCGCAATGCAATTGTTAGACTTCATTTGGGACAGTAGAATAATGCTCCATATTTAAAAAAACACACACATTTGTCTCCTGTATAGTCTCAGAAGTCAGTGAGTCCATATACTAGAAGAATATTACACCGAGCTTAGTCCAGGGTTGGTCAATGCAGTGATGATACTGTTCACTAGAGTTCGTAAGCATGAGATACCTGCACATTTACAAACATTTGGCTTGCACTGCTCCATCGTGGGACCCTCAGTAGCATCTTACAGTGGAGGGACAGGAGGTTGGCGTTGGAGGAGCGGAGGGATCGAGATGGAGCGTGGTGGTGGTGGTGGAGTAGGTCAGTGAGGTATGGAGGGGCCAAATTATGGAGGGCTTTGAAAGTGATGAGAAGGGCCTTGAACTGAATGCGCTGAAGGACGGGGAGCCAGTGGAGGTTCTGAAGGACAGGGGGTGATGTGTGAGAAGGCGGGCAGCGGAGTTTTGGATGTGCTGCAGTTTACTGACGGTTTTTTGGACGGTGAGCCGTAGAGGATGCAGGTTGCATCCTCTAGCTTATGCATACTAATCTTTTTGTAGCGCTTCCACAGGTGGGCTGTGTACATGGGAGTGCAATACGCCTTAAAGAGTCTGATTTTAAAAGGTGTTGAGCACATTCCAAACCTGGCCATAAAACATGCGACACCGTCTGTAAATGTCCCTGTCATCAGACAAGTCTGCAGTCACAAAGTGGCCCAAACATTTACATTCATCAGTGACATTAAGTCTATTGCCTGATAAAAGAAGAAGAAGAAGAACTTTTATTTATATAGCGCCTTTCACAGACATAGCCACAAAGCGCTTTACATGAGAGCGTTTACATTCACTCCATACTCGGTGGTGGTAAACTATGTTAGTAGCTTCAGTTTCCCCTGGGGGAGACTGACAGAAGCGCTGTCGCGACTGCACACATCTGCGCCAACGGTCCCTCTGACCACCTCCATGATTTCATCCAGGCCTATTGTACATGTTTTTGGTGGTAGGGGAAACCGGAGTACCCGGAGGAAACCTACGCAGACACAGGGAGAACATGCAAACTCCACACAGAAAGGCCCCGTCCAGGTGGGAATCGAACCCGGGATTCCACGAGGCCTCCTCCCAATAGGACATGCCTGGAGCACCCCCCGAGGGAGGCGACCAGGAGGCATCCGGAACAGATGCCCTAGCCACCTCAGCTGGCTCCTTTCGACGTGGAGGAGTAGCGGCTCGAGTCCGAGCTCCTCCCAGGTAACTGAGCTCCTCACCCGATCTCGGAGGGTGCGCCCAGCCACCCTGCGGAGGAAACTCATTTCGGTCGCTTGTATTCGCGATCTTGTCATTTCGGTCATTACCCAGATCTCATGACCATAGGTGAGGGTGGGAACGTAGATCGATCGGTAAATCGAGAGCTTTGCCTCAGACTCAGCTCCCTCTTCACCACAACAGTCCGATACAGCGACCGCATCACTGCTGACGCCGCACCGATCCGTCTATCGATCTCACGCTCCATCCGCCCCTTACTCGTGAACACGACCCCGAGATACTTGAACTCCTCCACTTGGGGCAAGGACTTCCCACCAACCTGAAGCGGGGAAGCCACCTTTTTCCTGTAGAGAACCATGGCCTCAGATTTTGGAGGTGCTAATCCTCATCCCGGCCGCTTCACACTCGGCTGCAAACCGCCCCAGTGCGCGCTGGAGGTCCTGATTTGATGAAGCCAACAGAACAACATCGTCTGCAAATAGCAGAGATGAGATTCTGAGGTTCCCAAACCGGACACCCTCCGGCCCATTCTGTCCATAAAAGTAATGAACAGAACTGGTGATAAAGGGCAGCCCTGGTGGAGCCCAACACGCACCGGGAACAGGTCTGACTTACTGCCGGCAATGCGAACCAAGCTCCTGCTGCGGTCATACAGGGAACGGACAGCCCTTAGTAGAGGGCCCCGGACCCCATACTCCCGGAGCACCCCCCACAGGGCACCACGAGGGACACGGTCAAACGCTTTCTCCAGATCCACAAAGCACACGTGGACTGGTTGGGCGAACTCCCACAAACCCTCGAGCACCCAAGAAGGGTCTAGAGCTGGTCCAGTGTTCCACGACCAGGACGAAAAACCGCATTGTTCCTCCTGAATCCGAGGTTCGACTATTGGCCGGATCCTCCTCTCCAGCACCCTGGAATAGACCTTACCAGGGAGGCTGAGAAGTGTGATCCCTCTGTAATTGGAGCACACTCTCCGATCCCCCTTCTTGAAGAGGGGGACCACCAACCCCGGTCTGCCAATCCAGAGGCACTGTCCCCAACCGCCACGCGATGTTGCAGAGACGTGTCAGCCAAGACAGCCCTACAAAATCAATCAAATCAATACAATTAAATCAATACAATTAAAATCATCAACAGAAAGGAAGCACAATTACAACAACGGTCTTGTTTCATGCGCGAAGTCTAGTACAAAGCAAGTAACAAAAGGCGATCATTACATTTCTTTCAGACGGTTACCATGCCTAACATTGTTAGCATGACCAAAAGTCACTAGTTTTATGTTACACATTAATATACCTATTATACTCAGTGAATACTATTATGTACATTTTACAATTACAACAACGCTCTCATTTCATGTACGATGTCTGGTACAAAGCAAGTGACCAATGATCAAAGCCAAACACAGTCAACATTCCCGAAAGTCACTAGTATGGTGTTAAAAAGAACATTAAATACATATTATCCGTGATCTTGCTACTTCCCAGTTGTCATTTCCATCCTTGATATGATATTGATTAGTGAACAATTTTGCTTGGTTGCTTACTGTTGCCAACCCTGTTAAAAAAACATTTAAAAGCCTTGACAAGTCGTCCATATATACATTAAATAAAAACAAGACAAAATGCAGATAAGCAATTTCCCCATTTTACACATTAACTAATGGGAATACCAGAAAACTAGAATACGCCAAAGACATTTAGGAGCACCAAACAAATAGTCAAAGGCTTTTGATGCATCAATGAAACACATACAAATAGTTGTGTTATTATGTCTATTGTACAAATCCAAGATTTCATTCAAAGAAAAATGCCCATGTGTGTTCCGTGTTTGGGTTTAAAGCCTAACTGGTTATCAGAGGTCAGCAAAAACTCTTCCAACTAATTCAAAGTGGACTTTTCCAGTTCCATAGACAGAGTGCTGGCCAGCGCTATAGGCCTATAAATGTCTTTACTGTTAATTTGACCAGTTTTGTCTTTTACAATTGGAACCAAAATGACAGACAATAATCGGTCGGGTAAGACTCCATGTATTAGAAAGCCTGTAAAACAAATTACAGGCTTTTTTGTTTTTACTTATTGTGTATAAGATACCTCTTTTTACTATTTAACTGTTTGCACATTTCCTGTCTATGCACTCCATGTATGTTTTTCTTGAGAGCCGAATGTAACAAGTGAATTTCTGCATTGTGAGATCAATAAAGGATTATCTTATCTTAAAGGTATACAGGAGGATTTTCCCGAATTTTAGGAAAGAACCGCCCTCTCCACATTTTGAAAAAAATGCACATGCGCAACGCTCTACCTGCTCCCGAGAGGGAACGCCTTCTAAAACGTGTGCGAGAGACATGCACGAGCCCAGTTCTCCTCGTGCACGCTCTGTTTACAAGTCACTGTCGGCATCGCTCACACAAGCTCACTTTCCAAGAAGATTTGCACTTTTTCCACAATGTCAGACTCCCCACCGGTAAGTGAAAATCTATTACAACCATCAAAATTTGTTTTAAAGAATATGTATAAAGCCAATCGTAATCAGGGATTGTGAATACAAAATGTTTCGTGTCTATGTAGCGTTACGAGCATAAACAAGCTATCATTTAGCATCTAAATTGTTTTATTTCATTTATGTCCGTTTAGAGCTTTCAAGAGGACAGTCTTGTGGGATCAGATATGGACTACGAGCCCGTTCCCTGTGCATCCCGACCAAGATCCAGGAGGGGGGGTGCGCCTAGAGGCCGCGGGAGACGAGCTCAGAGCACAAGACCTCCAAGAGCCAGCACCAGCCAAGAGCAAGGAGAGAGAAGGGGAGGCAAGGGTCGGGCTAGAGCCCGTGGCCGTCTGCTAGCTGACCTGTCACGGGAGGACTTCAAAAGGGTTGAAGAACTTCATAAACAGAGGATTGCAACTGAGGAGGTATGTGTACACATATAACCGCTAACTTGTCATTTTTTTGTCGCAAAATACGTCACAGGCTAACTTACAAACTCTTATCAGTACAAAGCATTACTATTGTTATTGTAATATTACTGGTCCAGGGTGTCAGACAGACAGTGTGAGACGTGATCTTTCCTTTTGTTATTGTAATGCTCCCTCCTACATTGCGAGGCAGACAGTGAACAGTGAATACACTCAAAACTGGAGTGAATGTACTGCACTTTTCCCTTTTATTAGAAAATGTGTTCACATTTCGCCTGTTCAATGGTTTAGAAAGCTGTGTGTCAAAGGGCTAAATAGAACATTTTTTAAGTGTGATTTTGTTTTAACAGGCTAGGATAAAGAGACTGACATTAGAGGAGTGTCAACAACTTCTACAAAGATGCCTCAGTCGTGAACCGAGTCTCATCTTTGACCTCATGAGTCTCACCCCTGATCCCCCTCCACCAGGCCCTCCTAATCCACAGGCACCCAACTGGTGTGTCTGTGGAACCTGCAGAAATATGCCAACACTGCTGGAACAGAAATGCTGTCAACAACAACCACAAAACTGCACGTCACTGTTGCCACACATGGAGCTGTACATCTTGGAGGAAGGTGTGCTGAGACTGGCCAGGCGAATCTGGAATGACCTTAGGGCAGAGGTGGACATCCAGGAGACAGGAGAAAGTCACAGACAGTTCCGCTATGCTGCATATAGGAACTTTATTGTCTGGCAATATGGTGTTCTGGGACCAGGAGTTAGAATTGTTATAGCGTCATGTTGTGTGTGGAAAATTAGAGATCGTTTCCCGGATT
Source organism: Proterorhinus semilunaris (assembly GCA_021464625.1). Classification (NCBI taxonomy): domain Eukaryota; kingdom Metazoa; phylum Chordata; class Actinopteri; order Gobiiformes; family Gobiidae; genus Proterorhinus; species Proterorhinus semilunaris. The sequence goes on along the minus strand of CM038361.1, from coordinate 4,719,172 downwards.
CTAATGGTAATTATGTAGGCTTTATTCCGGCCAGAGTGTAAACCTTGTGTACTCAACGTAATTCTTTGTGCTTTATTCCAAGATACCTCATCAGGTAAACTTGCACCATAAAATAAGCTGGATCAATACATGTGTGTATTTTATGCTAACTTTTTGTTACATGTACTATTTTGATTGATGTTGATAAAGTTTCTTACAAAGCATATCTTTGTCCATGTACTTCCATCGAGTTTCCCATACTTCTCTAAAATATTTGTACGTGGCTTTAAAAAGTTCACAAAGGACAATGTATGTAGGCTTGTACAGTTGTGCTCCAAAGTTTACATATCCTGGCAGAATGTTTTTACTTTTTTTTTCCCACTCAGTGGTTGTGTGAAGCCACTTATGGTGAAACAGTGTTTGCTCTTTTTAAATAAAATGACCCTTTTCAAAAGTTTACACACCCCTGTTCCTAATAATGTGTATTTCCCCCTTAGCATCAATGACAGCTTGTAGTCTTGTGGTCATTGTGGAGAATTTTCTGTATAATCTAATGGTAAACCGGCCCATTCTTTATCATAAACATGTGCTGTATGTGATAACGGTTTAGAACTTACATATACAAATATCAACGCAATTTGAGATAGCCATATGCAGATTTTGTCTTTTATTTGCTCAAATGTATAAAATTATATGCTGTTCTTTTATACATGACATACATTCACCATAAAAATTATTGATTTGCGCATTATGTACAGGGGAAATGAAGCACACGTACGTCACTCCTTTTGAAGCACCACATCTACAGGTCATGTGTGAGATGGTTGACCTTTAAAAAAAAATATAAATAAAATAAGTTTACATATCAGGACTTTATCCTATGCAACAGCAGCATACACTGTAGAGCAGGGGTAGGCAACATCAGGCCAAGGGAGTCAAATCTGGCCCTCCTGCATAAAACATGTGGCCCCCAAGATCATTATGAAGAAATATTATTCAATAAATAGGAGACCAAATACCTGATAAAGCACTCAAAAATGTTGAAAATACTGTCAATATTTTCACATTTCCTTCCAAAGCACTCCTTTAGATCATAAATGATGTACAAAGCTAATATTTGTGCTTTATTTTGGACGAGAATTGTAATTTTCGGCCCTTGGCATTTGGGCAATGAAGAAAATTGTCCCTCAATGACAAACTTGCCTACCCCTGCTGTAGAGGATTGAATTCAACAAAATAAGGCACTTGACTCGAATACAACTCACCTAGCCCTCTGCGGGCTTTCTTTTCCTTCAATTCTTGTACTGTTGGGGCAGGGCCACCGGACAACAGCCCCAGCCTTCGTGGATCATGAAGTGCAAGAGGCTGCTTTCCTGCCATCCCCCTAGGAGCCGACAGTCTTGAATGGAGAATAACACTCTGTAGATCTGTAATGTACTTGTAGGTTTTTGGGTTCTTGATGGTGTACAGCCGCCACATCTTTGATCTTTTGTTAAAAATTCTGCCATACCTTGGAGGAGTAAACAAAAACATGTCAATATTGCCATTGCGTGTATAGTATAAATTATGGATTATAGATCAGTGATAACTTACTGATATGAGCCATCTGCATTTGTTCGTGCTCCTCGGTTTAGGTGGTAGTTATAATCCAGCCCTGCCAACAGGGTCCGAGCATAGTACACTGGTGGTTTGAAGCAGAAGCGCTTTGAGGCGTACATAAGTATGTGGTTATGGAAGGACTCCAGGTCTGAGGTTGATCTATAAAACAAAAATAAAGAAGCAAATAAGACAATGTGTGAACCTGGCATTTTCCAAATTTTGATAAAGCAAATTGGTGGTTTGGAATGCAATTGCACTACAAAAATGTCTACCTGAAAGAGAGATACTTGGGTATATTTTTCAACCAGCGTGCATCGTAAACGATCTTTTGGAGTCTTCCATGTGCTGCAGAGCCCTTTGGAATCCATTCTTTATTCCGGTCTTCCTCCAAAGGACCATGTCGACAGGCCCCAAAGTACCACTCATGTTTGCCAGTTACATGATGCAGAACTCCTGTCCAAAGATCCTGTAATCAAATGTTTTCACTCAGTAAATTATGCGTACTATTAAAAAAAAAAAAACATTTGACAAACACCCTTTATATATTAGTATACTCTAATTGTGTAGAAATATATACAGTAAATAAAAACTTACGTTGAAAGCTTCAAAGGTCTCTGCTTCCTTACAGCTGTACCAAAAATGATTGCAAATGTCTCTGTTCCAACTCAGAAGTAGTGCACAGTCCTTCTCATGTCCAGCCTAAAAAACAAATTTATTGAATTAGATTAACTGGTTCCTTGCCAAAAAAACAAAAAAAGGTCTCAATAACAGTAAACATACAGCCAGAATCTTTTTACTTAGGTTCTTTGCACCGTGCCAGATATCCAAACTGTGTTTCACACCACAGTCTTTGTATTGGCCATTGTCTGTCAAACATCACACAAGATTTTAGATCATTTCAGCGTGATGTCTTTTACCATTTGTCATAAGGCTACTTTAGACAAATGGAGAGCTTTCCCGTGTCTGCGCGGCGCGTGACCTGTGCCAAGGCTTCGCTAATCAGAGCCTACATTAGGATAAACTTCTCTCCTAATAACTACTCGGTCGATTATTCTCAAATCATAATCCAAAGCATACCACAACGATCCTCTTCTGAGTTCGTTTCCAGTTAGTGATTGGCCCGCTTTTAAACGACATTACTTAGTAAATGGATGCAGGAGCGGGTGTTCTACACGAGCTGCTACTCTGTTTGTTTGTTTGTTTGTTAGCAAAGGCTCCGAGCCATGAGGGAGGAGGGGCGGCGGGTACGCGATGATAAAGACGGTCACTCAGATAGATCTCATCTCATCCATTTTTATGTTTAAGAACTTTCATCGCAAAAATGACTGCTAGTACATTTAAAAATCTTGACATGCCTTTGTTTGGGGGCTGCGGTGAAGATTAGGAAATGTTAGCAGACCTGTGGCCATCGTAATAACTACTGACGATGCAAATTACAAACTAAATAAACTAATCTACCCTAGAAAGTTACAATATACAGTTACAATGTACACTTTTACTAGAAGTGATTTTAAATGGATTTCTCCAAATAGAATGCCAAACTTTACCTGTCGAGTAGAAACTTCGCGACTGAAGCGTCAGTGGGAAGCCCAACGTGTGCTTTCAGCGCACGCCATCGTGTGAAAGAATCTCCCAAAAACACTCTGGTCTTGTTTCTCTCTTCTGAAGCCTTTCTCTTCTTCTCATAAACCTCGAAGACACTTTTTCTCTTGCGACTCTCTGCCATTTTCAAAGCACCCGGTGAGAACTGCGAGCTACAGTGAAAAGCTGAAGGCGAAGCTCAACATATACACCTGAAAGTGCGCATGCGCAAAAAAACGAAAACTACCCAGGAACGAGCACGTACGACGTCCTTACGTAAACATATCACCAGAATGATTGACAATCAGGAGGACCAATAGTCTTGATGATCCACCCGGAAAAAGAACATCCTCCTCTACACCTTTAACAAACGGCGAGCAGGGGATAGTTTCCTGCTGGTATATTTGAAATGCTCTGCAGATACCCTTCTGCACCACATGCTTAGTTGTTATCCAGCTTCATCACTATCTCAAAGACTTCTGTGTCGAGTGACAATCACATCTTCACTCTTCTCGATTTTGCAATGCCAGATGTGTTGGCTTTTTGCAAAATGCTCTATAATGAGGTGTAAAATGTGCAAAATCAGCCTGGCATTGCAACTTTTCCAAAAGCTCAATTTCCTTTGCAACTATTACTTAACTCGCATATTCTGCCCAACTAAAGTGAGTTTCTGATCAGTTCAATCCATTGTACTTGTTATGTTTGTGCATAGGAGGATCCCAGCGCCTTCACGGGTTGAGGTCATTCAGACTGAAGCGAGGGCCGCGAAAAAGAACGCATGGAGTCGTTAAATATTTGGGAGCAGGGTTTTGTTTTTTTCATTTACAGCTGCAAAAACTGGCCAACATCGAGGGTTACAAACTCCAACCAACAGGAAAACAAAAAAAAAGCCCAGACGCTGACCGCTAATTATTCATCTGGAATTGTTACTTAAAAAAATAATCATGACAACACCGTCGACACTTTCCGGTTCAGAAATTCCAAAATCGTTTTCATCTGGGCCCCGAGTATTTCCCCAACCGGGCTGAAAGCGAGCGCACATGAACGAGAACGAGATTTTTTTCATCATCCGACCAAATGTAATAATTCCCTCTAATGCCGCAGCAGTCATTAACCCCAATTACTCTTGCAGGAGGCTATCAAAATGGCTCTGTCCTCCTTCTCCAAACTCCAGCTGCTCTGCTCGTTAGCTAGCTTAATCTGACCGGGACGTTAGCCAAATGAAAAAAAACGAACATGGAGGTTAATCACGGCGAATGCGTTTCTCCAAGAAAAAGTAATTTGTCCGAATCGGATCCTTTGGCTAAGATTGGACGCGCATTTGTACGCGGCGTGTGTGTGGACTGGAGTTATTACACCGGGCGGAAGTGGCTTCTGAAAATGAAACTGTCACTCAATGGTCGGCGGTTTAATTGAGTTCTTGCGTTGTTGTTTTTTTGTCAGGAGATCAAATGTGTACGTCGGAAAAGGGCGTTACGGGAATGTTAATGCCAAGCTTTCGCGCAACGCTAACTCAACTTTCTTTAACAGGCTCGTACCTTTTTGTCCTTTTACAAGGGTCGGTAATTCTGTAGAAATGGAAGTTGGAAACTATATTTGTATAGAGTCTTTCACACAAATGTCCACCCTGGTCCCTCACTATATAGTGCACGGATTCTGTTGGCAATTCGGACTTGTTGCCCACTACCTTCTCCTCGCCACATGTGAAGTGCAGCAGAATGAGTGGACTAATGGTACATCTACTATAGGTTTGCTAAACACCGGGCATAATGTAATGAGATAAACACCACCCAGTTTCAAGAGGCAGTGGAATATTAGTCAGATACCTTAGATCACGTTTAATTTTGACACGTTCACTAGTTGAGTGATTCCCAACCTGGGGGGCGCCTGGGAATTGCAGGGGGGGCCCAGAGCTTTACCTGGTCAGAGGATCAGGTATTTGAGCAAAATCAATGGAGAAGTCACACTATGCGCCTTTACACTGTGCTGTCGAGTCCAAGTTTGCAAGTTTGCAAATCACAAAGCAGTCAGCGTCACCTGGCCTGGCGGAGAGTGGGAAGAGCAGTGGAGAGGGCGGAACGGGAGCCACAGCTGCCCTGAGGTAGACTGACGGAAGCAAGGCTGTCCATCTGAACCATCGGTCCCCTCCAACCACCACTACCCACCACTCACTCTCACAGTTGCCAGCTCTCACGCTTCCACTGCGACGCTGTATTGTCATGTTCATGTTTGGGATCAGTCCACTCAAAAGACTGGCTCATTTTTATTGACTTTTAAGAATCAAGCCAGAACAGTCATATTGTCTTTGACCTAATTTGTGGAAAAGTCTTCATTTTGTTTGGAGTGTTTAATGCACCTGTAGTCATTTCTGATCATATTTGATTATGAGAATTTTCTCAAATAATATCACTTATGAGCTGACCCTCTGACCAGGCAAAGCTCTGGGAGGCCTAGTCCCCAGATTGGGAACCACTGATTTATGTTACTCATTACCTATAATGTCGCATTTCACCTGTAGGCCAAGCCCCAACCGTCCGAATGGGTCTAAACGTTAGCATGTGCGTATGCTAACGTGGAAACACCCTCTGCTCTTTGAAGCGGCTTACTCTGGCCTCCTCTCCGCCTCAGCGCGCTTCTGTCAGGTGAGCCTTTGTTTTTCCCGTTGAAAGGAGTTCCTTGAAGTGACTGTGGTGTCAGCCTGGAGATGCGTCCGCTTTTTTCACTTGTCTCCGGCACGCGGAGACGTGCGAGGGAGATGTGAGGGAGATGACAAGATGGCCGCCGCTCAGACGTCACAGCGCGGATCCGGCGGGAAGGCTGAGGAGGCTCCGGGACACGCGTAATGCGCCCTGACAGGACACGCGACACATGAGTGAAGCGCCTGGCATCACAAATAAGACGCGCCGCAACAAAGAGACAGACTTCAGGTGAGCTTTCTCACTTAGAGGAGAATGTCACAAAGGATTTTCAAAATGTGTCCATCTATTCCAATTTTGGTGAGGACTATGTTTTTTGTTTGTCAATTTTAATTTGGCAAGTTGCTCTAATGTTGCCGCTTTTTGTTTTTTATTTTTGGTGTCTCTGGCCAGAAAACCACAAATGCAACTTTACCTGCACCGGGTTGGAGTACCAATACACAGTAATGGAATCACGGAGAAGAAGCCAACAGGCTAACGGGCAAAGCTAACTGCGGGTTAGCACAACTTTAACAGTAATTACAGCCAAATACAATATCCCTCTCTCCCTTTGTCTTTTCTGTCAGCGTAGTATTTACACTCACGGACAATTACACAAAAACACAGTGGCGCTTATGGCCTCTAGGGGCACGAGTTACTTAGTACTGCTTTAATGCTATTTTAATGCCCAAAAACACAATTTTTATGGAATGAAAGCTTATTTGTATAGTGCCTTTCACATGTATAGTGCCAAAGCGCTTCACACAGTGTAAGGGATTTCCCCTGTGGACTTTTAATGCTACAAACGATGATAACAACAGTGCTTATTTCAGTTTTTAAGATTTGCAAATATTTGATCAAACCGACGAAAGAGAACCGGTCAAAACAGGAAACTTTTGAGCAAAAGAAATGTGGTCAGTTTCAGCAAACACTGCAACTGAAAATGTTTTAGACCATTATTTTGGTCTTTTCAATTACCTTATACAGTACAAATTGCTGAGCAATGCCATAATTTCCCCATTTTTATTTTATTTTATGCCTTTTTGAATCAAATGCTTTTTAATTACATTTTATCGACTTATTTATCATGACTTTCCTTATGTCCTAATTTTCATTTCATTATATCAATAATGAACGTGTGTAAAAAGGAATTATAACATTATTAAACTAAGCCTATTTTATTCAACAGATATCCATCTAGACATATCAGTTGTTTTATCTGCCATCTCATTACTTTTAATACAATGGGCATGTAGGAACCGATAACATACTAATTATTCCATTATCGGCCCGTAAATTGTTATTCATTCATTCATTCATTCATTCAGCCTATAACTCAGCAGGTAAAGTAGAAGTAGCTTAACTCGACGGCTGAATGTAAAATGGTCTGGTAGTTCTGCACATGTGCAGCAACACTATGTAGCTCCACTCGACAGGCTGCTAGTTTCGACAGTTCACCGTCTCCAATATTTAACCTTAAAGGTGCATTATGCAACTTTTTATGTGGAAAACAAAGTTGATGTTTGTGCGCATTTGACCTTACAGTGACCCACCGGCTGTATGAGTGGTCAGCAAAGTCAAATACACACAAATATTAACTTTTTTTTCCTCATAAAAAGTTGCATAATGCACCTTTAAAGTACCACCAGGCCTTGATCAAGATCAAATCGTGATCAAATCGACCTTTTTTATCTTGCGTACCTCTTAAGCTGTTCATTTATGCTCCAAGTGCCCCCGACAGTGTTTTGTGTAACGTTACTTTTAAAATGAAAAAATGAGCTGGAAAGGTAGCTCATTACGTTACTGCGCTACTTTATTATCGCAATAGAGTACCAATAATAAACATCTATATATCCTTCATTTGTCGATCAATGTATGCTCTACAATCTCAACTTGGACACTTTACAGTGGAAAGCGAGGTTTACAGGCTCAGATGTGTGACGAACGCATGAATGTTTACTGCTCAAATAAACGAATAAAACTAAAACTGTCATTGCTGACCCTTCCCACCCCTTGTTTCTGGAGTTTTCACTGATCCGTCCGGACGCCGCTAATGTCCCACGGTGCTAGCCTGGTAAACCACACCCACTTGTTTTCTGCGTGAAAGAAAGTAGAGACTGATTGGCGGCTAAGGCCGAACCAATCCCGACCGTCACAGGGAATTGACAAGGTTACTCACTGCGTCACTATGTTGTAGTTCAATCAACAGTGACACAAAAGTTATTCGCCAAAACTAGTCATGGATGAAGTTTATATTCAGTTAATATCTCGTGAGTTGGACTACAGCTGTCGTCTAGTCCACTAATTGGTTTATTTCACTCACAGTCTGTGTGGGTTAGGCCCGCCCGCTCCGTGACCAGACTAACTTCCCCGCATGGAACGGACAGGGAATAGTATGGCAGAGCCAGGCAACCACGGTGCAGCACCAACAGGTTCAAAAAGTCCTTGACTCCAAGGGCAATAGGCCTTTTAAAGGATCATATTTCATGTATATACTGTAATTATATTGAATGTTATTACTTGTTTTGTATTTGTGTCGATGGTACGTTGTATGTGACCGCTGGCTAAATTGCCCCGTGGGGGATAAGGAAGATGGACTGAACCATTGAATTGAACCATTGAATCAGATTTATTAGTGATTAGTAGTAGTAGTATATCTGATGTACAGTATACTGAGGTAAAATCAGGTCACAGCAAGATAAAGATTGGGAATAGCCGGTCTTCTCGTCGCACCTCTGCACTTCTATTCCATCTTCAAACGTCTTCCTCCCAAATCCGTCTTGTTTGCTGACTCCGACACTGTCCAGGGTCGTCCATTGTCCCGGTGTCAGCGTTGGATTTATGCCTCCTTTACAGTTGTGTGGAAGGGCAGCACAGGATGCTTAGGAGCGCGCTACAAAGGCTTAACAATGGCCTCCTTCAAAGACACCTTGAGCAGCGCGATCCGTCTGCTCTGACAGGGCGCCTCTGGGCAGGTGTCTGGGCCACAAAGATCCCCTCACATGTCCGCGCCCGGGCCGGACAAATCAGCTGCCCACTTCCATTGTGCCGCGGAAGATGGATGCGTCCGAGATGGCACCGCTGTCCCTCAACGCGATAGAGGTCTGGCCGCGAGGGGCGCTTTGTTCAAGGGGCTAATCGGAGCCTTGACAATACCTTCACTGTTAAGGAGCACAGGGGTCTTATCGACGGCTGTTGTTCGATATTTACTCCTTTAGAAACTGTAAAAGGTGGATTAACGTTTATGCCATTTTAAACACTTTTAATACGCCTGAACCCTTGTGTGTTTGACTCTTATTTATACTTTTCTAGTGGCTTAAACATGCACATTTACACCACTTACAGCAACAAAGCAACTCCCAGGGATCAGCTACATTTAGACACCAAGACCCTCCATGTAGACCATACACAGGCTGAATAAACCTGCATTTTATATGGGGTAGAAACTTCCACATGAAAACAACACAATGAGAGTGGACGGGGCCTTTCTGTGTGGAGTTCTTCGGTTCCCCGACCACTAAAAACATATACAATAGGCCAGGATGTGTTGTGTGTGTGTTTTGGTGTGCATGAGTCCCGTGAATGTTTATTAACATGCAGTGCCCCAACCAAATAAACAAATAGGTGATGATTTATGAATGAATCATGAATGATTTCCTGGAAATCTGCAAAGAGTCCAGCTGGTGATTCTCTGCAGATGACTTTATACTCCGAAAAGCTTCAGACTTGTTAAATAAGCAGCTACTCTGCATATCTGCATCACAACTGCCTTGACTTTAACCCAGTGGTGCACAATCCTTTTTGTTTCCGGGTACCCTTTTCCTTATTTAGCAAGTTGTCGTCTAAATTCTGGCGTTTTCAAAATAAAGCTCAAATAAGCTAAAATTCAAACTTTCAAATTATTCAAATCAAACTGAAGTTTGAAAACACGACAGGAAAATGTCGAAGACCATCTAGGCAACGAATTATTAACACAAAAAAAAAGTAAAGCTCATTATGAAGTCAGCAGCGCTGGGGCTTTTTATTTTAGGCTGTGACAATGGAGCCACGTGAACGGCGTTTTGAGACCATTCCACTCTGGGACCAAACTTGGAAAAGGATTGTTTTTAAATGCGTACGTTGCATCTGCAGAAGTAGAAGTAGTTTGTCCATTACAGTCGACGCAGTCCCGTATCCGTCTCTGTTTTGACAAATGGCCCCCTCCTCCTCCACAGCGCCAGGCCCCGCTCGCATGTTCGCTTTAATGGCACACTTAGATTGCGACTGTAAGTGCTGTCAGCGTTTGATTCGACAATGAGGGGTTTGCGTGGGTATTGCGCCCGTCGCGGCGGGGCGAGGGGGCCGGCCTGAGCGACGTGCGGGGAATGGGGTGCGCGCGTCCGGGCGCCGCGCCGTTGCGATTGCTATTTTCTCCAAACGGCCTGAGGTTAGTGGAATTTCAGAGTGCTTATTTTCACGCGGCAGGTGAAATGTGTTCACTTTGTGGGTTGGATCTTTTTGTGACAAGGCCCTTTTTGAGCGCTGTGAAGTGCCCAGGAACCGCTGGCAGTTCAAATGGATTCTGGGAAATCGAACATGAAACAATATTTGAAACGTTTCTAGAGTTTGTTGAACTAGTTCTATTTGACTGTATTATGGTGCCTACACACCCTGGGTAAGGACGGTCGGACTGGGAAAATGCTTCTGAAGCTCAAGTTCACTAACCGCATGGAGATCCAACAGTGGACCCATGAAAGTTAAGGATCAGGAGCTACGATCGAAGCTACGTATTTGAGGTTTCGGATGGAGCCTAGGATTCAGGAGGATTGCGGAGAAATGTGTGAATGAAGCCAAAAATACACAAACTCTGGGGTGTTTTTCATAGGGACATAGCATTACAACACGGCTCCAAAAAGTTGATTTTGCAAAACACAGGACCTTTAAAAGATGTTTGTAATAGTGTGTTCTTTATAGCGCCCGCGTTTTTATAAGTTTATTGAAGCGTATGATCCTCTGATCCAAATGCCTGGGCTCGGTAAAGGCATTTCAAACCACAGCTGCTGATCGTCATGAATATTTCCAGAAAGCGTCTCCGTTTCACTTGTGTCTTTATGATGTAGCACAGGCGGTTATGTTGTTCCAAACTCAGATCATCTATACAGTTTTCTTGAATGTGTGTTTTCCTCCTCATGCAGCGTTCTCGCCGCTCTGAACAGCGGGCGCATGTTGCCGCTGACTGACACCGCTCTAACACACCTGCCACCACATTCCTGTGTATTGTCACTGAGTGCGTTTACAAGGGCTCGAAATTCCCGGTTATTCGTTATATTCCGGTTATGGCAGATTTCGGGATATGGTGTTTATATGACACTGAGAAATCGGGAAACTCAAATTCCTTGTTTACATGATCAAATAAGGAAACCCGGCTTTTCGATTTTAAGCTCTGTCCGCGCAGGCGCATACATTACATTTTTGAGCACAATACGTTGAAAATATCAAAAGTATAAATGTGTGGCTTATTGCGGGGCTTGTCCTTTTGAACACCCACTTGGGGCTCAATGTTTTGCTCGTCCTCGACATCCTGAGCTACGACAGTGACGGCAGATTGTGGATTATTCCGTACCTTTACCCGTCCTGGGTCTGTGTTTATCACCGACTCGGACCCGGGAGCTCTGGGAGAACGTTAAAGCCGGGGCCGGTGTGAGAGAGTGGAGCTGATGGAGTTCATCGATAGTTAGTGGAGGAAAATCTTAATCCGGCTCGGTGTTGTGGTCGACTCCTCTGCGTCCGGAGGGAAACCAGCCGCCTTGAAACGGTCGCCGACAGTTTTGCATAAATCCGCATTACAACGCTTCTTTCCATCTTAAATATTCACTAATATTTTTTATGGTTAAAATATAAAACTCCATCTCCTCTTGACTCCAGAAACAGGCGCTCTTCGGACTCACCGTCGCCGCCATGTTTGTTTACGATTAACTGCACATGCGCAAGAAATAGGAAGTTTCTTAAAATCGGAAAATAGCGTATACATGAAGTTATATCCCGGTTACTGACGGAAAATCCCAGCCAGAAAATTAGGGTTTCTCAAAATCAGGAAACTGCTATTTTCGGGGTTTTATAAGTGCTTATATTATCAAAAACAAAACCGGAATATTAAAAACTCCTGATAATAACCAGTCATTTCGAGCCCTTGTAAACGCACTCAATGTAAGTGTACACAGTACTGACGTGCGACCCGCATTAGGTGTGAAGGCACTATAGGATGCTACACTTTAAAAAAAAATAGACGTGAGGTAAGGTGAGATGCTGCAGGTGAAATCATTGATTTTTCACGCAGTGGTCAATGTAAAGATGTTTTGCTAGTTTTTCTTAAAGCCACACCGCGTAGACTTTTACCACAAAAATAACATTGAAATACAAGCTTTTATTTTATGATAATATCTGTTAATTTCAACATTGAAAAATACCTCAAACAAACATGTGATTTTGCTGTGAGCGGCTCAGCTCTCCTAAGACATGGCATCATTTTACCGGGAGTGGGTGTACGTCTACAGCTTGTTTCCATGGACATGTCGAATTTGAGATTTAAACAGGTCAGGTTCCCATCCAAATCCATTCTTTGATCACCCACTGCAGTAATAGCATTTTCTGTGTCGAGCTGGTCATTATCTGCATGTCTTGTACTGATGGCAACAGTATAGTCCAAAATATTACGCAGTGTACCTTTTAAAGGAACAGGCCACCGTTTTTCCATACTGAGATATGTTCTTACCTGAGCTTAGATGAGTTGTTGTGTACCTGTCTGGTCTTTGTGCGTGCCCTCCGTCACGCAAATGGACCAAAGACGTTGTTAGCTCTTAGCCTCTCCCAGCATATTCCTATGGAACCAAACGGGGGTGAAGTTCGAAGCGACCAAGCTGTTCCACATTTTCCCTATTTAAATACAGTCACGTGAAAAGTTACACGATCCAAGTATAGTTACACAAAATTAAAAATCTCGATTTTCAAAGCAGTACATCTGCACAGCGCCACCTGCTGCTCAAAGAGTGTCCAGTATTCGTCTTTTAAAATGAGCAGAGCACATGGACAAATTGACTTATTACTTTGGAGCCTTTGTTGAAATGAAGTGGAGTAGAAATATATTATATTTATCTTTCAAACGCAGTGGAGTAAAAGGAATTCCTCCAAAAAAAAAAAAAAGAAAAAGTACAGATCCTTAAAACCTCTCCGGTACTTAAGTAAGCTGTATAAGCCACAGCTTTTTTCCAACAATGACCAAATCTCTCTTGAGAAAACGGCGCTGTTTTTGCCTGACTTTCTTGTCCCGCTGCCAACAATGTCTTTATTCCCGCGTCCCACAGGAAAGACTCTTGAAATTGTTCATTTACCGAGAGGAAGGAGTTGAAGGCCGGCGCAGATTTGTAAAGATTATTCCCATCATGATCCTATTAGCCGCGGGGAGAATGTGACCGCTTAAGATGGATTTATGGTTATCCTCCCCAAAAAACACGGTCAGTTCTGATGTTGACGAGTCCACTCCCTCCCCCGTCCCGCCCAACCGTTAGCAGAGTGGACCCGAGAGTTTCGAGGATCCCGAGGCCGCACTCCAGGTTCCCAGCAGCCCCCGGCATCACTGAAGTCAGGTTTTGGTTTTCAATCCTTGTATAAAGTGCATTATTGTGTTTTTTTGTTGTTTTATTTACAGCATTCTAAACAAATACTATATTCCGAAAGATCATAATTGAATGTATATAGTGCTTATGTAGAAGCTCACATAAAACAGTATGCAGTTTAAAGTATATGTATCTCTTTCTTTCTCATAAATACACAAAGTCAGAGGTGTGTGGAAACTTTCACTGTGTCTGAGTTTTCATCCCCGTGCCTGGAAAGGTTTCCTCAGGGTGCGGCACGGTGGCTCAGTGGTTAGTGCTCTTGCCTCTCAGCTAGAAGGTCTTAGATTCGATCCCTGCTGGAGCCTTTCCATGTTGAGTTTGCATGTTATCCCTGTGTCTGCGTAGGTTTTCTCCGAGTAGCTACTTCGGTTTCCCCTACCCCCAAAAACATGCCCAATGCCCTAACCCAACTTCTGATCTACGGAATTTCTTGGTACAATTGTAGGATGACAATAAAGTTCTTCTTATTCTGGTTTCTCCTACCACTAAACAGGTACAATATAGTAACATACAGTCAGGACTGATATTCATAATCATTTCATTCATGATGGAACCAGAGGCTGCAACATTTTGGATCCAAAGAGCCATTGATCCGTGATTACTATACACCATTACCAACACTTTTCAATCAGCGGCAAGCTCCTCACCTTCACCCCAATGCCCTGCGTCCCCCGGAGCGCTCCGGAAGCCCTCAGTCAGCGTCCCCACTTTGGCTCACGTGGGCCCGGATCAAAGATGGCCCAGCTGGGAGGGGGCGGGTGGCTGAGCAGATGGCTTCAGGAGCACGTGGGAGGGGCGGCCCAACAGCCGAGGCCCTTCAGGCTTTTCGGCGCCGCCTCTCCCTTGGGTGCCCGCGCAGGAGGGGGGGGGGGGGGGTATCCGGCTCGAGTCGCTTTACCTGAGTTTTGGGTGCATGACCCGGCAGGCTTCAAGCGCTCCCGCCCCCTGCCTCTGTCGCATATGGCTCGGGCTCAGGGAGGCAGCCCGAGGTAAGCTCCCGTCATTGGGAGGTAAGAAAGGGGGGAGTGTGCCATCCTCTGGGGCCACGGGGAGGAGCATGCAATCAGAGGACTTTGGAGAAATGTGGCTTTGGTTTCACACTTAACAAAAACTCGAATCATTTCTTCTGATGAAAACATCCCCGTGTCCTTGGTGTCTGTTAAAGCCATCCTCAGAAACCTTGGGGTTGTGTTTGATCAGGGTCACTCTCGACCAAAAACTGTGAAATGATGATCACCCACACTTTCACCTCCTCTTTCATCGATTATTGCCATTTCGTTTTTGTTAAGTATCAACAAGATGCCTCTAAACAGACTTCAGATTCAAATTCCACATTAAAGATTTTCGTTGTGTCCTTTCGTTGCATTGCTGACTTTTTGGGTTCCTACTCCCCGGGACGCACCCTTCGGTCTTCAGGCCCGGGTCTCCTGATGATCCTAGTTTAAGACGCCAGATCTCCCCCGGAGTTTTGGATTCCGGGGGAGATCTGGCGTTTCAGGCCGTAGCCCCTAGACCTCCGAGAGCTTAATGCTGTAGACTCACTAACCTATTGGCGTACTATGGTCTCCAAAGTCTTTATTCAGGCACATATTTTGCATAACTGACTTTGAAGCGTGCCAAAGTGAATTAAATTCATTCCTGGAATTTAGATTTGTTTCACTCATACATGTTGCTTAGTTATAAATGTTTTTGCTCAGCCTGAAACTTAAAAATGTATGGTAGCTTTATTTTATTCATTAAATGTTTACACACGTCCAGTTGTAAGTAAGTAAGTAATTGCTTTATTGTCATTGTACAACGAAATAGTGTTCAGGTGTTAGTCCTGAGCCGCGCTGCCACTGTGTGTCAACCTGACCCGCATGACCTCGGAGGTCGGGGGAACTGTAGCACTCGGAAGAAACCTGGCTGGCTGCCCTCTGATCCTCTGTCTCCTCTGATCCTCTGAAACGGTAAGACAATTTCGGTAAGACAGAAATTGTTTCTGTCTTAATTTACAAGATTGAGGCAATTTGAAAATGTTCTCAATTTTTCTTTCATTTAAACTCGTTTTTTGGTCTTGCTGTCAAGATTTGACACAGTTTGATGAATAAACAAATTGCTACAGTTGAGTTTTTTTCTTTTATGCTCAGAAATGTGTTATGGCTTGGTGTTGGGACTCACCATCACCCAGGGATTACCCACAGAATAGAATATCACTAGTTCTCAAACTGGTAGTTAATGTTAATAATAATAATAATAATGCATAGGTTTTATATAGCCCTTTTCTGGACACTCAGTGACGCTTTACATTGTATTATTCATTCACTCCGTACTTGGTGGTGGTAAGCTACTGTTGTAGCCACAGCTGCCCTGGGGTAGACTGATGGAAGCGAGGCTGCTGATCTCCAACACCAACCATTCACTCACTCACTCCATTCACCCAGGCTTCCTGATGTTTCCCAAATCCAAATACCCATCCATGTACCGACCAGGCCCTTCCTGCTTAGCTTCTGAGGTCTGACGGGATCGGGCAGAGCAAATGTGATTTGGCCCATTGGGGCCTCTTTAGGTGTTACTCTGGGTCAATGTATTTATGCATTGCATTTAAGTGACATGTTTTCTGGTTAAGACATGGTTTACACCCAGTTTAGACATGATTTGGATCTATTATAGGCACGTTGAATGTTGTTGTTTACTGTCGGTGATCCCGCACATGCGCACTACGCCGGAGGGCAAAAGGCTCGCCTCCACAATCAACACAGCCCACTCAGAACCTCGTTCATATCTCCAACTACATTTTAAAGGAATAGGCCACCGTTTTTACATACTGACATATGTTCTTACCTTACCTTACACTAGTTGATATGTACCTGTCTGGTCTTTGTCCGTGCGCTCTGTCATGCAAACGGAGCACAAACGCAGCCTCTTCCACATACTGTATAGTTCCAAATCAGCTCCCGTTAGAAGCTACCAAACTCTTCCACGTTTTCCCTATTTAAATACAGTTACGTGACGTGTTACACTACAAAGTATAGTAACACAGAAATGTAACATGTCGATTTTCTCAGCGGATAAAAAGGGGTACTATATTGTGAGGCGTAATAATACGAGGAGCACTACGTCCGCGCACTAACTCCTAAAGACTTTTCTCCCGCTCACTACAAGTCACGCTGCTTCTATTGACGGAAGTGAGCGGGAGAAAAGTCTTTAGGTGTTAGTGCGCGGACGTAGTGCTCCTCGTATTATTACGCCTCACAATATAGTACCCCTTTTTATCCGCTGAGAAAATCGACATGTTACATTTCTGTGTTACTATACTTTGTAGTGTAACACGTCACGTAACTGTATTTAAATAGGGACAACGTGGAAGAGTTTGGTAGCTTCTAACGGGAGCTGATTTGGAACTACACCGTATGTGGAGGAGGCTGCGTTTGTGCTCCGTTTGCATGACAGAGCGCACGGACAAAGACCAGACAGGTACATATCAACTAGTCTAAGGTAAGGTAAGAACATATGTCAGTATGTAAAAACGGTGGCCTATTCCTTTAAGACATCCACCGGCAAAACAGTCGCTTGACAGACCAGCTAACACATTTAAACTGAAAGAGTCGACTAATTTAGAGCATCTTTGTGCCGAGGATCACGAGCTACTGCACTAATCGGACTGCTGCGAGCGAAAAGCCCATTTCACCCGTGCCAAATACTAGACGTCATAAAAAAAAGCTTAAACTATAGTCTAAAGTTATTCTTAATACTTAAATATACATTTTCGCCTAAACCCGTTTAACAATTACATGTAGGCTATTAATGTATTATCATAATCAGCACTTAAATATCATTAAAATCACCAAGGAGCACCAAAAGAGGAAAGCATCCCCACGATTTGGACAAAATGACCTGTTGTACATTTAGAAAGTGCTCGGTTCAAAAGTCTGATCTGTGACTGGACTGTCCTCACTTTAACAGCATGACGGGAACATCTGCACCCCATAGACTAGGCTGGATGGTAGTAACTCTTTTGTGTCTGTGTATGTGGCGTAAGTTTTTTATTTTCTTACTTCTAATAACGTGAAGTGAGCAAATTCACTCCTGGCACGGACGCTGATTCAGTCCCCTCCTTTCTTTCTTCATGTTAAATCTGATCTTAAATCAATGACATTTTACGCTCCTCTCCTTCCTGCGTTTGTTTGTGTCGCCTACAGGGACGTGTGTGTTCACTATATTGATTTTATTATACAGTGCCTCTCGAAAGTACTAATACACCTTGAACTTTTGTCATGTTTACAACCCTAAATGTAAAGATTTTATTTGTAATTGTTTACTGAAAGTTTACACACAAGTAACAGACAACTGTGAAGTGAAAGCAAAATGATACATGTATTCACAAGTATTCATACAGCATATTCGGAGCGCATTAAATTGCCTTTATAACATTCCTAATGACAGAAAGTTCACACCTTGCCCTAACCATTAAATAGAGGCCACCTGTGTGTAATCTACTCTCAGTATAATTCCAGCTGTTCTGTGAGGGCCTCAGAGCTATGGTCAGAGTGTATTGGTCACTAAACAACATCATGAAGGCCAAGGAGCTCACCAGAGAGGTCAGGGATAAAGCTGTGGAGAAGTTTAAAGCAGCGTTAAGTTATACAAAGATTTCCCAAGATTTGAACATTTCACGGAGCACTGTTCAATCCATCATTCGGAAATGGAAAGAGTATAGCACCACTGCAAACTTACCAAGACATGGGCGTCCACCTAAACTAACAGACCAAACAAGGAGAGCACTGGTCAGAAATGCAACCAAGTGCCCCAAGATAACTCTGGAGGAGCTGCGACGTCCTGCCGCTGAGCTGGGGGAATCTGTACATGGGACAACTATAAGTCGTACTCTACACAAATCTGGCCTTCATGGACGAGTGGCAAGAAGAAAGCCATTATTGAAAGGAGGCCATAAGAAATCCCGTTTGAAGTTTGCTAGAAGTCATATGGAGGACACAGCTACCATGTGGAAGAAGGTGCTTTGGTCAGATGAGACAAAAGTTTAACTTTTTGGCCCAAATGCAAAACGTTCTGTATGGAGCAAACCTAACACTGCTCATCGTCCTGAGTGCACCATCCCCAGTGTCAAATATGGTGGGGGGGCATCATGCTATGGGGCTGCTTTTTCTCAGCGGGGACTGGGAAGATTGTAAGAATAGTTGGGAAGATGGATGGAGCCAAATACAGAGACATTTTGGAGGAAAACCTGCTGGAATCAGCAAGAGAATTGAGGCTGGGGCGAAAAATAAAATCTTTACGTTTAGAGTTGTAAACATGACAAAATGTGCAAAAGTTCAAGGTGTATTAGTACTTTCGCAAGGCACTGTATTTAGCACGATCTTTTGTCTGAAGTTTTCAGCTCATTTATAATTATTATTTGCCCTCCAGTCAGAATCACGTGCGCGTGACGTCACTCGTCAACGTGCGACGTGCGTATAGACCTGATTTAGTCCTGACTGGACGTTGATCTAGTCCTTGTGGTACTCGGAAGGTCAGGAACCACAACTAGGTGGTCCTTGAGTGACAAGTTTGAAAACCGCCGTTTCCCTTGCACATTTAATAATAATAATGCCTTACACTTATATTGCGCTTTACAAGCCTGTATTACCAAGTTTCTCAAAGCGCTACACTGTCGTCATTATTCATTCACTCCATACTTGGTGGTGAGCTGCTGTTGCAGCCACAGCTGCCCTGGGGCAGCCCGTCTGCGCCATCGGCCCACCACCTGCCACTCACTCATACACCAGTGTACGCAGACACTGGAGGCAAGGAGGGTGAAGTGTCTTGCCCAAGGACACAACGACAATGTGCACCTTCAGGAGGCAGGATTCGAACCCCCGACCTTCCGATCATGAGACAACCCGCTCTACCATCTGCGCCACCGTCGCCCTATTTCTATGATGCCATACTCTGCTTGTCCTTTAACAAACTGTTCTGATGTGTTGTTGCTGCAGTTGGTCAGGTCTGGGTTCAGCAACGCTATGGGCCCAAAGAATGAGACCAGCTGACGACCTGAACATCCTGAATGACCAGGGTGTTCCACCGTTGAATTTCTTCTTCGCTGATGGCACAGGCATATTTCATGACAATGCTCAGGATTCATCGGCTCACATTGTGAAAAGAGTGGTTATTGAATTAAATTAAATTAAATTGTTGAAAGGCCATTAAACAATCATATAAATATAGATAGTACACATGAAAATACATATTCTCTGGGAGTTGTGACCCACTGAAAACCGTTCCACAACCCACCCCTCAGTTAAAAAGCAAGTACTGCATTCATTAAAGAAAAAAGAAAAAATATTTTATTTATTTGTGAAACTATTAAATGGAACACAGCTTGCCATATATTTATACTGCAAAAAAAAAAACTAATTAAAAATATCAAATCCTATTCACCTGCAAACTCTACGGGCTCGATCGCAACCCCCCCTTAGCCCGCGCATCTCTCTGACACGCTAAAACAATGTAATGGCCGTCATTAACCCCTGCCTGCCTGCTGTACAATGAGCGAATTACCGCTGCTTTGGCCATTAATGTTTGGAAATCTATGGAACCGTGCCATCTATCCCCCCCGTCCCGTCCAAATGGCCAGGAGCGAGCCGCAACTCCCGGCCCCGTAATTGCAACATCTCACATCTCTAATTAGGGCACGTCTTTCAAACAGATGTACGGTGGTCGACCCGGGGGTGAGGCGCAAATTGATATCGAAAATGATCGGAACGACTCTCCCGCCGAAACGCATGGGCCGCGGCCAAATGAGTCCTTGATTAAAAGCTGATTTTTTTTTTTTCTTTTACTATAAACGTTTAAATCTGTTATGAATCAGCAAGGGATGAAGGGGGCGAAAAACGCAATCAGCCTTTTTTATTTATTTTAGCGCCGCGGACCCCGGATCGGATCCCCGCCGAAAATACCGAGTCAATAATTAAAACGCATTGATTAAACGGCGCGATAATATTTAATTAAGCCGGCGCATTAGGATTCCTTCCTCGTCGACGCCAATGGGGCCATTAGCGCAATTAATTATTTCAACACCCTCTAAATACCAAAAGGAATTCGATGCGCAAATGGGCACATGTTATTTTGAAGAAGTTAATTAGCGAAAGCCTCATTGTCGCCCGAGTCCCGGCGCGCACGGAGGAGGGGGGGGGTGCCGCAATTAAGCGCTTAAAAAGTTGGCGGATGGGGCCCACTGACTTGGTAATCTCGGAGAAGACTTTTGCACTTGAACATTAGTGGTTAGAGTGAGTTCAAGGAGGGGGGGGGGAATTAAGAGGCGGAGGAAAGAGGAGGGGGCCACGGCGCGTTCCGACCTCACCCTTTTTAACGATCTTCCGGAAATCGGGACGACATGGCGGCGCCTCCTCGTCTTATCCCGTCACAGTTATTGACACACATACGCCAAAGCCGATAATCCAAATATGGTCATTTCCTTTTCGAGCGACAGTTGTGGCTCGTTTGAACCTCTTTACCGTGACCTTGATTTTCTCCAGTTCGGCATTACCTCAATTCAAAAGCCTCATGACCGGAGAGCTTACAGCCTATAGGCCAGTGTGACGCCGCACTTGAAAGCTAAGGCCTACGAAACGTATCGGAACTCTTTTTTTTTGTCACTTTTTGGTTGCGTTTTCATCCCCGTTCCCGTCACTATTTGGAAGATTTGTTTCAAGAAGCTTTTCGATTTGAGTAGAGCCAAACTAGAGAAAACGTGTTGTGTTGTTTTTTTTGTTCTTTGCTTTTGTTGCGTTTTTTTTTTCTTTTTCGTTTTGTTTCTATCGCTTTTTTATCGTGTTGTTGTTGCCTTTCCAGCAGTTTTGTTTTTTTTTGCTCTTTTGTGACTTTTTTTGTTGCTTTTTCATCACTTTTTAGTCCCGTTTTCATCAGGTTTTAGTCATGTTTTTTTTTAGATTGGATTCATGACACACTGGAGAAAATGTGCTCGTTTCAGGTGGACGTTAAGAGATTAAATGCTTCACACTAAGAAGGTCCCGGGTTCGATCCCCGGACCGTGTGGGCCTTTCTGTGTCTGGATAGGTTTCCTCCAGCCAGGTGATTCTGACCATTAGCTCTGCTCCATATTTTGGAGATGGGGCCCCGGGCGTCGGCCATTGCTCCAGACAGGTCGCCCCACCGGCATCCACAGAAGACACATTTCCCTTCGGAAACAATAAAGCATATCTAAACCTGAGCCTTAAAGGTACATAATGCAACTTTTTGTGTGAAACAAAAGTTGATATTTGTGCGTATTTGACCCAGCAGTGACCCAGCGGCTGTATGAGTGGTCAGCATGGCGTGTTTAGTTTCCATCACTGTGGTGTGTAGGACGCTCCAGGATCAATTGTTTGGAAGGTTTTTTACTGCTGATGGTCCTGGAGCGTTGTAGAGACCACTGTGATGGAAAGTAACGGCTCCATGCTGACCACTCATACAGGCGCTGGGTCACTACAGTACAAGGTAAAATACAAGAAAATATCAACTTTCTTTTTTTTCCACATAAAAAGTTGCATTATGTACGTTTAAAGACGGGAGAAATATACAGGCACACTTTAGGACGAGTTTTATTAAAATTAGGCTTTCATTCCACTCTTGCACATTTGTATGCCTTACACTCAACAATATTTTGTCGATTTTTAGTATTAAGAATAAGGGCGGATTTTCTCGTAGAGCTTTCTGAAAAACTTACAAACAGTAAACAAGGCCATTTCTATGCATAAACTTTTTAGAAAACGTAAAATGACAGAAAACTCAAAATTACTTTTTCCCTTATTCACCTACAGTGTCTCGCCTTATTAATTGTGAGTGCTAATGAGGAAGGCTTCTCAACATCATCTGCAACTTTACACTTTTACTTGCATACATTCCATCGAACAAAGGAAACTGGACGCAATAGGAACTTTTGGTAAAAATTGTTTCAGCCAAACTGTGGTTGAATATGCATTTTTTGTTTTTTACTTTTTAGGAATCCTAAAAATAGTTAACCGATGCCTTAATTTTGGCACTGTAGACACAGTTTTGCAGAATCTTGTTCCATTTAGGTTAACTTCAAGCCATGTGTACACTGCACCGTCGTTTGCTTTCTCTTATAAGAGAGGTCGATGTCACCAAGCTGCACCCGGCTTTAGGTCATTTTTAAACCTGATTTAGTCCTGGTTTGATTTTGACCTAGACTTTGGGGGACTTGGAAGGTCAGTTATTTTATGAGGTGGTGAGAAAAATTCAAGAAGAAGAACCAATAAGTCATGAAGGAATTATGTAAAAATTATGTTTTTATACAAGGTAAGGTTTTTACGCTGACATCCGTACTGTTTCATTTTTAGTTACTATCATAGTTTTGTTAGTAAGGAATGCAAGCTGTGTTGGTTTTACGTTTGAGGAACATTCAAATCGAGTATAGCTTTACTGAAACTTCAAGTGCAGCCACCTGCACTTAAAGCTCATTGACTGAACTCCGGAGGTTCTTTGCGTTCAAAAGAGGAATGGTACGTTCACAAACAGTCCAACTTGTGCTCATCTGCATCTCAAGGCAGTCACAGTTCAGCTGCAATTGTAGAGCCTTTGCACATCCTACAAACATCAGCTTTAACTGAAAACTTTACTTCCAAAAACCAGACCTGGATGACTTACACCGACTAATCCCAAAACATATCGCGAACCATTTTGACAACCAAATTTGGACTCCGCTTGATCTCCAACCCTCACAGAGAGATCAAGGCGAGGTGGGAGGTGACAGCCCGGCAAGTCTCTCCCTGTGATCATCCGCGCCCCCCCCCCCCTTTGTGCACCCAGCCCCCTTCCCTAACCCCTGCACCCCCCCCAGACATGCCAGCCTAGCCTCGCCAATCCTCCCCTCGCCGGTTAGCATAAATAAAAACGCGGTTATCTCCCCTTACCTCTGCTGCCTTTTTGCCTCTTTGCACTTTACCTCTGTTTAATCATCTGTCGGGACGTTTTTCCACTGGAATAATCAGAAGACCCCACCCCACCCTTCCTACCTCGGCCCCCCCATGCGCCATATCCCCGGTCGTACGTACTAATCCTGCCCCATACATGACTGGCCTTATCAGCTCCCAAAGCCCGCCTCTCATGGGATCTGGCTGCCGCCTAATCTGGCCTGAGAAATTGTTAACAGGATGTAAATGTGTCCAGAGATGATACATGGCGCCTTGTCGAACATATGTGTTATTGTTAAGCGTTTTGCATGCGGGACGCCAGATTAGGCGGCGGTGGCGGTGCGAGAACGGGCAGAGATGGTATTGATTGATGGAATAACAAATGTCCAATATCGTTTTAGATGCAAATGATCGCGCAGAGGCCACGGGACGGATCTGTGTGGCGGGCTTATGGGGATGAAATGGCGACGCGATTTCTTTGATTTACTTGAATGGAACGTACGAGATGGCGAGGAGGGAATTGTCAAGGCGCACGGGCTTGACAGATAACGCGGGTTAAGCGCTTGCTGTTTGAGACCCGCATTCGACTTCGAGATTCTTGTAATCAAGACAATATTAATTTGTGCGATTGTTGGTCTGTTTTCAAGATCGGGATCGTTTTTCAGGCGAAGGCTCCAAAACGTCAATGCATCAAATTGGCTTGTTTGCACAGTGAGGCCACGCTAGTTACGATGACTAAAGTTGTGAGCGCAAGTACCTGTCCATTTCCTATTAAAAATGATCTTAGACCCGATCGACTAATCATATTTTCTAAAGATTCCTTGGTGAATAGCGAGTTCCTGGTAGATGATCACTTTCTGCGTGTTAAAAGCTTGATGCAGGATGTAAATGTGATTTTTTTCCAACTGATCTAAGCTAATCTCCTTAGGAAATGAAGAGGATGTGAAGTAGTGGCGCTCGACTTCAGGTTAGTGGAGGTAACCTGAGGCCTTCACCCCGATCTAACTTCACAGCACTTGAAGGGGAGTGATGCTCCCAGACTTACTCTTCACAGTGGAAGGTATAACGTTGACATATCCTACCGGACAAAAGTTAGGAAACACTTTTTATGTAAATGTTTTTATTTTCAACACTATTTCTGGTGAATGATTCTCATTGTTGGCACGTAACTCTGAATGAACACATGGAATTATGTAGAAAAGGTCTGAAATATTTCAAAAATCTGTTTTATATTTTAAATTCTTCAAAATTGTCACCCTTCTTGGCATTTTCTCGATGAGCGTTATACGGTCGTTCCCTGACATGGTTTCAAACAGTCTGTGAAGTCATTTCTGTTGACGACATCGTGAAGTTCATTGAGAAAATGTCGAAAGTGAGCAAAGCTGTAATCAAAGCAAAAAGCGGCTATTTTGAAGAATTTATTTCAGCGTTTTTTTGTTTAAACCATAATAAGCCCAATGCCCATCTTGGCTCGCCCGTTGCATTATGGGTAATGGAATGTCTTTTGGCCACCAAACAATAATGATAGTTAGCGTAAAGCAACAAAGAAAGCTCTGATTTGGACCGTTTTAACCGCTGGAAAGTTGATGATTTAAAGGGTTTTTGTTGTCGTTTGAATATTATCTTAAAGTCTGTTTTTACAACCAGGGCTGCGTACGGAGAGAGACGGAAACTAAACTGCCATTCATACAAAGAGATGCTGTCAAAAGTGACGACCATTCCTTGTTCATATCGTTGGAATAACTATAGAATAACTATGTCAGAAAAACCTTTCTGACCCTTGAAGGCGACTGTTGGACAAAGTCCAGGGTCTGAAACTGTGGCCGCATGTCGCCGATATTCACAACATTTAAACTGAAATGAGAAATAAAAACATAGAATCCCTTTTTTTTTGTCAATAAGGAGGTTGACAGTAGACAAAATATTTTTCTTAATTGTGACCAGAGAGATACACATACACACATAGGCTATGCCATCTAAATGTACTTTATTTTTTTATTTTTTACGAGTAATCTGATGGTACAACAGAGCTAATCGGTCGCTAATTTGACAGACGGAAATTTACCCACTATATTTAACATAAACACCATTTTGGAACTTTTCCCTGTGATTACAAGACGAATTCAAATGATTTAAAAAGTGACTGTGTCAGGCTGATCCCAGGTCCTGTCGTTCCCCTGTCCGCTATGGTCCGCTCCTGCCTACGGAGCCGCCGCCCTGACTTTTCCCTCGCTTTCAAGATATTGACAACGTAAATATCTGCAAGAAATGTCACCTGAGACTTATGGTCTGTAAACCAATGCCCGTAAGCCTTATACTTCACGGTTATGGCTCAATATACTTAAGTGTTCACGCTCCGCTACCTGAACTCGCTCACACATTTCAATGGCGGTGTGGTTTGTTTGGTACCCGAAATTAGGAGTCTGATTGACTCGCGTATGCGCAGTCGAGATGGGCATTCGGCTTATTCCATATGTGTTGAAAACTAACGCCTTCAGTGAGAATCTACAATGTAAATAGTCTTGAAATAACAGGAAAAGTAAAGTGTTTTGACCGGTAGTGTATTACATTTCAGTCAGTCACAGCAAGATGGTCCCAGAATTGATTCCCAGGCAGTGGGGCTTTTTCAGCGCGGAGACTGCATGCTCTTTGTCAGCAACTGGGCAAAGCGAATTCTCCAGCTAAGTACTCCCCTACATAAACATATATATACATATATACGTGAGTAGGATGAGGAAGAATTTCATCCATAAAATGAGAGTTTTCGCACTATATGTTATTGAAGGTTCATCGCTTCCAGTGTCCAATTAAAATGCAGGATTAAAATCAGGGTCAGGAAAATAAAGAAATAATGTTAAACAACCATTGAAACTGGGTCCATTTGGGAAACAATTTTGAAACAATGTTCTGATGAAATTAGTTCACGATTCAAGATTTTTTTTATTTGTCAAACCATGTAAATGACTTGAAATTATATTTCTCTAATGCTTGATTGTGGAGCGGAGGGTGGGGGAAGAGAGGTTGGAGGGAGGGCAGGGAGTTCAGATTCCCGATGGCCTTGTGTATGAAACTGTTCTTAAGTCGACTGGACCTGGTCTCCTCCCTGAAGGCATTAACTTGAAGAGACTGTGTGATGGGTGCGTAGGGTCCCTGGTGATTCTGAGGGCTTTGCGGGTGAGACGGGTGGAGTACATGTCCTTAATGGAGGGGAGAGGGGCTCCGCAGATCCTCTCCGCTGCTCTCACGATGCGCTGGAGGCTCCTTCTCCTCCAGTGCTAGCGCCGTGCCACACAGTGATGGAGCTGGTCAGGATGCTCTCTATAGTCCTTCTGTAGAAGAACCACACAGTGATGGAGCTGGTCAGGATGCTCTCTATAGTCCCTCTGTAGAAGAGCCACACAGTGATGGAGCTGGTCAGGATGCTCTCTATAGTCCCTCTGTAGAAGAGCCACATAACGGAGGCTGGGACTCTAGCTCTTCTTAACTTGCGGAGAAAATAGAGACGCTGATTACTTTTCTTGACCAGTGATGTAGTGTGCATGGTCCAGGAAAAGGTTCTCTGTGATGTGCACACCCAGGAACTTAGTGCTGGTCACCCTCTCCACTGCAGCACCGTTGACTGTTAGAGGAACATGCTGGACCCGCGCTCTTCGATCAATCTCTTTTGTCTTCTCCACATTTAGAGAAAGATTGTTCTGTGTGCACCACATGGCCAGACTGCTCACCTCACTCCTGTAGTTTATTTATTTAAACAGGGACAGTGTACAATATACATTAGCCTCAGAAAGGAGAGATGCATTGTACCAGGTTATAGCACTTGTGCTAATTTCCACCTGCAGTCCCTGGGCCTATTGTACATGTTTTTAGTGGTAAGGGAAACCGGAGTACCCAGAGAAAACCTACGCAGACACGGGGAGAACATGCAAACTCCACACAGAAAGGCCCCGTCCAGGTGGGAATCGAACCCGGACCTTCAAGCTGTGAAGCACAAGCGCTAACCGCTGTGCTACCGTGCCGCCCTAGTTTGACTCGTCTCTGTTGTTGATGAGACCCACCACTGTTGTGTCGTCTGCAAACTTGATGAAGAGGTTTGAGTCATACTTTGGAGCGCAGTCATGGGTCAGCAGAGTGAACAGGAGGGGGCTCAGCACACAGCCTTGGGGAGCTCCCGTGTTCAGTGTGACGGTTCTGGAGGACTTTCCGCCGACACATACAGCCTGTGGTTTCCCCGTCAGAAAGTCCAGCAGCCAGTTGCACAGTGATGTGTTGATCCCCAGGTGGAGCAGTTTGTGTATTAGCTGCTGTGGGATTATAGTGTTGAATGCTGAGCTAAAGTCTAAAAACAGCATTCTAACGTAGGAGTCCTTTGTTTCAAGGTGAGTGAGGGCTGAATGAAGCGCAGTGGAGATCTTCAGTTGAGCGATTGGACCGGTAAGCAAACTGGTATGGGTCCAGGGTGGGAGGGAGAACAGACTTGATATGTTCCATGACGAGCCGCTCGAAGCACTTCATAAGAATTGGAGTGAGTGCTACTGGGCGGTAGTCATTAAAGCAGGAGGGTGGTGACTTCTTTGGCACCGGAATGATGGTGGTCGCTTTGAGGCACGTTGGGACCACAGCCTGCTGCAGAGATGTGTTAAAAATGTCAGTGAAGACTTCAGTGAGTTCAACAGTGAGTTCAACGACCTGGTATGTTGTCTGGACCCGGTGCTTTGTGTACGTTGATCCTGCTCAGAGATCTTCTCACACTCTCTGGAGATAGCTTCAGCACTTGGTCTTCAGGAGGATTCATTTAGATTTAGAGCGTTCAACAGAGAGGTGTCACTGTCACAGGTTTGTCGAGGAAGTTTACATTCTGTGATGGTCTTTATCCCCTCCCACAGACTCCGGGACTCCAGTTGTCTACTTTAAGTATACTGAAACTATTAAGATTACTAAGAACTGACCAAGAACGTAAATTCTATACCACTACCGTTCACTTTTTGAATGAGCACAGACGTTATGATTTGACTTGAACCTCTTAATGTGTCTTCTGCAATTAGCGTTTCCAATGAAGTTCCAGGCTTTGTTTTCAGCTTTTCACTCTCTAAGAAACTACAAAAACGTCAATGAACCAATTATGTTTTTGACGTCCACGACACGTAAGCAGTTCTGTCAATTTTGGCCAGGGCCGGCCCGTGGCATAGGCAGTATAGGCAAATGCTAAGGGCGCAGTACATCCAGGGGGCGCCAGAGCCACGTAATGAACTTTCTGCTTTTATTGTATTTCATTGACACTGCAACAAATGGTTTAAAAAATAGTATTTACATGTCTTTGACTTTGTCTTACAAACTCTTACAATACGGCAGAGTCCTGTACTGGGTCGGGTACCCACGGGTATCGGATGGGTACCCGCAAGAGTTGCTGAAACGGGCGGATTTTACGTCCTGGAATTTTACCCGCGGGTATGCAGGTGGGTAGTGATATGGACGGGTCGGCGGGTAGCTGCTACCCGCACAATATTTAAATGATATCATTATGGTGTCTACATACCTAACCACTCGTGCTGTTGCTTCTTTGGTGACAGTATATATAGTTTCACGAGCCTACATTTCTCTGACACTTCAGGCAAATAGAAAGGGAGAGAGGAAAGAGGCGAGCCGCTTTCCTCTCTCCCTCTCCTGGATATTATTTCAATACGTGTGGGTTTGGAGTGTGTAGTACCTACCTGTCTGTCCAGCGATCACGTCATGATAAAATCCACTTAAAAACATGTTTGTAATCCAGTGCGTCCTTTATTTTGATCGCGCACGTGTTTCCATATGATTCCTCTGATCCGAATGCCTGGGTTTGGGAAAGGCATTTCAAACCGCTGCTGCTGCTTGACATGAAGATTCCCTCTTTCCAGACAGAGTCTCCGTTTCACTTGTGTCAGATATGATGTAGTAGGAGTGGTTATGATGTTCCAAATTGAACACATTTTTCGCAAAACTGTGTTTTTACTCTTCCGGCCTCCTCACGTGCTCTGAAAAGCGGGTGCGTATTGCTGCTGATTCCCACCGCTCTAAGGCACCTGCCGCCACGCACACTCATCACCCGCACATGTGCGCGCACTTACATTGACAATGCACAGGAATATGATGATGTTGTAGATGACTTTGCCTCAAGAAAGCAGTGTTTGGAATAACGCCGTTTAAAAGAACGGCATTAGGTAACGACGTTATTTTTTCACGGAGTACTCGCGCTGCCTGTGTGTGCAGAGCTCGTGCTCTCTGCTCCAAAAACTACGTGTGTCCCCGACCCGCGGCTCGTCCTCCCCACAGCGCGGAGCGGCCGCGGGGGACAATCGAGTTGATGATCGTTGATCTAGTGTTGGAACTTATTTTTAACCCAAAGACGCGTCTCCCCCCCCCCCCACAATGCCTGTGCGTAAAGTCTGCCCTGATCGTTGGCTGCGTTAGTACCTGTTTCTTTTACTCCTGTTCCTCCCCATTCTCTTTGAATACGGCCGTATTCCTACATTAATAAAACAGCGACGCAAATACTGGTCAATACCATTCAGTCACAGAGGCTCCCACCTCTGCTCTACCCCCCTGTCAGTTCATTCAGAACATGAACACCTTGTACATGATAGTACAAACACCTGTCTGTTCTACTCATTTCAAATGACTTTTGAAAATGTTGATATAAAGCAAGTTTTTGTAACACAAATTGTTACTTTCCCTGATAACGAGTTACTTTCATTATAGAGTAGTTCAGTTACTAACTCAGTTACTTTTTGGAACAACTAGTGAGTAACTATAACTAATTACTTTTTTTAAAGTAACGTTCCCAACACTGGTAGCAAGTCATGTGAGATTAAGGAGGGGGTGGTGTAGTTTCTGTAGTTTAGTGTAATTTAAGGCAGGACCAAAAACACCAATAGAGCTCTTTTTAAGATCTTTTCATTTTTTTTAATTCACATCCTTGTAGTATTTTTGTGCCTAAAGATACTAATAGACGAGATATATAAAATATATAGGTAAGATAGATAAGATAAGATATTATATTATAATAAGTATTTTGAATGTGCAATTGTTTTTGTAATTGTAAGATAGATAAGATACTAATGTCTTATTTTGCACAGTGCCGTATTTCTATTGTATTTAAGTTAATGTCACTTGTTTACACTTTTCATTTCGGGAGTATTTAAATGTAATACTTTATGTAATCTATATTGTATTTCATATGTTAATTTTTTTTTTGTTTCTTTAATTATTATTATAATACGTTTTTTGAATGTGCAATTGTTTTATTTAAATAAATGTCTAAAACAAAGCTATTAAGTTTCTTGTGAGTATATGTACACTAGCAGTGCAAGTACTGTACTGCGATGGGGGCGTCACTTAAAATCTTGCCTAGGGCACCAGATTGGTTAGGGCCGGGCCTGATTTTGGCCCAGAACTGGCTTGAGATTTCTTCATGGAACTGTGCGTGCGGCCTGACGATCACAAATCTCATCGCAAGAACCCACAAAGCTGTCAAGCGCTGCATATAGCGCTAACGTATATACGCTGTCAGCTTAATCTGGCAACTCGAATTTCCCGTTCGAAATCCTCTGAACTGTAGGGGGGGCTCATTCATCTACCTCCTACAATCCCAAACGCCTTGTTGTCTTTTGCATGCTTTGTTTTGCCGCGTCGGCCCCATTTTGAGATCAGAGTACGTCTATTGCTGTCGCGTTCTGTCAGGGTTGGTTAGGAACTCGCCGGTTGTCAGGGTTGGACAGGACGCCGTGTGATTCTTCTGTGGCTCGGTAATTAGAACCCCCCCCTCTTTCTTTTAGTGCTTTCTCGTGGCGGGCGCGGATGCAAAGTACCGTGTGTGGCGTGATTAAAGACAGCTCATTATGTGCGCCTGGGCTCCCTCTCATTCCCGCCCCCACCGAGAGAACAAGAGAGGAGCGGCACAACTGTCCCCCCCCGCCATCCGAACCAGGCCTCGTCAGCTTTTTTTTTTTTTTCAGACATCCGACACACTTCTGGAATGTGAAGTTGCGTGCCTTTGCCTAATTTGCAGTTTATCAAGTTGAAGCATTTTTGGGGACGCTTTATACTGTACGTGTAGACTAATAATGTAGAAGAATGTCATGGTGAGATACAGAGATGCAAAGAAAGCCGTTCAGTGTTTCCACATGGCAACAATAAGGGCATTACAAAGCATTGTATTTGATTCCAACCGGAATATCGCTGCAAAAAGTGAAGTTACCTAATAAAGTGCAGTTATAAGGAGTTGACATGTTTCAGGGCTGCATTACATCTCAATATCGTTCATAATAATGACATGACTCAACTCTGTCACTCCATGAAATCCTAGGAAATACAAGTGTGGCAGTATGATGGTAGAGTGGGTCGTCTCATGATCGGAAGGTCGGGGGTTCAAATCCCGCCTCCTGAAGGTGCATGCTGTCGTTGTGTCCTTGGGCAAGACACTTCCCCCACCTTGCCTCTAGTGTCTGCGTACATTGGTGTATGAATGGGTGAGAGGTTCCTTGCTGTAAAGCGCTTTGAGTGCCTAATGTAGGTTGAAAAGTGCTGTATAAGTTGAGACCATTTACCATTTATGCCTGCAGGCGGGCACTGCCACTGGTAGTTCTGACGGTGATTGGCTATGCGTGCTGGCCGTCACCTGATAAATAGCATTTCCTGTGTATCATTTGTCCTCTGACTTCCTGTCCACCTTGTCTTCCTTTTGGTGGTTGGTGCTCCAGGTAGTACCGATATTTGGTCGCTAAATTCTATAATTTAGGGTATTAACTAGTTTCTGTTCAATTTTTAGTCTGTCGTGGTGCAGCGATGGGTCCGCTGTATACGGCCATGCTAGTCGCCGAGTGGATCGGCTGTAGTGTGTGTCAAAGCCCCGAGCCATGCAAATGCCCCCGCCCAGGTTTGTGGCATGGTCCTATTTAGTTACAGTAATGCAAGTTATACTTCTAGTGACGTGTGTTTTCTGTAGACGCCTTGGTCAAGGAGGGTTATCACTGCCACCGGCCTTTCTGGGCCTTTTACTTGGCCCTTTTGTTTGGTCACTAGAGCTCATGTGGAGCTTTGTGTGTGTGTGTGTGTGTGTGTGTGTGTGTGTGTGTGTGTGAGAGCAACACCTGGTAACTGAAAGTATGGACTAAGAAACCAATAACTAAAGAACTGTGAACTGAACTACGGTCAACAAATGATTCATCTAAAGAATGTGAAATAAATTGAAGTCCATCCATCCATCCATTTTCTCCCACTTGTCCGTTGCCGGGTCGTGGGGGCAGCCGTTGGAGCTGCCCATATCACATAGCACCAGTCCCCTATGGCTCCTCCTGCAGGTGGTGGGTCCACAGAAGGACGGCCTCATGGTCCCAAACGGGCCTGTTGGTCTCTCATAGGGGGCCCATTCACACTCTCATTCACACACCAGTGTACGCAGACACTGGAGGCAAGGAGGGTGAAGTGTCTTGCCCAAGGACACAACGACAATGTGCACCTTCAGGAGGCAGGATTCGAACCCCTGACCTTCCGATCATGAGACGACCCGCTCTACCATCTGCGCCACCGTCGCAGATGAAGTCCTTTGTAAAAATTGGAACTGCCTCTGTAATCTATTTCATCAACAACAAACCTGCGTGCTTAACTGGTGCTGGCCATTTCCAGCTGGCCTTGATTGGCGTTTTTGTGTTAAACGGCTAAGTCTAACCGCTCGCAATGCCACACGAGGAATATGCTTCCGAACAGTTTTTGCTGCGATTTTCTGTCAGTATTACCGACATTTTTGCTCTCAAATTTTCTTTTGCATATCCAAATTTCTCCACACTCCTGTTTGGTGGAATGTTTCTAAATCTTTAAATACATTTGCCAGTCTTGCATTTATGGCACTAAACATAATATAGTCATAAATTGGGGTTGCTGAAGTGTCCACTTATAAAATATATAGAAAAATACCCCTATACGCGCCACTATATGGCATGGTGGTGCAGCTGTTAGCACTCTCACCTCATTGTAAGATCCTGGATCATGTGGGGTCTTTCTGTGTGAAGTTTGCGTCTTCTCCTTTATAGGTTACAATAGGTTCCCCTCTGGGCCCAGCATTCCCTGAAAAAGACATTCAGAATCAGACTGCATGTGGATAAAGAAAGGTCAAGAAGATTAAGTCAAACTAGGGGTGAATATCAAAATTTTTGAATTATACACACATTTTTTTATAGTAACTAAAATAAACTTAAATTACACACTGAAGAAGAAAAAAGATTGAATGAATATACTAATTTATTCAATTTTGTGATAATCAACACAGCAAAAATAGACTTAGAACTAGGGCTGAACGATTTTGAGAAATAATCTAATTGCGATTTTTTTTCTTCAATATTGCGATTGCGATTAAATATGCGATTATTGTTGCAAGGTCCTCTTCTCATGTATTTTTCACCTAACACAAGCAATAAATCAGCCTGTTTCATAATAAACAATATTTGAAGTGAAAATTGCAACAAAATTGTTGCTTGACCTATTCAAAATGTGTGTGGACTGCACTTCTTAAACTGTCTGAACTTAACAGTACAGTCTATAAATAAATGCTAAATTATATAGATATGAAAAAAAAATAACTCACTGATCCAGTCAGTAACATCACCCAGACTAAAGTGCAGGAAAGTAAGAACAAACGTCTGCTTTAACTAGTTGGAAAAGTTTTAGGAAATCAAACTCCCAATTAATACAAAATAAGCTATTTAATTTATTAAATAGTACTTTATTATTTCGGCCAATCAAATCCCTGTCTGAGTTGCTTCAGATGCGCGTTATTGACGGACACGGAGAGGCCAGATGGAGCACACGCCAAAACACAGTGGAATTAAGAGCAGCTTTTTGGTTTTGGGATGTAACTTTGGACAATATGAAGAAAGAAAAGAACACTGACACAAGGAGACGACATGAGGTGCCAAACACAGACGCGTCTCTTTGACTCGCAGCCATTTAGTGACATTTCAGCTTAAACAGCACATTTCCTCAGCAAAATAAGACATGACACGGACTCCTGCCTCGGATCCTAGTTACCAACCCTTTTCATACTGCAGTTTAGTGTTTATATCTTGCGTCTGTACGACCTACGGAGCGGATATGCGGTAGACGCAAAGGTAAATAAAGGCACATGGCACATCGCCTCCGCGGATACTTAATGGTCATGAAACGTCATTATGCTTTTGAGATAAGTTCTTTATCCACAACATTCCCAAACATAAGCTTCCTAAACTGAGCCACAAACGACTCTTTACTTTTTACAATCAGAACAGACTCACCTATATATGTCTGTGGAGGCAGAGGCGTAGAATCCAGAGGTGAGGGAGTTTCTGTGATCGTCAGAGCGTGTAGTAGCGGCGACGGAATGGCGTGATTAGCGCTGCGGCTAACGCAATGCTAACGGAGAAAAGCAATATTCCTTCGCGGTGGCTGCATGATAAAAGCTGATATTTTCACTGTACATCCACAATCTACCGCGCACCTTAACTAGACTGAGACGTAAACAAAAGCACGCGACGGAGCGGACTTTGCTGCCATATCTCGTTGCTCTATTTACTTCCCAAATCGCGTGCCCTGCGATTACGAAATCGCGTTGTGTAATATCGCGATAAAATTGCAAATGCAATTAATCGTTCAGCCCTACTTAGAACTTAGACTAGACTTAGAACTACAGCAAACTAACTCTATACTTTAAAAAATACAATAAAACTCCAGACAATAAAAGTAAAATAGTAACACTAAGTTTGGTAAAGGCTTGTTGTTCGTGTCTGTTGCTGTTTGGCATCTTTTCTGAGACGTCTCTCTCATGACGTCAAGCTGCTGTGACACAGCGCTCTGTCTGACCCTTTCACAATAAGAGTCTTACTAAAGCGATAACATACTGTGTCTTTTATTGTGTAAAAGGCTAACCGGAAGCAGATAGTTACTATAAGTTATTACTTGACCAAGTAATTCAAAGGTTGGACAAGTCTTATATTTTCAAAGACATGGATAAACAGCGCATTTGCGAACACAGCCCAGGATTTAAATTAAACAAATAAGAAAGATGCGGCGCCTACAGAACTGTAGGGACAAAGGTCACACTCGCTTCTTCAGACATGTGCCAGGTAAATAAATAAACACATGCTGCGATCTACGCAGAGCAGCGGCGTTACGGGGGAAAGATACAGACATAAATACAGCTGAGAACAGAACGCTGGGTTTAAAAGCTCCAGATTGAGGAGCCTGGTCGTGTATGCGACTGTAGAGGAGCGGCTCGCTGCTAAACGCTCGCATTAGCGTCCGACATTGCGTAGCAGTAAGTGCGCGGCTTGGGTTTACTTGTGCAGAAGTGCTTAGAACCGTGATAAAACGATCCCACAAAAATGACAGATCGTCAGGTCTGGAGATCGTAAGACGGTCTAATATCGTCATATCGCCCAGCCCTAAGTCAAACCGGAGCACCGAGAGACCTACACAGTCCAGAAATTAAACCTGGGACCCTCTTGCATTTACTGTCTGTATACAAAGTATGTGCTACATGCTAATAAAGCCTTAAATAAACGTTTTCTTTAAAGTGGCAATCTGTAAGTTTAAGACTGCATATAATTGATCACCTGGGCCTGCAATTTGATGTAACGTGTAAGTAATATTTAATAATAATATTTTTATCAAGTCCCTCCCTTTGCAGATTCCAGCAACAAATCCGAATCCCCGGTGCCATGACTTTGACCAATGAGACAAGCTTTTCTCTGAACCGGCCTGTCAGATCAATCAGACGTTCAATTTTGAATATTTACTTTCACTTTAATGCAGGCAACAGGTAACTGGTATATTTCCGGATGAAATACCTTTGAACGCCACTCAAAGTGGTAATTACAACACGTAAACCCGAAGACGAATGACCAGAGTGCTCCGAGTTCAGCTACAGATGAAGACAGCAATGGCAGCCCCCAGTGGAGAAGTGCAGCTAAAGAAACCTTTAACAAAACCACTGCACCAGTGATGTGAACGTTTCTTTTCGTTACAGCCTATAATATAACGTTATTTAGCATGTTGAATTATATCTGCTGTGAAGACATGTTCATATAATGTTAGCATCTTATTAGCTAACCGTTGTAGCGTTAGCTGTTTTGTTTGGCGTTGCAGATGACTTGGCTCTACTGGAATGCTCTGAGATCGTAAGTTGTAATTGTCAAGAATGCAGCATAAGTACGACTTCAGAATAAAGTAGGAATTTTCTGTCGTTTTCATAATGTTAACTACAACATTTTAATAGTCTACTAAAGCCCAGTTACTAAAAACATTTGTTTACGCTAGGTATTTTAAATATTTTCTAGATATTTACATTTTACTATTTTACTGTAGGCAAAAATGAATAGGTCCAACGTGAGCTCCGGCAGCGAGTACATTTGCCTAACGTCTATAATTACCCTATTTCAAATCTTCATCCCTTTGTGAGCGGTGGCAACTTTTAATGGAAATGTTACAAATGAGGCCCTCGCACAATGAATCATTCCTGACCACTCTCAGCGGTCCCTCGCAGCGAGACGGTGCCAAAGCGCGGACATTTCTCAAGCTGCGGCCTGATTAGGCGGAGGACGGCAACGCGGCTGGAGAGCGACGGACAGCGCGCCGCTTCCCCGGAGAATAAATTTGCACCTGCCCCATCCCGAACAATGGGCCGCGGCGTCCTTCGCACCGCGCGCCGGCGCTTAATTAAAAAACATGGGTAATTTGCACAGTCTACTTTGCTCCAGAATTGGAATCTCGTTCACCACTGGGCCTGTTAATTTGCACAGGAAAAAGGGGGCCGGCTGTGACGGCTTTGACAGGGGCCCGGGACGGCGAGTGGACACAGTGAAAACATCCGTGGCGCACAGTCGGACGCGGCTCGCACCCTCGCCCTCTCCCGTCCATATTCTGACGGCAAGAAGGGCGGATTAACAAAGGAAGACAGCGTAATGGGTACTTCTCTTTATAGTGTTTAATAGTATTGCTACCTTTTTCCGACAGAAAAAGGATCGAACCATCAAGCGAGGCATCATAACGGGCCCGCGACGGCTTGACTGTATATGGATTTGTTGTGTTTTGGAAAGCCTGCTAAATCAAGTAATGTGGCACCTATTAAGAGGGTACCTGGTTCAAACTTCGCCGAGTTGGATACTCCCAGGTAAAAAAAAAAAAAAACCTGACTGGAAAAAAAGATGAGACAAACCAACAATGAAGACATAAAGATTACTATCTGTGGGCCTGGAATCATTTAGCAAGTCAGCGAAAGCAGCGTGTATTCAGTTCAAAACCGTTCCCTGTCTCATGTGCAAATGCTGCCTGGACAAAAGACTGTACTAAGGAATGGAGACTACAAAATGGGCACTGCTTTATATGGATTTGTCATAGTGTTTGGTTGGGCTGTTTATTAGTTTAGTTTAGTTTATTCGAGCAGTAAACATTCTGCTCAAAAGGAGGGGGCTGAAGCAAGACGCTTATAGGCGCCCAATATTTGCTGTAACATTTGCACAGGTTTAACTCACGTGGCTCTAATACCTGTCTACAGCAGGACTAAACCAGGACTAGAACAAGTCTATAGTAGGACTAAACCGCACAGAAAATGCAGAAAAATGAACCGCTGGCTGGCTTAAATCGCTTGGTGGGCTCGATTTGGCCCGCGGGCCGTGGTTGTTATGAAACCCGGAGGAACTCAAGTGCAGAACAAAACCAAGGTTCAAGAATATTTATTTTTAACAAGACTGGGGAGTAGGTGAATATCTGGCCGGAGAAGCAGGTAGGTATCAGGCCGGAGGTCCAGGGAGAAGCAGGTTAGTATCAGGCCGGCGGTCCAGAGAGAAACCGGTAGGCAAGGGTTGGGGCCGGTGGAGCGGAGATGTCTGTCTGGGCTGGAGTCCTTGGCTGAATGATCTCTGGAAAAAATGAATGAAACGATCAAAACTGGAGAAGGGAAGCGATAACAAAAACTGATTGAAAAAGCTTCAGGAGCCGTAGTCCAATTACCACTGTAGTAGTATGACGAACTGGCGAGGCATGGAAGGAGAACCGGAGTATATGAAGACTGTTTGATTGTAGATGGCTTGCAGGTGAGTGATGATCAGCCAGCAGCTGGGAGGACTCCGCCCAGGTAACTCCACCCACACACACAGAAGGGGAGGGGAAGAGGACAGCCAGGATGTGACAGTGGTTTGCTCAGTTCTGGTTAGAGTTAGACAGTGGTGCAGTGGATCAAGTTCAAACGTGGAAGTAATGCCCACTCCGTGTTCTCTCCAAATCAGCAAAAATACTAACAAAGTAAATCTATATGCATGATAATTCAAACAATCAATGGTTTTGTATAGCCCAATATCACAACAGGAGTTTCCTCATAGGGCTGTAACAAACATTAAGGCAATAAAACAGAGCAGTAAATAAGACAGTGTAAAGTTCTGGTGAATCAAATATCCAGGCAAACATAATGTCCAAATAAGCGTCAGCAGTGGGTGGGACGAGCAGCTCGGGTGTCCCCTGTCCTTAGACTCTCCAGCACGGCAAGGAAAAACACAAAAACCCAGGGGGTGAAAAGAGAAACCTTGAGGAGAACCACAGAAGGAGAGATCCACTCCCATGGACGGACAGGCTATAGAGACCCAGGGCCGAAGGAGTCCCTCAGCAGACGGGCCAAGATCACAGACCGTCATGTGATCGTCATATACATTTATATAGTGCCTTTCTACCTGCTTTAGGCACACAAAGCGCTTTACATCAAGGAACCGCTCACCCATTCACACACCAGTGTACGCAGACACTGCAGGCAAGGAGGGTGAAGTGTCTTGCCCAAGGACACAACGACAGTGTGCACGTACAGGATTCGAACCTCTGCGCCACCATCGTTTGGTAGAGCCACAACATTTAGTGAGTCTAACTAAGGAGACTGGTGCAGTGCTACCTTTTATTTACCTTTAAATTTATGGCTGATCGGTTCAAGCCTCACTCAGCCTCTTTTTTTTTTCCTTCTAATCAGCTCTTAAAGGAATAGGCCATTGTTTTTACATACTGAGATGGTTGAAGTCAAAGTGCTCCTAAGGTATCATTACGCCTTACAATATAGTACCCCTTTTTATCGGCTTAGAAAATCGACATGTTTCATTTTGTGTTACTATACTTTTCACATAACTGTATTTAAATAGGGAAAACGTGGAACAGCTTGGTAGCTTCTAACTTCACCCCAGTTTGGTGCTATACCTTTACTGGGAGAGGCTAAATGCTAACAACGTCTTTCGTCTATTTGCGTGACTGAGCGTAAAGACCAGACAGGTACGCATCAACTCGTCTAAGCTCAGGTAAGAACATATCTCAGTATGGAAAAACGGTGGCCTGTTCCTTTAATATTCAGCTAACAGTAACCAGGGACGGATCGATCAGGAATTTTATTTGACCGATTAATCAAGATGGTGGCGCTGTGGCGCAATATGCCAAGTCTTCACACTGCAACCGGGCTGCGTGGGTTTCGTCCCATTGTTCCAGTTTCCCCTATTGACGCGAAACAAATGCACGATAGGCTAATCCTGGTCAAACCATTATAGAAGACACATTTCGCTAAAGCTAAACCTAAGATAATCTTGCAAAAAAGGGAAAAAAAAACTGTAATTCTTCACAAATCTGGCTCTGAGTTTCTAATATTTATTCTCTTTTCATTCATCCTTTCGTTGCTCTGCCCTCTCCCCTTTACCGTCGTCATGTCTAGCCCGCGTTCACCGAGCGAGCTAACTTTGATACCGGCCCGACTCCGTAATCCTAACTGCTTCATAGTGGCGGATAATCTCCATAAAGTGAAATCACAGAGGGGGGTGTTCGGTGGCGCACAAATCCCGCGCCACGCATCCCGTCTGACAGGTTGACCGCGTTGATGATTCCGCCGCGGAGAGGCCGACGAATTATGACAGTTTTCACATTACGCGGACTTATCTGGCGGCATAAAAAAGAAAAAAAAGAGAGAGCATTAGCCGCGGCAAGTACATGGGCCGATGCTATCACAAATTGACCTGCCAATCACCTCGCCCTGGCTTCAAACGCGCAGATAACGTATTTAAGGTCATTCAAGCAGATTTGGCTGTCGGTTGGGCCTTCCTTCTTTTGTGCTTTTATCCACAGCATGTTAGGAGTATGATATTCTTGACTGGAAGCTAGATAGGATTTTACATGCTTACTCAAACAGATCTTTAAAGTGCATGAGGTGGGTTTTTACGTTTTTCTAATTACTTACTTTGATAGGATAATGCCTGTGCCAACGATGAAAGTCGACATATCGTTCACAATCGGGGCATTTAACATTACACACATTGATATTTGATGCTTTTGAAATAATGTCTAAGTATGAAAAAGACGGTAAATAATGAGAGATTAAATGCTTTTGACTGCCACAAATCCCAGTAAACAGACAAATTATGGCAAATGGCAATATTTCAGGCAAGACACTGCAGGTGAATGGGGAAAACAATTGAATTTCGAGTTATCAATATGCAATTTTTACTGTAGATCACTGACATAAATGAAAAAATGTATTGCGAGTTTTCTGTCATTTGTCTTTGTTTTCATTAGGGCTGGGACTTTAACGTGATTCATTAATTAATTAAAGATTTGAACGAGCCGGGAACTTTCTAGTCGTGTGTTTCTGGTACGCCCGTAGATCTGACGCACACGCTGCATCTGCCCACAACAGTGATGGACGATAAAGACGCTTCACTTGGTGACTAGGGACTCATTTTGGCTTTAAAAAACGTCCTGATGGGATGATAGAAAAGACTACTGTTGTCTACAGGAAATGATCATCTTAAAGGAAATGTTTTACGCCCCCATTTGCTTTATTTATTTTACTATATACAGTACAATGGAAAACGTGGAACTGTTTAGTCACTGTTTACAAGTTACACAAATGATCAGGAGTTCCTGAAGCACAAGCTGAATAGCTATAATAGGCAAGGCAAGTTTATTTGTAGAGCACAATTCATACACAAGGCAATTCAAAGTGCTTCACAGTTGCATAAAATTACAAGAAAACAGATCAAATCAATCATTAAAACATCAACATAAAGTTAATCAATTACAGTAAAAGGCAAGAGTGCAGATAAAATACTTTGAGTTTTCATCTGCTCAGATAAAAAGAGCTGTTTTCAGCCTGGATTTGAACATTGTCAGAGTTGAGGCCTGTCTCACATCCTCATGAAGACTGTTCCAGATTTTAGCTGCATGAAACTGAAACGCAGCCTCACCGTGTTTAGTCCTGACTCTGGGAACCACCAGGAGACCCCTCCCTGAAGTTCTCAGGGCCCGAGATGGTTCATACGGCTCTAACATGTCAGAGATGGACTTTGGTGCTAAACCATGAAACGACTTGTACACAAGCAGAGCTGTTTTAAATTCTATTCTCTGAGTGACAGGAAGCCAGTGCAGAGACCGGAGCACTGGACTAATATGGTGGTATTTCCTGGTTCTTGTCAGGACTTGAGCAGCAGCGTTCTGGATGTTCTGCAGCTCTAACAGCTCGTTTAGAAAGGCCAGTGAGCAGCCGTTACAGTCGTCTAACCTGCTGGAGACAAATGCATGGATGAGTGTCTCCAAGTCTGGTTTTGACACTATTCCTCTGATCTTAACGTTTTTCAGATGGTAAAAAGCTGATGATGTTATTGCTTTGATGTGGCTGTTTAAGTTCAGGTCTGAGTCCATGATTACTCCTAGATTTCTAACCTGATATTTTGGTTTTAGAGAGAGAGACTCAAGGTGACTGATAACACTTTGTCTTTGTGTCTGTGGGCCAAAAACAATGATCTCAATAATAGCACTAGCACCAACCTGTTGAATAGTTTAACAGATTAACAACAATGAATATTTGTTGTTCAACTATTTAGTTGCAAAAAGGGTTTTTGAATTGGAAATATTTTTGTTTTTTGATTAAAATGTGATTAATTACAATTAATTCATTATAAACCATGTAATTAATTTGATTACAAAAATGAATCAAGTCCCACCAATAGTTTTCATATAAAAAATAACAAATGTTTTGCATAAAAATTGCCAAAAAATGCCAATATTTTCAGCGATAAAATGTCGATATTCAAAATTGTTCAGTCCAAGACTGGAAAGTTTGGATTCAGTAGGAGCTACTAAAGTGGAGTTGTTGTGGAACGAAAACGTCATTTGGAGGAAATGGGCCTAAAGTTGAATAACACATGCAATTTATATTTCGAGAGTCTTTAGCCGTGGCTGTCTCCCACAAAGGAAATGACCATTGTTGGATTACAGCGTAATTTCGGTCAAAACCATTCGCAGTAAATGTGGATACAAAATATTGTGTGTCA
The DNA here is from genome assembly GCA_021464625.1 of Proterorhinus semilunaris. Taxonomy (NCBI): domain Eukaryota; kingdom Metazoa; phylum Chordata; class Actinopteri; order Gobiiformes; family Gobiidae; genus Proterorhinus; species Proterorhinus semilunaris. The sequence goes on along the minus strand of CM038361.1, from coordinate 4,676,435 downwards.
ATATTTGTGAATGAATACGCATGGGAAAAAGGCTGGTGCAGCGTGATGTAGTTACTACCTGGATATCTCCTGCTTGCTAGCAACAAAACGTCATAAAATTAAAACTAAGATGTTGAGAGATAAAATACAAATATATAGTTTATTTCTATAGCACATTGCAACAAAATTGCAATGATAATGTATCGATATATTGTGCCGCCCTACAAACCAGATACTTTTGTTTTTGCAAAACGTTAAAAATATTTGTGTAACCTGTCCGTCTAACCCGCCATTTCTTTATGTCTGCACACACTGGCAGCAGTTAGATCACGGAAGGAACTCTCAGAGTTTTAAGCGCTTATCTCATTGATATTTATCCACGACTGTTAGCTACATTGACTCAATATTTCCGCTATATTCATCGGCTCATGACTGGCAACTTTCCCAGCTGCATATAAAGTACGCAGAGAAATCCCATCAAGGTATTAGCGCTAGCAAGTGGTAGATAAAGCCTCAAGATTAAAAAACGTATGTCCGTGAGAGATCCGAGAAGGTTACCCTAAGCCGCCAGCAAATTGGTTAGAACTAAGTAAAGAAATGGAGTATTCCGACTCTTGTGTGGATTTTGGAGTTGATCTGATTTCCTTCTTCTTTTTCTTCAAATAGCGAAGTAATTACATTTTTCCCACAGCTTAGGTCTGAATGAGGACAGATGTCTGAAGTGGTGCTGAGGCTGTTCTAGAGTTGAGTAGAGTCAAGATACCACAGGATACGTTTTTTGGACAGAGACGGAAGTGTTGACGGAAATGTACGGCTTCCGCATAGAGGACGATGTATCTTAAAGACCTTGGAGGGAAGTTTCTCCACCGCATTTGAGCCGTCCTTCAATATAGCTGAAGACAAACACAACCTGAAGACTGAAATATGAACCGCTGAATGAATCCATCTTTTTTATCATGCTACAATGACGTTCCTTTACCAAAAAATGACCTGAAAGGGGTTTGTTATAGCATTTTTCCAACCAACAAAGCGTACGAAAACTATCCAGATGTGTAGACTGTAGATAAAACATGCTTTATTTCAGCACCTGGGCTTTTACACTGAAAACACTTGGACTGTGCCAGGTGGAACAGTGTGTAGGGCAGGGGTGTCAAACGTACACATATTTATCCCGCGGGCCGGTTCTGGCCCGCGGGATAAATATGCATTATTAAAGAAGAATAAACTTCATTTTCTTTAAAATGTGCAGTTCTTATATTGTCCGCTAGGGGCGCTGTGTTTAAGTCAGTTCTATTACTTTACCTGCTTTTTCTGTTGACTCTGGCACCCTCTTCAGTGAAATGTCTTTGTCAAAAAAGAGAAAAGTGGACACAGAGTGTCGGATTTTTCAAGAAAAATTGACCTCTTCCTATATGTATACAGTGATCCTTGTTGAATGTTTTTACATTATTTTATCGATTGATATAATTGATAAATGTTGACATCTCTTTTGTAAGAAAAAAATAAGACTGTTGAATGAGGACCATTCACTCTAATGAATACTATGTAGCACTTTGAGAAACTTGTAAAGTGTAAACTGTAATGTTTTATTTTCCTGTTTACATTATATGTGGCCCGCGACCCGCCGTGGCAGCTGAATTTCGGCCCACGACCCAAAATGAGTTTGACACCCCTAGTGTAGGGCTTCTCAAAAGCCATGTTGGAATAAAACGCTGACTTTGTTTATGCTTTATGCTCAGTTTTTCCTCTGAGGCAGCACTGTTTCTACTAAGCATCCTCTGGGTTGCATCAGTTTGCTGCTCCCAGATTGATTGATTGATTGATTGATTATTTGTTTACCATGAAAAATGAGAGACGGTCCGTTGCACTTCAGACTTACTAAACTTTTATTATTGGCTCGCACCAACACGCTTGGACCTTCAACTGGGCAGGCAGTGAATTATAGACAAATAGATCATGTAATAGTGATATCATAACTCATAAAAGAGATTGGGATATTGAATGTATTAGAATACATCTATTGGGAAAACAATCCATGATTATTTTATTTTTTCGGTTAGAAAAAAACTATTAAGACAGTGGAACCGTATCGGCCATAGGCACAATACATCGTGTCAAATGTGTTGTTGCAATAAAGAGCTTTTAGTGAGCCACAAGTGCCTCGGACCTTCTCTTTTCTTATTTAAATGTGGGACATTTTGCATGGACAGCACCTAATTCTCCGTTAGTGTTCAGTCTCATCTTTTTTCATCTCAAACAATTCTGTTGGTTTCCATTGTCGTACCAGTAATGTCCTTATGAACTCATCCCTGTGAAGAACTGGGATGGTAGAAATGCGTTGGGAAAGTTAGGAATGAGTTAGGACCTCGATAGACTATTTAAACTATACAAACAATAAAAGCGAACAAGTTAAACAAACCAGGTATATGGCCTTTGACGAACACAGTCATGGGACTCATAAAACTTCTGCTGAGTGCTTTCTGACACATTCCTATAATGTTATAATTGCTCCTACATTTACGGGCAATTAACTGTCAAATAGCGATATATCAACTCTCACGCCGCCGTTTGGATTAGCTCTGAAAACCTATTACAGGGGAAATAAATTAGAAGAGTACAACGCGAGCACTGATTACGGAAAATGAGCGACAGATTGACAGGCTTTTCCCCCTTTCAGAGCCGTGACGTTGACAGCCTATTACATTATTTTACACTTTTCTTTGATTAGGGATTCAGAACTTTGGACGAACCAAAAGACGTAGGATCACGTCGACAAATATTTGAATCTTATCAATGAAGCGATACGGTTTGCTAATGGCGGATAACGCGCGATAGAGCGATGAACGAGGATCTCCGTAGGTCAAGCCAAAGCCTCTGCAAATTGGATGTAACAAAGACTTACGTAAAGATTGAAGGAACGGGGACGTCGGGCGACTTGTTCAATATTCACAGGCCCTCGCTTGGAATTTGGAGATGGATTTCCTCTTCAAATAGCGGCGCGTGCTGGCGGTAATTACGCGTTTTCGCGGCTCAACATGGAAAACGAGAAAAAGATGTCAAAGGGTGTGTTTGAGATGTGGCGTTTAAGACATCGGCGGACGTTACATTATGGTTGTATAAGAGGTTCTACTCGTTCCACTAGTTCGGCTCCAGTGCGTTTCCAGTATAGAAGACGACACATTCGGAAAATGAACTTGGTTTCAAGCAATAATATTCTATTCTAAAACAGTGTAATATATTATACAGTATGTGTCACTGTCTAACCAAATCATGTGCATTTTGTATTATCAGCACTATGGCAGTTCGACTATAACCACATTGATTAGGAAATGTTTTCTTTGATCAATTATGGTCAAAATGTCACGGCCCGGATTAAAATGAAGTTACATTGAATGCCATGAAACAGCATCAGTATAGTAACGTGTTCGGGAAAAACCAAGTGTCAATTTTATTCCAGTTTGGAGCGAAAATGCCGCATGTTCATATTCAGTATGAGATCAACAGGTTGTATGTGTGATGTCATAGTACAAAAAAAATCTAATAGTGGCATATGTATTGTGAAAATAACCCCTTTTGTCATTCAGAGTTTTAAAGCAGTACTAAGTAACTTATGCCCCTAGAGGCTGTAGGTGTCGTAGCATGTTGTGTGTTTTTTTTCGTCCGCAAGAGTCAATACTACGCTGACAGAAACGGAGTGAGAGATATTGTACATCCAAATACACAATGGAGATAATTTTTTTTCACTCAAACTTGGCTGTAAATACTCATAATATGAGATGTAAGTTAAGTGGTGCTTTATTTGTCATTATACAGGGATACAATAAAATGTCATAAATCAGATTTTGGGTTAGTCTTGACCAGCATGTTTTTGGAAGTCGGGAAGTCTGTTTCAGAGCGTGGTGTCCTGCACTGGTCAGCTCCTCCTTCCTCTTCCTCCTGCGCCGTCTCCTCTTACTCCTTCCCTTCTCGCCTTCACTGTGCTGCAGGGCTCTTGGTGCTTCAGTGTTTCAGAAGAAGAAATCTGTAGATTTGTAGCTAGCTAGCGTTAATAGTTGATGATAACTCATATTTTTGGCTATCATCTGCTCGGGACGGAAGGTCTGCTGTGATTTTTGAGGTTTGTCTGAAAATCTAAATAACCCTAACCTCTAATTTGCACACGGTAAAACATGTAGGATTACTAGTCAAATATTGAATGTCATCAATGAAATGATTCGGTCTGCTAATGGCAAATAATACACGATCAAATAATGAAGCAGAATCTTCACAGGTCAAGCCAAGGCCTGTGCACATTGGATGTGACAAAGATTGAAAGAATGGGGCGTTGGTCTACTTAGTCATGGGATTTGAAATACAAACCCGTTCTGCTGTCTTTTCTTTACTCTTGCTTGGAACGCCTAGCTAGTACTAGTAGCTTTGAACCGCAAAGTGGTGGTAAAATTTGAGATTCAAAATCCCGTTGGAAAATAAAATCTTTCTAACTGATAAATCAAAATAAAACCATCAATTAAAATCTGGCTCTATCCATTTATTTGATTTTGTCGCTGAAAATATAGACAGTTTTGTCAATTTTTATGCATAAAATGGCTTATTTTTGTATGAAAACATAAAATGACAGGACACTTGCAATACATTGGAAGTCAGGACTACACTTGAACAGAACAACACCATTAGCGTTCTCCGACACACGCCAAGTAATCCATTGTAGCTACTGCAGGTCAAGCCCCAATGAAAGTACACAAAGAAAAGTGTCTGCTAAAATAGCCTTTGTTTCTGTTAAAGCCCTTCCTATTATACATGCTCAAAGTCCGTTAACCAAGCGTGCAACTCCATTCTCATTAAGTTAAACATGTTTGCCTTCTACATTGAACGTCATATTAGCTGAGGATTTGCGAGCGTTAGCCACAAGTGCCTTTGTAAAGCTCCAGCCTGCTGCCGGCCGTCTCCAGCTGTTGTTTAAGCCCTGTTTACCCGACATTCACGGGCCGCCATCTTGTCATCGCCTCCAAAATGACTCCGCTGCTGGCATAAAGCCTTAATGAGTAAACACGCGGCGGTACGGTTTTTAAGCAAATCTCGGGCAGCTAGTCAAACACTTTTACATAGGGGCCCGTTGTTTGTAGCGCGTGCTAACGTTTGGCCATACGGGGCAGCTGTTGACACTGCGCTTCCTGTTAGCCCAAGCTAGCAGCTGGCTCCCTTCAGTCGCACACACACACACACACACACACACACAGGAGTGAATGCTAGCAGCCGGCCTGTTGACAGATAGCTCCTTTCTGGCTTTAGCGGTTACTGTCTCGGCAAAGACAAAAGGAGCAGAGGGGCGTGGAGCGGACAATAGGCCGGGCGAGTCGGCACGTGTGAGCACCTTGAACGGCAGCATAGGTCACACTGTGGTTTAAGAGGTATGGGGAAAGGTGGTTGGAAGCTGTGCTGCTTACAGTAGGAGCAGGTGGCATTTTCTGTACGCTGTGTGTGTTTCTCAAACTGTTGTGTGGATACTCTAATTTGAGGAATAATATACCAACAGTGTAGGATAAAATTACTAGATGTATTTATGTATTTATAACACATCTGTAAAGCCTTGGTAAATGCTGGATTCATCATTTGTAAAATATTTACAAATCTTTCTTAAAGCACGTAAATAGAAGCTGCGGCTGACAGCCTAGTGCCGGGCTAGGATCTTCAAGAGCTCTTTTCTCTGGTGCAGCTCTTTTGATCTGTGATGGAAACAAGTAAGCCTATTGCATGTATTTAAATATATGATCAGCTGTAGTATCTGAGGCAGAATGAAGAATTTGTCCAAGGAAGGGCTATCCAAATACTCCTATATTTACTTCTGTTACAATCAATGCAGTTTCAAACAGTTGACATTAATTCCCACTTGGCTCTCTGGCTTGCTCTGGCTACAAGTGTGGCTCACCACCACCGCTATGGAGTGAATAATAAATCCCCTTCCCTTTGTAAAGCACTTGCCCGTCCCTCCCATTTATTTACCATTATAGTTTTCAATAAGAACACATGTATAATTTGTCATTTTATGTGCAACGGTTCGAAGCAGCACTTTTGATGCTGAAGGTTGCAGTCCTGGCCCTGGTGTTGTGGATAAGGCTGGTGCACATATGGCAGAACACTGTTCTGTCCCCAGCGTCGTGGGCTCGAGTCTTGGCTCCTACAATTTGCTGAATGTCATTTTTTTTATTATGAAGTGGAATAGCCTTCAGAGATGAATCATCTAATTTTCAAGGAGTTCCTCAAGTTCAAAATATAACGCATAGTGTTTTTACAAAGTAAAATACAAGTCAACATAACAAAACATTTCAACACTCACAAACCGTCCCTCAATATTCACATTCCTACCCGTTAATGCACATCACATTCAAATGTCACAAAACACTGAACAGAAGAATCCAATGCATTACAAACTATAGATGCAGATTTAGACCTGTGATAAGTTGTCTATTATGTAGAAACGTTTTTTAGATTTATAAGCTGTTCCTGATAAATGTCTATTCCCACTCTTTCAGTCCGAACCGTCCTAAAAAGCAGGACTCAACTAAATCTGCTCAGGGTCCACACATTTTGCATTCATAACCCTCAGCATATGTCGGGGGTCTGAATAAATGCAGTAATGGCTCTTAACCATGTAAAACATTACCAAAGCTTGTCTATTTACATACATGTGTTTGTATATCTGGATTTAATAATTGTTAAGAGATATAAAGTATATCTTCACTCTATTACTGCGCGGACGTCGAAGTGCTCCTAAGGCGTTATTACACCTCACAATATAGTGCCTCTTCAAATCCCTATGGTGTTTGTATGATGTTACCAAATTTACAGACTGAGATTTTCCCAAAGTGGGGCCCGGAGCTGAAAGTTGACGACACATCGGAAATGTAAACAGCTTGTTTACCAAGACGCAAACACTGAAAACCATCTCGCTTCAATCCATGGTATCAGGAACAGCACGCAAACACCTAGAGGGTCATTATCGCTTGGAGTAAAGGGATATTTTTCTCCACGTCTGACTCCCCTTGTTCTCGCATCTCAAACGCTCTAATTTTAGCCGCGGAGCTTTTGGTCGCCGCTGTGTTTTCCTCGCCTGTCACCGCCTTCCCTCGGCACAATGGCTGATCACAGCGCACTTTAAACACGCTTACTCCTCTCTCATCTCCTCGGCGCGCCCCGTCCCTCCATCTTCCACCCATCCCGGCTTTAATCATGCGACACGCCGGCCCGGCCCCTCCCTCTCCCGCCAAAACCGCCTCAGTCAATAAGCACGGCGAGTGTGTCTTTTTTTTTTTTTAAAGTCCAAAGTCTTAAAAAGGCCCGTCCCGTCAAATTGGTCATATCCCATTATTGGCCGTGTTCTGACGAGGATGCGTTCGCGGACACTGTTGTTTTGGGCGCTCTGCATATTATGCCAAACATGCAGACAAGTGCGTTTACATCACACGCCGTCGGCTGTCTTTCGTATGCATATAATGTGATTACATGAGCGCCCCTCACTCCGCCTGACAGTCAATATTTGAAGTTGGAGAGGGCCGGCATTTATAAACATAAGCGTAATACCCATAAACTCTGACCGCACTAGCATTAGCATCCGCTCCGCTAACCTTAAGTGTATTCAAATGCAGTGTGCAGGTTTGACAAGGGTTTTGCACGTGTTGGTTGACGTGAGCAGATCAATACATTTGGGAACATTATGTGTTTCACAATGGGCCACACTGTGCATGTGAAGAAGCAAATAAAGTGATGCACCAACTCACATTAAAGGGGGGGTATTATGTGAAATCGACTTTAAGCTTTATATCATGTTATTATGTCATCCCCTCATTAAACACATGCCTGGAGTGTTGCCTCGGCTCATTCACATATTTTTGAGTAATCAGTAAAAACTTAGACGGCAGCCATTTTAGGTGTAGCTATGCCTCAGTCCTCCTAGGAACGCCCCCACCTCCTGGAGACGCCTCTGGACCTTTCGTCACCAGCCAAGCCCCCAGCCACTGCTCCTCAGCTCAGCAGAGCCCCCTCCCCGCACAGTGTTGTTGTTTAAATGCCACAGTAGTGTGCTGAAGGGGGCGTGTCGGAAAGCTTCTTAAAGAGACAGAGGCCTATTTCAAGACGTTCAGTGCAGCCATTTTGAGAGAGCAATTTTATTCAAGGCAGTTATTTGAATTTACTGCATATACAGACCAACAGAAGGTCATCATTGTAGTGTGCTATAGACTGGTGCTATGTGATTGAAAAAAGCATAATACCCCCTCTTTAATAAAATGTATACACGTATGTTTTTTTAAAGCTTATGTTTGCCTGCTTACTTCACTGCGAGATAAAACTGCATTTTGTAACAAACACTCATTACATTTTGAACTGAATTGGGTAACTTTGCATTATGAAGCAGCTTGCAATGCATTGTAAACTCTCCTATAAAGGCAAGGCATGTTTATTTATACCGCACACTTTCGTACACAAGGCAACTCAATGCGCCTAATATAATACTATAATGTGTATAAAACATTTACACATGTTTACTACTGTTGTTCACCTTTTATACGCACCAAACTGATCCACAGCAGCAATGTGCCCCAACCCGTGTGTGGTTAAGAGTTAAGGTTAAAACCTTTGGCCTTTGTATTATTGGTTCTGGATATATTCATGGCCCGAGCAATACATGTCATTACTACTTATACATGATTAACAAATACTGGAAAGCTTTGAAAGTTTTATATATTATTAAATACGTATTACAGAATCAAAATAGGTTTTATTGCCTTTGTCAATTAACAGGTTCACAAACTAGGAATTCAAATATCATCAACAAAGAAGGTTTTCAAATGCAAAATTTCACGAAACAGATTCCAAACTATTATTAGAAATAACGTGCAGATCACCATATTAGAACTACACAAAAGGGTTAGATATTCCTGTAAGCTCTCAGTCATTCAGGAGTGGTCCATTGTATTAACAGGTTACTTGTTTTTGGTCTAGTCTACTATTTTATGACAGAGTTTCTGCAGGGCTCGTTAAAATGTATTGTTCCAAAATGAAGGCATTTTATCAATAACACAAAGAAATATGGTGCATAACACATTCCACTAAATGTTTTGCTGAATTGTTCTAAATATTGCCAGATTTGTCAAATGTACATCAAAATATTACTTGATTTGTCTTAATCTAATGTTTCCAAATCTTTAGAAAAATAATAGATTTATTTTAATTTGTGCCATGGTAACGCTTTGTCACAGATTTGATCTGATTACAATGTAAACCATAATAATAGAAAGGTATTTATTTTAACGTCTGGACAATATTTAGAGCTTTAAAGTGCCCATTTCCACTATTCAATTCCAGCTGCATGGTATAACATTTTAACACACTGCCTGAGCTGCGATGACATGAACTTACAGGCACCTTTTAACTTATGAATGAAAGAATTAAGAGCAGGCTACACCCCGAGGACACCAGCAGCACTTGGGAGGGGGGGTGGGGGCAGAAGACTTATCTGCTCTGTCGTGTCAGCATGTCATCTCCATTCCACCGCCTATAGACCGGCGCTCGACAAGGAGACCCCATCTCCTTGCCTTCAAAGTTCGAGAAACATCATAAACATGCCCACGAAACGAATTGCTCATGAGCTGCCTGTTTAATTTTTGATATCTCTTTGAAGCATGTATTTCCGTATTGGTTTGGAGATGTTGGCTTGGCCGGACAGGATGGATGGCGCTGTCAGGGGCGCGGGGCGTTATGGCGGCCCGCGGTGACTGATTTCGAGCAGGGAAAGCCTATTAGGGCTGACAGGGGGATGATGATATTAGAGCATCATCATTCAGAAGGCTCCACCCCGCACCCCCGCACTCTCATTCATCAAAAGCACAAAGCTCGCCGGCTTCTCTGCTCGCACGACTCGCACCGCTCCTGCCTTTGCTACTGCCGTTTCCCGCACCGAAACTACCGTCCCAAAGTAACCACGTATAAGGTTTTCATCCAGGGGTTTGAACTTTATTTGGAGCAGATCGTGTTCGATCTTTGAGGAGATACATTTCACTCGTTCGACTTAAAGAATGTAAAAACCTAAGGTGCAAAAAAAACAAGTCGGAAACCCATCTATAAACTAAATGCAGTGATCTCTAAAAAGGACAAATTCAAGTTCAACTGGTTTATGTTTAATAACTTCAATGGGTGCTGTCAACTCGTCAGATTTTGGCCATTCTTCACCTGTGACGTGGGAGGTGAATATTTGTATAGCACTTTTCAGACACCAGACCAATGGCCGCTGGCTGCTCTGCTTTACGACCGCAGCACTGGAGGCCGCCATTGCCCCGCCATCGCTGTAGTACCTCCATGTAGCCGCTAGTCTCCCATTGAAAAGCATTTTTAGACACGTTAAAAACAACTTTAACGCCTGGTTTCTATTTTTAAACACTTTCTACGGCTACATATTCCCCCTGAGATAATGCTGGGTTAGTCACAATTAAAGAAACCAGGCTGGTTTTCGAAAGAAAAATTTATGAAATCTCGTACTAATGAGGGTCGGACTGTTAGTATTGGAGCTGCACGAGCTACACGTCACGCTAGGGCCGGGTCTACAGTGAAGATCCCGCCCTCATGCCCTTATTAGGAACATGCTTCGTCAGAGCAGGGGAGGAGGAGTCTGTAAAGCCGCCTTGATTTCCCCCTCGAACGTAATTATTGTGGTAAACGGGGAGGAGTGAGGAGGAGTTGTCTATTCTTTTTAACGGTCCAAGACACGCAGAGGGACAATATTTCAAGCGTGACTGCACCAATCTATGCCATCGAACCCTTCGACCACCACCGACCACTCAGACCACCCACACCGCTCACTAAGCAGCTCTAACAGCCAACAGGCACTGTCCCTGTTCAAAACAGAGCGAGCTTTGAGACGACACGGCTGATGAGCCGATTCACAATGAGTCTAGCTTCGATGCAGACTTAAGGCGAGACCCGGCAGGTGATGACATTGAATTCATACGCAGTAGTCAATGTTGAGTTTTTCAGATAGTTTTCTCCCTTATGCCCAATCTCAATTCTCCACTTTAGCCCTTGGCCCTTGCCCTCCGTGTGTTCCAATTCTGTTTTGCAGCAAGGCGTAGGGCTGAAGGGTAGGGGCTCATACCCCTCTAAACGGGGCTTTTTCAAATGCATCCTCCAAACGAAGGGGTAGCAAGCTGGCGAAATGAATTCACAAACATCACCACTAAGCTCTTTAACAACATTTATGAAGTTGTAGGACTGTTGTTTGTGACTTTGTTTGCTCTGTGCAACATTTAAAATAGTCCATTGCTGTAAACGTCTGAATTTTACCTTTAGGTTTTGCTGAATCCCGGGTCCGACCGGAGTCTGCCACTGTCTGTCCCCCGGTCTGAGACCCGGGGCCGAGTGGGGTCTGCCGCTGCCGGCCCCCGCTATGAGGACGCTGAGCGGGTGCCAACAAGCTGCAGCCAGCGCGACCCGGCGGTAGAAGCAGAAAAACCCGGACAGGGAGAAGGAGAATGTGGGCACTGGATGATGCAGAGATAGAGGAAAAGGTCCTGTTGTTTATGTGTTACAAAACCATTACAGCATCAGTCTGTTGCAAGTTACTGATGAACTGGTTCAGTAGAGACATGCTGCAGAGTCTCAGTCTTCTCTTTTTTATTTGAGCAACAGATGCATACACTAGTACACATGTTATTTACAGAAATGATTAACAAACAGACATATTTGTGCTGCTCAAAGGGAGTAGGGAAAAGTTAGTAATAATTTGACTTACACAACTTAAAACTACTGCTCACGGCAAAATCATTATCAAATGTGTGTTTAAGCTTTAACCATGAGATCTACGGTTAAAGCTTAACAGTAAAGTAACTTAGTTCATAACATTCCCGTGTGTGCACTTGCATAAGATTGAAGGTGCATATGCACTGGAGACAATAGAGGCTTGCTTTTTAGAGTTTCTTTGCTCTCATCAAAATGATCAAAATATACAAATAAGCTTCCATTCCATTCCCTAATCACAAAACCTAGATCATCTCCATATCTGTGTAAATGCAGAGACATCTTTGTCCTTAGCCCTGTGTTTTAAGGTGCGCAGGGGAAGGTCGAGGGCTAAGGGGCAATTTGATTCCGCTTTTGCAACGACACCTCCTTCACTTTTGTAGCTCCTACAGACTCCAACCTTTCCATTTGTTGGACTTAATATTATGAAGATTGGTAAGGGCCTCAACACAAGCGCTCTGGTATTCCCTCACAGTCTCCCATCCCGACAAGCACCGAGCCCAACCTGCTTCGCTTCCCACAACCCACGAGATCAGGCACGAGCCTCGCCCACCCCTGAAACAAGAGCTGCTGTACGGAGATGGCGTCCGTTTAGGTAAAGGGATTTGTCCTTATGATATCACACGCGATCAGGCTCGCAGTGGATGCCCTTTCTTTCTGCAAACCGAATTTACTTTCCCCAATGACCTCTTCTTCAACCGTCACCAACCATCCATCTCAGCCATCCGCCCTCACCTGGTACCTCGGCTCCTCCGGCTTCGCTCTTATCTCCAACGCCCCCCCCCCTCCCATCATTTTTGGATTTCACTTCTCGTCTATCGCTCCATCACTCCCCCACTCGTGTCGCGGCTCCCCATTCCGCGTCTGACGGCAAACGCAAAGACAAATTTTGCCCTTTTCTTAGCCCATGAAACATTTAACATTTCATTCCAGATCCCGGCAGACGCAGGTGACGAACGACCCAATGAATCTTGCTTATTGTCTCGCCCGAGTGCAATCGCGAGCTAAAGATGAGGTCCCCCGTCTCCTGCCCGCTATCTATTGTCGTCCTGGCCTCTCCGCTTCTAACTCATTTTGGGGCCGGGGATTTAAATCGCCGCCTCGGAGCACGAGCGGAGATTGTGCGAGTTCGAGGGAAACGTTGCTCGAATCGCCGTCGTACTTTGCGAACGTCGGGCTGGATTTCAGAACGGTTTTTGATCGGAGATGGTCAATGGATCTCAACAGTCCCGCGCCCTTTGAAACGGATTGTAAAAGATACGTAACCTCAGCCTTACCCAAATCTAGAAGTTTCTTGACTGCAGGGCTGCTGGCCAGTGTAACGCCTCCTTTGAAAGCGAGGAGGTCGCCATTTTGCCACTTTTTTTCAAGAAGATTTTAGATATGGGTAATGACAAACTGGAGAAAATGTGCTTTCAGGTGTGGGTTAAAGAGACTAGATGCAAGTTATGTTATGCTCACTACTGCCACCTCAGGTCTCACGTGTAACTGCAGTCTATATTAAGCTCGTGCATGACGACACTTTGGACCCGAAGTAACACTTTTGTGAGGATTTTCGAGGCAGTTGTGGTGAACAGGTCTGGGCTCGTTCTACACATTAGGACATGGCCGGAACATGTGGGGGGAGGAAAATACTTAGTTTTAACATTTTATGAGAACTTAAAGGCACAACAGAAGCAAGAAACTGCAGAGAATAGCGCAATGACTTTTAATGAAATACTAGTTAAATGTGTGTAGTTGATGGTCAGGAGTCACCAAGGCTGATTAGTTGCCATTGATCAATTCAAATCTGTTTTAAATGATGGTGCAAAAGACGAATGGGAAATATATTTCTGGAAGCAGGGGCAGTTTCAGGTGGTGATCACTGTTCAGCTCAAGTGGTGGAGCAAAGCAGTCAAGAAAGTATGTTTAACTATTAGAATTAAACACATTTGACAGTTTTACCATCATCATATGTATTTAAGCAAAGGGTGTCATTTGAAAAATAGTAACATTTGCCAAAGTGGAGCAGCAGTGCAGTTATTTGTGCATTTTCTTATTTACATATTACATTTGTGACCTCCATTACTCTAACACACAGCAAGCCCACGACTGACCCTCATAATATTTTCCCACCGGTTGAGAACCACTGGTCTATTTACCTATCAATTTATTTTAGCCAAATATCACAAAGGTCATTTAAATCCTTCACTTTTCACAATGGGATTTAAATATTAATTATGATTATTATTATTAAACACATACACGTACATTTTCATTAACCTCTTAACCACCACCTTAAACGAGCACAGTTTCTGCTGTTCAGCTTTAGCCAAATCTAAAAGCTTCTCGACTGGAGCTTACAGCCTGTAGGCCATTTGAAAGCTAAGACCAACAAAATGGATCGAAGATTTTTCATCACTTTTTTGTTGTCTGTTTTGTTGCATTTTTGTCTCGTTTTTGATTTGTCTGTTTTGTGTGTTTTCATCTTCATTCATGTGGTGAACCTTTGGGAACCGACTGCTCCAAGTAATTGCCCCGCTCCCCGTCCTCGCAGAAAAGGCAACATTAACTAACTTCTTTTCCCAGAGGATTAACCAGCGCTCCTTAAATGTGAGAGTCCTTGGTGTCAATCTCTCTGACCCCTGGCTCTTTTGTTGGCCCCAGCCCCCTCCCACCCCCCACTCTCAGCTGGCCTCGGATGGTAACGGTGGCCTTGACATGGGGCCGGTAATGCGCCTCTGGTCGCGCAGTGTCAACGAGCCGCTGCCCTCGGCGCCCTCGGCCTCTTCGCTCGGCGTCTGGAGCGTTTGTTCGACCGCGTGGCCTCGGGGTCGGGCCATTCACTCTCGACCCCGAAACATGGGGGCAAGTGGGGCCGTTCAGGTTGCCTTCGAGAGCATTACAGCAGACAGTTGGTGCGCTTCTGTGGCTGATAAACCTGCATTTGTTGATGTCTCAGGTGCAGGAGAATATAGAAACATTACATTTAGAGATAGCAATTCAATCTAAATGACTGACTGAATTATTATTTTTTTTTATTGTAAAAAAATATGTCATTTACACTCTTAGCCCCTGCCTTCACCAAGTGCATTTTCTCCAGTTCAGCTTTACCCAAATCTTAAAGGTCACAGCCTATAGGCCAGTGTAAAGCCTCATTCGAAAGCTAAGACCTATAAAACTTGTCTACGTTTTTGACACTTTTTTAAGAAGCCAAACCGGCGAAAATGTGCTCGGTTCAAGGGGGGGTTAAGAGATTAATAAATGAAAATGGCCAAAATTTACGCTATTTTCAGTGACGAAATCTAAATAATGAATAGAGTCAGCACAGTGGTTAGCGCTTGTGCTTCACAGCTAGAAGGTCCGGGTTCGATTCCCACCGCCTTTCTGTGTGGAGTTTGCATGTTCTCCATGTGTCTGCGTAGGTTTCCTCCGCGTACTCCAGTTTCCCCTACCACAAAAAAAAACATGTACAATAGAAGCCCCTTATGAGAGACCAACAGGCCCGGTTAGAACCATGAGGCCGTCCTTCTGTGGACCCACCACCTGCAGGAGGAGCCATAGGGGCTGGTCCAGCTCCAACAGCTGCCCCCACGACCCGGCAACGGACAAGTGGAAGAAGATGGATGGATGGATGGATGGATTTTGCATCTTGTTTAGTTTATGAATAAGCTACTTACAAGTGAAAAAACATTTAAACATTTAAATGTTGCCTGTGTAAGCTCTCAGTCGTACAGGAGTTGTCCATCTTCAATGAAGGTACTTGATTCATCTTCTGTACTCAGTAGTTAAAGTCTTCGAACGTTTCGCCTCTCATCCAAAAGGCTTCGTCAGAGACAAAGGTCCCACTCTGGACGCAGCTGAATATATAGACCAACGGGGAGGAGTTAGGATTGGCCCGGCTCCTCCCCTCTAATCACAGCTACTCTCACCTGTGGGTAAACCCCTTTGAATTAGAGCGTCTCTAACGATCTGCTCCCCTCAGTATCGGTCAGTCCTGTCCTATTCATAGATGATAACTAACCAGTATCTGTCCTATTCATGGCTGATCACTGCTAATGACCTGCCTATTGTTCTTTTGTTGGCTGAGGTGCCGTTCTCCCTGGGCAGGCCATGCCTTTTCGGTTTCTCCTGAAGGAGATTGGAGTACAGTGACGGAAGATTAAATCTGAGCCCACCGTTCTGGTTCATGGAGGGATTTTCTTTCCTGACAAAAATGTTGCCTTTTTTTTTGGTTCAAAGCTCAATAAATCAGGCAGGAATTAAATATTAAAAAATCCCTCCAACCTTCAAAATGTCAAGTCCAGGACTGTAAGGTTTTGGAGTCTGTCGGAGCTGCTAAAGTGAAGAAGAGTGGATTGAAAATCTCATTTTGAGAAAACAGGCTCTAAAGTTTTGTAACGTCTGCACATGCAGCCTTTTAGCCGCTGCCGTAGGACATGATCATATTTGGATTAAAGCGTTATCCCGGTCGCCTTTAGTTGTTACTTCCTGGCAATCTCGCTAGCAACAACACGTGATGGAATAAGCATCGTAAAAGGTACATTGTGTCTTGTATTGACTCTAAAGGAGAAAACTAGCCAAAACATTGAAAAATCCAAAGTCTGCAGCGTCTCGCCTTAATGAGTGAGGACTGTGTTGGTCAGAATGTTTAATTGACCTGGAGCGCCCTCTGCAGGCACTAAGGGGAATTGATGAATAGAAAAACATGAATTGCCACGGTTTCATTTTTAGCCAATTGCATGCTTGCAACTAAATGGCGTCGTGACAAACTCCGATTTATGGACTTTGAAAATGTGAACAGGTTTATTCAAAACCTGCATGAATGAAGCAAAATACTACTCCAAGTCACGTATTGACGAGGTAGTGGCTAAAAAAAGGTCAATTTTGCATGTACTAAATCCCCTTTTCTAGGCCCTGTAGAAAACCTTTTTACTTGTACTATAGTTATATTATACTGTCACAAAGTGTAAGAGGAGAGAAACATAATCAAATCCTTGCACGCTGTCTGCGTCCTTCTTCTAAAGGATTTGAATTGATTTGTTGGTATGACGGTAAGTGCCATACTGCAGTCTTTTAGTCTTGAAAGGAGCATATTAATTCATGTTGGTGAAGAATCCGTACAGATCACATGGACAGCCTTCTCCCCAGAGAGTTCCACTGTTCTTCACATCCACACTCTCCTGCCTTCATCTCCTCCTCCTGTCATGACAGAGACAGGCTTCATATGCAGATGGAGAGATTACACTTATTAAAATACTTCTTCCAATGAACACAGCCGATGTATGCCAACAATACATGTCATATGAAGCACTTTGAATTGATTGTATTACTTTAACCTGGCTGTTGAAGTTTGGCTCTCAGTCCATCATTAGCCTGTAGAGAGACGCAAGGCGACAGATCACACTTTCTCTGTGTTTCTGTGAGCCCAAAACAATCATTTTTGAACGATTTTCGGCTATTATGCAATATGGCTTAAAGGGACTAGATGCAAGTTGTATTTTTTATACTCACTACAGTCCCCTCAGGTGTAACGCGTAACTGCAGCTTCTATATTAAGCTCGTGCATGACGGCCTTTTTGAGTGACAGTGCAGGATTTTAGAGGCAGTTGTGGTGAACAGGTCTGGACTCATTCTACACATTAGGATATTGCTGAAACAAGTAGGGGGAGGAAACTACTTAATTTTAACAATTTTAAACTCCGTCTAGTCCCTTTAAAGGCGAGACGCTGCAGGTCAACAGGTTTAACAAAAATGTATTCCCAGTTGTTTTGTTTTTTCATTTCAAATAAGGCATTTGAAGCATAAACATTGACAAAATCTACAAAATGAATAGAGCCAAGTTTAAATGAATGGTTTTATTTTGTTGACATTTTAGTTAGAGTAGTTTGTAGCGATACATATGTATGCGATACATGCATAATTCCGATACATATTGCTATACAGTAAGTAATTATGACAAGTAATATGTTACCTTAAAATGTGTGAAAAGATGTGGCCAACGTTTATAAACCAAACGCCATTTGACATTTATTGAAGTGTTAAGATTGAAAAGTGTATTAACACAAATTGTAACAAAGTGCTGTTATTAAGGGACAGACAAGGAGGTATGCGGGAAAGACTCACAGCTAAGCTACATGTGCCTTCTATCCCTACAATTGTTCTGGCTAACAGACGTTCACTGGAGAATAAATGGTATATAGCTCTTTTCTACCTTCATCAGGCCCAACACACTTTACAGTATGGAACCAGTCACCCATTCACTCTCTCATTCATACACCAATATACGCAGACACTGGAGGCAAGTAGGGTGAAGTGTCTTGCCCAAGGACACAACGACAGTGTGCATTTGTGGGAACTAAGATTTGAACCCACGACCTTCCAATCACGAGACGACCCGCTCTACCACCTGCGCCACCGCCGCCCCTGACGAATAAAACAGATCAACTGCTAAGCTCTTCCCAGACGATGGTGAAGGACTGTGTTGGAGCGGAGGGAGCTGTGCAGCAGGAAGAGGAAGGAGGAGGAGCGGACCAGTGCAGGACACCACGCTCTGAAACGGGGGCAAACCCAGGAGGCGCTGCACCGTACCTCCAAAAACATTCTGGTCAGGTCGGCCCACAGTGGCCCAGGACTAACACCTGGACACAATTTCTTTGTGCATTACTTAATAAAGTATCGATATTTGGTATTGCAGCACAAAGTATTGCGATCTGATCCCAGAATCTACAAATCTAATTGGTAGATGAAGTAAAGTATAAGGATACAATTCAAGTCAATATCTTTCATTTTGTTAAAATATCTTGGCTACTAATTCTCCAGGGTGAACTCCTCCGAAGTCGCATAGTGTCTTCAAAGCATAAGTAGCTCTCTGTTGGTTTTGTATTAAAAAATAAAAGTTGGTGGCCCGTGCTGTAGGAGCTGCTAAAGTGGAGATGTTGTTTAAAGAGAGGCTTAAGTTCATATTCATAACATCTTTAGCCGCGGTTGTCAAAATAAATAAAAAATCCTTTTCATAATACACGTGGATACCAAACATTATTTGCAAACGGATAAGCGTGGGAACCCGGCCGGTGCGCCGCCATTTCCGGGAAATCTTCAGCTCTCTAGCGGATAAAATAAGCAAATTACTATTACTCTGTGACAAAAGTATGTTTCCCTCTATTACTGTCCCGTTGACGACGCGTTACCTTCTCCCTGGAGATCCGCTCTTCAAAAAACACTCTCTCCTGCCTTCATCCCTCCCCCTCCTCCTCCTCCTGCCGCCTGTCCCGTCAGGATGTTGGCTCTGACAGTTATGCAGATGCGGGTCAGAGGAAGCCCCGCCCCTCGCCTTTTGTCTCCGTCACTCAGGGGGAGTAAAGATGGCGTCCGTCGCAGATATGAGTGCTGGCATTAGTGCGGAGAGGGGCCCGGTTGATGTCTTCATGTTGGCGGCAGCTCCCCCGGGCCGTGGCGGCGAGGGGGGGGGCGGGACTACTGTGGGCCTGTCGGAGGGAGTCAGCGCGTACAGGCGTATCCGTCAATCACACATCAATATTACTTATCATTACACGCGCCAGACAGAAGCCGCAGCACAGGGCGACGTTTGGAGACTGTTCTGCATATCTGTGCGTTCTCCAGGGCCACGATTATTTTAGGATTCATATAGAGATCAATTATTGTTTTCTGACTTAGAGGGGACACTTCAATATGCAAAAAAACACTTAAAGCTCTTAAAGGGGGACCCCGCAGACTAAAAAAAAAAACACTTTTTCCTCTCTTAGCCCCCGCCTTAACTCAGCTTTACCCAAATCTAAAAGCTTCTTGACTGGACTGGGCTGATATTGTATATATTGTAATTTCTTGTTTGTTTGTTGCTTTTATTTGTCATTATACATGAACTGTACAACGAAATTTGTCGACGCCACTGGACGACCCGTAAGGAAGCAGTGGGCAGCGGCTGGTGGTCAGAAACCCCTGGCTGGAGGACTCACCTATTGTACATGTTTTTAGTGGTAGGAAAACCTCCGCAGACACGGGGAGAGCGTGCAACACTCCACGCGGGAAGGCCCCCGTCCTAGGTAAGAACCGAACGCGAGACCGTCTAGCTGTGAGACATGAGCGCTAACCGCCGCACAATTATTTGAAAGCTAAGACCTACAAAACGGAGCCAAGATTTGTTCCTCTCGTTGTCGGTGCTCTGACACTTTCTGGCCGTATTTTTGTCACTTTTTTGGCTGTTTGTGTGCCTTTTTTGTCTCTCCCTTATGATTTTGTTTTGCGTTTTCGTCTCGTTTTTGGTCTCAATTTTGACACTTTTTTTCAAGATGCTTTTAGATTTGGGTAAAGCCAAACTCTTTTCCCATCGCTTTTTGTCCGTCTTTGTCTTGTGTTTTTTTTGTGTGGCTTTTTTGCGGTCACTTTTCTCTTACTCGTTTGTTTCTCTCGTTGCATTTTCATCCTCGTTTTTCGTTTCATTGCCGCTGTTTAATTGCAAAAGCTGACAAACGACTGCAGGTGGAAGTGAAGATGACCATTAAGGACATGTCCAAAGGGGATTCGGGAGATCTTAAGTCGTTTTTGAATAAGCTCCACTGCCCAGACCTTTACCTGGATGCAACACTATAGGCTAAAGTCAGGACCTGTAACTTCCTGAATGACCAGGTTATTCCATCAGTTCTTCTTCCATGATGGCCGTATGACGATGCCGGGATTCCTCAAGCTCACATTGTGAAAGAGTGGTTCAGGGAGCAGACGAAGCTAGCTAACAGTTATAAGGGGGGGGCGGGGTCTTTTGCAAAAGGTCAGTTTCATTGGTTATTTATTTATTTATTTATTTATTTATAACAGGGACAGTGTACAATATACATTAGCCTCAGAAAGAAGAGATGCATTGTACCAGGTTATAGCACTTGTGCTAATTTCCACCTGCAGTCCCTGGGCCTATTGTACATGTTTTTAGTGGTAGGGGAAACCGGAGTATCCGGAGGAAACCTACGCAGACACGGGGAGAACATGCAAACTCCACACAGAAAGGCCCCGTCCAGGTGGGAATCGAACCCGGACCTTCTAGCTGTGAAGCACGAGCGCTAACCGGTGTGCTACCGTACCGTTGACGCCTCTGAAATCAATTGTCCGAAATGATTTCAAATCGCGCAAACGGACAATTCCCCGCTCAGCGTTTGGCCCCGTCGCTCTCTTAGCGCCTCTGTTCTGTCATGACTTTGTTATTGGGGCCCCTGCGACTGGATTCATCTCCGCTCCCACAAATGAGCGTTTATTTTTTTCCTTCCATAAAGCCGGTCAAAAGGAGTCGTTTGCAAATGTCCACATCTCCGGGTCTGGAAACGGCGACTGTTTCTGTTTTTGTTCTAAAACCGTCCTCACCGCTTCACGAGCAGCCGAGTCAATTGCACCCACTCCGATTCCCCCTAAGCCTTTAATTGCTTCATGGAGAAAACGTCTATACCGTATTAAGTCATTCTATGCAGGCGGGGAAATGGGACGGCACAGGCAGATATGGCGTGGTTTTTTTAATATATTTATTTTGCATAATTCGCGTTAAAGCTATAGGGTCTGATCACACAGACACATTAACGCCGCGGTAATCCCGGTCTGGAGAAGGGGATCACAGGGGAAGCTTCGAGCGTGTCGGGGGGGAAAAAAAAAGCCCCCACAATGTAATCGGACTGTTTGTAAGAATAATGCCACCGCCAAAATGACAAGGGGTGAAGGGGTTAAAGAGCAACGCATTGTTTTTGTTTCCAGTTCTGGTAATTCTGTTTTTCTGCCAACAGTACGAGACAAATACTGCAGCTGTGCGGAAAGTTCAGGTTAGTAAAAACACTCGCCATAGCGAAACAAAGCAAGGCCGTTTTAGATCAATATTGCATTTTCGAGTGTAAAATTGTAATAAAGATGTGTTTGAGATTATTACCACATACCTGCTATTTAACACTTTTTTTCAGTTTCCAGGTTTGGGGCCAGTTCGATCTCTCAACTTGTAAACATTTACACAAAAACAAACATTTGTCGAATTTTCACTATAAGTTGTACAACTATGGTAGTGAGTCATTCATAGTTTTATATTTGAAACTTTAAAGCAGAACAAAGTAACTCATGCACCTAGAGGCCATAAGCGCCACTGTCATTAACCTGCCTCCAACCTGGAGGCAGTCAAGTTGCAATTGTGGTTTTCTGGCCAGAGACACCAGGGGGAGATGAAAGACCCCCCAATCATCCCATTAACACTTGTATTACCCCCAGAGGGACTACGGAAAGGATTTATTAGGTTACGTAGTTCTGCTTTAAATCCAATGGCCATGGTGGAGTTTGCTAGCCTGGTGGGACCAGAATGATTCCCCTCTGTATTTTTGTATCCAGCGGGGGATCAGTCTGGTCACCCCGTCCTCGTTCGCGGCTTCCGCAAAATCAATCCGTTCATGTGCAATCAGATTCGTTTATTTGCTGTGACGTGTTGTTAGCGAGCAACGTCACTCACGGGACGCGGAAGTCCCTCAATAACAATCTACGAACGATGCACGAAAGAGAGAAAGCGTGTCTCCAGTCGGCGGTAAATGACCAAAAAACACATGGACAGTAGGTGAGTTTCGTTATTCATAATCCTGCGCAAATATTAACGCAAAACCGCTAATAACACCACATCAACAGCAGACGCCCGCCCTTCGCTGATTGGTTGACTCCGCTTCCTGTTTGCTTGCGTATCTACCGCTGTGGGAAATGGATTCGACACAGGGGTGATTTTTCCAGGCTAGGAGTTTGCATGTTCTCCCCATGTCTGCATAGTTTTCCTCCGGTTTCCCCTACCACTAAAAACATGTACTATAGGCCAGGATGAATGTAGTGTGTGAGTGGTCGGTGGTGGCTGGAGGGGCCGAATGCACAGACTGGTTGCCTCAGGGCAGCTGTGGCTACATTAGTAGCTTACCACCACCGAGTATGGAGTAAATGAATAATGACGACAATGTAGTGCTTTGAGAAACTTGGTAATACAGGCTTGTAAAGTGCAAAAGAAGTGTTTATTATTATTATTATAAATTCTTAAAGTAGAATCTACAGGCATCGAATGCTCCCGGCTTGTACTTAATATTCGGAAGGTTTTTCTTGTTTGGATTTTTCAATATCTAATTTATAGTGCTTTGAACCCAGTTATAACTTTTTCTTTTTTTAAATTGTTCATACAAGATTCATCTTGTATGAACAATTTATGTTTTGAAACATATGAAAATGTTTTCGTATTTTCATATTGTGGCCAAACTCATTTCTAATTTTCCTAACTCACTCCTAACTTCTTCAAGGGGATGACTTCATAATCACATCAGCCTGCAAGTTCAAATAGTCGATCCAAATGCTTTATGCCTCGACGCACAGTAGTTTTTTTTTCTGCATTTACAGCACACTGAAAGAGGACCAAACTCATTTTGCTCCACTAATACACACACTTTTTTTCCCATTCTGACCAAAAAGCTTTTACAGTTCCCTCCTTCCCCGCCGTGCTTAAAGCCACCGTGTTTAAAACGGGCACAATGCGTGTCAGGAACGTCACAATTAGACACATTTCCATAATCACGCCGCTCCAGTACCTTTGAGGGGAACGGTTTATTGTAGAACCTGAAAAGTGATTGACGCCGTTTGAATAGCGTGGGGGGACGGGGCAGGTGAAGGGGGCATTAGGAGCAGATAAAGAGCGCGACACGTGCACTCTCGCTCATGTATTCGATCAAAGGGCAGGCGACAATCATCCCGATGCACGCGTGCGAGGACGGAGACCTTTTAGCTTCAGCAGATGCGAGCTGCAGACCGAGGCCTTTCAAGAGCTATCGGAGAGATCAGTGTAATTACGCGAGGTTTCACTGCGGGAGGTTAGAACGGCAGTGGATTTGACATTTGAACGGTTTAGGGAATGTTAGTGTATGTTTGGGACAATCGACTCGAGCTTTCTCGCCCTTGACTAGCGAAGGCGTCAGTGGTATGGTATACTTTGTTGTCCGTCAATAGGAAATTGTGTTGGGCAATTGATGATGCAGCGTAATATACATCAAGGCAGAGAGCGTTTATGGTCGGAAAAGAAGATTTTAAATAGTTATTGTTCACTTAAAGCATTTGGCCATTACGGCAGCTATGTTAAAGGAACAGGCCACCGTTCTTCCAGACCGAGATATGTTCTTACCTGAGCTTAGACGAGATGAGACGTACTTGTCTGGTCTTTGTGCCCGTGGATGAGCTTGGCCGCTTTGAATTTTCACCCCCGTTTGGAGCCATAGGAATATGCTGGGAGAGGCCAAATGCTAACAACACCTTTGATTGTTTTGCGTGACTGAGCACACGCACAAAGACCAGACAGGTACGCATCAACTCGTCTAAGCTCAGGTAAGAACATAGCTCAGTATGGAAGAACGGTGGCCTGTTCCTTTAACATGGTCATAACAATATTAGAACTGCAGTACCGTATTTTTCGGACTATAAATCGCTCCGGAGTATTAGTCGCACCAGCCTTGGCAACTACCTGGGCATGGAGGCGTAACTGCACCATTTACAAGCCTCTCCCAGCAGCACGTTGTTCAAGCTCCCATTTGCAAACTTGTTCCTCTAGCTTTGACCATCGAGCTTTTAGCCCACGATTAGCTTTTTTTGTTTTCTACATTGCAGTAAGCGTAACCTCTGCTTTTCGCCAGTCCCTCACAAGTTTCTCTCTCTCTCCAAACTTAAGTTTTTTTTTTTTTTTTCAGTGGAACAGTAAGCAAGTAAGTGCTTTATTGGTCATTGTACAACCGCGCAGGAGTAGCAGATACTGGTACACAAGCCTAGAGCGCCCTCTAGCAGCTGTCAGTGTAAAAATATGAGTATGAAAATTATAGATTTTGATATACAAGTCGCACCCACAGCCAAACTATGGAAAAAAGTGCGACTTATAGTCCAGAAAATACGGTAGTCAGACAAGCCGGTCTTTAGATGTGATGTGATGATATTTTGAGCTTAAAATGTCACTATGTCACTGTTCCAAACAAAGTCCAGTTTATAAAAGCTCTGTCTGGAGTTGAATACATTTCCCTGATTGTGCCAAAGTTCAGCTTGCTGAATCTGCCTGATTTATTGACTGATTGACAGCTGCTGAAGCAAGCTTTATCCAATGGAATGCTTTAGAACTGGTATGGCATGGCATGGTATGCTTTGCTTTTATTTGACAGGGACAGTGCACAACAACACATTGACCAAGGCAAAGTCAGGAAAGATGCTTGGTACCAGGTAATAGCACAATATGCTAATTTATACCTGTAGTCCCTGGGCAGGTTGATGTATAGAAGAGAAAACATATACATTTACAGAATCAACGAAATGTGAACTAATTGACCACTCAGTATAGTATTGATAAAACTAGGTATCAGTCAAGACTCACTCTAATATTCTCTAAAATCACTCTGGTTTGTGACCTACTCTATCCTTTACCTTCCGAGGGTCCCAACCCCCGTGTTGAAGACCCCTACTAAAGTCCACCTCACTTGATATAGGGAAGTACGTTTTCCCCAACTTTCTGCTTTTCATTTTGCAGCGGAATTAAACCACGCTCCAAAATCCCCAACGGCTGACTGACTGACCATTGGATTGTTTGATTTCTTTAAGGAATCGTTCTTATATTGAAATGAAAGCTGAAGTAAGGGGCCGCCCGGAGACCCGTCTAACCGGAGGAGGCGCAGGATTTAGCTGACTATGCTAATGCTGCGCAGGTGCCTGACATCGCTTATGACTCTGACAACATACTCACGGGCTCCCCGCAGGTCCCCCGATCATGAAGCCGAGGTTTACGGAGATTTAATGGGAGATGGTGCAATTTTAATTAGCATGTCTTTGCCGTTTGTCAAAAGTTGGGATCCAAAGAGATACATTTAGGGTGATGTGTGTTTTTTTTTAAGTGGCTATACAGCGCTCCTTTGTCTTTAACTTTGGAATGTGTCGACTGGATCCGCAACATCACTGTTATTACTTTAAGTGTTGTTACAAAATGAGTCTCTAAGGCCATCTCCAACTAAATTTAGTTCAATGAAGACTTTCTTCATTCCAACATACACAGCGTGGACATATAGGTTTCTACCAATAAGTCACGTTTTAGATGCTTTTTCTGAATATGCTGAACACAATTTGTAAACATTTAGCTATATTTAGTAAAGTAAAGAGATGGATAACGTCAGGCCCGAGGCCAAATCCAGCTGTCCAGCAGAGAACCTTTGGCCCCAAAGATGATTTTGAGAAATATTCTTACATACAAAAGACATTTAAGGCGAGACACAATTTGAAACTTTTGCAGTACATTACTGAAAGAAATATGAGAAAGTAAATGTAATGAAAGTTTTCTGTAATTTAATGTTTTTTTATTTAAAAAAAAATATACACATAATGTTGGTCTGGTTGGCCCACAGTGGCGACGCGCAGAGTCACAGCGGCTGAGGATTAACCCAACATCTGAACGCACTTTTGCTGTACAATTGTACAATGACTAATAAAGCACTTACTTAAAAATGTCCAGAATTGCAGATATTTTCAAAATAAATCAAAATAATGGATAGAGCTAGGTTTAATGTTTTTTTTTTTTTTTTTGATACAGTACATTAGTTACACAGATATTTTCAGAGGGGATTTTGGATCTTGTTTATTTTTTGAATAGGCCGTTCATAAGTAAGAACATTTACATTTCTCCTAGTTTTTCAAAGCTCAATAAATCAGGCAAGTGTTAGACATGAAAAAAAATCCCTTCAAAATATAATTGAGTCCAAGTCTGTCAAGTCTGCAGGTGCTACTCAAGTGGAGATGTTGTTGCAAGAATGGAATGTTAACCTAACTAGGAGAAAACTGGCCTACATTTGTGTAACGTCTGCAGGTGCACGTAGGAATGTATCCGCCTCAGAGACAGTGCAGCCACACGAGCCCAAAGCAGAGGAGACTGTGCTGTTCCTTTCAGATAAACATCCTTTGGTCAGTTGAGCTTTTTAGTAAGAGCAGCTCACACCTGGAACACTTCCGACTCACATCAGGAACAGCCCAACACTGAGAACCTTCACTAGTCAAACTCTGGCTCCATGGATAATCAAGCCTGCAGTCACAGTGGAGACGTATAGGTTTTTTACCAATAGTGTTTGGTACTGTCTTTTCCATTTGATGTCTATCATCTATTGTGCGTGTTGTTGTGTGGCCTTTCCTTTCAGTGAACATCAACCTTTTTAGCCATTTTTACTTAAAATTAGTAATTGTGGCCAACTCTGGCATATTTACATGTGGACTTTAACCTCTTACTCCCACCTGAACTGAGCGCATTTCTCCAGTCCGGCTTCATCCAAATCTAAAAGCTTATAAAAACAAAAAAGCATGAAAATGGCAATGAAAAGTGACAAAAAGGCAATGAAAAAAAGCGATGAAAAAGCAACAAAAAAGCCACAAGAAGTGGCAAAAATGTCACACAAGGGTAACATAAAAAGGTCCCACATTTTTGTTGTTGACGAAAACACGACTGTAGGAGCCATTTTGACCTTTTAATTTGCACCTCCTCCCACCATGTGGCGCTATAGATTTGTGTTGGTTTTACCCCTATAAAAAGGGCCTAGAAGTAGCCTCAGGTGCTGCAAGGTGTGAAGGCACACTACTCTTGACTGTAACAATACGGCACATATTGGAAATAAATGGATATCAGGCATTTAGTGGAATTTTCGGTTGTTTTGTGCGCGTCAGAAGAAACCTCACCACTTTGCAGCCTAGTGGTTAGTGAAGCAGGTTCACGGACACTACAACGATAAAAAAGAAACTGTGGCAACAACGTGACAGAAAAGTAATGATCCACTCAAGAAGCTTTTAGATTTGGGTAAAACAGAACTTGAGAGAATGGACTCAGTTCAGGTGGGGGGTAAGAGGTTAATGACTCGTGTTAATTAATATGCACTGTCCCACCTCAACTGAATAAATAAATAATACAGTATTTGAGCAATGAAATGGCATTAAGATTCTTCTACCTGTGTAACTCCTATCTAAACAAATGGCTACTTCAGGCGCCGTTACCATAGAACCACATCCATTAAGTGTCTTGTATGGTTGACCTGCAGTGGTGGTTAGTCCTTCACTCACCATGTCTGAACCCTCGCCCGGCGGCGGCCTCTCGCTCAGCCTCTTGTTTAAACCTCCATTATCTGGAGTGAGGGGCTCTCCGACAGCTAAGCACATCTGTATCGATCCATCGACGGACTGATAGAAATATTTTCACTCGCCTCCGTAAATAAAGCCCCCAAACAATGCGGGGGCCGCGGCTGACACTCTCCTCTCTCCGCTTGGTAAATGATGGCGTAACTGCCGGCTGATGAAACGTGCTTTTATTTTGTCTTTAATGCCGCGCTCGTTCGAAACACCCCCGAGAGAAGTGGAGGCTAATGACAAGAAGGCACTCAGGCGCCTCAAATTGGACACGGCGGTGGAGAAAGGCTGCGGCGTCGGAGCGCTAATACGACCGGGCCTGAGTGGATGGATCGTCAGAGAACAAGTACAATAGTGAAGTGTTGGCATTTCTTCATCTGTTGGAACTTTAGAAAGGTAGGTATGTTCACACCATAACTAAATATACAATTACAGTGAAGACAATCCGAGCGCTGAAATCACTCACATAGGTCCAGTAAAGTGGTATGCTCACTGGTTTAAAGAAGGCAACTTCCCAGATGTGGGTCATTTGAAAATGTGTGAAAACAAATACTACTCACGTGCAGGTTTTCTCTGTGAATAAAAGCAGGATTTTAGTTTTGTTGAGTTAACCGCCACGGGACACCGCTCCTTGTGCTCACCGGCCCGTGTCTCTGTACAAACTGGGAATACGCTCGTGTCTAGACATAAACACATTAGGGTGATTACTGTTAAAAGGGGTCATTTGTGTCTCCAACTAGAAATTGTATGCATTTCATATACAACGTGGAACATCGTGAGATACAATAAAAAAATAAAAAAAAGTTATTGAATCGTTCGGAGAAAGGACTAACTTGTTGAGTAGCATTAATTAGGACATTTTGGTTGAGAAAAAATTTATGGACGTTTGTGTAGCTGCACCTTTGTGTTTTTCTGTCCCCAACGCGTTGTTAATTAGCATCAATTTGGCCTGAGCCACTTTTGGTTTGGACTAAAGCAGATCAAGATGGATTTTATTCAAAAATAAGCAAGACTCGAGTAAATACCGGAGCTTTGATCAGGAGACTGTAATGTGCAACGACGCAGGACTAAATTCAGTCAAATGGTGGCGTCTATCAGAGGCACCACTGTCATGGAACTCACTGCCGAGCCAGAACGGATTGAAGAGCTTCCTTTACGTTCGTATCCGCCGCCATTGCCGAACTACAGCCAGGAAATGCTGACGTCACCTACAACACCTGCCTCCTGCGCTCGCTGAATGGTAGGTTGAAATTCAACCGATGAAACGGAGCCACCGAGATCAGACCCAGACGTACATGTAGGGAAATTATTATTGAGGAAGTTTACGGATGGCTAAGGCCAGGCTAGGTGCACACAGAACCACATGAGATTGTTGTGGACTTTCAAGAGCACGGGTCCAGCATGCTCCTCTAACAATCAATTAGTGGAGAGGGTGACCAGCACTAAGTTCCTGGGTGTGCACATCACAGAGAACCATTCCTGGACCATGCACACTACATCTCTGGTCAAGAAAAGTAATCAGCGTCTCTACTTTCTCCACAAGTTAAGAAGAGCTAGAGTCTCAGCCTCCGTTATTTGCAACTTCTACAGAGGGACTATAGAGAGCATCCTGACTATCTCCATCACTGTGTGGTTCTTCTACAGAGGGACTATAGAGAGCATCCCGACCAGCTCCATCACTGTGTGGCTCTTCTATAGAGGGACTATAGAGAGCATCCTGACCAGCTCCATCACTGTGTGGCTCTTCTACAAAGGGACTATAGAGAGCATCCTGATCAGCTCCATCACTGTGTGGCTCTTCTATAGAGGGACTATAGAGAGCATCCTGATCAGCTCCATCACTGTGTGGCTCTTCTACAGAGGGACTATAGAGAGCATCCTGACCAGCTCCATCACTGTGTGGTTCTTCTACAGAGGGACTATAGAGAGCATCCTGACCAGCTCCATCACTGTGTGGCTCTTCTACAGAGGGACTATAGAGAGCACCCTGACCAGCTCCATCACTGTGTGGTTCTTCTACAGAGGGACTATAGAGAGTGTCCTGACCAGCTCCATCACTGTGTGGTTCTTCTACAGAGGGACTATAGAGAGCATCCTGATCAGCTCCATCACTGTGTGGTTCTTCTACAGAGGGACTATAGAGAGTGTCCTGACCAGCTCCATCACTGTGTGGCACGGCGCCAGCACTGCCCCCTGCTGAAGGAGCCTCCAGCACATCGTGAGAGCAGCGGAGAAGATCTGGGGAGCCCCTCTCCCCTCCATTAAGGACATGTACTCCACCCGTCTCACCCGCAAAGGGGACCCTATGCAAATGGCTGCCATCACACAGTCTCTTCACAGTAATGCCTTCAGGGAGGAGACTGCGGAATCCACGGGCCAGGTCCAGTCGACTGAAAAACAGTTTCATACACCAGGTCATCAGGAAGCTGAACTCCCTGACCTCCCCACCCCCCCCCTTAATTTTTTTTTTTCTTTTTCAAATCATTCACAAATGGTTTGACAAATAAAAAAATCTTTGAATCTTCTAAATAGGTTTCTGCTGCCAACAGAACATGACACATTGCAGCTTCCCGCTTAATGCAAACCCAATTCCAGCCACCGACATCGAAGTTCCATGCCCGTCTTTAAAGGAAACATCTCTCAGCTATGAACCATGTTGTAACGTCTTTCCCCTTAGCACACACAGACCTGGAGAAATGTTTCACTGGACTTTATTGTGTTATAGATGGAACATGAAACTGTCCTCCACATTTTTAAAGCTTATAATCCAGTTGTGGAGCAGTTCTGCGCTCAGAGTGTGTCCATCACAGATGCGTGGATTTGTGAATGCCGAGGTCCCCAAAAATAACGTTTATCGGCCACAATTATCGAGGATATGTCCACTTTAAAGCCAGATAATGCTTCAGACTATAGCGAGCGCTCCATCCAAACCACCACGGCACAAAACATTCTTTAACATTTCACACCCTCGCCCCTCCTCTGTCTCATCCCTGACACTTCTTCAATCCCGGCCGTTTTGTTGAAATTGCATGTTTTCTCCTCATAATTGTGGTTTATTATAATTTATGGCTGTCATGTTTTGGCTCCTTCCTGCTCTCAGCCCCGCGCCATTACCACTGTGTGCAAATGGCTTTTGAAGTTTAAACGCCATCGCTCTCTGCGCGTCAAAAGGGGAGCGAGACGAGAGGCCAGACACTTGTTATTTAGTGCACTTCTCCTCTTAGTGTAAAAGCAGAGGGCACCTCCTCACAGCGGGGAGTGGACAGCTACCCCCCGGTAATGACAAATAACTAGGCTCCTATTGACGCGCAATCGCCACTCCGCGCTCACCATTACCAGCCCGCCGGTGTCACCGAGCCGGGCCATTTGGGCGTCAGATCGAGGGCTACCCCCGTCTCATTCATTTCTTTATGCACAACAAAAAAGACAAATCGACACATTTAATGGCTTAAAAGGGAAGATGTTACTGGGTAGATGGTCCATACAACCTTTGGGGGAAATGCACTTTGGAATGTAAACAAGCAACAGAAAAAAACATTACAATAATCAGAATTATTATCAGGATTGATCTTATCCATGTGGAGGAGAGAGTTGTCAGATTTAACAAATTTCGCGAAGCAAAAATAGTTATTATATAAAATAGAGTATTGTGTCCTTATTTTATGTGTTTACAAATGATGGAGACCATAGATACAGATGCGTCATGAAGGCCTATAGCGAGGGGGGAGGAAGTGTGTTCAGGGAATCTTCTTTCACTCTTTTAGACATTTTCTGTTGGACTATGAGCAGAATTAGCTCACACAAACAAAGGTCCAGTCAAAATCACGTCGTAATGAATGTTCCAAGCAACAGACTGTCTAAGTAACTAATTGCAATTTATGACTTAAGTTTGCAATTAGCTTGTGCTAACTACCAATGTGGGACCCACTATGCGTACGCTCAGTAGCCTACTCTCTCTAGGCAGTGGCATACTGGGACCTGATTTTGGCATTCTAACAATCACAACTCACACCATCAGGCAAATATGGCACAAAGTATATTGATATATAGTGAAATTTAGGATTGGGCGATATGGACCTAAATATGTATCACGATATGATATAATTAAATTCACATATTTTTATTTAACCAAGAAATTCCCATTGAGATAAAAAATATTTTTTTTTTAAGGGAGTCCTGGCCAAGAGGCAGCAAAGGAGTTACAATCACAATGTCAATTACAAATCTCAAAATAAAGTTACATAAACATTATGAAAAACGGTTACAATTTAAAGAGGTCGTTTCAAGTGCTCTCGATCTGGATTTAAAAGCATTCAATGGAATAAATTCAGTTATTTTCCAGTCTTTTTGCAGCATGTTCCATGTAGAAGGAGCAGAGTGAACAAAAGCCCTTTTCCCCAGTTTTGTACGGGCAAATGGAATAGTCACACATGATCATTCAATTATTAGATTTACTAAAGTTCATACTCCCTTATTCATGCCCGGGCAGTGGTCAGCACACGGACAGCAGCCGGATGTGCTTTGAGAAAACTGACATGACGCAATGGTGACTTTATTAAAACATTTGTTGTTTGCCCCGTTTCCAAAAAAGTCCCAGGAGGTTTGAAAAGTGGATAAATCTGTGTCAAAGTTCATGCCACTTGGACCAGCTCCACTCAGTTTGTTTACATCTTGCACGCGAGTTATCATTTATACCGGTATGACACAGATTCCCATCATAGGGAAGATTTCTATCGGTATACGGGTCTAGTTAAATTGTCGCACAACCCGAGTGAAAATCTAGTCTGACTTTACTCCTTCAGTGTGAAATATGCGCCTTTTTTATTGAACACAATAAAGGCCCACCTGATGATACCTCACAGCCCACTGGTTGGAAACGAATTATCGTTAGATGTAAATGAATCAGACTGACTATATTTACGAAGAGCGAAGTCACTAATAAGGTTGTTACGAGGATAGAACTGGATCTATAACAGTCGCTGATGAGAACCTGCAAACCGGCACTCAAAGCCATATTTCAGGTGATTGTATCCCATGTAGCTATTCCTTTTCTCCAGTGCATCTTACGAATCCATCTTGCAGTAGTAAATAAGCTCAGTGGGCTTGCTTTATTAAAAACGGGAACCGGTGTGTAATCACAAGCAAATGATCACCGTTAAATTAAAGCTGCACTTTTATGACGCCAATATTGCCAGTCTCCCAACCTGCCTTGTTATTATTTTCTTTACAAGCTCCTATCGGCGCGCGTTAGCATCCGCCGATCGCGCCGCGCTTAACGCTTTTTATTGGCGCATGCATTATCCGCTTCATGTTGATGTTTCGGTGTTATTCAGCAGAGTTATGACGGCAATATAACATGGGATTCTTTTTTACCCCGGCATTGTTATTATTATTGGATGCGTCTGCGGTTCGGACGCTAGCTTCCTCAGTTGTCGGAGAATTTATGTCTGGGCTCCGCGGCATTAAAAGTCCATTACCAAAGGTCTCATTTGACTGCATAATAAGCTCCATGAATCAGACGGCCATGTTACCCGGGTTGTGGATGAGCGTGTCTCTGTTTCAACAATGGATTCTTATCTCATATTCACTGCTGCAGCGGGTTGTGTCTTGTGCAAACTGCAGTGATTTGTGGACGGGAAAATGCGGATCTAAAATGAGCAAAGATGTGGATTACATGAATATTGCCTCACTATGTACGCACGGTTTGTTTAGGCTCACGCTGCATTCATGTGGTCCTCAGGAGCTGGGTTGAGAAATGCATATGAATGCTTTGGAACCGGGATCCAAACGTGCGTCACAATTTCGATGTCCGACAGTGTGGGACATGCCAAGTAATAACTCAAACAAAATGCAAATGAACGTAGGGCTATCACGATAATTACTATATCGACCGTTTGGGCTCAGTATTTATCGTCAGTACGTATTTGCATTTTTTTTTGCAACTGTTTGTTTGGCGACGCGTAAACAAGTCGCAACCTCCCGCCCTCTTGGTACAGCTGCGTTGTTTTTTTTTTGCCCTTTTCTGCGAACTGCATTTGTGGTTTCTGTGTTCCACATCGTTTTACTGGATGCTTTTGTACACCTTTGCTGTTTTACTGCAGAGAGTCCAAAATGGTCCTGAAGAAAGCAGCTTTATAAAAGTAAACAAACAGCTAGCTTATGAGCTAAAGACATTTGGGACCTACACATCTCTTCTTCTGAAACACTGAAGAGCCACCAAGAGCCCCCCACACCTGCAGCACAGTGGAGGCGTCACTAGAGGAGCTACAGGAAACAAGGGGCAAACAAGGAAGTATCCGGGCTAGACTCGCAGCTAAGCCACACATGCCTACTATCTCTACTATTGTTCTGGCTAATGGAACTGTTTCAGAGTATCAGAGGAGACTGAAGGCAGCCAAGTTTCCTCCGGGTGCTACGGTTTCCCCTACCTCTAAAAACATCCTGGTCCGGTTGGCCCACAATGGTGGCGCGGCTCAGTCGCAGTGGCTCAGGACTAACACCTGAACACAATTTCGTTGTGCAGTGGTCCACCGTTTATCGCGGGCGTTACGTACTAAAAATAAACCTTGTCACACTCCCATAGACCGCGTCGGGAAAACATTCAATTCCACCGGCATCACCCAACACGGAAACCGCATCCGCAACTGTGAAAAGTTGTAAAAGCATTTGTTGCATTTCAAGTATTTGGTAAATTCTTAAGTTCAAAATAAGTCCAAGTCCAACATGGTTCAATTCCAGATGGGGTCTATCTCTGTGAACGTTCATTGTCATTTTTAATGAACATTTTAGTTTTAAATGAAGCTTCAGCACAAATTCGACCTGGAAGACGAACCTGCAGCCTTCATTATCCAATCATCCAATCACGGCCCCATCTTGAGCTGCACCTTTGAATCAGCCAATCACCGCAGCTGCTCATCCTGCTTCAGCCATTCATCGCCCAGGATCTTCTTAAGCTCCCCGGTCAATCACTCGGCCGTTTGCTGCGACCCTCCTCCGCCTGGCCTCTCCATGGCTCTCCTTGTCACGTCGACCGGCCGTCCCGGGTCTCTTCCTGCCACCACCATTGTCCGGGGGAAGATTCTGGCTATCATCCAGCATCGCCATGTATTTCATATCGTCAATACAATCCTCCGCCGTGTTCTGAACCCTAATCATGATCCATGTTCCTAACACATTTAGTCTTTTCAGACTGAATTGACAATAGTCATGTCACAGATAATCCTTGAGTTAGGAAGTACAAATAGAAGGTCCAAGGGGAATGCAACACACAAAGCTTGGGAACCACTGGTGTAAGCTATCAACATTTAATGAAACTGGTTTGCTGTGGTGATTAGTTTTATTAGACTTTACTGTGCCCTCTTTGGCCAGAATCACCTTCAAGGAAGATGAAGACCTGCCCAGACCCCACCCCGTATCGGAATCGAACTCGGGTTTGTATATTCGTAATTTCACAAAGGCACTCTGTAATGCTTTTACTTCTGGTCATGGGCTAAAAGGTGCGAGCATTTGCTAATGTAACAGCGCTAGCACATACCCATGTTGAATGGAAGACGATTACAGATAACAAGCATATTACGGCGCGACACATCTGAGCGCGCGGCGGGGGGGCCACTCCGGCGCATTTCAGAAATCTCCCCATTCAAAGGCGCGCACTTGGTAACACGCAGGGCCTCTGATGGTGTCACCGGAGGCGCAGGGGAAAGACGGGCTTAACAAAAGGAAGAGCACAGGAATAAATGGCAGTGTAAACAAAGTGGGAAACGGACTGTGTTAAGTGGGAAGTGGTTTCTAGGGACATGCCCAAAATAAAGAAATAAAAACATAATTCCTTTAGTTAAATTAATATTCGGGACTGTATCCCTTTCTCCCAAGAGCAATACAGGACGTGTGCTGTCATGGCTAAGCGTTAAAAGATATGGCACATGCAAGGTGACTACCATTTAAGTCTGTTTCTTTATCCTTGGAGTAACCTGCCTCAAAGTGCTGCCCCTTATTAAGAAAGTGTTTCAACTATGACAGTAATACTAAAATACTATTCAGTTTCTTCTTACATTTTGAATCTGAAATACACTTAACATGAATACAAAACTTTTGTTTAAGTTGCGTAATACTTTTTTAATCCCCGTAGAGAAATTCGTATCTGCATTTGACCCATCCTCAATGTCGCTGGGGCAGTGAGCTGCCAGCGTGGGGAGGCGCTCGGGGACCCATCTCCAGATGTGGAGCCAGGCTAATGGTCAAAAACACCTGGCCAGAGGATTTAATTTAATTTAATTTACACATAGTGCTCAATTTACACATAGTGCTCAAAAGGAGTGGGCTGAAGCAAAAGCTTATGATTGCCCACCCCCAAGTGCAATAAAATAAATAAAAAAAGAACATTTCAAGCAGCTACATTCATACAGACCAACTTACAAACTTACCAAAAAAAATAATAATATATGAACTGTTTATACAATTAATTGAAGCAACGCACAGCTACAACAACAATCTTGTTTCATGTACGATGTCTAGAACAAAGCAGTCAAAAAAAAAAAAAAAAATGTGATCCTTAATATATTTCTTCCAAATTTTTACCCTTGATAACCGAGAGTTACTTTTATGTTATGAAGGTACATTAATAGATATTATAATCTGAGATCTTGATACTTTCCAGTTGTCATTACCATTCTCAGTATAATTTTAATTTGGGTGTAATTTCCATAATCATTATTATTATATATTTATTTAATTGAGTTATATGTGAAGTATGCTGCAAGCCCTGCATAGTGTGGTGCATTAAAAAGCCAAAGTGTAGAGCGGGCCAGATGAAGAGGGCAGGATTAACCTGATACTTGCCGTTTAACCTGATACTTGCCGTCTCTCCGATCAGGGCGTTAGGTTTACACATAATTTTAGAAACTAGAAGGTCTTGGCTTTTAAATCATCACACTGGCATATCGACTGTAAGCTCTCCTGTCAATACTCTTTCAGATTTGGATTTTGTTTAATTGGAGGGTATAATTCTAACCCTAAAGAGGTTAACCTATTGTACATGTTTGTAGTGGTATGGGAAACCGGAGTGTCCAGAAGAATCCTGCGCTACCGTGCCACATTGATCCCCTTTTCCACACACTGAACAAAGATTCGATACAAGATATAATATATTTTGTATGTACCCATATTTCTCAAATATTGTTTAAAAATCTAAATGTTAGTGAGCTCTTCTCCTTGAGAGAATCCATCCCCCCTCACAGCTGTGGCGTATCAAGATCCTGATGAATATTGGACAGGTGCCCTACAATAAAAGGACACTCTGAAAGGCTCAATTTCCCACAGCACAATGCCACAGGTGTTGCATGTTCCGAGGGAGCGTGTAGTTGTCCGGCTGACTGCAGGACGGTCCACCGGCGCTGTTGCCCGTGCACTGGATGTTTATTTCTCCACCATAAGCCGTCTCCAGAGGCGTCCCAGAGATTTTGAAGTAAATTCAACAGGCCGTAGACCACATGTAACCACACCGGACCAGGACCTCCACATCCAGCATGTTCACCTCCAAGACCATTGAAGACCTGCCACCCGGACAGCTGCTGTAACAATCGGTTTGTATAACCAAAGACTTTCTGCACAAACCGTCTCAGGGAAGCTCCTTTGCTGCTCGTCGTCCCCATCAGGGTCTCCACCCGACTCCAGCTCTGCGTCATAACAGACTTGAGTGGGCCAATGCTCGCATTTGACCGGGTCCTACCAATATCCAGTAACCGCCATTTACTGGTTTTCTGACCCCCCCCCCCCTACACCCCACACCCCACAATAACACGACACTGAATAAAAGCAAAGTGTTGCGTTTGTATTTTTGTTCAGTATTGTTCCTGATGATGTTCCTTGTGACGTGACCAAACAGGCTTTTTGGAAACTTTGAAGTGACCGGTTTGAACTGGATCTCACCGGGTTTTCTTTAATGCAGTTTTGCATTTTTCCTGTCAAGCTTTAACCTCTCAACTTCCGCCTAAACTGAGCACATTCCCTCCAGTTTGGCTTTACCTAAAAATCCAAAAAGCATCTTGAAAAAAAAAGTGTCAAAAAAGCATAAAAAAATTAGAGACGAAAACAAGGAGCGAAAAATACGTGACCAAAAAGTGATAAAAATGTGACAAAAAATACCCGACAACAAAAATCCATGACAACGCGGCAACAACATGAGGAAAAAGATCCATTTAGATTACTTTTGTAAGTCTTAACTTTCAAATGAGGGCTTACAATGGCCTATAGGCTGTGAGTTTATGGATTTGGGTCAAGCTGAACCGGAGAAAATACACATGGTCACTAGTATTTATTTTGACCTTTATCAAGTATTTAAGTATCAAGACATTTATTCATATCTT
This sequence comes from Proterorhinus semilunaris, assembly GCA_021464625.1. Taxonomy (NCBI): domain Eukaryota; kingdom Metazoa; phylum Chordata; class Actinopteri; order Gobiiformes; family Gobiidae; genus Proterorhinus; species Proterorhinus semilunaris. The sequence continues at coordinate 4,638,156 of CM038361.1, read as the reverse complement.
AACCCCCTACCTGAACAGAGTTTGGCATTACCCAAATCTAAAAGCTTCTGGAAAAAACGTGTCAAAATGGTGACAAAAACGAGGATTAAAAAGCCACAAAAGAGTAACAGAAAAGTGGCACAGAAAAGGGTGACTAAAGAAGCAATGTGAAAGTGAAAGTGGCCGTCCCTGCTTTGTTTGGACTGTTGACCATTTGATCACAGAGGAAGCACTGTTGGCGTACTTCAACCACAAGCCAAAACCACCGGCAAATTTCCATTATAGAACTTTTTTTTTCCTGTAATCTTTTTTGTTGCAACTGAAGAGATCCAAGGACATCCTCTATTCCAGGCGTGGCACGGCACAAACAAGAAAAAAAAAAAAAAAAAAAGTGGACGTGGATGTGTCAGGTCTTTTTTTTTTTGCGAGATATTTGTGAGTTACTGTGGAGGCTCGCAGCGAGGCCCGGAGGATCTGGACGTCTGCGAGCTTGTTACCGCGGCAGTCAGCGCCCCTTGTTTTTTTTTTTTTTTTGAGGCGCGGGAGAAACGTGGAGCGGTGGATTTGGTGATGGGCCGAGGAGGAGTTTGGCAGCAGCTCACCTGGACGCGCCGGTGCAGCTGTCAGTGTCAGACGCGTCAGGCCTTGGGCTTTTCTGCACTAAAGCCAGGGGTGAGAAAGGAAGGCGGGGGCTACGGTACAGACTGTAGTTTGTGAAGGGGAATGGAAGAGCGTTGGGATTGTGAGGTGGACAATAAGAACCTTACCTTCCCTATATGCGAGTCTTCTGGGCTAGACTGGTTTCCATTGATCTCAGTTCTGCCTCCGCCTGAACAGAGCGCATTTTCTCCGGTTCGGCTTTACCCAAAACTAAAAGCTTCCCGGCTGGAGAGCAACGCCTCATTTGAAAGCTCAGACCTGTGATCGTGACTTTTCTTGACGTCGTCACATTTTTTGGTCACTTTCTTGTTGCGTTAGACGTGAACCCCTCCTTAAAGGAACAGGCCGCCGTTTTTTTCCATACTGGTCTAAGCTCAGGTAAGATACGTACCCGTCCGGTCTTTGTGTGTGCCTTCAGTCACGCAAAAAGACCAAAGATGTCGTCAGCATTTGGCCTCTCCCAGCATATTCCTATGGCTCCGAACGGGGGTAAAGTTGGAAGTGTCCACGCTCTTCCACGGGCACAAAGACCAGACAGGTACGCATCAACTCGTCTAAGTTCAGGCAAGAACAGATCTCAGTATGGAAGAACGGTGGCCTGTTCCTTTAATTTGGTGGCATTTATTCTTTGACTAAACCAGCGCAGAAGCTTCAGCTAAACTCTGTCCTCCCCGAAGAATGATAAATATATTGTTATACAAAAACCCGAGGTCATACTACAATATCAATACTATTGAGTATCACTGACAGCAAATGGATGACCGCATGAACATGTTACAACTATCAACGGTTATATTAAGAGTGTTTGGGGTTAGTCAGGAAATACAGTAGATTTTCTACATAGTTTGTATAGAATCTGTGCTCAGGTATGGAATTAAAGCTGGACATCCCTAGATATCATTACCTTATTTACTTTAAACATATCTAACATTCTGACCCTGATTAGAGGTACAGAACTACTTTCGAGGGTCTGAACGCAGCCGCTGGAGAGTCACGTGATCAGTGGAGCTCCAGGCCTCCACAGGAAATGAATTTAATAATATCACAATCATTATAAAACTAACAAACATCTCCAATACCAAATCTACACTGTGTTCTTGTTCGTCCTGGAGCCAACGTCATATTGTGTTGAAATTATACCTCCCGCATGACCACACGTGTGCTTTGTGGCTCTCGTCCCGCTCCGCGATCGCCGCGGTGCCTTTCGTACGCGGTGATTACAAACTCCTAGAGAAGGCGGTGTGATCACAGTCATTACGGCGCCGTGGGAGGAAAACGGCGCAGGAGCACGGAGACTCGCCGCGTTCATTACCAGGTGTGAAGCCACGAAAACACACACAAAACACTCGCTGCTAAGCCTCGCGCCGGCAACACCTGCACACGCTAACGCCGCTAATTAACACAACAAGACTGCAATTAGCCCACGAGTGGATCACGCTTAACCAGGCGCCGAACGGGACAGCGCTGTGCAGGTGCGTGTGGAGGGGCCTACGGAAGGTGGCAGGTCGAAAAGCTCAATCTACTTGATGTTGAACATAGGTGGTGGTTATCTCCAAAGTTGCCTGTTTTGTCCAGTCATTCCTGTGATTGAAGAATTTTTTCCAAGTCTTATTGTACTACTACTTTCATTACAGAGACAATACAAGCAAAACTGACTAACGCGCACAAAGAGAAGAGAACACATTACGCCTGTGCTAAAGTCTCTCCACTGGCTTCCTGTTGAGTTTAGAATAAGATTTAAAATCCTGCTCCTCACATTTAAAGCCATAAAGGGTTTGGCTCCGCTCTATCTCCAAGACGCTATCGTTCCATATCAGCCAACCAGAGCACTCCGCTCTCAAAACTCAGGGCTACTAGTGATTCCTCGGGTCTCCAACATCACTGTAGGAAGAAAAGCCTTTAGCTACCAAGCTCCGGTTTTATGGAATAAACTCCCAGCTCACGTTAAAGAAGCAGATACAGTCCCTACATTTAAGACTAGGCTTTAACCAACTTGTAAATATGACTTACTCACCACATTTCAACCGACAACATAAACAAACCAACATCCACAAAGTGCTGCCGGACACAGCATTAGCACAACAGAAACACATAGCCTCACTTTCAATATGAAGTGAAGCACACGCTGGCGCTTACCGGCGGTCTCTTTAAAAGTGAGAACCCGGTCCCGCTCAGCGTTTGTGTTTGTTGAGAGTCTTGTTGAATTTGCAGAGCTGTGCTCCTGCCGTGGTGTTTGAGCTGTGCTCCTGCCGTGGTGTTTGGGCTGTGCTCCTGCCGTGGTGTTTGGGCTGCTCCCGGTGCAGGACAGTGGAGTGAGTTCACGTCATTATGAACAGTCCAGGTGTGTGCACCTGATTACAGATTGGTTCCACCTGGACTCTGGTGAGGGGGGGCAGCAACCAGATGGAGTGGGAGGAGGAGACAGCAGATCGCCGCAACAAGCATCATTCGGAGACCTGTGTAACATCAGCAACAACAAAAGCCCAGCTGACCAAGGGAACAAGCCCTGGAGCAGGGAAGTATAAAGCAGCAGACCTCACGGTGCAACTGCAGACAAACTCCTCACTAGCCCTGGCTCCTGCATTTTAGAATCACGGTCTTATATTATCCATAGGCATTACTTGCTGTAAGCAATGTACAGTCAGATGCGACCATCAATGTACAGTCAGATGCGACCAATTTGTCTTGCGGAGTGGCTCAAGGATCAGTTTTAGGCCCTATTTTGTTTTTACTGTACATTTTGCCACTTGGTCAAATTATCGGCTGCTTTAAGGATGTATCGTATCATTGCCCTGACAGACTCTTCCACCCCCATTTCCATCGTGGACTCCTTCCGTTTCCTGGGCACCACCATCACCCAGGACCTCAGATGGGAGCCAACCATCAGCTCCCTCATCAAGAAGGCCCAGCAGAGGATGTTCTTCCTGCGGCGGCTGAGGAAACTCAAGCTGCCAACCAAGATGCTGGTGCAGTTCTTCACGGCCATCATCGAGTCCATCCTCACCTCCTCCATCACCGTGTGGTCCATCCTCACCTCCTCCATCACCGTGTGGTCCTTCCTCACCTCCTCCATCACCGTGTGGTTCCCCGGCGCTACAGAACGGGACAAGCACCGACTGCAGCGCATTGTGCGTGCTGCAGAGAAGGTGATTGGCTGTGAGCTCCCATCTCTCCAGGACCTGTTCACCTCCAGGACCCGGAGGCGTGTGGGTCGGATCACAGCTGACCCTTCTCACCCTGGTCACGGACTATTCACCCCTCTCCCCTCAGGCAGGAGGCTACGGTCTATCCAGACCCATACCTCCCGCCACTTGAACAGTTTTTTCCCCTCCGCCATCAGGCTCATGAACAAAAACAAGTCTCTGTAGCTCAGTCACAGACTCATGGATGTATCTGCACTTGCACTGTGGTGTGTCCACACTTAGACCCACTTTATCACTTTAAACACTTAATACCACTTTAAATGCCAAAACATCTGTATATACAATCCCGCTGTTGTTCATTGTCAAATTGTTGTTGTCTTACCATATGTCACTTTATTTTATCTTATTTATTTAATATCGTTTATGCATGCCCTTATAGCCTTATAGTTTAATGTTCTTAGCTTATTTTTTATCTTAATTCTGTGTTATATGTTCTATGTCGCACGTTTGCACCAAGTAAAATTCCTAGTTTGTAAACCTTGTTCACAAACCTTGGCAATAAACGAATTCTGATTCTGATTCTGATTTCTATGCTGATGATATCCAGTTGTATTGTTCTTTTAATGATGCTGAGCTCCATCGTTTGTCTCCGTTCTTAGAGTGCGTGTCTAGGATCTGGAAATTATTATTCATGCTTTCATTTCAACAAGACGGGATTATTGTAACTCTGTTTTTACCTGTTTGAATAAGTCTGTTTTGAACAAACTGCAAATTGTTCAAAATTCTGCTGCTTTTAACAGGTTTCTCTCGAAGGTCTCATATCACCCCAGTCTTGTCTGCGCTCCATTGGCTCCCTGTAAAATTCAGGATTGATTTTAAGATCCTAGTGCTGACTTTCAGAGCCTTAAACGGTCAGGCCCCACAGTACATCCTGGACCTTTTGTGCCCATATTCCTCTGGCCGCACCCTTCGGTCCTCTGGTCAGAACCTGCTTGTCGTCCCTAAGACTCGTTATAAAACCCGAGGGGACCTGTCTTTTCAGTCTGCTGCTCCCAGACTGTGGAACGCCTTGCCCCTGTCTCTGCGTCTGGCCGGCTCTGTGGACTCTTTTAAAAAGGACCTGAAGACATGTTTATTCCAAAAAGCTTTTGGTTGATGGGTTTTCACTAGTGTCACTTTGATTTTACATATGTCCCCTCATTTTTTATTGTTTTTTGCTCTTACCCTGTACAGCACTTTGTGATTTTATCTGTGAAAAGCGCTTTATAAATAAACTTTACTTACTTACTTACTTACTTTTATAAAATGTAAAATGTCATTGCTGGGGTACCCAAAATATGTATTTATGCCTTAATTGCGCTTCAAGGACTTTACTACTTTTAATCTGAAGTGCTGTAGACTGAAGACGTGTTGCTTATCCTTTATAGTCCTAATCCCAGTATGTAAATAAGGCTCCTCTTCGTCAGACCTGCACTTCCGAACCCATCCTCCTCGCCCATTACGGCGCGACCAAATTAACAGTGTCTAAGTGTCTATTAAAACACCAATGCCTTGCTGCCTGGGGCTAACCTCTCCCTGGCCCAGTTCCATCTGCCTGCACTCATTAAAACGCCGTAATAGCAGGTACCCATGTCTCCGTATCAACACGCCTAATTACCGCGCCAGTGGAAGGTCCGCCGTGCCACGCTGGCCCAAATAAACCTGGGCCGTGCCGGGCTAAACTGCAGGCTCGCTGTCATTATTCCAGAGGGCAGCGTGTGATTGGCCAGACTTATTAGCGCTGGATAAATGTGGACCAGGCGATCGGCGAGCCGCCAATTAAAGGGTGGCACGCATGACGGGGGAGTTTCTTCGTCAAAACTATGTCATGTGATGAGCTCCAATTAAGAGCATTAGTGGTGGAGTGGAAGGAATGTGGAAAGCTGCTGATCAAACCTCAGGTAGCTTTGGAACAATTCAATTAGTTAATTTAATGCACACATTTTTTTTTTCTACATAAGTGAACGAGAAAATCATCTACGAAACATTATGAAATCAATCCAAAGCAAAGAGCGCAGATACAATTCATTTCATCCTGGATTTCTAATCTTGCCAGCGAGCTGAATTATCAAGAGTTTATAGTACTCGCAGAATCCATTGGGCGGCACAGTGGCACAGCTTTGTGCTTCAGCTAGAACGTCCCAGGTCCCAGCTTTCTGTGTGGAGTTTGCATGTTCTCCCTGCGTCTGCGTAGGGTTCCTCCACTTACTCCGGTTTCCCCTACCACTAAAAACATGTAAAAAAATTAATTAAAAAAAAGGTTAATCCTCCAGCCAGGTGTTTCTGACCATTAGCCTGGCTCCACATCTGGAGACTCAGACCTTTCAATCAATCAATCAAACTTTATTTATAAAGCACTTTTCACACCTAAAGGTATCACAAAGTGCTTTACAGATTACAACGTTTAAAACAATACGCCCCGCATCACACATCCATATATATACACAGTGCCTTGCGAAAGTACTAATACACCTTGAACATTGCACATTTTGTCATTTTTACAACCCTAAACGTAAAGATTTTATTTAGAATTTTTTATGAATGATACATGATTCTATTATTTTTCAAACAATAGAAAAGTGGGGTGTGCATAAGTATTCATACAGCATTTTCTGAGTGCATTAAATTGCCTTTATAACATTCCTAATGACTGCAGAAAGTTCACACCTTGCCCTAACCATTAAATAGAGGCCACCTGTGTGTAATCTACTCTCAGTATAATGCCAGCTGTTCTGTGAGGGCCTCAAAGCTATGGTCAGAGTGTATTAGTCACTAAGCAACATCATGAAGGTCAAGGAGCTCACCAGAGAGGTCAGGGATAAAGCTGTGGAGAAGTTCTGTATGGAGCAAACCTAACACTGCTCATCGTCCTGAGTGCACCATCCCCAGTGTCAAATATGGTGGGGGGAGCATCATGCTATGGGGCTGCTTTTCCTCAGCGGGGACTGGGAAGATTGTAAGAATAGTTGGGAAGATGGATGGAGCCAAATACAGAGACATTTTGGAGGAAAACCTGCTGGAGTCAGCAAGAGAATTGAGGCTGGGGCGGAGATTCACCTTCCAGCAGGACAATGACCCTAAACACAAACATCTACAATGGAATGGTTTAAAAACAAACATATTAATGTGTTAGAATGGCCCAGTCAAAGTCCTGACCTAAATCCTATTGAAAATCTGTGGAAAGACCTGAAAACTGCTGTTCACAAACGCTCTCCTTCTAATGTGACAGAGCTGGAGTTGTTTTGTAAAGAGGAATGGGCTCAAATGTCAGTCTCTACATGTGCAAACCTTGTAGTCAAACCCCAGAAGACTTGCTGCTGTTATTGCAGCAAAAGGGGGTTCCACAAAGTATTCAGTCATGCTGTATGAATACTTATGCACGCCCCACTTTTCGATTTTCCATTTTTTGAAAAATAACAGAATCATGTATCATTTTGCTTTCACTTCACAGTTGTCTGTTACTTGTGTGTGAACTTTCAGTAAAAAAATCAAAATAAAATCTTTATGTTTATGGTTGTAAACATGACAAAATGTGCAAAAGTTCAAGGTGTATTAGTACTTTCGAGAGGCACTGTAAAAACATGAACGTTCTCCGTGGTCCTGAGCTCCTCCTCAGGTCGTCCCAGAGGCGAGGGCCATAGTATTGGAAAGACACCTCGTCGTGAGTCTTTCTGTTGACTTTAGGAATAACTAGGAGACCCCTGCCGGAGGAGCGCAGGGCCCGTGAAGGTTCATAAGGTAAAAGCAGTTCTGAAAGATAAGAAGGACCAAGACCATTAAGACATTTAAAAAACCATTAAAAGAACTTTAAAATGGATCCTGAAACACACGGGGAGCCAATGCAGCGACTCTAAAACCGGTGTAATGTGGTCCCGCCTCCTGGTCTTCTTCAGGACACGAGCTGCTGAATTTTGTAAAAGAGATCCTCTTTTTGGGAAGACCAGAGAGCAGGGCATTACAGTAGTCAATACGACTGGTGATAAAAGCATGCATGAGCGTCTCCGTGTTGGCCCGAGAGAGAATGGGGCGGGGCTATGTTCTTTAGATGGTAAAAACCGATCTTTGTGATATTCTTAATGTGTGGAATTAAAGTCAGCTCAGAGTCAAAAATCACACCCAGGTTCTTCACCTGTGAGGAAGGATTAAAGACAGTGACTGTAGTTTGGGTAAAAGTTTCTCTCTCTTTTGTTCTCCCTGTTCTCACGCTAATCTTTCCTCTCACACTGGGTCCGCTCTGGTCCCATCACATGCACTCTCTCCCAGTCCCCGTGTTGTCTGGGAACGCTGTTAACGTTTCCCAACCTGCCTCTGAACCGGTAAATTTGTCCCATCTCCTGATCCCCTCATTTTATACCTTTTAGCTTCCCTCAAACCTCCTTTAAACCCCCTTTAAACCTGGCAAAGCTGCTTAGTAACAGTCGGCCGATCAAAGCCACCTCTGCGCTCTGTCCTCCCCTGAACTGGAGAAAGTTTCGGGACGCCTCCAAGGGGACTCTGGGTAAAATAACATTGTTTGGAGCGGCTCCGGATTAGTGGTCCTCATTTTGGGACGTAGACACTCGAGTGAACATTCTGTCGTTTGTGAACTTGTTTAACCAAAAGCCCAAGGACAATAACATGCAGGTCTATGAGTGCTGGAAAGAGCCATCATGCCCAAAGAGGAGGTCGTGGGTTCCATTTGGCTTCAACAGCTTAAAGGAACAGGCTACCGTTTGTCCACACTGAGATCTGTTCTTACCTGAGCTTAGACACGCAAAAAGACCAAAGATGTTGTTAGCATTTAGCCTCACCTCCTCTCCTCTATCGGCCTAATGGGGTGAAGTTAAAAAGAAGCGACCAAGCTCTTCCACGTTTTCCGTTTTTAAATACGGTTACGTGAGTAGTTACACGATCCAAGTATGGTTACGTAAAATTGTTGATTTACTAAGTGGATAAAAGTCTGTACCATCGGCCCCTCCGACCACCACTCACTCACTCCATTCACCTGAGACTTCCAGTTGTTACCAAACGGTCTCCCATCCAAGTACCGACCAGGCCCTTCCTGCTTATCTTCCAAGGTCTGACGGTAGCACAGCGGTTAGCGCTCGTGCTTCACAGCTAGAAGGTCCGGGTTCGATTCCCACCTGGACGGGGCCATGTCCAGGGACTGCAGGTGGAAATTAGCACAAGTGCTATAACCTGGTACAATGCATATCTCCTTTCTGAGGCTAATGTATATTGTACACTGTCCCTGTTCAAATAAATAAATACATAACTGTAAATAGCTGTACTGTAGCCTGGCAAGTGAATATCAAATCAATCTATGCATCTTCTCCACAGTCGCTGAAGTCAAGATGGTCTCCAAAATAAATGCACCTCATGCAGATGAGCAGAGCTGGTATCACCTGAAAGGAGCACATTTTCTCCAGTTTGGCTTCTTCTAAAAAATGAAACGTAAAGGCAACAAAAATGTGACAAAAAAGCAACAAATAACAAAAACGTTGCTTTCAAATGAGGCGTATAGGCCCATAGGCTGTGAACTCTCCAGTCGAGAACTTTATAGATTTCGGTGAAGCTGAACATGGAGAAAATGTGCTTGGCAGGGGTTGAGAGGTTAAAGAGAAAGAAAAGCTCAACGCCTGCCCTGGAGAACATTTGTGGATCTTAGCTCCAGCTGATCGTACAAACTGCTCCAACAGAAACACTCCAAACATCTCGCCGTGGACACAGTGGTGGTTCTGGCCTGAGTGGTGCCTTGGGCAAACATTCCTTCCGGCGCCCCTCACTCAAAATGCAAAAGTATGACCATTTTGATGAGAGTTAATTTGACACTTTTTGATCGTCATATTCACTTCCCTGTCCGCACATAGCAGGTCAAATCTCTGGAAGTACTGTATATCCATGCATGTACTTTTACATGTAATATATGTGTACACTTTTGATAGTACATCCTGAACAAACTTATGTTTTAAATAGACAAGATTTTATGCTTAAGAGTTCATTTCACAGATTTTCTGAAATAAAACAACTCAAAAGGCTGGATTATAGACAGCAGCTGGCTGTGCTCATAGTGCTGTTCTGCAAGTCTGAGGGGCGGCATTGAACAGATGAACGGGCTGTTGGTGGTCTACCTTTCCGTACTTTTGTGTTTTGTCAAAAGTTATATTGTGTCTGTTTATGGCATTGCATAATTGTAAATTGTAAAATTCATAAATAAAGTTTGGAAAAAAACCTGTCCCACTTATGAACGAGGGAGCACCCCCACATTTATCTAAATGAATCTCAATAAGACGCCTTTAGTAAACTCCACTATTACTAATACAGTTTACTTTCATCAACTCAAAGGAATACGTCTCAGCTACATATTGAGCATTGTCTGTTTCACAAACGCCTGTTTCAGTAACAAACTATATGCCCTTTTGTAATGCTCTGTACGAGGAGTCTGTAAATCCAACATGGACTCCCTCTCGAATGCCTGCTTTGAACATAAACAGGGAGGAGTGAGCAGAAGTCTATTATTTATACAGTCTACGGGGGCCCTTGGTAATGGCCAGCTACGCCTCTGGAAGCAGCTTTCCAAAATGGTTAAAAGCTACAAATAATCGACTGTGCATAGTATGTTCTCTTTTAAGTTATACCATGTGAAATACAAATGTGTCCTAATGCATTTGAAAGCCCCCCCCAAAAAGTCCAATTTGGAATCTCTCTTTTTTTTTTTGTCTGCTCATTTGTCAAAACAGTGTATGTGATAAACCAACAGGCAGCCGCCGTGACCTTATTTCTGTTGAATTTGTCTAATAAATGTGTGTGGGGTTTACCTGCGGGGCCCATGCTGAGAACCTTCAGGGGGACCCCCGCCCTCTCCTTCCTCCGTAATAAGCCCCCTACTCCTGTTTGGTGCAACTGCTGACACTGCACTCCGGTAAATAATAAGCATATGTCAGAATTAGACCCTTCTATCGTTCCCATAACAATGCCACCAGAATCCGCCTGTACACGAGCGGTGTGTGTGTGTGTGTGTGTGTGTGTGTGTGTGTGTGTGCGTGTGTCGCGGATTTCTCGCCATAATTGGGCCGTGTGGGTGACACGCTGCTCTATGTACCCACTGCCTAATTACAGGGAGGAGGAGAGGAGACTGTCAGAATCCCCGGAGTGAGTTTGGGAAGAGACCCGGGCACTGGTCATATCAACAAATCGTAATCAAAAGCGCCAAATTGTCAGCTGTCACACACTTTTTGTGATCTGCGGCTGCTCGCTCCTCCTCTGACCCAGACGGAGGCGCATAAACAGGAGACGGGATAGGCGCGCGAGTGAGCCAAGGGGTGGGAGAAGACGAGTCCCAGGTAATCCCCCTGCAGCCAAGCGTATTTTCTGTCAGTGCGGCTGGATCCTTAAAGGCAGCGGTAATAATATCAGGCTAAACCAATTGTTTTGAGCTTTTGACCATGCTGTGAAGTAGGGGTGTTTCAGTAATCCGGCAGATTTATTCCGTCGCCCCGCTACACTGAAAAAAGTGATTTTGGTGAGTTGTAAATATAATCTATGTAAACCGTATATATTTTACTCGATTATTGTAGCCAGCCATGAAATGATAAAATAATGGGTAATTTTTACACATGCTACCTAATTGTTAACAGTAACAACTGTTATGTGGAAAATATGGTAAAATATACCCCAAAAAATGTGGTAAAATACACCCCAAAGACGTGAGCCCTGTGGCCTTGCTTGCGCGTGCGTCAGTCCTCGTTCCCAATTGGGCATGAGTCAAACGATCAGACCACGTTTTTCAGCCATCTTGGAGCTCCACCGTCCTTTAGCGCCGGATGCCGACAGACAAATGAGTAAAGGTAAGCTATTTGCATGAGGCTATTGCTGTATATAATGCAGATGCAAATGATAATTTATAACGTGACGAAATATTTCACTTGGCTTGTATTCGGAGCTAAAGCGGAAGCAGTCCGAAGGATTAGCCTCCACGTGTTAGAAACCGGAGCTCTTTACTTTTACAAAGACGCACATCAGACACCGGGAGATACAGTGGTAATCATTGTAATAATTGCGTCTGGACCAGTGCTGAGACGGTCTGTTAGACGAGAGTTTCTTGGATTATGGACTTTTGTGCAGCAGAGGCAGCGATGTCTTAACCGACAAACTTGCCGCTGCGGTGTTCAGCGATGGAGAAAGAGAGGGTGAGCGACGCTTCATTCGTTACAAGTGCACGTAACCTCTTAACCCCCACCTGAACCAATCTTATTTTGTCCAGTTTGGCCTAGAATAAACCCTCAGGTTTGGCTTCACCCAAACGGGGGGAGGAAGACGAGTCTTTGGGTTAAAAATAAGTTCCAACATTAGATCAATGATCATCAACTCGATTGTCCCCCGCGGCCGCCCCGCGCTGTGGCGAGCCGTGGGTCGCGAGAGCACGAGCTCTGCGCACACAGGCAGCGCGAGTCTCCGTGAAACTCCGCCCACCCTCTCCGCTGCTCCTGCTGCGTGAGCTGACACCGCGGCGCTCATTCAGTCCAATTGTAACGAGCCGCTTTGTTGACCCAGTAACGATAACGGCGTTGTAACGACGGGGAGAGTAATGAATTAGATTACTCCGTTACTGAAAAAATAACGTCGTTACCTAACGCCGTTCTTTTAAACAGCGTTATTCCAAACACTGCTAACAGTACAGACCAAAAGTTTGGAAACACTTTTGATGTATCAGCATTTCTTTACTTTTAAACTATTTACTTTGTGTGATTCTCATTGAAGGCATTAAACTATGAATTAACACATGGAATTATGTAGGAAACAAAAAAGGGTGAAAAAGCTCAAAATATGTTTTAAATGTTTAATTCTTCAAAATCAGCACTCTTCATTGTTGGCATTTTCTCAATGAGCTTCATTTAATAAGGTCGACATCCGAAATGGTTTAACAGTTTGTGAAGTTCAAACTATTTCTGGTGACGACATCGTGGTGCTCAATGAGAAAATGTCAAAAGTGTAAAGCAGGAATCAAAGCAAAAGGTGGCTATTTTGAAGAATTTATTTTTTAAATTTTTTCTGTTTAAAACATAATTCCATATATGTTCATTCATAAATGAATACCTTCAATGAGAAACTACAATGTAAACCGTCTTGAACTAAAAGAAAAAACAATTTCGAAAAAAGCGTCTTTTTGTCTGTACTGTATATTCCAGCAACTTAACCAATCATGCAAGATAAACCGAAATGTTGATGTTTAATAAATATTGAAATTATTATGGAGAATAATATGTTTAATGTTTTTTTGTTTGTTTTTTCTGTTGCAGTTAGAATCTGTGTTCATGGACCTTATGGGGGCTGACCCACCCACCCAAACTAACCCCATACACCAGGTATCTTAATATGCAGAAAGGATGGTTCAATTCTTTACTATTTTTTTTTAAAAGAGAAATTTTATTTCACTGTTAAGAAAAATGTCAACATTTTTTTTGTATTAAAAACATTGAAATAATATGAAGGCCTCTTTTATTTTTATTTTTATTTTTTTAAAGGGGGTTATATCTGGCCCTATCTGGGACGGTAGTACAGCGGTTAGCGCTCGTGCTTCACAGCTAGAAGGTCCGGGTTCGATTGCCACCTGGACGGGGACTTTCTGTGTGGAGTTTGCATGTTCTCCCCGTGTCTGTGTAGGTTTCCTCCGGTTTCCACTACTACTAAAAACATGTACAATAGACCAGGATAAATGCGAGTGTGTTTGAGAGTGCACATGGGGGACGATGGATGGAAATTAGCCCAAGGCTACAATCCGGTGTGGCTTGTTTACATGCATGAGACCCATGTATGTTCATTAACATGCACTGTCCTGACCAAATAAACAAAAAAATCTGAATATGTAATGGTGAGAAACTGATATTGGTTAATTTGTATTAGTAATGGACCATTTCTGCATTACCTTGGTTGCCATGGTTTTCATACAGATGTGTCAGTTTCAGAAACAGTAAGGTGGGACAGTTTTAAGTACTTTTGCTGTTAACAATGTGCATAACTGTAAGGAAAAGGAATATACAGCACCAAATCTTGACTCGCTTTCATAGGACAGAACAGTACTTAAATGTGAGTTTAGTTTTGGTGCTGTATATTCCTTTCCTTTAGTTATTCACATTGTTCCCTGTAAAAAATGCTTAAACTGTCCCCCCTTCCTGGTTCTGAAATTGACATATCTGTATGAAAATCATGCCAATCAAGGTAATGCAGAAATGGTCTAACTATTTGTTATTATTGGGTATTATCTACTGGTGATTATTGGGTATTATCTACTGGTGAATATTGGGTATTATCTACTGGTGAATATTGGGTATTATCTACTGGTGAATATTGGGTATTATCTACTGGTGAATATTGGGTATTATCTACAAGAAATTAAGAGGTAATTCTACCAAATTTATTTAAGAAATTAAAGTTTTATATTTCAGGTATTTTATACTACATAAATGAATTAGATCTACCCAAAAAAAGTAGATGCAAATTGTTACCTCAGATTTATTGGGTAAATTCTATAGGTTACTTTTTTCAGTGTACGCACTCACGACACCAGCTCACACTCCGATATACGGCACTTATCAGCAAATGCCCACAGATACCCATGGCATTATCGACAACTCTCATTCCCAGATCAAACGTGTAACTACACGGACACAAACAGTCCAACAGAAACAGAACGTCATTTCAACTATTGCCTAACAATGCATTTACCCCGAGCACAATGATATGAGAGCATGCTGAAAGCTAACCACAGCACTGATCCCAGACAGTACCAACATGTTGTTTGGGAGCGTGGGGGCCGAACGATATTGAAGTCACTTCAATATCGTTCGATATGCGATACGGCTGTGCACTGTAATTAACTAATAATGATATTAGTTTATTAAACCATTTCAACACGATATGTTTCATTTTAACTAAACACAAAGTGTTTCAATACATTGTGTCAAAAGAAAGACTTAAAGAAAGACATCAGGACTAAAACAAGACTTAAAGTGACAAAACATAAAGATACATTTTAGTTTGTTTCCAAAGAAATGTGTCGATCTCTGTCAGATGGAGACTTTAGTGATGTTGTGATGTATTGTGGCTTCTTGCGATATGGATAATATCACAATACAATATTTATTCCGACATATTGTGCAGCCCTATGTGGGGCTAATTATAATAGCCCTGTTTATGTTCTTTGTGGCAAAAATCCTCATCAGATGTATAAACTGCAATGTACAGTTATAGTAGGCAATTAGTTGTGATGTAAAATTAACTATGAACAATTAGAAATGCAATTTGTTCTTTTCAAAAGATGACAGGAGGGGCTTAGCCCATAAAGCCCATTGATACCTGCCATCCCTGGTCATAAATAGAACACCCAGCATTTCAGAACACCAAGGGCCGAGCCTCAGCTTTGTAGCATAAAGTAAAGAACCATTTTCTGCAAATGCCAATGTTGTACAATATATACAACCTAGTGGGATGTTCTGCAGGAAATTTAAAATAATACTGACATTACATTTTAATGTCAGTTTTACGTTTTAACAGAAACAATATTTCTCAAAATCAGCTTTATGTTACCCATTCTACATGGCCTGAAAGGTGCCACGCCATTAGTCCGACGTCTCATTATTCTGAAAATGTCCCATTGAGCAGAGGTGCCATTAGTCCAAAATCTCTAACCCAGTTGTGTTGTGGATTAGAGACCCATATACAACTACTGGCCCTAACCTTAAAGGGACTAGATGCAAGTTGGTCATGTTATACTCACTACTGCCACCTCAGGTCTTACGCGTAACTGCAGTCTCTATATTAAGCTCGTGCATGACGGCACTTCAGACTCAAATGAACAACTTTCTGAGTGACAGTGCAGGATTTTAGAGGCAGTTGTGGAGAACAGGTCTGGGCTCATTCTACACATTAGGACATGGCTGGAACATGTGGGGAGAAAAATACAACATTTTAAAATTCTTTATAGTCCCTTTAAGGTCCGCACAGTACACGATTTTTATGGCCGATTTTGATATAATTCTCAGTCGCGCCGAGTCTTCCTGAGTCGTGTCGTGTAGTGCGGGGGGGTCACGACTGGACTCGCGTTTGAATCGTGTAGTGTGGGCGGCTGTCAGACACAACTGGACTACAGTCGCAGGAAATGTTTGATTTTTAAGCCCGATTTTGGACGCACAGGAGAAACGTGGGTGATTTTACCGTCCCCAAAGTGAACGCACAGAAAACAGCGGCCAATGACAGAGTGAAATAAAGACAGAAAACACAGCCGTGCCTCCTTTTTCATTTCTCTGTGAAAACAGCGGCACAAACAGCTCATGTCATGTCCACAGCCCCACACGGAACAGCACAACTTTCGCCTCTCTCCACTTTCTCCGCTCGCCTCTCTCCGCTGTCTCCTCCGCCTCCTCCATCTCAGTCTCCTTTTCTTATTAAATCCACTGAAATACGTCCCGCTTCTTCGTGTCGCCGACTTTTATCTCCATTTGACAGAACTATAGCCAAGTTAAAGGCTTCGTAGCAGCAGGAGCCTTGCATTGCGATGTTGTGACACTGTTGACACCCCTGACCAAACTGGGACACGCACATGTTTTCCCGCGCTCACAAACACGGCCCATCTTTGCGCATTTGGGGTCAGTTTTTGAAGCTGGAGGAGAAAGGAAGCGGTAGAGACACAGACGTGCTGTGTTATCAAACATCAGCTGTTTGTCAGAATCGTGTAGCGTGTTCGCTCTGACGATTCTCAGTCGTTAAGTGTGAACCCCCAGACGTTCTATAATCGCACTGAATCCAGTCGTGTAGTGTGGACCCCCCATTCTATATAAAATCGTTTAAGACTAGAAAAATCGGACCAACAAGTACAGCGGATGCCACGCAGTAAAATAAAGAAACAATTTCACAATACTAATCTACTCAGGACCAACAAATCTTGTGGCTTTTTAATCTCACGAGGTCTTGGCCCAGCCCTATCAGTTATGCATTATTGTGCCGCTAAATTGTCCAGCGAAGCAAAATAACTTTCCTCATCGTATAAAAGTATCAAAAAAACGTCGGCGTGCATACCGATGAGCGCCTAACCCTTTCAACATCCCATTTAGTCCCACATGACAAACGCTGCATTAAAAGCCTCATCTACAACTGCGACATAAAAACATGTCCGTTTGGCAGCGAGCCCGAAGACGCCGTTGCCTTTATGCCAACGCGTCTCAGCTCAGAAAATAAGGAGTGGATGTTAATTGCTGCGTTCTCTAAAAACGGGAGACGGAGGGCCACTCCAGACGAGCGTTTGACCCGGGGAGATGTAAAGTGGCCGCGCTCATGTGGAGAGGAGGTTAAGCGCTAATGGAAGCCGCTAAGTGTTTGTTTTTGTTAGCCTGTATTTATAGCCAGCGTGTGGCGGTGTCAATTTTGGAATCCCGAAGTGACAATGGCGTCGTTTCTCTGTGCGCTGATTGAATGTGGCTGGAGTGGACTGGTCAGGGCAGTTCTGTATAGTGTGGCTTTGGGAAATCTGTCCTTGAGATGTCAAAAGTACTTCATTTCAATACTTAAGTAGAAGTACGGATACTTAGGTAAAAGATTAGTCAGGTAAAAGTAAAAGTACAGCGGCAGCTCGATTACTTAAAAGGGACTAGACAGTGGAAAAAAAAAAAAATCTTCTGCAGCACAGTCACAAGAGGCGCTACAGGAAACAAAGACGGGACAAACAAGGAGGTATCCCGGCAAGACTCGCAGCTAAGCCACACAAGCCTTCTGTCCATAAAGCCAGACTGATTTATGTATGTATAAATACATAAAGACAGTCTGGAGTTGTGGTAATAGGACACGACTTCCAAATGGAGACTCGAGGTGGAGCTAACGATCGCAGCTTAAATGAGAGACACAAAGCCACCTACGCTTTACGTTTACGCCGTGTACTCGAGTAAATGTTCTGGTGAAAGCCCTCGGAGCAGCGGTTTAAGGACAGGTCCAGCTCATTTAAAGCAGACGGTTTTAAATGGTAAAAGATCACTGTGTCGCGGCCGCCATCTTCATTGTTTTGGTTACGGGAGGAGCACCGGTGTTTAATGGGAAATCCTGGCGTGGAAACACACCGAAGAAAATTCCTAGTTGTGAACCTGTTTATAACAATGGCAATAAAACTTATTCTGAATATTACACACCGTTAACTCCCGCCTCCCGTGCTATGATTGGCTCTGCTTGGTTTTGCCGGAATCACACTGCCAGACTGCATCCCCATGTATCTCTCAACATGGAGGATCAGTCTGGCTCGTGCCAAGCTATTCTGTCCCTTCTAGTGTTCTGGCTAATGGACGTTCACTGGTAAGGTACCTGCTAAGTTCTTCCCAGAAGATGGTGGAAGTCTGTTGTGGAGTGGAGGGAGCTGCACAGGAAGAAGAGGAAGGAGGAGGTGGAGGAGCTGACAAGTGCAGGACACCACGCTCTGAAACAGGGACAAACCCAGGAGGCGCTTCACCATTTCAGAAGATCAGAGGAGACTGAAGGCAGCCAGCCAGGTTTCCTCTGGGTGCTATGATTTCCTCTACCTCCAAAACCATGCTGGTCAGGTTGACTCACAGTGGCTCTAAAAATAGAAAGTAAAGTTAATTGTGTTGTAAAAGTAAGGAGCAAACATAAAAAAAAAAGGTCTTACAGGACTCAACTGAAATTGATAAAGAATTGAGAGCAGCAACCGCTTTCGCCAGTGGACAAATCTGAATGGGAGGGATGGAACGTGACAAATGAAAAAGAAAAAGGACTGGCTATACGGCCCTTACCAGGCTGTAGAGGTAGGTTGTTGTCCAGAGAGGTGTTGTTCGGCTCCTGTTTGGGTCTCAGCTCACCCTCACAATGGTTCTGGTTCCCACCCTGGCCTGCACTGACAACAGGACCAACCATAAGGAAAAGTTCAAAACACTAGCTAATTATCTGTTTCAGTGTAAACACAAATAAAGGAGTATTCCATTACACTCAAATAGTACTAAATAACAATGCTCACGATAAGACTTGCCTTTAAAGTAACATTATTGGCCAGTAGAAGTATTCCACTGCGGCTGTAAATGCTTAACCAATCTGTGGTAGTGGCTACAATCACTTTAGCATGACATTAGCATAACAAAGATTACCGAGGCACGTGGAGCTAACAAACAAAAGTAAAACGTACTACCAAACATACAGACCTCTTGAAGAATTGCATTCATTCCATTGAGATATCCTTCTATAAATTTCCCACATAATCCTATAATTGCACACTGAGTAACTCAATTAAATATTTGCTAACTACCGACGTCAACTGCTAATAAGTACTATTATCACAATTAAGTCAAGAATGAGCCACATGGCCAGAGCTGAAGTCACTTTGTGGTCAGCTCTACACGCACATGGCTTTGTAATCCTCCCTCTGACACCTTCTGGAAATTCAGTTCATTCTGGTAAACGAACGGAATTACCGGGAGGCTGCTATTGTTAGTCTGAACCCCGAGTCCTCCTATATTTAAACGTAGGTGTCAGAGGCCTCGCAAATCCCTAATACTGCACGGGGCCTTGGCCTTGACGCAGATCTTCGGCGTAACACGTTGACACTTCCCCGCGCCTTTTTTCCCGCTAATACCTATTCCAGTATAATCGACGTCTCCTCTTTTGGGTTTTTTTTTTAAAGCAAATCTGAACTACTTCTCTCGTTTCGGAACTTTTCCCTCTATTTTGGCTTCGCGCTAAACAAAAGCCAATATCAGCGTAACCCGAACCATTAAAAAACCGCTACGGCATTAGCAAGGGGGGAACGATGCGACGCAATTAGCCGAGAAATGACTCCCATCTCTGTGACATTTGGGGAAGAAATGACTCGCACAATTCGGTGGGGTGTGTGTGTGTGTGTGTGTGGGGGGGGGGGGGGTTGATTGACGGGCTAATCCGTATTTGACGTGCGCTGGCTGCCTGGCTGGTCCACGCGCGAGTCAGGGGGAAACGAGGGTCGAACGGAGATAACGATAGCAAGCTGCGCGGGCCTGATATAGCTTCAGGTTTTTTTTTCTTCACCCCCCCCCCCCCCCCCCTTATATTTTTTCTCGCCACATTCGTCACCAAAAGTATCGGCCATTAATGACAGGATCATCTCGCTGACTGAAATAAACGCGCTAATCCCTTTTTTGCCGGCGCTATGAATTCCTAATATGAGTTATATAAACGGCGGTAATGGATCAGTGTTAGCTCAGTTGTGTTTGGGGAAAGACGGAGGCGCGCGGACCCCCTCGTTAAAATGCAGGAAAAAACGTCATAAGCCGTTCCGCGCGCCGCGTAATTGGCGCGGGCTACATTAAGCGTAAGAAATGCAAATGAGGGGCCCGAAGAGGTGGAATGAAGTTTGCGCGGACTGCCTATGGTGGGTGAAACGGGTTTGACAGGAGAGTGGAGGTTGGAGAGGTGGGACGGGAGTGAGTGATGAGAATGTCATTGGCTTGTAATGATATTAATCAAAGTCACGCGCGGGAGATCAGCGTGCGGTAACCCGGTCCGTCAGCGGAGAAGGGATTTCTCTTGTCATGTTTCCAGAGCGGGTCAGGCAATCAAGTGTAATCACTAGAAAAATACGAGTTTTTTTTTTTTTTTTTTAGAGGTACAGCTTTATTCATTTCCATCGGATTATTCAGGCTTTTATGTGGGACTGTATTTCGTCTGCTCACATTAAGAAACATTGACTTTTCATGCAGCAGCGATCAATGTTGAGATTTTTAGATAGAGTTTTCACCCACAACATCTTAGTTTTACTGTAATGTCAGATCATACAAAGACTAAGGCCGCATTCACACCTGAGACTCGTCACAGCTCTACTTCCGGGTCCTGCAGATGTGCAAGAAACTACAAAAAACCACAATCAATATTTCTGAAACTCAACAGAGAGTTAATGAACATACTTATTTATCAGGCCCATTAGCCAAAAATGCTGTACCTCCTGCTATAAAAGTAATATTTATCAAAATCGGTACTTCCGGGTTAGCGGAAAAAAATGCTGTTGGCGCAGAAGCTATGCTAACCCCAGAACTACCGACTTTAGTAAATAATACTTTACCACACCTACTTTAGCAGTAGGTGTGGCATTTTTGGCTAATGAGTCTGAGAAATAAGTAGGTTCAGTAACTCTCCGTTGAGTTTCAGAAATATTAATGGTTGTTTTTAAGAGTATTTATATTTGCCGGTCTGCCAGGACCCGGAAGCGGAAGTCGTGACGTCACACTTAACAAAAGTATTGGGGACCAAAATTGCAACATTGTTTCAGCTCTCCAGCTGGCGTGGTTGGCGTTCACGCCACTTTTTTGTCCGTCGGATCGACATTCTAAATGCAGATCTCCTCTGCACGCCTGTGGGGGCGCTGTAGCAAAACCGTCTACAGGAAAAACGGTGAAAAAGAACCACGCTTCTCTGATTGGTCGATTAAACTCCACTTCCTGTTCCGTCTTTTGTTCACAAAATGGAGCGGTATCAGACTGTGTTGGTTTTTCTTTTCGCAATGTTTAATATGACAGTGACAGTAACTACGCTCGGAACGCACAGATCTTTTTACGGACAAAATGGGAGATAAATGAGCCGATAGTCATAATGAGCATCAGAACCGGGACTAAAGCAGGACAGGCGGACGCAGAAATATTTTTTTCCTTCACATGAGACAACGTCCTACAACTTTTGCTTCCTGGTTTTGTTTCCGCTCTCTGGCTCAGTCGCGTTCCTCAAACATAAAAAATCATCAAAAACTGTGAAGAGTGACTTGCTTTGTGTACCTTGTTATTTTTTTGCAGTCAAAAAAGGGCACCCGAGCAGGGTTGCCAGATTCTGAAAACCAGTATATCGTACAAAGCTTCCAAAAATATCGTTTTTCAGAACAAACTATCGTACACTTTAAATATGCCAATATCGCTGTAGGACCCGCGCACAATATTGCTCATATCATCATCACCCCTAACTACAACACAGCCCCACGCACTGTCCCATTTATTACATTACGCACACACACGACCTGCTGACCAAAGAGGATGTGTCAGGGCAGAAGGATAATGCAATAGTGGAACTGTAAAACTGATCCAGGGACAGTCTCTCCTTCTTACAGCAGATATTATGCATTCGTGAATACGGAGGCCAAGTCTGACTCCAGATCAGAGCGAAAGCGAAGCGCTGCTGAGAGGGGAAAGTGCATTTAACCAGACTTTATCTGGCGCTCTGAAATTATCCTACATTTAGGGCTTTAGACTGATCAAATGAAGTTTTGCTGTGAGGAATTGTACAGTTGTTATTGATGAGGCCTCTGGTGGCTCTGTATAAATGAACTAGCAACACAAATGAAATAGCTACAACATCTGCCGTTTCATTCACAAATATTGACATACTTTGTATCCACGTGTTCGGAAGAAGGCGACCGAGTTGACGCTATAATTCAAATATGGTCGTTTCCTTTGTGGGAGACAGGAGCAGCTAAAGACAGGAGAAATATACACAGGGACGCATGTGGAGACCAAGTTTCTACATTTTAGGGCCAGGTTTTCATTCCACTCTTGCAATAACATCTCCACTTTAGAAGCTCCTACAGCAGGGCTCTTTAATTACTTTTTTCACTAGGCCAGATTTGTCGGAGGTCATTGGCCACTGGGCCGGTCAGTCGCCACCAAACGTATTCATATTTTTGGGATAAATAAATGAGAATTTCATTATCATTAATGCTTGAATATAGAATTGGGCCTAATAACTGCTAATATAATAATAAATAATACAATTCCAGCATTTTAAGGCTACTCAGAACTAAACCAGGATTAAACCAGGGCAAAATATGATATATCAGGGCTATGGCAGGATTAAATCCCATAAACCAGACCAAAGGCCTAATACAGAATAAGAGAGTTACATGTGACACCAGTTCATCTCAAACAACATGACGAACTCCTGCTCAGCCACTGCTCTTCTCAGCTATGGGACATACGCTGACCCAACACATGAGCCGCTGTTCTGTCCAGACCTCGCGCTTTATGAAGAAAGTGAAAGAAGCGCTCCTTGGAGATGGAGCGCTCATCCACATATTCAGCCTCTCTTACCTGTGTACTTTGCAAAGAGCATCTCTTGTACATTTCCCACAAAGACGTATGGATGAAGTCAGGGGAGAAAGGAGGAAAAGGTCTGTCAGATGAATGATTCCTATGTTATTTAGTTAAGTTAGAGCCCAGATAGTGAGGTTCAGCGCGTTGACCGGTTGAACACGAGTGCTGCCGGTGCAGGGCAGTTTTCCAAAACTCACGCACGATCAGCTTCATCGTTCGCTTTACAAACATCCACAACTGAACTGGTGTTCCTTACCTGAAAGTAGCTGGTCAAGCCCTTTGTAACGATGAAGACGACAGGCAAACATCTGCCGCGGACCGCGAAGAGTCCTGCTTCTGCAAGAGATAATCCGAACAAAACTCCAAAAACACGATGCGCACTGTCCTTGTGCTTTGGTTTAGTAAATCTGCCAGTCCATCCAATGATAAGCCTCCTGTTTTCTCAGTTTACACCTTTTTACAGAGCCATGTTTTCATTTGACCCCACACTGTAGGAGATGATGCTAGCAAGGCTGCAGGCACACTGCTACGGAACGAGGCGTGCTTCCGGTGCGAACGCTCCGCGGGTAATGCATATATATTTTTATGGAAAATTAGGCGCAAATTGATTATTTGGCGGGCCGGAACTGGCCCGCGGGCCGCCTATTGAGTAGGCCCGTACTACAGTCTCCAAACCTTCCAGCCATGGACTTAACATTTTTGCAGGTTTTTAAAATATCTAATTCCTTCCAGATTAACTGAGCTTTGAACTGCAAACAAAACAAAAAAATCAAATCTGAATGTTTACAGACTTATTGACTTATAAACAGCTTATCCAAAATCCCCTTAGACAAAATCTTTGTAACCAACACAATAAAACCCTCAATTTGAACCTGGATCTATCCATTATTTCAATCTTGTCACTGAAAATATATAGCGTGGCTAACACCAGACTGCTGTGTGCGCTCAAATGTTTAGTTTAGTTTATTAATTAATTTTAACAGGGACAATGTGCAAACACATTAATTAAAGATGCTTTGCACCAGATTTAGCTTGAGCTAGTTTCCATCTGTAGTCCCTGTAGTCTGTAGTCATTTCAAACTTCACAGCAGCCTGGGGACCATGGATTTGTGGACCAATCACAGAACGAGGAGGGACGGCAAGACGCCATTCGACATATGGAAGTTTGTAGTTTGTTTAGGGATAAAAATACAAAGTTTATTTACGGATCCAACATGACAACAGCAGACGCGACGCCATCTTTGGATCAAGCTTTAGAACGTGTTCTAAATAGTGTAACTCAAAAGTTAACAGCGGGCACGTCATACGTCATCTGATACGATTGGCTATGGCTACGAGGTCGACCCATTGGCCTGACGCACCATTCGTCCGACATCTCATTATTCCGAAAGTGTCCCATTGAGTAGGGGTTGAAAAATAAAATTAGGTTCAGGCACTGACCTTAAGGTTAGGGCCAGTGGTTGTATATGGCTCGGTAATCCAGTGGTTCCCAACCTTTTACCTTTTATCCTAAAACATGAAAATAATTGCTAATAAGTATTTATTTCAAACAAATAAACTGAAATTGGAGTGTTTAATGTATTTGTAGTCCTTACTCAGTCATATTTGATGATTTTAGACTGCAATCTTAGGCTCCTGTTCATAACCATGGCAATAAAACCAATTCTTATTCTGATGATATAACATCACCAAAATGTTTTTAGTTTAGTTTAATTTTGTTTATTTGTTTATTTGAGCAGTACACATAGTGCTCAAAAGGAGTGGGCTGAAGCAAAAGCTTATGAGTGCCCACCCCCATTGTTTGCTTGCAATGGAATGTCAATACGTTGACCCGGCATTCGAACACGCTAACAGTTTACAATAAACAACACAATCGGCGTGACAAACACTCATCGAATGAAGACCGAGACCTGTCAGATTTGGAACAACAACAGAATTATTTATTAAAAAGCTTCAAAAATCATTACAGGGAAAAAAGCTTCAGAACCTAAAATTATGTTTTTAAGCCCCATGTGCCCACGTGAAGTGTAATACAGCAGACGTCATTATGGCAAAGACTCATACACAGATTCTATTGCCTTTTCGTCACATCTTACAGACAGTAATAACTATTTACACCCAAACAGGAGGCTGTCCCGATTTCAGCAGAGGACCCTTTTTTTGACTGACACTTTCATACGGGCCCCCCTAAATGTCCTGGAGCGGGCCCGTCCAGTCCGTGATTGCAGGCTTCGGCGGAGAGGAGAGTTGACACGGTAATGACCAGGCGCTGAATGGGGCTGTTGAATATTTCACAGATGCTAGTGGCACTTACGGGACGATTGGTTTGGAGATGGAGATGGAGAGGGCTCGGACGTCTGAGGGCCTTCCGCGGTCTTTCACGGCGGCGCTCGGGGGCTAATCGCAGAATAAAAGGGGGCTCTCACGTGGAGGGCCCTTCATTACGCGGGGCGGCTGTGGCCCCGGCGCGGCCAGGCCAGTTCGTGTCTGCGGCTGAAAGCGAATGAGACGGAGGCCGAGGTAAGAGGCAGACACAGAGAAGAGCGAGTCAAGTGCTATGTTTGCGCAAGTGCAATGAGTTGTTAATCGAGTGCATAAACGTGCAGGCATTCCTTCCTTCATTGGGTATTCACGTGACTGTGGGTGTTTTTGTCTTGAAGTGACAATCTGTTAAATATACACACGAGAATAAAATTAAAACATAAATAAATAGAGTCCACTAAATCAACACAGCTGGACAATTGTCGACTATTAAAGGTAGACATTGTATTTTCACACAGCTCATGGTTCATTTACGCATTAAATGATCCTGAAGCGGAAATCATAATCAAAAGAACTCTGTCATTGTCACAGGGTAGTTGAGTAGATAAATATTGAAAGTAAAGTTGCATTTTTGGTTGGTTGCAACCACAGGGCTGAAGAAATAGATCTTAGAATAGGTTTCAAACACATGTGCTGTTTCAGTCCATCTTCCGTGACTTTACGAATAGAAAAGTACTCGCCTGGCCTTAGCCATCCGTAAACTCGGGTCAATGATCTTTTCCCTACATGTACGACGTCTGGGTCTGATCTCAGTGGCCGCGTTTCATCGGTTTAATTTCAACCATTCAGCGAGCGGGGGAGGCGGGGCTTGTAGGTGACGTCATTTGCGCCGCATGTGCTGGTTGTGGTTCGGCAATGGTGGCGAATACGAAAGTGAAGGAAGCTCTTCAATCCGTTCTGGCTCGGCTCCCACATATCCAGAAATTGAAGTCGGGGCAAGAGGAATGTTCAGCAAATTTCATTTTTTGGCAAAGATGCCGTGGCTTTACTGCCCACGGGGTTCGGCAAACGCTAGCGACTGAGTCAAATCATATCCAATTGTTTCAAACCTTAAAAGGAGTTCACCCCTCCCACCTGAAAACGGAGCTCAGTTGTGAAGATCCAGAGCCTCTGTACAAAATGAATACGAGGGTATGGTAAGACCAGGCTAGAAAAGTAAGGAAATAGGCTGCATTATTGTCGGCTAGTATCGTCCCATAGATACAAAACAACAATGATAATCACATGATCTACTGAAATACATTGGAATTTCCATTTGCTATGTATTGGACATGTTCTCTCTCAGCTTGAGATCTGTAAAAATCTAACTTGTTTGGGGGTGTGATGCTAATTATAAACCCTTTAGGGTTTCTGTCACATTCCATCACGCTTTCATTTTTTTTGTGTTATCGAAATTTCCGTAGTTATTTATGTGAATATAAACAAACGAGACTTGTCTCTATACAAGGATCCGACTGGTTTCACCGGTGCAGACTTGGAAAATATTATGGCCACACCGGGTTGTACTGGTTTCACACATAAATGTCATGTTAACGAACACGCATGGGACTAATTTCCATCTGTCATCTCGCACTCTCACTGGCACTCATCCTGGCCTATTGTACATGTTTTTAGCGGTAGGGGAAACTGGAGTACCCAGAGGAAACCTACGCAGACATGGGGAGAACATGCCATCTCCACACAGAAAGGCCCTGTCCAGGTGGGAATCGAACCCGGGACCTTCTAGCTGTGAAGCACCAGCACTCCATTGTTCTGAAGTTTGAGTTTGAGTTGAAGAGAGAAATACATTTTGTGTCTTTTTCTCACACCTCATTTGTCAAGTTCATTTGCCCCAAATGTGTCTCCTTCTGGAGCCCTGCTTAAGCTGTGGGTCCCATCAGGGCGAGCACAGGGGCCCCAGACCTTTATCTGGTACAAGAGCTGCATTGGCTAGTAACTCAATATATGTATTTAGAGGGGCTGGGCGATTTTGGAAAAACAAAAATCACATATATTATATATCATTTTCCTCATATTGATCGATCTTGATTCGATTTTATTTTTTCATAATAAATTAAATACAGCTTGCTGATTCATAAAATTACATCTTTTGTTCAAACCTCAGCTCAAGCAAAAACAAATGCTTTCATCAAGTCTCATTTAACACACAAATGTCTTCATTGTCTCGACCAAACTCCTAAACTAGGGACTGTTTGTGCCAAACAAATGGCTGTAAACCTGTGGATTATAAAGTCTGACATATATTATATATATATATTGCCCAGCCCTAGTATTTCGAATAGTCATTTCGAGTATCTCTCGAAGATCTGTACATCTCCAGAACCCGGAGGCGTGTAGGTCGGATCACAGCTGACCCTTCTCACCCTGAACACGGACTATTCACACCCTCTCGCCTCAGGCAGGAGGCTACGGTTTATCCAGACCCATAGATCCCGCCACATAAACCGTTTTTTTCCCCTACGCCATCAGACTCATGAACGATAACAAGATCCAATAACTCTGTTATGAACATAATAAACATCATGAACATAATAACCTGTTCCAGCCACTTGCACAGCTCTATTGCACTATGTGGTATGTCCACACTTATATCTGCTGCTATTAATACACCTGCACATCTGTGAATACAACACCGCTGTTGTTCTATGTCAAATTGTTGTCGTCTAATAATATTATACTTTTTATATTTTGTATTATTTATTTATTTTAATCTTCTTTATGCATTCCCTTATAGCCTTAAAAGTTTTCATAAATTCTGTGTTATATGTTTTATGTTGCACAATTGTACCGAGAAAGATTCCTAGTTTGTGAACCTGTTCTCAAACAATGGCAATAAAAACTATTCTGATTCTGAGTAACTGCTGTATATTCAGGTACAGTTACATGTGAGGGTATTTAGAATACAGTTACTTTACTAAACTCAAAAGAATAGTAGCATTCCTAATTAGTGATAAATAAGTTCACAACAGGAGAGTAGCGCGTGTAGTTGCATGTTTTTAATAACAAGCCGCTTTTATGCATGAACATAATGGATATCAACGTGGAAGTGTTATCAGTGCTCAGAATACAGTACTGGGAACATTTTAAGGCAAGTATGCAGTATTCTATGAAGATATTCTCCTCAACACTGTCCAAGGCCATAAGTATCATCTGAGCAAATCAATCAGTAAGATTTGCACACAGGTGATTGAACAGTACGAGCCTTTTGAATGTCTTAGGCTTATGGGCAAATATTTTGTGTTTGTTTTTGACTGATTGGCCCGGGCCTGATTTCAGGTGGGCTAACCACAGTGTACGTGTCGCTAGTACCTCCACGCCGGCAGAAGGGCATGACGGTCGTCTGCTCCTGTACAAGTGATGGGGGGGGGGGGGGGGGGGGGGGGGGAACCAAACCCACTTCCCAATTAAAACGTGGACATTTGTCGTCCTGTTTCCAAAAACCGTCCATCTCGCGCCTGCCCCCTCTGCGCCGACGCCGCGACATCAGCTAACGTGATTTGTGGCGGTAATCCTTAGCCGAGTGAAGCGTAAGCATTCCCCGTGTTTTTCCGCTCTAATCTTACTATATATCCAGCAGACGGATCATAGCCAGTAGCCGTCGGTATCATAGCTATTAGCATGTATTTCTAATAAAGTCTTCAAAATGGCGTCCCATCTCATTTGTTATCAGTGCCCTTTAGCTCAGCGTGGCTATGCATATGCTAATGGGTAATATGGTACAGAATGGATCATCCGGGCTGTTCCAAATGAGGGATTATAGCACAAAGGAGAGCGCGGGTGGACATTAAAGACATCGTGGAGAATGTCAGCAGCCTCCTATGGCCCGTGTTGTTCGATACGATCAGGGTTATTATGAAAACGCTCCTGATTAACTGGGTTCAATGTGCAGTACCGTTCACACAAAATGACAAACCTGATCGCTTTTTAATCCTCGCGGTGAAATTAGCAGTGATTACCTCACTCCGGTTTACTGTATACAGGCCAGATGTACCATCATTTTAAAGCATGGGTTTGTAAAAGGCTGTGTCCCCCGATTTTATTCATTTCACACTGAAAAAAGGAATTACAATGGACTCAAATACAAATGCAACACTTTTGTGTTTGCTACCGCTCAAAGACACTTTTTCTATAAACACAATAGACCCGATTCTCAAATATTGTTCACTAATCTGTGCTGGTGAGGACTTCTCCTTTATCAACAGTGAGTATTGCATGTTTTTAATAACCCATTTGTTTGCGCTCATAGTTTTTTGGATAATCAGTTGTGTCAAAACCCATTCCCAACATATATATACAACGTATAACATAAAGTTGTATGTTACAAAACGGCTAATGCTACAACAGTTAGCTCATACGATGCTAACGTTATATGAAAGTTTTTGGTATGGTGGGAGCCGCCATTACTGTCTCCATCTCATATCCAAACTTGTAGCCATCTGGAGGTCTCCGAGTTTATGTGTTGTAATGGGAGCACCATCCGAGAACTTTTGCTGAGCACCGCCCCGTTTTGGGGGAATCAAGAGTTCAAAATTGCATCAGTGTGTACAGTATGTGAAAACAGGATCATTTCTCGTTCTGAGGATAAAATATTCCAAACCAGTGACCAGGACCTCAGGAAAATAACCGTTCTTGATTACGGACACATCAACTCACTGAGGACGATTGGAAGATTTTTTATTTTTTGTGGAGTTTATCAATAGCTAGCATCTGTCAGAGCTCATTCCTGAGGAAACAGCTCCACATTGTGACGGTGTATTATGCACTTTGTAATGTCTTTAATCTGTAAATATTAAAACTTATCAAACATGTTCAGTGTTACCCCTAATTAATGATTCTCTCGATTTTAAAAGGCAGATTAATGTTAGCATTAGCAGCTAGTAGATTAGCTGTTGAATGAACCATGTACCATTTGCTCTCATAAGCTACAAAAATACATCGTAGGCTGTATTATTTAAATGTAATGATAATATAAAAGCGACAGACTAAAAGCTGAAGCTGTAGTCACATTATAAAACAACCAGCAAAAAAGTTACACAGGCAAATGTCACAGACAAGTCATGATCACAGCAGCTCAGTTTAAAAACGTTAATCGTCTTCTCTGTGAATTGTCTGAAACAACAGGTCACTTCCTCGGCTTCCTTTTCACGTTCGATAATTAAATAAAACAAATTCAATGTTTTTTCATAATTAGAAGTACTCAGACGATCTTTCCTCATCGATCGAGAGCTGTTGTTTCCCCCAAAAAGGGGCGCTAACCTTTCGGCACCACACGTAGACGTTGCTCCATCTATTACCACTTCGACTGGCGCTCCATGGCTTTTTTTCCAGGTGGGAAATTTCCCCAGTTACCTGTTGCCTATAACGCACCATAAGAAGGGCTTTGATTGTTTACTTTGAAATTTCACTCTCTCTCTCCTCACTTTGCAAACTTACTGACTATGCCGGCTTTCCCTCACATATTCATTCACAAATAATGACATATTTTATATGCACAGTAATGTCGGTATAATACAAATACGATATTTTGGGAGACACACCCGCTATGAAAGAGCCAGATTTCTCAAAATGAGGTTTTCATTCCACTCTTGCACTCATCTACATTTTAGTCACTCCTAAAGGCTCCACACTTTACAGGCTTGGGCTTAACAATATGTTGAAGTTTTTTTTTTAAGATAATTTTTAATAGCTTATTCCCGTCTTGATTTATTGAGAAAAATTGCCAAATTTAAGTTTTACAGATTTGTTTTTATTGTTATTCATGAACTAAAAAAGATCTTTACTAACATGTCACAAAATAAAACCATACATTTAAACCATTTTGTTGCTGAAAATATCAGCATTTTTGGCCATTTTTATACACAACATGCCTCATTTTTATATTGCAGTACATTTCCCCTCATATTTATATCAGTAATGTTCAGCAAAGGTTTCAATTTGCCACCGTCACAGATGGTAGAGCAGGTCGTCTCATGATCGGAAGGTCGGGGGTTCGAATCCCGCCTCCTGAAGGTGCACATTGTCGTTGTGTCCTTGGGCAAGACACTTCACCCTCCTTGCCTCCAGTGTCTGCGTACACTGGTGTATGAATGAGAGTGTGCATGGGTGAGTGGATCCTTAATGTAAAGCGCTTTGAGTGCCTAATGAAGGTAGAAAAGCGCTATATAAGTTGAGACCATATCTCTGAATTGACTTATTTTTTCCCCCATTCACCTGCAGCGTGTCCACGACCTGGAAAAACACCCGGGACAGGGCCTGTAAGTTTGGACAAACACAAACACTGGCATGGTAACTGCAGTACTACACCCTGGGTTTAACCTGAGCTATACTGGGT
This sequence comes from Proterorhinus semilunaris, assembly GCA_021464625.1. NCBI lineage: Eukaryota > Metazoa > Chordata > Actinopteri > Gobiiformes > Gobiidae > Proterorhinus > Proterorhinus semilunaris. Next base: position 4,606,612 of record CM038361.1, on the reverse strand, counting down.
GCAGCTCAAAGCGATCCTCGTCCCCGTTAGACAGAGTAACACTGCCCCCAACAGAGACTGTGAGCCGTCAGCGTCCCCCAGTCCAATGACACTGACTGGTTGGAGGCGGGTCTTATGCATGACTGGCAGCTTTAACTAAGGAGACGGCGCTTTAATACAGATTGTAATGATTAATGTTCATTTAACACGAGACGCTGCAGGTGAATAGGGGAAAAAGAATCATTTAGTGACATCAATTTGCTGTAGATTACTGGCCTGAGTATGAGAAAAAAAAACTATTGCAAGTTTCCCGATGAAATCTAAATAATGGATAGACCCAGATTATAGTTTGTTTACACGTTACACTGTTTGTTTATATTACTTACGAAGACTTTTTTCAGAGGGGATCGTTTAAATGGCTGGTTAAATTTTTGAATAAGCTATTCGAAGCTATTCGGGCAGAACGGTGGCACAGCAGTTAGCGCTCCTGCCTCACAGCTAGAAGGTCCCGGGTTCGATCCCCAACTGGACGGGGCCTTTCCGTGAGGTGTTTGCATGTTCTCTCCGTGTCTATGTAGGTTTCCTCTGGGGGTACTCCGGTTTGCCCTACCACTAAAAACATGTACCATAGGTTCCGCTCAGAGCCAGGACTCTCAGTGGGAATATCCTGGTTAAATAAAGGTCAATAAATAAATAAATTCTTCCTTGAAAGAATTGGTTTAATAATAATTTTTTGTGTTTAAAGTTGAATAAATCAGGCTAGGAATTAGATATTAACAATCCCTCTGAAAAAAAAACTATTTTTGTAACATGTGCTTGACACATTTTTGCCCTGTTGTGCCCGCGGGGTTCTCCCAGAAAGGAAATGACCATATTTGGACTATAGTGTCTCGTCTCGGGGAACGCTCACAGGGCACATGGATGTAAAACAGGGCAATATTTTTGAGTGAATGCACGAGGAAAAGCGTCGCTATGTAGTAGTAGATGTTGTAGCTACTGTTATCTCGCTCGCGACAAAATGTCATAAAATAAGCATCGTGCTGGGTAAGTTTTGTCTTTTTTATACTAAACTATGATGTTAATGGAGAAAACTAGCAATACATCTCCACATTGACCACTGCGGGAAAAATCCCCTGCTGTGTCTCGCCTTAAAAGTCATGCTGAGGAACATTCCAGGTTACATACAAGAGCAGCTGAACTGTATTTGAGTATTTGACCTTTTAGTGACCCAGTTTCCACAAGCCGTCTTACTTTCGATCACAGTGGCCTCTACAATGCCCCAGGTTTAGTTGTTTTTATGGTCTTTGGTCGGTTTTCGCTGCTGACGGATTCTCCCACCAGAAAACCAACAGAACAACTGGCTGGATCAGGAAGTGGGTGACGTCAGAGAACTCTAGTCTAACTCTTTTTATTCTCTATTGGGTGAGTAAATTTGTTTTTGTCAAAGTCAAATCTTTGCTTTACTAAATAAAAAGTATGGACTAAAAATTTTTAGTAAGTTGAAAAACGATGGTAAAAGCAAAACAAAAGTGACAAAAACCTCTCGCTCGCACATAATCTGTATATTGCCACGTCACACGGCCTACTGTTTCCTTATCGAGGCAGGTCATCTCTGCCTCCCTGCCAGGTCCCTCCGTGCCCTGCCCCAGCCCCTGTCCCCCTGTCCCCTGACCCGTCAGCCGTGTCCTCCCCTGCTCACCTCATATATGTATGTGTACGTGTGGGCTCCCCGAACAAGAGCCAATTTGACACCCTCCGTTAGGCCGTGACGCTCTTTATTCCCCTAATGGCTTCCCTTCCACACTCCTTTCCACCCGGAGGCCGGGGCCCCCTTCCCCAGACACGAGGGCCCATCCCCAGACGCCGCTTATGTGGCTCCCTCATGTAAATACGCACACACACACGCACGCACACACACACACACACGCCAGGGCAAGGGAGGGTTGTGGTCACACGGAGGTTGAGAAAGGGTTTGTTTGGACAATACGACCAATCCAGCCCATATTTTTCATGTTAGACAGGTACAGGAGAGGTACAGGTGGTACAGGAGAGGTACAGGTGGTACAGGAGAGGTACAGGAGAGGTACAGGTGGTACAGGAGAGGTACAGGACAGGTCCAGGACAGGTACAGGTGTTACAGGACAGGTGGTACAGGAGAGGTACAGGTGGTACTGGAGAGGTACAAGAGAGGTACAGGTGGTACAGGAGAGGTACAGGTGGTACAGACTATAGGTATAGTCTATTCCTTGTGGCAAAACTAAACCGCGGTTTAATCTGGACAGGTGTGTTTAAAGCAGAGGTGATAGAGTAGCCAAAATATCAAGTAAGAGTAACGTTATTTCGAAATATATTTATTCAAGTCGATGTAAAAAGTGGTGACTCAAATAATTACTCAAGTAAAATAAAGGAATTCGAGACAATGTTACTTGAGTACAGTGAGTACTGAGTAACTGCGTAAAAGTCTGATTTAAAGAAATTTTGCAATTAGGTTTGAAGTTTTACGCGTGTCAAACGGTACTTCGTAAACATATTATATTGTCACTCCAGTGACTTTAGGCAAACGGGGATGACAATTCTAAATGAGATGAGGCAGCCCTAGCCCACACTCAGGGGTTTGCCTTGGCCGCGCTCGTAACTCGAAATGCGAATGCAGTCACCCTTTGAAAATGCAGACAGATCTCAAACATATTTGCACAATGACTAAACTTTGATTCCCATTGATTTAACACGCAGGGTCGAGCGTGCGCATGCAGTCGCAGCTCTTTTGGAGGGTTAATAAAAAAAAGAAATCAAAAAACGCCCGTGCGGAGTAGGGAGAGGCGCGGGGGGGAGGGACGTGGCGCTAATTTAAGAGGCTTAATAATGACTTCCCACTGGTCTCCCCGGGAACTGCCTTCACTTGCCCATCACATCACACGCATGGGCTGAGCTGGGATCGGCGGGCTTTGACATTTCTGACACGGCCTGCCACTTACCGCAGCCGGGGAGAGTTCGGCGACGGAGCACCCCGCTGGATACCTGTCTGCTGTGGGGAGACGCGGGGGACAGGGGACTTTGTTCCCCACTAATGGAAACGAGAAACACAACAGATAGCTCTTTAGACTGGAGGAAGTGTTTGGGACCAATGGGACCGACATAGAGACGAGGATGGGCCAATCAGTGAGACGGTTGTAAGGAGTCAATTGGAATGAACTTGGGTGACACCAGTTATCTCTGTGTCGGGGTGGGTTCCCCTTCAAACATGTGTTTCAGGGTTTCATCTGAATCAAGCAAATTGGTATGAGGTCTAAGCTCGACCTGGATGTGCATCAGCGTCCGCCATGACAAGAAGAGTCCGAATAGTGCTGTCAGTGAGGAAGGAGCTAGAGGAGCCTGTGCTTCCTATCATATCTCCTTCAGCATAGGGACCTCTGCCATCCCATAAGCCACTGCGCCGCACTGAAAGGGAATCATTTATCAAAACAGGCGAGTGCAAGCTGAAAAATAGCATATATCACAGTATATCACAGTATTAGGGTTCCAAATCTGACATGTAATTGAGAGAATGCTGCGTGAGCTTAAAAAAAGTCAAAAGAAAAAGGTCACATGCACCAGTATTTGGAAGCATCTTTAGCTGCTCTATAGCAGCATAGGCTGTGGCATTGTTTCAATAAGCTTTTGCAGTGGCCAAAGATCCAGGGTTCATCACCAAGATCGAGTGTGACCACTGTGCAAAGCCTTCTCCAGCACATTGCAGAGATCCTCTATGGGGTTAAGATCTGGACTCTGTGGTGGACAATCCATGTGTGAAAAGTCTCATTGAACCACTCTTTCAAAATGTGACCCCCATAAATCCTGGCATTGTCATCTTGAAATAAGCCCGTGCCATCAGGGAAGAAGAAATCCATTGACGGATAACCTAACTTTACCTTACTATAAGCCGGCACCAGCATTACTGTATTTGGTTTATAACATTCATTGTTTCTACTTCATTAGTTCATTAGGTCAGACATGAATATTAGAAATGTTCAGCCGCCATCTGCAGGCCGTCATCATAAATAACAAGAATAGAATAACAGAACCCACCCAGAGAGCAATGAGGAAGCACAATATAAATAAAACCACACACCAAACTGAGGCAGCTTTTAGTACATCCATGCAAATCATGTAATGAATCATACATAGGTGAAACAGGGTGAGCTTTCCACAGAAGAAAAAGGGAGCATCAAACAGAATGCAAAACATAAACAACGGAATGACTCGCACGAAAATAAAATAAAAGGCAGAACAGGAGAATTTACCATGGTAAAAGAAAAAAATCACATCATCTGAAACCGACAAATGTAAGTGCTGGATAAAAGAAGCCATCGAAACCAGGAAACGGAGCAACAACACCATCAACCGTGACGAAGGAGCGTTTCTCCTGTCCCACACCTGGGAAACCCTCCTCCAGTCGGGCCAGTCTTTTGATCAGCTGCTAAAACAGCCTCAGTCTAACTAGTGATTTCAATAAAAGGTTTACTCAAAATTGCACCCCCATTTCTTCTTGTTGCATATTGAAGATCTACTTGGAACCTTGATAAGATCTTGTTTGAATGCTCACCTCTAACTCCGTAAAGAGACCCCAGACACGGCACAATCTAAAATCCTCCATGCTGTTTGATGACTTGATCTACGTGCTATGTGCTGCTATCGCCAGGCGGAGCTGCTGCGCGGGGCCCGATAGGAGGGGCCTGTCAGGTGCAGGCGTGGAGAGTGTTCACAGTGATGGAGATGGACTGACAGGCTGAAAACACAGAGAGGAGCAGATAGAACGCTCAAAGGGAGGATTCACCGACTTGAAATCAGACTAAGCCCGGCGCAAAAAAAAGCACCAACAAAGACCAGGCAACAGTGTGGACTCGTTTTGGACCTTTTCTATTGAGTTCGACGGCAATCCGGCTATTTGTGACGTAGCCCCGTCCCAACCAATCCTGCCATATTAGTTACGGGCAGTGACAAAACATAAATGAAAAAATCACATTTGACAGACAATCACCAACACCAAATAAACAGAGAGGAGTGCACAGAGAACATTGCTCATTTGCTGAAGCTGCGCTCTCCTCTTCTTCAGGGAGAGATTGGAGGAAGAATGAGAAAAGCGGCAGCAGCGCAGTTCACTCGCCGTGGCACAATGCCGCACATCAATGGAAGAAGCTGCAGGTTTAGGCCCAATCTCAATTCTCCCCCTTAGCCCTTCGCTTAGCCCTTTCCCTTCCCTCCCGCGTTCACGAGAGATGAAGGGGTGTCCCAATTCTATTTTGCGGTGAGGGGTAGGGATGAGGGAGAGGGCCACATAGCCCTCAAAGCGAGGGTTTTTCAGATGCACTACAGAATCAGAATCGGTTTATTGCCAAGGTTTGTGAACAAGGTTTACAAACTAGGAATTTGTCTCGGTGCAAACGTGCGACATAAAACATATAACACAGAATTAAGATAAAAAATAAGCTAAGAACGTTAAACTATAAGGCTATAAGGGCATGCATAAAAAATATTAAATAAATAAGATAAAATAAAGTGACATATGATAAGACAACAACAATTTGACAATGAACAACAGCGGGATTGTATATACAGATGTGTAGGCATATAAAGTGATATTAAGTGTTATAAAGTGATAGCAGCGGGTCTAAGTGTGGACACACCACACACTGCAAGTGCAGAAACATCCATGAGTCTGTGACTGAGTTACAGAGACTTGTATTTGTTCATGAGTCTGATGGCGGAGGGGAAAAAACTGTTCAAGTGGCGGGAGGTCTGGGTCTGGATAGACCGTAGCCTCCTGCCTGAGGGGAGAGGGGTGAATAGTCCATGTCCAGGGTGAGAAGGGTCAGCTGTGATCTGACCCACACGCTTCCGGGTCCTGGAGGTGAACAGGTCCTGGAGAGATGGGAGCTCACAGCCAATCACCTTCTCTGCAGCATATACAGACGAAGGGGTAGGAGGAGTTTGACAAAACACGGAAATAAACTGCGAAATGAATTCACGAACATCATCAATAAGCACTCTTACAACATTTATAAAGTTTCAGAACGCTTCGTTCATGACTTTATTCGCTTTGTGCAACAATTAGAACAGTCCGTTGCGTTAAACGTGTCAGTTTTACGTTTTGCTTTGCTGCTGCAAGTGCTTTGTTTATTTGTGCTGTATTGACTGACTTTTGGCATTTCTTTCCAAACTTTGGATACGTCGCTAATGCCATGACACACAGGGTTCATCGCTGCTGCAGCCGCGGTCGGTCTCCCCGCTGTCTGTCTCCCCGCGCCCCTGTGCTCTGAGCCCGGTCTGAGCGCCCCTCAGCAGGGTGCCTCTGTCCCCGCCCTGTGAGCACTGTGAGCGGGTCTACCTCTGCCCGTCCCCGCTGAGTGTGCTACATGAACTTTGTGATACCTTTCAGTATGAAACGTGCTTTATAAATAAAGTTTGATTGATTGATTGATGAGCGGATCGGCTGATCTCTGGCAGCTCTGGCTGCAGCCACAGCGACACACGGACAGGGGGAAGGAGAATGTGGCGCCGGATGAAGCAGAAATAGATGAACATCTGTAGGGTTTGGCCTGAGACGAGTCCTGTTGTTACAAAACAGCATCAGGCAAGTGATGAACTGGTTCAGAAACATGCTATAGAGACAAGTTTTTTATTTACATAACCTGATTCATCTGTGTTGATAGTAAATGCAGTCAAATGGAGGGCTGTCCCATTTCTTAGGGCTCGGAGCGTGTTTCCTCTACGGCAGGTGATATAGTAAGTGTACTAAGCTCAAACTATGTTGACCAACTTCTGTTTTTGAACAAAAATCTCAAGTCATAGGATGAAGCTAGCATTACCAAGTATCCTCAGGTTATTTTTTTTATTGTGTTCGTTTAGTGGTCAAGCTGCCTTTTTGATGAAAAACCTGGTTTAGCCTTTTAGAGATTTTAAATTCCATCCTATTATGAGGTGGATTTGTTAAAGTAATATGTAGCATTTAAGTGATTTCATATTGAAATATTTTATGGCAGCTCATGGTGTCACAAAAAGTAATTGAATCAATGCCAAGATGTTGTGCTTGAGCACTTTGTGTTGCAACCATTTGAGCAAAATGCACTTTATCTGGTTCTTTTCTCTTGCATAAATTGAAGAAAAATGCAGATTTCTGTTAAGTAAATGTGTGCATTTACTACTTAGCTCTGGCCCATGTATTTTTATTGAATCATATCGAGTCAGCGCTGTATTGAGGTACGCATCGAATCGTGACCTGTGTATCGAGCTATGTATCTTATCGCAAAGTTCTCTAAGGTATACAGCCCTACTTCAGCGGCTTCAGCCAGCAGGGCAGACCAAGGGAAACAGTGATGCTGTGTGTTGTCGGCAATCCTGTGGTGCGTAATTCCCAGCAGCTGCAGTGGTCCTGCGCTTGTCTGCAGGCTCTGGACAGAGTGGTTGTGACCGTGGAGGAGAGAAGCAGAGCTGAACTGTTCAGTACTGAGTCCTCACGCTGCCCACAGTTCTATGGCGCTCCTGTCCCCACTGACATAAACCTGCCTGGGCTGCTCCCGCTGAACTTCAGGAATAAGAAGCACAAACACAGTAATCCTGCTCGAGGTGGTCAAAGTGAAATGAGACCGATCCTCAGAACTGGAGCAAGCCAGCCCAACAACACGTTGTTGCCTAAAATAGATTGCACTAAATTTTATCTGATTAATTAAAAACGTCCCGAGGGAGGACCCTGTCATACTTTACCTGCTACACACAACATTCAGGGAGTATCTCAAACATTAGCACAAAAGTGTTATGGTTTAAATCGTCTTTGGAAAAGTACACCCAGCCTTTCGTATATATATATATATATATATATATATATATATATATATATATATATATATATATATATATATATGTATTGTATACCTTTGGAGTCTCCTAGACTAGAGTTCCACCACCTCCGATAGTCCTCTTTAACTACTGTTCACGGGTAAGCTGTTGGAGCAAAGATGCCAAGCGGATGTTGTGTGGAAGGTTAGTTATCTGAAACTTATCATAGCAAACGGCTTCACCGATCTGTAAAGACTACATTGATTATGATTGATAAAATTCACAGATTCAAATGACAAAATCGCAAAACCAAGGCTCTCAGTCCTGCTTTTATGTGAGAGGGAGAAAGGAGCGTTCGTTCATCATCCTAGAAGCAACTTTAAATTTGTACAATACATTGCAAATTCCAATTGCGGCATGTTTTGGGCAAATTTTCTGACATTCTTGGGCAGGATTGGCTGCTAAGACCTGGCGACTCTGGCAACTGTTCATTGGACTGCTGGGTGGTAAGATCCCGGCCATTAATAGGAATTACAGATCGTATCATAATAATTCAATGAATATTGTGTCATTTTTTAATAACTAAAGTGTGTCAAAAGGTCGAGGAACGTTGAAGGTTTGAGGTTCCGGTCAATATGGTCGACTCCCTGTAGTGTTTAGGACGGGGCCATAATATGATTTTTATAAAGTGGTGTATTTCCCTGGCCGGTGTCATCTTTGTAGGATGACATTTCCTCCCATCGGGCTCCCATAGGCCCTATGTAAACTGCCTGTTTGAGGGGGCGCCCCAGAGACATCTTTTATTATTTTTTCTCACGGACCCCACCCAAAATTAGAGTTCACATACTAATTCCTGATCCCTGTTTCTTGCGTATCTGTGAATGTTTGTGAACCGCATGTCTCCTGCTCGGGCCTAATAACATTAGTTTTAATGGGAATGAAAAGTCATTAACTGAATTATTGGTATCTCTCTTGGAAAATGTCACCCTTAGTGAATGTTCTAGGCTTCTGTCGCAAAACCCTGCCAAGCTACTTTATTCATCTGCTTCACTGTGACCAAATATATGTTAAATTTCCACTTAGGGTCATCTGATGTAGTTCAATGCTAAGTCTCCCCCCTCCTGTCGCCGTGAACCCCTGCGGTGTATCACAAAGTAGGGGCCCCCTCTTGCCTTGGCCCTTGACGCCTCAGTTTGGCTAAACGAAGGTGGCACTCCATGACCGTTTGGAAAATCGTCCGACAATTTTAAAACCGTCCCGTGTGAGCCAGGCTTAAGATGACGTCAGGCTGTGTGTCCTTGCTAAGCTGTGCAGGCGCAAGAAATGTATCTAACAATCGTTGATGATTTGCAATGAGAAAAAGTGAAATTCTGAGGCTGGAGGATGTTCAACTGTAAGGCAAGGCAACTTTATTTATACCGCGCATTTCAAACACAAGGCAACTCAATGCGCCTACTGTACTGTTTTGGGTAGGTTTGGTGACCTCTTTAACAGAGCACATTTTCTCCAGTTCGGCTTTGCACAAATCTAAAAGCTTCTTACAGCCTACAGGCCAGTGTAACGCCTCATTTGAAAGCTAAGACCTACAAAACTGACCTAAGATTTGTTTTTCTTGCTGTGTTTCCATGCGCTGTTGCCATGTTGTCACTTTTTTGCGTTTTTATTGCTTTTTTACTATGATTTTGTTGCTATTTCGTCACTTTTTTATTTAGTTTCTATTGCGTTTTTGTTGCTTTCTCATCTCCGTTTACGTCTCATTTATGTCACTATTTTGGTGTTTTGTTCAAGAAGCTTTTATATTTGGGTAAAGCCTGGATACCTGGATAATAACTGGTGAAAATGTGTCGATTATGGTGAGGGTTAAAAGGTTTATAGAAATAGTAATGTGCAGGACAACCGGTAATATTCCCGATTAAATGAAGACAGACACAAATCAGGTAGACGTTATGAATAATAATGACAGAAAAATCAAACACACAGAAATACATGATCATCAATACACAGTGCAGCACTATTGTTATGCTAGCAAGACTATCTTGTGTTACCCTCTTTAGAACCAATAAGCTGGCTGTTAAATGACCTACTCCAGCTTTAATGTGCATGCTAAGAAACACCCTATTGTGCTGTTCAGTAAAGACCTACGCTGTGGAGCACCCCACATGTACGCTTTATTACATACATTACATATTGACTACAGCCCGAGGGTGCGTGTTCATTTGGCTATTCTTCATACGCATCTCGCACAATCTTATTACGATAACAAAAGAGGCTGGTGTTGAGAATGCCCTACAACTCAATAAGACCCTCGGCCTCCTCCCTTCCCTAATATCTTCACAACAATTGCAAGGCGAAAATTACATGCCGTCAGCCCCGGGGTCTGATTAAGCGGGACTTTGCCTAATGCCTCCGTCAATGCGTTAGGCAAAGTCTAGCAGGACGTAATTGGGTTTAATATATTTACAAAGGATTGATTTGCCCCTGCGCTAAGCTACAAAACAGTCGCGGTCACCGGGATGCAGCCTGGACTGAGTATGCTAATGCTAATGATTTCCTCAAAATAAAATAGGATTCTTGTTGTCAACAGAAATTCTTGCTTGAATTAAAAGCTCATATCGAGAGTTGGACAAGAGGTCGACCGATATATCGGGCCGATAATTGGGGATTTTACAATATCGGCAATCGGCTGTAACTCGCCGAGTTAGTTTTAACTTCCGCAATTGTATTTTGGATTGATGTAAGAAATGCCGCGGCTAGCAACAGTATGCTAATGTTAGCGGCAGCATGCTAACAGCAACTAATCAAAGCTGGGACAGAAACTATGATTAAATCACCTTAAGTAATAAAGGTGATTATTTATTTATTATTTATTACTGGCTGATGTTCCAACATCAGCCACTGTTGGAGTGGCCAAGTGTTAATGTTTTTACAGGATTATAGACCAGACATTTAGAAAAATCTGCCAAAAATTTGGTCTAAAATATTGGCCGAGCATATTGGCATCAGTCAATACAATTCTCCAAAAAATGGCATCAGCCTTAGAAAAACCCATATCGGTCGACCTCAAATTTGGACACTATTCCACTGGTCATGGAAGCTAGTAGATCAAAAAGTGTTAATATATCGTAACATAAATAAATAGACACATTTAAAAATAATACATGACTAAATACTGGTGATACTACTCCAAAATATCTCTGTCTTTGGCCAGTGCGGTTACAGGAAAAGGTGTAATGAGGTAATTAGTGAAAGGCCATGAGGCTAATACTGTGACCTTTGACATTCGGCTCCTGACACTTGTCCCCGGAGGCGATAAGGACAAGACAATATGGCCGCATCGCCTCTGGTCTGTCCTCTTTAACCTGATGTGTGATATTTCACTTCAGTAATGAGGTCAGGGCATGATAAAACAACCGTAAGTGCAGTAGCCTGTTTGAGCTATAACACAATTAAAGGCTCGACGACCGAGCTTTTCCCCATTTTCAAACTGAAATGAAAGCTGTTTAAATTGTTGTTCAAAGTCATAGCTTTTCTAACACATTTGTAACTTTCTGATACTTCGCGAGGATTAGTTTATGAGCATGTTTCAAACCTTTCAGGGAGGAGAACTTAACGGTAATGCTAGCCTGCTCTGGGACTCACCAAGTGTTCAGGATTATGGCGATGGTTAGCAATCAATACACGCTTCTCCGCTCTCCTGGGACAAAGCAAAGCATTACGATTCAGAACATGTTTGGTTTAGTTTCATGTTTCTTATGTGCAAAAATAAGCAAATCACTGTATGTCAACATGTGAAGTCCAGTCCAGTCTAATCTGTTATTTCCGATAGAGCCAGTCAAACCTAGCCTGGTTTTATCATACCCTCGTACTCATTTCGTTTCGTACAAGGGTCTGGATCTTCACAATGGAGCTCCGTTAACAGGTGGGAGAGTGAACTCCTTTGAAACGATTGGATCAGATTTTCGCTAGCGTTTGGTCGTGACGTATGTAATGCGCCCGCGTTGAGTGAAGCAGCGATCATAACTCTATCATAATTCCTTGTGCATTCTAAGGCTTCAGTTATCATTTCTGGATATTTAGGAGCCGAGCCAGAACGGATTGAAGAGCTTCCTTTACGTCGGTATCCGCCGCCATCGCCGAACTACAACCAGCAAATGCTTGACGTCACTGACAAGCCCCGCCTCCCCGGCTCGCTGAATAGTAAACGCAGCCACTGAGATCAGACCCAGACGTACATGTAGGGAAAAGATAATTGACCGGAGTTTACGGATGGCTAAGGCCAGGCTAAGTCAAACCAGTCGCGTCTCTGTTACATGACAGCCACTATTCCAAATGTCCTCAGGGAGCAGGAGGGGAGCAGCGCAACTCCCGGCAAGAAGGGGGCAGGGGGTTGATGACTATACATACAGATAGCATCTGTGGAATTGCCCATATGTGATCATGTTTGAAGCAGCCAGAAGGGGGAAACAAATTGAACTTAAGCCAAAAATTGTTCTGTTGCTCATGTTGTAGCAAACCGTTAGCCCTGATTAGGTGCATTCAAATCGAACTGCTGTTTTGGAGTTATTTGTCCTACAAATCTTTGGTACCCATGGTCTACATTGGGGTCTACTGCAGTGTTTGAGCTCAAACCCACCGACAACTCTTAAAGGAACAGGCCACCGTTTTACATACTGAGATATGTTCTTACCTGAGCTTAGACAAGTTTATGCGTACCTGTCTGGTCTTTGTGCATGCCCTCAATCACGCTAAACAACCAAAGATGTTGTTAGCATTTGGCCTCTCCCAGCATATTCCTATTGCTCCAAACGGGGTGAAGTTAGAAGCAACGACGCTCTTCCACGGGCACAAAGGCCAGACAGGTACGTATCAACTCGTCTAAGCTCAGGTAAGAACATATCTCAGTGTGGAAGAACGGTGGCCTGTTCCTTTAAACAGAGGCTGATTAGATTTTTTTACTGCAACGACTCGATAATGGTTCTGAAGAAGCAGACCTAAACATGTCCTCTTCTGAAACACTGAAGAGGCACCAAAAGCCCCCCACACCTGCAGCATAGTGGAGGCCTAACAAGAGGAGCTACTGGAAACAAAAACAGCAAAGAGGTATCCAGGCAGCGAATATATTTGTTGGATGTACGTTCTACCATCAACCACTCACAAGTCATGAATGTGAATCGTCATGCACATATCAACCAGTCAGCTTAACCCTAACCCTGCCCTAGCCACTAACCTTAAGGCTGGTGCCTAATCTTAATACATCTCTGAATGGATGAGAAATGTGCTCAGTGGCAGAACATAATTCGAAAACAAATTTGCATCCAGGAAAGACTCCCAGCGAAGCCACACATATGGACGATCACTGGAGAGTACAACAGATAGTCTGCTGGGCTCTTCCCAGAGGATGGTGAAAGACTGCTGTGGAGCGGAGGGAGCTGTGCCGGAGGAAGAGGAAGGAGGAGGTGGAGCTGACCAGTGCAGGACGCCACGCTCTGAAACAGGGACACACCCAGGAGGCGCTGCAAGGTTTCAGACGATCAGAGGAGACTGAAGGCAACCAGCCAGGTTTTCTTCCGGGTACTACGGTTTCCCCGACTTCCGGGTCAGGTCGACCCACAATGGCAGCACCGCTCAGTTGCAGTGGCTCAGGACAAACACCTAAACAGCATTTCGTTGTACACTTGTACAATGACAAATACAGCACTTACTACCGATTAGCACCTGTGGCTAGCTAACGTTATATGATGCTATTATGCTACGGCACTTTGTTGATGAGAATTCTGTTATGGACTATAACAATAAGCACAACACAATTTTAACTGCCTCTTTTTATGTAGCTGATGGTTTTAGTGACTTTATTGGTGTTCATTTGTTTTCATATGATCGATGAGGGCTAACGTATTAGCTCTCTGTCTCATGGCAAGGTGAACACAACCCCTTACCTTTTTAGGACGAAATAGGAGTTTTATTTGATAACTTTCCATATAAATGGCTGCACCCACGAGGGGGTACTTAAAGTATACGCAAAAGGTCCAAGGGGTACACGAGCCAAAACATTTTAGGAACCAATCGCAGTCAGTTTGACTTTGACCCGTGGCCGGCGAAATGTTTCCCAAACTCGCAGCTGAATCAGCACCAGCATTCTTTCTGAGTTCACAACCACTAAAACGATGGCACCCAGTGAAAGCAGCAGTCTCTTAGCTCTTCAAAAAATGTCTGCAAACACAATATACTGCGAGAGGGAAATTGGAATACATCCTCTACTTTCAATAAAAATTGGTTTGAGAACAGGACAAGGAAACAAGATCAGGATTTAAACAGGCAGCAGCAAGTCCAATTGAATGCACTTTATTTCTACTGCCCCAAATGTAAACAGGTCTGTGCATTTTTCATTGCTTAAGATTTGCAAACATTCCATCAGCCAAAGGAATAAGGGAAAATGTCAATAATCCAAAGTTCAAGTTTGAGAAAAAATGAAAAGTTGATATGACATAATATCTCCACTGTAGATACAAATGTTATATAAAACCTCATTAGCATTCTGTATTGCATTTTCTGAACTTAGCCTTGAGCCTCACCATTCCTTTCTTTAATTACTTGCAAACCGCAGTAATGGGCCCTTGTCCGGCTTCCCGTTCACGAAGAAAAATCACCAAACTTGTACCCGCCTCACCTCCTAACTCCCCGGAAAACGGGACCGACACTGGGGAAACAAACCAACAGTATACGAATACGGATGAACAGACAGGAGGCTGATATTCCCCCCTCACCTCTCCCATCCTTTTCTCCACTCTTTATCAGGTTTAGGGGGGTTTCATTAATCATGCTGCCAACAGCCGTAGCCAGCGAGGGGGGGGGGGGGGGGGGGGAGGACACGACACTCTCCTCTTTTGGGCCAATTAGCCCATGTCCGGAACACGGGAACAAGTTGCAAATTTACGCCAGAGAATCACCACCTCCCCGCCATTACGGACGGACAGGCCCAAATTAACCCCTACCCGACTCCCCTCGCAATTCCCTCCATTGATCAGAGGGCCTTTGTCGTGTCCCTGGAGCGTGGAGACAATTACGGATATTATTACATCTGCATTGATTTTTTTTTGCCACCGTGTTTTTCCTTTTTTGAGAAGCAAAGTGTCTCCGAGCAATTAGAGGAAAAATTACAGTTTGGAAGTGGGCCAATTAAAATGCCCCCAGCCTGTGTTGAAGAGAGAACGGGGAGGGGGGGGGGGGGGGGTCCGCAGTGTCAGAATGTTGCCTTTTTTTTTTAAACATGAGAATGAGGGAATTAGCCGCATGAGTGATTTTGAAAGTAGTCGTCAGTCATTGTAATATGTTTGTGACGGTGGCGCAGTGGTTATCGCTCTGGCCGGCTGTGGATTTGATCTATGCGGGACATTTCTGTGTAAATGGTGTACGTTTCCTCAAGGTGCTAAGGTTTCTCCCTTCAGCTCCAGAATGTGGCTGGGGCATGCTATGATGTAGCTTAGCGTCTACTTAAGTTTTTGTTATGTTTTTAGGTAATGGCGTAGTTCGAGCCTCTCCTCGATGAGAGCCACTCTGAGCTTATTAGTGGTATGTATAGCTCGTAGTCGCTTGTGCATGAGCTCCAAAATTCAATATTTCTCATCCATTCTGTGCTCTATGCTTATTAGTTGCTCGTACAGTCTTCTAAGATAAGTTAAGCCTTTATTGATCTCACAATGGAGAAATTTACTTGTTACATTCAGCTCTTAGAAACACTCATGGTGTGTAAATTCGGCAGGAAATGTGAAAAAATAATAATAATTAAATAGTAAATAGTGGTATCTTATATACAATGACTACCGAGGACTTTGTGGATAATAAAGTAAACAGTCAGTATTAGCAGTGCAGGTTTACATCATAGTGCAAGTGGTTGATAAAGTGACGCAGGTAAGTGATGTAAATACAGGGATTATTGCATGTGTTCTGCAAAGGGGTTATTGCACATGTTACATGCTGTACAGCAGTGGGGATGAAGGACGCGCTCCTTCTTGCACTCAGGGTGCCTCAGTCTTCCACTGAAAGAGCTGCTCAGCTCCTCTACCGTGTAGTGGGTGAGAGGGGTTGTCCATGATGGAGGTAAGCTTGGCTAATACCCTCCTGTCCCTCACCTCCTCCACAGAGTCCAGAGGTGGCTCTCCAGACCAGCTTGTTCAGTCTGTTCTTGTCCCGCTCTGGGCTGCCCGGGTCCCAGCACACGGCAGCGTAGTGGGGAGCAGAGGCTACCACAGACTCTGAAGGACCTCAGTCTCCTCAGAAGGTGGAGGCCACTTTGGCCATTCTTGTACAGGGCGTTGGTGTTGTGGGACCAGTCCACTTTATTGTTGAGGTACTTGAAACTGTCCACCACTTCAATGTCTCCTACTGGGAGTATAGAGCTCTCCTCTGTGCTGCCTGACCTGTGTGTCTGCAGGACTAAGATGGACAAAGCTTAAAAGTGTGTGCCCCTAGCAGGGGCCTTTTCTACCTTCATTAGGCCCAAAGCGCTTTACAGCAAGGAACCAGTCACCCATTCACTCTCTCATTGATACACCAATGTACACAGACACTGGAGGCGAGCTGGCTGAAGTGTCGTGCCCAAGGACACATTGATTTCGGATTTCCGATCATGAGACGACCCACTCGACCACCTGGGCCACTGTGGCCCCACTAGACTGGTAACATTTAACGGTCCCCAGCCAGACTGCCAAAGGAACAGGTCTGTGTTGAAGCTTGGTTGGAGTTCGTGAACCATGCTAACGGAGTGCTGACTTCCTGGGTTGCGCTGGGTGTGAACTTGTGCTATATTTACATGCACAACAGCGCACGAGGGTCGGCTTTTCTTCCTATAATGTTGCGTTTACAATGTGGATCTACAGTGAAGAAATACATTTACTATAGTAAAAAGACACAGCATAAAGTGACCAAAATAAGACCGTTTTAGCTTTGTGTGCCAGCAGAGACAATAGTGCACTCATTTTGAGTGCGATTTAATCACACAGCCCACTTCTTTGTCCTTGTGCGAATACAAAGTTCAACAAACAAATGAAACCACGCTCACCACAGAAGAACACAACACAATCATTTACATAACTGCCCAAACAGACACTGCGCAAGGTTATTTAAATACATTATTTTGGAGAGAGAAATGCTAATTTGTTAGCTCACTTTTACCTTGCAATCTTCTCTTAATCCCATTTTTAGGTTGCAGAGTGTAGCATATAGGCTTTGGGATTATCCAAACCAGCTCATTCTGTAAACATTGTCTCCAAATGAAAAAAAAAGAAGTACGTCCGAGGTTTTCATAAACAGTCTTCGGGACAATGTGTGTTTATCAGCCGCAGTGCTGTTTGAAGTTGGTTTGCTTTAATCCACGCAGCGCGTTTACCTGTACGGGATTAAGGACCGCAACAATGGCAGCCCGGTAAAAACAAACTGCTTATACGGTAAGCTTATACGGCGCATCCTAAACTACCTCATTAAAGCCAGCACATGCACAACATTTCAGGTTATGTGTCTATGCCACAGAAGCAACCAAACTGTCAGAGATACAAAACATACTCCCAGTGCTCGGATCAACACCGGCTGCTGTTTTTGGTATAGGTTATTGAAATAATGCATTCAGTTGTGCAAGTCGCATGTGTTCACTTCAGGAGATTCATTTCAGAAAAAACCTCAGGGTTTTTCCCAGGCGCTGTTGGCGAGCACAAAGTTGTGAATGAAAATAGTTTCCTGATTCTTTGATTGTGCTTTGGTGACAATGGAATAGTTTTACTGCCTTCCTCCAACACGACAGTTAACACAAACCTCACAGTTGTCATTCCTCCTGCCTCTCCCAGGGACTCGAAGTAGGGTTGGGCAAAAAAAATCAATTTGAATTCAAAATTGAGTAGCCAAGTCAAAAAGATTCATATTTAAAAAAAAACTGCACTCTGCACATTGACCTCTCAGTTTTTTACACTGATTGCCTTTGCAATGTTTTGATTTGTTGATGCACTTTAACTAAAAACAATAAATGTACTGTATATATTTAAAATATATTTATAGTTTTCCCCTATAGTATGGGGGGGGGGGGGGGGGGGAATCGAATCGAATCGTAAATCGAGTTTTTTGCCCTTTGGAGATTCACTTCTCGACACTGTGTCTTATAACCTCCTGCCCCTGACTGTGGGGAAATCTGCTTGGTTTGCTCGCCCACAAACACAACCGGTAGATGGTATATCTAAACATCACATCATGTCTATTTCATATCATTTCAATAATATGTATGTTTTTGCGTGTGCAGTACCTGTCTTAAAACATGTTTACAATCCAGTGTGTTCATTGTGTGTTCTTCATGTTTCATACGTTCTTCATTGTGTGTTCTTCATGTTTCATACGTTCTTCATTGTGTGTTCTTCATGTTTTCATACGTTTATTGAAGCGTATGATTCCTCTGATCCGAAAGGCCTGGGTCCGCGAGGCCTTTTCATACATCCACAGCTCCTGCGTTGTCATTAAGCGTTTCCTCTTCTTTACAGATAGTGTTTCTGTTTCACTTAGACGGATGATCTTCGGTGTCCTTTTGCCTGAACGTGTGTGTTGGACGCTGACACTCTCCAAATGACTGGCAGCACGCTCGTGGTAAGAATGGGTCAAATGAACTGTAGACTAAAATGTGGAAAACACGGCACTATGTGAAAACTGTGAGCGGCACAGTGTTAGGAGTTTGCATTGTGAAGAAAGACCCAACAGTGCTGTATTGTTCTGCCCGACACAGCGGTTTCCCCACTTTTTCAAATTGCTTTCACCAAGTTCTACGTTTCAATATTGATTTATTTATCTTAATAATTGTATTAACCTGCCAGCGCCTGCCGGAGCGTTAAGTCTCACAGTTTAATTAAGGCACACATTCTCGTCGGCGGTGTGTAAATAGTTGTCCGCCTAAAAAATGAATTTCCGACGAGCCATCGCGGTGTCTTTCAAGTCGACACAGATATCCTCCTTGTCTTTGTTTCGCCTGTGCACAATGAACAGTTGAAAAGTTATTATTCTGATTTGATTAATGTTTGTATTTGGCTGTGCTCATTTAGCCCGGAATCACTCGCACCTTAATGTCTCCCAGAGAAATGTCCAATTAACATAAGGCTTATGAATGATAATTGTAGCGCGGTGTAATGTCAATAGCCGGTGATTAATTGGGCCGGCGCGGGAGCTGGCGCAGTGATAAGCCTTTTCCTAATTACTGCGGCGCCGTGATGGAACCCCTCAACCAGACTGTGTTAAAGGCCCTGGTCCCGATTTGTTCGACTAGTAGTGAAATGAAATTTGTTCCTCTCTCCTTCGGTATATTGAATATGTGGGGGTTTGTTGAAAAAAAGACTGCCCAAGTAATTCCAAAGCATTTTTTATCGATTGTGCGCTCGCAGGCTAGTTTTTGTTACCATTACGGCGACCGTGAGCCTGAAGAGTGATAGCGGTGAAACGAGCTCGTAAACCTGTGAAGAACTGGGATTTAAACAGTTAAATATCGCCACTATGAGCCATGGCACAAAAGGGTGCATGTTGAATGGCTCAGTTTGTGGACCTGTAAGCAGCAAATATCAAACTTAAAATTGACTTGAGGTGGAGTATAACCCACATTTGTAGACTCAAGCCCCAGGACTAGACGTTAGATTTAGAAATTGAGTTTGGAGACAACTAATGGTTTATGCTGCGTTTACACATAGTCACGATGCGTTACGAATGTCATTTTTCCGTCATTCGTGACGTTCGTGACGTGACTTAACGCATCTCAATGGGATTCTTAACAGAACGCATCAGTTCGTGACATTCGTGACGTTCGTGGAGAAAGTTTTTGTTTGTCAAAAAATCTTCCACGAATGTCACGAATCACCCTCTGTTCGTGGCGTTCGCAACGGAGCGCGTCCTTTCGTGAGGAGTAGCGGCGCTTCGTAATTCAGCGTGAGAGCATTCGTGGAGCATTCGTGGAGCATTCGTAGAGCATTCGTGGAGCAGAATCACTGTTTTCACGCTCAAAATTGACAAACACACGCTACGCCCAAAGTAAATGTTGGTACCTGCAGTAGCTATGCCAAGGAAAAGTGTCACAAAGTCGGCCAATCCGCGCTCCAAGCCACGGACAGCACCTGGCGCTGCCGCTCCGCGGGGTGCTGAAAGTGTTCCTCCGACCTTTCTTCCTCCTGCGGTCGTACCTGAGTTGGGGCCAGACGAGCCCAATGACTCAGGGGAGAGCACGGCCTCTGCTCCGCCTCCAACCCGGCGGCAGAAGATCACTCCACATTCGCCCAATTCTTGACAGATTTCGGACAGAACGCGAATATTCCTAGTGACCCGTAACAGCCCGTGGCACCGCGCAACACCACGCAGCAGCGCGCAACACCACGCAGCAGCGCGGGACGCATATTCGTGACCGTGCGTAATAATTCGTGCCATTAATCGTAACGCGTAGTAACAAGTCGCAACAGTTAGTGGCGGCGCGTGAAACCTCGACCCCGAATCATCAAATTCGTGATCCTTGGCCACGAATGTGGATTTGTGGCATTCGTAACGCATCGTGCTTATGTGTAAACGCAGCATTAAGCTTTTATTGTTGGAAACGTACAAATACAGGCATAGGGCCGTCTTTCTGATCTGTATGACGACTGGTCATTTCCATCATTGTTTCAACCAATGAACCTGGACCTTCAAGTGTCTTAAAATTACACTCAAGGATGAACCGTCATCTGGGCTTTCCCAAATAGTCTAAAAGGTATAGTGATCATAGTGTATGCAAACTTCTGACCAGTGTTAATTTCGTCGACTCAAATATTTAGTCTTAATTTTAGTCAAGTGATATTTACTCAAATTGGACTAAAACTAAATTTAAAGTTTTTCATGCGACTAAAACTATGACTAAAATGTCCAGATATTTTAGTTGACTAAAATGAGACTAAATAAAAATGGAAAGGAGAGACTAATATCATCCAAACTTCTATTGACCGTCTGAAAGAGCCTCATATCATGTAAATTCACTGCCAAAGGAACAGCTCTGAGCTTTGTTCATGAGGGAGCAGCTCCATGAAGCAGGACCTCCATTAAATATGATTATAATGAATATTATAAATACCGAGTTGACTAAATTTGTCCTAAATTTAGTCGACTAAATTGACTTGCAATTTCAGTCGACTAAAACTCGACTTAAGTGTAAGGTATTTTTTTGACAAAATCTCGACTAAAATTGAATTACATTTTCGTCAAAAGACTAAGACTAAAACTAAATTAAAATATCTTGTCAAAATTAACACTGCTTCTGACTTTGTAAAAAGTAACAAAAACATTTTTAAAAATTCAATCTCTCATTTGTCTGGCATTTAACAAATAGAAATAATTTGTAAAATTCTACTTGACTTAAAAAAAAAAAAAAATTCTGGTTTCATGTCATACAGTGAGCAAAAATGCAAATGTGTCGTTTTATAAAGTGTATGGTTCCCCTTGTATTTGATACGGATGTACAATTAACCTCTAACATACTGCAACATTTACAACAAAGTTCTAATTTGCATTGGAGCCTCTGGAGTCTGTCACAGCCAATAATTTCTCGCTAAGTTGTTTATCCAATCACAGATGCAAATTTGTAATGCATCGCCCAAATTTGGACTCACTCTGCACAAACTTTGTAGCTTCTCTACACCAGCAATAAAAACTGTGTAGTTGTTAGTCTACTTCAGAACCCGCAGAGACAAGGCTGGGTACCAGACTGCACGTCTTTGTAAAGAATTAGGGAAGTGTTGTAGTCTTGTTGACCAGGCTGTAAGTTGTTTCCCCATGGATTCAGCTAATGCCCAAACAGACAAGCAGCATTGGCTGAGCTGAATACATTCAAGTCAAAACACAGACAGGCGAGTATAACAGAAGGGATAGGGTTGATTCGCCTTTGGCATAGACACAAGCAACAGGTGAACAATATAGGCGCTGGA